>CM074856.1:61110000-62360000 GCA_037501455.1 Lantana camara
CGATCTAAGATGGTTATCGACCGAAATGGACCCTCGAGTGAGTCGTGATGTCGAATAAACAATTTTTGAATAATAAATGAAATAATTTTGATCAAAGGCAAACACTTTTTTATGTGCTTTACATGTTTTGTGTGTTTCTAATTACATATGTGTGCATATATAAGAACTCCCCTAATCCGTCAATCTGTTAGGACTTTGTTATTTAGGTTAATGACATATGAAACAAGTCCTAAATTAAGTCGTATTAGAAATTACTCCAAGTCGATAAGTCCGACGAACAGTAGGAGTGTCAACTAGACTCGATTGAGACTTGCTTGTTGAATTGTATCCTTAATAAGGAATCACCCAGTTTCATGGGGTGTAAAGTGCATAGTTAATGCATACACAATACACAAGAGTGCTCATTATGAGAATGAGTATATTGAGGTGTCCCACGTGAGATGATATCTAAATGGGAAATGTAAGCAATAACCACTTTTAGAAGTGGAAATTTCCAGATTAGGAAATATCTCACAAGCTAATGACGTCATTCATTAATCCTTAGAGTTGAGATTCTATGGTTGTCTTGTGTGGGCAAACTAGGTAATCTTAGATGTAGGTCTAAAAGGGTGTCGCTTGAATAACCGAATTACGACTTATGTTGGTACTACAAAAGTGGCAGATGAAGGCATGTCAGAATCAATAAAGGATATGCACATGCTTAAAGCAAGATAATCTCTTATTGCATAAGTTATTCATATTCTATCTCGGAAACCTTCGCCAAGACAGTCAATCGAGATCAAGAAAGGAGTTCCTTGGATTGAGATTACATGGATATGAAATGAACTTAGTTTTAACAGAATAAATTATAGGATTTCTATTAATTTTGAAGCTCTAGATCTTGATTGAGACATAAAATGGTAGGACAATTGTTAAGTCCGTTTTTTATGCTTATTTTAATTAGGAATCGATCATTTTATTGCACATCTTTGAGTTTAAATCGATATTTATGATTCATTTTAGGTGCAATTGATCATGGAGCCAAGATGAACGAAAAATGGGACGAGAACAAGAAAAAAAGGGAATTAGAGAAGCTGACTTTACAAATCTCGAAACTGGGCCAAAAAGAGGTCGCGCCTATTTCAAGTGATTCCTAGTCGTGGGCGTCATCATGAATTTTCGAAGAATTTTTGCCAATTAAAACGTCAGATCTCGAAAGGAGGGCAAAACGAGGTCGCGGCCGCGACCTCCTCCACGTCGATTTATAGTCGCGGCCGCGACATAATATTTGTTGGAATTTCTGTCGAATTTTGAAGCCAAATCTCGAAACATGGAGAAAAATGGGTCGCGACCGTAACCCAATTCAGTTCATTTCTGGTCGCGACCACGACCCCTGAAGAAACACGATTTTATGAGTTGGCCGCGACCGCGACCCTGCGCAGACATTTTTTTTTTTGAAATTTAGGCAGTTTTCAGCAGTTGTGGTCAAGAAATTCAAAAGGAGAAAAACTTCTCCATTATCGGGACATACATAACAGGAAGAAGACAGTCAGTTTTTGGGGAGAAAGATGCAGAACTCTGGAGGAAGTTCGTGAAGGCGAAAGTTAACGATTCCAACGAGATTTCTACTTCAAACTTTCCGGTTTCTTTTAAACAATCGTTTTTATTCAGTTTCTATATGAATTTCGCAGAATTTAGTTTAGGGTTTGAGTTCAGTTTGAATGTTCATTAGATTTCTCATACTTCATATTGTACTATTGTTTATGTTTGAAATTACGAATTTATGTTTATTTAGTATGAATTTGAGTTGTTTCATGAGTAGCTAAGCAATCAAGGCATGAGAATGATACATATGCTAGGTGTTTGAATAAATGCCTAAATGAATGAATTATCCCTTGAATTTATGAAAATTTGGTTGAATTGTATGCGAAGGTTTGGCCACCCGAAGCATAATCCGTAGTCACTACTTAATCGAAAGATTTATAGTAACTTAGTTATTTTCATAAAAGTTGGAATAAAAGAACCAAAGAAATTTGATCTTATTCCGGCTACTTTTATCTCACTTAATTTATGCCGAGCCGCTGAATTGAGTGATGTACTTGTCTTGTTTTCTTGGTTAAATTCAATTATTAGATATTTGTGAAAACTTTTCTAAGTTGGGTTTAATACGTACTTAGGATTCGAGAGAATCTTAGATGCATTTTTGTGACAAGATTGAAAGGGATAAATTCATACATTTTTTGGCATGATAAGAGCTCTAGTTATAGATATCATTCCCTAGCCTATATCCTACTTGTCATTAGTAAGTTTATTTTACTTTATCTAGCTTTATTAAGTGCTGTTATAGCTATTAACCTTTAAATCAGTAATTTCTTAGATCTATCGATTAGAGAACGGTATAAAATTAGTACGTGAATCCCCTTCCTCGTGGGTACGACCGCTTGTGCTACAACTTTACCGTTAGCTTGCACTTGGGCTTTTGAACTTAACAAATAATCTCTATTAAGTTTTTGGCGCCGTTGCTGGGGAAGGCTTTGAATCAATATCAATTTACATACTTATATCTAGTGTTTTAGATCAATTCTTATTATTCTTAGTTTATTTTCAATTGAAGCTTAATCTAGTGTAAATCTTTTTGCAGGCAATTCATGCTTAGAAGAACTCAAAGCTTGGATAATATTGACTACACTCCAGAAATTGAAAGAAGAGTATGAGCAATCAGGCGTGAACGCTGGCAAGAAAGACTTCCAACACCAGAAATGGCGGATGATGGGAATAACAGGAATAATGGGAGACCTTAAAACCCAAATGATGGTGAACATAGAGCCTCACAACCAACACTCAAGGATTATAACATGCCAAATGTGGGGATAATTCAGAACAACTTAGTTCGGCCTCCCATAGCAGCAAATAATTTTGAGATCAAGCCATCCACTATTAGCTTGTTGCAACAAAATCAGTTTGGAGGCCTTGCTACTGAAGATCCAGCTGCTCATTTGTCTTGCTTTCTCGAAGTATGTGCCATATTCAAGATGAACAATGTTTCAGATGATGCAATAAGTGTCAGACTTTTTCCCTTTTCTTTGAGGGATAAGGCACGTGCTTGGATAGGAACTCTACCAACCGAAACTCTTCAGACTTGCGAAGCCTTATCCCAAGCATTTTTGGCAAAGTACTTTTCTCCAATCAAGACTATGAGATTAAGAAATGACATAACTTCATTTAAGCAGTATGATGGGGAGTCGTTGTACGAAGCTTGGGAGAGGTTCAAAGATATGCAAAGGAAGTGCCCACATCATGGTTTTCCAACTTGGCTTATTGTGCAAACCTTTTACAATAGGATGACTCAGAACATTAGAGTAATGGTAGATGCAGCATCCGGGGGAACATTGATGGCAAAAGCTGAGGATGAAGCTCTTCAATTATTGGAGAATATGGTAGCCAATGATAGTTGGAGTCATGAGAGGACTACTCATCAACCTGCCAAGGCGGTGGCGGGAGTGTTAGAATTAGATGAGCTAACAACAATTAATGCTAAGTTTGAAGCATTGAACAGAAAATTGGATCAGCTAGCTGTTGTTGGGACATCATCTACACCACCCCCGTTCAGGTATCTTGTGAGATTTGTAGTGGACTGCATATGTGTAATACTTGTCCTCATTCTAATGCAGGTATTCTGGTTGGAGCCGGCCAAGAGCAAGTCAATTATGTGAACAACCAGAGACCGGTCAACAACCCATACTCCAACACTTATAATCCGGGGTGGAAGAGCCATCCTCATTTCTCCTGGTCCAACAACCAAGGTAATCAACCGTGACAGAATTTTCAGCCTAGGCCTCAAGGACAATTTCAAGGACCACCTCAACAAGTCCATAATCAGAATGCATCAATGCCTCCACAACAACACGATAAAAAACAAGGATGGGAGGCTGCTTAGGAAAAGTTTATCACAGTTACTACAGATAAATTCCAGAAAATTGAAACTCAATTCCAGCATGTGATAAACCACAACCGAAGCCTGGATATGCAGATTGGAGAAATTGCCGGTACCTCAAATCCTAGACCACAAGGAGCATTGCCAAGAAAAGTAGAAACCAATCCCAAAGAGCAGTGCAAAGCTATTACCCTAAGGAGTGGGAAAGTATATGAAGGACCAAAAATGCAAGAGGAGACCGAGATGAGGAGAAAATGGAGGAAAAAGAGAAAGTAGAGAAGGAGATTGAGTTGATTAAAAAGGAAGAGCTCCCTTCACAACCAAAGGAGTATGTGCCACCAAAACCTTATGTGCCACCCGTTCCATTTCCACAAAGGTTGTAGAAGCAGAAGTTAGAGAAGCAATTCGAGAAATTTCTGAGTATCTTCAAGGAATTGCACATAAATATTCCTTTTGCTGAAGCTCTAGCTTAAATGCCTACCTACGTGAAATTCTTAAAGGAGATTCTCTCCAACAAAAGGAAGCTAGAGGAGTATGCTACCATAGCACTTACCGAGGAGTGCAGCGTGATATTGCAACACAAGCTTCCTCCGAAACTTAAAGATCCAAGGAGTTTCTCTATTCCATACACTATTGGTAGTTTGAATTTTAATAGAGCATTATGTGATCTTGGAGCAAGTGTTAGTTTGATGCCATTGTCCATTTGTAGGAAACTAGGTTTGGATGCGTTGAAGCCTACTACCGTAACATTGCAGCTAGTCGATCGATCGGTTAAGTATCCAACCGGAGTTTTAGAGAATGCTTTGGTCCGAGTTGGGAAGTTCTACCTACCGACAGATTTCATTGTTTTGAACATGGAGGAGGATAGGGAAATGCCTTTGATCCTTGGAAGGCCTTTCCTTGCTAAGGCCGGAGCTCTTATTGATGTTAAGAATGGACTCCTAACTCTTAGAGTTGGAGAGGAAAAGTGGAGCTCAATCTATTCAAGGCGGTCAAAGAAGCTGAATTGGATGCGAAATGCTTTATGGTGGATACAATCGAAGGAAAAAAGCTGATTGATTCTCAGAAAGAAGACCCATTGGAGCTATGTTTGAATGGCTTGGAAGGAATGGTGGAAGGAGAGGAGATCTTAGAGGAGCTAGCAGGTTATACAAAAGCTTTGAAGGTAACCCCGTTCGTTCACTTCCGGCAAAGGTATGTGTATGAGGAATTGGGGACAGGTAAACCTGTTCCTCCAACATCTATTATTAAAGCTCCTACACTTGAGTTGAAACCCCTCTCCGAACATTTAATGTATGCTTATTTGGGTGAAAATGATACGTTGCTTGTTATTGTTTCATCTAGTTTATCCGGTGCACAACTTGATAGTCTTTTGAGGGTGTTAAGAGAATATAAACGAGCCTTAGGTTGGACTATTGCTGATATTAAAGGAATAAGCCCCTCGATTTGCATGCATAGGATATTAATGGAGGATGATCATAAACCTTCGGTTGAGCACCAACGTAGATTGAATCCAAACATGAAAGAGGTAGTTCGGGCTGAAGTGATTAAGTTGTTAGATGCAGGAATTATTTATCCTGTCTCGGATAGCAAATGGGTTTAATCCTGTACAAGTGGTACCTAAGAAAGAGGGAATGACGGTTGTTAAAAATGAGAATAATGAACTAATCCCTACTAGGACGGTTACGGGGTGGAGAGTGTGTATTAACTATAGAAAACTTAATAATGTCACCCGTAAGGACCACTTTCCTTTACCTTTCATAGATCAAATGCTAGAAAGATTAGCCGGACACTCATATTATTGCTTCTTAGATGGATATTCAGGGTATAATCAAATAGCCATAGCACCCGAGGATCAGGATAAATGTACTTTTACTTGGCTTTACGACACCTTTGCTTATAGGAGAATGCCTTTTGGGTTATGTAATGCTCTAGCTACATTTCAGCAATGTATGATGGCCATTTTTTTTTTCTGATTTTATAGAGAGAACAACGGAAATATTCATGGATGATTTCTCTGTTTTTGGCTATTCATTTGATTCTTGTCTATTGCATCTAACCCGAGTTTGCAGAGTTGTGAGGACACTAATTTGGTGTTAAATTGGGAGAAGTGTCACTTTATGGTAAGAGAAGGTATAGTGCTAGGCTACAAGATTTCGGAGAAGGGCATTGAGGTGGATCGTGCAAAGATAGATGTGATTGCAAAGTTGCCACCACCAACAAATATCAAGGGAGTACGGAGTTTCCTTGGTCATGCCGGGTTTTATCGCTGGTTTATCAAGGATTTCTCCAAAATTACTTTGCCACTTTGTAAGCTTTTACAAAAGGATAGTAATTTTGAGTTTGATGATAATTGTTTGCTTGCATTTGATAGGTTTAAGAAGGAGCTTCTATCGACTCCAATAATGGTGGCACCGGATTGGAATCTCCCATTTGAATTGATGTGTGATGTAAGCGATCTAGCAATAGGAGCTGTGCTTGGACAAAAAAGGGATAAGCGTTTACAAGTTATAGCTTATGGTAGTAAAACATTAAATGATGCACAGTTTAATTATGCTACTACTGAAAAAGAACTTTTGGCTATTGTATTTGCATTTGGTAAATTCCGTTCTTATTTGATAGGTTCGAAAACCGTGGTGTATACGGATCTTACGGTCATGAAGTATTTGCTAGCCAAAAAGGACTCAAAGCCTCGCTTGATTAGGTGGATTCTTTTGCTCCAAGAGTTTGACTTGGAAATTAGAGATAAGAAAGTAGCAGAAAATGTAGTGGCAGATCACTTGTCAAGATTGGAGTTTGGTGATGGGGTTGATAAGAATGATGAGGCAATTTCCGAGAAATTTCCGGATGAGCAGCTATTTGCCATATCCTCTTCGATCCCATGGTTTGCAGACTTTGTCAATTGTCTAGTGAGTGGAGTACTTCCCCCGGAGTTGAACTATCATCAGAAAAGAAAGTTCTTTGCGGATGTGAAGCATTATTTTTGGGAGGAGCCTCTTCTTTTCAAGCATTGTTCCGATGGTCTAGTGAGGCGGTGCATTCCTCAAGATAAAGTGGGGGGAATTCTTAAACAATGCCATGCAAGTCTTTATGGAGGACATGCGAGTACAAGTAAGACAGCCGCCAAGGTACTTCAATCCGGGTTTTGGTGGCCAACATTATTCCATGATGCTCATGAGTTTGTGGTGAAATGTGATAAGTGCCAAAGGACGGGAACTATAGGTCGACGGGATGAAATTCCTCTTCGATACATCTTGGAGATTGAGCTATTCGACGTGTGGGGAATTGACTTTATGGGACCTTTCCTAACCTCACACGGGAATCAATATATTTTAGTGGCAGTGGACTACGTTTCAAAGTGGGTAGAGGCAATAGCAAGTCCTACAAACGACTCTCGTATGGTGATCAAGTTTCTAAGGAAAAATGTCTTTAATAGGTTTGGAGTGCCAAGGGCTTTGATAAGTGACGGGGGAACCCATTTCTGCAACAAGCCACTCGAAACCTTATTTAAGAAGTACGAGATCCGTCACAGAGTGGCCACCCCTTATCACCCACAGTCTAGTGGTCAAGTGGAGATCTCAAACCGGGAGATAAAGCAAATTATGGAGAAAACTGTCAATGCTTCACGTAAGGATTGGTCTTTGAAGTTAGATGATGCATTATGAGCATATAGGACGGTTTTCAAGACACCAATCAGGATATCTCCATATAGACTTGTGTATGGAAAAGCATGTCATCTTCCTGTGGAACTCGAGCACAAGGCCTATTGGGCAATCAAGGCACTTAACTTTGATTATAAGAAGGCCAGAGAGAAACGAGTTTTGCAGCTACATGAGTTGGAAGAGTTTAGGATGAATGCTTATGAGAATTCAAAGGTGTACAAGGAAAGGACAAAGAAATGGCACAATAAGAGAATTCGACCCAAGAGCTTTGAGGTTGGGCAACTGGTCTTGCTCTTCAACTCAAGACTCAAGCTATTTTCGGGAAAGCTAAAGTCAAGGTGGTCCGGACCTTTCCGAGTCATCAAAGTTCTATCAAATGGAGCTATTGAAGTAGGGAATGAGGCGACGGGAGCCTTCATTGTTAATGGTCAGAGGCTCAAGCCTTACTTTGTGGAAGACCCCATAGAAAAACACATTTCGTGTGTGTTGAGCATCCCGAGTATCTAAAAGGGGGTGACAAAGTCAAGCTGAAGACTATAAATCAGAACTACTTTACTTGCTTTCTTGTTTTTGTTTCTTTTGTTGATCTTGTTGGTAATTGTTGACTCTCGTTCTTTTTCTGTGCAGATTGTTCGGTGTGCAAGTGGGGGCAGCTTGAGAAGAACTGGTCGTCAATGATGTCCATTTAAATTTGGTTATGTAGTTATAAATAGATATGCATGAGGTTTGGTGAAATGTGCTAAGTGAAAAGTTCTTTTTTGTGGAAAGTGTATATGTGTGAATTTATGATTTGATGATGTGTTTGAATACTTGAGAATGATGTTACAACCGGCATACTATGGTTAGTGTCGAATATATGAGTTGCATGCGTGATTAGATGTCAACGTGATTAAATGCCGGTTAGTGGATGATGTTAGAGCTTGAATTTGTGTTGAGAGTATTTTTGGGTGAATTTTGGGTTTTTGCTTCGTATAAGTCGAAGGTTGGCCAAAATATGATCTCGGCCGCGACCACATTTACACTCATATCAGTAGCGGCCACGACCTCCCATGAATTAATCTGGAAAAATAAAATTTTGGTCGAAAAAATCGAGAGGGCTAATTTTGGGTCGCGGCCGCGACTCAATTTGAACTAATCCGGGTCGCAACCGCGACCAAGAGGAATTTCGGCCTTTTAGTCAGAAACCCAACAGCCTCTGTTCTTAATTTCAAAACTCAAAACACAAACCGAGAACCCTAGGCGACGAAATTCCATATTCCGACAAGAACACATCCTCACATCCGAATTTCTCACTCAAATCTTCAAGGTAAACTTGCTAGAACACTTCCCTCTTGAACATTGTTGCTTAATTTTGAATTTTAAGGCATAATTTCAAACTTTTCTCCTAACTTGAACTTGGAACCCTAGGTTTAAAGAATTGATTTTTAGGTGGATTTTGGGCATGAATTGATGAATAATGTTGTGTCTAGTCCTCCTAACATAATAGAATACATTATTGGTAGGGATTAAACAACATGGTAGTTCAAATCTTAATTTTGATTCCACACCTAGGTTTGGTCGATTCTGTGAAAAATTCTTGGGAGAAGTGATGTTAATGTCACTTGTTGGGAAGGATTTGTTGCTAGAATTGTTAAGTTGGGATTGAATCTTGAAATTGTTAATCCAAAACCTCAAGTTTTAGAACTGCCCACCAAGTGTTCAATAAAAGTCCTGAGTGAAATAAATTGTGCCAAATGTGGTTAATTGTATATGATTGTTATTATTAGGTACAATGGCCCCCAAAAGAGCTAGAAACATAGGTGCATCATCATCATCCGGGATGGCACAAGCAAATCCCAATGCTCCCCGCCCTCTCATCTCTACGTGGTATCTTTCGGTCCATTTGCTAGAGAGAGCTTATGTATGGCAACCAATCCGGAACTACTTCACTGGGGTGGGATGGTTGGAATTCCTTGACAGAAAGCACCAGACTTTTCGGGCATTGACTTATAAGTTTCTTGAAACTTTTAAATGGAAATAGTCGGTATGCACATTCAAGATCTGGGGTCAGAGATTTAGACTCACATCTGAACAGTTGAGGGAAATATTTGGATTCCCGGCGAATGGTGTGGATAGCCTAACCACTGAATGGACAAGAGCCGAACAGACAGTGATATGGACACAAATTGGTGCATGTAGCACCCCGCACGTGAGGCACCACATCCCCCGCACTATGGCTCAACACGAGTAACGAAATGATAAATCCGCACCCGTATCAAACCATAGCGAACGGGAGACAAACAGAAAAACCCTCCTAAGCTAGGCGGAACTTAGACCCTGCAAATATAACTAATCAACAAGACATAATGCAACGTAGAACTAAATCCAAACACATGCGTTGGCCACGGGCCTTCAGAAATTAAACACTCGAACCACAGGCAGACTTGGGCTCTTCTGGCCTCTTTAATTCATATCAAAGCCCGACAAGGCAATTCAATAACAATTACATAAAGATTCAAGTTCATAATATTACAGAATCGAATTATGTATAATTTAAATACATATGCGAGTGCAGAGACTCTCCTAACTTAACTTGACCAACTCAAAGACTCCATACAACTCCGCCTAGCACGAAACCCCAAGGCCAAACCTGCACACTAAAAGGTTGGGGAGGGAGAGGGTCAGTCTCTAGAAGACTGAGTGAGCAGGACCGATACATATATATAAAAACATGCACATGCAGGTCATAAATCCCGAGCAAGGTTTTATTTAAAATTAGTTCCCAAAAAGGGCAAGAAAATGACTAAGCGATGCTCGAACTTTACGACTAATCATATTAAATTTATTAAACTTATAATTCATACATAAACATAAAGGCTCGGCGAGTGAGCGTGCATTATCTCCAACCAAACTCCGACCGTGTACGACAAAATATCATTAATACCTTAAATAGGTGATCATGCAATATATCATAATACACTCAGATCATATATCATAAGACATATTCGTTTGGGCAATCCGTGTCCCAGCCTTCCCGCACGGTGCATATCAATCATAATATAATCATAATTATAAAATAGGTTCCAACCTTCTTTCTCCGGGTGGTGGACGGGTTTGCAAGGCCCGACCACCTAATCATATCAATGTGGCTATGAGGTTCATGAGTCCTCAAAGCCCGGTTAGCGTTTCCTCGTCAAAAACTCCTTAACGAGGTCCGTTTCGCCGTAATCAATGTGGGACTAATGTACGGGATCACCGTCGGCCCGATGCCTCCTCGGATAACCACATACACTAAGTGCCTGGGCCCGTGTTCAATACATGTTCTCGCCAACATATTCAATTCATGAGAAACACAATATATTTGTAACATAATTAATACATTTCATAACCCTTGAGAAAATATTTACTCGATGACTCCATTTGAAAACAATATATAGGTATATATTAGGTTTTTGGCCAAAACTTGTCATATAAGGTTGTAGGGTTCAATACGTAACTAGAACGAAACCACCCTCACCTGGAACAAGATGATACAAGGATACGAGTTACCGAGTGCCTAGTTGATCAAGATTTCTCCGCCCTGGAGACAAACTGTACAAAAGACAACGTAACGTGCTCGTGAGACTCAAGACTCCAAATGAACCATATATGACGCACGTCAATGTATGATCATGATATGAATGCGTAAAAGATGATATTATGTCATAAAAATGTTCATGTGCACTATTAAGGAATTTAAGGCATATAAATAAGCCATTCGTTCATTCATTTCATTCAAATTAAAAAATTCACAATTCATATCAATTTAATCTAAGAATTTATATAATAACCATAACACGTATTATTTCACGTTTACAATTAGAAATTAGCAAGTAAACATATTCAAATAATAATTGGTAATTTAAATACGTGAATTAGAATTCAATTAAATTTTAAAATTAAAATAAATCAAATAATACTTAAAATATATAATAAATATATCATAAATATATAGTAAATATATATACGTATAACTATGACATATATTTCATGCATGCATAAGTGTATTTTAAACATAAACTACATATACGTAACCCTGCATGCATTAATACATTTAAATATACCATGCACACCAAATATTTAAATACCTATATATATAATACTACCACACACACATATATATTGCTTCCATGCTCACACATAATACATGCATGCATAAAAGGAACACAAACACACCTGCACTTACGAAAAAGGAAGCAGCAACAGAACTAATTAAACAAACACAGAAACATAAGGAAGGAAGGAATAGCAAAGGAAAAGAAAGGAAAAAGAAGCAGCATAAGAAAGAAAGGAAGAAACGGAAGCAACCAAGGAGGAAAGAAACAGAAGCTGCGCAGCAGAGGTCTACCCGCCCGGGTAAACATTCCAACGCCATCCTCCCCGACCGGGGAAGGAAGATGCAGAAGCTACTGCATCAAGGGTACCCATCCGGGTACTTCAATGTACAAACTCTCCCCGCCCGGGGAGAGTGTTCCAGTTCAGCAGACAGCAGCAACAGTACGTCCGAAACAGGGGAAAGGAAAAAGGGGAGCAAACCAGGTTAATACAAGCACATAAACTTCAACCAATTCATGCGAACAAATTAGGTAATAACACAACAACATAATAGGCCTTAACTCCCACAATTGAACTGAGAAAGGACAGCAACAAAGCAAGGAAAAATAGCAGCAGCTTCGTGCAGAAAACAGGGGAACTTCGAATTCAAAACAGGGCAAGAATTGGCATGATCAATCAACCATCACTCCTTCAGCAAATGAGGTAGAAATAAACAACAATTAACGTCAAAATGAATCCTAAAAGCTAGCAGCAGTTCAATACGTGAGGGAGGAAAGAAATCAGTTGAAGTTAATTCAATACATAACCATTTCATTAATGATATCTCAACCAACTCCTAACCACCAACCAATACAAGCATAATCAGTCATAAATGAGGAAAAAGGATCATATATGCTGCACCAAAACAAGTCAGAGGTCAAAGGAATTCAAGGAATCAATAAAACACCTTAAAACCTAACTATTCATTCAAATGCTCAAAACCCCATGAAATCTGACTCAAAATTAGGGATGAAAGGATCAAAATAACCAGAGATACATGTATAACATAATCCTAACTCACCTTGTTGATTGGATGAAAGTTGATAGAGATTTGAGCTCCAAAATCTCAAGTATTTGCATAGTGACGGGAAACTGGAATGCAAAAGCTTTGGCTGAATTTTCTGGCTTGTGTGAGGATTGGTTCGAACTGGGGCAGTTAAGGGATGATAGAGGGTTGAACTAGGGTTAAAAGAACTCCAACTATAGTTAATTTGGTTAAGAATTGAAAGAGTTATGGCCATTTTAGTGAAATGTGGTAGTTTTGGTGCCGTTTCATTTTTCGGTTGGATTTCGGAGGTTCAAATGATTTCGGAAAATATAAGGCTAAGTTTATTAAACTCGAATCTTCGATACGAGTTCAACGAACTTGACGGAACTCGAATCCGAGTTCCCGAGCTCAAGATATCACATACGGAACAAAGGGTGCACTAATTGCACGTTAGCCCCCGATTTGGTTCCACGAATCAAATTAAATTCGTTAACACGTCAAATGAGTTCGAAAACATAAACCGAGCATATAGGCACGTTCATAACATATAAATTTACGACATCCTAAATTTTCACAACATTTCGATATCATTTCATATAAGAACGAAACACAACTAAACAATCATGCACATATTCTTAATAATTCATGCATTATAAATTATAACTAACATTTAAATTCTATTTTAAATATAATATTCGAAGTCAACGAAAATAAAGAATTTAATTCAAATAATTAAGGTTATAGCTTAATTAACACTAAACACTTAATTAACAGTTTAATTAATATTAATCACTAAATTATTAATTTAAAATAATCACTAAAATAACGAAATAAATAAATTGATATTAAATTGAAATAAAATAAAATAAAGTAAAATAATAACAATTTATAATAAAATTAAATATTTAAAACACTTATAAATAATTAATCACATAGTTAAATGATTTAATTGCGCAATTTATAAACAATTACGACATAATAGTATAAATGAAAAACCGGGGTGTTACAGTGCAAATGGTAATTACAATTCGAAGACGGTCAAGTCCACGGACATAGAGAGTGCAATTTAGAGGATAATTCTTAGGCTCCTCTCTTCCAGGATATGTGCAAGGGAGAACATAGGCAAGGTGAGTGTGGTGGATCTTTGGTTGATGGGTTGCATACTGCAAGGGACTCAGGTGAATGGCACACGCATCCTATAGGATGTGGGAGCAAGCTAGGAAAGATAAAGGCGCATTAGCTTACGGGGGGTATGTCACATGCATTGTTGTGGCCTGTGGGATTGAGGTGCCCAGAAATATGGCACCTTTAGAGGAGTTTCCATTCCTCAACCATGAAAATTTTGACCACACACAGATTTTCAAATGGTGGGGCAATCCCTTGAATGCGTGGTTAGTTTGGTGGCCTCCAAGTAAAGGGACAGGGTACACATCTGTTATGAGCATGAAGCCCCGACGATTGACCATTTACCTGCACAGATTAGGGCCAGGCTTCCAACTGCGCGTGAGCCTGATGATGTGTTGGTGGATGAGGAGGTAGAGGCACAACTTCATCCGGTCATGCGTTTTATGAGGAATGAGGCAAGGTACAACCGGGAGCAGTTTGTAGCGATATGGGCAGCACATGATGATCTGAATAGAAGGATTGATGAGCTGATGAGAGCCATGGATCTGCACCGTAACTCCCAGCCTCCCCCGGAGGACGATGCTTGATTTGTGACCCCACCTGTGGGGTTTTGCTTTGTTAATTATTTACTTATTCTGCATACTTTGTTCCCCTATGACTGCTTTATGTTGACTGTGTTTGTGAACCTCTATGCTAAATTATGTTTTGTTGGATTTTTATGACCATGTGATTAAGTGACTATTGGAATTGCTAGATTTGATGAATGCATGATGGTATTGTGAAAGCAATTATTGGATCATATTACAACATCATTTCGTTGTTGTCACTTGGTTGTTTGTAACGCCCCAGTTTTTCAATTATATATTTCATGATATTTGTGAATTATTTGATCAAGTGTCTACATGAAATTTTATCAACTTGTAATTTATGGCATGATTCATATTTAGTAGATTTGCGTTATTTAATTTCCTTGATTTGAATACTTGCAATTATGATTTAAGTGATTTAGCATAACATATATATATTCAACTCCATTTCATCATATTCTTTTAGAGTTGTATATATACATATATATATAGTTATATAATCATCTCCCATACATGTCAAGTTGATACATCTCTAACTTGTAAATTCCTAAGAGACAAGGGCTTATGTTCAAATAAGTTTTAATACCAAGACTTTTCATCACACTTTAATTATATCCCATATATACATATATACACATATACATATATATCTTGACTCACTTTAAGTATATACAACGCATATATATATATATATATATATATATATATATATATCTTGCCTCCTATTTTACATACACATATACATATATTATCTCCTTCATTTCATTCTTGAGACAAGCTAAAGATATTTCCATTTCTCTCTCCCTCTATACCGATCCAACCATGGAGAAGGGAGCTAAGTTTATTCCATTTTTCTTCAAGAATTTGAGCTCCAAAACTTTATCTTTCTCTTTCCCTTCATCTTCTCCATCTTCAAGGTAAGAGCATGCATATTTCTTGGAGGATTTATATTAGCAGAGTTAGGTTTTATGACTCTAGTGATGTCTTTGTGGTTATATGGATTTTATATGTTGGTTTTGAACTAGTTTCATACATTTATAACTTGGATTCATGAAGTGTGAAGCATGATTGATCATTTGACTTCATATTAGTTTCATGGATGAATTCTTGATGAGCTATGCATGTTTCATTGAATTAAATGGTGGCTATTGATATATGTGAGATATATGCATGATATATGATAGTTTTGGGGTGAATTCTTGTCTTGGTTTGATGTGGGAAGGCTTGGGAGCCAATTCCCGTAAGTTTGACCTGTTTTCCCCTGTTTTTTCGCCCAATTTGCTTCAACACGGCCGTGTCCAACCTAGTTCATTCTCAACACGGCCGTGTTGGAAGTTCGAGTTGGAATATTTCTGCACAACACGGTCGTATCAGCATTCAGGCCAATCTTGATACGGCCGTGCCGACTTCATTTGAACTCGGATTGATCTGATTTTTGACCCCACGAAATGATATTGAAGTCTAGAATACTCTCCAATTGGAATCACCTCAATATCATTTCTAGATTGTGAGATATGATCATTTCGTTTTGGTGTCGCGACTTTACCGACAAACTGCATTCACCTAACTTCAAGCTTGCGCCATTTTCTCCCCGCTTTGAACTAGAAAACGAGCCATATATACTCGGAAAGGTCTTCGTGTCTAGTTTCATACCCTACATGAAAAACTCAATTCCAAATTCTAGAAATTAAGATATTCCAGTTTTCCTACAGCGTTGCGTTTCTCGAAATTGTCTGTTTTTGCCAAACTTCACCAAAATCTCTCTTATTGCATTCCTTTCACCCTCTTAGCTCCCATATGTGAATTATATGATATATATACTTGATTAATTGATAAGTATGCTCCTACTTGATACTTCTTGGTACTTAATTGCTCAAACGTGATTGTGTGATTCCATGCCTTATATGAATTGAACTTGAAATAATTGAATGATATGAATACATGATTTCTTGATATTAATTTCACCTCTTAGGTAGTAATTGGTGTTCATACATGCTAAGTGTCAATTGATTGCTTGTTTTATTTAATTACATGAGCATTGTCGTGCGCCATACTTGGTCTCATATTGAGTCTTGTCTCACGAGTTCACGTTATTTTCTTTCTTGTCCTGTTTTTCTCCAGGGCGGAGATCATTGATCGAGTACACGCTTTCTTGTATCTTTGTCTTGTCCCGTCGCTCGTCAGGTGAGGTTTAATTCTAGATACCTAGAGCCCTTACAACCCTATGTGTTGTTTTCAGTTAAAAGTATATATATATTTATAGTTTTCAAATCTTATTGATTTACAACGGATTTCATGAAATGAATGGATTGATTGTTTTGGCGAGTAACTATTGTTCATGTTAGGCCCCGAGGGTAGTGTATTGAGCCAACCGGGAAAGAAAGGGCTGACGGGTAACTCTTGCACTATCCTCACCATTGTGGGATCACCTCTGAATTCACCAGGAGGTTTGGTGGAGGAAGAAATCCCATGCGTGGGAGTCATGTTCCCGACGTACACCATGATTGGATGGTGGGGCCTTGAAATCCCACCATCACCCGGAGGGAGAAGGAGACTGGGGACGGGTCCGGCATCACGGATTGTCCTCGGGTTATTGCATGATTTTCATTCATTGATTGTATTGCTTGAATACACTTCCGCACGACTGCACTATAATTGAATTGCATGATCACTTATTGACTAATAAAGCAAGCATGTATTGTTCACACTTGTACACTTTTGGAGAAAGGTTGGAGAATTGCCTTCACTCGCCGGGCCACGTATTGAATTGATCTTGATTGAATTATTAAATTGATTAGTTGTAATCTCGGGCGAGTTCTATTTATTGAATTTATATTGCTTCCTTTTATAAAACCTTACCCGAGATTATGGCTTGCATGGTAATTGTGCTAATATTTATTTATAAACCCCTCACTCAGTCTGTTGTAGACTGACCCCCTCACATTTTTGTTTGCAGGGTTGTGTGCTAGGTGGGGTCGAGTCCAGTTTTATCGCTTTGGGTTTAGCATTGTCATTTTACTTTGGCCTGTACCTTATTGATACTTATGCCTTTTGCTTTGGTCTTGATATCTATTGATACCATATATGTTGGTACCTATTGGTATTTATACTTGATATGTAAATATGGTACCTATAGGTAATGAATGAATTATTGCTTCCGCTTTTATTGCTCTAAGTTGATTGTTTGGTTTGGGGTTAGTTCCGCCTAGCAAGTGAGTCGTTTTTTTTTTTATTGTCTCCCGTTCGTTATAGGCTTGATTCATGTATGGGTCATCCATCTCATATCTGAATTGAACTATGGTGCGGGGATGTGGCTACCTAGCGTTCCGGGTGCTACATCCTAATGTGGTATCAGTGCCTGGTTGTAATACCGAGGTTCTAGCATCGTGTCTTGTGAGTCTAGGTCGTACAGCTTAGGAACAATTTGATAACTTGCACATTGCGTTGATTATTAGCATTACTTGCTGAATTTTTGCTATTAAAATTGCTTGAACTTTGTGTGCTCAAAGTGTTTTAATTTCCACTTTGTTGAATTAATTGTTACATTTTGCATCAAATCCATGTCTTTGGTGTTGATTATGTGACATAAGCATGTACTAACTGCATGCATTTAGCTTTGAATTAATTTTGAGTTATAGGTTATGAAGATTATATCAAACCATGGCCAATTTCCACGGCAACAACGGACTATCTCCCGCCTTACTTTCAACCATGGAAGATGGAAGGAATGTACCAGGATTATAGGGGAGTGTGAGAGTGTGGCCTTCCTTGATGGAGCTATTGTTCAAAGGTCAGGGTTCGGAATAGAATGTTTGAATTGTGGGATGACTTACAAGCTCTAGGGAAGTTGAAGAAAATTCAAAGAGGTGGAGTTGGGGTAGATGATGTTAAATCACCATAAGATCAACACATACACCCATGCCACGTCAAAAGTTAGTCAACCGAACTCAACGGGGTTGTGAAACCGAGGAATGGAACGAAGGAAATCTTGGAAAGGTGTTAAATATAAGATTCTATTCAACAAGGAGATGAAAATCTTCAAGTAAGTTTAAGGCAAGAAAGGGTCATTGGAAAATCAATAACAAGGACCATCAAAGAAGGACTTTCAAGTAAATCAAGTTAATTGAAACCAAGTTTGGAGTAAACGAAGGAAGAGAGAAATTAAATTATATCGGATCCCCGAGTAAGATAGGATAAGTTCAAGTAATTTGAATGGACATTCTCCAGAGGGTATTAAGCATATCGGATTGAGGGGGTTAGATCGATGAAAAAGAATGAAGGGACTAAAAAAAAAAAAAAAGGGACTACGGGTTTCGAGTAAGAAAGAAGTTGAATTGGAAGATATGGAGCAACAAATGGAAACGGTAAAGAAATGCAATTAACTTTTGGAGGGAAATTATATGCTTAAGGTGTAGACAAGTAAGAAAACAAAGTATATAACTGATTCTGTAACGCCCCTACTTTTCCGTATTTTAGAATGATGTATGTGTTTATCAACTTGTGTGAATTAATTAGTTATATGTGTTTTATTTAAATAATTTTATTATCTAATTGCTAAGTATGTGATTAATTGAAATATATGAAATATTTGAATTGAAATTTATACGACTAATTGAACTACTTGCTCATGTGTGATTTGTTTGCATGTCGTTTTTATATGATTTGAATTCAAAAATTTGTGGAAATTTAATATGTTGGAGATATATGTGTTATGAATGTGTATTTATGCTCGTTTCACGTTTTCGGATTCATTTAATTGAGTTTTGAATTTATTTTGATCTTGGAACCAAAATGGGGGCTAACGAGCAATTAGCGCACCCTTGGTTCCGTGTGTGATATCTTGAGCTCGGGAGCTCAGAATTGAGTTCTGTCATCTCCATTGGACTCGTATCGACGATTCGGACCGGATGGGTCAAGCCTCATATTTTTCTAAGATCATTTGTATCCCCGAATTTCAACCGAAATGAGCACCTCGTGCCTAAAACGACAACCGTTGACCTTTGTGAGCTTGCGGACCTATCTTGACACACCTAGGACCTAACCCTTGACCTATACCCACTTGGAGTACCTCTCTCTCTCCCCTTTTCAGCCCCAAACTGAGCCACTCTCTCTCTCATTCAATCAATTCAGCCAAAAGAGAGAGAAAGAAGAGAGAAGAAGAGAACGAAAAGGGGGAAGAAGGAAACTATTCAACCTTGGGGTATTTGAGCTCATACTCCCTTCATTTCTTCTCCAATTTGAAAGGTAATCCCATTTTTATGTTGTGTATCTCATTGTGGTTCTTTTAAGTCCTATATTACATGATTTCACTAAGATTTGATCAAGTATTGGAGAAGATGATGAATAGTAAGGGTTTGTGAAACTTTAATGAATCTTGCATGAGTTCTTGTGGTTTCTTTTAGTATGAAGCATGGTATATGATTCTAAGACTTCCATTTGAGTTTCCTTGAACTTATATTGCATGATAAATGAGTTATTTGCAAGTTATCATTAATGTATTCTCATGAAACTTGAAGAATATGAACCTTTGTGAGCATCTCTTCCACTCTCATGATTTAGCTTCGGTTTTTGTATGAATTAGGACATGAATCTTTGTATATTTAGATGCTTTTTATTGAGTTATAAGTTGGTAATATGCTTCTTTTCCTTTCCCTTTCGTTTTGCCCTGTTGTTGTGTTTTTTTCCAAAAATGGATTAGGGTCAGTGGGCTTCTGGACCAGATCCATGGGGGTGGATTCTGTCCAGCCTACCCTCATGACTCCGGTTCCCTTTTTCGTTGCTTGTTTGATCTTCCTCCACCTCTTTTATGACTTCTATGCTATACTAACATGTTCTATAATGTGTTATCTTATGTATTATAATTTTCATGATTTTCATGGAATATTTTACGAGTTATGATTTAATATGTCGTCAATGCTCCAAGTACGTGCATATATGGATCTTTGCTATCAATACAAACCCTACTTCCGTATTTATCTTTTCTTCTATGGTTCATATGAATTGTATACTTGTTGAAATATGTGTTATGATCTTTGTTCGGAATTAATGGATGGATTTGATTCTATACATGGGAGATATGAACTCGAGTGACTATGAAAGCTCCAAGAATGAATGAAGTGATTGATTATGTGCCTTAATGCATCTCCATGCCATGACTTACTCTCTTATGCATATCATAAGATATTCATTGCATTTTCGTGCATCGTATATGGTTCATTTAGAGTCTTAAGTCTCACGAATGCATTGTATCGTCTTGTGTATAGTTTTCTCTAGGGCAGAGATATGTCGGGTTCATAGGAACAACTTGTCAACGTGTGCACCGCATTGATCATGAGCATAGTTATTGAAACTTGATATGGAAATACATTGTTAAATGTGCTTAATTTAAATTTTGTTGACTTATGTGTTGCATTTTGCATCAAATACGTGCTCTTGGTGCTACTTAGGTGTCATATGCACTTACTAACCAACATGCATTTATATTTGAGACGAGTTGTGATTGTAAGGTATTCTTATAACATCAAACCACGGCCAATACTCATGATCACAATAACTCCCCATGAGTTCTACTTTCAAGCTTGGAGGGTGTAAGGAATGTATCGGGGGTTTCATACAAGAACTCGAGAGTCGTGGCCTTCTTTAACTGGGCTATAATTCGAGTGATAGAATCCGAGATGGATAAACTCAATTCGTGGAAATAATTGACAAATTCTACTAAGGTTTAGGAGTATTCAAAAGGATAGTGGTGGTTGTATGATGTCTACCATTCACGAGATCAACACTTACATCTAGACCATCAGGGGTAATTAATCCGGTGCCTTAGCATTACTTAATTCAAGAAAGAATCAAAGGAAACCCTCAAAGGTCCTTCATTTCAAAGTTTGGATCGGAGAAAGGGGTGATGAGAACCAAGAGGACTCAAGGTAAAGAGATTGGCTGAGAAGTGAGCAATACCAATTATCAAGGAAGATCGTTCGAATAAATCAAGTCATTAGGAATTAAGCCCGGGGAACAAGAAGAAGAAGAAGTGGTGATTTTGAATACTTTGGATTTCGGATAAGATAGGAATCGAATTAGGAGAAAATTAAAAAAAGTCAAGCAACACAAAGGTATGGAACAATAAAGAGAAACGATAAAGAAAGGCAAAGAGATTTTGGAAGGAAATTATGTGCTCTAGTGTAAACAGTCGGAGGACGAGCCATTCAACCAATTTGAATTCGCAAGGGATTAGGCAAAGGACTTTGAGTAAGAAGAATTTAGGTTTAACAATCACGAAATTTTGGACCCTGGAGGCACGTAAGTTGATACAAGAAACTTTGAGGATTTGGGAGCCATGGGAAATTAAGATATCCTAGTTGGCATTTAAGTTCGGTATCCGGATCGGAGTGGAAGAAATAAGATTACTTAATTATGGAGGGTGAGAGTTCATTTCCCCGTACGAACTTGCAAGGGATAGAACAAGATAACTCTAAGTAAGGTAATGTCCATGGAGAAGATTTTAACAAATTGGAATAAAAATTGGGAAAGAATCAAGAGATCGATTCCATGTATATAAGTTTTGGGATCAAATGAAATCTCTGACCGTGGGAACACCCTATCTGTAAGAGAACTTTGAACAAACTGAACATCATGGTGAAGATTCGGACAATCTTTGGAGATCGATACTTGGGAGTAAATTGAGACACCGATTCCATGGACACAGAAGACCTTGGGTTCAAGAAATAGTAATCTCGGGCCATGGGAATATACAAGTGGGTACAAGAAGATTACGGAGATTGAAGACCGTGGGGAAAAATAAGAAATGATCAATGAGTTCAAAGCAAGATGTAATTAAGGAAATGAAGAACAAGTTGCCAAGCTAAAAGCTTACCACCACGGTGACAGGTTTAACATATTCATGGCATGGCACGTGCATCATACATCGCTTTAAATTACTTATTTTCTTTATCTATACGTGGGTATATCTTTAATTAATGTAAATGCTCCAATGTGTTGCACCATTAATTGTCTACTACATGCATTAGCATCTTAATCCAACATGCACTACTAGTGTTTATTTGCTAGGAATTGCTCTAGTTCGTTCATAAAGTGTTATGGGTCTTGCTTGGATCATGTTAACGATAATATTTTGGGGGTCGCATAGTGTGAACTAAAAAGGAAATGAAGGAATACAGAGGCTTGGGAAAGTAGAACCGGAGGTAAAACAGGAGAAGTGGGTGCTTACCCCTACCAATCACTTTAAAGTGAATGTAAGGAAGATCACCGGGCATATAGCTTAGCTAGAACCACCTACACCGAAGGAGCTAAGTTGAAGAGTTTGGGAAAATGCCGATTAGGAAATGAGATAAATCTTTGTCGGTACTTGAATGGATCACTGTGAGTACGAACATTAGAGATGCAAGAGTCAACAAGCAACGAAAACTCTACATAAGTGATAAGGGATGAAATGAGAAGGATTAGCAATTGCTACAATTTCAAAATCAAAGTGGATAAAAATTCAAGAATCATCAAGAACATCCTACCTTCGATTAAAGAATTGTAGGGGCCGAATACTGAATGTAATCTTAAAGATTTAAAGAGAGTAAAAAGGAGTCAATTGAATGGAAGAATAGGGAAAGATTTGGGTGATATATTAAGGTCGAGAATAAATTTTTAGGGACGCCAAGGGTAGTTATCTTTGATGGTATGTTAGGCTTTGATTTGGGTAAGGAAAATAGCTATGGACCTAATTTCGGGATGGATGATCTAACAGTATACGGGGGATCAGAGCTCGGGTATTAAGAGTTGGTTTGGCTGAGGGAAACTTATAAGGATTGATGAAGGACCGAAGATGACGATTGGGCAGTACAAGTCAGAAGGGAATAAAGAATAAAATTCTTAGAGGATTTATCATTGCTTCACCAGGGTACCTTGAAGAGCTTAAAGACAATGCAAGCATTGAGCTCACTTTCGGGGCAGATCATGCATTAGACAACAACGCCCACAATTCTAAAATATACAACTACAGTGAACGGTACATGAAACATCCATGCAAATTTAATTTAAATAATTTTTATGCTGTGTACTTTGATTCCTTATCATGTTACTTGGAGTAATTGATAATCAACGTGGATGATATCTATTAGGTGACTTTAATTATGGTTTCGCGTTGTGATGCTCGGGAGTATTGGAGACTTCCTTGCTTTGTTTTGTTTGAGAGACGGGGTGCTCTCGTTGTTTGTAAGAGACGGGGATTCTCTTATTGTTGTTTGAGAGACGGGGTGCTCTCTTTGCTTGTGGGAGATGGGGGTTTCCTCATTGTTGCTCAAGAGACGGGGCTCTCTCTCCTTGTTGTTTGTGAGAGACGGGGAATCTCTCTTGTGTGTTCGGTCGAGTAGTGAATCCGAGGATGGATTCTTTTAAGGGGGAGAGTTTGTAACGCCCCTACTTTTCCGTATTTTAGAATGACGTATGTGTTTATCTACTTGTGTGAATTAATTGGTTATATGTATTTTATTTAACTAATTTTATTATCTAATTGCTAAGTATGTGATTAATTGAAATATATGAAATATTTGAATTGGAATTTATACGACTAATTGAACTACTTGCGCATGTGTGATTTGTTTGCATGTCGTTTTTATATGATTTGAATTTGAAAATTCATGGAAATTTAATTTGTTGGAGATATATGTGTTATGAATGTGTATTTATGCTCGTTTCACGTTTTCAGATTCATTTAATTGAGTTTTGAATTTATTTTGATCTTGGAACCAAAACGGGGGCTAACGAGTAATTAGCGCACCATTGGTTCCGTGTGTGATATCTTGAGCTCGGGAACTCGGAATCGAGTTCCGTCACCTCCATTGGACTTGTATCGACGTTTTGGATCCGATGGGTCAAGTCTCATATTTTTTGAAGATCATTTGCATTCCCGAATTTCAACCGAAATGAGCACCTTGTGCCTAAAACGACAACCGTTGACCTTTGTGAGCTTGCGGAACTATCTTGACAAACCTAGGACCTAACCCTTGACCTATACCCACTTGGAGTACCTCTCTCTCTCCCCTTTTCAGCCCCAAACCGAGCCACTCCCTCTCTCATTCAATCAATTCATCCAAAAGAGAGAGAAAGAAAAGGGGGAAGAAGGAAACTATTCAACCTTGGGGTATTTGAGCTCATACTCCCTTCATTTCTTCTTCAATTTGAAAGGTAATCCAATTTTTATGTTGTGTATCTCATTTTGGTTCTTTTAAGTCATATGTTACATGATTTCACCAAGATTTGATCAAGTATTGGAAAAGATGATGAATAGTAAGGGTTTGTGAAACTTTAATGAATCTTGGATGAGTTCTTGTGGTTTCTTTTAGTATGAAGCATGGTATATGATTCTAAGACTTCCATTTGAGTATCCTCGAACTTATATTGCATGATAAATGAGTTATTTGCAAGTTACCATTAATGGATTCTCATGAAACTTGAAGAATATGAACCTTTGTGAGCATCTCTTCCACTCTCATGATTTAGCTTCGGTTTTTGTATGAATTAGGACATGAATCTCTGTATATTTAGATGCTTTTTATTGAGTTATAAGTTGGTAATATGCTTCTTTTCCTTTCCCTTTCGTTTTGCCCTGTTGTTGTGTTTTTTTTAGCTACTGAGCCAAATCCACGGGGGTGGATTTGGGTCAGTGGGCTTCTGGACCAGATCCATAGAGGTGGATTTTTCTCTTTGGAAAAATCCATGGGGGTGGATTCTGTCCAGCCTACCTTCATGACTCCGGTTCCGTTTTTCGCTGCTAGTTTGATCTTCCTCCACCTCTTTTATGACTTCTATGCTATACTAACATGTTCTATAATGTATTATCTTATTTATTATAATTTTCATGATTTTCGTGGAATATTTTACGAGTTATGATTTAATATGTCGTCAATGCTCCAAGTACGTGCATATATGGATCTTTGCTATCAATATGAACCCTACTTGCGTATTTATCTTTTCTTTTATGGTTCATATGAATTGTATACTTGTTGAAATATGTGTTATGATCTTTGTTCGGAATTAATGGATGGATTTGATTCTATACATGGGAGATATGAACTCGAGTGACTTTGAAAGCTCCAAGAATGAATGAAATGATTGATTATGTGGCTTAATGCATCTCCATGCCATTACTTACTCTCTTATGCATATCATAAGATATTCATTGCATTGTCGTGAGTCATATATGGTTCATTTAGAGTCTTGAGTCTCACGAATGCATTGTATCGTCTTGTGTACAGTTTTCTCCAGGGCGGAGATATGTCGGGTTCATAGGACACTTTCAAGTCCTCTTGTTTTCTTCTTGGTATTGGTCGGTATGGTGTAAAGGTGGGTTTCTCTTCTATTAGCTAAAACGACCCTATATAAACCAACGTGCAAAGTTTTAAGCCAAAAGGTATTTACTACGTATATAGAGTCTTTTCAGAGTAAATGATATCAAACGCAAACCTTTCTTTCATGAACCCTTACCCAATGTTTTAGCGAGATCAGTGAACACAATATTTAATGGGGCCCGGGACTATATGTACGTGGCTATCCGGGGAAGCTCGGGCTGACAGTGATCCCCGTGCACTAGTCCCAACAAACAATGACGGCGTAACCGGACCTCTTTAGGAGTTAGCGAGGAATGGACGCTGAGCGCCATCTGGGGAGTCATGTAACCCCTTTTGGTCAATGAATGAGGTGGTCGGGTCTTGCTAACCTGTCCACCCCCCGGAGGAAAAAGGTGTAAGTGTTTATGTTTATGAATGTTAATGATTATGTATGATTGTTAATGAACGAATGAATGAATGACTGTAGTATGATCACTAATGAATGAACGAATGAGTGATTAAATGCACACATGAGGTGGAGGTTGGAGAATTCACCCTCTCGCCGGGCTCACGAAATGACCGCATGTTTTTAATGAATGAATGAAATTGATCGTTGTAATCCCGAGTGTTGTTTTCCTTTGTTTTCACCCCACTTGGGGAATGTTTTAAAACCTCGCATGGGATTATAGCTTGCATGTGAGGGTGTTTACATTCTGAAATATAAATATAGTATGCCCTGTTTTATACCCACCAGTCTCCTATAGATTGAACCCGACTTTGTTTTCAGATCTTTTGCAGGTTTTGGAGTGCTAGGCGGGATTTTGTGTTGGTCAAGTTTTATAGTTAAGTCAGAGTCTTTCCTCACGCACATTGTAATTTGTTTAAGTTATATTGAAACATGTTTAAACGCAGAGTTTATGATTTATGATTTATGTTTGAAATTTCGGGACTAGGTATTTATGCTAGTTGAACCCGTCAATTGCTACCTATATTCATGATTGATTATATGAAATGCTTCCGCACGTGCATTTTTATCTTATTGTTTGGTTTGTGGGGTTTCGAGATTCTAGTTCCCGCCTAGCCTAGTGAGTGAGTGAGTCCCCGTTCGCCGTGACTTGGCACGTGTATGGATTTTTCATTTCATATACGGGTCGGGTCTCGGTGCGGGGGATGTGGTGCCTTCCGTTTGGGGCGCCACAGATTCAAATTCGCAAAGAGTACATTTAGAGAACTTCAACGGAGGTGTTGGCTAGGGATGGATTTAGATAACAATTAGAGATTAATTCCTCGAAAGAAGGCAAGGTATCAACTTCATTGAAGTAGAGGCATTTGAGTTCAAGAATCATAATGTTGATTACAAAGTTATGCGAGTTGGCACAAGGAAACTTTGGTCAAGAAGATGTTTAAGGTGAAGGCTCGAGCCACACTTAGAATCAATAAATTGGAGGGAATACTTGGGGACGAAATCGAGTTCAAGAAATTTTAATTCTTGGGTGATGGAAATGTACGAGTTGATGTTGGGGATTTTGAAGAATTGGAAAGACCGTGGGTAACAAGAAATGGCCAACCAATTCAAGACAAGCTCGTAAATCAACAAACAAGGAAAAGTGTCAAGCTAAATGATACAACTACGGTGACAGGTTCAACGCATTCATGAGCACGTGCATCATACGTTGTTTAAATTATTTAAATTTCTTTAATTATATATGCATTCCTAATTGAGCTTAATTATTCCAACTTGTGTATTTTATTACTTACAAGTGTGAAACATGCATCAACATATTAACCCGACATGCATTGTTAAGTGTTTTCTTGATAGGAACTCTCCCCACTTCATGTATCAACCATTACTTTAACCGAGATATAACCGAATTACGACTAGGAATTAATGAGGTTGAAAAAAGATAAAAAGGGAAGAGTAATTTAGAGGTCGGAGAAGTAGCCAAGAGTTAGATTGGTAGAAGTGGGTTGTTGATCGTATCGATCATTGCAAAAGTAACGTGAGAAAATTTTTGGCTAAGTGGCGTGGTTAGAATCACTTATACCAAGGAAGCTAAATTTAAGGAATTAAGAATTTTCAAGTTAAGAAGTGATGTTACGAGCCAACGGGTAAGAATAGGCATTCTTAAGGGGGAGAGGCGACCGAGAAATGACTTCAAAGTTATTGATGGGCTCAAACGGGTTACTTTCAATAGAAGAAAAAAAAAAAAACAATGCAAGAGTTATCAACAACGGGATTTCTTCGAAATGGAGAAGGGGAAGGATAAGAAAACTTTGACACTTGATGACCTTCAAGATTTGGAAAAAAAAAATAAAAAAACTGTGAGAATAATTTCAAAAAAGGTTAAGTGATTCAAGAACAGGAGGTGAGCATTCGAGAAAGGATGGTAGAGTTTGTGTTCGTTTCGATTTCCAACCGGGATGGGGGAATTTTCGGAACAAGGTCGGAAGTGATAGGTACTTCA
Source organism: Lantana camara (assembly GCA_037501455.1). Lineage (NCBI taxonomy): Eukaryota > Viridiplantae > Streptophyta > Magnoliopsida > Lamiales > Verbenaceae > Lantana > Lantana camara. The sequence goes on from CM074856.1 coordinate 61,138,187, forward strand.
AGAAAATTAGAAAGAATAGATACTTCGTTTTGAGAAATGGTAGAACAAGTTCAAGAAGTGAGATGGAATATATATATATATATGTTTTATTTTTCTTAAGGGGGAGAGCCGGCCGAAAAACTTCAAGAAAGGTGGTTCTTTCTTTCCCTCTATCAGAACCATGTGAACGAAATCTTCAATATCTTATAGCTCATGCGCCTAAAGTTCGCAATTGGAGATTTCTAAAGCCATAAGGAGGTATATCTTAAGCCGAGCTGAAACGAAAAGAAATTTGATGAGAAATGGGAGAGATAATGTTTTCTACAAGTCAAGTGAACATACTTTGATCATAAATGAGAATTCTACAAGGAAGGCGATTGTCATTCAAGATCTACGCGAAAGGAGAAAAAAGGGTGCTATACTATTATAAGGGTAGAAACTGAACTTCAAGCTGCCACACAATTAGCTCGGGCATCGGAGGAGGTTAACTTTAATTTGTGGGAAGGAGTGAGTTGGATTGCTATCAAGTGCACATTCAAGAGTTGAAACTCCTGATTGTCGTATCGGGAAAAGATAAAGAATTTGATCTTGGGATGAAGATTGAGAGGATATTTAATACATACGGTGGGCATGTTGAGGAATCGAGCCAGTTAGGAATCAGACTATGCAATGATACTGGAAAGTTATCAATTTCAAAGTTCATTACATCGGTGAACGGTACTCCTAAACATGCATATCACGTGCACTATGCATTTTATTATTACCATCTATGGTTCTTTGTATTCGTTAATTGTTTGTATGACTAATTGGAATACTTGACCTCTTATACTTGCTCCTTATGTGGTGGACAGTGTGTGAGTGTTTATTCACTTGATCTTAGGTTGTGTGTTTCTTGTTTGTGAGACGGGGTTCTCTCGTTGTGGTTTGAGAGACGGGGTTCTCTCATTACTTGTTTGAGGGACGGGGTCTCTCATTGTTTGTTTGCGAGACGGGAACTCTCATTGTTTGTTTGAGAGACGGGGTACTCTCGTTGTATGTTTGAGAGACGGGGTGCTCTCGTTGCTTGTTTGAGAGACGGGGCTCTCTCACCGCTTGTTTTAAAGATTTAGAACTCGAGTATGGACCTGGGGACCAGGTCCTCTTTAGGGGGAGAGAGTTGTAACGCCCCAGTTTTTCAATTATGTATTTCATGATATTTGTGAATTATTTGATCAAGTGTCTACATGAAATTTTATCAACTTGTAATTTATGGCATGATTCATATTTAGTAGATTTGCGTTATTTAATTTCCTTGATTTGAATACTTGCAATTATGATTTAAGTGATTTAGCATAACATATATATATTCAACTCCATTTCATCATATTCTTTTAAAGTTGTATATATACATATATATATGGTTATATAATCACCTCCCATACATGTCAAGTTGATACATCTCTAACTTGTAAATTCCTAAGAGACAAAGGCTTAGGTGCAAATAAGTTTTAATGCCAAGACTTTTCATCACACTTTAATTATATCCCATACATACATATATACACATATACATATATATCTTGACTCACTTTAAGTATATACAATGAATATATATATATATATATATATATATATATATATATATATATATATATATATATATTGCCTTCTATTTTACATACACATATACATATATTATCTCCTTTATTTCATCCTTGAGACAAGCTAAAGATATTTCCATTTCCCTCTCCCTCTATACCGATCCAACCATGGAGAAGGGAGCCAAGTTTTATTCCATTTTTCTTCAAGAATTTGAGCTCCAAGACTTTATCTTTCTCTTTCCCTTCATCTTCTCCATCTTCAAGGTAAGAGCATGCATATTTCTTTGAGGATTTATGATAGCAAAGTTAGGGTTTATGACTCTTGTGATGTCTTTGTGGTTATATGGATTTTACATGTTGGTTTTGAACTAGTTTCATACATTTATAACTTAGATTCATGAAGTGTGAAGCATGATTGATATTTGACTTCATATTAGTTTCATGGATGAATTCTTGATGAGCTATGCATGTTTCATTGAATTAAATGGTGGCTATTGATATATGTGAGATATATGCATGATATATGATAGTTTTGGGGTGAATTCTTGTCTTAGTTTGATGTGGGAAGGCTTGGGAGCCAATTCACGTAAGTTTGCCCTGTTTTCCCCTGTTTTTTCGCCCAATTTGCTTCAACACGGCCGTGTCCAACCTAGTTCATTCTCAACACGGCCGTGTTGGAAGTTCGAGTTGGAATATTTCTGCACAACACCGTCGTATCAGCATTCAGGCCAATCATGATACGGTCGTGCCGACTTCATTTGAACTCGGATTGATCTGATTTTTAACCCCACGGAAAGATCTTGAAGTCTAGAATACTCTCCAATTGGAATCACCTCAATATCATTTCTAGATTGTGAGATATGATCATTTCGTTTTGGTGTCGCGACTTTACCGACAAACTGCATTCACCTAACTTCAAGCTTGCGCCATTTTCTCCCCGCTTTGAACTAGAAAACGAGCCATATATACTCGGAAAGGTCTTCGTGTCTAGTTTCATACCCTACATGAAAAACTCAATTCCAAATTATAGAAATTAAGATATTCCAGTTTTCCTACAGCGTTGCGTTTCTCGAAATTGTCTGTTTTTGCCAAACTTCACCAAAATCTCTCTTATTGCATTCCTTTCACCCTCTTAGCTCCCATATGTGAATTATATGATATATATACTTGATTAATTGATAAGTATGCTCCTACTTGATAGTTCTTGGTACTTAATTGCTCAAACGTGATTGTGTGATTCCATGCCTTATATGAATTGAACTTGAAATAATTGAATGATATGAATACATGATTTCTTGATATTAATTTCACCTCTTAGGTATTAATTGGTGTTCATACATGCTAAGTGTCAATTGATTGCTTGTTTTATTTAATTACATGAGCATTGTCGTGCGTCATACTTGGTCTCATATTGAGTCTTGTCTCACGAGTTCCCGTTATTTTCTTTCTTATCCTGTTTTTCTCCAGGGCGGAGATCATTGATCGAGTACACGCTTTCTTGTATCTTTGTCTTGTCCCGTCGCTCGTCAGGTGAGGTTTAATTCTAGATACCTAGAACCCTTACAACCCTATGTGTTGTTTTCAGTTAAAAGTATTTATATATTTATAGTTTTCAAATCTTATTGATTTACAACGGATTTCATGAAATGAACGGATTGATTGTTTTGGCGAGTAACCATTGTTCATGTTAGGCCCCGAGGGTAGTGTATTGAGCCAACCGGGAAAGAAAGGGCTGACGGGTAACTCTTGCACTATCCTCACCATTGTGGGATCACCTCTGAATTCACCAGGAGGTTTGGTGGAGGAAGAAATCCCGTGCGTGGGAGTCATGTTCCCGACGTACACCATGATTGGATGGTGGGGCCTTGAAATCCCACCATCACCCGGAGGGAGAAGGAGACTGGGGACGGGTCCGGCATCACGGATTGTCCTCGGGTTATTGCATGATTTTCATTCATTGATTGTATTGCTTGAATACACTTCCGCATGACTGCACTATAATTGAATTGCATGATCACCTATTGACTAATAAAGCAAGCATGTATTGTTCACACTTGTACACTTTTGGAGAAAGGTTGGAGAATTGCCCTCACTCGCCGGGCCACGTATTGAATTGATCTTGATTGAATTATTAAATTGATTAGTTGTAATCTCGGGCTAGTTCTATTTATTGAACTTATATTGCTTCCTTTTATAAAACCTTACCCGAGATTATAGCTTGCATGGTAATTGTGCTAATATTTATTTATAAACCCCTCACTCAGTCTGTTGTAGACTGGCCCCCTCACATTTTCAGTTTGCAGGGTTGTGTGCTAGGTGGGGTCGAGTCCAGTTTTATCGCTTTGGGTTTAGCATTGTCATTTTACTTTGGCCTGTACCTTATTGATACTTATGCTTTTTGCTTTGGTCTTGAGAAGTGGTATGATATTGTAGTGATATGTATGTTGATACCTATTAGTATTTATACTTGATATGTAAATATGGTACCTATAGGTAATGAATGAATTATTGCTCCCGCTTTTATTGCTCCTGCTTTTATTGCTCTAAGTTGATTGTTTGGTTTGGGGTTAATTCCTCCTAGCAAGTGAGTCTTTTTTTTTTTATTGTCTCCCGTTCGCTATAGGTATGATTCATGTATGGGTCGTCCATCTCATATGTGAATTGAACTATGGTGCGGGGGATGTGGCTACCTAGCGTTCCGGGTGCTACATTGTTGGTGTTGTTCTTTTTCAAGAAACAAAACAATGTGAGCGCCACGTTGCCGGATTATGCAATTCAGGGGAGTACTGTACACCTTTTCCCTTTTATTTAATTGCATGTCGACATGCTAGAGCTTAAGTGTGGGGGAAGGGTTAATTTTGTATTGCATATGGGCTCCAATCATGTATGTATTCTAATTCTTGAGCATGAGGTTGAGTATTTATGAATTATCTCCGAATCGGTATGTTTTTGTTCATTCAAAAGTCTATTCTAAGCTTGAGTTAGGAGGTTATTCAAATGCCTGCAAGCATGTGTGTGGCAAGTAAGTTGATTGTAATTGCATATCCTTATTTCTCGCGCACTTAAAGAACAAACTGATGCACCTTAGGTTTTTAGGAAAAGTTTATGTCCTTTAAGGAAGCTAAGTTAGAGATTGAGGATAATCTAGTATCGTTCGAGATGAAGTTGAGCTAGCTTTAGATAAGGGATATGAATTAGGCCTTCGAATTCCAAGTATATTAAGCTTTTATGTAGAGCCTGCACTAAATAACGCTAATCCATTGGCCCCCTTTGAACTTTAAAAGTTGTGCAAATTTTTTTTTCAAAACCGCATTACAAGCCACAAACACAACTTAAATTCCCACCATTCTATCAACACTGAAATTGCTTATTGTGCTAATTAAAAGAGTATCTTTTATACATCTTTAGAACTTGAAGGAAGAAATGAAAAGAAAAAGATGAAAAAAAGAATGTGTGAAAAGAAAAATCAAAGAAAAGAAAGCAAGAAAAAGAAGCAAAGTGCAAAGAAAAGAAAAAAAAATAAGAGGTGAAAAAAAAAAGGTTGAAATGGAATTGAAAGAAAAGAAAGAATGAAATATCTAAGTGCGGGGCAAGAAGGCAGCCGAAAAGGAGAATTATAAGGGTCTCAAGGGTAGGTAGTGCAATTAAGTAAAGTCGGCGTTTTAAGTCACTTTCCATATGAATCATAACCCGCCCCCAAGCCTACGTTACAAGCCCGATAAAAGTCCTATTGATCCCGAATCAAAGCTAGCCATATTAGTGGAGATAGATACTAAATTCTTCTCAAAATCTTACTTTAGTCTTCAAAAAGGGGCATAAATTATCCCGGGAACCATTAGTGCATCGCCTTGTTCATCACACACACTATCACGATGCAAATTACATTCTTTTTATGAGCCATGCATGTGTGAGTGGTGTATTTCCTGACCAATTGATTCGCTTGGATTGGATAGTTTATGTGAGCATTAATGTTAAGAGTTGGATTGATTTTTCATAAGTGTTCCCAATTGCTCGAGGACTAGCAATCATTCAAGTGTGGGGGATTTTGTTAAGTCCATTTTTCGTGCTTATTTTAATTAGGAATCGATCATTTTATTGCACATCTTTGAGCTTAAATAGATATTTATGATTCATTTTAGGTGCAATTGATCATGGAGCCAAGATGAACGAAAAACGGGACAAGAACAAGAAAAAAGGGAATTGGAGAAGCTGACTTTACAAATCTCGAAACTGGGCCAAAAAGAGGTCGCGGGCACGACCTATTTTAAGTGATTCCTAGTCGCGGGCGTGACCATGAATTTTCGGAGCATTTTTGCCAATTAAAACGTCAGATCTCGAAAGGAGGGCAAAACGAGGTCGCGGCAGCGACCTCCTCCACGTTTATTTATAGTCGCGACCACGACATAATATTTGTTGGAATTTCTGTCGAATTTTGAGGCAAAATCTCGAAACATGGAAAAAAATGGGTCGCGACCGTGACCCAATTCAGTTCATTTCTGGTTGCGATCGCGACCCCTAAAGAAACACGATTTTGTAAGTAGTTGCGGGTGTGACCGTTTCATGCCTATTTTTGGTCGCGACCGCGACCCTACGCAGATACGTTTTTTCGAAATTTAGGCAGTTTTCAGCAGTTGTGGTCAATAAATTCAAAAGGAGAAAAACTTCTCCATTATCAGGACACGCAGAACAAAAAGAAGAAAGTCAGTTTTTGGGGAAAAATATGCAGAACTCTGGAGGAAGTTCGTGAAGACGAAAGCCGACGATTCCAATGAGATTTCTACTTCAAAGTTTTCGGTTTCTTTTAAACAATTGTTTTTATTCAGTTTCTTTATGAATTTCGCAGAATTTACTTTGGGGTTTGAGTTCAGTTTGAATGTTCATTAGATTTCTCATACTTCATATCGTACTAATGTGTATGTTTGAAATGACGAATTTATGTTTATTTAGTATGAATTTGAGTTGTTTCATGAGTAGCTAAGCAATCAATGCATGGGAATGATACATATGCTAGGTGTTTGAATAAATGCCTAAATAAATGAATTATCCCTTGAATTTATGAAATTTGGTTGAATTGTATGCGACGGTTTGGCCACCCGAAGAATAATCCGTAGTCACTACTTAATCGAAAGATTTATAGTAACTTAGTTGTTTTCATAAAAGTTGGAATAAAAGAACCAAAGAAATTTGATCTTATTTCGGCTACTTTTATCTCACTTAATTTATGCCGAGCCGCTGAATTAAGTGATGTACTTATCTTGTTTTCTTGGTTAAATTCAATTATTAGACATTTGTGAAAACTTTTCTAAGTTGGGTTTAACACGTATTTAGGATTCGAGAGAATCTTAGATGCATTTTTGTGACAAGATTGAAAGGGATAAATTCATACATTTTTTTGCATGATAAGAGCTCTAGTTATAGATATCTTTCCCTAACCTATATCCTACTTGTCATTAGTAAGTTTATTTCACTTTATCTAGCTTTATTAAGTGTTGTTATAGCTACTAACCTTTAAATCAGTAATTTCTTAGATCTATCGATTAGAGAACGGTATAAAATTGGTACGTGAATCCCCTTCCTCGTGGGTACGACCCCTTGTGCTACAACTTCACCGTTAGCTTGCACTTGGGCTTTTGAACTTAATAAATAATCTCTATCAAGTTTTTGGCGCCGTGGCTAGGGAAGGCGTTGAATCAATATCAATTTACATACTTATATCTAGTGTTTTAGATCAATTCTTATTATTCTTAGTTTATTTTCAATTGAAGCTTAATCTAGTGTAAATCTTTTTGCAGGTAATTCATGCTTAGAAGAACTCAAAGCTTGGATAATATTGACTACACTCCAGAAATTGAAAGCAAACTACGAGCAATCAGGCGTGAACGTAGGCAAGAAAGACTTCCAACACCAGAAATGGCGGATGATGGGAATAACGGGAATAATGGGAGACCTCGAAACCGAAATGATGGTGAACATAGAGCCCCACAACCAGCACTCAAGGATTATAACATGCCAAATGTGGGGATAATTCAGAGCAACTTAGTTCGGCCTCCCATAGCAGCAAATAATTTTGAGATCAAGCCATCCACTATTAGCTTGTTGCAACAAAATCAGTTTGGAGGCCTTGCTACTGAAGATCCAGCTGCTGATTTGTCTTGCTTCCTCGAAGTATGTGCCATATTCAAGATGAACAATGTTTCAGATTATGCAATAAGTGTCAGACTTTTTCCCTTTTCTTTGAGGGATAAGGCACGTGCTTGGATAGGAACTCTACCAACCGAAACTCTTCAGACTTGGGAAGCCTTATCCCAAGCATTTTTGGGAAAGTACTTTCCTCCCATCAAGACTATGAGATTCAGAAATGACATCACTTCATTTAAGCAGTATGATGGGGAGTCGTTGTATGAAGCTTGGGAGAGTTCAAAGATCTGTAAAGGAAGTGCCCACATCATGGTCTTCCAACTTGGCTTATTGTGCAAACCTTTTACAATAGGATGACTCAGAACATTTGAGTAATGGTAGATGCAGCATCCGGGGGAACATTGATGGCAAAAGCTGAGGATGAAGCTCTTCAATTATTGGAGAATATGGCAACCAATGATAGTTGGAGTCACGAGAGGACTATTCATCAACCTGCCAAGGCGGTGGCGGGAGTGTTAGAATTAGATGAGCTAACCGCAATTAATGCTAAGTTTGAAGCATTGAAGAGAAAATTGGATCAGCTAGCTGTTGTTGGGACATCATCCACACCACCCCCCGAAAAGGTATCTTGTGAGATTTGTAGTGGACCGCATATGTCTAATACTTGTCCTCATTCTAATGCAGGTATTCAGGTTGGAGCCGGCCAAGAGCAAGTCAATTATGTGAACAACCAGAGACCGGTCAACAACCCATACTCCAACACTTATTATCCGGGATGGAAGAACCATCCTCATTTCTCCTGGTCCAACAACCAAGGTAATCAACCGAGACAGAATTTTTAGCCTAGGCCTCAAGACCAATTTCGAGGCCCACCTCAACATGTCCATAATCAGAATGCATCAATGCCTCCACAACAACACGATAAAAAACAAGGGTGGGAGGCTGCTTTGGAAAAGTTTATCACAGTTACTACAGACAAATTCCAGAAAATTGAAACTCAATTGGAGCATGCGATAAACCACAATCGAAGTCTGGATATGCAGATTGGACAAATTGCCGGTACCTCAAATCCTAGACCACAAGGAGCATTGCCGAGCAAAGCAGAAATCAATCCGAAAGAGCAATGCAAAGCTATTACCTAAGGAGTGGGAAAGCATATGAAGGACCAAAAAAGCAAGAGGAGACCGAGGTGAAAGATGCAGAGAAAATGGAGGAAAAAGAGGAAGTAGAAAAGGAGATTGAGTTGACTAAAAAAGAAGAGCTCCCTTCACAACCAAAGGAGTATGTGGCACCAAAACCTTATGTGTCACCCGTTCCATTTCCACAAAGGTTGCAGAAGCAGAAGTTAGAGAAGCAATTCGAGAAATTTCTGAGTATCTTCAAGGAATTGCACATAAATATTCCTTTTTCTGAAGCTCTACCTCAAATGCCTACCTATGTGAAATTCTTAAAGGAGATTCTCTCCAACAAAAGGAAGCTAGAGGAGTATGCTACCATTGCACTTACCGAGGAGTGCAGCTCGATATTGCGACACAAGCTTCCTCCGAAACTTAAAGATCCAGGGAGTTTCTCTATACCTTCCACTATTGGTAGTTTGAATTTTAATAGAGCATTATGTGATCTTGGAGTAAGTGTTAGTTTGATGCCATTGTCCATTTGTAGGAAACTAGGTTTGGATGCGTTGAAGCCTACTACCGTAACATTGCAGCTAGCCGACCGATCGGTTAAGTATCTAACCGGAGTTTTAGAGAATGCCTTGGTCCGAGTTGGGAAGTTCTACCTACTAGAAAATTTCATTGTTTTGGACTAATTAATTAATGATATAATAATTAATTAGGGTCACTTCTAATCAAATAATGAACCTAGAGGGTCAAATATAAATGCCAGATTACGAGGATTTTGGAAGTAGGTTAATTGGATTAACCAAAAATGGTCAAGGTATTGACATGTGACACGTTTCACATGTGTGAGTGTGTTTATTTAATTAAATTTTAGATTTTAATTAATTGAGAATTAATTATTTGTCCCAATTCGAGAATAATAACCCAATATTTAATTAATTACGAATTAATTTTTAGTGGATAATTATTTATTCAAACTAAAATTAAATAGATAAATCCTAAGTTAGTTAAGATAAGGTTTCTTGATACGTTTTGATTAATATAAGATCTTAATTAACTTAGGGAATAAGTTAACACGTAACTTAAAGAGCAAGAAACCTAAACCCTAAAGGATTTAGGAAATCCCAACCCTTTTAGGAATAGGGGTCAAGCTCGTTATGTAGCACCCCGGACGGAGGATACCACATCCCCCGCACTAGGACTCAGACTCGGTCATGAAATAGTAAGTCCATACCCGAATCCGAATCATAGCGAATGGGAGACCAACTCACACACTAGGCTAGGAGGGTCTAACTTGACAAACTCAGAGTGCGGAAGCCATTAAAACCAACAACAATAGATAGCGGAAGCATTTAAAACAAAACATGCAAAGCAGGTGACGGGTTCAACTGGCATAAATACCTAGTCCCGAATATCAACATACATAACAGGTGACGGGTTCAACTAGCATAGATACCTAATCCCGAATATCAATTCATAATCCAATATAATAATCAGCATAAGTATCGTCAATATGTAATAACATCCAAATACTAGCTTACTAACCCCACACGGGTTTAAGTCTAAGTAGAGCATATAACATAACCTTCAAGTGTGAAACATAAATACATAACATAAGTAAAGTATGTGATAAATGCATCCTAACACCAGCTAGACTGACAAGTGTGACTCTGAAGACTCACTTCCGCCTAGCTCAAGCTAAAAAGGAATCCTGCAAACTAAAAGATAAAATGAGGTGTCAGTCAACTGACTGAGCGAGGGGGGCTAACGCACACCCACAATATATATATAAAGAGCACAGCACAGAATAAAAGGATGGACTCATGAACCGAGGATAGATGTTGCATACCAAAACATTTCGAAATGACCCAAATAGATATAGATATAAGTTTCGAAAGCATTTTTCATAAAGACTCTATCCTGATTCATGATTCCATATATAACAAATCAATTGCTCGGTGAGAACGAGCTTCCAACCTTTACTCCTCAGGACATAAAGCAAAATCAATCTATCCTCTACTCCAATGATGGAAGAGCCACGCGTTGGCCCTAACCATCTATAATAGAACCGTCTAAAATAGACTCACCCTCAAGGGGTAGCAAACCCACAAGAGTCCTCCCCGGCCTTAGCCGAAGGCTCAAGATACCACACCTTCCCTGCAGCACGGGTCGCGTGAAGATATCTCAAATGGAACTACGCAATCGATAAATACCCCGACGGCCCTAACCGTCCCGGGGGATCCATTACCCGCAGCTCCTAGGATCCACAGCAGAATAGAACATACACCAATCTTTCATGGCAATCTCGCTAAATAATCAAAACACAACTGTTTTTCCAAAATAGCTTACATATGCCTCAAAACTGGTTTATATATTTTTATTTCTACGCGATGGAACTTTAAGCCTCATGACCTCCACCCACGCAGGACACATGCAAAATGATAAACATATCATAACCAACACATACGTATTTATAGTAGGGTATACTCGCATGCAAGGGTAGAAATCAGCATGTAAAGGCCATAGGTCGCATAACTATACAAAATCCTAAACCTCACCTTGTGCAAGTAGAGTCTGAGAGTGTGAAGGGCCAAACACTCTAAACCTCGGGCCCACCGGCACCACCAAACTCTGTGACAAGACATACAGAAGCCCAGACTTAAACTCTATATGAACCAAGTAAGACGCACGGCGTATCAAGAGATGAATGATATGTAATATGGAATGAAGTGTACACATAGGTCACGTAGCATAGTTCACATATTCCACCAAATCACGCAATTAACGAAGTATTAAAGTTTAACAAAGCATTATGGAATGATATGAATCACATAGGTCAAGTAGCATAACACAGGACAAACTTTCATACGAAGTTATTCAATTAAAATGACGTATTATCTTCTAAGAATGGAATCGAAGTCATATCATAACATATAATTCACAAAGCATTTCAAACGGATCAAGTGAACACAAAAGAACATGCATAAAAAGGGAACAGGGGGCTGGGAATGGCCATTCCCATACATAGTCTTGCACGGGAACCGTCCTTCCTGCGGATCTCCCCAGCGAAGCTGGGAACGGCCGTTCCCAGCACAAGGCTTAATTAGGAACGATTCTTCCCATCTTCGGTGCTGACGTCAGCCCTGACTGGGAAGGTCCGTTCCGGGCTCATGGCCTGAATGGGAACGGCCGTTCCGGCCAGATCTGGGCCTCTGTCTTGTGCAGATTCGAGCAAGCTTCGGGAAGAAGACAACCATGGCAAAAAATGGCCGATTTCACACCATTTAAACCATAAAATTTCCATGAAAATCATATATATTATCACTTAAATCATGCTTATCATATAAAAATCAATTTAGCTCAAGAACAAGGGTGATTTTCGCCAAAACTCATACAACCCATTTTCATGAAAATCAAGCTTCAACCATGGCAAGATGTATTCCAAATCACTCCTTATCATACCATCAACAACTATAGCACATATTCAACATGGAGAAAGACATATTCATGCTCAAGAACTCAAGGATCCATCATATAAACCATATTCTTCAAGTTGGGCATAAATCACCATTTTCACAAGACTTCCTCATATAAGCTCATACATTCAATTTCATGCTAGGAGTCATGGATAGAAATGAGATACACATCAAGGGAAATTCGCAGTTTACCTTGGCTCTTGAAATGATGAAGAAAGAGGGAGATATGAGCTCTTGAAATGATAGAAAAAGTCTTAGATCTTCATTCTTCTTTGAAGCTCTCCATGGAAGATATGTCTTGTGTGAAATGAGGTTTGAAATGAAATGAGAAGGGATAAGACTATTTATATGGTGGCTAATAGTTCTAGGTCATGGTTAGGGTTTCCAAGATATAAAATGAGGCTAGAGGCTTTATTAGGATTTGGGCTCAACTAAATGACTTTCGGCCCAATAGGTTAAGATTAAAAAAGTTCAAGGTCTAAACGGTTTCCGAAAAATATAAAGTAAATTCCATTGGATCCGAATCACCGAATCAAGTCCAATGGTGGTGTCGGAATTCGAATTCGAATTCCCAAACTCATATTGGTCCCGAACGACCCAAACCCACCTAACTCAAGTTAGGCCCAAAACACACAAATAGGTCCAAGTCCTATTTAAATCCAACTCTAACAATTAATTTAAATTCACATAAGTTCCGTTCTTAGGTTGTCATGCAAGAATTCATATTTTATCATTTTGCATTTTAGCCACTTAAATCCCATTTCAATCAAAGTTGGAATTAAACACATAAAAAGGGAATTAAATCACATAAGTGCGTAAGGTAAACTCTCTCGTGACGCATACCTGTACGATTTATCGGACGGGGCGTCACATGTTAGCTATCAATAAAGGGGTTTGGGGAACTTTTTGGGTTTAGACCAACGTTCAAGGAACGTTAATTATTTTCAAAAAAAATAAAAGAATGTTTCTCATACCCAAATTATCCTAAACACAAGTTACAAAACTAGTATTCTCAATAGTTTTATCGCGATCTAAAAATGGTGTTGATACTTCTGAAGGATTCATTCTTTGGACTCTTAGAGAAGAGCCGTTCGAGGGGTGAGGATTAAATCCACGATAAGAACGACCAAACGGTGATTTGATCGTTTCAAGAAAGTTTTCTTAAGTAAGTTTCTTTAACTTTCTTGATGGTTTTGAAATAAAAATTACAAGCGAACGATCATTTTTGGAAAGTTTTTTAAACTTCCACTGCGCATAGTACGTATTTCCAACAAGTGGTATCAGAGTCACGCTTACAACGTTTATTTCAAAACCTTTTTATGGTTGAATTTGGTAGAAATTCTATCATCTGAATAATAATTGAGTATTCTTCAATCAGTTTTCAACTCTGATTTTTGAATTTCATAGTTTCTTAGAAATATGATTTGATGGTTTAGATCTAGATTTAACTAAATCGCTTTATGATTCCGAATATGATTTGAAATTTTTTGGAAATTTGGATGGAAAAACAAAAGGGGATGACGAGGGCCAAATTCATTGGTTGCCCGTCACTGCTGCTGGGTGGTGGGCCCAGAACAGTAGCGGTCCGGGACCACATTTTAAAATTTTGTTTATAATATAAGTATTAAAATATTTCTAAAACACTTCAATACAATAACGGAAAACTAGCCGGATGTACTCAAGTATATACATGCAATTGATAATAAATTTTAAATCACTTAAGCAGATAAATATCTAACATGTAATTAACACTTAAGAGCATATAATTTATCATGCTTAAAAATAATATAACTGTAAAATATTACCGTACTCCAAATATGGCTATCTAACGACATTTTTCCTGCTCCTTTCCCTTTCGTGAGACCGGCAGAGCTTCCCCGCAATATCCCGGAGAAACTTTCGGAGTGTGGGCTCCGTAAGTATTTCTCTAAATACTAGAGAAAATAAACTTTAAACTAGAAAACCTTTTTAGGGTTTAATCTCCCGAAATTAAGTATTTTATATATTAAATATATAAACACCTAATTAAAATTAATTCCAAAATAATTAGGAATTAATTAGGAGAAAGTGGGACTTGATTTCAAAGCTTAAGATCAACCAAAATCATCCCAAAATGTTGTGTGTACCAAATGACGGGTGAAACCCTATTTATAGGCAAAATATCAAGGGTATTTTGGTAATTCCACTCTCCCACTTGTTCAACTTGCTAAATTGACAGAGTTTGAGGGCACCACGTTCAAGGTCTCGTCGCCACGAGTTCATCGTCGCCGGCCACGCGCCAATCGAACGTCTCCAACCCTATCCGCTGACCATGCCCGTTTGACCCGGCGAATCGACCCGTTGACTTGACCCGTCCAGATTGAATCTGGACCACCCGCGGTGATGACACGGAACGATCTACGCCGTACGTGTGGCGTGCCACGCGGACGCTACGTCAGCGCCACCTCGCTATAACTTGCTGACGTAGCTTGCCACATCAGCTGCCACGTCAGGAAAAAACTTTTTTTTTTATTTTCTCCAAAATAAAATTCCGGGCATTTCCAACTCTTTGGAATTTCAATTTATTTTCTTAAAATGAATTCTTTCTATTTTCAAATATTTTGAAAATTCATTTCTCTTTCTCCTTTTAATATTTTCTCTTCGGGTTTTCAATTGGGACTTGCAGGGGGACCTGCAAGACTAATTAATTTTAGCTCCAAACGGGTTAATAAATTATGATCTCATGATAGTAATTAATTACCGTTTAACAATATTTAATTCCACTAAATAAATATTGTTGCACTCTAAAATTAATTAAGTTATTCACGAGTTTCTCGATCCAGAATAAATTTGCATTTTACTCCTCCATGTAGATATCCATGAAAAATAAATTAATACTACTATTATTTATTTTTCACTTTTAATCTGAAATTTCTTGATTCGCCTTAATTTCAAATTCTTTGTATGTGAAACACATTCAACATACAACTTCGGTGACGTATCACGCGAAGTGCCATGGCCAAAGTCTTAATTCGAACTTTTGCAAATCTATTTCAGGGATATCTTTTACCTTCCAGCAAGACCACAGATTCCTCGATCAATATAACTCTTTAGTACATTTCATGTTGTCACCGAACGTACAAAGTATTTTGGCCACCCATTACCGAGACCTCGCTTCGAGTATATTACAGCGACTAACACTGCATACCTAGAGTTGAAATATTATCAGGATTAAGAGTACAATGCTTCCTGAGATTTTATTCATTTTAGATAGCAGTATAAAATGAATAATCTCAGTGGTCCAAGTCGATGTTTCCAATCATATTGGAAATCATCAGCGTGTTATAATTGGAATCACCATTCCCTATGACGAAAGACTAATCATCTTGTATAACCACGTTATAGTCTTGGTATGTAGCACCCCGGACACGTGGAGGTGCCACACCCCCACACTATAGGTCAATCCACGTATGAAATGGACAATCCATACATGAACCAACCTATAGCGAACGGGTGACAATGCAATACACGACAAGCTAGGCGGGATAACTAACTCATGCAATAAATTTAAAGCGGAAGCATAATCCAAACAATATCAATTTATCATATCATGATTTTTCTCAGTTACCAAATAGAATATATTCTAACTTCACATGTATCAATACATTATCATCTTCTAGGGTAAATAACAAATAACCTTAAACATAATTCTCTTGAACCACAAACAACAATTGTAGTTTCATAATTGTCAATAAATAATCCAATACATGAACCATGATTGACTCGACTACGTGAACCGAACTCGACTCCCGCATAGCATGCACCTGCAGTAACCTGAAAGGTGGAGGCGTCAGTCTGTGAAGACCGAGTGAGGGGTTTAAATACGTATTAGCGCAGATAACATGCAGGTCATATTCTCGGGTAAAGATTTATGAAATATAAATATACAAGTTCAATAATAATATAACTTCGCCCGAGAATACAACTATCAATATTAAACACGTGTTCATTTTCATGCAATCAATACATGGCGATCTCCAAATGTACATGAACATGCTTGCTTGATTATTAAACAATAGGGTTTGTTCCTCCTGTGGTTGGACGGACAACGACCAGCCCGAAGACCAGCCCAGCGCCCTCACTAAGGAGGACCTGGCAAGGAGAACGCGTGTACACGGTAGGGTTTTGTTCTTCTTGTGATTGGACGGACAACCACCAGCCCGAAGACCAGCCCAGCGCCCTCACTAAGGAGGACCTGGCCAAGAGAACACACGTACACGATAAGGTATTGTTCTTCCTGTGGTTGGACGGACAACCACCAGCCCGAAGACCAGCCCAGCATCCTCACTACGGAGGATCTGGCCAGGAGAACGCACGTACACGATAGGGTATTGTTCTTCCTGTGGTTGGACGGACAACCACCAGCCCGAAGACCAGCCCAGCACCCTCACTACGGAGGATCTGGCCAGGAGAACGCACGCACTTGCTTTCATGAACATGGCATGCTTGATTCGTGAACACTAATATACTTGAAATGACAAGTGATTCCATGAAATTGTAAATATAAATAGCTTTGGCCAAAACTCACGTAAAGGTTATATAGGTTCTACATAACTAGAAATTAAACCTCACCTGACAGGCGACACACGACTCGTAAATGCGTGAACGTGATCATGATCCATAATCCCTGCCCTGGAGAATAACTTATTTATGAAGAAAGAAAGGATGAAGGTGATGAAGATGATGATGTTTCAACTTGTGCAATTCTCTCCTTGAATTAAAGCTTGAGATATGGTGAAATCCTCCTTCCTCCTCCCTTGGTGTTTGGATCGGTGTTTAGTAGGTGTGAGTGTGTGAACTTTGATGAAAATGTGATGAAATGAAATGTGGGGAATATGATATACATAAGATATATTATGTATGTATTGTATAGATATACACAATTGTCTTCCACTAACTCCTATGACTCACCATAATTTGTAACCAAGTCCCTCTATAATTTAAATGTATGCAAATGAATTCTATCTCTACACAATTTTCATATAACCTCCCAAGTCATGAAATGCAATTATGTCCATGAATTTACACAAAAGAGCAATTAAAACCATTTATTACAATTAGATCATATAATCACTTAGTTCATATAACTCACATTAATAACAATTCATATAAATGCATAGAGATATAATATATATATAATATGATGAAGGTTGTAAATAAATTATCACATAATGCATTAATTGAAAACGGGGCGTTACAACTCTCTCCCCCTTAAGAGGACCTGGTCCCCAGGTCCATACTCGAGTTCTAAATCTTTAAAGCAAGCGGTGAGAGAGCCCCGTCTCTCAAACAAGCAAAGAGAGAACCCCGTCTCTCGAACAAGTAAGGAGAGTACCTCGACTCTCAAACAAGCAAGAAGAGTACCCCGACTCTCACACAAGCAAGGACACAAGCAAGGAGAGTACCCCGACTCTCACACAAGCAAGGATCCCAAAGAACACTTAATTAAACGTTCACACAAAACCTCATGTAATGAACAAGTAGAAGAAGCCTAATATACCAACTAGTCATAGAAAAGTAATTTACAAATACAAAGAACCATTCGTGGTGATAGTAAAATGTATATTGCACGTGATATGCATGTTTAGGTGTTCCGTTCACCATAGTCTTAGGAACTTCAATGGCAGTGACTTGATTTAGTACTTGATTCTTTGATCGGGATCCCTTCTAACCAAAATGCCAACCCTCAAATGCCTAACGCATGTATATACTTCAATAATTACTCAATCTTCATCCCGCGATCTAATTTTTTATCCTTTCTATCACCACAGTTCGAAGATTCAATTCTTGAATATGTACTTGTTAGCAATCCGACCTACTCATTCTTCTCACAAATTATAGTTGACCTCCTCCATTGCCCGGGCTAATTATTTGATCACTCGAGGTCTAACTTTTATCCTTCATAATATTCCCGGTTCAAGTAACTCTCATGTGATCCTTTGCGATAAAGAATGTTCCCGTCGAGTTGCTTTTATCTTGTACCATGATAATAGTGTCGTACCTCTTTGGTCACTTCATGCAAATCTTAAATGACAGTCGCTTTCCTTGAGAAATTCTTACCTTTGATCAAAGTAAACTTAATCAACTTATAAAAATCATGATCTCTCCTATTTCTCATCAAATTTGTTTCAATTTCATCTCGGCTCAAGATACGCCTCCTTATGACTTTTAGGAATCTCCATTTGAGAACTCTAGGCGCACGAGACTTAAGATATTGAAGACTTCATTCACCTAGTTCCGATAGAGAGTTTCCGAAAGAACCATTTTCCTTGAAATTTCAACTCTCCCAAGTGAGATCCAAACATCGACTTTAAGTTGTTCCCCGACCGGATCTCCCCCTTAAGAAAATAAGAATATTTTCTGTCTAACTTCTGGAACTAGTTCTACCCTTTCTCAAATCCAAGCTTCACTTTTTTTTCTGATTCTCTTGAAGTACCTCTAACTCTCGATCTCATTCCCGAATTATTTCTCTATCTCAATTGGAAATTCAACGAACACTGAATCCTTCCTCATTTCTTGAATATCCATTCCATTTCTTGAAGCTCTCACCCTTTCCAAAATTATTTTCTAAATATCCTCTTCCTAACCTTGGAGGTCATCAAACATCTCAATCTCCTAATTCATCCCTTGTTGTTGCTTTCAAGTAACCCCATCCGACTTCTTTCTTAACCCGAAATCCAAAATATTTCAATTCCTTGTAGACCTACCTCAATTACCTCGTTATTCCATCCTTCCAATTTATCATTTTTACGAACCCAACATCACTCAACTTCTTAATTTTTCCAAGTTGATCCAAATCCTATTTCAAAGCTCGAAGGTTCTCGACTCATCCTAAACTTAATTCCCAATTCTTACTTCGATATGAATCACTTGAATTACTTTCTTCTCACGCCTTGATTTTTGTTCCAACGAACCGAAGATCCTCAATTTGCTCACCAATCCGAACCTTAAGTCCCTATTACCCTCGAGGCCTCCTTGGTGATTGAGACCTTGAAACTTAAAATACTTTCGAGATTTCTTCACTTTGCTTCTAAAATTAATTCGTCTATTCCAGACCTTATCACTCGAACCATAATCCATTAGAGAGAGAACCATAGCTCTTGAATTCTTGTGTGAAGTTCCCCGGTGCATTCCTTAGTAGAAAAAGGAGCTTGCGATAAATTGAGGTTGTCATAGAAATTGGTCGTGGTTTGATATAATCTTCATAACCTATAACTTAAAATTAATTCAAAGCTAAATGCATGTGGTTAGTACATGCTCATGTCACATAATTAGCATTTAACCACATATTTGATGCAAAATGCAATAATTAATTCAACTAAATTAAAGAAACACATCAAACATATAAATTTCAATTCATAGAAGATCAATTAATCATCAAGTGGTGACAAATATTAATAAAATGAGCATGTTATCAAGTAGCTCAAGAATGTTCAGGTAAGTTCAAATAAATTCAAATAAGTTCAAGTAGTTCCAATTAAGATGCAAGACTCTCAGTTATCAATTAATCCTATGCCGTTCGACCTAGACTTGACACTACACAATGCTAGAACCGCTGTTTTGCAACCGGGCTCTGATACCACTTAAGATGTAGTACCCCGGACACGTGGAGGTGCCACACCCCGCACTATAGGTCAATCCACGTATGAAATGGACAATCCATACATGAACCAACCTATAGCGAACGGGTGACAATGCAATACACGATAAGCTAGGCGGGATAACTAACTCATGCAAAAAAATTAAAGCGGAAGCATAATCCAAACAATATCAATTTATCATATCATGATTTTTCTCAGTTACTAAATAGAATATATTCTAACTTCACATGTATCAATACATTATCATCTTCTAGGGTAAATAACAAATAACCTTAAACATAATTCTCTTGAACCACAAACAACAATTGTAGTTTCATAATTGTCAATAAATAATCCAATACATGAACCATGATTGACTCGACTACGTGAACCGAACTCGACTCCCGCATAGCATGCACCTGCAGTAACCTGAAAGGTGGAGGCGTCAGTCTGTGAAGACCGAGTGAGGGGTTTAAATACGTATTAGCGCAGATAACATGCAGGTCATATTCTCGGGTAAAGATTTATGAAATATAAATATACAAGTTCAATAATAATATAACTTCGCCCGAGAATACAACTATCAATATTAAACACGTGTTCATTTTCATGCAATCAATACATGGCGATCTCCAAATGTACATGAACATGCTTGCTTGATTATTAAACAATAGGGTTTGTTCCTCCTGTGGTTGGACGGACAACCACCAGCCCGAAGACCAGCCCAGCGCCCTCACTAAGGAGGACCTGGCCAAGAGAACACACGTACACTATAAGGTATTGTTCTTCCTGTGGTTGGACGGACAACCACCAGCCCGAAGGCCAGCCCAGCACCCTCACTACGGAGGATCTGGCCAGGAGAACGCACGTACACCATAGGGTATTGTTCTTCCTGTGGTTGGACGGATAACCACCATCCCGAAGACCAGCCCAGCACCCTCACTACGGAGGATCTGGCCAGGAGAACGCACGTACTTGCTTTCATGAACATGGCATGCTTGATTCGTGAACACTAATATACTTGAAATGACAAGTGATTCCATGAAATTGTAAATATAAATACCTTTGGCCAAAACTCACGTAAAGGTTATATAGGTTCTATATAACTAGAAATTAAACCTCACCTGACAGGCGACACACGACTCGTGAATGCGTGAACGTGATCATGATCCATAATCCCCGCCCTGGAGAATAACTTATTTATGAAGAAAGAAAGGATAAAGGTGATGAAGATGATGATGTTTCAACTTGTGCAATTCTCTCCTTGAATTAAAGCTTGAGATATGGTGAAATCCTCCTTCCTCCTCCCTTGGTGTTTGGATCGGTGTTTAGTAGGTGTGAGTGTGTGAACTTTGATGAAAATGTGATGAAATGAAATGTGGGGAATATGATATACATAAGATATATTATGTATGTATTGTATAGATATACACAAATGTCTTCCACTAACTCCTATGACTCACCATAATTTGCAACCAAGTCCCTCTATAATTTAAATGTATGCAAATGAATTCTATCTCTACACAATTTTCATATAACCTCCCAAGTCATGAAATGCAATTATGTCCATGAATTTACACAAAAGAGCAATTAAAACCATTTATTACAATTAGATCATATAATCACTTAGTTCATATAACTCACATTAATAACAATTCATATAAATGCATAGAGATGTAATATATATATAATATGATGAAGGTTGTAAATAAATTATCACATAATGCATTAATTGAAAACGGGGCGTTACATGGTAAGAACATATTCTTATCTTACCGACTAAAATTTTAATGACATGTGATTTCGGTATTCCAAGTCTTTTCCTATGAAACACATTTCATATAAGAATACCACCACATGCCATTAATTTATCAATATGTGAAATACTCGCAAGTCGCTGTAAATTCATTTTAATTAATTCAACAAATTGAATTTTCAGGACACTATTCCCAACAACTGCTGTGCGAGGAGGAAAAGAGCTGCGTGCCATCGGGTACGCGGTGTGCACAGAATGTTGGAAAATACAAAGTTTGCACAGTGGACGTTTAAATTTTTTTTCCCAAAAGTAGATCTAAAAACTTGCAATGTTCTTATCATATCTTAAGAAGGTTTCAAGAGACTCACGGGAATTGAAGCTTTCTAGTGATGTTGATACCGCATATCAAGCACCCTTCACGCGGAATGTCCGTCGAACGACCTTCGATGAGATCCCAAAGTAGGTAATCCTCCAAAGCATATCCACACCAGTCCTAGATCACGATCAAGCTAATGAGAATGCTAGTTTTGTGGCTTGTGTTTGGGTAGAATTTTACTTTGAAAACTTTTCTTTTAATTTTTCTCAAAAACAATTAACGGTTCAAGAACGTTGGTCTAAAGACTAAGAGAAGCACCAGCCCTAGTATAAATACTAGGATGGTTCGAAATTCCCTAAGGTTCACAAATCTAGTGGACTTTTATTTCGTGCTCACTAATTAACTAATTAATTATTAGTTTTTAATTGAAAATAAGTTCTTAACTTATTATCCAAGTCTAGCAAGAGATTTTTCTCTCTCCTACAATAGGAATTTTGACTTTTCAACCTTTATCTAATATAAAGTTAAAAATCAATTTATTCAATAAATAACTTAATTCATAATTAATTATTTATTGGGTTAATTATTTTGAGAATAGTCTTAACAATTAATTCATAACTAATTAAAAGACCAAAATTAATTAATTATACTTTAATTAATTAATTCTATAAAAGAATTCACGCGTGAAATATGTTGGGAATAGTACCCTAGAAAGCTGTTATGCTTTGGGACTTTCCCTTATCACAGACAATCTTTGAATAATATACGAATGATTATAATCACGGGAGAACACTTCTTATGTGCCAATACGTGTTTTATGTGTATCCATTACGTGTGCATGTCTAGAACTCTCCTAATCCGATTAGGCCGTTAAGAACTTTGTCATTATGGTAATGACACGTGAAACAAGTTCTTAACTCCATAGGCGAGGATTAGAAACTTCTCCAAGTCAATGAGGCCGACAGACAGTGGGAGTGTCGACTTTGCCTCTGTTGAGACTTGCTTGTGTAGTAATGCCCTTCAGAAGGATCACCCGATTTAATGGGGGTGATAAGTTCATAGCTTGATGCGTTCATAATACATAAGGGTGATAGTTACAAGAACTTCATCACTGAGAGTGCCCCGCGTGAGAAGATTCCTAAATGGGAAAGGAAGTTTCCTGAAACTTCTAGATTAGGAAATATCTCGCATGTCAATGACGTGAGGAATTAATCCTTAGACTTGAGATTCCACATTGTCTTATATGAACTAACTCTGTAATCTTTAATATTGGCTCAAAAGGGTGTCGCCATACAGACACCTGAACCACGGCCTATGTTGGGATTACACAAATGGCATATGAGAATTGTTGGAATCAATAAAGGACCTACACTTGCTGTAGGCAAGATGATCTCTTATTACACAAGTCATTCATGATTCCATCCTAAAAATCCTTGCGCAAGGTGGTTAGATCAAGACATCAAGAAAATGGAGTTTTCTTGGATCGAGATCAAATAGAATATGAAGCGAACTTTGCTTTAAGATTAAGGTTAGTAGGGCTCTCTATATTCCCATGCCCTAGATCTTAATCGAGAGATAAGACGGTAGGAGGATCGTATCCCACATGATGTCATTGACTGAAAGGTTCTTTCAAATATACATTCACATTTCGGGTAGGGGTCACACACCTATTGCTATACTATGGTCGTATGATCTGTGAGGTAATTAATTAATAAAGGGTATTAATTAATTAGGCTCACTGCTAACTGAAATTGAAGCTAGAGGGTCACACACAAATACCGGGTTCAAAGGGTATTATGGAAAGATCAAATAGGTGATCGAAACGAGACCACAGTGTAAAGTACACGTGTGGATCGAGAGCTTTTGTTTAGACACGTGGCTCCAATTATCAAATTGGATCATGTGTTAATTAATTGGAGAATTAATTATTAAGTCCAAATATAATTAATTTGGAGAATTAATTATAAAATTATAAATCCCTAAATATAATTAATTGGAGAATTAATTATATAGCCAAATGAAATTAATTGGAGAATTAATTTTAGCCCTTTAGAATTAATTAGTGAATCAATTCTAAAGTCCTTGAAAGAATTAATTGGAGACTTAGTTCTAAGTATTTAATTATTTGCTTGTTCTAATTTGATTAGAATAAAAAAATAAATAAATACCTTCTATTTTATTATTCTAATAAAGTATTAGAATAAGATATTTAATTATTGCTAGAATAATTAAATATTCCTAATTAGTTAGGAACTCTCTTTCTAGAAGGAATGGATATCTTATTTTAGATAAGATATTATTTATTTGGAGAGAAAGAAAGAATAGGAGAAAAGTCAAAGTAGGAGACCATCTCCTACAAGACTAGGGTTTTCGAAACCCACCCTATAAAAGGGATTAAGGGGGCGAAATTTTGGACAACACGTGATTTGAGAATCACGTACAACCTTCATGGAATTTGGGGATAATTCTCTTGCTCTCTATTTCTCGTTTCTTGTTTCTTTAATACGCATGTTACAGTACTAGCATGCTCACTAACATGATTTGAATCTAGGTTGGTGTATTATTACTCTAGAGGATTTCTACTTTGGAATCTCGAAGAAAGAATCCAGAAACGGGGATTTTCATGCTGCATGAAGAACGTTTGAGGGTTGCTCAATACGTTTCAGGAAAGCTACAATTCATGTGAGTTTCTTGAGTCCCAACCTTACGATACGAACATTGCAAGTCTTTTAGTTCCCTTTTGGAAAAAATTTTGAACTTCCGCTGCGTTTACTCTGTTGTTTTCCAACAAGTGGTATCAGAGTCACCTTGCAACGTTCATATTGTATCTTTATTGTTTTGAATATTGATAGAAATTTCTTAAATTTGGATATATGTTATGTATTCTTGGTTTTTGTTTGAAATACGAAATTACCGGATCCAAACTGTTTCTTGAAAATTCTTGAAAAACTGTTTTCGTAAAAATATGGTTTTAAGCTGTTTTAATCGGATTTGTTTAGAACTGCTTTAATTCGAAATTGGATTGCTTGAATTTACTGAAATTACGAAACTAAATTCGGAACGGGTTCACCCACACGCGAAAACGCACGAGATTGCGCACACACGTACGTGCATGGGGCGGCAAGCCGCCGCCCTACTCCACCGTAGCCTAGGCGCTGCTGCCGCAATGTTCCGAAACGGTGCGGGAAAACCCGCATGCCTGCCCTCCGCGCTAAGCTGCGCAGCATGCGCGGCAGCGCGGGCCTTTTCCCTCTCAGCCTGACATAGCTGCGCGGGCGGTGAGAGCGATGCTGCCTGCTCGCACGCGCTTGTGGGAGGCGGCTGCGCGTCTTGCGCGGGCTGTCCCGGGCCTGATTAGTTTCGTGTTTTTCTAGTTTTTAAAATCCCCGTTATTTTTAAAATCTGATTTTATTTTAAAATATGATTTTATTTTTAAAATTTGATTTTAAAATTATAAAATTATTTATTTGAAATAATTATAAAATTTGGGATTTTATGAATTAAAGTCAAGTTCTTATTTTTCGAGAAAATATTAAATATCACTTTGAATGATATTTTTGACAAAAATTTAATTTTTGAAATTAATTGAGTGTTGTCATGATCTGAATTCGTGTTTTGAATGAATTCTTGAATAGTGAACTATATTCAAATTACTTAAGTTATTGTAACTTGAAGTCAAGGGAATTTTAAATTTAGTTGGTAAATTTAAATTTCAAGCGGATTATGCTAGTGTAGGTGATCATGGGTTAGTCTTATGAATGTTTTAATTTATGCACATGGATGATTTCAATTGGGGTCGGAGCCCTATAGTTGTGTTATTTCAATTGGGGTTGGAGCCCTACTTATGTGCGTAATGTTATGTGTTTATTACGTGGCTTTCCTTATTATTGTTTTTGGGCAGGGGTATGCCCCGTGTACTTGTCTATGGTCAATATGAAAATTGAACCATATTACTTTATGTTAAGAGAATAGAACTTAGGAAGTGAGGATTTTTCTTTTCATTTTGGAGACAAGCACCCAAGGATCAAGAAGGATCCACAAGGAACACTTGAAGAACGGTGGCCATAAGAGAAGACCCCTCAAAATGTTTAGGAGGGTTGTTTCTATTAATGTAATAGAATAGGGCTTTACATTAAATTCTGCACCCTTATGTGAAATATCTGTTTATGTGGCATATATGTTAGAACTAGCAATTATGGAGTGGCTCCCATAATTGCACATAAGATAGGATACCCATGATCATCTCATATTAGTATCATGCTAGGACATGTTATCTGCTAATTGTTCCTGTGATGCATTTTATGTGAAACTGCATTAATCAAGACAATTAAAAATAGATAACTGTACATGTTGGTGAGATCAAAAATCGGACAACTCTTGGGGTAATTCGAAAATCCCTAATTAAAATATTGAGCAACTTTCGAATAAATAGGTGTTCTATTACGGTAATAAAATTCCTAGCATTCCATCAATAGGATTTAAGAGTTAGTAGGTAAGCTAATTGCAATCTCACGAGTCGTGGGGTAATCAGTGCAGCTTATTAAATCTTAGTTTCTTGATTGATCACCTTAGGTGATTGATATTTCTTAATCATTTTAGAATGGGGGTTGTCTCACGAGTCGTGGGTCGTTCCGGACTAAGTTTGATTGAGATCTTATGATTGATGGGTCCCGCTCAACATTGAAGTAGATATGGATGTCTCACGAGTCGTGGGTCCATGATTGAAAGATTAGTGATGCAAAAACATTACTAGGAATTTCATGCCGATGGAATTGGCAATTTCTTACCTACCTAATGATTCTTAGACCTTTGGATGTCTCACGAGTCGTGGGTCCAAAACTAAGAATGCTTGGGATCCTAGTACCTACTGAGAAAACAAGTTTCTTCTAAGATCGTTTAGGATTTATAGACCTTCTAAAAACAGTGGGAGCCTCATACGATAAAAGACCTCATCCTATGTGTTACGTTATTATTCAATATGCTTACATTTCTCTGCTTAGCATTTAGGTTGTAGTTCTGTGATTGTCTACAAGTTGAAATGCGACCAAATTGTATCCATCCTTGAGTCAAATAAGATGACTAAAGTCCTAACCACTCTGATTGGCTTCGAATCTTAAAATCTGTTTTAAGATTCCTAAGGAGAAAATTGTTCTCTAAAAGGCGAACCTTTTGATCTATTGTGAAAAATCAACCTAGGCTTAAGAAAAGCAATTGAAAAGTGCAAGGAAGTTCTCCAAACACTTAAGAGCAATTGTACTCCCTCATAAATGTGTTACAGAGTATAACACATTATAGGAACACTTAAGCGCATTTATACTCTCTTACAAACGTGTTGCAAAGTACAACACATAGAAGGAATTGTTCCATATTTGTATGAAGGAATACACGTATAACGTGGGCTGAAAGTCCTCATTGAGGAGGACCTTGCAGCCACACAATACACTAAGAAACGAGTTCTTAGTTAACTGATTGCTTGAATTGCTTCTATCATCATTTTAGACCCTTTTGCTCAAATCTTAGATGATGCTATTGTAGAATAGTTGATCAAGTTAGTTGATAACTTAAGGGAGCATCCTTATGAAGGACTAAAAGGTAATGATGATTAGTTCTTCTTCTAAATCTCATGAGGTAAAGACATCTAGGCCAAAGAAGAAGAAACCCTTAAAACCCGATGGAGGGGTGAGAGAAGGAAAAGCCTAAAAGAAAGATCAGACTTTAGCTTCCATAGTGGCAAACTAGGGCCTTGGAAAGGAACTGCAAAGAGTATAAGGATACTCCATATGTCTTTCGTTGAAGTAATTCCGATAGGATCAGAATTCGCTAGTGTTGAGTTGATTTAGCATAAGCAGTTGTGCAAAACTCATAACATTGATGTTTCGAACATACAACGAGATAACATAAGTAAGTAAGATGACAAAGTTTCAAAATAACTTTGGAACATCCTAAATGGATTAGCAAGTTAATCATATTAGGATCATTTTACGAAAATGAACTCAAAGACTTAACTTCCTTAGAATCCCATTATAGGGAAACATTCCCTAAAACTCATTTATATGAAACGACAAGACGTCCCATATCTTGTATGGATTTCGATCCATACCTATGTTGGATTTCGATCCATACTTATGATTTTGGATTGCTTAATGTAAGCACTAGACAAAATCACTGAAGTAATCATTATGAATGTGCGTACTTACTGAAGTACGACTATAAAACTTTTGAGAAATTATTAAAATTTCAAAATAAGAAAGGTTGGGAACCTTAGTAGTGATAAGATATTAGAAGCTCGATTGGATCGAGATGATAAATATCTTGTTGACTAATTCCTTAGTCATCTTAGAGATAATAGGATTATCCCTTTGTGAGCTCATTTGAAAATAAGCTTAGTATTTTTGAATGAAGGAACATAACCCTATAAGATATGGTTCATTCCTTGTTGAGACTTACTGACTTACCTTCATTCTGAACTTGTGCTTCAGAAAAACGCAGTTAGGATTTTGAATCTTGCACATTCCAAATCAATCCCTTAAATGCACTATGAATTGTGGCTTTCAAAATTCCCTAATAATTCTTGTCTCAGAGTTTTGGGATTATCTTCTTATGAAGAGGACATTGGGAGTCTTCTTAAGTGAAGAAGACAATGGGAGATAAACTTGAAACAAGTTCAAGTTTTTATGAACAAATATATATTGTGCTTTTGCAAATCTTTAGAACAAATATTATTTGTTCTAAAGAATGTATCTCTCTTGAGTCTTCTTAATTGAAGGAGAAATTAAGAGATAAGATTGAAATTGGTTCAAGTCTATGCAAACAATATAGAATATTGTTTATGTGATTCTTTTGAACAAATGTTGTTTGTTTTAAAGAATATATACCTTTCTTAAGGAATCGTTCCTAAGAGAGAAGAAAGGTAAGCCCAAAGACTTCAAAAGGTTTGAGGACAAAACCTACGCCGCAGATAGGAAGAAAAGAAACATTCTGATAAAATTTAGCCAAGCTGAGGAGATAGTTTACGTGTGAGACTCTCCTCCTTAGATGTGTTCAGAACGCATTCATAGATAGCCCGTAAGATGATATGGTTTTCTCCATTAGATCTTCTTAAGTGGATACTGATCCATTTACCCTTGAGGAGGCGCTGTCAGATTTGGAATCTGAGCAGTGAAAACGAACTGTGAAATCTGAAATGGATTCCATATAATCAAACTACGTTTGAACCTTAGTTGAACAACTTGATAGGATCAAGCTTGTCTTATCAATATGAGATTGATAAAGACATAAATATGGAACATCCATGGATTTCACATTTAGTGGGAGTAAGCAAAAGTTTTGCAGACTTCTAATAGTCAATTTACGAAATTGAATCAGGCTTCTAGGAATTAGAGTATTCGAATTAGTGAAATAGTCAAAAATTGTTTGACTTAAAATTTGAAAATGGCGTGTATAAGAAAGTGTTAGAGACTAAAAGTTCAACTTTTGGTACTTTGAGAAGATGACATCCTTCTCATTGGGAATGCGAAGGATGACATAAAAGTTACCGAAGCCTGGTTAGGAACCATTTTGAGATGAAATATCTAGGTGATGGATCCTACATTCTCAAGATAGCTATCTATGAAATAGATCTAAGAAAATAATAGGATTATCACAGTCGAGGTACATAAAAATTGTACTAAATTGGTTTAGTATGGAAGATTCCTACAGAATTTCCAATAGACAATGGAACATCTCTTTTGAAGAGGATGTCTCCTAAAATAGCTCTTAGAAAGTTAGAAAGTCCAAAACCTTTTTATGGAAAAGGATGCATAATGTATGCAAAATTATGTAGTTGACGAGATAAGGCTACCACATAGCGTGGTGGGCCTATTCTAAATGTAACCTTAGAGAAGGTCATTGGATTGCTGTA
This sequence comes from Lantana camara, assembly GCA_037501455.1. Classification (NCBI taxonomy): domain Eukaryota; kingdom Viridiplantae; phylum Streptophyta; class Magnoliopsida; order Lamiales; family Verbenaceae; genus Lantana; species Lantana camara. Next base: position 61,168,072 of record CM074856.1, read on the forward strand.
AAAATACCCTCAGAGTATTTTAGAAGAAATGAAGATATGTTTTAAGAATTCAGCAAGATCTTATCATTAAAGGGTATTTTGATATAATCATCAAAACATAGATAATGATTGATCTATGAGAGGATACGCAGTCTGCCTAGATGGTAAAATAGTGCTTTGGAAAGTGTTCCAATAGAGACACTAAAAGATTCGACCATTCGGTTGAATACTTAGTCATATTGAAGACCGCTAAGTTAAGTGTTTGGGTAAGAAACTCCATCTAATGGGTAAATGAAGTTCCTAGCATGAAACAACACCATAATCATATGTTATGATAAAATGGATGGTTGCTCGAGTAAGAGAACTGAGACCTCACCAAGGGACCAGACGCTTGATTATGAATCACGGGAACAAAGAAATCGTGTATCCTTGATAATGTGCAAATTAGAAACATTCACATCAGCAGAGAATATAGCAGATCCGCTTTGGAAACGCCTAAAGTCAATAAGGCTCTAAAGGTACATCTTGGGAAGATGGGACCTAGAATGGAACTGAAAGGCTTTTATGGGCAAGTGGGAGATTGTTGGGAATAGTACCCTAGAAAGCTGTTATGCTTTGGGACTTTCCCTTATCACAGACAATCTTTGAATAATATACGAATGATTATAATCACAGGCGAACACTTCTTATGTGCCAATAGGTGTTTTGTGTGTTTCCATTACGTGTGAATGTCTAGAACTCCCCTAATCCGATGAGGCCGTTAAGAACTTTGTCATTATGGGAATGACACATGAAATAAGTTCTTAACTTCATAGACGAGGATTGGAAACTTCTCCAAGTCAATGAGGCCGACAGACAGTGGGAGTGTCGACTTTGCCTCTGTTGAGACTTGCTTGTGTAGTAATGTCCTTAAGAAGGATCACCCGGTTTAATGGGGGTGATAAGTTCATAGCTTGATGCGTTCATAATACATAAGGGTGATAGTTACAAGAACTTCATCACTGAGAGTGCCCCGCGTGAGAAGATTCATAAATGGGAAAGGAAGTTTCCTGAAACTTCTAGATTAGGAAATATCTCACATGTCAATGACGTGAGGAATTAATCCTTAGACTTGCGATTCCACATTGTCTTATAAGAACTAACTCTGTAATCTTTAATATAGGCTCAAAAGGGTGTCGCCATACAGACACCTGAACCACGGCCTATGTTGGGATTACACAAATGGCATATGAGAATTGTTGGAATCAATAAAGGACCTACACTTGTTGTAGGCAAGATGATCTCTTATTACACAAGTCATTCATGATTCCATCCTAAAAATCCTTGCGCAAGGTGGTTAGATCAAGACATCAAGAAAATGGAGTTTTCTTGGATTGAGATCAAATAGAATATGAAGCGAACTTTGCTTTAAGATTAAGGTTAGTAGGCCTCTCTGTATTCCCATGCCCTAGATCTTAATCGAGAGATAGGATGGTAGGAGGATCGTATCCCACATGATGTCATTGACTGAAAGGTTCTTTCGAATATACGTTCACATTTCGGGTAGGGGTCACACACCTGTTGCTAGACTATGGTCGTGTGATCTGTGAGGTAATTAATTAATAAAGGGTATTAATTAATTAGGCTCACTGCTAACTGAAATTGAACCTAGAGGGTCACACACAAATACCGGGTTCAAAGGGTATTATGGAAAGATCAAATAGTTGATCGAAATGAGACCACAGTGTAAAGTACACGTGTGGATCGAGAGCTTTTGTTTGGACACGTGGCTCCAATTATCAAATTGGATCATGTGTTAATTAATTGAAGAAATAATTATTAAGTCCAAATATAATTAATTGGAGAATTAATTATAAAGCCGAGATATAATTAATTGGAGAATTAATTATAAATCCCTAAATATAATTAATTGGAGAATTAATTTTAGCCCGTTAGAATTAATTAGTGAATTAATTCTAAAGTCCTTGAAAGAATTAATTGGAGAATTAATTCTAAGTATTTAATTATTTGCTTGTTCTAATTTGATTAGAATAAAGAAATAAATAAATACCTTCTATTTTATTATTCTAATAAAGTATTAGAATAAGATATTTAATTATTGCTAGAATAATTAAATATTCCTAATTAGTGAGGAACTCTCTTTCTAAAAGGAATAGATATCTTATTTTAGATAAGATATTATTTACTTGTAGAGAAAGAAAGAATAGGAGAAAAGTTAAAGTAGGAGACCATCTCCTACAAGACTAGGGTTTTCGAAACCCACCCTATAAAAGGGACTAAGGGGGCGAAATTTTGGACTACACGTGATTTAAGAATCACGTACAACCTTCATGGAATTTGGGGATAATTCTCTTGCTCTCTATTTCTCGTTTCTTGTTTCTTTAATACGCATGTTACAGTACTAGCATACTCACTAACATGATTTGAATTTAGGTTGGTGTGGATTATTAGTCTAGAGGATTTCTACTTTGGAATCTCGAAGAAAGAATCCAGAAATGGGGATTTTCATGCCGCATGAAAAAAGTTTGAGGGTGGCTCAATATGTTTCAAGAAAGCTACAATTCATGGGAGTTTCTTGAGTCCCAACATTACAATACGAACATTGCAAGTCTTTTAGATCCCTTTTGGAAAAGTTTTTAAACTTTCACTGCGTTTACTCTGTTGTTTTCCAACAAAATAAATCACACATTTGGTGCCATGCGTGAAGCCACGTGTGCATGACATGTGGCAGCCACGAAGGCGCGTGACACATGGCAGTCACGTGTGTTAGGAATAGTGCCCTAAAAAGCCGGTTCGACGTAATTTACTTTGGTACTTTCCTTATGACACAGACAATGTTTGAATAATACACGATTGATTATTATCATAGGCAAACACTTCTTTATATGCAATACATGTTTTGTGTGTTTCCATTATGTGCGCATGTATTAGAAGTCCCCTAATCCATAAGGCTGTTGGGGACTTTGTCATTAGGTGAATAACACTAACTTAAGGCCGAATTAGAAACCACTCCAAGTCGATGAGTCCAACAAACAGTGGGAGTGTTGATTAGTCTCGATTGAGACTTGAAGGAACATCCTGTTTCATGTGGTGTAAAGTGCATAGCTGATGCGTACGCAATACATGAGCGTGCTCGTTATTAAAACGGATACACTGAGGTGTCCCGCGTGAGAAGATTCCTAAATGGGAAAGGAAGTTTCTATATCTAGAAATGGAAACTTCCAGATTAGAAAATATCTCACAGGTCAATGGCGTTAGTAAATTAATCCTTTGACTTGAGATTCCATTGATGCTTTGTGGGCTAACTCTGTAGTCTTTGGTATAAGCTTTAAAGGGTGTCGCCTTAGACAACTGACTCAAGGCTTATGCTGGGGCTGCACAAGTGGCACATGGAAGTATATGAGAATCAACAAAGGACCTACACTTGCTTAAATGCAAGAAGATCTCTTATTGCATAAGTCATTCATATGCCATCCTAAACCTCGACCGAGGTAGTGGATCAAGATATCAAGAAAAAAGTTTCTTGGATTGAGATCAAATGGATATGAAATGAACTTAGCTTTAATATTGAGATTAGTGGGGCTCTCATTATTCCCATGCCCTAGATCTTAATCAACAGATGGGATGGTAGGAGGATCTTACCTCAGAAGTTGTCATTGACTGAAAGGTTCTTTCGAATATATATTCATTGTTCGGGTAGGGGTCGCACACCTGTTGCTAGATTATGGTCGTGTGATCTGTGAACTAATAAAGCGTATTAGTCTCACTGCTAACTAAAAATGAACCTATGGGGTCACACACAAATGCCAGATTCAAAGGGTATTGAAGGAAAGATCAAATAGTTGATCGAAACGAGACCACACGTGTAATGTACACGTGTGCCACGTGAGCTCGAGTTGGGCTTGTGGTCCAATTGAGAAATTGGACCATGTGTTGATTAATTGGAGAATTAATTATAAAGCCCAAATATAATTAATTAGGAGAATTAATTATAAAATCCATAATATAATTAATTAAGAGAATTAATTATGAAGCCAAATAAAATTAATTAGAGAATTAATTTTAGCTCGTTAGAATTAATTAAGAGAATTAATTCTAAAGCCCTTCTAGGAATTAATTAGAGAATTAATTCTAAGTATTTAATTATTTTAGTTATTCTAATTTGATTAGAATAAATAAATAAATAAATACTAAATATCTTCTATTTATTATTCTAGTAAATATTAATTCTAATATGATTAGAACTAATATTATTGGAATAAGATATTTAATTGTTATTGGAATAATTTAATATTCCTAATTAGTTAGGAACTTTCTTTCTAGAAGAATAGATGTCTTATTTTGAATAAGATTCCTATTACTTGGAGAGAAAGAAAATAGAAGTAAAGTCAAAGTTGGAATCCGATTCCGATTAGGGTTTAGGGTTCGAACCCTAGGCTATAAATAAGCCAAGGGGTTCGAATTTTTCACCTTACGCATGACTTGGGATTCACGCCCAATCTATATGGCCTCAAGAATTTGGGAGAATTCTCTTGCTCTCTTCCTTCTCGTTTTATGTTTCTTTCTTTACACATGTTATATCGCTAGCACTTTCCCTAACATGATTTGAATCTAGGTTGGTGTGGATTATTACTCTAGAGGAAACCTACTATGGAATCTAAAGTAGAAAGAAACTTTCGAGGGACGAGGGTTGCCAATACCGCATGAAGCACGTTTGAGGGCGGCTCAAACGTGTCAAGAAAGCGTCGATTCTTGTAAGTTCTTGGATCCCTAAGATTAGAAATAGAAATTGCAAGTCCGATCCTGCTTTTGGGAAAAAAATTTAAATTCCGCTGCGTTACTGTTGCGTGTTTTTCCCGACAACGTGTGCTTGACACGTGGCAACAGTCCACGTGTTAAGTGCTCCATTTCGATCAACATTTTGATCCTCCGTTAATCCAATTAACATCCTACCATAACCCTCATAATCTGGCATTTGTGTGTGACCCTTTAGGTTTATTATTCGATTAGCAGTGACACTAATTAATTAATTCTCATAATTAATTAATTAGTTCATAGATCACACTACCGTAATCTAGCAATGGGTGTGTGACCCTTAGACAAATAACTAAATGAATCGAAGAACCTTTCAGTCAATGACATTCACTGAAATACGATCCCCCTATAACTCCATCTCTCAATCAAGAACTAAGGCATGGGAATAAACTCAAAGCCTTGTTATTTTTTTATCTTTAAAGTTAAGTTCATTTCATATCCATTTAGAACTCAATCTAAGAAAATCCCATTTTCTTGATGTCTTGATCTTTTATCCACCTTGGCCAAGGGTTTAATATATAATGGACTATGACCAACTTAATCAGTAAGAGATCATTCTTGTTCTTAACAAGTGTAGGTCCTTTGTTGATTTTACTAATTCTACATGTGTCACTTGTGTAATCTCAACATAGGTTGTGTTTCAGGTGTCTATATGGCTACCCGCTTTTGAGCCTATATCAAAGATTACAGAGTTAGCTCATATGAGACATTATAGAATCTCAAGTCAAAGGATTATAAATCACGTCATTAACCTGTGAAATATTTCCTAACCTGGAAGTTTGTAGGAGACTTCCTTTCCCATTTAGGAATGTTCTCACGCGGGACATCTCAGTGATGAAGTTCTAGCAACAATCACCCTTATGTATTATGAACGCATCAGCATATGCACTTATCAATTCATGAAACTGAGTGATCCTTCAAAAGGACATAATCACATAAGCAAGTCTCAACGGAGTCAATGTCGACACTCCCACTGTCTATAGGACTCATCGACTTGGGGAAGTTTCTAATCCTTGCCTATGGAGTTAAGTACTTGTTTCATGTGCCGTTCTCATAAAGGCAAAGTTCTTGATGACCTCATCAGATTAGGGGAGTTTAAAACATGCAAAACACAGTCAAACCCAAACAGACATAAATAAGCACATAAAGAAGTGATTGCCTATGAACAAATCATTTTGTTTATTATTCAAAGACTGTTTTTTATTTTATAAGAAAATAGTAAAGCATAAAAGTTGCTTTAAGGTCACTATTCCTAACACAAAATACGCAACATGGGAAGCAACCAGAAGCTCATCCCCACCCAAGAAGGCTGCCCCATGCAGGCGAGGGCACGGGCAGCGCCCGCTACCTGCCGGCTACTGCACCTCCCCAACAGTTCCTCGTGCACGCATCTGCCGACACGCTGCTACCTCATTGCTTGTTGTTGTCATGCGCGATGCACGTGATCGGTGTTTCGTGACGCTCATTTTTTGTCCATATCGGTCCAATCCCGAGAATCAAAATTTAATTTTAATTAAAAAATTATTTATTTTTCAAAATAATTTTTAATTTGGGATTTTTTGCAATTAAAATAGATTTAATTTAAAAAAAAATTAATATTATTTTTTTAAAATATTATTTTGGATAAAATTGTTAATTTTGAATTAATTGAGATTTTATGTAGATTTGAATTTGGATTCGAATCATCTCCCTTCTCGTATGAGAGTCTCCCCGTCATCTACTGAAACCCTAAATTTACCAAACAAGAGTGTTTGTTGGATCACTGTTGTAGTGCTGTTATTCACCACTGATCGTCGCTGGCTCTCCTTGTTCTCTGCACTGTTTTTCTCAATCTCGCTTCGTCCTCTTTCTTCTCCTACAAAATTTAATTTATCAGGGTTTTGTTCGCTAACTTATTTCTCTATTTTTCAAGTCACAGGCTGCTTTTTCTAGCATAGCAGGAGGGGAATCTATAAGTTCATATCCTCACTACGCTATGACATCATCTCGAAGATGTTCTGGTCTGGCCGATGAGACTTCGGAACAAGAGATTCCTCGGATGGTTAGGGCTCTCACCCTCCCAACCAAGGAGTCTGTTAGTGTTGAGATTCTTGAAACTACTTAGGGACAATCAGGACGTAACTACCATTTGTCTATAGTCGGCAGGGTTTCACCCGTCGCTCCATCTAATTTGATTCTTTACGGACAACTATGATGCGGTCTATAAACCCGGTTAAAGGTATGAAAATTACAAAGCTGGGACAGGACAGGTTCTTATTCTCATTTAAGCACAAACTGGATATGCGAAGGGTTTTGGAGAATTTGCCTTGGTGCTTCGATAAGTATTTGATAATAGTGAAGGCCTTGGAGGATAGATATGATCCTAGTTCAGTTAGGCTTGACAGATGTGACTATGTTATTAACATCCAGGGGCTCCTTCTCGAGTGCAAAACTAACTCTTTGGCGAAATTTCTTGGTAACAAGATTGGTGCGTTTAAACTTGTGAATTGGGAAGCAGAAACAAGACCGGTGAAGATTCACTGAAGATTAAGGTAGGCATCCTTATGATTGAACCTCTTCTGAGATGCCTCTCCTTGAAACTGCCAATGGGGCAAACATTGAAGTTAGCTCTAAGCCATAAGAGATTGGCAAATTTCTGCTACCTTTGTGGAGTTTGTGATCATGTGGATAAGTATTGCCTATTGAGGTACGAGAAAGATTTTGTGGATCCAGAACCCGAGTTTCCATTTGGCCCTTAGTTATGTGAAGCAGATAGGGGAAGCTCACGGTTCGAAAGGGAATTCCTGGCCAATATGTCATCCGGTGGTATTTCTAGGCCTACACTCAGTCGCTTTAGAAAGAAAAACAATACTTCCAAGTACCAACTGAAGAGTTCATTTTGGACTTCATAGGATCGACCTTTTCATGGCAGTCCTGCCCTTCACGTCACCTCCCTTCCAACACCAAATCGTCAAGAGTCCCTCCGTACCCACCCATCCTTACAACCACACAAACAAAACTCCCATACCAGCTCTACCCTCATACTAGAACCACCCTTAGATGACTCCTACCCAAGTTATACTCCTCCTCCCCCAGAACAGAATTCCTCTAGCCATATGCAACTCGTCCCTACCTCGCCTATAGCCCTTCCCAAGCATCCTGAAGGGTCACCTTCTACCCACCTCCAACACCTTCGATCAGATGACGAGAATGCTAACCGGTCTAAGCAATGTTCGAAACTCTCCTACCCGAACTGACCTCCCTTAATTCGAATCTTCCCACTCACATTTAACATATAGAATTCCCAGCCCTCTCTTTCCACGAAGATAGGAAAATTTCGTTACAAAGCTACAAACAAGACTGCAAACACTAACCTTTTCATTCCCATCCCATCCAACACTTCCTTGATCCCTCCCCCGCGTCTGAAGACCTTTTGTCTCGCTGATATCACCAACCTAACGGCAGAGACTGGCCTGTAGTCCCGCCGAGCCAATGAGTTAGCTTAATCGTATTAATGATTTTTGTGAAGCCTTATCCGAGGCAGTTCTCTCAGATTTAGATTTCTCATGCATGCCAAACGCATGCCCCACACGTGCCTGTTTGTCCCTTTCTAATCCATAGTTGGTTTGATCAACTCGTTTAATCGATTCAAGCCTTAAACCCTCGTGACCGGGCATTTGTGTGGCCCTCCAGGTTCTTTATTCAATTAGCAGTGACCCTAATTAATTAATACCCTTATTAATTAATCAGTTCACAGATCACATTACCATAGTCTAGTAATAGGTGTGTGACCCTTAGCTGAATAAAAATGTATCAAGTCGAAAGAACCTTTAAGTCATTGACATATGTGAAATAAGGTCCTCCTATAATCTATCTCTCAATCAAAATTTAGGGTAAGGGAATAAATAGAACCCTAATAATCTTGATCTTAATCCTAAGTTCATTTCATACCCATTTGATCTCGATCTAAGAAACCCCTTTCTTGATCTCGATCCATTTCCTTGGCCAAGGACTCCAAGATGGTATATGAATGACTTACATAGTAAGAGATCAAATTGTTAAAGTAAGTGTAGGTCCTTTATTGATTCTCATATGCTTTCATGTGTCACTTTTGCAGCCCCAATATAAGCCGTAATTCAGTTGTCTTGGACTATATCCTTTTCGGCTTATACCTAAGACTACAGAGTAAGCTCACAAAATGCATCGATGGAATCTCAAGTCTAAGGACTAGTTAATCACATCAATGACTTGTGAGATATTTCCCAATCTGGAAGTTCCTATTTCTACAAATAGAAGCTTCGTTCCCCATTTAGGAATCTTTTCACAAGCGACACCTCGATGTACTCATTTATCTTAAACAACCACCCCCATGTACCACACATGTATCAACTATACACTTTACATACCATGAAACAAAGTGATCCTTCTTAAGGGCGTGATCACACGAGTAAGCCTCAAATAAGTCAATTCGACACTCCCACTGTCTTTTGAACTGATCGGCTTGGAGTGATTTTTGATCTTAACTTATGTGATTTAGGGCTTGTTTCGTGAACCACTTCTCCTAAATGGTTGAGTCCTATAACTTAGTTAGATCAGAGGAGTTTCATACATTCACAGTTAATTTAGACATACAATCAAACAAGAACATATAAAGAAGTGTTACCTTATGATCAAATCAGTTCATTTATTACTCAAAGATTGTCTGGGATTTACAAAGGAAAAGTACTAAGCGTTAAGGGCACTATTCCTAACAGCTACGTTAGCTAAACAGTTTTGGAGGATGGTAAGGGAACTGGATAGCTTACTTAGTCGGATTTTCAAATTTTGTTTTTTCTCCTATTGGGATATTTGAAACACGCGGTTAGGTCGCTCACCATCTTTAACATGGAGGAGCTTATTTCAAGCCTGATACATTCTTGCGGCGGGAATGAGATGACATATTGCAAATGGTGAAAAAGTGATTGTTTTGAGGGCTAGATGGCTACCGGTAGAGCCTACATTTCAACCTTTGTTTAGAGAGGATGCGTAATTGAAGCCGGAGCGGGTCTTGGAATTGATGTTACCTAGATTGTCGAAGTGGAATTGGGAGCTGATTCAAAACTCCTTCGCTCCGCGTAATGCTCGTATTATCTTAAGCTTGCCTTTTGGGGACAATAGGAGGGAGGACTTGTTGATTTTTGACATCATGCCAACGATGGGCGGTTTATGGTGAAACGGGCATATCAATTAGCAAGACAGTTAGCCATGTTCTCTTCGTCTACTATGGGGAAGCGTCCAATTTGGAGAAGAATTTGGTGCTTGAATGTCATGCGAAACATTAGGATGTTCTTACGTTGTTTGTGCAAAGTTATACTCCCTACTGCTATGAATCTTATCGTCGTCGTTGCAATGTGGATGAGTCTTGTGTTCATTGTGGATAAAGAGGTGAAGATGTTGCTCATGCTTGTGAGGTGTCCGCTGGTCAGGCAGATCTGGGCTTTGTCTCACCTGCCATGGCGCCTGATTGAACCGTTGGCGGATAACATGGAGGAGGGACTATGTACAACTTTATCGGAGCTACAGGAGGTGGATTGTGCGAGGATGGCGACACTATTGTGGATGATTTTGTTTAATAGAAATTCTAGGCATGTGAATGGTACGAATAAAATACCGCATGACGTGGTGACGATCGTTGATTCCTTTCACAGGCCGTCGGAGATGGACGGAAGGCTTGCAGAAATTTGAGAGGGGGATGCGATAGCACAGAGGGAGAAGCCCACTCCGGGTTGGATCAAAGTTAATTTTGATGGAGCTATTTTCAAGGACGAGAATGCTATCGGAGTGGGGGTGGTGGCTCGTGACTCAAAAGGTGCGTGTGTGGGATGGGAGACGGATAGAAGGATGCATATGGCAGACCCAAAGCAAGCTGAAACTTATGCAGCCTTATTAGCGGTGAAGCTGGCGCGCGACTTTGGTTGGCCTCGAGTAATCTTTGAAGGAGATAATATGAATGTGATTAAGAAGCTCCAAAGAAGTTCTCTCGCCTTTCGGTAATATTTGTAGTGATATTCGTGATTTGTCTTCGTATTTTGTTAGGTGTCAATTTTCTTGTGTTCGTCGTAATGCGAATGTTGTCGCTCATTTGTTAGTTCATAATGCGGTTTCGGCCTGCGCTGGTTCTTCTAACATTTCTTTGTATGCTTCGAACTATGTTTTAATTGATATTAATTAAGTTGGCCCCTCCGAGGACGTTTCCCTTTAAAAAAAAAAAGAATTTAGATTCCAATTGTTGTATGGTGAAGGTTAATAAGTTTGGTGACAACTAGTGAAGTTTAATCTGGGGGTTTGATTTAGATTCCCTCCAACAACGATGTGATCTTTATGTTAGTTCTATATATCAGTTCTGGTAATAAATGATTATTCATTGAAATTGGTTAATGATTACTTGGGGTGTTTTGTAACGCCCCGGTTTTTCATTCGTACAAATATGTCGTATGTGTTTATAAATTGCGCAAATTAAATTATTTAATTATGTGATTAATTGGTTATAAGTCTTTTAAATATTTAATTTTATTATAAATTGTTATTATTTTATTTTATTTCTATTTTATTTCGTTAATTGGAAATTGTTAATTGATAATTAGTATTAATGATAATTAATTATACCTTTAATTATGCTAATTAATTAATTTTATAATTTCGTTGACTTTAGTTTAATTTAAAAATGAAATATAAATATGTTTATTTAATTTGGAAATGTTATGAGATTATTACGTTAGCGCATGAGTGTTTTAATCGTACGTCGTTCTTATATGATTTGATATCGTAAATTCATGAAAATTTAGTATGTCATAGATTTATGTGTTATGAACATGTCCTTATGCTCGTTTCATGATTTCGATTTCGTTTGACGTAGTAACGAATTTATTTTGATTTGTGGAACCAAATCGGGGGCTAACGAGCAATTAGCGCACCCTTGGTTCCGTATGTGATATCTTGAGCTCGGGAACTCGGATTCGAGTTCCGTCAACTTCGTTGAACTCGTATCGAAGATTCGGGTTTAATGAATCCAGCCTCATATTTTTCTTAGCTCGTTTTGATTACCGAAATTTAACCGGAACTTGTGACGTCCACCTAAATGACCACCTATTTTAATCACATCTTGAACCATGGTTAACCAATTTGAGCAAGGTTTGAACCCACATGACCCTTAGTTAACCCTTGATCAGACAACCTCACTTTCATTCCCTTTCACACTCCAAAATCAAGCCAAAAGTAGCTGTAAAACCGAGATCACTTGAAGCTCCAAGAGAAACATTTTTCATTTCACCCTTTTGAGCTCATTTCTCCATCAAATCACTTCAAACTTGAAAGGTAAGTCCATGAATGTGTTGTGCATCTTATCTTCTTTCTTATGAGTGCTTATTTGCTGATTTTGATGGAGATTTGGTAGTGTTTGGAGTATATGATGAATAGTAAGGGTTTATGTCCTTTATGTGAATCCTTCATGTTTCCTTGGGATTTCTTTGAGTTTAATGCATGAATTTGGATCTTATGAACTTCATTTAATGATATATGAACTTATCTTGCTTGTTAGTTGAGAATTGATGAGATTCCATTAATGAATTTTGTATGAAAATGTCTCATTTTTCCTCATTTATTTCGTTTTGCTGCTGCTGCGTGTTCAGAGCTGCTTTGGGGCCTGGAGTATTGATGTTTAGTTGCTCTTTCATGCACCTTTATGTATCTAATTGATTGGTTGAAGGCTTGTATGTGTTGCCCTGTTCTACCTTCATTTCCTCCCCTGTTTTGCGCGTTGAACTGCTGTTGTTTGCTCTGTTCTGCAACACTCTCCCCGGGCGGGGAGAGTTTGATCTGGTTTGGTCCCCGGGCGGGGACACCCTTGTGCAAAAGTTTCTGCATCTCTTTTTCCCGGCCGGGGAAGTTTGAACGGGATTTTTCCCCGGGCGGGTAGTACACGTCCTACTGCTGCTTCTTTCATTCTTGTTATTGCTGCTGCTACTTCTTTCTTTCTTCTTACTGCTGCTTCTTTCTTCCTTTGCTGCTGCTGGTATTATATGTGTACCTATATGCTGTAGCTGCTGCGTTTTGTGTGTGTCTGTAATGTCTGTGTATGTATATATAGAGAATATGCTTCTACATGTATTGTATGTAAGTTTGTGTATATATATATATATATATATATATATTGCTGTGTAAATTGTGTTAATGCATGGCATTTTGGAGATAGTTGCATGCATGGTACGTAAAATCTAAATATACATAATATTACATGCATGTTGTGCATGTGCATGGTATATATATATATATATAATATTATATTGTATATGTTATGCATGCATGTAATTCTATATAAATATATATATATATATATATATATATATATTTCTATAATTTGTTGTGATATGTATGTTTATATATTTATGAATTATTTAGTTTAATTGAATTATAGAATTTAATTGTTACCTATTTCACGTTATTTAATTTCCGATCATGACTTGAACGTTTCTATTTCTCTATTTTATAATTGCCAACGTGAAATAGTACATACTATGGTCATTATATGAAGTTCTTGGATTTATTTGAGATAAAATGTGAACATATGAAATTGAAATGAATTTATGGAACTAAAATATTAATATTATTTATGAAATGTGACCTTTTAATTGTGGAATTTTATGTTATGACTCATGGCCTTAATTTATGGAATGGATTGCTATCTATTTTATATTCTGCATATTTAAATGATTTGAATGCCTGTGTTTTGTTTAATTTATAATTGTAAACTTGATATATTTAAGTTTTAATTGTTATATGAAATTCATGACTTGAATTGCTATGAATTATGAAACGTTGAATATGAAACTCTCATGTATGGAACACGTTGAATGAAATACTTGGTAGTGTGACTTCTTAACATGATTTATACCCCGTATACGTCTCATATCATGTGCATAACACGCCGTGCGTCGTATATGGTTTATTTGGAGTCTTGAGTCTCACGAACACGTTACATTGTCTTTTGTACAGTTTATCTCCAGGGTGGAGAAATCTTGATCAACTAGGCACTCGGTAACCCGTATCCTTGTATCGCCATGTTCCAGGTGAGGGTGTTTTCGTTCTAGTTACATATTAAACCCTACAACCTTATGTGACAAGCTTTGACCAAAACCTTAAATATATATATATGTTGCTTTTAAAATAGAGTCATCGAGTAAATCTTGATCGAGTAAACCCTTTTCTAATGAATCATGAAATATATTATGTTTCTTATGAATTCAAATGTTTTTGGCGAGATTATGCATGTATGATATGTTCACGAGCCCAGGGACTTAGTGCAAGTGGCTATCCGGGGAGGCAAGGGCCGACGGTGATCCCTTGTACTAGTCCCACCATATGTACGGTGATACCGGCCCTCGCTAGGAGGTTTAGCGGGGAATGGGAGCTGAGTGCCCTTGGGGGAGTCATGAAACCCCATTGGCCTATGTTTGAGGTGGTCGGGTCTTGCTAACCCGTCCACCACCCGGAGGAAGAAGGTTGGAACTTATTTTATGATTATGATCATGTTATGATTGATATGCACCGTGTGGGAAGGCCGGGACACAGATTGCCCAAACGAATATGTTTTATGATATGATATATGATCTGTGTGTATTATGATATATTGCATGATCACCTAGTTAATATAATAATGATATTTGTCGTACACGGTCGGAGTTTGGTTGGAGATTGTGCACGCTCACTCGCCGAGCCTTAATATTTATGTATGAATTATGAACTTAATGAATTTAATATGATTAGTTGTAAAGTTCGAGCATTGCTTAGCCTTTTTCTTGCCCTTTTTGGGAACTAATTTTAAATAAAACCTTGCTCGGGATTTATGACTTGCATGTGCATGTTTTATATATACGTATATCGCTCCTGCTCACTCAGTCTTCTAGAGACTGACCCTCTCCCTCCCCAACCTTTTAGTGTGCAGGTTTAGCTTTGGAGTTTCGAGCTAGGTGGAGTTTTTGGTTGAGTCTTTGAGTCGGTGAAGTTAAGTTAGAAGAGTCTCCGCACTCGCATATGTATTTAAATTATGTATGATTCGACTCTGTATGATTATGATTTTGAATCCTTATGCATTTGTTATTGAATTGCCTTGCCAGGGCTTTGTTATGAATTAAAAAGAGGCCTGAGGAGCCCAAGTCTGCTTGTAATTCGTGTGTTTAATTTCTGCAGGCCTGTGGCCAATGCATGTGTTTGGGTTTTAGTTTTCCGATGCATTATGTTTTGTTGATTGGTTATAATTGCAGGGTCTAAGTTCCGCCTAACTTAGGAGGGTTGTTTTGGTTGTCTCCCGTTCGCTATGGTTTGATACGGGTGCGGACTTCCTATTTCGTTACTCGTGTTGAGCTATAGTGCGGGGGATGTGGTGCCTCACGTACGGGGTGCTACATGTTTTTACCTAAACATGGCCATGATATTATATAATTGCAATTCATATATATAAAAATATTATAAATACCATCCTGAAAAGTTTTAAAAATTAAAAACTACCTTATTTTATTAGGATTTAGCTAATTTTGTGAATCAACTACCCATTTTTTATTCTTAAATAGACAAATATATAATTTAGTGGTAGACCTTTGTACTTGCAAACCTATGTTGCATGGACACGGACACGGCGACACGGACACGACACGACACGGACACGGCGACACGGATTTTTTCAAAATTTTAGGACACGACACGGCTTCGACACGGCTATATTTTATATAAATAAATATATTTTATATATAAATAAAAATATTTCATAGAAAAATAAAAATATTTTATAAGTATAATCCACGTAACATAGAATATTTATAAAAATATGTAATATTAATAACTAAAATAAGTTTTGTTATTTCAATTTTCTCTCCAAAAAATTCAAAAAATATTAAAAAAGGCATAAAAAATTCAAAAAAATTGTCCAGCCGTGTCCGAGCCGTGTCGGACACTCCACCTCGCCGTGTCCGACACCGTGTCCCAATTTTTTTTTTTTTTTTTTTTTTGGGGACACGCCTTCAGCCGTGTCCGACACGTGTCCGAGGCGTGTCCGAGCCGTGTCCGTGTCCGACACGTGTCGGACACTGCACGGACCATTTTTTAGGCGTGTCCGTGCTTTAGTGTTGCAAACATATTTGATCGTAAATTTGAATTTCATTGGATATAGTTAAGAAACCAACAAGAATCCTCTTAAAAAGAAATAAAAGCTATACAAAATAAAAATGATACAAAAAATAAATTTTTATTTATATGTAAAATACTAAAAAATTACTTAAAATTTGCTTTAATATTGAGTTAAATTTTTTAGTGTTTAATTTTTTTGTTAATTTTAAATTGACGGGAAAACGGGTAATTTATTCACCAATGGATCTAAAATTCGAAAGAAACTAGTTCTAAACCCATGCCGAAGGCACGGGATATAAATATACGATCAATAAAAAAATCAAATTATCTTTAGAAACACACATAAATTATATTTATAAAATTCATTTGTAAAAATCAAATAAAAAAAATTCAAAAAACACATATATTAAAAATTCATATATTAATTATCTCCAAATATATTAAATTATAAATATGAAAAACTATATAAATAAATAAATAAAAAAGACATATAAAATCATAACAACGTAATGAAATATATATGGACACAGTGGTTTATATAGGACAAGTGGTTGTACGCATCACAGATCGCTCAAATACCTCAACTAAGTCAAGTGGAGCGCTCTGCACGCCCGACCTAGTTGAAAAAAGAGGTAAAGTAGACAAATCATGGAACGAATCAACACTCATCATAAAGCCCATATCGCTATGACTTGATCACCATACACTATCCGATTGATAGATTATGACTTCCTCAAGCGCCCCATTTGTGTCTATTGGCTAGCCAAGCAGTTCATCAGGAGCAGCTATTTGGGACCAAGTACTCTTTCTTTTCTGATAATATGATGAAATAAACATATTGTAAACAAAAAATAAAATATAGAAAAAAATATTAAAATATATTAAAAGTATCGTCAAATATCAAATATGATAAACTTAATAAATAAGACGCAATGAAAAACGTGCACAAAAAATAAAATATAGAAAAATATATTCAAATATATTGAAAATATCGTCAAATATCAAATATGAAAAACATAATAAATAAACGCAACGAAAAACGTAATAAATAAGAGGCAAGTATAATGACCGGAATACTTGAAGTACAAACAAATACATAGATAAAGAAAAATTTTGATGGATACAAAAATGGAATACATAACTTAGTAAATATAATGGAGAACTTATACATAGATCAAGAATAAATGGAATGGAGAACTTACACATAGTCGAAGAATAATTTGGAATGCGTTGACATAATAAAATGCATTCAGTTTGGGATGCGTAGAAAAATGGAACGTAATAGACCAATAATAATTTGGGATACACATAAAAAAAATGAAATGTAAAACTTTCGAAAGACGTATTTAAAGTGTGAGTATTACTAAACTTTATAACTATTTATCTTCTTTTTCGGGATTACCAAGTGGATAACAATTCTAGATATCAAAAAAAATTTAAATTTGAATGTTTTATCAACTTAATGATTTGAATTTTAATTTTAAATTATTTTAACTAACATATATGAATATATTTAGAATGAATTAGATTTAATATTGATAATTTGATTTTGCATTCAAACATTTCTTACTAACAGATTTGAGATTTCTATGATAGAATATTTTGAGATTTTTATGATAGTTTTAAAAATTTTAAAGTTTTAGATAAACATTAAATATTTAAATATATTATTTATTTTTATGATAAAATTTATGAGATTTCTGCCTAACCGATTTTGAGATTTATGTGATAAATTTTTTTGAGATTTCAACATTATAGTTTTAATTTAAAAATATTATTTATTTATATAATATAATAAAATTCATTGAGGCTATCCACATTAGCATACACATGGATAGTCTTGAAGATTGTGAATTATATATATATAGGTGAGATAGTTTGTAATTTTCAAAATCCATAGAGATGGTATGTAATATTTTTATTGATCGGGTATGAAATGTAATTTGTAATTTCGTAAGAGGTATGGAGGTAAGAATCTTATTATTTATTAACAACTAACATGGCGAAATTCATAACATTTGACTAATTAAGCGCAGGAAACTTGCGAAGTTTTACCCTCTTGAAAGAGATAAAGTTTCTTTTCTTTTGACACTTAGATATACATACATATACCGTATACGTATGCGTTTCCTTGTCATAATTTTACTTGTTGAAATGTTGAAATTTGAGTAGCCAGTGTTTGAGGAAGTGGGGCAAATGTTGTACCAATTTCTTCCATAAATCGTGTAAACTATCTTAATCTTTACGAATTAATTGGTTGCTGCGCTATAATAATACGTTTCAAATTGTACAAATTAATGGAGAGAAATAAACTTCCACGCATACACTTTTAAAAATATTATTTTACTGTGTCATGTGGTATTGTGTCGGACACTTGTGGTGGACACCGTGTTAAACACCTCTAACGTGAAAAATTCCAATAAAAAATTGTATCGTGATATCCATATTCATATCGTGTCGTGTTCGTATTGTCTCCTTATTTGTATCCATACATGCATTATCACTTTAAAATAACAATTTAAATTAGTTTTTGACTTTTTGTTGTTGGTGGAAAGGTTCATTATTAGAATTGTTTATACATATGACGAAAATTGTATTAAAATTTCTATATACGATTGAGTGATAATTAAGAACTTTTACTAGGTAACTGGGAAACCCCTTTCTTTACAAGACCATTTCAAAACTTATTTTTGGTTACTATCGTACATTATTTCTCACGAAAAATGTGTTGGCCATTATTGCAAGTCTGCTATTACTTACAAAATCTGCAGAATTTCTACGTACCCTAAACCAATGGAAGTGTACCCCTACCATCCCCTCCCCTCCCCTCCTCTCCTCCCCACCCCCACCCCCGTTATACGTACCAGTAAAATTAGTTACAGTCGACGTTGTAGGGGACCTATTCTACATGTTTGAATTTGAGCACTTCAGCTCATGCAACTTCTGTGATCAATGCCAGCTGACAAACTAGCATAATATCCCGTCACTTTGATGTAATTGTATGGACAAGAATACCGGAATACGGATATGGTAGAATATGGATACGACGAATAAGAGGTATTCGACACGACAATGCATATTTTTTTTAGAATTTGTCAGAGGTATCCGACACGACACGGATGCGACAATACACATTTTTCCTTAAATTTACCATATGAGAGGCATCCCACGCGACTAAGTTTAAAGTTTTTTTTTTTTTTTTTTTTGGCAAATAACCGTTTATCATGACTTATCACCATCAACATGCAAGTTTTGTCCAACAACATTTACAATATTAATTTCAGGATAATATTGATAGTCTGAATCAATCAAAAATCAATTAACATGCTTAATTAATTATCTCCAGATAATTGAAGCACTACTACATTAATTGAACTAATTTAAATTCTTTCCGACAACAAATCTTTGCTACTACATCAGTTAGTACGTAAGGTAATTTAGAAGGTCATATGGCAGTAGTCCTGAGCTCAATTCCTCCAGAAACATCGTCGTATCTTCTATCTTGTTGTCTGGATAAAATTGTGGAGAATAGCTTGAAGCTAATGCTTCTTCATGGAACATTAATGGAGCACAAGGAGAAAATGACGCAGATGAGTTATATGCATTATTTTCGACTTTTTGGGAAGCTTCAACAAGATTTGGAAGCTCGATTTGATGATCGGCTGCAGCCATCATTTCTTGATGGGAGTTCACCTCCATTAATGGAAAATATGGCTCGAAATTTGAGTTTCTGCTGTAAATCGTCTCCATTGATGACACTGACGAGGAAGGTGGAGCAAACTTGAAATTGTGGTCCGCGGTGGCAGTGGCGGCGGTTGTGGTGGTGGTTGCCAATAGTTTCTTCTTCAATTTGGTGTTCCAATAGTTTTTCACATCGTTGTCTGTTCTTCCAGGGAGTTGTGAAGCTATCAAGGACCACCTATGTATAATATTGTATAATCTTATACACTTTATAACTTGGTTTCGTAGACTAATTATCAAATAAGTTAGAATTAATAATAATAACAATAACAATAATAATAAATAAATAAATATTGTTACCTGCTCCCGATATTTTGATAAAGTGTTAAAATGACGTTATCTTCTTCCTCAGTAAAGCCTCCATGCTTGATGTTAGGTCTGAGGTAATTAAGCCATCTCAGTCGACAACTCTTACCACAACGTTTGAGCCCTAATGAATTTCAATTACATAAGAAAATAATCAAACAAATTAACAAAAGCATATTGCCCTAATAAACCCTTAATTTCTGCTTCTCGTATATAGATTACCTAATAAGAAAAACGAGCAAGAAATAAGCTGAAGAAATTAAGAAATGGCACCATAACAAGTACTATCTAGCTAGCTTTAAAATGGAGGTTAATTAACCTGCTTTTTGCGGCAAAGCAATCCAATTCCCGCCAGTGCCATAACTCTCAACATAGTTCTTGAGAGTGTTGTCTTCTTCGGGGGACCATGGCCCCCTCTTCACTTTTGTCTTATCACAACAAGGTGCTCTTCCCATTGCAGTACCCTTGATCAAGATTTGGCTCTCACTTTGAGAATACGTATCAAGCAAGAATTCCTAGTTATTTGAGTAGAGTAATTTGATTTTAGTCCTACACAGACAAAACCAGGGGCCAAAAGGGGCTTGATTTTAAAGGAGGAGTAGTGCTTCACTAAGCTTGACTTTGTCAAAAGATTTCAAGTTTTTCTATAAATTTGTAAAGAACTTGGTCAATGTGGGTTCATGAGGAGGTGATCAAATGTCAAAATGTTTTGCTTTGGCAATGAGGTTAGAGGGGACCACCAAATTTTTTTGCTTTGGTAAGATCGGATGTGTTCACATGCAATACAAGTAAACTTTGTTGGTCATGGATTGATGTTGGAACGGTCAAGACTCCAATTATGGCCCTCTTTGAATTTGTGCTAAATATGTGTATTATTTTATGAAGACTTCCTATGTTCAATTTCTTTCTTTAATGCTTTCAAATTTGGTTACATTTAGTGTCATTTGAGTTTATCGCATTTACCTTCCTTTCGGAAGTAAGTTTAGTTCGAAGCTGATTCGATCAAGTTAGTGTAATGAAGAGAACAATATCATACATTTGTCATGGACTCGCGTAATTGATTAAATATTTGAAAAACATGACTAATAAAATAATAAGTATAATATACTAGTATATATGTTTGGTTAGGTTGGCCTTAATCAAGTCTAAGCTAAAAATTTTCATTTTAGAATGCTTATTAGATTACATAAACTGTCTATTGGAATCCATAAGTTTATAAACATGTGTTATAGTGAAAAACCGAGTTTGGTTAGGACAAGGAAGTTAATCAAGTTAATTAGGTGTTTTTCATGATTGAGTAGGATTGTCGCAAGCGAGCCTTTCATAGTTTCCAAATGATTTTATTGGAGCAGATTTGAGGAGAAAATTCCACGGAAGTA
The DNA here is from genome assembly GCA_037501455.1 of Lantana camara. Lineage (NCBI taxonomy): Eukaryota > Viridiplantae > Streptophyta > Magnoliopsida > Lamiales > Verbenaceae > Lantana > Lantana camara. Next base: position 61,189,428 of record CM074856.1, read on the forward strand.
CCTGTATTATGTCCAACTAGCACATAAAATCTTGACATATAAAAATTCTTCTTAAAAATTCCATGTTAAATTTTTGCACAAAAAATCCTAATATGTAGTTTTGGGAGAATACAAGTGTTGAATGCATGTATAATTGGATTTTAGGTAGTAAAATGTCCATATTACCCTTAATAATTCTATCTAAAGCCCTAAAAATAATATATATATATATATATATATACACACACATACTGTTATACTCCACGTCTCCACCACCACCGGCCGCCCCTGCCACCATTGCTACCAATTTCTCTTCCTCTAAATATCCCATCCACCATATCCCGCTGCACTCTCCTCCGTTCACATCCACCACATTCTGCCGCACCCTTGCCCCCTCCACCTCCACTACATCGCGAGATGGTGGTGGTAGCCGCATGGTGGTGAACCAGATCTGGAGCCCGATTTTATTGTAGTGCTAGATCTGGGACGCTAGTGGTGGCATTGACAGAGCCAGGGGGTGGGGGGCATGGGGTGGCCCCAGCTCCCCCCAAATATTGAAAAATTTTCACTTTTATATGTATATTTTGAAATATTTATAATCCCCCCTCAGAAATTTCGCCCCTTTTATTTTTGATATTTTCATTTTCGCCCCCTCTTCTATTATATCCTGTCTCTGAGCGGTGGTAGGCTTGAATGCTTGATGATGGTAGTAGTCACGGTGGTGGATCTCGATTTAAAATGGTGCTGGAGCTTCGGTAATAGTTGTGATGACGGTGGGAATAGTGGTGAAGGCTCCATGGACGACGGATTGTGAGAAGAGGCGGAGGCGATAGCTCCTGGTAGAGATGGATTTGGGGGAGGTTCTAGGATCAATTGGTCAAATTACAAAAAACAAATATATATATATATATATATATATATTTTAGTATCATTGATTACCTACAAAATCAAATATTAAATATTATTTATAAAATTTATTTAATAAATATTAGATATATATTAAACATTAACTATAGATTAAATATTATTTACAAGCTATTGTATATATATAAGATTAATTACTATAATTAGTGTGTAGCACCCCGCACGTGAGGCACCACATCCCCCGCACTATGGCTCAACACGAGTAACGAAACAGCTAATCCGCACCCATATCAAACCATAGCGAACGGGAGACATAACAAAAAAAAACCTTCCTAAGCCAGGCGGAGCTAGACCCTGCAATGATAACCAATCAACAAAATATAATGCATAGCAAACCAAAGTTCAAGTATACCAACCATAAGCAGAATTTGGGCTCTTCAGGCCTCTTTTAATTCAAAAGTAAAACTCAGTAACAGCAATTCAATAACAATTACAAAATTATTCGAGTTCATGGTATAATACAACGAATCATACATAATTCCAATACAGATATGAGTGCAGAGACTCTCCTAACCTAACTTGACCAACACAAAGACTCCCACACCTCCGCCTAGCTCGAAACTCTGAAGCCAAACCTGCACACTAAAGTGTTGGGGAGGGAGAGGGTCAGTCTCTAGAAGACTGAGTGAGCAGGAGCGATAAATATATATATAAAACATGCACATGCAAGTCATAAATTCCGAACAAGGTTTTATTTGGAATTAGTTCCCAAAAAGGGCGAGAAAAAAATAGGTAAACAATGCTCGACTTTTACGACTAATTCATATTAAATTCATTACTCTCATAAATCATACATAAATATAAGGCTCGGCGAGTGAGCGTGCACAATCTCCAACCAAACTCCGACCGTGTACGACAAATATCAGTAATATATTGATTAGGCGATCAGGCAATATATCATAATGCACACACAGGCCATAAATCATATCATAAGTATATGCGTTTGGGCAATCCGTGTCCCGGCCTTCCCGCACGGTGCATAATTCTATCAAAACATATACATAAGAAGAGGCGTAAATCCTAACCAACCTTCTTCCTCCGGGTGGTGGACGGGTTAGCAAGACCCGACCACCTCAGACAATGGCCAATGGGGTTTCATGACTCCCCCAAAGGCACTCAGCTCCCATTCCCCGCTAAATCTCCTAGCGAGGGCCGGTATCACCGTAGTTGGTTGGAACTAGTATATGGGATCCCCGTCAGCCCTTGCTTCCTCGGTTAGCCACATATACTAAGTCCCGGGGCCCGTACAATCAGAAATCAGAAATGTGTCTCGCCAAACAATCAATTCATAAGTACATATCATAATTCATAAATCATTTGAAAAGGGTTTACTCGATCAATACATACTATAAGAAATCATACCTTACCGTGTAATTCGGCATATGCTATATACGTACCTCTCCGTGTCATCCTATTCCGTAGCTAGCATGAAAACACACGGTTTGGAGCATAGCCTCATTACAAAACCATTTTTAAGCTTATACGCTCATACGCGTAATTCAGAAGGGTTTACTTGATAACTTCATTTGAAAATCATATATATATATAATCATAAGGTTTTGGCCAAAGCTTTTCACATAAGGGTTGTAGGGTTTGTTACATAGCTAAAACGAAAACCACCCTCACCTGAACCGGGAAGTTACAAGGATCGAGCACCAAGTGCCTGAACGATCAAAAGCTCTCCACCCTGGAGACAAACTGTACAAAAGACCACAAGACGTGCTCGTGAGACTCAAGACTCTAATGAACCATATATGACGCACGGCAATGCATAAGCATGATATGAAGGCATAAAGATCATATTAAGTCATGAAAATCATATAACCAATTCATTCACTAGTTCGATCATAAATCATTCAAATTCTTCAATTCATATGTCCAATCAATTTATTTCAAGAACTCAAATAGGAGCATAGAACATATTCAAGCTCTCCCAACAAGCTACTATATACCTCATATTACATAAGATAGCATATTTCCAAGGTTTGACAACAAGGGGAAATCATATGATATGGAAAATAAGTTATGCGATTCATAAACGACATATAAACACACATAAACGGCATTACGTAAAAGCAGGCCTATAACACATCCAAAAGCCATGAAATTACACCATATTACTCCTAACATATAGTAAAACAAGTTCATAGTTCAACACAAAAGGAGATAAAGCCATTCAAGAGGTGAAACAAATCAAAAACCGAAAAGGAAGCAACACGGACTGCGCAGGGGAAGGGACACGGGGGGTGTCACCAACCCTAGCCAAACTGAGCCACGGGCGTGGCTCATTACAGAGCTTCCCAGAAGGTGTGACACGCCCGTGTCTCACTCTTATGAGTAAATGAGACACGGGGGTGTCACGGTACAGAACTTATTCACACTTAAAAATTTTCCGGCAAAAACTGAGCCCAAACAAACTCAATCCAAAGGCATACCAAATGAACTCCAAATGCTCTGAAACTTAATATACAACATATTTGGCATATTATGAACATTTTTCATTTAGAGTGCAAAGGCTAAATTTCATGTTAAGACCATCGAATCCATGCAACAAAACTGGGACGCCAAAATCGTACATATGAGCCCTAATGATTCTATCATGCCTTGATCAAGTACTTAGGGCTTGAATTTGGATCTGAAACTTTGGGGAATGCATGCTAACATACTAAACAACTAATATACATCATATATATGCAAAATGACACAATTTAAAGCACATTAGGGTGACCAACAACCACACATAGGCAACAGCAACAAATCTGTCATGGAGCATGCATAAAAACAGGCCATGTATTTCGGTTTTGAGGCTTCAAATGGAACCAAATACTTGAAACATGAATGCTAACATATATAACAATGAGTGTACATCAACTCCAAGTGATTTCACACGAAATGGAGACCATTTGATCAAGCATCAACACAATATTTCACACAGCAGTTCAAAAACAGAGGAAACAATTAGATCATCAAGTTTAGAGCTCCATATCTCAAAATTTTATAAAAGGAGCAAGAGATGAAATCCTCATAACATCATATACTATCAGTTAGGAAAGAAATAAGCCAAGAAACAAGCTCATATACTCATTTACAAGCAAGGAAATCAGCTACACAAGCAAATAGGTCACAAGAGCAAAAATCCCTAAAAGTTCATATAAAACTCATCCCTCAAACCCTAACCAATTCTGACCCAAATCATGATGTAAGTAGATGAAATCAAGTATAATAGAGTAGAGAAGACATAAATATTCATACCTTGAAGATTTGGGAGAGAAAGGTGGTGGTTTGAGCTCCAAAACCACAAAAATGGCCAAGGTTTCTTCTCCTTTCTTCCCTCTTCCTTTCTCGATCAGACCCAGCAGAAATGAGGGAGATTTGGTTCGGTTTTCAGAGCTAAAGAGGAGAGAAAGGGCTTAACCCAAGGTACACAAGTCATGGTTAATCTTTGGTTAGGTTTGGTTAAGTAAAAAGGGTCCCACCAAGGAGACTAGTCAACAAAAGGAGCTCTTCTTGCACGAGTTGTCCGTTACGGTTGGATTTCGAAGGTCTTAATGATTTCAAAAAGGTATGAGGCTTGTTCCATTGTCTCCGAATCGTCGATACGAAGGCAACGGAGTTGACGGAATTCGAATCCGAATTCCCGAGCTCAAGATATCACGCACGGAACCAAGGGTGCGCTAATTGCTCGTTAGCCCCCGATTTGGTTCCACAATCAAAATTAAATTCATAAACACGTCAAATGAATCCGAAAACATAAACCGAGCACATAGGCATGTTCATAACACACACATTTACGACATATTAAATTTCCATACCAATCCGATATCATTACATACATGAACGAAGCACAAATATAACACTCATACGCATGAACGAATTCATATTGTTATAAATGAATTACTAAAACTTAAGTTCCATATTAAATAAATTAAAACCAACTAATAACATGTTGAAATTAATTAACGAAATTACCGAAATAGTTAAGGTAACATGAAACCTTAATTTAGAAATTAAACACTAAATATCAAAGTGAAATAAAATGAATTAACTTAGAGTAACAATAGTTTACAGTTTAAATCAAATAAAAACACTTATAAACGATTAATCATATAATTAAATAATTAAATCGCGCAATTTATAAACAAATACGCCACATTATTAAAACTGAAAAACTGGGGCGTTACAATCTCTCCCCCTTAAAAGGAATCCGTCCTCGGATTCAAAACACGCTTGAAATCAAACAATGAGAGATTCCCCGTCTCTCACAAACAACAAGGAGAGAGCCCCGTCTCTCAAGCAGCAATGAGAGAACCCCGTCTCTCGCAAGCAATAAGGAGAGAGCCCCGTCTCTCGAGCAACAATGAGAGAACCCCGTCTCTCGCAAGTAATGAGAGTACCCCGTCTCTCAAACAAAAATAAACAAGGGAGTCTCCAATACTCCCAGGCAACTCACGCAAAACCAAAATTATAACCACGGAAGTCACCCAAAGCAAGTAATAAACGTCGCCCACATTGATATTCAATTACACCAAGTAATTTAACACATTACAGATCAAAGCACCTAACATAACAACTATAAAAGTTAAATTTGCATGGATGCATGTATCATGAATGCTATAAGTACCGTTCACCGTAGTTGCGAAAATTCAGATTTGTGAGTTGTCGTTGTCCAAGGTATGATCTGTCCTGAATGTAACTCGGTGCCCAACTTGTCTTGAACCTCTTCAGGGTTCCCCGGTGAAACGATTGATAAATTCCTTAAGGATTATATCCTTAAATCCTTTCTAACTTGTACTGCTACCCAACTTCTTCAATCCTTATCCAAATCGGTGCTTAACATATCCCCGAGGATCACCACTCTGAGCAAACTTGATGATTCAATCCCAACCTTACGATTTATTCTTATAGTCTCTCTCAACACAAATCTTTTCCCACCTTCCGTTCCCATTATCCGTTCATTCCCTTTCGATCCCCCTCAACGTTATATTTGATAACTGGTCCATATTTCTTCCACCGAAGATAGAAGGTTCTTGATGATTCTTGAAATTTGAGACCAATAATTATCATCCTTTTTCCATTTGGTCTCTACTTAAGCTTCCTTGTAGATTACCGTTGATATAACTAATAACTTATAACTAATAACTCGATGATATTATCTTGGACCCCTTCATACTTCATTGAATAAATCTTGATTGACACCATCCCCGTATATGATAGCTTGATTCGGTTTTCCCCCTTGTTAATTCTACTTAGAAGTCCATAGGAGCTCTCTTATGATTCCATCACCTTCAGATCAGAATTCCATACGTAGCTTCTCTCTTAATAGCTTAACCATAACCACCGTCTTATTCATTCCTAATTTCCACCCTCAGGACTTCCAGATTCTCCTTAGTTTGCATCCCCGTCATTACTCCTAACATATTCATTCGAACACCACTCCCATCCTCCAATTCACCTCTCGGTCGTGCTCTCCCCCTTAAAATTTTTGCTCTTACATATCAACCTCCATGAATCCTTCTTTCATTGAAATTTTTGCTGAGCCACTTCTGTTTCTTTAATTCACTCCTAAGGTTCAATTCAAACCCTTCAGTAATTACTTCCTTCTAATCACCAACTCTTCTCTTTCTTGCTCTTCTTGAAATCTAGACCAATCTAATCCTCTCTTGCATTTCCCTTCGTTCAACTAAAGGTAACCCCTTCAAGGATCGAAAGGATTTACATTATTTCCTACTCAAAGCTCCCTTATTTGAAAGTTTCAGTTGAATTCGTTACTTCGCCTCTGAGATTAAGGTTTCTCCAAAACTCTTCAACTTAGTTTCTTCGGTGTAGATTGTGCTAGCTAAGCTATATGCCCGGAACTCCAAAATATAACCCAACTATTCTTCTCATCTTGATTCGAGTAAGCCTTGATTAATGAATAGCTTGATGAACAAGGTGGAGTCATTCCCTATCAATTAAACACTAAGCCATGCATGTTGGATTAACATGCCAATGCACTTAGTAAACAGTCAAAGATGCAACAATGCAACACGTTGAAGGAATTATGTTAATTAAACATAAACGTACATATAGATACAGAAAGCAATTAATTTAAATTGATGCATGATGCTTATGCCATGAATATGCAGAACCTGTCACCGAGGTGGTAAACTTTTAGCTTGATGACGTGTTCCTCATTCCCATGATTGTAACTTTCTTTGAAGACATCAATAATTCCTTAGCTTTCCATGGTCTTCGAATCTCCCTAATCTTCTTCATCCATTCGTATATCCCATGGCCCGAACGTACTATTCTTGAACTCAAGATCTTATTTGTCAATGGAGTTTACCCCTCAACGTACTTCCAAGCATCAACCTCCAAAGGTCGTCCAAATCTTCATCTTGATGTCCCCTCCGGTTAAAGTTCCTTTAGCTTATCCTTTGTTTCCGATCTACACGCATAATTCACCCATGATAACGTTTTCCATTCTTGCTTGCTTCTTGATGTCTCCATGTTCCAAGGTTCTAAGAAGACGGTGTAATTTGTATCCCTCGATGCTCATAAGTATCTTTGCCTTGCGTCTATTTGTGGTCCCACACTTATATTCGTATCAAGTGAGCTTCCATATTTGACCTCATAATGAGCCTTGTGATTAACGGCTCCCAATCCTTGCATCTGAGTTGAGTCGAATCCCTTTCTAACACATCATGTATCCGACTCCTTGAAGCTTCCCAATTTGGCTCTCCAATCCCTCATCATTCCAAACTTGGAGCTTCAAAGGTGAACCTTGGGCATTTACTCTTGTATTAGATGTCTCCAAAATCGGGGTGGTGAAGAGTTCCACACCCCTCTTGTTGTCTCACGCATCCCTTAAGTCGAAGCTTGAGTCTTTGCAATTCTTGTATGTTGAGAACCTTCAAGGTTTGTAGGTGGGGCATGATCGATGAACCTTTCCCGTGATCCAAGCTTCCTCCCATGATACGAGCCATGATAGATAGTTCCATTGTGCAAGCCATGGAATTTGAACACTCGGCATTCAAATTACTTTGTCAATTGTAGTTGGTGTGAATGGTAGCTTTGTTCGCATGATAGTAACCTATATAAGAAAGATCAACTCAAATATGGATGCATGAAGATTAGCGTATGCTTATGACACGTAGTTAAATGGATCAAGGCACATAGAATGCAAAATGCAACACTTAACGCAACTAAATGAAAGCGTAGATTGTATACACATATTAAGCAATTCCCAACAATTAGTATCAAATATTCATGCCAAAACGATGCAATGCACATATATTAACAAGTTGTTCCTATGCCGTGCGACCTAACTGACTCAAACACGACTCAAGAACACCGGTTTTGCAACCGGGCTCTGATACCACTTAAGGATGTAGCACCCCGCACGTGAGGCACCACATCCCCCGCACTATGGCTCAACACGAGTAACGAAACAGCTAATCCGCACCCATATCAAACCATAGCGAACGGGAGACATAACAAAAAAAAACCTTCCTAAGCCAGGCGGAGCTAGACCCTGCAATGATAACCAATCAACAAAATATAATGCATAGCAAACCAAAGTTCAAGTATACCAACCATAAGCAGAATTTGGGCTCTTCAGGCCTCTTTTAATTCAAAAGTAAAACTCAGTAACAGCAATTCAATAACAATTACAAAATTATTCGAGTTCATGGTATAATACAACGAATCATACATAATTCCAATACAGATATGAGTGCAGAGACTCTCCTAACCTAACTTGACCAACACAAAGACTCCCACACCTCCGCCTAGCTCGAAACTCTGAAGCCAAACCTGCACACTAAAGTGTTGGGGAGGGAGAGGGTCAGTCTCTAGAAGACTGAGTGAGCAGGAGCGATAAATATATATATAAAATATGCACATGCAAGTCATAAATTCCGAACAAGGTTTTATTTGGAATTAGTTCCCAAAAAGGGCGAGAAAAAAATAGGTAAACAATGCTCGACTTTTACGACTAATTCAGATTAAATTCATTACTCTCATAAATCATACATAAATATAAGGCTCGGCGAGTGAGCGTGCACAATCTCCAACCAAACTCCGACAGTGTACGACAAATATCAGTAATATATTGATTAGGCGATCAGGCAATATATCATAATGCACACACAGGCCATAAATCATATCATAAGTATATGCGTTTGGGCAATCCGTGTCCCGGCCTTCCCGCACGGTGCATAATTCTATCAAAACATATACATAAGAAGAGGCGTAAATCCTAACCAACCTTCTTCCTCCTGGTGGTGGACGGGTTAGCAAGACCCGACCACCTCAGACAATGGCCAATGGGGTTTTGATGACTCCCCCAAAGGCACTCAGCTCCCATTCCCCGCTAAATCTCCTAGCGAGGGCCGGTATCACCGTAGTTGGTTGGAACTAGTATATGGGATCCCCGTCAGCCCTTGCTTCCTCGGTTAGCCACATATACTAAGTCCCGGGGCCCGTACAATCAGAAATCAGAAATGTGTCTCGCCAAACAATCAATTCATAAGTACATATCATAATTCATAAATCATTTGAAAAGGGTTTACTCGATCAATACATACTATAAGAAACCATACCTTACCGTGTAATTCGGCATATGCTATATACGTACCTCTCCGTGTCATCCTATTCCGTAGCTAGCATGAAAACACACGGTTTGGAGCATAGCCTCATTACAAAACCATTTTTAAGCTTATACGCTCATACGCGTAATTCAGAAGGGTTTACTTGATAACTTCATTTGAAAATCATATATATATATAATCATAAGGTTTTGGCCAAAGCTTTTCACATAAGGGTTGTAGGGTTTGTTACATAGCTAAAACGAAAACCACCCTCACCTGAACCGGGAAGTTACAAGGATCGAGCACCAAGTGCCTGAACGATCAAAAGCTCTCCACCCTGGAGACAAACTGTACAAAAGACCACAAGACGTGCTCGTGAGACTCAAGACTCTAATGAACCATATATGACGCACGGCAATGCATAAGCATGATATGAAGGCATAAAGATCATATTAAGTCATGAAAATCATATAACCAATTCATTCACTAGTTCGATCATAAATCATTCAAATTCTTCAATTCATATGTCCAATCAATTTATTTCAAGAACTCAAATAGGAGCATAGAACATATTCAAGCTCTCCCAACAAGCTACTATATACCTCATATTACATAAGATAGCATATTTCCAAGGTTTGACAACAAGGGGAAATCATATGATATGGAAAATAAGTTATGCGATTCATAAACGACATATAAACACACATAAACGGCATTACGTAAAAGCAGGCCTATAACACATCCAAAAGCCATGAAATTACACCATATTACTCCTAACATATAGTAAAACAAGTTCATAGTTCAACACAAAAGGAGATAAAGCCATTCAAGAGGTGAAACAAATCAAAAACCGAAAAGGAAGCAACACGGACTGCGCAGGGGAAGGGACACGGGGGGTGTCACCAACCCTAGCCAAACTGAGCCACGGGCGTGGCTCATTACAGAGCTTCCCAGAAGGTGTGACACGCCCGTGTCTCACTCTTATGAGTAAATGAGACACGGGGGTGTCACGGTACAGAACTTATTCACACTTAAAAATTTTCCGGCAAAAACTGAGCCCAAACAAACTCAATCCAAAGGCATACCAAATGAACTCCAAATGCTCTGAAACTTAATATACAACATATTTGGCATATTATGAACATTTTTCATTTAGAGTTCAAAGGCTAAATTTCATGTTAAGACCATCGAATCCATGCAACAAAACTGGGACGCCAAAATCGCACATATGAGCCCTAATGATTCTATCATGCCTTGATCAAGTACTTAGGGCTTGAATTTGGATCTGAAACTTTGGGGAATGCATGCTAACATACTAAACAACTAATATACATCATATATATGCAAAATGACACAATTTAAAGCACATTAGGGTGACCAACAACCACACATAGGCAACAGCAACAAATCTGTCATGGAGCATGCATAAAAACAGGCCATGTATTTCGGTTTTGAGGCTTCAAATGGAACCAAATACTTGAAACATGAATGCTAACATATATAACAATGAGTGTACATCAACTCCAAGTGATTTCACACGAAATGGAGACCATTTGATCAAGCATCAACACAATATTTCACACAGCAGTTCAAAAACAGAGGAAACAATTAGATCATCAAGTTTAGAGCTCCATATCTCAAAATTTTATAAAAGGAGCAAGAGATGAAATCCTCATAACATCATATACTATCAGTTAGGAAAGAAATAAGCCAAGAAACAAGCTCATATACTCATTTACAAGCAAGGAAATCAGCTACACAAGCAAATAGGTCACAAGAGCAAAAATCCCTAAAAGTTCATATAAAACTCATCCCTCAAACCCTAACCAATTCTGACCCAAATCATGATGTAAGTAGATGAAATCAAGTATAATAGAGTAGAGAAGACATAAATATTCATACCTTGAAGATTTGGGAGAGAAAGGTGGTGGTTTGAGCTCCAAAACCACAAAAATGGCCAAGGTTTCTTCTCCTTTCTTCCCTCTTCCTTTCTCGATCAGACCCAGCAGAAATGAGGGAGATTTGGTTCGGTTTTCAGAGCTAAAGAGGAGAGAAAGGGCTTAACCCAAGGTACACAAGTCATGGTTAATCTTTGGTTAGGTTTGGTTAAGTAAAAAGGGTCCCACCAAGGAGACTAGTCAACAAAAGGAGCTCTTCTTGCACGAGTTGTCCGTTACGGTTGGATTTCGAAGGTCTTAATGATTTCAAAAAGGTATGAGGCTTGTTCCATTGTCTCCGAATCGTCGATACGAAGGCAACGGAGTTGACGGAATTCGAATCCGAATTCCCGAGCTCAAGATATCACGCACGGAACCAAGGGTGCGCTAATTGCTCGTTAGCCCCCGATTTGGTTCCACAATCAAAATTAAATTCATAAACACGTCAAATGAATCCGAAAACATAAACCGAGCACATAGGCATGTTCATAACACACACATTTACGACATATTAAATTTCCATACCAATCCGATATCATTACATACATGAACGAAGCACAAATATAACACTCATACGCATGAACGAATTCATATTGTTATAAATGAATTACTAAAACTTAAGTTCCATATTAAATAAATTAAAACCAACTAATAACATGTTGAAATTAATTAACGAAATTACCGAAACAGTTAAGGTAACATGAAACCTTAATTTAGAAATTAAACACTAAATATCAAAGTGAAATAAAATGAATTAACTTAGAGTAACAATAGTTTACAGTTTAAATCAAATAAAAACACTTATAAACGATTAATCATATAATTAAATAATTAAATCGCGCAATTTATAAACAAATACGCCACATTATTAAAACTGAAAAACTGGGGCGTTACAATCTCTCCCCCCTTAAAAGGAATCCGTCCTCGGATTCAAAACACGCTTGAAATCAAACAATGAGAGATTCCCCGTCTCTCACAAACAACAAGGAGAGAGCCCCGTCTCTCAAGCAGCAATGAGAGAACCCCGTCTCTCGCAAGCAACAAGGAGAGAGCCCCGTCTCTCGAGCAACAATGAGAGAACCCCGTCTCTCGCAAGTAATGAGAGTACCCCGTCTCTCAAACAAAAATAAACAAGGGAGTCTCCAATACTCCCAGGCAACTCACGCAAAACCAAAATTATAACCACGGAAGTCACCCAAAGCAAGTAATAAACGTCGCCCACATTAATATTCAATTACACCAAGTAATTTAACACATTACAGATCAAAGCACCTAACATAACAACTATAAAAGTTAAATTTGCATGGATGCATGTATCATGAATGCTATAAGTACCGTTCACCGTAGTTGCGAAAATTCAGATTTGTGAGTTGTCGTTGTCCAAGGTATGATCTGTCCTGAATGTAACTCGGTGCCCAACTTGTCTTGAACCTCTTCAGGGTTCCCCGGTGAAACGATTGATAAATTCCTTAAGGATTATATCCTTAAATCCTTTCTAACTTGTACTGCTACCCAACTTCTTCAATCCTTATCCAAATCGGTGCTTAACATATCCCCGAGGATCACCACTCTGAGCAAACTTGATGATTCAATCCCAACCTTACGATTTATTCTTATAGTCTCTCTCAACACAAATCTTTTCCCACCTTCCGTTCCCATTATCCGTTCATTCCCTTTCGATCCCCCTCAACGTTATATTTGATAACTGGTCCATATTTCTTCCACCGAAGATAGAAGGTTCTTGATGATTCTTGAAATTTGAGACCAATACTCCAATTATCATCCTTTTTCCATTTGGTCTCTACTTAAGCTTCCTTGTAGATTACCGTTGATATAACTAATAACTTATAACTAATAACTCGATGATATTATCTTGGACCCCTTCATACTTCATTGAATAAATCTTGATTGACACCATCCCCGTATATGATAGCTTGATTCGGTTTTTCCCCTTGTTAATTCTACTTAGAAGTCCATAGGAGCTCTCTTATGATTCCATCACCTTCAGATCAGAATTCCATACGTAGCTTCTCTCTTAATAGCTTAACCATAACCACCGTCTTATTCATTCCTAATTTCCACCCTCAGGACTTCCAGATTCTCCTTAGTTTGCATCCCCGTCATTACTCCTAACATATTCATTCGAACACCACTCCCATCCTCCAATTCACCTCTCGGTCGTGCTCTCCCCCTTAAAATTTTTGCTCTTACATATCAACCTCCATGAATCCTTCTTTCATTGAAATTTTTGCTGAGCCACTTCTGTTTCTTTAATTCACTCCTAAGGTTCAATTCAAACCCTTCAGTAATTACGTCCTTCTAATCACCAACTCTTCTCTTTCTTGCTCTTCTTGAAATCTAGACCAATCTAATCCTCTCTTGCATTTCCCTTCGTTCAACTAAAGGTAACCCCTTCAAGGATCGAAAGGATTTACATTATTTCCTACTCAAAGCTCCCTTATTTGAAAGTTTCAGTTGAATTCGTTACTTCGCCTCTGAGATTAAGGTTTCTCCAAAACTCTTCAACTTAGTTTCTTCGGTGTAGATTGTGCTAGCTAAGCTATATGCCCGGAACTCCAAAATATAACCCAACTATTCTTCTCATCTTGATTCGAGTAAGCCTTGATTAATGAATAGCTTGATGAACAAGGTGGAGTCATTCCCTATCAATTAAACACTAAGCCATGCATGTTGGATTAACATGCCAATGCACTTAGTAAACAGTCAAAGATGCAACAATGCAACACGTTGAAGGAATTATGTTAATTAAACATAAACGTACATATAGATACAGAAAGCAATTAATTTAAATTGATGCATGATGCTTATGCCATGAATATGCAGAACCTGTCACCGAGGTGGTAAACTTTTAGCTTGATGACGTGTTCCTCATTCCCATGATTGTAACTTTCTTTGAAGACATCAATAATTCCTTAGCTTTCCATGGTCTTCGAATCTCCCTAATCTTCTTCATCCATTCGTATATCCCATGGCCCGAACGTACTATTCTTGAACTCAAGATCTTATTTGTCAATGGAGTTTACCCCTCAACGTACTTCCAAGCATCAACCTCCAAAGGTCGTCCAAATCTTCATCTTGATGTCCCCTCCGGTTAAAGTTCCTTTAGCTTATCCTTTGTTTCCGATCTACACGCATAATTCACCCATGATAACGTTTTCCATTCTTGCTTGCTTCTTGATGTCTCCATGTTCCAAGGTTCTAAGAAGACGGCGTAATTTGTATCCCTCGATGCTCATAAGTATCTTTGCCTTGCGTCTATTTGTGGTCCCACACTTATATTCGTATCAAGTGAGCTTCCATATTTGACCTCATAATGAGCCTTGTGATTAACGGCTCCCAATCCTTGCATCTGAGTTGAGTCGAATCCCTTTCTAACACATCATGTATCCGACTCCTTGAAGCTTCCCAATTTGGCTCTCCAATCCCTCATCATTCCAAACTTGGAGCTTCAAAGGTGAACCTTGGGCATTTACTCTTGTATTAGATGTCTCCAAAATCGGGGTGGTGAAGAGTTCCACACCCCTCTTGTTGTCTCACGCATCCCTTAAGTCGAAGCTTGAGTCTTTGCAATTCTTGTATGTTGAGAACCTTCAAGGTTTGTAGGTGGGGCATGATCGATGAACCTTTCCCGTGATCCAAGCTTCCTCCCATGATACGAGCCATGATAGATAGTTCCATTGTGCAAGCCATGGAATTTGAACACTCGGCATTCAAATTACTTTGTCAATTGTAGTTGGTGTGAATGGTAGCTTTGTTCGCATGATAGTAACCTATATAAGAAAGATCAACTCAAATATGGATGCATGAAGATTAGCGTATGCTTATGACACGTAGTTAAATGGATCAAGGCACATAGAATGCAAAATGCAACACTTAACGCAACTAAATGAAAGCGTAGATTGTATACACATATTAAGCAATTCCCAACAATTAGTATCAAATATTCATGCCAAAACGATGCAATGCACATATATTAACAAGTTGTTCCTATGCCGTGCGACCTAACTGACTCAAACACGACTCAAGAACACCGGTTTTGCAACCGGGCTCTGATACCACTTAAGGATGTAGCACCCCGCATGTGAGGCACCACATCCCCCGCACTATGGCTCAACACGAGTAACGAAACAGCTAATCCGCACCCATATCAAACCATAGTGAACGGGAGACATAACAAAAAAAAACCTTCCTAAGCCAGGCGGAGCTAGACCCTGCAATGATAACCAATCAACAAAATATAATGCATAGCAAACCAAAGTTCAAGTATACCAACCATAAGCAGAATTTGGGCTCTTCAGGCCTCTTTTAATTCAAAAGTAAAACTCAGTAACAGCAATTCAATAACAATTACAAAATTATTCGAGTTCATGGTATAATACAACGAATCATACATAATTCCAATACAGATATGAGTGCAGAGACTCTCCTAACCTAACTTGACCAACACAAAGACTCCCACACCTCCGCCTAGCTCGAAACTCTGAAGCCAAACCTGCACACTAAAGTGTTGGGGAGGGAGAGGGTCAGTCTCTAGAAGACTGAGTGAGCAGGAGCGATAAATATATATATAAAACATGCACATGCAAGTCATAAATTCCGAACAAGGTTTTATTTGGAATTAGTTCCCAAAAAGGGCGAGAAAAAAATAGGTAAACAATGCTCGACTTTTACGACTAATTCATATTAAATTCATTACTCTCATAAATCATACATAAATATAAGGCTCGGCGAGTGAGCGTGCACAATCTCCAACCAAACTCCGACCGTGTACGACAAATATCAGTAATATATTGATTAGGCGATCAGGCAATATATCATAATGCACACACAGGCCATAAATCATATCATAAGTATATGCGTTTGGGCAATCCGTGTCCCGGCCTTCCCGCACGGTGCATAATTCTATCAAAATATATACATAAGAAGAGGCGTAAATCCTAACCAACCTTCTTCCTCCGGGTGGTGGACGGGTTAGCAAGACCCGACCACCTCAGACAATGGCCAATGGGGTTTCATGACTCCCCCAAAGGCACTCAGCTCCCATTCCCCGCTAAATCTCCTAGCGAGGGCCGGTATCACCGTAGTTGGTTGGAACTAGTATATGGGATCCCCGTCAGCCCTTGCTTCCTCGGTTAGCCACATATACTAAGTCCCGGGGCCCGTACAATCAGAAATCAGAAATGTGTCTCGCCAAACAATCAATTCATAAGTACATATGATAATTCATAAATCATTTGAAAAGGGTTTACTCGATCAATACATACTATAAGAAATCATACCTTACCGTGTAATTCGGCATATGCTATATACGTACCTCTCCGTGTCATCCTATTCCGTAGCTAGCATGAAAACACACGGTTTGGAGCATAGCCTCATTACAAAACCATTTTTAAGCTTATACGCTCATACGCGTAATTCAGAAGGGTTTACTTGATAACTTCATTTGAAAATCATATATATATATAATCATAAGGTTTTGGCCAAAGCTTTTCACATAAGGGTTGTAGGGTTTGTTACATAGCTAAAACGAAAACCACCCTCACCTGAACCGGGAAGTTACAAGGATCGAGCACCAAGTGCCTGAACGATCAAAAGCTCTCCACCCTGGAGACAAACTGTACAAAAGACCACAAGACGTGCTCGTGAGACTCAAGACTCTAATGAACCATATATGACGCACGGCAATGCATAAGCATGATATGAAGGCATAAAGATCATATTAAGTCATGAAAATCATATAACCAATTCATTCACTAGTTCAATCATAAATCATTCAAATTCTTCAATTCATATGTCCAATCAATTTATTTCAAGAACTCAAATAGGAGCATAGAACATATTCAAGCTCTCCCAACAAGCTACTATATACCTCATATTACATAAGATAGCATATTTCCAAGGTTTGACAACAAGGGGAAATCATATGATATGGAAAATAAGTTATGCGATTCATAAACGACATATAAACACACATAAACGGCATTACGTAAAAGCAGGCCTATAACACATCCAAAAGCCATGAAATTACACCATATTACTCCTAACATATAGTAAAACAAGTTCATAGTTCAACACAAAAGGAGATAAAGCCATTCAAGAGGTGAAACAAATCAAAAACCGAAAAGGAAGCAACACGGACTGCGCAGGGGAAGGGACACGGGGGGTGTCACCAACCCTAGCCAAACTGAGCCACGGGCGTGGCTCATTACAGAGCTTCCCAGAAGGTGTGACACGCCCGTGTCTCACTCTTATGAGTAAATGAGACACGGGGGTGTCACGGTACAGAACTTATTCACACTTAAAAATTTTCCGGCAAAAACTGAGCCCAAACAAACTCAATCCAAAGGCATACCAAATGAACTCCAAATGCTCTGAAACTTAATATACAACATATTTGGCATATTATGAACATTTTTCATTTAGAGTGCAAATGCTAAATTTCATGTTAAGACCATCGAATCCATGCAACAAAACTGGGACGCCAAAATCGCACATATGAGCCCTAATGATTCTATCATGCCTTGATCAAGTACTTAGGGCTTGAATTTGGATCTGAAACTTTGGGGAATGCATGCTAACATACTAAACAACTAATATACATCATATATATGCAAAATGACACAATTTAAAGCACATTAGGGTGACCAACAACCACACATAGGCAACAGCAACAAATCTGTCATGGAGCATGCATAAAAACAGGCCATGTATTTCGGTTTTGAGGCTTCAAATGGAACCAAATACTTGAAACATGAATGCTAACATATATAACAATGAGTGTACATCAACTCCAAGCGATTTCACACGAAATGGAGACCATTTGATCAAGCATCAACACAATATTTCACACAGCAGTTCAAAAACAGAGGAAACAATTAGATCATCAAGTTTAGAGCTCCATATCTCAAAATTTTATAAAAGGAGCAAGAGATGAAATCCTCATAACATCATATACTATCAGTTAGGAAAGAAATAAGCCAAGAAACAAGCTCATATACTCATTTACAAGCAAGGAAATCAGCTACACAAGCAAATAGGTCACAAGAGCAAAAATCCCTAAAAGTTCATATAAAACTCATCCCTCAAACCCTAACCAATTCTGACCCAAATCATGATGTAAGTAGATGAAATCAAGTATAATAGAGTAGAGAAGACATAAATATTCATACCTTGAAGATTTGGGAGAGAAAGGTGGTGGTTTGAGCTCCAAAACCACAAAAATGGCCAAGGTTTCTTCTCCTTTCTTCCCTCTTCCTTTCTCGATCAGACCCAGCAGAAATGAGGGAGATTTGGTTCGGTTTTCAGAGCTAAAGAGGAGAGAAAGGGCTTAACCCAAGGTACACAAGTCATGGTTAATCTTTGGTTAGGTTTGGTTAAGTAAAAAGGGTCCCACCAAGGAGACTAGTCAACAAAAGGAGCTCTTCTTGCACGAGTTGTCCGTTACGGTTGGATTTCGAAGGTCTTAATGATTTCAAAAAGGTATGAGGCTTGTTCCATTGTCTCCGAATCGTCGATACGAAGGCAACGGAGTTGACGGAATTCGAATCCGAATTCCCGAGCTCAAGATATCACGCATGGAACCAAGGGTGCGCTAATTGCTCGTTAGCCCCCGATTTGGTTCCACAATCAAAATTAAATTCATAAACACGTCAAATGAATCCGAAAACATAAACCGAGCACATAGGCATGTTCATAACACACACATTTACGACATATTAAATTTCCATACCAATCCGATATCATTACATACATGAACGAAGCACAAATATAACACTCATACGCATGAACGAATTCATATTGTTATAAATGAATTACTAAAACTTAAGTTCCATATTAAATAAATTAAAACCAACTAATAACATGTTGAAATTAATTAACGAAATTACCGAAATAGTTAAGGTAACATGAAACCTTAATTTAGAAATTAAACACTAAATATCAAAGTGAAATAAAATGAATTAACTTAGAGTAACAATAGTTTACAGTTTAAATCAAATAAAAACACTTATAAACGATTAATCATATAATTAAATAATTAAATCGCGCAATTTATAAACAAATACGCCACATTATTAAAACTGAAAAACTGGGGCGTTACATAGTGCATAATATATATATTTATGTGTGTCGCAATTTTAGTATGTAAAATAGGGGCATTTTAGGGTTATTACAATTAAATGTTGATCAAATTAGATGAAAGGGTTGTGTGCAAAAAAAAAAAGTTACATATGGTTTTTTAGATTAGTTCTTATATCGTAGGGTTTTTTTTTATACTTTTGATTAACAAAAGGTTTTTTATACAGTTAACTCCAGATTTTAGTGTTAATCCGATAGATAATTCTAGTTTGAGTCTACTTCAGTCAAATTAATATAACGACAGTTCATCATTCAACGTACCTAAATTTATAACGACAGTTCATCATTCAACATAGTCTCCACAAATAATGTCGATGAATTATATTCAATTATAAATATAACAATTCAAAATAATAATAATTCAACATACCTAAATTTTATGATATATATGAGTGAAACTTCTATAGGAATCAAGATCGTATTTGGACAATTAATGGATTCATCATTCATATTCGTGGATTTCTAATTTATTCCGAACCCCTTGTGTCCCTCGTTATTTTAAGGTTGTCAAGTAAGCCCAAATTTGATATATGCCTCACGAGAAATGAGGCCCAAAATGAATAGCAAGTTTAAACAATAGGCCCGAATGTCGAAGTAAGATCCTACGAAATAGTTTATTTTGATATGTACTAATTCAATTCATTTGAATTATAAAAGTATATAAATTATTAAATAGTTTAATTAAGGACGTAAATGGATATTCGAAAATTCAAAATCCATCTGCATCCGAATTTGTTTAAAAAAGATATTATCCGTATCTGATTATAAATATCCGAACCGATTCGGCCATATAAATGGGTTATAAAACTAAATGAAATTTGTATTTCATTTCATATATATCATAAGTTTTGATGAGTAAAAACCGAAATACTTGAGATGTATTAACAAATATTTGTGTTGATTTGCCTAATTATCGGATGTTTTATTAGTAAAGATCTTATTATTCCTGAGATTGAGCAACTATTAAGTTACTCATTTCTATTTTAACTTCTTACGAAAATGCCCCTACATTTGATTGAATTACGAAACTTCTAAATGAAAAGGTAAAAGACACATTATGTACCGTTTCACGGTCATTGCAATAAATGAGTGGGGTCCTCCGTAAAATCCCCACGGTCTTTTTGATCATTATTTTTTTTTTTAAAAAAAAAGGTAAAAGATACACTGCCCTTAATCGGTATACTAAAAGAAAAATTAATGAACTCACAAAATAATTCATTAAATACAACACTATAACAAAACGAACTATAGAACTAGGGTGAATTACAGAACAATCTCCGAGACATTTTTGCCCTATAAATATATAAAAAGTAATTTCTCGCTCTCTAAATCGCATTTTGGAAGATTAAAAAGAAAAAAAAAAAGTTAACAACACCTAACAAAATCCTAACAGAACGACATTTTTTTGAACGATGAAAAAATGTAAGGGGACGGAGAGAACCCAAACCGACCATAACAATTAATATTAGTTTGCATTTTATTAATAAGACGTAATTGTTTATTAATATTATATCCTATTGTTGTGGGAGAACAATTAATAATTACTAGTATATGCCCCGTGTTATGCATGGAAACTGTAACAGTAGTATATAATGAATCTAATATAATTGTTTACATAAATTTTCGTTAATCTGCAATAAATGGATGCAAAATACAAGAAAATAGGAAAACAAAGATAATATTTGATTTACATTGAAAAGTGGTATAATCTCTAAAATTACTCTGATTCTTCTGAGCGGATTTATCCGAGGGCTTGATGCTTCTTCCCGAATTGAGTATGGTTTGGTTGAATCGAAGGTAGAATGGCAAGGCTCGGACTTGACAACTTGAATGCTTGAACACTTTTGATTCTTTAGGTGCTTGATAATTATATGCTTTTGTTCCTTTCGTTGGTCTTGGAGACTTGTCCTTATACTTTGTCCTTGATTTGAGTTTTTCCGAACCCTTGATTTGTGAGTCCGGTGCCTTATAGGTGAATGTTAGGCCGCTCGTTTCATGGGCCTTGACTTTGTGGGCTTGGATTTGAGGCTCATTTACCAATCCAAAATAATAATAAAATTATGATTATTGTTTTGAATCAAACCATAATAAAGCCCAAATTTTGTATGAACTTGTAATTGAGAATAATTAACCAATAGCCAATTATATTTGAACTATTAATTAATAAAAAATTTTGATTTTTCGGTGCCAACAGATTCCCCCACTTCAAAGTTCGACGAAAAACATGTCGAGAATTTGCGAAAGTCGAAACTTGAAGTACTTGATTTATTCTTTTTTTTTTCCAACTCCGGCATGGAAGCAAAATGGATCATTACTCCACGGAGAAAGACTTGTTAGTTGTCCAGAAGATGTCGGCTTTGCTGGGAACTCTGACAAAAGACTTTGGTGTTGAAAGATATAAAGACATCCGAAGAAGAGTTTAGATAAAATGTGACAACTTTATCTTTTTCCTCATGTATTTCTTTTGGTCACTTTGATGTATAAGAACACCTTATGTGAAATAAAGTTATTCTTTCGTATCTCTTTTTGTTCCTTTCTTTTTTGTGCATTTGTTTGCCATTCTTGAAATTATTGATTCTGAATGACTGCAGTATATGCCCTTAATGTTGGAATTTCATGAACTTATTAAAACTCACGAACAATTTAAATTTGTTTGACGATATGACTGAACTTGAAATTTTAGTAATCAAGTTGCCTACGCACCCCAAAAAAAAGAGGATCAAGACATTACATAGTTCAAAGTTTTTTTTTTTCACAGTTTATACTCATGCGGACAAGGAGTAACATGCAATTTAGGCTCGTGCGTTAAAAAGAAAACTCCTTCATTTAAGATGATCCTTTTTTGGAATTTAGCTTTCGGAGGCTGATGCGCAGCTTTGTTTCGTTCAACGATTTGTTGGCGTTATTTGGGAACACAACACCAGCTTCTCCAAGAAACATAGGTGGAAAGAAATCTCCAAGAGTTGCATGGTTCGACTTGCAAGTTCTTTTTGATTTCTTCTGACTTGGTCGAGAATTCTTCGAACTTCTTGCTGGATTTTATCTATGGATCTCAGTTCGCTTTGACTTTTCCTTTGATATTGGTGGATGAACTTCAACCTTTTGTTTTGGACTTCTTTGTTGAGTCACAAGAATCTATCTATCACCATAACAGTTTTATTGGAAAAGATTTATCACTGGCTCAATTCCTCGATCAACAAGTAGGGTCTGTAAAGCCCCGGTTCCGGATGAGCAGGCATATATGCATGATGATTTCCAGAAATACAACATTTTGGTGCATAAAAATTGAGGTTTGAATGGATTTGATTTTGGTTCGTGCATTCCCCTATTTTTCTGCTCTGTTTTTTCTGTAGAATTTGGAGGTCGCGACCATGACCGAATATAGAACAAAAATGGTCGCGCCCCCGACTCACTCACATGTTTTTCGAAAATGCAGGTCACGCCCGCTACCTGAAATACACATAAATTAGGTCGCGGCCGCTACCCAATTTTGGCCAACTTTCGAATTCTTGAAAATTGCACGAAAAATTCCTGAAAAATAAGGTCGCGCCCGTGACCATTTTATGAACAAAATGGGTCGCGCCCGCGACCCTTGTATAATCTGCCAAAACTTCAAAATTTCACTTCTCGTTCCAATGCATTTATTGATCCCAAATTGTACTTATATGATCAATTTAATGCCAAAACATGATGTTTATATGTTACATTGAATATTGCAGGTCATCTCATTGCATTTTTCCGTTCTTCATAATAGGTCCATTTTGAGTCGAGTTTCACGTACACATGTCTTTCTTGCACAGATCACGATCCCGGTAACGAGGAGGAGGCACCGTAGAGTGTATCCTTGGTCTCTTTTGTCACACAGGTGAGGTTTTGTTCTAGTTACATAGAATCTTTACAACCCCTATGTGTAGTTTTCGGCCAAAAAATATTATATTCATAAACGTTCCTTCCAAATTACAAATTATTGCAAGCAAGTCATGAATGATAATGATTCAAGCATGTTTTGGCGAGCACCATGATTACACTGTGGGCCCGAGGGTAGTGTATTGAGCCAACTGGGAAAGCAAGGGCTGACGGGTAACTCTTGCACTATCCTCACCATTTTGGGATCACCCCTGAAGCCACTAGGAGGTTTGGTGGTGGAAGGAGTCCCGTGCGTGGGAGTCATATTCCCAACGTACACCATGTCATGGATGGTTGAGCCTTGCAAACTCACCATCACCCGGAGGAAGAAGGGTTCATGAAAATGCTACTTGATCGCACTAATTGAATTGCTTGATCATGTGATAATTAGTAAAGCAAGCATGTATTGCCCACTATTGGGTGTAAAGGTTGGAGATTTCCCTCACTCGTCGGGCCACGTATCGAATGAAATTGATTAAATGAATTGTTAAACTTGAAAGTTGTAACTTCGGGCGAAGAATATTCTATTCTTAAACTTATATTATTTTCTATTTCAAAAGCTTTACCCGTGGTTATAACTTGCATGTTACGTGTGTTTATATTTTTATGCCCCCTCTCTCAGTCTTCGGTAGACTGATACCCTCACTTTTCAGGTATCCACGGTCGTGTGCTAGGCGGGAGTCAGAGTTGTGTCTTTCATTCAGCTGAGTCTAGCATAGCATTCATATGATGTTGATATTTCTGAATTTATCATGTTATGGTTTTTGATACTTTTTGGAAACTTATGCATGTATGGTATGTGAGAGATGATAATGTATTGATATGTAAGCTAGAATATGATGAACTTTTGGATATTTGACATATGATGATGAAACGATAGTGGTTATGCTTCCGTTTTTGAATTTTCATTTATTGGATTTAAATGAATCGGGGTCTAGTCTCGCCTAGCTAGATTGTCTCTTGTGTTGCCACCCGTTCGCTATATGTTTGGTTTATGTATGGGTTATCCATTTCGTACGTGGACCGAGCTATAGTGCGGGGGATGTAGTGCCTTGGCGTATAGGGTGCTACATCTTAAGGTGGTATCAGAGCCCGGTTGCAAAACCGAGGTTCTAGTGTCGTGTCTCGTGAGTCTAGGTCGTACGACATAGGATTAATTGTTATTTGAGAGTCTTGCATTTATTGGAACTACGTGATTTACTTGAATTCTTGAATTAATTGAATTACTTGATTTCCTTGAATTATGTGATTTGTTGGTATTATGAAATTAATTGCACCCATTTGCATTTATTAATCCAACATACATGTATAGTGATCTGATTTCAGGATGCCTCGAGGTAGACCTCGTCGTGAGCACTCTCTAGGACATAGGAGACATCGTCATGGGCATTCTCCTTGTGCTCCTCCACCTCCACCCCCTCCTGTTCAGCCACAAGATTTCATGAATGCAGTGGTTGGTTTGATTGATCAGAGGCTTCGAGAGTATGTACCTCCAGCACCACCTGTGCCACCAGTGTAACCAGAGGCACCTATTTCTGCTATACTTCGGGAGTTTCAGAATCAACATCCTCCTAAATTCTATAAGGGCAATGATATTCAGGCAGAGATGTGGCTCAAGGAAGTAGAGAGGATCTGGGAGCTTATTTCATGTGATTCCCGAGAGAAAGCTCGTTGCACTATCACTATGATTCATGGCGAGGCTTGTTCCTGGTGGGAGAGTACTAAGATCGTGTTAGAGGCTGCCGGGGAAGCTATTATTTGGGAGGTGTTTATCAGAGAGTTTAAGAACAAGTTCATTCCACCAGTTACACGTACCCGTAGGTTGAAGGAGTTTACTGAACTGAAGCAAGGAGGGAGATCTGTTGCTGAGTACATCGCAGAGTTTGAAAGATTATCTCGCTACGCACCCAATATAGCGAGTGATGATTTTCACAAGGCGATGCAGTTTGTGCAGGGACTCAGGCTACACATTCAGGCAGCTATTGAAGCAGTTGACACGAGTACCTGGAGGAAAGCTACTACTAAAGCTTTAAAGGTGGAAGACTCAGTGAATGCAAGGAGACCTATTCCCCGCTCTGGACAGGCATCAGGCTCAGGTTCAGGACAGGGTTCTAGCTTCGGGAATAGGCCTATTTCTTATTCAACACCACTACCACAAAAAAGGTCTGGAATGAAATTCAAACCGACAGCACCAGTTCAGAAGGCTTCACGTGCTTCTGCTTTACCACCGCCACCTTAGAAGCCTGGTTGTACTTATTGTGAATTACCTACTCATACTTATGATAGATGCAGGCGTCGGTTAGGGTTATGTTTGATCTATGGGAGCGCCGAGCACAGGGTTGATGGCTGTCCGGATCGTCAGGATCCGCCACCTGGAGGTCAGAGACCACTTGTGAGGGCTCGGGCCTATGCTTTAGCTGGAGAGGAGCAGGATGCAGACATTGATCCCGCTGCAGTTGTTGAAGGTACTATATGTATACATGCCACGAACATCCATACATTATTTGATCCAGGAGCTACACACTCCTTTCTTGCGCATTCCATTGCTATTACTTTGTCTTTGCCTGCTATGTGCTCTACTGTGCGCTTTGTAGTTAGTTTTCCGTTCGGTAGTAGTAGAGAGACAGATCGGGTGTACAGGGATGTTCCAGTGAGAATTGAGGGTCGAGAATTTCGGACACACTTCATTGAAATGCCGATGGAAAGATATGGGTCTATTCTGGGAATGGATTGGTTATACAAGCATTGTGCTACAGTGGATTGTCGGGCAAAGAAAGTACAGTTGGGTTTAGAGGTTATTACAGGTTGGAGTTCAAAGACGGTACCCCTACTTTTCTTTTCTAAGGCTCGGAAATTGATTAAGGACGGGGTTACGGGCTTCATTGCTTATATCCTAAATAAACCCAAGGATCAGGTGAAGTTGGAGGAAACAGAAGTGGTAAAGGATTTTCCCGAGGTCTTTCCAGAGAAATTGGATTCCTTACCTCCTGAACGAGAGATCGAGTTTGTGATTAACTTATATCCGAATGCAGAGCCTTACTCAAAGACTCCATATCGGATGGCTCCAGCAGAATTAAAGGAATTAAAGGTTCAGCTCGATGCATTATTGGAAGTTGGGTATATCAGGCCGAGCTCTTCGCCCTGGGGTGCACCGGTTTTATTCGTAAAGAAAAAGGACGAGACTTTAAGAATGTGTATTGATTATCGGGAGCTGAATCGAATGACTATCAAGAACAAGTATCCCCTTCCACATATCGAGGAGTTATTTGATATACTTCAGGGATCTAAAGTTTATTCGAAACTCGATTTAAGACAGGGATACTACCAGCTGTGAATCCGAGCCGAGGATATACCAAAAACAGGATTCAATACTCGGTACAGGCATTATGAGTTCGTGGTCATGCCATTCGGTTTAACTAATGCCCCTGCGGCTTTCATGGACATGATGCACCGAATTTTTCGGCCTTTCCTCGATAAATTCGTGGTAATTTTCATTGATGATATTTTGTTATTTTCCAAGGCTGCCGAAGAGCATACAAGACATCTCAGGCTTGTTCTACAGACTTTAAAGGAACATCAGTTATTTGCAAAATTCAGTAAATGTGAATTTTGGAACGATCGGGTTTCCTTTTTGGGATATGTTATCTCGGGAAATGGTTTGGAAGTCGATCCTTCAAAGATTGAGGCCGTGTTAAAATGGAAGAAACCAAAGAATGCCTCGGAAGTTAGAAGCTTCTTGGGATTGGCCGGGTATTATAGAAGATTTGTTCAGGATTTTTCGAAGATTGCTGCTCCGTTAAACCGGTTGACAAAGGAGGATGTAAAGTTCGTGTGGGATGAAAAGTGTTATCAAAATTTCAATTTCTTGAAGGAAAAGTTAGTTTCAGCTCTAGTGTTAACACTTCCGGAAGGGTCAGAGGAGTATGCAGTTTATACCGATGTGTCCAAAGAAGGTTTGGGTTGTGTGTTGACTCAGAAAGGAAAGGTGATTGCTTATGCTTCCCGAAAATTAAAAGAATATGAGAAGAATTATCCTACACACGATTTGGAGCTCGCAGTTGTGATTTTTGCACTCAGGAAATGGAGACATTATCTATACGGGGTATCTTTTGAGATTTTCACCGATCACAAAAGCCTCCAATATTTAGTCACGCAGAAAGATTTGAATATAAGACAACGGCGTTGGATGGAAAAATTAGAGGATTATGATTGCATTATCAAATACCATCCCGGGAAAGCCAACATGGTCGCCGATCCACTTAGCAGGAAGGCGAGTGTATCGAATTTGGAAGTAAGTGAAAATAACGAAGTTGTTCCAATTATTTTGAAAGCTCGGGTTTCTAATATTTCCATACAGCCAGAATTGAAATATCGATTATTTGAAGCTCAGAATAGTGGTCCGGAGATACAGAAAGTGGTAGCTAAGG
This sequence comes from Lantana camara, assembly GCA_037501455.1. Classification (NCBI taxonomy): domain Eukaryota; kingdom Viridiplantae; phylum Streptophyta; class Magnoliopsida; order Lamiales; family Verbenaceae; genus Lantana; species Lantana camara. Next base: position 61,217,328 of record CM074856.1, read on the forward strand.
CAAGAGATGATTTGGAAAGTCCTTTTGGATTTGATAAAACTGGGTTGCCTCGTTTTAAGAATAGAGTGGTTGTGCCTGAGGAATTGAAACAGGTATTGCTCGAGGAAGCTCACAAGTCGGTTTATTTGATCCACCCTGGAGGGAATAAAATGTATAAAGATTTGAAACAGTATTATTGGTGGTACGGGTTAAAGAAAGATGTCGCCGAGTATGTGAAACACTGCTTGACCTATCAGAAAGTGAAAGCTGAACATCAGAAACCCGCGGGACTTCTACAGCCGTTACCTATTCCTGAATAGAAGTGGGAACAAGTAACGATGGATTTTGTATCCGGGTTACCAAAGGTAAAAAGAGGATTTGACGGTATTTGGGTAATCATGGACCGATTAACGAAATCTGTACATTTTCTACCGGTCCAGATGTCCTATAAAATTCCCAAGTTAGCTGAAATTTACAATAGAGAAATTGTTCGACTTCATGGAATTTCGGTAAGTATAATTTCGGACAGAGACCCGAGGTTCACATCCAAACTGTGGTAAGAATTACAGGCAATTTTGGGGACAAAGCTCAAGTTTAGTATTTCATTCCACCTACAAACGGGATGGTCAGTCGGAAAGATTAATAAGATATTTGGAGGATTTACGTCGGGCCTACGCATGGATTTTCAGAATTCTTGGCATGAGCAACTCCCTTTAATTGAATTTTCATACAATAAAAGTTATCAGGCTTCGATCAGTATGGTTCCGTATGAACTTCTTTATGGTAGAAAATGTCGGTCTCTGTTGTTTATCGACTTGGAAGAACGGAAATGGTCGAAACAAGAAGGTGTAAAGAAATGTGAAAAGTTAGAGAAACCTTCTAAGGCCGTTCAATCTATGATTGCAAAGGTTCACTTGATACAACAACGGATGAAAGCCGCCCAAGACAGGCAGAAGAGCTATGCCGATACTCGTCGAAGAGATCTTGAATTTGAAGTTGGAGACCGAGTATTCTTAAAGGTATCACCAAGGAAAGGTTTTGCTCGGATCGGGAAAGGAGGAAAACTTAATCCTTGATATTTAGGTCCTTTCGAAATTCTTGAAAGAATTGGTGAAGTAGCTTATCGACTGGATCTACCACCGAATCTTACGGGGATTCATAATGTATTTCATGTCTCTCAGTTAATAAAATACTACCCCGATGAAACCACAATCCTCCCCGTTGAAGAAGTTGAATTGGAACCGAATTTAACCTTTGTGCAAAAGCCGGTTAAGATCTTGGATAGGAAATTTCAGGAGTTGAGAAACGGAAGCATTCCCATGCTTAAAGTATTGTGGAAAAGTGATAGAACAGAAGAAGCTACGTGGGAAACTGAAGATAAAATGAAACGGTTCCATCCAGAGTTGTTTCCTCATGAGTAGAGAATCCGGGGACCAGATTCTTTTAAGGGGGAGAGAATTGTAACGCCCCGATTCCGGACGAGCAGGCACAAATGCATGATGATTTCCAGAAATACAACATTTTGGTGCATAAAAATTGAGGTTTGAATGGATTTGATTTTGGTTCGTGCATTCCCTTGTTTTTCGGCAGAATTTGAAGGTCGCGACCGCGACCGAATATAGAACAAAAACGGTCGCGCCCGCGACTCACTCACATGTTTTACGAAAATGCAGGTCGCGCTCGCGACCTAAAATACACATAAATCAGGTTGCGGCCGCTACCCAATTTTGGCCAACTTTCAACTTCTTGAAAATTGCACGAAAAATTCCTGAAAAATAAGGTCGCGCCCACCACCATTTTATGAACAAAATGGGTCACGCCCGCGACCCTTGTATAATCTGCCAAAATTTCAAATTTTCACTTCTCGTTCCAATGCATTTATTGATCCCAAATTGTACTTATATGATCCATTTCATGCATTTTACCGTTTGTCATAATTGGTCCATTTTGAGTCGAGTTTTACGTACGCATGTCTTTCTTGCACAGATCACGATCCCGGTAACGAGGAGGAGGCACCGTAGAGTGTATCCTTGGTCTCTTTTGTCACACAGGTGAGATTTTGTTCTAGTTACATAGAACCTTTACAACCCCTATTTGTAGTTTTCGGCCAAAACATATTATATTTATAAACGTTCCTTCCAAATTACAAATTATTGCAAGCAAGTCATGAATGATAATGATTTAAGCATGTTTTGGTGAGCACCATGATTACACTGTGGGCCCGAGGGTAGTGTATTGAACCAACCGGGAAAGCAAGGGCTGACGGGTAACTCTTGCACTATCCTCACCATTTTGGGATCACCCCTGAAGCCACTAGGAGGTTTGGTGGTGGAAGGAGTCCCGTACGTGGGAGTCATGTTCCCGACGTACACCATGTCATGGATGGTTGAGCCTTGCAAACTCACCATCACCCGGAGGAAGAAGGGTTCATGAAAATGCTACTTGATCGCACTAATTGAATTGCATGATCATGTGATAATTAGTAAAGAAAGTATGTATTGTCCACTATTGGGTGTAAAGGTTGGAGATTGCCCTCACTCGCCGGACCACGTATCGAATGAAATTGATTAAATGAATTGTTAAACTTGATAGTTGTAACCTCGGGCGAAGAATATTCTATTCTTGAACTTATATTATTTTCTATTTCAAAAGCTTTACCCGAGGTGATAACTTACATGTTACGTGTATTTATATATTTATGCCCCTCACTCAGTCTTCGGTAGACTGACACCCTCACTTTTGAGGTATCCACGGTCGTGTGCTAGGCGGGAGTCAGAGTCGTGTCTTTCATTCAGCTGAGTCTAGCATAGCATTCATATGATGTTGATATTTCTGAATTAATCATGTTATGGTTTTTGATACCTTTTGGAAACTTATGCATGTATGGTATGTGAGAGATGATAATGTATTGATATGTAAGCTAGAATGATGAACTTTTGGATATTTGATATATGATGATGAAACGATAGTGGTTATGCTTCCATTTTTGAATTTTCATGTATTGGTTTTAAATAAATTGGGGTCCAGTCCCGCATAGTTAGATTGTCACTTGTGTTGTCACCCGTTCGCTATATGTTTGGTTTATGTACGGGTTGTCCATTTCGTACGTGGACCGAGCTATAGTGCGGGGGATGTAGTGCCTTGGCGTATAGGGTGCTACAGGGTCCTTGCCAAATTTGGGTCTAGACTCCCAAATTGAAACGTTGTGGATGCTCCTGAGAGTGTAGATGGAGGAAAGATCACCTTCTTGATTTGAGAATTATGTAAGATGTTCTTGGTTGCGATAAGACTAACATGATTCACCTCTCCTATATCTTCATCATCATCTTTGCCTTCAACGTCAAGAATGAGTTTTCTTTTGTTGGCCAACGACATTATCTTTCCCTTAACCACGAAGCACTTTTCCATAGTATGACTGATAATCCGATGATATTTGCAGTATTCGGGATGAGTCACTTTGCTACTTTCATCAGGGTGTTTTGGCTCAAGCAGTTTGATCATCCTTGTTTCCATTAGTTCTTTGAAAATGTGTGGGACATCGGAGTCAGCAAAAGGGAATTACTTTCGTTATCTTTCTCTAAGAGTAGGTAGATGATTGTTGTTTGAGTTGGGTTGGTCTCCGAAATTTTCGTTCTTCTCAACATTTGGAGGCACTCTTGTAGCAATCGAAATGGCCATGGACTCTTTGGTTGAGGCTTTGACAAACTTCTCATTTTTTCAATGATCTTTTCTTTCTTTTTCTTGTTCACTTAGTGGGGATGCAGGTCTGTGATTTGCGATACTCAATTCCTTATCATGGGCATGGGTAGCAAGTTTCTCAAAAGTATGAGGTCTAATCCCTTGGAGAATGTATTTGTAGCACCCCTTAACATATTCATACAATTTAGTCCCTCCATTGAAAGAAATGAGCATTTAAGGACAATTATACAAATTATACAATTTGAGCAATTAATTCATGTAGCAATTAAATTCCACTTATACGAGAATTCTCAAAATGAAATGAATATCATATAATTTTCACGTAATCATGTTGAAACCAATTTATAAGAATTAATATAACACGTATAAATTAATTAAACGAAATAATAATAAAATAAAGTCCTAACGCTCGAAACCACACGTGTCAAGCGTACCTGACCGTCTGAAAATCAGGGCGTTACAACTCTCTCCCCCTTAAGAGAATCCGTCCTCGGATTCCTTGTCCTGAATTCTTGGAATTTAATTGGCTCTTACATGTTCATCCCACGAGGGTTAGCTACTCCCCGTCAGGGATTAGTTTGAAAGAGATCTTCATTCCACAAGTTTCTCCAATGGGTGAAATCACGACCCTCAACTTTCCGGAGTCTAATCACTCGAAAGAAAATCTAACCTTCCACTAGAACAACTTGACACGTAATTAAAAATACTGAGAGTGCCCCGTCTCTCAAACAATTAACGAGAGAGCCCCGTCTCTCGAACAAGTAGCAAGAGAACCCCGTCTCCTGACAACCCTGAGAGAATCCCCGTCTCTCACGCACACGAATAAAATTCAAGCAAGTACTTAGACAAATATTAACACTTACCACACAAGGATCAAGTGAAATTATCATTTACGCACATAATTGTTCACATTACAATTAATAATAAACAAGGAATCATATGCAAGAATAATAATAATAAAATAATAATCACCAATTAATAACAAATAAGGATTCAGGTATAAAAATAGCAAGATAATGATAACGAGAAATGAATAATGCACGTGATATGCATGATTAGGTGTACCGTTCACCGAGGATTGAAATTCTGGAACTGAATTAATTCGGTTGAATACTTGATTCGTTAGTTGAGATTTTCCCCGCTTTACACCACTACGATTCGATATTCCCATTCTTGATAGCCATTTCTGCTATTGTGCTATTTTCTAACATAATCCGTAAATCATCATTAATCACCACATCTTCAGACCTGTTTGAATTACAGATTTGCCGGTTGAACCATTCTTACACTAATTCTCACATTTACTTTCCGATTCCAGAATTGAGAACACCCTGATATTCTTGTTAGAGGGTAATTGCCCGTTCAAGCTTAAAAGACTGACTTTATGTTCCAAGCAAGCTCTTGTCCAACGAGCAGAGAAAACAGGTGTTACCATTTCTCCGGTCTCAGTAATTAAAGTAAACCTTTTCCCGAAGCAACATTCCTAACTCCTTGTTTGCAATCTGAAAGTTGAGCTCTTACTCCTTTAGTTAACAATACGGTGGATATTTGCAATAGAGGAATCAAGGTCGTCGTCCCGTAAGAGTAATTCAGCAAGCACACTTGCATAGATACCGAAGAAATCAAGTCCTAGTAACACGTCTTCCATTTGATCCCTGAAATTTGATAACATACCCCCACAATTCCACGAAGTATCTTGAAAGAGAGGATCACTCGCACTTCCATCTCTCTGAAGGGTTCATAATAAACTGGTGTATTCATGGGGCGACGGCAACCACACGAATGGAAGCACGATGAGCATTCCCCAAACATCTCTAGGGTACAAGTAACAACTTCGTAAGAAAACTCTTGTCGAAGTTAACCTATCAAAACTTGAGATTGGTTCCGGATATCGCCCAAACTGAATCCTTTTCTATTTACTGAGTCAAATGATATCCTGAGATTGTCGGAGGATTGCAGACAGTGTACCTACTTTCCTGAAAATGATAATAGAACGAGGTACTGTCGATGATGGGACTTTTCTTTGTGTAAGAGGGAGAAAAGCTTAACTTATTGACAACTTCTTTCACATGGTTCTGATAGAGAACTCCAGGAAAATCGACTTTCTTGAGGTTTCCAACTTTTCCTGGTGCTTTGCAACTTCAGACTTAAATTTATTTCCAGACCGGCTCTCCCCCTTAAGAAAATGGAAATTTTCTTATCCTTTGGGTTCATTCTGTCCTTTCCCACGTGCAAGTTTCTCTGCTGGTTCAATTCCCGTAACCTTGTCCTCGTCCTACTGGTCGTTAATCAAAATGTTGATTGATGATTTCTTTATAATTCTTTCTGTTATCCACATACTCAACTTGAAGCTCCCTGACTATCACCACTTTGGTTTGATGTTTAAAATTCTTCAACAACCTACATTTACCTAATGTTTTCCAGCGAATTGGCGTTTACAAGTTCGGCACTATAGTCCAAACCAAGAAGGTTACTTTCTTAATTCCAAATGCACCTCCATAGGACTGATTAGTCTCTGAAGATTTGAGGACCCGCTGAACATTTATCTGCTTGGACTTATCATCCTTTTCCCGTTCTAAAATTTTCCAAATATTTATATCATACCCATTCCTACTAAATCTTGGATCAATAATTCTCACAGCCCCAACATTCCCAATCTTTCAAGCAAAGCCAAATGACCCGGTTCCCAACATGACACCGATAATTCAGAAATCTCTTCTTTACATTTACGTCGGTAGGAATAGGAGCAAGAACAGTGTAGAGCATAGGGAGAGCCTATTGCCAAGAAACACTAAATAATGCATGATGATTAAAGTGTCGATGAACATTTTACCCCCAATTTAAAATGCACAATTTGAAATAATTATATCATCTTGAACGCATATTTATAAATAAGGTAATGTAAATAATGTAAATAATTTGAACACGCATCCAAGACATCAAGTAGGAAATTTTAGATACAATTAAAACAACATTTACAATTGAGAAGCAATTAATTAGTAGCTTTGATGCACGTGCTTATGAATGCATTGAAAAACCTGGCACCGTAGAAATGTTGGGCTCGATTCCGGTGTCCATTCTTAGTTGGCCGAATTGCAACTTGGTTCAAGCGGTTGATCAGTCTCCTAAGTCTTCAAATCCTCCAGCCTTGATTCATACCTTTCCAAGACCTGTCACTCACAACTTGCTTTGCGAATATATGCATGTGGGTGAAGTGTGTTCGAGTCACGTAATTGTCACATAATTAATACCAGCAAGAATTTAATATATAATGCAACAATTAATTTACCAATGCTTGGAATATAACAGGTCGAGCAAATAATTAATGCTGATAGCAAGAATTTAATATAAATTGAAGCAAGTATTTCGTCAATATTTAAATAAACACGTTGGTCACATAAATTTCCAAACCATTCAAGATCACTCAATGGCAATTAATAGCATGAATTAATACAAAGTACAAGCTATCAAGTATTTCATGTAATTCAAAGAATCCAAGTAACCAAGTAATTTTCAAATAAAATGCAAGACTCTCAGATTATCAAGTAATTCCTATGCCGTACGACCTAGACTCGACACGACACGACACGACACTAGAACCTCGGTTTTGCAACCGGGCTCTGATACCACCTCAGATGTAGCACCCCTTAACATATTCATACAATTTAGTCCCTCCATTGAAAGAAATGAGCATTTAAGGACAATTATACAAATTATACAATTTGAGCAATTAATTCATGTAGCAATTAAATTCCACTTATACGAGAATTCTCAAAATGAAATGAATATCATATAATTTTCACGTAATCATGTTGAAACCAATTTATAAGAATTAATATAACACGTATAAATTAATTAAACGAAATAATAATAAAATAAAGTCCTAACGCTCGAAACCACACGTGTCGAGCGTACCTGACCGTCTGAAAATCGGGGCGTTACAGTATTGAAGCCCCCAATGCATTCCTTGTGTGCACATCTCTATTGCTGACATCTCCAACAATTTATCTTTGCAACTGAGGCTTAGTTTTCGCCGACGGTTGTTGTAGTCGACGATCGACTCATCTTTTTGTTGCCTTACGGTTGTAAGCTCAATCATGCTCACAGTGCGACGAGTGCTGTAGAAGCGACTCAGAAATTCTCTTTCCATTTGATTCCAACTATCAATGGATTGTGGTTCCAGATCAACGTACCAGTCGAAGACATTTTCTCGGAGTGATCTCAAGAATTGTTTAACGAGAAGATCACCATAGGTCCCCGTATTATTACATGTTTCGATGAAGTGTGCAATGTGCTATTTTGGATTGCCTCTTGCATCGAACTGCTGGAAGTTAGGTGGTTGGTTTCTAAGTGGCATCTTCAGTGAGTCAATCCACCTGGTATACGCCTTTGAGTATAAAAGTGAGTTTTGGACAGATCCGCCAATTTGAGCTCTAACTGTGTTTACGACCATATCCTACAGTTGTTGAGAGGACAGTGTCGCAGTAGAGGTTGCAGAAGGCGTGGAATTTCTGAAAAAGTTCTGTTTGTAAGGCACTTTATCATCTTGTGTGTCATTGGCAACATGTTTTGGAGAAGAAGCAAGGTTATGGTTAGATTCTCCGACATTAGGGTGCTCATCCCTACTCATCAGTTGTGCAATTTGAAGATCTTTCTCTCCTATGAGCTTTTGTAGATGTGCAATCGCTTGAGCCATCTGAGCGAGTTGTTCATCCACGTTCGTTGCGCCAATGGTCATCACGGGCAAGTTGACAAAGGTGGTAGAATTGGCTCCTTTTGGAGTAGCAGGATTGCGCGATCTCAACAATGAAGTTGGCAAAGTTTTCCTTGTTGAAAGCAAGTACTGTCTTTGGTGCCATGGAGTGCTTATGATGATAGATTGAGATTTTCCTAAGGATGAAGAGATGAGAGGTAAAAAATGTCCCACTGGGCGTGCCAAAATTTATTTACACAAAATTTCATTGATCTGCAATAAATGGATGCAAAATACAAGAAAATAGGAAAACAAAGATAATATTTGATTTAAATTAAAAAGTGGTGCAATCTCTAAAATTCCTTTGATTCTTCGGAGCGGAATTATCCGAGGGGTTGATGCTTGTTCATGATTGACTATGGTTTGGTTGAATCGAAGGTAGAATGGCAAGGCTTGGACTTGACGGCTTGAATGCTTGATCCCCTTTGATTCCTAATTGCTTGATGCTCATATGCTTTGAATCCTTTCGTTGGTCATGAAGACTTGTCCTTATGCTTTGTCCTTAATTTGATTTTTTCAAACCCTTGATTTGTGAGTCCGGTGCCTTATTTATAGGCGAATGTTGGGCCACTCGTTTCATGGGCTCGACTTTGTGGGCTTGGATTTGAGGCTCATTTACTAATCCAAAATAATAATAAAATTATGATTATTATTTTGAATCAAGCCATAATAAAACCCAAATTTTGTATGGACTTGTAATTGAGAATAATTAAACAACAGCCAATTATATTTGGACTATTAATTAATAACAATTTCCAATTTTTCGGTGCCAACAATAGTATAATAATTTCAGTATAATAATAAAAAATATTATTAATTATCTTCATGAGCCCAACAATGTATTTACGTGTGCAAAAGACGCAATCGTTCGAGAAGATGGAAGCACTCTTCAAACCAATTAATGGCTAAATCGAAATTCACCATGCATCGAACATCTGGTCTTGTAAAACTCGATGGTTCGAGAATGATAAATGTGAAAGCACGGCCTTGAAGAGAACTTATATAATTTTGTAATCATTTTTTGCCATTTCCCTAAAAATAATGAAGGTGTAAATATATGTAAATATGTTAATTGTAAATAATTTAAAATTTTATTATATCTTTTATTGCAAGATCTAGAAATAAATAATTTTGTTACGAAACATATAATTTTAATGCATCACATGGGTAATATGTTAAATATAAATAAAATGTTAGAGATGCTTTAATAATTAAATATATAACTTTAGCGCCATGTTCTTTTGTTTAAATTCTCTCTATTACTCAACTTGACTAATATCATCATTTTTCGGTGGCTTCATGGAAAGAGAGAAAACTTTTATTGTTAAAAAAAAAAAATTTAAATATCACACATCTCGATAAAAATAGTAGAAAAAGAAAAAAAATAAATATATATAATAATTTATATTTTTGATGAGAAACTATAATCTTAACCTCTTCATCTTTTCATAGTAAATAAATATCAAATAATTAGACACATAATTTAATGAAAAACGGAGATAATCATTGTATATATAAAATATGTCAATATACAAACATATAATTTTAAATTTATTAATCCCAATTACTATTCCACTAATTCATTTTATAATTTAATTTCTATCCATTCTTATTAAATTGTATTACCAAAAGCAAACTCCAAAATTATTTTTCCCTCTCACATGAGTGTTTTTCCTCTCGCATGAGTGTTTTCTGCCTGAGTGTCACACAAATTTCCATGAACGTTTCTTCTGAGAGTGACTTATACACGAGCGTTCAACATAGCATTCCGGATGCGTCATAAGACTCACATAATCTGAGCTATTTCCATACCTTCTTTTCTTAGTTTAGGTTTCGTTTTCTCTACTAACGTTGCACAGTGTTTTGTGTTTTCAGGGAGGAACGGCCAGTGGTATTCTTCCTGCTTGTGTCTCTACTGCTTTCATTGATCACACTATTTATCTCTTATGGAGTCGGAATTGGATAAACTTAAGACGGCTTTTGCCCTGACCTCGACGGAAGACTTGGAGAGAATTGCTCCGGATGAGACCTGGAAAGGAACGAGAAGGCTGATAGATTTTGTTATTGTGGGTAGAATCTTGACAAAGAAATCTTATCGATTCGATGTCTTTAAGTCCACCATGGAGGGAGTCTTCAATCCCATTAAAGGAATGGATGTTGAGAAGCTAGATAGAGGTCGGCTCCTTTTTATCTTTCATCATAGAATAGACTTCCAGAAGGTCCTCAAGGGCGGGCTGTGGGCGTTCGAGAAAAATCTACTTCTTCTACGCGAGTTAAATGGATGTGCTATGATCCCAACACATGTGATTTATCTTACAACGATTTCTTTGTCCAAGTGGATGGTATTGCGTTTAGCAAGAGGTCTCGTTCCATGCTGAATTTATCGGTAACCAAATTGGCACATTTTTGGAATTCGATGAAAAGAAGTGGGGAGTCATTCCTTTAGTCCTAAGATGCGGATTCGGGTTCGGATGAATTTGTCAGAACCTTTGAGGAGGGACATCAAAATCCGTAGTTCCGACGGGAGTGAAGGTTTACTTGCTCATCTAAGTTATGAGCGCCTTCCAAATTTTTGTTATCTATGCGGACGTTATGATCACGTACTTAAGAGATGTCCAAAGCAGTGCGATGAGGACTTTGTGGAACCAGGACCCGATTATCCCTATGGAAGTTGGTTACGGGCTTTGCTAGATTCTGGGATCTCAGGGTGGAAGGAAACCGATGGTCCTATGGCCGAAAAAAAGAAACTGCCAATCTTTAATTCCTCTTCAGTTGAGCAGCCTGCCCAGGGAAGAGTTAGTAATTCTGGTGGAGACTTGATTGACAAGAATTTTGCAACCCTGGATAACAACTCCACGAAATTCTCTCAATCCCGCCCAGAGCAGAATTTTCAAATTAACCCTTCCTTTTAGCACGAAAATACTCAACCCCAAAACAGTGATATTAGCCTTTCAAACTCTATCCCCATAAACATCCAAGGCCCAACCAGTAAGGATGTGGACCCATCCCATAACTCGATCAACCCAGCTATCTCTCTTGACAAGCCCAACCCACTCCAAATAGTTTCGTTCACCCATACAGACCACCTATCCCCACGACATGACCTCTCGAAGCCCATCCTAAACACCCTTATAGGCTTACGCCCCTCCCTCGTGTTGGGAAAAACACGAAAGAAAATGCAGCGGAATTAAAAATTTTTCCCAAAAGCAAGATCATGAACTTGTAATTTCTATTTCCAAATCTTAGGGATTCAAGATCTTACAAGAATCGACGCTTTCTTGACATGTTTAGAGCCGCCCTCAAACGCGCTTCATGCGGTAATGGAAACCCTATCCCTCAATAGATTCTTTCTAATAGATTGCACGATAGTTCTCCTCTAGAGTAATAATCCACACCAGTCCTAGATTCAAATCATGTCAGGGAGAATGCTAGTGGTATAACATGTGTAAAGAAAGAAACAAGAAACGAGAAGAAAGAGAGCAAGAGAATTTTCTCAAATTCTTGAAGCCATGATGATTGGGCTTGATTCCCTTAATCACGCGTAACGAGAAATTTCGAACCCCTTAGCCTATAAATAGGCTAGGGTTCTAACCCCTCAAGTCTAGTTGGAATCGGATTCCAACTTTGACTTTTCTTCTATTTTCTTTTATTTCAAGTAATAGGAATTTCATTCAAAACAAGATATTTATTCTTCTAGAAGAAAAGCTCCTAATCAAATTAGGAATATTTAATTATTCTAATCATATTATAATAATTAAATATCTTATCTCAATAATATTTATTCTAATCATATTAGAATTAATATTTACTAGAATAATAGAAGATATATATTTATTTATTTATTTATTCTAATCAAATTAGAATAGCTTAAATAATTAAATACTTAGAATTAATTCTGTAATTAATTCCATGAAGGGCTTTAGAATTAATTCTCGAATTAATTCTATGGAGCTAAAATTAATTCTCTAATTAATTTTATTTGGCTTTATAATCAATTCTCTTAATTAATTATATTAGGGATTTTATAATTAATTCCCTAATTAATTATATTTGGGCTTTATAATTAATTCTCCAACTAATTAACACATGATCCAATTTCTCAATTGGACCACACGCACAAAAACTTTCTCACGTGCCACACGTGTAGGTCTCGTTTCGATCAACTGTTTGATATTTCCTTCAATACCCTTTGAACCTGGCATTTGCGTGTGACCCCCTAGGTTCATTTTCAGTTAGTAGTGAGCCTAATTAATTAATACACTTTATTAATTAATTAGTTCACAGATCACACGACCATAGTCTAGCAACCGGTGTGTGACCCCTACCCGAACAGTGAATATATATTCGAAATAACCTTTTAGTCAATGACATCTGTGAGGTAAGATCCTCCTACCATCCCATCTGTCGATTAAGATCTAGGTCATGGGAATAATAAGAGCCCCACTAATCTTAATCATAAAGCTAAGTTCATTTCATATCCATTTGATCTCAATCCAAGAAACCCTTTTCTTGATTTCTTGATCCACTACCTCGGCCGAGGGTTTAGGGATTCCTTTGTTGATTCTCATATGCTTCCACGTGCCACTTGTGCAGCCCCAGCATAAGCCTTGAATCAGCTGTTTCGGGCGACATCCTTTAAAGCTTACATATAAGACTACAGAGTTAGCTCACAAAGCATTAATGGAATCTCAAGTCAAAGGATTACTTTACTCAACCCATTGATCAGTGAGATATTTCCTAATCTAGAAGTTTCCTCTTCCTGAATTGAAAACTTTCTTTCCCATTTAGGAGTCTTCTCACGCGGGACACCTCAATGTACCCATTCTCATAACGAGCACCCTCATGTATTACGTACGCATCAACTTATGCACTTTACACCCCATGAGATATGATGCTCCTTCTTAAGGACGCAATACTAGGAGCAACTCTCAGTTAAGCCTAATCAACACTCCCACTGTTTGTTAGACTCATCGACTTGGAGTGGTTTCTAATCAGGCTTTGAGTTAGGGCTTGTTTCATGTTTCATTCACCTAATGACAAAGTCCCTAATAGCTTTATGGATTAGGGGAGTTCTAATACATGCGCACATACTGGAAACACACAAAACATGTATTGCACATAAATAAGTGTTTTCCTATGATAATAATTAATGGTATATTATTCAAAGATTGTCTGCGATATTAGGAAAGTCCCAGAACGGATTATGACTAATCAGCTTTCTAGGGCACTATTCCCAACAATCTCCCACTTGCCAGTAAAAGTCATTTAGGTACTGTAAGTCCCATCTTCTCAATATGCACTCTGAAAGCCTATTGATTTTAGGCGTTTCCAAAGTGGATCTGCTATGTTCTCTGCTGATATGACCCTCTTATTCACACATCTCTAAGGAAACACGTTTTCCTTATTAAGTGATTCATAATCACGTGTTCGGTGACTATGTGAGGTCTTGGTTTTCTTACTTGAGCAACCATCCATTTAATCATACAATATGATAATGGAGTTGTTTCATGCTAGGAACTTCATCCAACTAGTTAGATGGAGTTTCTTACCCATACACTTAACTTAGGGGTATTCAATACGGCTAAGTATTCAACTGTAATGGTCGAATTTGCAGTGTTTTTCTTGGAACTCTTTCCAACACGTTGTTCCACCATTTAGGTAGAAGTTGTATCCTTTCAATGATTTACAATCATCTATGTTTGATGCAACGATTACATCAAAATATCCTTTCATACGATAAGATCTTTCTGTGCTCTATAAAGATATCCTCATTTCTTCTAAAGTACTCAAAGGGTATCTTTTATAGCAGTTTGGTGACCTTCTATAAGGTCATATTAGATTCGGCCCACTAAGCTTAGTGTTACACCATATCAAGTCTAGTACATAACATTGCATACATTATGCACCCTTTCACTTAAAGGGGTTTTTGGACATACTAACTTTCTCAAAGTTATTTTAGGACACATCCTCTTCAGAAGAGATGGTCCATTGTCCATACTAAACTATTTTAGTACCGTGGTTTTGCACACTGATGGTGTCAAAATCTGGCTATGTACTAATGCAGATTAGGATTCCCAATCACCCAAGATATTTGTAAACGTGAGGTTACTCTGACGCTTCCCTGAGCTGAAAAGAATGAACAAACGTGAACTCAAAGGCCAAAACGGGGGAAGGAAGGGGAAGGACCCGTTTTGGCACTCCGACGCTCAAGTCAGCAAAAGTCTGAGTCGAGGATATTAATGAAGCGAGAGTTCAGAATGCCAAGGAAAGCTTACCATTGTTGAGGGTGGAGTGTGGTTTATATAGGATGGAGATAGACTCTGTAGGTGCAGGTATACCCCCAAGAAAGTGTGGATCTGGTCTGGGAGAAAAGCGATGGCGGATGGCCGGAACAGTGCTTTTCTGGCTAAAGCACTGTTTGTCTCCTCCTGCAAGACACCTGACATAGTACTTGGCGTGGCTGCAATTAATGCGGCCTGCGGTAGGTGGGATGCGCATTGAATGTGGGTGTCTGATAGCATTTGGCTCGGCCTGCCCCTGGGTCGGACCTTTCTTGTTCGAAAGGGGACCCTGAGTCATAAGCCTCCGTCGCTCAGTGTTGAATGGCTTTCCCCAAGTGCCGGGTCGGGAGACCGGCGGACCTGGGTCGAACGCGGAGGGCTGACCAGACTCTGACCGCGATGTTGATGGAACACGTGGCTCTCAGTCATGATTCCCAGTTTTCCCCTCATCATTCCCCCCCCCCCCTGGTCTGGTGGCACAATTTGAGTGACGGCAGACCTTGAGAAAGACATCTTGACAGCTAGGGAAAAGAGGCAAAGGGGGTCGTATGATTACCCTGACTAAGGCTGGGTCACGCCCGATACCATTCGAGCCAGGTTACCCCGAGCCAGGATTTATCGAGCCAGTTTTTGCCGACCCAGGAGTTGCGTCGACCAAGAGTCGGTGGATGGGTGGTGGCTCCACGTGTGCGTGGCACCCGTGCTCCACTGGGTGAGAAACTTTGGGTTTCCTACGTCAGCACAATGATTGCGTCTTTTGAATTTTAGGGCTCTTGGCACAAGTCTTGAGAGGGTTGTTTGTTGCCGCCATTGGGTAACTGGTTACCCTTTGTTCCATGTGGGTTAATCAGCCAACACGCGGTCTAAATTAACTCTGAATTGATTTATCCGTCGCTATAAAAGGAGGACTCAGGCAATTTTCCCCTTTTTCACGCCACTTACAAGTGAAACCCTAAATTGAAGAGTCTTCCGCATTCATCATCTTTCGCAAGTCTATAACTCCCAAAGAGCACCATAAGCAAACCCTTAAGGTATACCTCTCACTCATCGCAATCTTCTTTCTTCATTTCTTCTTTGAAACCGACACAGAATGGCTCCCAAGAGATCTGCCGCCCTACCCACCGGTAGCCAACCCAAAGCCAATTAGCAAAGGAACTATGGGCCTAGAGATATCCCGTCTGAACCTGAAGTGTTTGTTCAATGCATTGGGGTGAAACGCCCTGGGCAAAATAGGTGGGAGGACCCCAATGCGAAGATGTACATCCCTGTGGTGGCAGAGGAGGTGACTGGGCCCACTTTGGGCGAAATGGCCGGGAGTGATCAGTCTGTGGAGGCTGAATCCATGCCTTTGGGTGATGGGAGGGAGAGAGAGGTTGACACTAAGGCGGTGGAAGGCATGGCCACAGAGATTGAGGAGATGTCGGTAGAGGATGAGTCGCGCGACCAAGGCGGTGCCGGTCTACTTTCGAAACTGAGGTGGGGCCGCAGAAAAAGAAGAAAAAGAAGGGGCATCAAAAGTGCCTCAAGTACTACCATGAATTCAGAGCCGAAGTCTTCATATCAGAGAGGAGGACAACGGAGAAGAGATTGACCGGGTGGAGGGAATTATACCAGAATTACGAAGTTATCATCCCCACTGTTGACGAGCATATGGGAGCCCCCCGGAAGGGTGTATCGTAATCTCCCTGCAAGCCATTGAGTACGGGTTCCGGCTTCCACTCTCCCCCTTCCAGATCGTTTTATTCAATCATCTTCAAATTAGTCCGATTCAACTACTTCCTAATGACCACGCCATGGTGACAGCTTTTCGGATGTTGATGAAGCTACTAGGACAAGTGAAGTGTGTGGAGCATTTCGCGGAGTTATTTGTTACCTCGGTTGATGCAGCGGCTTTCCCCAATAGGAGAAGGTTCGTAAAGCTCCAATCTCGTTCTGACAGTAAGACATTCGACACGGAGAAGACCTCCCATCGGACGAATTGGAAGAAGAAATTTGTATTCGTACGGTACGATAAGGGATGGGAAGGTTTGAATCATACTACTTAGAACGATGATGCACAAGTTCGTTTGGATCGGGGTCCAGTGTGTTGGCCTAATACTTTGATGTTGGCTTTGAGGGAGCTGCATCCCCTGGACACGGGCATCTTCACGAGCACGCACCTGTTGATAAATCTGGGGTTGGCTCTGAGTACGGCGAGGCACATTGACTTCACATTGGGTAACTACGTCATCAATTCCCTTAGGCCAAGCACGTTCCCTCTCTTCATCTTTAATTTGTATTTTAGTTTCGTATTTTTCTTTACTCCTGTATGACAGGAGTAGTATATTAACCTTAGCGTCCATTCACTGACGTTTTCTTCTTTGCGTGGAGTCAATCATAGTCGCCGCACGAGCCAAAGCCTTAGACCGAAAATTAAAGAAACGTCTGGTCGAGGAGGCCAAAAAGATCTAGGAGGGCAAGGTGGAGGGTCCCTTGCCTACGATCTAGGAAATAGCTTAGGCAGAGGGAATGACTGAGTAGCACACCCTGGAGAAGATTGCGGCGATAGAGAAGACGGCTGGAATGAGGTGGGTCGACCCCCACAAATCGACCGAGGGGGAAACCGCTGATGCTCGCGGGGCCGCCTAGGTAGCCGCGGAAAATGTCTCCATTCCCCCGACACACAAGGAGAGAGTCACTAAGCCCCCCAAAGGCAAGGGGACTTCCGCTGTATCCGCCGGGTGACCGAAGTCTGATTCAGAGTCGCCTCTGGGTCGTTTCCGACCAAGGTACCCAAGGGATGGAAGACCCAAAAGTGGAAAACTCAGGACGATGCTGAGGGTGGTCCCCTCCCCAAACCGTCAAAACGAGCTCAAAGCCCACTAAGACCCACCAAAGGATAGATCCCTCCCTTTTTCTCATCCGGTAGCTCCCCCGGATTCTCTATGTTGCACGTGGATTACGAGAAAATAACCAACGTGCCCGTTTTTGAAGGGCCAAAGTATCCCTTTAACATTTCTGATTTCACACCAGAGGGGTCGAAAAGAAGGGTAGCAACGGGCGAGATCGATCGAGATGCTATTGGGCCCATTTACTACGCAGTCCAGACCGCTGCCGATCACCAAGAGCTGGCCCGAAAATATAACGCATCTCTTACATACAACAAGGTCACCCTGTTGTGTTCGGTAAGATTATTTCCCTTACATTTCCTTCCTCTTTGGGCGCCTCGCCATTTTTCTAATACTTCTCCCTTGCTCCCAGTTGATCGTTAGGGAGTACCAGTCCGCAACGCGCTTGGAGTTGGTGGACGAGGCTCGCCACAAATTGCTAAGTGAGAGGGCGGAGGTATTGGAGGGCAAGAGTTGGAAGGATGAGGCAGCCAGAATTTCCAAGGAAAAGGAGGAAATGAAAACTGTCTACATGGGCAAAGTGGACACATTTGGGAAACAGCTTGAGGAGTCGGCTCACGAGAGGTCAGCCTTGGAGTCAGAGCTGGCCAGGTTAAGGGCCGAGAATGAGAAACTACAGACCGGGCTCGCTCAGACCCGGAGCTTGCTGGATGTTTCCGACAAGAAGGCGGAGGCTGTGTATGCCAAAGGCAAGCAGGATGGGTGGAAGGATGACTTTGTAGAAGGCCAGAAGAATGGGGCGAAAAACGCCTTCTGGATGCTCGAGAAATTAATGCCTCAGATCAAATATAGCGCAGTAGCAGAGTTTCTGAGGTCAGAGGTGTTCGATACGGTTTTCGGAACGTTGGGCGTCTCAGACATTGAAACTGGCTTCATGAGGTGCCTTTCCCAGATCCATCTTCACCATCCAATTTCGCACGCTTTGCTCAACGACCCCAAGAAGCTGAACGCTAATAGCTATATCTCGAAAACTCTTCCAGATCAATTCCTAGCCCGTATCGCAATCGAGGAAGAGGAGGCTCAAGTGGTGGAGGAATACGAGGATAACGACGAGGAGCATGACTGGACCACAAAACCTTACGGTTGGGCAGTGGAATGGGCTGATGCCAAGGTTGACAAGCATCTGGAGTCCGAGACTGAGATGCCAGGGCCCGTGGACCTTGGTAAAGCTAAGGAGACTTTGCTTACGGATTTCGTACCCTCTAGTAGTGGGTCGAAAAGCGATGAGATCCAATGCGCAAATCCAAATGGCCCCGCACTAGCAATCCCTCCTCTGGCAGCTCTTCCTCCAACTCATGTGATTATAAAAAATGAGCCAGCTCCTGTAGCTTCCATCCAGCAATAGAGCCAAGCCCTCCAGTTTCGAGTAAATAACCTACAGCTGACTCCGTGGATCCCCCTGCTTCCAACTCTTGATTTTGTAAACCATTTCTAGGAATTAGGCATTGTAACCCCCTTGCTCTTGTACTTATTTCGTAATTTAATTGGGGCTTAACCCCATTTTTAAATGAAATTATACGAGTTCTGCCCCAGTTAATGATTCTTATTTTCTAATTCTTGCATTTTTAGTATTTGCTTTACGTGCTTTAGTATCTGATGTCTGCATCTGACGTATTTGACGGAGTGGAACTCCGGATAATTTAACGGAGTGAAACTCCAGAAAAATTGAACAAGCACTGGCTCAAAACGAATACGAGTCCTGGGTCGAAGCAAGTTGTAACCCTTTGAACATATATTCCACCAGGGACGGTACCCCTCCTCAAGGCATTGATAGAATATCGAATGCGCATCCTAAGGACAATCTTAAAATACTTTTAGAAGGTACTCAGATTAACTGGTACGGCAGAACATTCAGATTGACTGAAGTAAAGAAACATTCAGATTGACTGAAGATGCTTTTGTTGCTGTAAATAAGTCAAGTACAAAATAACACTTACAACCGGGAATAACTTTAAACATAAAACTTCTTAAGGTTGTGGGCATTCCAGGATCTGGGGGTGGCATTCCCTTTCATGTCTTCGAGGTGATAGGCTTTATTGTGGCCTATTTCTGCAATGCGGTATGGGCCTTCCCAGTTAGTTGTAACTTGCCTACGTGTTTAGTAACTTCAACCTTTTTGAGAACTAGGTCGCCTATTTGAAAAGCGCGGGGTTTGATGCCCTTGTTGTAACTCCGAGCTACTGTAGCTCGATATTGTTGCATGCGTTGAAAACCCTTATGTCGGATTTCTTCTATGGTGTCGAGCTCATGCGCTCGGTCTTCTGCATTCCTAGTGAGTTGGTAATTGGAGACTCTTGCTGTCTGATGGAGTAGCTCTGCTGGAATCATGGCCTCCGACCCATAGACCATCGAGAATGATGTTAACCCTGTCGAGGTCCTAGGAGTGGTATGGTAGGCCCAAAGGACCCCATCAAGCTCGTCGACCTAGGCTCCTTTCTTTGCTTCGAGCCTGGTTTGAATGTTCTAGATGATGATTCGATTGATAACTTCGACCTGTCCGTTCGCTTGAGGATAGCCAACTGATGCGAAACGCTGACTAATTCCCATATCTGAGCAGTAGGACCTGGTGCTGGCACTTTGGAATTGAGTTCCATTGTCGCAAATTAGGACCCTGGGGACCACGAATCTATAGATGATATTGCGCCAGAGGAAGTTTTGAATAACCTTATCTGTGATCTTTGCGGCTGGTTGGGCTTCGACCCATTTAGAGAAATATTCGACCGCCACCAACAGGTACTACCTCTGGCCAGTTGCGAGCAGCAGTGGCCCTACTATGTTAATCCCCCATTGATCAAAGGGCCAGCAGATATCGACCGGGACCATCTCCGTAGGGTGTTGATGTGGGATGTTGGTGTGTTTCTGACAGTTTACACATTTGCTGGCGTATTCCTTAGCATGTTCATTTAGAGTGGGCCAATAAAACCCACTCTGTGATACCTTCTTTGCTAAGGATCGACCGCCCTGCATGATTCCCACACTGCCCACTATGTATTTTCTCCAGAACGTCCTGGGCTGGTAGGGACGAACGCATCTTTTTGTTGGCCCCATGTATGCTCTTTTGTACAACCTTCCTTCCGAGTCAAGAGAATAACTCATTGCTTTATCTCTGAGGAGCATTGTCTCGTTCTTGTCTGCAGGTAATATCCCGTCACGAAGATATAGTATGAATTCATCGAGCCAGTAGGGCTCAGCTAGGTCGATTGCACATATCATTTCTGCTTCTCCATCAATGACTCGTCCTTTGCTCGAGAGGTAGGTAATGCTCTGATCCTTAGAACCTCTCATCCCTTTTGCGAATTTAGATAGGGCATCTGCCCGCGTGTTCTCTTCTCGGGGAACCTGTTGCAGCGTAAACTCCTTGAATTTCGTTGCCAAGGATTTGACCTTAGCAAGGTATTTGATCATGGTCTCCTCCCGTGCTTCATAGGAACCCTGGAATTGGCTCGCTACGAAGCTGTGAATCCGTAGTGACCAAAATCCTTTCAATCCCATGTTCTTTGGCGATTTTGAGGTCTACGATGAGCGCCTCATACTCCACTTCGTTATTGGTGGCTGGGAAATCCAGAGGGATGGCGAAACCAAGCTCTTGTCCTTCTGTGCTTATCAGGGATATCCCCACCCCCCTCCCTCCCCCTTGAGAGGTTGAGGAGCCATCGACCGACATGGTCCATAGCGCCGAGCGTGGGGTCTGCTTTCCTGGGTCGTCCTTCTTAATAAGGAAGTCTGCGAGGATTTGGGCTTGGTATGCGGCCCTGGGCTGGTAGCTGATATCAAACTGGCTGAACTCAATAGCCCATTTCACTATCCTTCCTGACGCTTCAGGCTTCTCCAGAACTTGGCGTAGCCCTTGGTTGGTGAGGACCACAATGGAATGGGATTGGAAATAGGGCCTCAACTTTCTGGAGGTATGTACGAGTGCCAGAGCGAACTTTTCGATCTCCAGGTAGAGCACTTCTGCGCCATGTAATATCTTACTCACATAGTACACCGGCATGTGTTTCCTTTCGGACAGGGCGACCAGCACTGAGCTGACTGCCTCCTCCGTAATCGCCAGGTACACGTACATGGTTTCCCCTGCAATAGGTTTAGCTAGCAAAGGAGAAGACGCAAAATATTCTTTGAGCCTCTCAAAGGCCTCATCACATTCATCAGTCCATTCAAATTTTTTGATATTGCGGAAAATCTTAAAGAAATGGAGGTTTTCCTCAGAAGAGCGAGAGATGAACCTGTTTAGCTAGATGATTCGACCCATGAGACGCTGAACGTCTCTGACGGTGTGGGGCATGTTGATGCTTTTCAGCGCCAAGATCTTTTTTGGGTTGGCTTCAATTCCCCTCTGGCTAACGATTTAGCCCAGAAACTTCCCACTTTCAACACCAAATGAGCATTTGCTTGGGTTTAGTTTCATCCGATACTTGCGTAGTAGGTCGAAAGTCCGACCCAGATCCGTTAGGTGCATCTTCGCCTTCTCACTCTTGACGATCATGTCGTCAACATACACTTCCATTGTTTTTCCGATTTCGCCCTAAAAAACCTTGTTGACCAACCTCTGGTATGTGGCCCCTGCGTTCTTCAAACCGAAAGGCATGACTTTGAAACATTAAATACCCTTGACCATAATGAACGCTGTCTTCTTCTTATCGTCTTGGGCCATGAAAATTTGATAGTAGCCTTGGAAGGCATCCATCATGCTCAGAAGCTGGCATCCGGCCATGGAATCAACCAGCTGGTCGATTCGCGGGAGAGGGTAAGGGTCCTTGGGACATGCCTTGTTCAAATCTGTGAAATCGTTACACATTCGCCATTTACCTCCAGTTGTGGCGACCAACACAACGTTGCAGAGCCAGTCAACACACTTCACCGGTGTGATGTACCCGTCGTCCAGAAGTTTGTTGACTTCTTGTTCGATTATTTCATTATGCTCGTCGCTCTGCGCTCTCAACCCCTGCTTGATGGGTCGAAAGCTTGGGTCGACATTCAGGTCATGCTCAATGATATTTGGATCGATACCGACTAAGTCTGAAGATTTCCAGGCAAACACATCCTTATTATCTTGTAAGAACTGAATGAACATACACTGTTGCTTACCCTTGAGGTTGGCGCCTATGTTGGTGGTTTTCTCTTCATCGCCGGGTACCAACTGTATGGGCACAATGGCGCCTGCAACTTCTATTTTCCCATCGTCTAACTTTCTCTTCTTCCTAGCGATAGTGGAGGTCATCTGTTTGGAGCACATCACCGCAGTTGGATTGTCTGGGTCGGCGAGCTCCGTATCTAAGAAGTCATCAACATTCAATAAAGGCACAATAGTCTTGTTGGGAAGTTTTACCTTTTCCATAGAGATGGAATAGCACTCCCAAGACTCTGGTATATTGCATCGGAGCTCTCCTATCCCATGTGGGGTTGGAAATTTGATTGTCTGGTGGTATGAAGAGATCACCGCTCGGAAACTTATGAGGGCAGGATGCCCTATGATGATGTTGTAAGTGGAAGGACCTTCAACCACCAGGTACTCCAGTAGCTACGTAGCTTTTTTTAGCAATTTCCCCATAGAGGTGACGAGTTTGAGTCGTCCCTTGGAGTAAACTTCTGATCCACAAAAACCTATCAAAGGTGTTTTAATGGGTTCATAGTCAAGCGAATTATGGATGTTCATTTTTTTCAAGGTTGAGTAAAAGATAATGTTGGCTGAGCTTCCACTATCAACAAGGGTCTTGTGTACAACGCAATTGGAAACATCAAGAGTGACGACCATCGGACAACTCGGTATTCCGTCGTCCTATGGCATCACTGGTACAAAGTCCCTATCGCTAAAAGAAATCTCCTGCTCGTGCCATTCTTGGCCAGTCTCCACTTGCATTACCTTTCGAGGCCCGTAGAGCTCTCGATCCACCTGTCGCGGTGACCGCTTGCGAGCAGTCTTTGAATCCTCTCATGCGATCATGAATATCTCGTTGGTAGGCAGGTTGTAGGGGTTCTCCTCTCCGGGCTTTTCAAGCGACGGCTTGCGTCCTCTTCTCGGTGGCGGGGAGTCTCTTGGGTGGAAAGCCTGGCGGGCCCGCTAATCCAATTTCTTGACGAACTCTATCAGATAGCCCCCTTGGATCAGCCTCTCAACTTCTTCTCTCAGGGCGATCCATTCTGAGGTCCAGTGCCTGAATTGAATGTGGTAGGCGCAACGCTTGCCCGACTCCTTGGCCTTCTTTATCTCTTTTAGCTGCTTGGGCTTCTTGAGCAGCCCTCTGTCCATGATCTCATAAATCTCCTCTATAGGGCAGACCAATGGAGTATAGGCCTTTTTGACCCCACTTCCCGAGGGCATCTCCCTTTTGAGTCTTTGTTCCATCTGACCAGAAAGCCTGGGAGGTTCCGACCGAGGTGGGTCGGTTCCGGGGAATCGGTCGGTGGCTGGCTCGTGTACTCGCCTTTCGTTTCTATACCTTTGTGCACGGGTGGTTGATTTGACCTCTTGCCTCTTGGGCATGCCCACGAGGAAGGTATGGCGACACTTCCTTTTGTGGGTCAAAGTATTCCAACCCATGCTCTGGGTCGGGAAGGTAATGCTGATGCTGCTGCTGTTGTTGTTGTTGTCTCCTGGGGAGTTGATTCCTGAGGTATTCTGGACCCACCCAATGGCCACGGTTGGCCCGCAAGTAGGCGTCGGGATGGACCCTAGGCCCCAAGCGATCGAATATAGAAACATTTCTGGGAACAGGCGCGTCCCTGTTCATCTCGCTCGCCGTACCTGCGATATGGCGGGCACCTCTGTCATCGGCCCCCACATTCCTGAGGATCTGTGAGGGATACTCGTCCTTTTGGTCCTGCCTTCTCCTCACGGGCTCCCGACGGGGTGGTGGGTTATCATTGTCATTGAAACCCTCCTCTACGTGAGCCCCAAGGTGGACTTGGTGCTGAAGCCCCCGGAGCCGGGGCAATATAGATGGTTTGCGGTTGAGTAAATGGATTCTAGGCGTAGGGGAGAGGCGGATACCCCGAAAAGATGGGCTGGTTCGTTGGCTGTTGGATAGCGTACGCCAAGGGAGCAGAGGGCTCTTGAACTGTGGGATAGGCGGCATTCTGGGGAGTCAGTGCGAGGGGACTCCCTCGTGGTAGGGCTGGTAGGTTGGGCTCCCTATTTTCTCTAGCCTCCGCCAGGGCCTCCGCCCGGCACTGCTCTACGTAGGCGGTTAGATCTACCTCAGACAGGATCACCTGCCCCGGTGCGCTTGGGCCAGCTTCCTTAGTAACTATTCCAGCCACTGGAGGTTGGAAGTTTCCAACGTAGGTGTTGAGATCAGGGAAGTTCTCTTCACCGTTCTCGCCGTAGATACGACATTCATGACTGGTTTGAACCATGACTGTGAGTTGATTACTGGGAAAGATTATAAGCTTTTTGTTCAGAGTTTCCCATAGACGGCGCCAAGATGATGGTGTCAAATTTTGGCTATGTGCTGGACTGCAGATTAGGACTCCCAATCACCCAAGATATTTGTAAACGTGAGATTAATCTGACGCTTCCCTGAGCTGAAAAGAATGAACAAACGTGAACTCAAAGGCCAAAATGGGGAAAGGAGGGGGAAGGACCCATTTTAGCATTCCGATGCTCAAGTCAGCAAAAGCTCTGAGTCGAGGATGCTAATGAAGCGAGAGTTCAGAATGCCAAGGAAAGCTTACCATTGTTGAGGGTGGAGTGTGGTAGGATGGAGATGGACTCTGTAGGTACAAGTACACCCCCAAGAAAGTGTGGATCTGGTTGGGGAGGAAAGCGATGGCGGACGGCTGGAACAGTGCTTTTCTGGCTAAAGCATTGTTTGTCTCCTCCTGCCAGACACTTGACACAGTATTTGGCATGGCTTCAATTAATGTAGCCTACGGTAGGTGGGATGCGCATTGAATGCGGTTGTCTGATAGTGTTTGTGTCGGCCTGCCCCTGGGTCGGACCTTCCTTGGTCGAAAGGGGACCCTGGGTCGGAAGCCTCCGTCACTCAGCTTTGAATTGCTTTTCCCAAGTGCCAAGTCGGGAGACCGACGGACCTGGGTCGAACGTGGAGGGCTGACCAGACTCTGACCACGACGTGGATGGAACACGTGGCGCTCAATCATGATCCCCAATTTTTCCCTTATCACACTCGATCTTGATAATCCATTTATTCTCTTAGATCTTTCTCTATAGATCTCAAGTTGAGAATTTAGGATAGTTACTAAGATCTTTCATGTCAAACTGTTTCCTAAATAAAATTTTGGTAACTTTCATGTCATCCTTCGCATTCATGATGAGAATGATGTCATATCTAAAGTACTAAAAGTTGAGACTAACATCACTAACTTTCTCACGTACACTTTATTCGAATTCCATCCGTGTCAAATGATTTGACTACCTATGGAATCGAATTCTCTAACTCCTAGAAGCTTTATCAATCTACCTTATGCATACTCCCACGGAATATGAGATTCATAGAAATACCTATTTTAGTCTCTTTCAACCTCCTATTGAGTAAGACAGTTCTTATATTCATTTATCATATCTCATAGTTAGAATATGCAGATATGTTGAACACAACCCGAATGGACTTTTGCATTGCAACCATCGATAGGGTTGTAACACTTTCCATTTACTCCAAGCTTTCACTTGTAGATCCATTTACACCCTGTAGGCCTGATCCTATCAGGTAGATCAACCAAGGTTTAATCTTGGTTTGAGTATATGGAATTCAACTTGGATTTCAAGGCTTATTTACACTACTCAAATTTCAAATCTGATAGTGCCTCCTCATTAACTAATTCTTTAGGCTATCTAGGAATACGTTCTAAATGCATCATGATGGAGGACATCGCACGTATACACACTCTAAAACTTGGCTAAGTTTTATTAGGTGGGCTCGTTTCTTCTATATGTGGCATGGGATATCTATCCTCAAATTTCTTTGAGGTCTGCCTACTTGCCTTTCTTGTCTTATAGGATCAATTCCTTAAGAAAGGTACATTCCTTGAAACAAGCAACCTTTATTCAAGAGAATTGTAGAAACGATATTCTATATTGTTGAGTAAACTTGAAACAAGCATGGATTGAAATCCAATGTAATTTGGCACGTTCCATGTTTCTCCTAAACTGTGTTTTGGGAACGTTTCCCTTAAGACAGAATTCATAGAAAGTTAATTGTCTAGGTCCATTTTCGTAAAATGATCCTATGATGTTTAACTTGCTAATCCTTTCGTGTCTTAGCGTACCTAAGTAATTCGAAATTTTGTCATCTTACTTACTTTTGTTATCTCATTGTATGTTTAAAATATTAGTGCTTTGAGTTTTGCACAACGGATTATGCAAAATTAACTCAAGACTAGTGAATTCTAATCCTATTATAATTGCTAAACAAGATAACCTATCAGAGTATCCATGCTCCTTGTAGTTCCCTTTCACAGTTCTTATTTGCTACTATAGAAGCAAATGTCCTTTTCCGATCTCCATTCTTTTGGGCGTGCCCCTTTACTTGCCCCTTTATCGGGTTTTAAGGGTTTCTTCTTGTTTAAAACCTTCAAGGCTTTACCTCAGTAGGTTCAGAAGAAGAATCAACCATCATAACCCTTTAGCCCTTCTTAAGGATGCTCTCAACCGTTATCATCTAGTTGATTAACTATGGTACAATAACATCATTATGGTTGAGTATATAGAGGTTAACTGATGGTGGAAGTAATGCGAGCAATTAGTGTACTAAGAACTCCATTATCAGTAAGTGATCATGGTTGTAAGATCCTTGTAAAGGATCTTTAGTCCACGTTCAAACACGTTTGTACCCTTATTGGAATATGAAACAATTCCTTAATGTTATACCTTATAACATTTTTATGAGATGTTTCAATTGCTCTTAAGTGGTTGGAAAAATCCATCCACTTTAGATTGCTTCTCTTTTGGCCCTGGTCGAATTTTCAAGAGTAAGTGAAAATCTTGCCTTGTAGAGAACACTTTTCTCTTTCCGGAATATAAGACGAATTTTAATATTCGAAGCCAACTAGAGTTAGTTAGGACTTAGTCAACTTGTTTGACTTAAGGATGGATACGAATGGGTTTGCATTTCGTATTGTAGAGAATCACAGAACTACAACCTAAATGCTAAGCAGAGAAAATGTGAGCATGTTGAATAATAACGTAATACATAGGATTTAGGTCTTTTATCGTATGTAGCTCCCACTATTTTTAGAAGATCTTAAAATCCCAACGATCTTAGAGGAAACTTGTTTTCCCAATGGGTATTGAGATCCCAAGCACTTTATCTTGGACCCACGACTTGCGGACATCCTCAATAAAGCCTCAGGCAGGTGCGACTTGCCAATTCCAACTCTTTAGAATTCTCAGTAATGTTTGTGCATCACCCATCTTTCAATATGGACCCACGACTCGTGCGACATCCATATTTACTTAGGTGTTAAGCAAGACCCATCAATCATAAGATCATGATCAAAACTTGGTTCGAATGACCCACGACTCGCGGACATCACCCTCCCCACAATTGTTCACAAAATATTGATCACTTAATGTGATCAATTAGAAAGCTAAGAACTAATAGGTTTCACATAGCCACCCCATGACTCATGGACAACAACTAGCTCCCCTATTAAACTTAAATCCTATTGATGGAATGCTAGAAATTTTATTTAAAGTTCTCACTTTATACAAAATAACTATTTTTCAAAATTGCTTAATGTTTATGGGATTTTCGAATACAGGAGAGTTGTCCAGTTTCAACCTCACCAACATGTAAAGTTATCTATTTTAATTAGTCTTGTTTAATGCAGTTTCACATAAATGCATTACACAAGTAATTAGTAGATAACATGTCCTAGAATGATACTAATATGAGATGATCATGGGTTTTCCTATCTTATGTGTGATATGTGGGAGCCACTCCACAACCATAAGTTCTAACATACATGCCACATAAAACAGTTTAAATCACATAAGGGAATTTGAAATAAAATGATGCCCTGTCTATTATAATAATAGAAACCCTCCCTAACATTTTAAGGGATCTTCACTTATGGCCTTCTTGTTACTTGTTGTGTGGATCCTTCTTACTCCTTGGATGCAAATCTCCAAAGTAAAAAGAAAAACCTCACTTCC
This sequence comes from Lantana camara, assembly GCA_037501455.1. Lineage (NCBI taxonomy): Eukaryota > Viridiplantae > Streptophyta > Magnoliopsida > Lamiales > Verbenaceae > Lantana > Lantana camara. The sequence continues at coordinate 61,246,044 of CM074856.1, forward strand.
TAAGATCTACTCTCTTTACCGAAATTAATGTGGCTCAATCTTCATATTGGCCATAGACAAATACACGGGGTATACCCTGACCCAAAAAACAGTAATATGGAAAGCCACATAATAAACACATAACAGTACACAAATAAGTGGGGCACCGACCCCAATTGAAAATTGCAAATATGGCGCTCCAACCCCAAATTTAAACCATCCATGCGCATAAATTAAAACATCCACAAGACTAAAGCCATGATGACCTAATATTCTAAATTGCAAGAATTTAAATTTACCAATAAATTTAAAATTCTTTTAACTTTAAGTTCTACTAACTTAAAGTAATCTGAAAACAATTTCTTGTTCAAGAATATATTAAAAATGAAAAGCTCGAATCTGATTAAATTCAAGTTAATTCAAAATTAACAATTTTATAAAATTATTATTTCAAAAATAATAATATTAATTTTTTTCGAAAAATTAAATCTGACTTTAATTCCCAAATTATGATTTTATTTCAAAAATAAAATATTTTCAATTAAAAAAATGATTTTAAAATGAAATTTGGGGCTAAAAACACGAAAAACGGGTCGCGGAGCATTCGCTCGCGCACAGAGTGTGCACAGCACATCCAGTGTACGCACAAGAAGGACCACGCGCAGTAGCGTGCACTGCACAGAAGCTTGCGGGCATGCTCGGCGGCAAGCAGCTTGCGATTGCCTGCGCGGGGCGTCCGGGCGGTATCGGATGCAGGCAAGCACCGAGCGCGTGTCCTGCTCCTGTCGGGCTTGGGTGGGCTCCTGCTGCCCGACGACGCGTGACGCGCTTGTCACACCGTTTACGACCTCCGGCTTGACTTGTTCGCGTGCGGCGATGACGAGCGACGAACTGGCTTGGTCCTCGTCGTCCCCCACCGATTTTCATGCAAATTTCTCAGAAATTTTTTTATTTAAATTCGAGAATTAAAATCACGATTTTAATTAATCTAAAATTTAAAACGATTTTTATAAAGTTTTTAGAAAACGTTTTTCTCAAAATTTCAGGAAACATCTCAGATTCAAAAGCTCAGATTACGAAACAAATTCAAGAATACATGACTGTAACTCAAATTCAAGAATTTCTCAAAATTCAATTAGAGAAGATAGATTAGAAATATACCTTGCAAGGTGGCTCTGATACCACTTGTTGGGAAAAACACGAAAGAAAACGCAGCGCAATTTAAATTTTTTTCCAAAATCAAGATCATGAACTTGCAATTTCCATTTCCAAATCTTAGGGATTCAAGAACTTACTAGAATCAACGCTTTATTGACACGTTTCGAGCCGCCCTCAAACGTGTTGGAAAACACGAATTAGAAAGAAGCGGAATTTAAAATTTTTCCCAACAAAAGGATCTTGGACTCGCAATCGTGTATCCAAATTCGTAGAGATAAGAAACTTACTTTTCTTTTATTGTTTCTTGAAGCGCTTCAAGCCACCCAAGAACGCTCTTCTCGCGGCTTGATCCCCTCTCCTTGGTAAAGCTCGAATCTTCAAACTTCTAACTTGAAGCTCTCTAGAGATAGTCCACCAACTTGACTACAATCTAACTAGTAAGGATGCTAGTTCTCTAGTTAGTGTTTAGGCTTAACCTAGGGTTTCGTTTATCTTGGAGAAGTGATGGTGTTCAACACATGAACCAAAAGAATTGCCAAATTCGCTCTAAGGGGAGCTCGAGTTCCCCTATTTATATTAAGGGGAGGACCGAAAATCCTAGTCCTTATGGGCTAGGGTTTTGGTCTCTCTCTCCTATTACTTTATCATCAAGTGATTTTGACTTTGACTTTGAATTCAAATTCAAATCAACTTTCAAGAGAGCTAAAATATCCAAAATATTTTTGGATAATTTTATACTTTATTTATTTAAAATAAATAACTTATTTTATCTAATTAATTAATTCATAATTAATTAACTAGATTATTTTTCTCCAAAATTAGACTTTCTTTTTAATTCAAAATTAAACCAAAGTCTATTAAATAATTAATCACATTAATTATTTAACACATAAATATACACATATATTTACACACGTGTGAGACACGTGTCACAAGGACACGTGTCACTCACGTGAGCCACACGTGTGGTTCACACGTGTGGAACCGTCTTAGCCCGATTAACTCGTTTAACCATTTTAAAGCCTCAACTCATGTAACCAAGTTGTTGTGTGTGACCCTCTAGGTTCTCAATTCAATTAGCTGTGACCCTAATTAATTAATTCACTAATTAATTAATCAGTCCACAGATTGAACGACCATAGTCTAGCAACAGGTGTTTAACCCCTAGCTGAATTGGAATGTTCGGATTCGACAGAACCTTTAAGTCATTGATTCATGTGAGATACAATCCTCCTACTTACTATCTCTCAACCAAGATCTAGGGTAAGGGAATAATCAGAACCCTAATAATCCGGTCTTAAAGCTAAGTGCATTTCATATCCATTTGATCTCAATCCAAGAAACCCTTTTCTTGATGTCTTGATCTATTGCCTTGGCCAAGGACTCCATATGGCATATGAATGACTTACACAATAAGAGATCACCTTGCTAATGCAAGTGTAGGTCCTTTCTTGATTCTCATTCACTTTCATGAATCACTTGTGCAGCCCCAACATAAGCCTTGAATCAGTTGTCTAAGGCGACACCCTTTAAAGCTTATACCTAAGCCTACAGAGTTAACTCATAAAGTGACAAGGAACCTCAAGTCTTAAGGATCAATTAATCACATCAATGACTCGTGAGATATTTCCTAATCTGGAAGTTTCCATTTCCTGAAATAGAAACTTCCTTTCCCATTTAGGAATGTTCTCATACGGGGCACCTCAGTGAACTTACTTATTGAAGTAAGCACCCTCATGTATCACGCACGTATCAACTATACACTTTGCACCTCCATGAAACAAGGTGGTCCTTCTTAAGGGCGTGATCCCACAAGCAAGCCTTAGAGGAGTCAGGTTGACACTCCCACTGTCGGTAGGACTCATCGGCTTGGAGTATTTTACTAATCATGACTTATGTGATATAGGGCTCGTTTCATGAACCATTTCACCTAAATGGTAGAGTCCTAAAGTCATCAGGATTAGGGGAGTTCTCATACATGCACAGCTAAAGTAAACGCATACCAAACAAGAGCATATAAAGAAGTGTTGCCTCAATTCGTTATTTCATTCAAAGATTGTCTGTGATTACAATAAGGAAAAGCACAAAGCGGATATACAATCGGCTTTCTAGGGCACTATTCCTAACAATCTCCCACTTGCTCGTCAAAGCCATTCTAAAGCTACTCTAAGTCCCATCTTCTGAAGATGTCCTTGGAAAGCTTCTCGACTAAGGGGTTTAGTAAGTGGATCTGCCACGTTCTCTGCTGATGTGACCCTCTCAATTAGCACATCTCCTCTTTTGATAATATCACAGATTAGGTGATACTTCCTCATAATGTGCTTGGTCCGTTGGTCAGATCTTGGTTCTCTTGCTTGAGCAACCGCCCCAGTGTTGTCACAAAACACAGAAATGGGGTCTTTCATGCTAGGAAGAACATTCAACTCTTGAATGAAGTTTCTAATCCAAACACATTCCTTAGCTGCATCATTTGCAGCTAAGTATTCGGCCTCAGTGGTCGAATCTGCAGTGGTAGTTTGTTTGGAACTCTTCCAACTCACTGCTCCGCCGTTTAGGCAGAAAATGTATCTTGACATTGACTTAAAATCATCTAAGTCAGATGCAAAGCTTGCATCGCAGTATCCTTCGATAGTAAGACCTTTCTGACCTCCGTAAACCAAGAATAAATCTTTAGTACTTTTCAAGTACTTAAGAATATTCTTCACGGCAGCCCAGTGACCATCTCCAGGGTCAGATTGGAAACGACTTGTTACACTAAGTGCATAAGCCACATCCGGTCGAGTACATAACATTGCATACATTATGCTACCTATTGCTGATGCATAAGGTGTATGAGTCATTCTTTCCTTCTCAAGGTTAGTCTTAGGACACATCTTCTTGGAAAGACATGTTCCTACACTCATAGGAAGGTTCTTAACCTTTGCTGACTCCATATTGAATCTCTTCAATACTTTGTCAATGTACATCGACTGTGATAGTCCTATTAACCTTCTAGATCTATCTCGATAGATTTTAATTCCAAGGATATAGGGCGCATCACCAAGATCTTTCATCTCGAATTGGTTCGATAACCATAACTTAGTCACTTTCATGTCATCCTTCGAATTCCCAATAAGAAGGATGTCATCAACATAAAGTACTAAGAATTGTACTGAAGTCTCCAATTCCTTTCTATACACACATGATTCATTCGATATTTGAATGAAGCCAAACGCTTTGACTGATTCATCAAATCGAATAGTCCAACTCCTAGAAGCCTGTTTCAATCCATAGATTGATCTTTGGAGTGTGCAAATCTTTTGCTCACTCCCACTGAATGTGAAACCTATGGGATGCTCCATATAAATGTCTTTATCAATGTCACCATTGAGAAAGGCAGTTTTCACATCCATTTGCCATATCTCATAGTCATAATATGCAGCAATGGCAAGCATGATTCGAATAGACTTTTGCATTGCAACTGGCGAAAAGGTTTTATCAAAGTCCACGCCGGGTCTTTGAGTGAATCCTTTTGCAATCAGTCTTGCTTTGTAGGCTGCAATGCTTCCATCAACTCCAAGATTTCTCTTAAAGATCCATTTGCATCCTATGGGTTTGACCCCATCAGGCAAATCTACCAAGGTCCAAACTTGGTTAGAGTTCATGGAATCTATTTCGGATTTCATGGCTTTTATCCACTGTTCAGAGTCAGAATCTGAAAGTGCCTCCTCATATGTTAAAGGATCATTATCCTTTTGAGAGATTTCATGGAAGAATCCATACCATCTCTCCGGCTGTCTAGGAGTGAGTTCAGAATGCCTTAGAGGAGGATTTATGTATCGAAATTCGTGATTGGTTGTAGTTGATCAGAAGGAGACGTTTCTTCAGTGGGAGGCGTGGGCTCACTTTGTACTTCCTCTAATTCTATGATCTTGCCTTTCTTTTCTTTAAGGAACGGTTCCTCAAGAAAAGTGGCATTTCTGGAAACAAACACCTTTTGCTCAAATTGATCATAGAAGTAATATCCTATGGATTCCTTAGGATAACCTACAAAGTAGCATAAGTTAGAACGAGATTCTAACTTATCTCCCACTGTCCTCTTCACGTAAGCAGGACAACCCCAAATTCTTAAGTAAGAATAACTAGGGATTTTACCATGCCACATTTCATAGGGCGTTTTAGGGACTGACTTAGAGGGAACTAGATTCAAAATCTTTGCTGCACTTTCTAGGGCATAACCCCAGAAAGAAGGTGGTAAGTCAGTGAAACTCATCATGGAACGAACCATATCTAGTAGGGTTCGATTCCTTCTCTCAGAAACTCCATTAAGCTGAGGAGTTCCCGGAAGAGTCCACTGAGAGATAATCCCATTATCTTTGAGATGATTGAGGAATTCTTCACTAAGAGACTTGCCTCCTCCATCCGATCGAAGTGCTTTGATCTTGTGACCAGTTTGGTTCTCAACCTCCTTTTGAAATTCTAAGAATTTCTCAAAAGCTTCAGATTTATACTTCATTAAGTATACATAACCATATCGACTAAAGTCATCGGTAAAGGTTATGAAATACTGATGATTGTTTCTTGTGCTTACACTAAGGGGTCCACAAACATCAGTATGGATCAAATCCAAAACCTTAATGGCACGTTCCACAGTTCCTTTAAAAGGGACTTTGGACATTTTTCCTTTGAGACAGGATTCGCAAGAAATTAACTCCTTAAGATCATTTTCAGAGAATGATCCTAAAGTGTTTATCTTGCTAATTCTGTTCTTGGAAATGTGTCCTAATCTAGCGTGCCATAAGGGAGCTGAAACTTTGTCTTCTCTCTTACGCTTCGTTTCTCGTTGTATATTCATAATATTGATATTCTGAGTTAGATAAAGTCCATTACTTAGAGTACCGATGTGAACGGAAGAGTTGTTCCGTTTGATAAAGTATTTACCATTCTTAATATAAGTTTCATAACCTTCACAATCTAAAATTGGAACAGAAATTATATTACGAATAATGCTCGGTACATAAAGGACTTTATTTAAGACTAACTCAAAACTACCTAAATCTAATCTAATTGTGCCTAAAGCTCGAGCTTCAACATTTGAGCCATCGCCGATCTTCAAGACACATTCTCCTTCTTTGAGTTGTTGACTTCACTTAGCATCTGTACATCATTACAGATATGAGTTCCACAACCGGTATCAAGTACCCAAGAACTAGAATTAATATAAAGATTTATTTCAACGAGAAAGATACCTTTCTTTAGAGTAGTCTTGTACTCTGGGCAGTTTCTCCTCCAATGTCCCGCTTTGCCACAATGGAAGCAAACATCCTCTTTCTGATCTCACTTCTTCTTTTGGGCCTTACCCTTCGAAATGCCACCAGTGGGCCTAAGGGGTTTCTTCTTCTTCTTTTGGGCTTTCTTGCCCTTGCCTTTAGAAGGCCCAGAAGAGGAAGATGGAGCATTCACCATCAAAACCTTATTATCCTTCTTGATCGTGCTTTCAGCAGTTACAAGCTGACTAATCAGCTCAGCTACAGTAGCACCAGCATGATTCATTTTCAAGTTAAGGACAAATGGGTTGAATAATGGTGGGAGCGAAGCTAGCAACAAATCCACTGAAAGCTCATCTTTCAGTGGCATGTCCATGGAGGCAAGTTTCTTAGTAAGGGCGAGAAACTTGAGTCCATATTCATGGACACTTGAACCTTCCCTCATTCTCAAGTGGAACAATTCCTTTGAAGTGTTATACCTTGTAACACGTTCATGACGGCGGTAAAGTTGCTCTAAGTGGTCGTAAATCTCCCAAGCGAATTCCATGGCCTCATGTTGCCTTTGCTAGTCCGGAGACATGTTAGCCAACATAAGGCAACTGGCTTGGAGATTATCATCCTTCCACTTCTGAATCGCGTCACGCTCGGCCCGAGTGGGAGCCTCCCCTTTGGGACTAGGCTCCCCTTCGAAGAGAACATACGTTCTTTTCTCAGAATCTAAAATGATTTTTAGATTCCTCAGCCAATCAGAATAGTTGGGACCAGTCAACTTGTTTGACTCGAGGATCGATACAAGAGGGTTTTTAGTTGTCATTTCAAAACACGTAGAGAATCACAGAATCTACGACCTAAATGGTAAAACAGAGAACTAGTGAGCATGCTGAATTATAACGATATACAAAAGATAAGGTCTTTAATCTAATGTAGCTCCCACCGTTTTTCAAAGATCTAGAATTCCCAAAGATCTAAGAGGAACACGTTTCCCAATGGGTACTAAGATCCTAGGCATTTTACCTCAAACTCACGACTCGCGGACATTCTAAGTAAAACCCTAGGTAGGTACAACTTACCAATTCTAACACCTTTAGAACTCTTAGTAATTGTTTTTTGCATCACCTATCTTTCAATATGGACCCACGACTCGTGCGACATCCATATTTACTCAGGCGTTAAGCTAGACCCATCAATCATAAGATCACGATCAAAACTTAGTTCGAACGACCCACGACTCGTGGACATCGCCCTTGCCAAAATTGACTACGAAATATTGACCATTTAAAATGATCAATTAGGTAACTAAGAACTAATAAGCTCCACTAGCTATCCCACGACTCGCGGACAATAACTAGTTTCATTTACTAAACTTAAAACCTATTGATGGAATGCTAGGAATTTAATTTAAAATTTGCATCTCGAATTAAATACCTATTTGTTCGAAATTAGCTTAATATTTAATGGGAATTTTCGAATCAACCGGAGAGTTGTCCGGTTCGACCTCACCAACATATATGTTATCCAATTTTATTAGTCTTGATTAATGCAAGTACACTTAAATGCATTTCAAACAAGCACATAAACAGATAACATGTCCTAGCATGATACTAACATGTAATGATCATGGGTTCTACCTATCTTATGCGTGATATGTGGGAGCCACTCCACAATCACAAGTTCTAACATACATGCGACATAAACAGTTTAAATCACATAAGGGAAAGCGGTAACAAAATACGAGCCCTATCTCTATTACATTTTTAAATTGAGATTCCCCTCCCTAACATTTTGAGGGGTCTTCACTTATGGCCTCCTTGTTACTTGAATGTGGTCCATCTTACTCCATGGGTGCATTGTCTCCAAAATGAAAATAAAACATCACCACCTATCTCTACTCCCAAATTACAATAAAAAGAAAAAGATATAAAGTAATAAGGCTCAATCTTCATATTGGCCTTAGACAATTACACGGGGCATACCACGGCCTCAAAACCAGTAATATGGAAAGCCACATAATAAATCACATAACAGTACGCACATAAGTGAGGCTCCAACCTCAATTGAAAAACGCAACAATAGGGCTCCAACCCCAATTTAAACCATCCATGTGCATAAATTAAAACCATACATAGATCTAAACTCATGATCACCTAACATGCTTTTGCGAGAATTTAAATTTAGCCAATAAATTAAAATTCTCGTTTCAAGTCCTAATGACTTAAAACACGACTTGATGCGAGTCTTATTTATAAAAGTTTTCAATAAATCCCAAATTAACAAAACAAATAAAATTCCAACTAATTTCTGAAAATTAATAATTTTATTAATGATGTATTTTCCCAAAATATAAACCGTTTCTATTTCTCAAAAAAATCCCAATTTTAAGTTTTATTCAAAAATTAAAATAAATATTCAAAAAATAAAATTTTAAAATTAAAATTAAAATTGGGACTGGATTGCACGAAATACGAAAACACGGATTACGAAAAAAAACGGGGCCCTTGCATGAGAAGGGCTGTTCATCGCAGGCGTGCGTGCGCGCGCACGCGGCATCTTGGCTGTGCGAGTGCGCGCGCTGGGCGTGTACGCCGCGCGCTCCTGCGCGTGGCCCTTCTCGGCAAGGATGGCGGGCGGCAGTGGGCGGCCTGGGCGAGCTATCCCGCACGCCTGGCGGGATTCTCGGCCAGCCTGGGCGGGCGGTGTCGGTAGCCCTGGGCGCGCCCGGAACGCCTCTCGCGCGGTTACGGGAGGGAGTAGGCGCACGGCCTGCGCACGCCTAGGACAGGCGGGCGGCGGCGCACGAAGCCCCCGCGCGCGGGGTTTCTCGTGTTCGTAATCCAGGCTTTTCGTTTCGTGTTTTCGTTCAAAAGCAAAACCAATCTAAGAAATCCAAAAATAGTTTATAGAGTTTCAAATCTAAAATTGTTTTCAAAAATTAAATTTTGTAAAAACTAATTTTCAGAAACTTTCAGGAAAAAATACAGTTTCATAATTCAGGCTTTCTAAAACAATTACAAATACTCAATCGCATCAAGCCTAAGAATTTCTACCAAATTCAGTATAATTGAGACGAGTCAGAAACACGATTAACGAGGTGGCTCTGATACCACTTGTTGGAAAACACGAATCAGAAAGCAGCGGAATTTAAAATTTTTCCCAACAAAAGGATCTTGGACTCGCAATCGTGTATCCAAATTCGTAGAGATAAGAAACTTACTTTTCTTTTATTCTTTCTTGAAGCGTTTCAAACCACCGAAGAACGCTCTTCTCGCGGCTTGATCCCCTCTCCTTGGTAAAGCTCGAATCTTCAAACTTCTAACTTGAAGCTCTCTAGAGATAGTCCACCAACTTGACTACAATTTAACTAGTAAGGATGCTAGTTCTCTAGTTAGTGTTTAGGCTTAACCTAGGGTTTCGTTTATCTTGGAGAAAGGATGGTGTTCAACACATGAACCAAAAGAATTGCCAAATTCTCTCTAAGGGGAGCTCACCCTATTTATATTAAGGGGAGGACCGAAAATCCTAGTCCTTATGGGCTAGGGTTTTGGTCTCTCTCTCCTATTACTTGATCATCAAGTAATTTTGACTTTGACTTTGAATTCAAATTCAAATCAACTTTCAAGAGAGCTAAAATATCCAAACTATTTTTGGATAATTTTATACTTTATTTATTTAAAATAAATAACTTATTTTATCTAATTAATTAATTCATAATTAATTAACTAGATTATTTTTCTCCAAAATTAGACTTTCTTTTTAATTCAAAATTAAACCAAAGTCTATTAAATAATTAATCACATTAATTATTTAACACATAAATATACACATATATTTACACACGTGTGAGACACGTGTCACAAGGACACGTGTCACTCACGTGAGCCACACGTGTGAACCCTCTTGGCCCGATTAACTCGTTTAATCATTTTAAAGCCTCAACTCATGTAACCAAGTTGTTGTGTGTGACCCTCTAGGTTCTCAATTCAATTAGCTGTGACCCTAATTAATTAATTCACTAATTAATTAATCAGTCCACAGATTAAATGACCATAGTCTAGCAACAGGTGTTTAACCCCTAGCTGAATTGGAATGTTCGGATTCGACAGAACCTTTAAGTCATTGATTCATGTGAGATACAATCCTCCTATTTACTATCTCTCAACCAAGATCTAGGGTAAGGGAATAATCAGAACCCTAATAATCCGGTCTTAAAGCTAAGTGCATTTCATATCCATTTGATCTCAATCCAAGAAACCCTTTTCTTGATGTCTTGATCTACTGCCTTGGCGAAGGACTCCATATGGCATATGAATGACTTACACAATAAGAGATCACCTTGTTAATGCAAGTGTAGGTCCTTTCTTGATTCTCATTCACTTTCATGAATCACTTGTGCAGCCCCAGCATAAGCCTTGAATCAGTTGTCTAAGGCGACACCCTTTAAAGCTTATACCTAAGACTACAGAGTTAACTCATAAAGTGACAAGGAACCTCAAGTCTTAAGGATCAATTAATTACATCAATGACTCGTGAGATATTTCCTAATCTGGAAGTTTCCATTTCCTGAAATAGAAACTTCCTTTCCCATTTAGGAATGTTCTCACACGGGGCACCTCAGTGAACTTACTTATTGAAGTAAGCACCCTCATGTATCACGCACGTTTCAACTATACACTTTGCACCTCCATGAAACAAGGTGGTCCTTCTTAAGGGCGTGATCCCACAAGCAAGCCTTAGAGGAGTCAGGTTGACACTCCCACTGTCGGTAGGACTCATCGGCTTGGAGTATTTTACTAATCATGACTTATGTGATATAGGGCTCGTTTCATGAACCATTTCACCTAAATGGTAGAGTCCTAAAGTCATCAGGATTAGGGGAGTTCTCATACATGCACAGCTAAAGTAAACGCATACCAAAGAAGAGCATATAAAGAAGTGTTGCCTCAATTCGTTATTTCATTCAAAGATTGTCTGTGATTACAATAAGGAAAAGCACAAAGTTGATATACAATCGGCTTTCTGGGGTACTATTCCTAACAAAACGTGCTTCATGCGGTAATGGAAACCCCGTTCCTTGAAAGATTCTTTCTATTAGATTCCACGATAGGTCACCTCGAGAGTAATAATGCACACTAGTCCTAGATTCAAATCATGTCAGGGAGAATGCTAGTGGTATAACATGTGTAAAGAAAGAAACAAGAAACGAGAAGAAAGTGAGCAATAGAATTCTCCCAAATTCTTGAAGCCATGAAGATTGAGAGTGATTCCCTTGATCACACGTAAGGAGAAATTTCGAACCCCTTAGCCTATAAATAGGGGTTCAAACCCCTCAAGTCTAGTTGGAATCGAATTCCAACTTTGACTTTTCTTCTATTTTCTTTTCCTTTAAGTAATTGGAATCTCATTCAAAACAAGATATTTATTCTTCTAGAAGAAAGCTCCTTCTCAAATTCGGAATATTTAATTATTCTAATCATATTATAATAATTAAATATCTTATCCAAAAATATTCTAATCATTTACTAGAATAATAGAAGATATTTAACATTTATTTATTAATTTTCTCTAATCAAATTAGAATAACTTAAATACTTAAATACTTAGAATTAATTCTATAATTAATTCCATGAAGGGCTTTAGAATTAATTCTCTAATTAATTCTCTAATTAATTTTATTTGGCTTTATAATTAATTCTCTTAATTAATTATATTATGGATTTTATAATTAATTCTCTAATTAATTATATTTGGGCTTTATAATTAATTATCCAATTAATTAAGATATGGTCCAATTTCTGAATTGGACCACACGTCCAAAAACTCTCTCACGTGCCACACGTGTACTTTTACATGTCTGGTCTTGTTTCGATCAACTATTTGATATTTCCTTCAATACCCTTTGTCTAACAGCCCTAAACAGGGCCTAGTTGGAACTGGTAAGCCTTGAAAGAAAGTGAAAGCGTTTATAGACTTTGATCCATCAAATGTTCTTCATGCATCACATTTCTATGTGTTTTAAGTTGTTCTTACGTGCTATTATGTGACTTTGGGAGAGATCTCATCTAGAGCCCCATATTACCATTCATTTCCGACCCTCCATTCCCTCAATAGAATACTAAAAACTCAAATCTGTATTTCTTGAATACGTTAAATCACATCTCTTGTTTTAAAACCATTTTCGAAAATTTAACATCAGAGTTACGATTTTATCCCCATGTCATTATTTATCCACTAAACCATATCCTCTTATCTCATTCGCAGAACCTTAGAGGCATGAAACTTATATTTTTCTATCACTTATATATGCTTTCCATGACCCGAAACTCTTTACAAAAATTGTTGATCAAAATTACCATTAGGTCCCTTGATCACTATTCATTCCATACAATTAGGAATTTCTCGGAACACTTTTTCCAATCAAATATTATAGTCAAATGAATCCTTGAATCATTTCGAGAATTTTGATATCATCCACAAACCCTAATTCCTATTCTAACTCAAGTAGAATCGAAAATCACTTCAAAACCTTAGTTACTATTCTTACCGTAAACAACTTTTTATCCGTACACTTTTTGATATTCAATATCTTATTCAAAACTATCCTTGAATTATTTTATGAATTTTCATACATTTACCAAAACTTGATTCCAACCGTAGCATATTTTATAAATATTTTCCTTTTTTAAAAATTATAATTTTATTTTAAATAATTAGCTTTCATTCAATATTCAAAATTATACTTAAAACGTTTCTTGAAATTTTCTCTAAACTATCATAATTTTTCCAACCTTTAAACCTCATCATAGCTTCGTTTATATAATTTTCTCATGATTTTCATCATCTTTAACGTTCATTATTTATAAACGAAAACTCTAAATATTTCATATTTATAATCATAACGAAGCTTATTTTTCACTCGTTCTTTCATTAATTTACTACTTCAAGTTTTCACCTCTCGACTCTTGAATAAATTTTATATCATCTTATATTTATTTTTATTCAACATAACATCATCCATGACAACATAGGCCTTCTAGAAAGTTTAAATAAATGAATATAATTCACCCACATTTTTTATATAGCTTCCAAGCATTTGTTTAAAATGTGAGACAACCACATTTCCTATATAGCTACCAAGCATTTGTTTAGGTTTTGAAGCATCCACATCTCCCCTAAACTCTTAGGAATTGCAACATAAGCCCCTAAATCCCAAGTATAAATACCCCTCCAAGCTCATTTCCAAGACTACACAAAATTCACTCCATCTCTCTCCCTCTCACGCCACTCCTCTCTCTCCCTAGGCTAAGGTGTGTTTTATTTTATTATTTCATGCTTTATATTATGTTCTTAGTATAATAATAGTAGTAGCATGCTTAGATTTAATTAAATTATCCTTTAGGAATTTATTTTATGAAATATATGTTATTTATGCTAGTTTAGGAAAAATATGATAATATATGTGAATTTTATTTAATTAAATGCATGAATTATGATATGATATAGTATATTCATATGTTTAAGTATTCATGATCTTGTTTGATTAAATTAATGCCTAGAATAATTTATTTAGAATTATTTTTCATAGAAAATTTCTATATCTTACTATATTATGCTTCAAATTCTATGTTATAAATATGAATATGATCAAGCATGTTACACACTCTCTTTGAATATTCAAATGGACTTAAGAACAAGTTCTTAATGTTCTTGGACATGTGTGTGTGTGTGGCGTGTGACTAGTGTGTGTGCGTGTGAATTTGATTTTATGTTATAAAGTGTTTAATTCATAAGAAATTGAATAGTAAATGTTTTCAATAGTAATTTTGACTTTTTGGTCAACCCATATTCTGATAATTTCGAAATTTATATTAAATTAATTATAAAATTAGTTTTGGAATTTTTCAAATAAGGATTTTATCCGAATTTTCCAAAAATCGATAATTGTGAAACATTTTCCAAATATAACCTACATTGTCAAATTAAATCCTAAATTTCATTTCAAATCTTATAATTAGGATCATGATGTGATTAATAAATATTTAATTAGTTAAAGATTTCATAAAACCTAATTAATTAAAGAAATTCACTTAAACGGTGAAAATAAGGGTTTACCGTGTAAAAATTAAAATTTACCGGATTTTTCTAACATATTACCCTTTTAGGTGTAAATATTATATGATTAAAATAAATAAGATCTCCTTATTTAAATTTATGAACTTATTTTATAATATAAAAGTTTACTAAGATTCATAATTTAATAACCACTTGTTTTACAAATCTTGTTCGAATGTTAAAGTTGTTTTTTATCAGAACATTATTATGTGATCTCATTCCATGATTATGACATGTTTTATGATAACTTGTCTATGTGAGTAATTTTGGTTACAAAATACAAACTTATAGTTGATCACCACTCATAGGTGAAGATCTGGATGGACAAGGACTCCGGTATTATTACATAATATCTGGTTACTGTAGGTGAGGTTAACATTTTCAACTGGGATCATGAGTATATATATATATATATGAAACAGTTTATGACCTACCATAATACCATTCAATTTTTACTCCTTTATAAATGATACTGCCCTTTTGAAAATACTTTGATATCAACTTATATTGTTCCAGTATACACAATAAGCTATTTTAAAGTATTCATAACGTCTTGTTATAAATAATTAAAAGTATCTCCTGCTAAATTATCTCGGTACTATGCTACCGTTTATCGGGTATCGTTAAATGCAAGCAAAATATATTTTCTTAATGTGGGCCCGGTGGTTTTGGTAGAAGTAGTAGTCCGGGAGGCATGGGCCGAGGTCTACTATTACACCATCCGCTAACTAGATCTTGGTGGTGGTCTAACTGGAGGTTAGTTATTCCACATCAAGTGACGGGAAAAGGTACGTCCCTCCCAAGTTCATGTATATCGTCACTAGGGGCAGCTCCCTGAAGTGACACCGGAGGAAGAAGGATGGTATCGTTGTATTTCTTTTTATTAAGTAACGACATCTTGATCAATGTCGTTACGAATATTCTTGGTTTTTAAGGAGTTAAGGTTGGAGAACGCCTAGCTTGCGGGCTCCATATTGTTTCACAAAAGGGGTTCAAATTTTCTTTAAAAAAAAAAGTATAGTACATAATCCCCCTACCCCTTTATCTTCAAATAAATATGAACCCAATATTGATATTGTTGTAGTATTTTCCTATTATCGGGTACTAACCAAGGAGTTTCTTGGTTAATCCCACTATAGATACTGATTTCACATTACTCTCAAAATTATTACTTCCTTCTTATTCAATTACTATAAAAGATCCTTTCAAATAAAAGTCTCTTGGTAAAAATCCTAAAGTTTTATAGTTTCACTCAACCACCCCTCACTTAGTCACTTGGACTAACCCCTCGCTCTTTTCAAATTCATGATTTCAGGTATTGCCATCGCTCATTAGCTGGTATCTTGAAGCATAGAGAGTCCATTATCTTATGCATATTAGATCAGGTTTCTTAACAAAGCCAAGTTAGACTATAATCTTGTATATTTATTATATTACTTCAGTATCATACTCTTAGATCATGAACAACTCTAACCCTACGATATTGCTTCTAAATTTTCATGGGTTTCAAATTATTCCAAATTCTTTTATTTACTGCCCCAAACATAAGCTGTTGTTTTAAATGTTTCAAATTCCGCTGCCATGTTTTCTTACTCTGATATCGTATAGCATCATCTGTTCTCCGGCGTGTCTCTCAGGTGCTAGGTCTCACATCCGCCTGGGAAGTGCGACGGTGCGGGGTGGTAGCATATTTGGGGCGCTACAACTAAGGTGGTATCAGAGCATCAGGTTGCTTTGGTATCCTTGGTGGTATTTCTTAAAAATCTTAAATTTTCAAAATTTCAATGTTTCAAAATGCTTTCAAAATTGATACCTTCAAGTTTGGAAAATCTTTTTCTTCTCATTTTCCTGCATGTTCCTGTCTCGAGTCTTAGAATCGCTTCAAGATACCGATAGGGCCGTTATAATTTCATGATATTCCAATCTGTATTATATATGCTAGTAATTCTAACACTATAGTTGAGATTTTCTATTTCTATGGCAATCTATGAATCATTCTTAACTCCATGCATTATATCTCCCTATGCGATTCTTTATAAGAATGAGTAACATTCTTGGAGGAAATAAAACCCTGGATCTCATCAATGACCAGAAGTACAGTACACGTTCTTAACACGCCAGTTATGGTCCTATGACCCTGGCGTCATGGACTCATTCATTATATCAATTTATATGTGTCTATATGTTTCCTAGTTGCATAATTTATCATACAAACTTCGAAGTAAATTCCCTTTTGGAATTTGCCTCATTACGGATCGGTTTATAAACGCTACCCTTACCGGGATGGTAATCATCGAATCCGACCTCACTATCCAAGACAAGACAAAATATCATACTAGGAAAGAATGAGAAGTTGGGAATTAGAAACTATAAGGTCATTTTAGAAAGGAATTAGTGATACGTCGCCTATCTTTTGAAAGCCCAATAGATCACTTTTAAATCAGAGAAGTGGAGATGATATTGAATTTAGGTTGTTTTGAACAACACCAGAAAGGGTGACTCGGCGGAGCACAACAATGTTGAGAAGTCATTTCGACATCTCAAGAATCTCAAGTATGCTCCAAATTAGATTTGGGAAAAAAGTATTACTACTTGAAGGATCAAGAAAAGAACGCCTGAAAACTTCTTTCAACGGCTGCTATCTCGAGAGACACCACTGGTTTAACCATTTCCCCCATAACATCTACCCCGTAAAGTGTACCGGTTTTTCAAGTCATATCTTAGCAAGTTACCTTGATCGCTGTCGGCAACATCTATGTGAATTGAAGGACATTGGATGGACATACCAAACATCTCTAAATAGCATTAGGCACTTTGCTGGATCACAAACCAGACACTAAGTTCAAGGACCGACCCGAGAAAACACACGGTCAAACCAAGCCCTTACCCGCCTGAATGGAATTCATATCTCCTTCGTCTGGTCCTTACCTTACTATATAAAATTCTTTGGAAGTTTGCTTTCACCCCGCGAACTTCTATTGCATCCCTACCAGTCCTTATTTTCTCATCGGTTTGAGTGAAAGCAGAAGTTGAATAAGGGTTGAGTGTTTGCTTAGCGTGTGAACCTTAGCAAATCCAGATTTCAAACTAAAGAATATCACTTGATCATATTATTTCCACCCGAAGGAGTTAATTAACACCTCAAGGATGGAGATAATGATATGTTGGAGCCACTAAGGAATCTATTTGAAATGCAAAACTTCATGGGCAAGTCATTACAAGAGGGTTCTTGAAGACTCCTCAGAAATAGCTACACCTAAGGGCTGGAAGTCAAAAGGTCAGTAAAGTAGTAGACAGATTTCCAAGTACTGTAGCAAAGACTGATTTCTGCAGCAGTGGAAACCCTACCTAAACGAAGGATGTTTATAGTTTACACCAATGCCTCTAAATAAGGGTCAAGGTAGGTATTGGTGATTGGAGTAAAAGTTACGCTCCAAGGAAACCTAAGTCCCTCTATAAGGAAAAGAGCGACAACGGAATATTGGAAATTTGAAAAAAAAGGTTGCAACCATCGTTAATCCCAACATGGTAAATGGTTCAGATCACAAGGAGTTCAATAGTATATAAGTCATCGTTGGAAGGGTGATAAAGTCAACATGCCTCTTGCCGGTTAAGACTACAGATAAGGAAATCAAAGCCACATCATTGTTTTGAAGAAATATTAGGGAGATGTTGTGTGCCAAGTTTTAAGAAATCCTCAGAATGATAAGAAGTTAAAGTGGATGAGTTAAACCAAGGGTGTACAGTTTTCCTTAAAGATATTAGGATACATTGAACTCCGTACTTTGGAAGTACCCTACTGGAGAATCTCAAGTTTTAACAATGGATGAAGTACTGTTGGAATTAAATTTAACTTAGGATTGAAACCGGTTGAGGAAAAATTCCCTAGTCAAGGTCTTTTGGAAATGATATAAGAATGGGGAAACAGTAAGGACAACAAATGGAAGTATGGAAAACACTACCCAAGTTATTCCTGGACAATAAGAGAATCTGAGGACAGATTCTTTTTAAGGGGGGAGGATTGTAACAGCCTTAAACAGGGCCTAGTTGGAACTGATAAGCCTTCAAAAAAAGTGAAAGCGTTTATAGACTTTGATCCATCAAATGTTCTTCATGCATCACATCTCTTGAATACTAAAAACTCAAATCTGTATTTCTTGAATACCTTAAATCACATCTCTTGATTTAAAATCATTTTCGGAAATTTAACATCAGAGTTACGATTTTATCCCCATGTCATTATTTATCCACTAAACAATATCCTCTTATCTCATTCGTAGAACCTTAGAGGCATGAAACTTATATTTTTCTATCACTTACAGATGCTTTCCATGACCCGAAACTCTTTACAAAAATTGTTGATCAAAATTACCATTAGGTCCCTTGATCACTATTCATTCCATACAATTAGGAATTTCTCGGAACACTTTTTCCTATCAAATATTATAGTCAAATGAATCTTTGTATCAGTTCGAGAATTTTGATATTATCCACAAACCCTAATTCCTATTCTAACTCAAGTAGAATCGAAAATCACTTCAAAACCCTAGTTACTATTCTTACCGTAAACAACTTTTTATCCGTACACTTTTTGATATTCAATATCATAGTCAAAACTATCCTTGAATTATTTTATGAATTTTCATACATTTACCAAAACTTGATTCCAACCGTAGCATATTTTATAAATATTTTCCTTTTTTAAAAATTATCATTTTATTTTAAATAATTAGCTTTCATTCAATATTCAAAATTATACTTAAAACGTTTCTTGAAATTTTCTCTAAACTATCATAATTTTTTCAACCTTTAAACCTCATCATAGCTTCGTTTATATAATTTTCTCATGATTTTCATCATCTTTAACGTTCATTATTTATAAATGAAAACTCTAAATATTTCATATTTATAATCATAACGAAGCTTATTTTTTCACTCGTTCTTTCATTAATTTACTACTTCAAGTTTTCACCTCTCGACTCTTGAATAAATTTTATATCATGTTATATTTATTTTTATTCAACATGACATCATCCATGACAACATAGGCCTTCTAGAAAGTTTAAATAAATGAATATAATTTGTAGCACCCCGGACACGTGGAGGTGCCACACCCCCGCACTATAGGTCAATCCACACACGAAACGGCCAATCCGTACATGAACCAACCTATAGCGAATGGGAGACAATGCAATACACGACAAGCTAGGCGGGATTACTAATACATGCAACAAAATAAAGCGGAAGCATAAACTAGTTTCTATCAAATATTTCCATTTATCCAATCATGACCTTTCTCATTTTCCAAATAAGATATATTCTAAAGTTACATATCAATACACTATCATCTTCAATTAAACAATAACAATAACTACAATTCCATAATTAACAACAATAATTAAATACACGAACCACGGATGACACTACTACATGAACTGGACTCGACTCGACTCAACTCCCGCCTAGCGTGCACCTGCAATAACCTGAAAGGTGGAGGCATCAGTCTGTGAAGACCGAGTGAGGGGTTTATATACATATTAGCGCAGATAACATGCAAGTCATATTCTCGGGGTAAAGATTTATAAAAGATAAATATACAAGTTCAATAATAATATAGCTTCGCCCGAGAATACAACTATCAATATTAAATTCTTGTTCTTTTCATGCAATCGATACGTGGCTCCGGCGAGTGAGGCCGGTCTCCAACCTAACTCCAATTGAACATGAACATGCTTTCTTGCTTGTTAATCATTAGGTGATCATGCAATTTAATTATCGTGTGATAGTGTAATCATGTAACACGTTCATGGAATGAAAATCATGCAATAACCCGAGGACAACCCGTGGTGCCGGACTCATCCCCAGTCTCCTTCGGCTCATGATAGGGTTTTGTTCCTCCTGTGGTTGGACGGACAACCACCAGCTCTAAGACCAGCCCAGCGCCCTCTCTAAGGAGAACCTGGCCAGGAGAACGCTTGTACACTATAGGGCTTTGTTCTTCCTGTGGTTGGACGGACAACCACCAGCCCGAAGTCCAGCCCAGCGCCCTTACTAAGGAGGACCTGGCCAGGAGAACGCTTGTACACGATAGGGCTTTGTTCTTCCTGTGGTTGGACGGACAACCACCAGCCTGAAGACCAGCCCAGCGCCCTCACTAAGGAGGACCTGGCCAGGAGAACGCGTTTACTTGCTTTCATTAACATGACTTGCTTGATTCATGAACACTAACATAACTTACTTGCTTGATTCATGAACAATAACATAACATAACTTGAAATGATAATTGATTTCATGAAATTATAAATATAAATACCTTTGGCCAAAAATCACGTAAAGGTTATACAGGTTCTATATAACTAGAAATTAAACCTCACCTGACAGGCGACACACGACTCGTGATTGCGTGAACGTGCTCATGCTTGATAATCTCCGCCCTGGAGAATAATTGGACAAGAAATGGGACAATGTACGTGCATGAGACCACAATTCAAGAATATTACTCCATATAAAATGCACGGCATGATCATATACGAGACATCAAGCAATACACAATGTAGCATGATAACATCTTGTTTTGACACATAAGTAATCATATAATAGAAATTTGGGGTCAATTAAGCCATCAGATCGAGGGGCTAAAATTGTAATTTTATGCAGAAAGTTTCTGCACTTCCAGAGGCTTGGGAACGGCCGTTCCAGGATTTAGTACAAAAATGGGAAGGGCCGTTCCCCAGTCCCGAAGTGCTCCCCGAAGATGGGAACGGTCGTTCCAGCTTGCAAACCAAAATGGGAACGGTCGTTCCCGTCCTCGCCGCCAAGCACATTGTTCAAAATATGGGAACGTCCGTTCCCTAGTTACAAAGGGAACGGGAATGGTCGTTCCCGTTATGCAGAAGATGCAGAAGCAGAGCAGCAAAACAGGGGAAGGCTACGGGAAATAAGAAACCAAGCAATCAAGTCCCAATTTGATCAACAAAGCTATTAATTTCTGGAAATATGATGCATGCATGTTCAAAAGATGATAATATAACACTTAGACATATAAATCATGAAATATTATCAAGAATCCAAGCTTCCAAGTTCATGATCAAACTTGATCATTCAAGCCAAATACTCAAGAATTCATGCTTCAATTCATGCCATAATTCAAGATATGATCACATAATCATGCTTCCATCTCCAATTAATCCATCTAGTACATAATTCTCAAACCCTAGCTATTTCAAATATGATCAAGAATCATGAATTCATGCAAATATCAACCTTGAGCTAAAGAAATGGAGAAAAGAGATGAGGAAGATGATCAAGCTACAAAACTCCTAATTTTCTTGGAAAGAGTTGATGAATTTGATGAAATCTCCCTTTGCCTTCTTTATATGTTGGCTCGGTAGAGAGAAGAGAGAATGGATGATGATTCTTGATGAAATGAAATGAAGAGCAAGGAAGAGATGCATATATTGTTATATTTGGGGACAATATGCCATATTTATGATCAAATCCTTAAAGTTCTATAAGTTATGCAATTGAGGATCTAAGGTTTACAAATTGATCAATTTAGTCCCCAAGATTTTTCATGCAATTTGGTCCTCTATTTTATGTAAATGAAGAATTATGCAATTAATACAAATTGGACAATTAATTCATGTAACAATTAAATTCCATTTATACATGAATTCTCAAAATGAAATGAATTTCATACAATTTCCACGTAATCATGTTGAAAACAATTTATAAGAATTAATATAACAAGTTTAAATTAATTAAACGAAATTAATAAACTAAAATCCTAATGCTCGAAAGCCACACGTGTCGAGCGTACCTGACTGTCTGAAAATCGGGGCGTTACAACTCTCTTC
The DNA here is from genome assembly GCA_037501455.1 of Lantana camara. Lineage (NCBI taxonomy): Eukaryota > Viridiplantae > Streptophyta > Magnoliopsida > Lamiales > Verbenaceae > Lantana > Lantana camara. Next base: position 61,268,389 of record CM074856.1, read on the forward strand.
CCCTTAAGAGAATCCGTCCTCCGATTCCATGCCCTGAATTCCTGGAATTTAATTGGATCTTACGTGTTCATCCCATGCGGGTTAGCTACTCCCCATCAGGGATTAGTTCGAAAGAGATCTTCAATCCATAAGATTCTTCCAAGATGTGAAATCACGACCCTCAACTTTCCGGAGCGTAAACACTTGTAAGAAAATCTAACCTTCCACTAAAACAAGTTGCCAAGCAGCTGAAAATATTGAGAGTGCCCCGTCTCTCAAACAATTAACGAGAGAACCCCGTCTCTCGAGCAAGTAACAAGAGAACCCCGTCTCTTGACAACCCTAAGAGAATCCCCGTCTCTCACACACCCGAAATAAAATTCAAGCAAGCACTTAGATAATTATTTGCAATTAACACGCAATGATCAAATAGAATTTATCATTTACGCAAATAATCGTTCATGTAAACGAGTAATAATAATCAAGGAATTATATACAGGAACAATGAAATAATAATAATAATAAACAAGGAATCACGTACAAGAGTAACAAGATAATGATAATAATCAAATAATGATGCTCGTGGTATGCATGATTAAATGTACCGTTCACCAAGGATTGAAGTTCTAGAACTGAAGTAATTCGGTTGAATACTTGATTCTTTAGTTGAGATTCTCTTGCTTGGTACCGTTACGGTTCAACATTCCCATTTCTGATAACCGTCTCTGTCTTTGTACTATTTTCTAACATAATCCGTAAATCATCATTAGTCACCACATCTTCATACCCGTTTGAATCTTCAGGTTACCGGTTGAACTTTCCTTAGATTGATTCCCACATTCACCTTCCGGTTTTGGAATTGAAATATACCCTAGATTTCTTGTCCTGAAGGGATTGTGTATTCAAGCTTAATAGACCAACTTTGTGCTCCAATCAACCCTTATCCAACCCACAGAGAAAACAGGCGTTACCATTTCCTCGACCTCAGTAATTAAAGTAAACATTTTCCTCGTCCTACTTGTTATTAATCAAAAATTTGATTAATGGTTCGTTTCCAATCTTTTCTATTAAGGACATACTCAACTTGAAGCTCACCAACTGGCACCCCTTTTCTTCTGATATTGAAATTTCCAATATCTTACAATCACCTAGTGCTTTCCAGCGAGTTGACAGTTACAAGATCAACACCCTAATCTGAAGCATGAAAAGTTCATTCTCTGAATTTCGTTACATCTCCGGAATACTGATTAATTTCTGAAGGTTGGGACCCACTGAACATTTGTCTGCTTGAACTTATCATCATTTTCCAGTTCCCAAAATTTCCCAACATTTATTTCATACCCCGGCTCCTACTAAATCCTGGATCAATAAATTCTCACAACCTCCAAGCATTGCTAACTTCAAACAGAATTAAATAACCCGGTTACCAACATAATATCCAATGATTCAGAGATCTCCTCTTTAACTTTAAGTTAGTAAGAATGGAGCAAGGATGGTACAGAGTATAGAAGAACCTATTAACAATAAACATTAAATAATGCATGATGGTTAAAATGTCAGTGCACATAGCATACCTATCAGTAAATTTGAAATGCAACACGTTGGAACAATTATATCAACTTGAAGATATACTTATAAGTAAAGCAATTTAAACACCTCAAATAATTTAAGCATATACCTAGCATATCAAGTAGGTGATCTAAAGAATATCTATAACAATATTTAGAAATAAGAGGCAGTTAATTAATAAATATGATGCACGTGTTTATGAATGCATTGAAGAACCTGGCACCGTAGTAATGTTAAGTTTAAGGCCGGTGTCCCCTCCTTGTTGACCAAATTACAACTTGGTTCGAACGGTTGATCCATCTCTTAAATCTTCAAAATCCTCCGGTCTTGATTAATACATTTCCAAAACCTGTCACTCACAACTTACTTTTGAAAATAAATGCATGGGGTGAAGCATGCTCATGTCACATAATTGTCACATAATTAGTACAGGTATCAAGAATTAAATATAAATTGCAACAAATAAATCGTCAAAGTATATGATAAGCCACGTTGATCACATAAATTTCCAAACAATTCACGATCACTCAACTGACGATTAATAGCATGAATTAATAGAAAGTACAAGCTATCAAGTATTTCAGGTAATTCAAAGAATCCAAGTAGCCAAGTAATTTCAAATAAGATGAAAGACTCTCAGATTGTCAATTAATTCCTATGCCGTAGGACCTAGACTTGACACGACAAGACACTAGAACCTCGGTTTTGCAACCGGGCTCTGATACCACCTTAGATGTAGCACCCCGGACACGTGGAGGTGCCACACCCCCGCACTATAGGTCAATCCACACACGAAACGGCCAATCCGTACATGAACCAACCTATAGCGAACGGGTAACAATGCAATACACGACAAGCTAGGCGGGATTACTAATACATGCAACAAAATAAAGCGGAAGCATAAACTAGTTTCTATCAAATATTTCCATTTATCCAATCATGACCTTTCTCATTTTCAAAATAAGATATATTCTAAAGTTACATATCAATACATTATCATCTTCAATTAAACAATAACAATAACTACAATTCCATAATTAACAACAATAATTAAATACACGAACCACGGATGACACGACTACATGAACTGGACTCGACTCGACTCAACTCCCGCCTAGCGTGCACCTGCAATAACCTGAAAGGTGGAGGCGTCAGTCTGTGAAGACCGAGTGAGGGGTTTATATACATATTAGTGCAGATAACATGCAAGTCATATTCTCGGGTAAAGATTTATAAAAGATAAATATACAAGTTCAATAATAATATAGCTTCGCCCGAGAATACAACTATCAATATTAAATACTTGTTCTTTTCATGCAATCGATACGTGGCTCCGGCGAGTGAGGCCGGTCTCCAACCTAACTCCAATTGAACATGAACATGCTTTCTTGCTTGTTAATCATTAGGTGATCATGCAATTCAATTATTGTGCAATCGTGCGATAGTGTAATCATGTAACACGTTCATGGAATTAAAATCATGCAATAACCCGAGGACAACCCGTGGTGCCGGATTCATCCCCAGTCTCCTTCGGCTCATGAGAGGGTTTTGTTCCTCCTGTGGTTGGACGGACAACCACCAGCTCTAAGACCAGCCCAGCGCCCTCTCTAAGGAGAACCTGGCCAGGAGAACGCTTGTACATAATAGGGCTTTGTTCTTCCTGTGGTTGGATGGACAACCACCAGCCCGAAGACCAGCCCAGCGCCCTTACTATGGAAGACCTGGCCAGGAGAATGCTTGTACACGATAGGGCTTTGTTCTTCCTGTGGTTGGACGGACAACCACCAGCCCGAAGACTAGCCCAGCGCCCTCACTAAGGAGGACCTAGCCAGGAGAACGCGTTTACTTGCTTTCATGAACATTACTTGGTTGATTCATGAACACTAACATAACTTACTTGCTTGATTCATGAACAATAACATAACATAACTTGAAATGATAAGTGATTTCATGAAATTATAAATATAAATACCTTTGGCCAAAAATCACGTAAAGGTTATACAGGTTCTATATAACTAGAAATTAAACCTCACCTGACAGGCGACAAATGACTCGTGATTGCGTGAACGTGCTCATGCTTGATAATCTCCGCCCTGGAGGATAATTGGACAAGAAATGGGACAATGTACCTGCATGAGACCACAATTCAAGAATATTACTCCATATAAGACGCACGGCATGATCATATACGAGACATCGAGCAATACACAATGTAGCATGATAACATCTTGTTTTGACACATAAGTAATCATATAATAGCAATTTGGGGTCAATTAAGCCATCGGATCGAGGGGCTGAAATTGTAATTTTATGCAGAAAGTTTCTGCACTTCCAGAGGCTTGGGAACGGCCGTTCCAGGCTTTAGTACAAAAATGGGAAGGGCCGTTCCCCAGTCCCGAAGTGCTCCCCGATGATGGGAATGGCCGTTCCGGCTTGCAAGCCAAAATGGGAATGGTCGTTCCCGTCCTCGCCACCAAGCACATTGTTCAAAATATGGGAACGGTCATTCCCTAATTACAAAGGGAACGGGAATGGCCGTTCCCGTTATGCAGAAGATGCAGAAACAGAGCAGCAAAACAGGGGAAGGCTACGGGAAACAAGAAACCAAGCAATCAAGTCCCAATTTGATCAACAAAGCTATTAATTTCTGGAAATATGATGCATGCATGTTCAAAAGATGATAATATAACACTTAGACATATAAATCATGAAATATTATCAAGAATCCAAGCTTCCAAGTTCATGATCAAACTTGATCATTCAAGCCAAATACTCAAGAATTCATGCTCCAATTCATGCCATAATTCAAGATATGATCACATAATCATGCTTCCATCTCCAATTAATCCATCTAGTACATAATTCTCAAACGCTAGCTATTTCAAATATGATCAAGAATCATGAATTCATGCAAATACCAACCTTGAGCTAAAAAAATGGAGAAAAGAGATGAGGAAGATGATCAAGCTCCAAAACTCCTAATTTTCTTGGAAAGAGTTGATGAATTTGATGAAATCTCCCTTTGCCTTCTTAATATGTTGGCTCGGTAGAGAGAAGAGAGAATGGATGATGATTCTTGATTAAATGAAATGAAGAGCAAGGAAGAGATGCATATATTGTTATATTTGGGGACAATATGCTATATTTATGATCAAATCCTTAAAGTTCTATAAGTTATGCAATTGAGGATCAAAGGTTTACAAATTGATCAATTTAGTCCCCAAGATTTTTCATGCAATTTGGTCCTTTATTTTATGTAAATGAAGAATTATGCAATTAATACAAATTGGACAATTAATTCATGTAACAATTAAATTCCATTTATACATGAATTCTCAAAATGAAATGAATTTGATATAATTTTCATGTAATCATGTTGAAAACAATTTATAAGAATTAATATAACAAGTTTAAATTAATTAAACGAAATTAATAAAATAAAATCCTAACGCTCGAAACCCACACGTGTCGAGCGTACCTGACTGTCTGAAAATCGGGGCGTTACATAATTCACCCACATTTCTTATATAGCTTCCAAGCATTTGTTTAAAATGTGAGACAACCACATTTCCTATATAGCTACCAAGCATTTTTTTAGGTTTTGAAGCATCCACATCTCCCCTAAACTCTTAGGAATTGCAACATAAGCCGCTAAATCCCAAGTATAAATACCCCTCCATGCTCATTTCCAAGACTACACAAAATTCACTCCATCTCTCTCCCTCTCACGCCACTCCTCTCTCTCCCTAGGCTAAGGTGTGTTTTATTTTATTATTTCATGCTTTATATTATGTTCTTAGTATAATAATAGTATTAGCATGCTTAGATTTAATTAAATTATGCTTTAGGAATTTATTTTATGAAATATATGCTATTTATGCTAGTTTAGGAAAAATATGATAATGTATGTGAATTTTATTTAATTAAATGCATGAATTATGATATGATATAGTATATTCATATGTTTAAGTATTCATGATCTTGTTTAATTAAATTCATGCCTAAAATAATTTATTTAGAATTATTTTTCATAGAAAATTTGTATATCTTACTATATTATGCTTCAAATTCTATGTTATAAATATGAATATGATCAAGCATGTTACACACCCTCTTTGAATATTCAAATGGACTTAAGAACATATTCTTAATGTTCTTGGACATCTGTGTGTGTGTGTGTGTGTGTGGCGTGTGACGTGTGTGTGTGCGTGTGAATTTGATTTTATGTTATAAAGCATGTTACACGCCATCTTTGAATATTCAAATGGACTTAAGAACATGTTCTTAATGTTCTTGGACATCTGTGTGTGTGTGTGTGTGTGTGTGTGGCGAGTGACGTGTGTGTGTGTGTGTGTGAATTTGATTTTATGTTATAAAGTGTTTAATTCATAAGAAATTGATTAGTAAATGTTTTCAATAGTAATTTTGACTTTTTGGTCAACCCATATTCTGATAATTTCGAAATTTATATTAAATTAATTATAAAATTAGTTTTGGAATTTGTCAAATAAGGATTTTATCCGAATTTTTCAAAAATCGATAATTGTGAAACATTTTCCAAATATAACCTACATTGTCAAATTAAATTCTAAATTTCATTTCAAATCTTATAATTAGGATCATGATGTGATTAATAAATATTTAATTAGTTAAAGATTTCATAAAACCTAATTAATTAAAGAAATTCACTTAAACAGTGAAAATAAGGGTTTATCGGGTAAAAATTAAAGTTTACCGGATTTTTCTAACATATTACCCTTTTAGGTGTAAATATTATATGATTAAAATAAATAAGATCTCCTTATTAAAATTTATGAACTTATTTTATAATATAAAATTTTACTAAGATTCATAATTTAATAACCACTTGTTTTACAAATCTTGTTCGAATTTTAAATTTGTTTTTTATCAGAACATTATTATGTGATCTCATTCCATGATTATGACATGTTTTATGATAACTTGTCTATGTGAGTAATTTTGGTTATGAAATACAAACTTATAGTTGATCACCACTCATAGGTGAAGATTTGGACTGACAAGGACTCCGGTATTATTACATAATATCTGGTTACTGTAGGTGAGGTTAACGTTTTCAACTGGGATCATGAGTATATATATATATGAAACAGTTTATGACCTACCATAATACCATTCAATTTTTACTCCTTTATAATGATACTGCCCTTTTGAAAATACTTTGATATCAACTTATATTGTTCCAGTATACACAATCAGCTATTTTAAAGTATTCATAACGTCTTGTCATAAATAATTAAAAGTATCTCCTGCTAAATTATCTCGGTACTATGCTACCGTTTATCGGGTATCGTTAAATGCAAGCAAAATATATTTTCTTAATGTGGGCCCGGTGGTTTTGGTAGAAGTAGTAGTCCGGGAGGCATGGGCCGAGGTCTACTATTATACCATCCGCTAACTAGATCTTGGTGGTGGTCTAACTGGAGGTTAGTTATTCCACATCAAGTGACGGGAAAAGGTACGTCCCTCCCAAGTTCATGTATATCGTCACTAGGGGTAGCTCCCTGAGGTGACACCGGAGAAAGAAGGATGGTATCGTTGTATTTCTTTTTATTAAGTAACGACATCTTGATCAATGTCGTTACGAATATTCTTGGTTTTTAAGGAGTTAAGGTTGGAGAACGCCTAGCTTTCGGGCTCCATATTGTTTCACAAAAGGGGTTCATATTTTCTTTAAAAAAAAAAGTATAGTACATAATCCCCCTACCCCTTTATCTTCAAATAAATATGAACCCAATATTGATATTGTTGTAGTATTTTCCTATTATCGGGTACTAACCAAGGAGTTTCTTGGTTAATCCCACTATAGATACTGATTTCACATTACTCTCAAAATTATTACTTCCTTCTTATTCAATTACTATAAAAGATCCTTTCAAATAAAAGTCTCTTGGTAAAAATCCTAAAGTTTTATAGTTTCACTCAACCACCCCTCACTTAGTCACTTGGACTAACCCCTCGCTCTTTTCAAATTCATGATTTCAGGTATTGCCATCGCTCATTAGCTGGTATCTTGAAGCATAGAGAGTCCATTATCTTATGCATATTAGATCAGGTTTCTTAACGAAGCCAAGTTAGACTATAATCTTGTATATTTATTATATTACTTCAGTATCATACTCTTAGATCATGAACAACTCTAACCCTACGATATTGCTTCTAAATTTTGATGGGTTTCAAATTATTCCAAATTCTTTTATTTAATGCCCCAAACATAAGCTGTTGTTTTAAATGTTTCAAATTTCGCTGCCATGTTTTCTTACTCTGATATCATATAGCATCGCCCATTCACCGGCGTGCCTCTCAGGTGCTAGGTCTCACATCCGCCTGGGAAGTACGACGGTGCGGGGTTGTAGCGTATTTGGGGCGCTACACTTTGAACCTGGCATTTATGTGTGACCCCCTAGGTTCATTTTCAGTTAGTAGTGAGCTAATTAATTAATACACTTTATTAATTAATTATTCACAGATCACATGACCATAGTCTAGCAACAGATGTGTGACCCCTACCCGAACAATGAATATATATTCGAAAGAACCTTTCAGTCAATGACATCTGTGAGGTAAGATCCTCCTACCATCCCATCTCTCTATTAAGATCTAGATCATGGGAATAATGAGAGCCCCACTAATCTTAATCATAAAGCTAAGTTCATTTCATATCGATTTGATCTCAATCCAAGAAACCCTTTACTTGATGTCTTGATTCACTACCTCAACCAAGGGTTTAGGATGGCATACGAACGACTTATGCAATAAGAGATCTTCTTGCATTAAAGCAAGTGTAGGTCCTTTGTTGATTCTCATATGCTTCCATGTGCCACTTGTGTAGCCCCAGCATAAGCCTTGAATCAGCTGTCTCGGGCGACATCCTTTAAAGCTTACACATAAGACTACAGAGTTAGCTCACAAAGCATCAATGGAATCTCAAGTCAAAGGATTACTTTACTCACGCCATTGACCTGTGAGATATTTCCTAATCTGAAAGTTTTCTCTTCCTGAAGTGGAAACTTCCTTTCCCATTTAGGAATCTTCTCACACGGGACACCTCAATGTACCCGTTCTCATAACGAGCACCCTCATGTATTGCGTAGGCATCAACTTATACACTTTACAACCCATGAAACATGATGCTCCTTTTTAAAGACGCAATCCTACGAGCAAGTCTCAGTCGAGCCTAATCAACACTCCCACTGTTTGTTAGACTCATTGACTTGGAGTGGTTTCTAATCCGGCCTTGAGTTAGGGCTTGTTTCATGTGTCATTCACCTAATTGTTGGAAAACACGAATCAGAAAGCAGCGGAATTTAAAAAATTTTCCCAACAAAAGGACCTTGAACTCGCAATCGTGTAACCAAATTCGTAAAGATAGAAAACTTACTTTTCTTCTATTCTTTCTTGAAGCGTTTCAAGCCACCCAAGAACGCTCTTCTCGCGGCTTGATCCCCTCTCCTTGGTAAAGCTCGAATCTTCAAACTTCTAACTTGAAGTCTCTAGAGAAAGTCCACCAACTTGATCACAATCTAACTAGTAAGGATGCTAGTTCTCTAGTTAGTGTTTAGGCTTAACCTAGGGTTTAATTTAATCTTGGAGAAAGGAAGGTGTTCAACACATGAACCAAGAATTGTCAATTAGCTCCATAAGGAGCTCGAGCTCCCCTATTTATAGGGAGGGGGTTGACGAAATTCCTAGTCCTTTATGGGCTAGGATTTTGGTCCCTCTCTCCTATTACTTGATCATCAAGTATTTTCCAACTTTGACTTTGAATTCTAATTCAAGTCAACTTCTAAGAGAGCTAAAATTATCCAAACTATTTTTGGATAATTTTATACTTTATTTATTATAAAATAAATAACTTATTTTTATCTAATTAATTAATTCGTAATTAATTAACTAGATTATTTTCTCCAAAATTAGACTTTCTTTTTAATTCAAAATTAAACCAAAGTCTATTAAATAATTAACTAATTAATTATTTAATATATATATATAATATATATATAAACACACGTGTGTCACACGTGTCACAGTGACACGTGTCACTCACATGAGCCACACGTGTGACTTCACACGTGTGGAACCCTCTTGGCCGATTAACTCGTTTAATCATTTTAAAGCCTCAACTCATGTAACCAAGTTGTTGTGTGTGACCCTCTGGTTCTCAATTCAATTAGCAGTGACCCTAATTAATTAATTCACTAATTAATTAATCAGTCCACAGATTAAACGACCATAGTCTAGCAACAGGTGTTTAACCCCTAGCTGAATTGGAATGTTCGGATTCGACAGAACCTTTAAGTCATTGATTCATGTGAGATACAATCCTCCTACTTACTATCTCTCAACCAAGATCTAGGGCAAGGGAATAATCAGAACCCTAATAATCCGGTCTTAAAGCTAAGTGCATTTCATATCCATTTGATCTCAATCCAAGAAACCCTTTTCTTTATGTCTTGATCTACTGCCTTGGCCAAGGACTCCATATGGCATATGAATGACTTACACAATAAGAGATCACCTTGCAAATGCAAGTGTAGGTCCTTTCTTGATTCTCATTCACTTTCATGAGTCACTTGTGCAGCCCCAGCATAAGCCTTGAATCAGTTGTCTAAGGCGACACCCTTTAAAGCTTATACCAAAGACTACAGAGTTAACTCATAAAGTAACATGGAACCTCAAGTCTAAGGATCAATTAATCACATCAATGACTCGTGAGATATTTCCTAATCTGGAAGTTTCCATTTCCTGAAATAGAAACTTCCTTTCCCATTTAGGAATGTTCTCACACGGGGCACCTCAGTGAACTTACTTATTAAAGCAAGCACCCTCATGTATCACGCACGTATCAACTATACACTTTCCACCTCCATGAAACAAGGTGGTCCTTCTTAAGGGCGTGATCCCACAAGCAAGCCTTAGAGGAGTCAGGTTGACACTCCCACTGTCTGTAGGACTCATCGGCTTGGAGTATTTTACTAATCATGACTTATGTGATATAGGGCTCGTTTCATGAACCATTTCGCCTAAATGGTAGAGTCCTAAAGTCATCAGGATTAGGGGAGTTCTCATACATGCACAGCTAAAGTAAACGCATACCAAACAAGAGCATATAAAGAACTGTTGCCTCAATTCGTTATTTCATTCAAAGATTGTCTGTGATTACAATAAGGAAAAGCACAAAGCGGATATACAATCGGCTTTTAGGGCACTATTCCTAACAATCTCCCACTTGCCCGTCAAAGCCATTCTAAAGCTACTCTAAGTCCCATCTTCTGAAGATGACCTTGGAAAGCTTCTGGACTAAGGGGTTTAGTAAGTGGATCTGCCACGTTCTCTGCTGATGTGACCCTCTCAATTTGCACATCACCTCTTTTGATAATATCACGGATTAGGTGATACTTCCTCATAATGTGCTTGGTCCGTTGGTGAGATCTTGGTTCTCTTGCTTGAGCAACCGCCCCAGTGTTGTCACAAAACACAGTAATGGGGTCTTTCATGCTAGGAACAACATTCAACTCTTGAATGAAGTTTCTAATCCAAACACCTTCCTTAGCTGCATCATTTGCAGCTAAGTATTCGGCCTCAGTGGTCGAATCTGCAGTGGTAGTTTGCTTGGAACTCTTCCAACTCACTGCTCGGCCGTTTAGGCAGAAAATGTATCCTGACATTGACTTAAAATCATCTAAGTCAGATGCAAAGCTTGCATCGCAGTATCCTTCGACAGTAAGATCTTTCTGACCTCCGTAAACTAAGAATAAATCTTTAGTACTTTTCAAGTACTTAAGAATATTCTTCACGGCAGCCCAGTGACCATCTCCAGGGTCAGATTGGAAACGACTCGTTACACTAAGTGCATAAGCCACATCCGGTCGAGTACATAACATTGCATACATTATGCTACCTATTGCTGACGCATAAGGTGTATGAGTCATTCTCTCCTTCTCAAGGTTAGTCTCAGGACACATCTTCTTTGAAAGACATGTTCCTACACTCATAGGAAGGTTCTTAACCTTTGCTGACTCCATATTGAATCTCTTCAATACTTTGTCAATGTACATCGATTGTGATAGTCCTATTAACCTTCTAGATCTATCTCTATAGATTTTAATTCCAAGGATATAGGACGCATCACCAAGATCTTTCATCTCGAATTGGTTCGATAACCATAACTTAGTCACTTTCATGTCATCCTTCGAATTCCCAATAAGAAGGATGTCATCAACATAAAGTACTAAGAATTGCACTGAGGTCTCCAATTCCTTTCTATACACACATGATTCATTCGTAATTTGGATGAAGCCAAACGGTTTGACCGATTCATCAAATCGAATGTTCCAATTCCTAGAAGCCTGTTTCAATCCATAGATTGATCTTTGGAGTTTGCAAACCTTTTGCTCACTCCCACTGAATGTGAAACCTATGGGTTGCTCCATATAAATGACTTTATCAATGTCACCATTGAGAAAGGCAGTTTTCACATCCATTTACCATATCTCATAGTCATAATATGCAGCAATGGCAAGCATGAATCGAATGAACTTTTGCATTGCAACTGGTGAAAAGGTTTCGTCAAAGTCTATGCCGGGTCTTTGAGTGAATCCTTTTGCAACCAGTCTTGCCTTGTAGGCTGCAATGCTTCCATCAACTCCAAGCTTTCTCTTAAAGATCCATTTGCAACCTATGGGTTTGATCCCATCAGGCAAATCTACCAAGGTCCAAACTTGGTTGGAGTTCATGGAATCCATTTCGGATTTCATGGCTTCTATCCACTGTTCAGAGTCAGAATCTGAAAGTGCCTCCTCATATGTTAAAGGATCATTATCCTTTTGAGAGATTTCATGGAAGAATCCATACCATCTCTCCGGTTGTCTAGGAGTGCGTTCAGAATGCCTTAGAGGAGGATTTTCATGTGTATCGAAATTCGTGATTGGTTGTGGTTGATCAGAGTGGGACGTCTCTTCAGTGGGTGGTGTGGGGTCACTTTGTACTTCTTCTAATTCTATGATCTTGCCTTTCTTTTCTTTAAGGAACGGTTCCTCAAGAAAAGTGGCATTTCTGGAAATAAACACCTTTTGCTCAGATTGATCATAGAAATAGTATCCTATGGATTCCTTAGGATAACCTACAAAGTAGCATAAGTTAGAACGAGATTCTAACTTATCTCCCACTGTCCTCTTCACGTAAGCAGGACAACCCCAAATTCTTAAGTAAGAATAACTAGGGATTTTACCGTGCCACATTTCATAGGGCGTCTTGGGGACTGACTTAGAGGGAACTAGATTCAGAATCTTTGCTGCACTTTCTAGGGCATAACCCCAGAAAGAAGGTGGTAAGTCAGTGAAACTCATCATGGAACGAACCATATCAAGTAGGGTTCGATTCCTTCTCTCAGAAACTCTATTAAGCTGAGGAGTTCCCGGAGGAGTCCACTGAGAGATAATTCCATTATCTTTGAGATGATTAAGGAATTCTTCACTAAGATACTCGCTTCCTCGATCAGATCGAAATGCTTTGATCTTGTGACCAGTTTGGTTCTCAACCTCCTTTTGAAATTCTAAGAATTTCTCAAAAGCTTCAGATTTATACTTCATTAAGTATACATAACCATACCGACTAAAGTCATCAGTAAAGGTTATGAAGTACTGATGATTGTTTCTAGTGCTTACACTAAGCGGTCCACAAACATCAGTATGGATCAAATCCAAAACCTCAGTGGCACGTTCCACAGTTCCTTTAAAAGGAACTTTGGACATCTTTCCTTTGAGACAGGATTCGTAAGAAGTCAACTCTTTGAGATCATTTTCAGAGAATGATCCTAAAGTGTTTATCTTGCTAATTCTGTTCTTGGAAATGTGTCCTAATCTAGCGTGCCATAAGGGAGCTGAAACTTTGTCATCTCTCTTACGCTTTGTTTCTCGTTGTATATTCATAATATTGATATTTTGAGTTAGGTAAAGTCCATTACTTAGAGTACCGATATGAACGGAAGAGTTGTTCCGTTTGATAAAGTATTTACCATTCTTAATATAAGTTTCATAACCTTCACAATCTAATATTGGAACTGAAATTATATTACGAATAATGCTCGGTACATAAAGGACATTGTTTAATACTAACTCAAAACTATCTAAATCTAATCTAATTGTGCCTAAAGCTCGAGCTTCAACGTTTGAGCCATCGCCGATCTTCAAGACACATTCTCCTTCTTTGAGTTGTTGGACCTCACTTAGCATCTGTACATCATTACAGATATGAGTTCCACAACCGGTATCAAGTACCCAAGAACTAGAATTAATAGAAAGATTTACTTCAACGAGAAAGATACCTTTCTTTAGAGTAGCCTTGTACTCTGGGCAGTTTCTCCTCCAATGTCCCGCTTTGCCACAATGGAAGCAAACATCCTCTTTCTGATCACGCTTCTTCTTTTGGGCCTTCCCCTTCGAAATGCCACCAGTGGGCCTAAGGGGTTTCTTCTTCTTCTTTTGGGCTTTCTTGCCCTTACCTTTAGAAGGCCCAGAAGAGGAAGATGGAGCATTCACCATCAAAACCTTATTGTCCCTCTTGATCGTGCTTTCAGCAGTCACAAGCTGACTAATCAGCTCAGCTACAGTAGCACCAGCATGATTCATGTTGAAGTTAAGGACAAATGGGTTGAATGATGGTGGGAGCGAAGCTAGCAACAAATCCACTGAAAGCTCATCTTTCAGTGGCATGTCCATGGAAGCAAGTTTCTCAGTAAGGGTAAGAAACTTGAGTCCATATTGATGGACACTTGAACCTTCCCTCATTCTCAAGTGGAACAATTCCTTTGAAGTGTTATACCTTGTAACACGTTCATGAGGGCGGTAAAGTTGCTCTAAGTGGTCGTAAATCTCCCAAGCGAATTCCATGGCCTCATGTTGCCTTTGCAAGTCCGGAGACATGTTAGCCAACATAAGGCAACGGGCTTGGAGATTATCATCCTTCCACTTCTGAATCGCGTCCCGCTCGGCCCGAGTGGGAGCCTCCCCTTCGGGACTAGGCTCCCCTTCGAAGAGAACATAAGTTCTCTTCTCAGAATCTAAAATGGTTTTTAGATTCCTCCGCCAATCAGAATAGTTGGGACCAGTCAACTTGTTTGACTCGAGGATCGATACAAGAGGGTTTTTGGTTGCCATTTCAAAACACGTAGAGAATCACAGAATCTACGACCTAAATGGTAAAATAGAGAACTAGTGAGCATGCTGAATTATAACGATATACAAAAGATAAGGTCTTTAATCTATTGTAGCTCCCACTATTTTTCAAAGATCTAGAATTCCCAAAGATCTAAGAGGAACACGTTTCCCAATGGGTACTAAGATCCTAGGCATTTTACCTCGAACCCACGACTCGTAGACATTCTAAGTAAGAACCCTAGGTAGGTACAACTTACCAATTCTAACACCTTTAGAATTCTTAGTAATTGTTTTTGCATCACCTATCTTTCAATATGGACCCACGACTCGTGCGACATCCATATTTACTTAGGCGTTAAGCTAGACCCATCAATCATAAGATCATGACCAAAACTTAGTTCGAACGACCCACAACTCGCGGACATCGCCCTTGCTAAAATTGACCACGAAATATTGACCATTTAAAATGATCAATTAGGTAACTAAGAACTAATAAGCTCCACTAGGTATCCCACGACTCGCGGACAATAACTAGCTTCACTTACTAAACTTAAAACCTATTGATGGAATGCTAGGAATTTAATTCAAAATTTGCATCTCGAATTAAACACCTATTTGTTCGAAATTAGCATAATATTTAATGGGAATTTTCGAATCAACCGGAGAGTTGTCCGGTTCGACCTCACCAACATATATGTTATCCAATTTTATTAGTCTTGATTAATGCAAGTACACTTAAATGCATATCAAACAAGCACATAAACAGATAACATGTTCTAGCATGATACTAACATGTAATGATCATGGGTTCTACCTATCTTATGCGTGATATGTGGGAGCCACTCCACAATCACAAGTTCTAACATACATGCCACATAAACAGTTTAAATCACATAAGGGAAAGCGGTAACAAAATACGAGCCCTATCTCTATTACATTTAACAATTGAGATTCCACTCCCTACGATTTTGAGGGGTCTTCACTTATGGCCTCCTTGTTACTTGAATGTGGTCCATCTTACTCCATGGGTGCATTGTCTCCAAAATGAAAATAAAACCTCACCATCTATCTCTACTCTCAAATTACAATAAAAAGAAAAAGACATAAAGTAATAAGGCTCAATCTTCATATTGGCCTTAGACAATTACACGAGGCATACCCCGGCCTCAAAAACAGTAATATGGAAAGCCACATAATAAATCACATAACAGTACGCACATAAGTGAGGCTCCAACCTCAATTGAAAAACGCAACTATAGGGCTCCAATTTAAACCATCCATGTGCATAAATTAAAACATACATAGATCTAAACCCATGATCACCTAACATGCTTTTGCGAGAATTTAAATTTAGCCAATAAATTAAAATTCTCGTTTCAAGTCCTAATGACTTAAAACACGACTTAGATGCAATTCTTGTTCAAGAGCCTTTTCAATAAAACACGAAAAACAACAAACCAATAAAATTCCAATTAATTTCCAAAATTAATAATTTTACTCTTTCATTATTTTCAGAAAATAAAATTCATAATTTTTCCAAAATCCAAATCGCTTTAATTTCTCAAAAATCCCAATTTAATCAAAAATTTTAAAATAATTTTATTTTAACAAAACTGATTTTAAAAGATAAAATTAAAATAAAATTAAATCGGGATTTTACGGACCGAAACCACGAAAAACACGAAACACGAAAGCGAGCCCGAAAGGGGCCTATCCGCGCGAGGCGCCGTCGTGCAGCAGCGCGCGCAGACGCGCGCCAGCAGCGCGCACAGCGCGCAGCATTTGCCGCTCGCGTGCGCGCGCTGGCCGCGCATCATGCGTGCGCCGCGCGCAGCAGCGCCCGCCACGGCTAGGCGGGCTGGGCAGGCGTCCCGCGCTGTTGCGGGACGGGCTGGGCGGGCGCGCCCGGGACGGCTCCCGCGCGGTTACGGGAGGAGCTGGGCGGCGGCGACGGGCCTGGGTGTGCGACGTGCTAGCACGCCTAGGCTCGTTGCTTTTCGTGTTCGTTTCGTATTTCTGGGTTTCTCGAAAACCCAGTTCAATCCAAAAATTAAAAATTCGATTTAAACATATTTCAATCAAAACGGTTTTCAAAATCACAATTTAAGAAAACAGTTTCAGAAATTCAGGAAAAATTACAGTTTCGTATTTCAAGCTTTCTAAAAGAACTCATGAATACCTAATTCGCATCTAAGCCTAAGAATTTCTACCAAATTCAGAATAATTGAGACGAATCAGAAACACGATTAACGAGGTGGCTCTGATACCACTTGTTGGAAAACATGAATCAGAAAGCAGCGGAATTTAAAAAATTTTCCCAACAAAAGGACCTTGAACTCGCAATCGTGTAACCAAATTCGTAAAGATAGAAAACTTACTTTTTTTTTATTCTTTCTTGAAGCGTTTCAAGCCACCCAAGAACGCTCTTCTCGCGGCTTGATCCCCTCTCCTTGGTAAAGCTCGAATCTTCAAACTTCTAACTTGAAGTCTCTAGAGAAAGTCCACCAACTTGATCACAATCTAACTAGTAAGGATGCTAGTTCTCTAGTTAGTGTTTAGGCTTAACCTAGGGTTTAATTTAATCTTGGAGAAAGGAAGGTGTTCAACACATGAACCAAGAATTGTCAATTAGCTCCATAAGGAGCTCGAGCTCCCCTATTTATAGGGAGGGGGTTGCCGAAATTCCTAGTCCTTTATGGGCTAGGATTTTGGTCCCTCTCTCCTATTACTTGATCATCAAGTATTTTCCAACTTTGACTTTGAATTCTAATTCAAGTCAACTTCTAAGAGAGCTAAAATTATCCAAACTATTTTTGGATAATTTTATACTTTATTTATTATAAAATAAATAACTTATTTTTATCTAATTAATTAATTCGTAATTAATTAACTAGATTATTTTCTCCAAAATTAGACTTTCTTTTTAATTCAAAATTAAACCAAAGTCTATTAAATAATTAACTAATTAATTATTTAATATAAATATAATATATATATATACACACGTGTGTGACACGTGTCACAGTGACACGTGTCACTCACGTGAGCCACACGTGTGACTTCACACGTGTGGAACCCTCTTGGCCCGATTAACTCGTTTAATCATTTTAAAGCCTCAACTCATGTAACCAAGTTGTTGTGTGTGACCCTCTAGGTTCTCAATTCAATTAGCAGTGACCCTAATTAATTAATTCACTAATTAATTAATCAGTCCACAGATTAAACGACCATAGTCTAGCAACAGGTGTTTAACCCCTAGCTGATTTGGAATGTTCGGATTCGACAGAACCTTTAAGTCATTGATTCATGTGATATACAATCCTCCTACTTACTATCTCTCAACCAAGATCTAGGGCAAGGGAATAATCAGAACCCTAATAATCCAGTCTTAAAGCTAAGTGCATTTCATATCCATTTGATCTCAATCCAAGAAACCCTTTTCTTGATGTCTTGATCTACTACCTTGGCCAAGGACTCCATATGGCATATGAATGACTTACACAATAAGAGATCACCTTGCAAATGCAAGTGTAGGTCCTTTCTTGATTCTCATTCACTTTCATGAGTCACTTGTGCAGCCCCAGCATAAGCCTTGAATCAGTTGTCTAAGGCGACACCCTTTAAAGCTTATACCAAAGACTACAGAGTTAACTCATAAAGTAACATGGAACCTCAAGTCTAAGGATCAATTAATCACATCAATGACTCGTGAGATATTTCCTAATCTGGAAGTTTCCATTTCCTGAAATAGAAACTTCCTTTCCCATTTAGGAATGTTCTCACACGGGGCACCTCAGTGAACTTACTTATTAAAGCAAGCACCCTCATGTATCACGCACGTATCAACTATACACTTTCCACCTCCATGAAACAAGGTGGTCCTTCTTAAGGGCGTGATCCCACAAGCAAGCCTTAGAGGAGTCAGGTTGACACTCCCACTGTCTGTAGGACTCATCGGCTTGGAGTATTTTACTAATCATGACTTATGTGATATAGGGCTCGTTTCATGAACCATTTCGCCTAAATGGTAGAGTCCTAAAGTCATCAGGATTAGGGGAGTTCTCATACATGCACAGCTAAAGTAAACGCATACCAAACAAGAGCATATAAAGAACTGTTGCCTCAATTCGTTATTTCATTCAAAGATTGTCTGTGATTACAATAAGGAAAAGCACAAAGCGGATATACAATCGGCTTTTAGGGCACTATTCCTAACACTAATGACAAAGTGTTTAATAGCTTTATGGATTAGGGGAGTTTAATACATGTGCACATACTGGAAACACACAAAATATGTATTGCACATAAAGAAGTGCTTGCCTATGATAATAATCAATCATATATTATTCAAAGATTGTCTGTGATATTAGGAAAGTCCCAAAACGGATTATGACTAATCAACTTTCTAGGGCACTATTCTCAACACCTCGGACATGTAAGTACTCCTAATGATACTGTTCCTAGATTCCCCATGCAGATGCTTTATTTACCTCCACCCAAGTCACCGAACTCCCCCCTCCCGATTCTCATCCCAGAAGAAAAAATACAACTCCTGCAAACATAAATCACTGTCCCGCTCCCACAAAAATGCAAACAAAGAAAATTTTTCCCCTTTATACCTTTCTGATCCAGAAGTCATGCTTATGGATGCTCCTATTACCATAGGTAGTGAGTTGTTGGCCAAGGTAAACGCGCTGCTCTTCATATCTCTGACCCCTATAATAATTTGCGTCTTTTGAAGAAAGTCACAACTTCATTATCTGAATCATAAGGGAGTCTTGTCTTGGCGGAGACTGTGAGGTAGTCCCGCCAATCATCATGAATTTCCTAGCTTGGAATTGTCGGGGTTTGGGGCGTACCTGGGCAATTTGGGAACTGGACAACTATATTAGGCTCTATGACCCCCTCTTGGTCTTTCTCTCCAAGACGAAGAGTAAAAAAGAAAAGAATGGAGAGAATTAGGGATTGCTTTAGTTTGTTCGGTTTGTATGTGGATGCGAAAGGGAAAAGTGGCAGGCTAGCTCTCTTTTGGCGTAAGGACGTACCTATTGATATCCTTAGCTATTGAAAACACCACTTTGATTTGATGATTCACACCCCGAACTCTTTGGTTGGTTGGCATGTTACTTGTTTTTACGGGCATCCTGATGCGGCTAGAATCTAAACCACTTGGAACTTGTTAAAATCCATAAAAAGTTCTCCTCTTAACCCCTGGGTTGTTATAGGTGGACTTTAATGAAATTCTTCCAGCTGATAAAAAGAGCGGCGGGTGGAGCAGACCTCTACATCAGATCAAATCTTTTAGGGACTGTTTGGATGACTACAATTTATTGGATCTTGGGTTACAAGGACATAACTTTACATGGACTAATAACAGTCTAATTCCATTTACTATCAAAGAAAGGTTAGACAGAGACGTTGGTAACCGTGGTTAAAAGGAGTTATTCCCCAACTATTCTGTGAAACATGTTCTCTCTAACACGTCTGATCATTCTTTGGTACTTCTCAACCTAGTGCAATCGGAAGCTCCTGGTAAATACTTATATGGGCGGGGTTCTTCCAAATTCGAATATAGTTAGCTCAGAGAAGAAGAGTGTGAAGATATTGTAAAAGAGTGTTGGTCGTCATAATCGGGCGTATATAGGGAATCCTTGGCTTGGAGGAAAATAGAATGGTGTCAGATCGAGTTGGCAACTTGGAGTGCTGATAAGTTTGATATTCCCAGGAAACCTATCAAGAAATTAGAAGAGAAGTTACAAGAAATCAGAAATGGAGATATTACAGTGGAAAGCAAAATTCTTGAACAAAAACATAGAACAAATATTTCAGAGTGGTATACTAGAGAAGAAACTTGGCGGCACCAAAGGGCAAAGGCTCATTGGCTGCGGGATGGAGATAGAAAATACGACTTATTTCTTCTCTAGAGCTAAAAACAGGGAGAAAAAGAATCAGATTACTAAACTAGTTGATGGAGATAGGGTCCAACGTGCTAAGCTAGAAGAATTACATTCTGTGGTACTAGGCTATTTTCATGAGATTTTTAAATCTAATCAGGCTACAGCTATGGAGATTGATAGTATGATTAACTGTTTGCCAAGAAAAGGGACACAAGTAATGAATGATCATCTGCTTGTGCAGTATACTCATCTGGAAATCGATAAGGTGCTAAATCCATGTTCCCTTTAAAAGATCCCGACCCTGATGGTATGCCTCCCTTTTTTTTTTCAAAAATTTCGGTCTTTTATCCGTAAGGACACTATTGACTGCACTATTGATATCTTAAATTTTGGTCAAGCTGAGAAAAGTATGCATGCTACTAATATCGTTTTAATTTCTAAATGTGAAAATCCAACTAGCGTGTCTCAACTTAGACCAATAAGCTTATGTAACGTTATGTACAAAATTGCCTCAAAGGCCATTTCAAGTTGTCTGAAGCCTATTTTTTAAAACATCATCTCCCTATCTCAAAGTGCCTTCGTTACGGGGAGGTTGATAACTGATAATGTTTTATGTGCTTTTGAAATTAAGCACTTCATAAAGCACAAAAAGTAGGGTAATGAAGGCTTTATGGCACTCAAGTTGGACCTTAGCAAGGCTTATGACAGGGTGAAGTAGAGTTTCTTAGAGCGTACTACGTTGAAGTTAGGTTTTCATATTAATTTTGTGAATTTAATTCTTAGTTGTATCTCTTCAGTTGATTACTCTTTTGTCCTTAACGGTGTTACTTTTGGTAATTTCTCTCTGGGTCGTTTTCTCCGGCAAGGAGATCCACTTTTTCACCATACTCATTCTTGCTATGTATAGAGGTGTTTAGCTTTCTTATTGAGCAGGAGAATAGGGTGAAAGGAATTTGGATTTGTAGAGAGGCTTCAGTGATTTCTCACTTATTGTTCGCTGATGATACGATGATTTTTAGCCGGCTTCTTTAGGGGAAGTGGAAGGTATATTGGAGGTGCTAAGGAAATACGAAATTATATCTTGCCAAGTGATCAATTATGATAAGTCCACAGTAGTTTTCAGCCCAAATACGTCTACGGAGTTGGCATCCAATCTAGCCTCGAGACTGGGTGTTAAGGTGGTACACAAGCACGATAAATATTTGGGACTCCTGGTAATGGTAGGGGCCTCAAAGAAGAAAGTCTTTGCTAGCATTCGAGATAGGGTATGGAATAGGGTTCAAGGATGGCGAGATAAGACTTTATCTCAAGTGGGGTGAGATATACTCATCAAAGCCATCCTTCAGACTTTCTCGGCCTATGCGATGAGTTGTTTCAAGCTTCTAGAGACGTTTCTAAGAGAGATCTCTTCAATGATGGCTTTATTTTGGTGGAATGGTAACAATGGTAATAAGATACATTGGTTAAGTTGGGAGAATTTATGTAGACCGAAGGGTGAAGGAGGTATGGGGTTCCGTAATTTGAGGGTGTTCAATTTGGCAATTCTAGCAAAACAGGGGTGGAGAATAGTTACTGAACCCAATAGCTTATTATCCAGGCTTCTTCGTGCAAGGTATTTTGCAGGGGGTGATTTTTTCGAAGCTTCTTTAAGGTTGAACCCCGTCCCTTACCTGGAGGAGTATCATTGCGGCGAGGTCACTTCTTGAGCAAGTTGCGAGGTGGAAAGTTGGGAATGGCTCCAACATTCACATTTGGGAAGATAAGTGGATTCCCCAACCTAAATGTTTCAAGCCTATGTTAAGACCGGAGGGCACCGATAGCCTTGTTTATGGGAAATAGTTAATATTCAGTGAAGGGGGATGGGACGAGACTTTAGTACGAAGCTATTTCATTGAGGCGGATGCAGAGGTCATTTTATCCCTTCCTCTGGGCGAAGCAAGCAGGTTAGATAGGAGAATTTGGCATTACAATAGGAATTGTCAGTTTTCGGTAAATAGTGCATATAATTTGGCTTTGTCAAAAATCAATTGTAAGTTGCAGGGAGGACAACCGTCCAACAGTAGGGAGTGGAATTTTATTTGGAGTAGACGAATAGCACCAAAAATTAAAGTGTTTATGTGGAGGTTGTGTCGAGAGGCACTACCTACGGGAGAAGCTCTGGCCATGCAGTGAAGCGGTTATGTGTCCTTGGTGTAAGTGCTCGTCGGAGACTCTTGAACACATTTTTGTCAGCTATTGTATAGCTCGTCAGTTCTGGGCACATTCCCATTTTCCTAGTACTAAAAAAATATATAAACAATATATAAATTATTCTTGAACAAATTAAAGATATGTATAAAAATTACCTCATCACTGATTGGTACTTGAACAAAACTTCAGAAGAAGATATTTCTGTATTAAAACACGGAGACAAAACTATAAATTAATATATAAATAAATACCACAAAATATTAAAATATAAATGTACTGTAAATATGTAAGGAAAAAAATCTTACGTCTCAGTTCATATAATGTATACGGTGGAACAACCTTTTTGTATGTTACAAAAAAAATAATACACAAATAATTCATAAATTGTCACTAAAAGAATATAGATAAAAAAAAATTACCTTCTCATGCAGCCTACTTGAACAAAAGCTTCAAAAATGATATATTCTCTATCAAAGAATTAAGAAAAAAAACATAAAATAAAAACTCACACTCACACAAATATAATACATAAATTATCATTCAACAAATGTATATATATAATTATCTTCCGACGGATGGTACCTAATAAAAATTTCAAAAGAAAGTATTTATCTATAAAAGTAAAAAGAGAAAATAAACAATGGATTAGTATACAAATATAACACTTTGAAAAATTAAAATATAAATATGTTGTGAATCATCATCATCACAATTTATGATGTACGGTGTAAGAACAGATCCAATAATCAAAGAAGAGATTAACTGAGTTATATTCAACGCTTGTGCCAAAACTAATGTCGTAAAAATTTTATGAGTGAATAGAATTATAGAGAGACAATGAGGAGCCAATTGTTTCTCTATAAATTAGCCAACTACATCTCTATAACATCAGACTCGTTTCGAATGAAAATCTTCTTAATTTATTTCAATATTTCACTATATATTGTAGAGGTATATTTGCTAAAATAAATCTAAAAAAAAATTCCACTGATTATCTATTATTTGCTAAATAATAATATATTATGTATGCCAAATGATTACATGATTTCCACGAATTTCAAATATAAAAATCTCTCAACCAATTGAAAATAAACTTTTGGTATCATTAAGGGGATTAAGTGCTTAATTTAATTTAATTTAATTATGTATTCTATATTTCTATACTTTGACATAAATAAAATGATATTAGTTAACTCTTTTTAAAATTTATGAGATTAATGTCTTAATTCGTGGGATTTAATAAATAATTAAAGTATTAAAAAAAATTCCACCGATTATTTATGCCAAATGATTACATGATTTTCCACAGATTTATGTATTCCATATTTCTATACTTGACATAAATAAAATAATATTAGTTGACTTTTCCAAATTTATGATATTAATATCTTAATTAGTGGGATTTAGTAAATAATTAAATATTAAATAGTTTGAAAAACTAACTAACCAATCAAATAATTTTTAAAGAATAAAAATATTCAAAAAAATCACAAAATTCCGTTCAGTCAAAATTGACATAATTTGGGTCAAAGACACCCTTTCTATATATAGTATAGATATAGATATAGACGAGCACATAATTTAAAATCCAATGACAACATATAAGTATAAAAAGAAAACCAACCTTTTATTTACTCATTTCAAAATTACAAAATTTTGTAAATAAAAGAAAGGAAAGTAACAAAAAACACACTAAGTTTATTACATAGGCGTTCTACAAAAATATATACTAATAAATAAATATATGTTAAACAACTAATCCTGTTTGACCTAATTCATGTAAAGGGCGAAGAAGGACAAGATGGATGCCCAAACGATGGTACCCACAGCAGGGAAGGCAACAATGGCATCGTTGTGGCTTGGACTGGGGGTGGGGCTGGAAGTGGGGGAGTTACTACTGGGGGGCGGGCCATGATGTTTGAGCAAATGTTTAGGATTTAAGTCTACTTTAGCTATTGCAATGCTCATATGGGCGGCCAAAAGTAGGGCGACATAGGCAATCTTGGTTGCGTCCATCTCGGTCGTATGTTATCGTGAGACTCGATGAAACTGCAAAAGATGCCTATCTCACAGTTGAGAAATCAACGTATCTTGTCTTCTTCTTCTTATTCTTCTTTTTCTTCTTCTTGTTATTCTTATTTTTGTGTGTTTTTTGTTTCTTTGTTGTGAAACATGGTAGCAATTCTATATCCATTTATAGTGATCGGATTACTATTTTTAGAAATGGTTGTTATTTTTTTAAGTAATTTGTGAGCGGTTGATGTTTGGTGAAATGGACATATTCATAAGGATCATAATTTAGCAAACATAATTGCCGAAAAAAGTGTAAGCACCTTAAAGTTTCATACATCACACTTAGACCCCCTTTATGAGATCAAGGAAAGTATGTAGTTATCAAGAAATGGTCTAAATTACACATGCACAATCCATGATAAGTATTCACACATAATTGACAAGAATATTATATAAATGAGGCTAGTTATTTATTATTAGTTATAGAATAGCATATTAGCAAATTAATTACACTTAAGCAACATATAAAAGTACATCAACATTGTATTATTTGACAATCAAGTATAAGTAGTGTATATAATTGCGACATTTAAGCAAGCTTAGTCACAACATGCTCATTTGATCACATAGGGACATGTCTTTGTTATAAAACGTTATATTTTAGTCAAACATAACACAACAATGCTTACGAGGCCGATAATATCATTCTTAATTAATGCTTAATCTATACTGTTATATTAAGTGTCAGGGGTAGATATAAACTGTGACGCCCCGTATTTTCAAGATTAATCAGGTATGACGTCACGAGTGAGGTCAGACCGAGTGTTACGTGTTTTAATTATTTAACTATGTGATGTAACATGCCTAACATGACAGCGTGAATTTTATTTAAGCTGTGTGCACTTTAGAATTTAATTAAATATGTTTGGGATCGAATACCCAATATTTGAAAGTTAGGGACCTAATTATAATTTGGGTGTTTTGGGCCATTCGTGGCTACCTTGAGCTCGGGGATTCGAATTTAAATTCTGACTTTACCATTGGATTTGTTCAGCGATTCGGGTCCAATGGAACTAGCCTCGCCTTTTTCCACAACCGTTTGAACCCTCTACCGATTTAATTTCTAGACGATTGAACCAAACCCGTCTTGAACCGAACCGAAATGGTTTCTTAGCCTAAGAGGACCAAACCCCTCCCTCCTTCTGATTTTGTGCTGCACGATTCAAGGGAGAAAAGAAAAGGGAGAAAGATCCACTATTCACCCCAATCTTTGTGCTCGAGATTCTGACTTCCTCGCTTGCCCGATCAACGATCCAAGGTCAGCAATGTATTCCTCTCTTCGAGTGCTTAGATTTCTCCCGATTGAATCTTGCTTTAAGTGCTTGCATCCATGGCTTTGTCGAAGATGATGAATAGTGCCTAATTACGAAAACTTGCTCCCAACGTGCTTATATGTGATGTGAATCGATACCAATGTGTTATACTTGTGTATTTTAATGTATTTTGGTGTATTAAGTGATTGGGATGAGATTTGGGGTGGTTTTAGAACCTTTCATGTCGACCCCCTGCTGCTTTGCTGTTGATTTTCGGAGAAGATGACCCAACACAGCCGTGTTAAGCCTCAGTTCATTCCCAACACGGCCTTGTCTTAGCTTCGAGTTGGAAAATAATCTGCTCCCACACGGCCATGTCAGGTTCCAGGCTAATTTTGACATGACCATGTTGACTTCGTTTGTGCTCTGTTTGGCCTGAAATTTTCACCAAAGAAACCTTTTGAAGTGTAGAGTATTCTCCAATTGGAATCACATCAATATCATTTCTGGTTTGTGAGTTATAACCATTTCAATTTGGTGTCGCCACTTTACCAAAAATCTGCATTCATCCAATTTCAGGCCTACGCCATTTTCACATCGCTTTGAACCACGATTCGAGTCATATATCATTGGAAAGCCCTATTTGTGTAGTTCATACCCAATAAACAAAACTCAATTCCAACTTCTAAAACTCTAGATATTCCCATTTTTCTACAGCTTGCGCGTTTTCGAAAACTGTCAGCTTTCGCTAAACTTTGCCAAAACCTCTCTTCTTGCTTTCCTTTCACTTCCTTGATTTTTGTATGTGATCTATATGAATTATATACTTGATTAAGTTATTTAAT
The DNA here is from genome assembly GCA_037501455.1 of Lantana camara. NCBI lineage: Eukaryota > Viridiplantae > Streptophyta > Magnoliopsida > Lamiales > Verbenaceae > Lantana > Lantana camara. Next base: position 61,295,391 of record CM074856.1, read on the forward strand.
TATGTTCTAATATTTTATTGCACGACCATATATCACACGTACACTTGAATTATATGCCTATTTGATGCATGGAACATTATTTGTGCACATGAATACTATCATGACATAGCATATCATTTCATATATCATTCCACACACCTCATATTAATATTGTGTGTCTTACTTGGTTTCATATTCAATTTTTTCTCATGAGTACACATTGTTCCTTCTCTTGTGCAGTTCGTTTCTAGGGCGAAGACTTCCGGATCGAATAGACACCCATATTCCTTATGTTTCTTGTCTTGTGGTGTTCCAAGTGAGGGTGTTTTCTGTTCTAGTTATGTATTAAACCCTACAACCCGTATGTGAATATTTTGGCCAAAAACCTTATTGTATATTTATATTATTTTCAAAGGAGAATCATCGAGTAAATGTTTTAAAAGAATTGAACCGTTTCCAATGTACTGAACTGAATTACTGATTCCCTACTTTTTTGGCGAGAAATGCACTGCACACTGTATTGTGGGCCAGGGGAAAGCAATTTCATGCATTTTTGGAGGAGAATGTGGTAACCCCCGTTACCATTTAGGAGTACTATTTCAGTAACCCCCGTTAACAGACACAGGAGCATCACTTGAGGTGGAATATGGGAGTAACGCCCGTTACTCCCTGGAAGTACAACTATGGTAACACTCGTTACTAGAGGCAGGAGGAGATGATTTTTGGCGCAGGAAGGGTAACACCCGTTACCATTGGGCAGAAGAAAAGTGGTAACGCTCGTTACCACTTATAAAAGCGCAAGCACAATTTAGGCTTGTAACAGGCGTTAACAAGAATTACGCATGGATTAGTAACGCCCCGTTAGAACTGTCAGCGAGAGATATTAGGGTTGATATTTAAGTGCGTTTTGGAGTCTTTTTGAGGGTGTGCTTCCGACAATTCGTAACCTAGCTTGGAGGAAGGGGCTGCTGGGCGTTTTCAAGAGTTTTTTAGAGAATTCAGACTGATTAATTCGAAACTAATTCAGTTTTTCCGATTTTATTGTTGCTTTATTATTTAAACTAAATCCTCAAGTTTTAGTTTTCACATGTTAGATTTAATTTTCCAGAATTTCTAGAATGTTTATGAGTTTAATTCTTAGACTTTGTTTAGTTTTGATAAATATGATTTCTTTTAATGCAATTTCCTTTAGTTTTATAACTTTTGCTTTAACTATGAGTAGCTAATTCTCTAGGGCTAGGGGGTGATGATGAATGCATGATAGATGTTCGATATAATGCTTGAATGACTTGTGTATTTCTTAGTTTTGAAAGCAGACTTAATTTGAATTGCAACGGTCTGGCCAACCTTAGCATGAATTAGAATTGCCTATAGATTGAAAAATTGATGGTGATTTGGATTGTTTTCATAACTTGTAAGTTGTAGGATACAAAGAGATTTGGTTCTAGCTTATACAACAGTAATCTTATTCCATGTCGAGCCACTAGAATATTGAATTGCACTAGTCTTGTTCTTATAGTTTAATTAACTATTGGTGATTGCGAGAGCAACATTGAACACTAATTAAGCACTTGGTTACACCTTGAGAGAGGGTAATAAAAATATAAGTGACTAGGTTGTAGAATTACACTTGTCAGACAAGTATTATTTTGGCTCTTGATTGTATGATTCATAACTTTCCCTTGCCTGCTTAGTTTACTGAAGTAGTTCACGTGTTTTTAGTATTAATTGTGTTTATTTCTAGTTAATTGTTAATTTCTGTTTTAGTAGAGTGATAGATAACAATCAATTGCTTTTCGTTCGGTCTTTAGATTAGAGAATAATATAGAGTAGTGATTGATTTCCCTTCCCTGTGGGTACGTTCCTGTTGTGCTACGCGTATGTTAGTGTACACTTGCACGATTGGTTTTTAACTGTAGTAAAATCATACAACAAGTTTTTGGCACCGTTACCAGGGAAGGCGTTTTAAATCAATATTACTTAAATATTTTGATCTTGTGCTTTAGACCATTATTCTATCTTGTGCTTGTAGCCTTTGTCATTACAGAATTGTGCTATAGACTTTCCTTGACCTTGTGTAGATTCGATGGCCGAAGACCCTACCAACGCAAGAGATGGAGGAGTGGAAGATCCGATTCCTGACCCACCTCCTCCAGCCATTAGAGATTACAATTTACCGAATGCAGGGGATTCAAACTGCAACTCGTCCCCCTATTGCAGCGAATAACTTTGAGATCAAACCAGCTATCATAAACTTGCTGCAAAACAATCCATTTTCAGGATTACCACTGGAGGATCCGACTTCACATCTTGAGTACTTTCTTGAAGTGTGTGATACTTTCAAGATCCACAATATCACACTTGATGGCATCCGAGTTAGACTCTTCCCATTCTCACTTAGGGAACGAGCCAAAGGATGGTTGAGTACTGTACCGAATGAATTCTTTCTAAGCTGGGAGGCACTTTCTCAGGCTTTTCTAGCCAAATTTTTCCCTTTCAGCAAAACTACGAAGTACAGGAATGAGATTCAAAGTTTCCGACAGATGGATGGAGAGCCTTTCTATGAGGCTTGGGAGAGATTTAAAGATTTGCAGAAAAAGTGTCCACGCCATGGGATTCTCGGTTGGTTATTGATTCAGACATTTTATAATGGAATGTCTCCTACTTTCAGAGGAGCGATGGATGCCGCATCTGATGGAGCTTTCTTATCAAAATGTGAAACAATTGCTGCTGAACTATTAGAGAATATGTCACAGAATGATGTTTTTGTGCATGAGAGGAGCTATTCTCAACCGGCTAAGGTTGCAGCAGGAGTCATAGAGCTTGATGGCCTAACCGCCATCAATGCCCAAATTGAAGCTCTTAATAATAGATTAGACCAACTTTCCGTGAATGCAATTGGAACACAATTCCAATAAATGCAGGTAAATTGTGATATTTGTAGTGGCCCACATGTGTTTAACATATGTCCTTATTCCAATACAGGTGAGCAGGTGCAAGAGCAAGTGAGTTATGCAAATAATGTAAACACCTACAGCCCTAGTTGGGGAAACTTTCCTCAACAACCAATACTGCAATCCAGACCGCCGTTTCAACCTAAACCTCAAGGTCTATGTCGACCAGACCTAGTCCATATTCCAGGCCGTTATTTGATGCAACCTGAACCTCCCCCATACATTCCTCATACTCAACCCTTTCCGGAACAGAAGCAGGGATGGGAGGCTGCACTTGAGAAGTTCATAGCAGTATCTTCAGACAAATTTCAGAAATTGGAAACTCAAGTAGAGCAGTTGGTGAATCAGAATAAGAATTTGGAGACTCATATAGGTCAAATAGCCCGATCATTGAATACAAGAGGCCAAAGGATGTTGTAGGATCAAACCGAAAACAATCATAACGAACAGTGCAAGGCCATAGCCTTGAGAAGTGGTAAGAAATATGAAGGCCCAAAGCTGCCTACAGATTCTGATGTAGACAACAGTGTTAGGAAAGAGACTGAAGGAGCAATTGAGACTAAGGAGGGAAGTGTAGAGGAGAAAAAGGAAGAGCCCCCTTCAAAGCCAAAGGTGAATGTGGCACCCATGGAATATGTGCCACCGGTTCCCTTTCTCCAAAGATTACAGAAGCAGAATTTGGAGAAACAGTTTGAGAAGTTTTTGAGCACCTTCAAGGAGTTACATATCAATATTCCCTTTGCAGAAGCATTAGTACAAATGCCGACTTATGTTAAGTTTCTGAAGGAGATCCTCTCTAACAAAAGAAAATTGGAGGAGTATGCCACCATTGCACTTATTGAGGAGTGCAGCGCTATTATTCAGCATAAGGTTCCCCTGAAGCTTAAGGATCCAGGGGAATACTAAAACACACGGATTAACTCAGTAAACTAAACAGGTAGGGGAAAAGTAATGAATCATATAATCAAGAGCTAATATGATACTCGTCTGACAAGTGTAATTCTACAACCTAGTCACTTATATTTGTATTACCCTCTCTCAAGGTGTAACCAAGTGCTTAATTAGTGTTCAATGTTGCTCTAGCAATCACCAATAGTTAATTAAACCATAGGAACAAGACTAGTGTAATTCAATATTCTATCGGCTCGGCATGGAATAAGATTACTATTGTATAAGCTAAGACCAAGTCTCTTTGTACCCTACAACTTACAAGTTGTGAAAACCATCTAAATTACCATCACTCTTTTGATCTATAGGCAATTATGACACATGCTAAGGGTGATCAGGCCATCGCAAGTCAATTCGAACCTGTTTTCAAACTAAGAATTAACACAAGTCATTCAAGCATCTTATCAAACATCTATCATGCAATCATCATCACTCCCCGTAGCCCTAGAGAATTAGCTACTCATAATTAAAACAAAACTCATAAAACTAAAGGAAATTGCATTAAAATAATTCATAGTCATCAAATCTAAACAAAGTTTCAAAAATAAAAGCATAAACATTCAGTAATATCTAAAAACGAATCTAACATACGAAAACTAATCAAAACTAAACTTAAAGGAATTAGTTTGTAAATTAAAGCAACAATAAAACCAAAGATCGTTCTAAGAATTTAATCCTCTCGTCTTCTCGAATTCTCTGGAAAATCTCTGAAACTCCTTGTCTTCACTCTAAAACCCTAGGTCTTGCCCTGGAAGAAAAGCTCTCTAAAAAAGACTCCAAAAACGCACTAATATAGCAGCCTAAAGAATTCTCTCGCCGCCTAGGTAACAGGCGTTACCTCTCCATGTACATTTGTTGTTAACGCCCGTTACTGCTTGAAATCGCCATAACATTTTTATTAGTGGTAACGGGCATTACCACTTTCCTTCTGCATAGGGTCAACGGGCGTTACCCCTCTTCTCTCGCCAAAAGCTCCAGTTCTGTGGCTAGTAACGGGCGTTACTAACTTTGTACTCCTAAGTGGTAATGGGAGTTACCACATTTTCTTCCAAAAATGCGTGAAATTGCTTCGCTTCGCCATTTCTCAACTCCTAATCTAAAATCACCTAAACGGAGCAAAATAAACACATAAACGCATCAAACGACACCAAAAATATGATCTAATTACGCTCAAAACCATGTAATTTCTACACACAACAAAATCTCCCACACTTGAATATTGCTCGTGCCCGAGTAATCCGAAAATTAAGAAAACACATCCTCATCAAACCTTCCCCTCAAAGCAATCATCAAACCCTCGCCTAAACAAGTCTAGCTAATCCAATCAAGTACTCGTGAACATAAGATCCTCAAAACTTAGTATGAAAAGTATACCCTTGTGTAGTGTGTGAATCAAACGGAACATTGTACAAAAATTAGTTTGACAAATTCACAATTCCCTTCTAAGTTCTAATCATCAACTTCGGAATACACTCTTCGCACCTATCTCCACTAATGGAATTAAATCAAGAATTAGAATCGGTAGGTCTTTTCGAGCTTGTAATATAGGCTAAGGGTAAGGTTATGAAAATTTGGATCAAGTGACTACTCATCAAGCTTACATCATTCAATCTATACAAAACACGAAATTTTCATTCGCCATTAAACACGGAAATCACCCCAATTTCTTCAATTAAATCCCACACTCTCAATTTCACCCTTTGCATAATTTTCTTTTCTCTTCTTTTGCTCTTTCTCTCTTTTTTCTCTTTTCACACTTTTCTCATTCTTTTTCTTTTTCTCTACAATAACCCTCTATTCAACTACAAGAACTATAAAAAGGGTCAAAAGACAGATAGTTACCATAATAATCAAACGAGCAAGCCTTGGTGTAAAAATTATCAAGGTAGGTATTTCTATGTTGTTCATTGGCTTATAATGTGGCTACAAAAATCTTTGCACAACAATTAGGCTCAACGGGGTGAATAAGATTACGTTATTTAGTGAATGTAATAGCCTAAGGTGCTTGTCCCACATCGGATTGGAGAGTGGTTTGAAGCTGCTTTATAAGTAGTGGATCCCTCTCCCCTGAGTAGAGGCCTTTTGGGTGCACTGGGTTATACCAGTGGCTCGAAACGTAAAACCGTGAGGCGCTTGGGGTCTACCCTTGGCCAAAGCGGACAATATCGAACGGTGGGTCTTTGGGCTGTTACAGTGAAAAACGGTTAAATAGAAAAGTTTAAAATCCTCCGACAATGAATGCCTACTTCACTTCCTTAATCTTTCATTAACTCAAAATTTCGCCTCGATTGGACTAAAATGCATCCTCATCAAAGCTTAGACTCATTCGGAAATCATCAACTCATCTTTCTAAGCAAAGTACATTATCTTGTTCAAAAGTGATCAAAATATAAGTGCATACTAACACACTAAATCATCAAATCTCATGCAATTTTCCTCAATTCAAAAAGCCTAACTTATTCTAGCAAAAGCTCAACAATGAAACTTCAAAGAAAAAGTTCAAAACGAGGGAAAATTTTTAAAATTTTTCAAAATTACTCGATTTTTAGCAAATCACAAGCGAAACTACATCTAAACATGCAAATATTCAATAAAACTCATAACAAACATTCACTTTATCCCCCACACTTAAACTATGCAATGTCCTCATGCAATTGAAAGAATTAAAGGACAAGAAAACTCCATGATCAAATAAAGAACTGGCAACGTGCTAGCACAGCTTCTAAAACCTGAACAAGTGATTAGAAAACACGGATCAAGTGCACAGGCAATTGACAATCAACATGCATCGAACAATTAACACACAAGTCACAAATTCAAGTAAAGAAAGAGCACTATTGCATAAACAAAATTCAGGAATTCAAACATATGCAAAAATCTAAGTGTAGCCAAAATATCCAAACATAACAACGAATAAACGAAGAAAGAATGTCTAGAAATCAGGGGAGAAAAACAAAATAACAGAATCAGGGTGATGGGGGTCCTCCAAAATACTGGTCAACACGAGCATTGAACCCGTCAAACTTGGCCTCCAACCTGGCCTCCCACGCATCAAATCGCTCATCCACATAGTGTGCTAAATCCTCAAGTCTCACGGTTACGGTGGTCAAATCAGTCCTCAATCCTGCTAACTCTGCACGTACGCCTCTCAAAGTAACAAGAGCTTTATCACTAGCCTCAGCAACAACAGGCGCGACACTGCGAAGAGTCGCAAACTCGTCATCTGGCCTATCAGGTATCCGAGCTAAAAGCTCCTTCTGCCTCTCAGAAAGCTCATCAAACTGGGCCTTACCCCAGCTATACATCTACCAGAGACGATCTCTATCTCTAATGGGCCATCATGGAAAGTTCCAATCTTTCAGCTCCCCACTCTCCCAAGCAATAGCCAAACCCACAGTCTCCAAGTACTGTGGACCAATATCATATCCAAACTCAACAGGTAAAGCTCCCTGCGGTCTCCAATTCATCTCCCGAGCAAACATAGTCACGAAAGCACCATGAACAATAGTGTCAGTAACACTCCCAACAGTCTCCTTAACCTTTTATAGAAACTCAACCGTTCCATCAAACTTGATGCCTTCCTTCATCATGTACATTATATCCAACTCAGTCTCCGTAATATGGCTATCTCTTCCATATCTAGCAAAAAATCCCGTGGCTAAAATCCTATGGACTAGTACCCAAGTTAAAGAATCAAGATAGCTGTCATGTGTGCATCGAGGGGAATAACTAGGAACACCCTCTAGCAAAGGAAAGGATCTCCATACCGCCTCTCGCTGAGTATCGTTCCATTTAGGCAAAGAAGTAGTGGCATTAGCTGGGAAATGAAGAATCTCTCTTATCCGGCTCACGCTCCATGCTCGAGTTTCCATATCATCTAGAGTGAAGGTCAAGGTGTTGTCTACCGGATCGAAGTTCATTGTGGTGGAGAAAGCAGACGTCATCTCTCCGTAGGTCATATCCTTCCTAGAAAGGAATGGTAACCAACCTACGTTGTCAAACAATCTTTTCACTTCTTCCCAAACCTCAAACTTCTCCATCCACGTGTTCTTGAAGAATTTAGTAGACACAATGTTCCTTGTCAAATTCCTTTGAAAAGGGTTACCCAAAGCATTAACCGTTATGTTGACCGATCCAAAAGGTTGATGGTCCAATCGAGATGAACTAGTGAAGGGCTCCGGGGCTCTAGAGCACTTAGTGCGACCCATAGTACCTAAATCAAACAAATATAGACAGACAAAGCATATAAAAATCAACCACAATTCACTTAGACAATTTATCAAACACCTTGTGTGCTTAAGCCTAGGGTGTCACTTCTAACTTAAGTTCTTCATCTACCCAACTCAAATTCTCACTAGCTTATAATCTACAATTCGAACTCAAAATTCTTTACCTTCGATTTCATAATTCGGACGCAAGATTACTTAGAAGTTAGGATTCTTCAAAGATTTAACCCAATTCAAGTTAAATTCAATTCAAGGCATTAATCCTAATTCTAGCATGCATAATCTCTCAAAATTTATCAATTCAATCTCAAGGTGATTCCTAATATGCAAATTCAATCATAGTGTCAATCTTAGATTGAAAAAATTAGCGCTAACAATTCACTCTAAGAAAGGAGATATTGACTTACTTTGATTCACAAGGGAGGAGAGAGTGAGTAGACTTGGTGGAAAAGCTTCTTGCTTGCAAATTGATAATGGTTGGCCAAAGGGAACTATTGAATCTCTTCTAAGGTAGAATAAGTGGGTGCAAGTGTATTTATAAGTTTGGGGAGAAAATTTTGAAATTGGGTAGGAAAAGAATTAATTTAACCCTAAAAACGTGTTTCCTAAACCCCGATTTTTGCCCAATCGGACTGGTAATGGGCGTTACCGGTTTTTCTCGTGAAAGGGGTAACGACCGTTACCTCTCTCGGCCCAGACGCCTGACTTCATTAATGGGCGTTACTGAAAAACAACTGCTGGGGTGTAACGCCCGTTACCTACACTACCTTGGACGCCTGACCTTGTTAATGGGTGTTTCCAAAAGGTAACGACAATGGTGTAATGCCCGTTACTAACTGTTCCACCCAAAACACAATTAAAACACAAACGCAAAACGAATGGTGCTCAATCACGTCAATTAACTGAAATTAACTCATATGATTCAATCAAACCAAAGTGCATCATTCTCGAAACACATAAACACATATATCCATCCATATCAACAATTCATTCTCCTCATGAAAGAAAATCAATGTCATGCACACGCATACGAACAAAGTGAATGGACCTCAATATTGACAATAATGCTCAAATCACGGTCCTTGCACTATCTATACCTTGGCTTACTAGTAAAACATCAAGTGACCTGCAAACAAGAGAGACAACTCAATTAACGCGAGAAAAACAAGGATAAAAGAAACGAAAACAACGGAAACAAAAAAAAAGAGAAAAGGAAAAAAAATTTAGTTCTAAGTTAAAGTTGTTAAGTTGACTTTGTAGACCGGATTGGGATTAACAATCCCCTAGCAACGAGTCACTAGGAGTGACCTCGTTCTTGTTACTCTCAAAACCGGAACTTGATCTCCAAGTATCTAATTCCAAAACATCCTTTATTCTCGATCTCCGAGAATTCGGTTTTCCTTCCCAATCAACTGCATCCCTTTTCTCTGTGAACAGTATCTTTCCATCTGGGGTATCACTTATAACCTTAATCATGCAACACTTATTCGGAATCACCGGTGGTGTCATGGAACCAAAATTCCGAAACTCCATTCGTTCATCTCCTATTTTGAACGTGAGCCGTCCATTCTGAACATTTATATTCGCTCCAGTCGTAGCCAGAAACGGTCTTCCAAGGATCAATGACATCCTCTCACCGCTCTCAATATCAAGAACTACAAAATCAGTAGGAATGCGAAATCTTCCAACTTTTACCAAAACATCTTCAAGAATTCCTATCGGATACTTCACCGATCTGTCTGCTAGTTGGAGTGTCATATTAGTCGGTGTAAGCTCCTTTACTCCTAATTTCCTACAAGTAGGTAATGGGATTAAATTCACACTATCTCCTAAATCACATAAAGCATTATGGAATTGCAAAGAACCAATAGTAAGAGGAATTGAAAAACTCCCTGGATCTTTAAGCTTCGGGGGAAGCTTATGCTAAATAATAGCACTGCATTCCTCAGTAAGTATAACAGTAGTGAAGTTCTCAGACTTCTCCTTGCTTGAAATCACTTCTTTCTCTAAGTTCTCCTTCTTAAAATCATCTTCCTTTTCAACTCTCTCAAGCACAACTTTCTCAACATCCGAACCTGCAAGTATCTTTGGACCTTCGTTTTCTCTATTATCTCCTACAAATATGGTCTGACAATGCTCCTTAGGATTGTTTTCAGTTTGGCTCGGTAGCATTCCTGGGCCTCTCAGATTCAGAGATTGGGCAATCTGACCGATCTGAGTCTCCAAAGTTCTGGTCTGATTTACCACTTGATCTAATTGAGCTTCCAACTTCTGATGTCGACCCGTAGACATGGTTATGAACTTCTCAAGTGCGACCTCCCATCCCTGCTTTTGCTCCTGTTGAGGGGGCGCAACATTAAATGGGGCTGGTGGTCGTATTTAAAATTGCTGCCTAGGTTGAAACTGCGGCCTAGGTTGAAGTGGTTGTTGAACATTCTGATTATTAGACCACGACAAGTGAGGGTGGTTCTTCCATCCTGGACTGTAGGTGTTTGAGTAGGGATCATTTGCTGGTTTGAAGTTGTTTGCATAATTCGCCTAGTCTTGCACCTGTTCTCCTACATTGGTATGAGGACACATATTAAACTCGTGTAGACCACTACAAATTTCACATGTTACCTGAACTGGTTGGGATTGTATCCCAACTGCATTGACAGAAAGTTGTCCAATTTCTTGTTAAGGCCTTCAAACTTAGCATTGATGACGGTTAGGCCATCCAACTCTATGACTCCAGCTTGCACTTTCGCTGGTTGCGAATGGCTCCTCTCATGCACAAAAACATCGTTTTGTGACATATTATCTAACAACTCGGTAGCAACTGCTTCAGATTTTGCTAAGAATGCTCCGCCAGCTGCAGCATCCATCGCTCCTCTAAAAGTAGGGGACATCCCATTGTAAAAAGTTTAAATCAATAACCAACCGGGAATCCCGTGATGTGGACACTTCTTCTGTAAATCCTTAAATCTCTCCCAAGCTTCATAGAAAGACTCTCCATCCAACTGCCTGAAACCTTGAATATCATTCTTATACATCGTGGTTTTACAAAGTGGAAAGAACTTGGCTAGGAAAGCCTGAGATAATGCTGCCCAAGTCTGAAAGGATTCATTTGGGATAGTACTCAACCATGCTTTAGCTCGTTCCCTAAGTGAACAGGGAAAAAGCCTAACTCGGATAACATCAGTAGTGACATTGTGAATTTTGAAGATATCACACACTTCAAGAAAATACTCAAGTTGTGAAGTCGGATCCTCCAATGGTAATCCTGAAAACGGATTGTTTTGCAGCAAGTTTATGATAGTTGGTTTGATCTCAAAGTTATTTGCTGCGATCGGGGGACGAGCTACAGTCTGAATTGCTCCAGTCTGCGGCACATTATAATCTCTTATGGTCGGTGGTGGTGGTGGGTCTGCTTCAGCCATCGGTAAAGTGATCGGTTTCTTCTCCTTCTTACGTCTTCTCCTAATAGCACTCAGAGTTCTCTCAATTTTCGGATCGTTTGGAATTAATTCGGGATCTTGAGATCTTCGCATGCACTGTAAACCTGCACAAAGGAAAAGAAATCCTCAGTCCAATTCCACAGTGACAAAGATAATGAGCACAAAGTAAAATAATAGTATAAAGCACTAGATCAAAATATTTGAGTAATATTGACTTAAAACGCCTTCCCCGACAACGGCGCCAAAAACTTGCTGTTGTGTTTCACTTAAGTTAAAACCAATCGTGCAAGTGTACACTAACATACGCGTAGCACAATAGGATCGAACCCACAGGGAAGAAAAATCAATCACTACTCTATATCCTTCTCTAATCTAAAGACCAAACAAAAAGCAATTGTTGTTGTTATCTATAAATCTACTAAAACAGAGACTAAGACTTAACCAGAAATAAACACAAGTAATACTAAAACACACGGATTAACTCAGAAAACTAAACAGGTAGGGGAAAAGTAATGAATCATACAATCAAGAGCTGATATGATACTCGTCTGACAAGTGTGATTCTACAACCGAGTCACTTATATTTGTATTACCCTCTCTCAAGGGGTAACCAAGTGCTTAATTAATGTTCAATGTTGCTCTCGCAATCACCACTAGTTAATTAAACCATAGGAACAAGACTAGTGTAATTCAATATTCTAGCGGCTCGGCATGGAATAAGATTACAATTGTATAAGATAGGACCAAATCTCTTTGTACCCTACAACTTACAAGTTGAGAAAACCATCAAAATTACCATCACTCTTTCGATCTATAGGCAATTATGACACATGCTAAGGGTGATCAGGCCATCCCAAGTCAATTCAAACTTGTTTTCAAACTAAGAATTAACACAAGTCATTCAAGCATCTTATCAAACATCTATCATGAAATCATCATCACTCCCCCTAGCCGTAGAGAATTAGCTACTCATAATTAAAACAAAACTCATAAAACTAAAGAAATTACATTAAAATAATTCATAGTCATAAAATCTAAACAAAGTTTCAAAAACAAAAGCGTAAACATTCAGTAATATCTAAAAATGAATATAACATATGAAAACTAATCAAAACTAAACTTAAAGGAATAAGTTTGTAAATTAAAGCAACAATAAAACCAAAGATCGTTCTAAGAATTCAATCCTCTCGTCTTCTCGAATTCTCTGGAAAATCTCTGAAACTCCTTGTCTTCTCTCTAAAACCCTAGGTCTTGCCCTGGAAGAAAAGCTCTTGAAAAAGACTCCAAAAAAGCACTAATATAGCAGCCTAAAGAATTCTCTTGCCGCCCTAGGTAACGGGCGTTACCTCTCCATGTACATTTGTTGTTAACGCCCGTTACTGGTTGAAATTGCCATAACGTTTTTATTAGTGGTAACGGGAATTACCACTTTCCTTCTACACAGGGGTAACGGGCGTTACCCCTCTTCTCTCGCCAAAAGATCCACTCCTGTGGCTAGTAATGGGGGTTACTAACTTTGTACTCCTAAATGGTAACGGGAGTTACCACATTTTCTTCCAAAAATGTGTGAAATTGCTTCGCTTCGCCGTTTCTCAACTCCTAGTCTAAAATCACCTAAACATAGCAAAATAAACACATAAACGCATCAAACGGCACCAAAAATATGATCTAATTACGTTCAAAACCATGCAATTTCTACACATAACAACTTATACAATAGTAAATCTTTCTTACTACCGTCTATAAGCTTCTATCCTCAGAAAGATGGACAGTCAGAAAGATTGATCAGGTATTTGGAGGGTATATTGTGCATTGGACTTTCAGAGCTCGTGGAATGAGCAGTTGTCATTAATCGAGTTTGCTTACAACAATAGCTACTAAGCCTCAATTGAAATGGCACCGTATATGGCCGGAAGTACAGGTCTCCATTGTTCTTTGACTTGGAAGAGTGGAAATAGACCAAGCAAGAAGGTGTGAAAAGATGGGAGAAGAAGGAAAAACCCTTTAAAGCCGTTCAGGATGCAATTAATAAGGTCCAACTAACAAGACTATGCATGAAAGTAGCTCAAGATCGACAAAAGAGCTATACAGACCTTCGAAGAAAGAGTCTTGAGTTTGAGGTTGGAGATAGGGTCTTTCTAAAGGCTTCTCTACGAAAAGGGTTTGCAAGGATTGGGAAAAGAGGAAAGTTGAACCCTAGGTACTTGGGTCCGTTTGAGATTTTAGAGAAGATCGGGGATACAGCCTACCGTTTGGATTTACCTCCGAGTTTGACTAGGATTCACGACATATTTCATGTTTCTCAACTTTGGAAGTACTACCCGGATGAATCATAGATTCTGCCTGTTGAAGAAGTGGAACTTAAGCCTAATCTTAAGATATTGGATCGGATGTTTCAGGAACTCAGAAACCGGCGTATTCCACTAGTTAAAGTATTATGAAGAAGTGATAAGATGGAAGAATCTACGTGGGAAACGGAGGAGAAGATGAAAAGGTTTCATCCCGAATTATTTTCGGGCGAGCAGTGAATCCGAGAACAGATTCTTTTAAAGGGGGAAAGGTTGTAACGCCCCGGCCTTTCGGCCGTACAGGTATGATGTATGTGTTTATGTAATTGTACATTTTAATTATTTAATTATGTTATAATATGTTTAATTTATATGTTAATTGAAATTCTTTGAATTATATTGGAATTCTTGAATGTATGTACCTATTTGATTATGAATACGTGTCGTTTGCATCCGATTTGTTTTCCATTTTTCGTGAAATTTTGGTATGATTGAGATATGTATGTTATGAACGTGTTTTAATACTCGTTACTTGATTTCAAACTTGTTTGACTTGGTTTCGGATTTATTTTGTTTAACGGAACCAAAAAGGGTGCTAAAGGGCATTTAGCGCCACTTAGGTTCCGGGAGTCGTAACATGATCTCGGGAATTCGGATTTGAATTTTGTCACCTCCATCGGACTCGTATCGAAGATTCAGGTTTAATGGAATAGGATTTATATTTTTCTAAACCCGTTTGAACCACCAAAATTCAATCGAAACAAGTTTCGTCCGCAAATTTGCTACCCTTAACCATAATGATTATAACTTAGCTACTTTTCAACCAAATTAAGCAAACTTGGGACCCACAAGCTCACAACTTGATACCTTATCTGATTTCTCACCTTCCATCTCATTTCAAACATAAATAAGAGAGAAAAAGTTCAGCCAAAAGCCAAGAAACCATTCAATTTTATCACTATTCACCCAACCCCAAATTTGAGCTCATATCTTCTTCGAACTTCTTCCAATCCAAGAAGTAAGCATATATTTATGATCACCACTTCCTTGTGGTCATTTGAAGCTATGGTTTGCTCATTTTCATGGAGTTTTTATCATGTTTTGATAAATTGATTGAATAGTTGAGTTTTGATGCATTTCTTGATCATATCCATTCCTTTGAGTTCTGGGTTGGTTTGTAGCATAAATAATGATCACTTTAGCCCCCTTAATGCATTTAAGAACTTGTCTTTCATGGTAGTTGAGGTATGGATGAGTTTCCATTAATGAGGGTTTGAATTCTTGGAGATCAAGTTGCTTGATGATTATTTCTTTTCCTTCCTTTTCTTGCTCGGTAGTTTGGGGATGTTTAAGTGATTCGTTTACCTTGCTTTTATGTTCAATTTCATGCCTTATGTGTTGCCTAAGGACTACCTTGGAGCTGCCCCTTTTTTTTTTTAACTTTTCCCTAGCAGAAACAGAGCCCTGCTTTATTTTTCATTTTCGAGCACGAAGCTCGACATGGCCGTATTGATCTCTCGGAACTCAAAGTTTATTTTTCAAAATTCGAACACGGCCGTGTCGATTTACAAAGGAAACCTGACACGGTTGTGTTGAACTTTCGAACTTAGGATTTTTATTTTCCAAAAATCGGACACGGATCAAGCAGTTCAACAAAACAAAGGCCCGAGTAAGAGGCCCCGTACTTCAGGACCAGCTCCACAGGCACAGCCAGCTTTGCCACCAGCTCCTTCTGGGTCCCGACAGGATAAACCTCCATGCACTCATTGTGGAGGACCTACCCATACCTACCATAATTATCGGAAGAGGCTGGGTATGTTTGTCCAGGTAAGAATCTGGCATGTCAAGCTGGAGTGCCGAGGCCAGTGATACCCACACGTGCATATGCCTTTGAGGGCGATGAGCAAAATGTGGAAGCCGACCTTAACGCTGTTGTGGAAGGTACCATTTACATATATAACATGATCATACATGCACT
Source organism: Lantana camara (assembly GCA_037501455.1). NCBI lineage: Eukaryota > Viridiplantae > Streptophyta > Magnoliopsida > Lamiales > Verbenaceae > Lantana > Lantana camara. The sequence goes on from CM074856.1 coordinate 61,311,201, forward strand.
CTTTGACCCTGGTGCCACTCATTCCTTTTTTTTGTGTGAACTTGCTATGACTCTATTCTTGCCTGTTACTTGCTTGCATTCTCGTTATGTGGTTAGTTTCCCTCTCGAGGAAAGTCTCGAGACCGACCAAGATGTTTGAGGATGTTTGATGAGGTTGGATGGCAAAGATTATTCTACAGACTTCATTGTGATGCCGATGAGAAGTACGGAGTTATTCTAGGAATGGATTGGTTGTTCAAGCACTGGGCTACAGTCAACTGTTTTGCTAAGAAAGTCAAGTTGGGTGAAGAGTTGATTATCGGTATTGGCTCAAAGACGGTACCACTCTTTTCTTTTATTGAGGCTCACAAGTTAGTGAGAGATGGAGCCATGGGATACATTGCTTATTTTCTAAATAAGCCAAAGGATCAGGCAATGTTTGAGCATACCGCAGTTGTGAAGGAATATCCTGATGTTTTCCCTGAGAATCTGGGCTCTTTATCACCGGATTGGGAGATTGAGTTTGTGATAGAATTGTATCTGGGAGCAGAGCCGTATTCTAAGACTCCCTACGTATGGATCCAGCCGAGCTGAAAGAGTTGAAGATTCACCTCGAAGAACTTCTCAAGATTGGCTATGTTCGACCGAGTTCTTCACCGTGGGGTGCACCGGTTCTCTTTTTTAAGAAGAAGGATGAGACTTTGAGAATGTGCATCGATTATCGAGAGTTGAATCGGATGACTGTGAAGAACAAGTGTCCTTTGCCCCACATTGAGGATTTATTTGATCTTTTGCAAGGTTCGGGGGTATATTCAAAATTGGATTTGAGACAAGGATACTATCAGCTGAAAATCCGGGAAGAGGATATTCCAAAGACAAGATTCAAGACCCGGTATGGGCATTATGAGTTCGTAGTGATGCCGTTTGGATTAACGAATGCCCCAGCAGCTTTCATGGATATGATGCATAGGATTTTTCGGCCTTACCTTGACAAGTTTGTGGTGATCTTCATTGATGATATTCTGGTGTAATCGAAGACCTTGGAAGATCATGCTTGACATCTTAGAGTGGTATTAGATACCTTGAGAGAGCACCGATTGTATACAAAATTCAGTAAGTGCGAGTTCTAGATTGACCGGGTTACTTTTCTAGGTCACACTATCTCGAGTAAAGGTCTGGAAATAGATCCTTCGAAGATTAAGACGGTTTTACAGTGGCAGAGTCCGAAGAATGACTCAAAGGTAAGAAGTTTCTTGGGTCTGGTAAGTTATTATCGGAGATTCGTGCAGGACTTCTCGAAGATTGCTGCCCCCTTTGACCGGATTGACTAAGAAAGATATTAAATTTGAGTGGGATGAGGCGTGTGGGGTGAGCTTGCAACTCTTGAAGGAAAAGTTGACAACGGCTCCAGTGTTAGCACTTTCTGAAGGCACTGAATACACGGTTTTTACGGATGCCTCGAAGGAGGGTTTGGGTTGGGTTTTAATGCAGAATGGAAAAGTGATTGCCTACACCTCTATGAAGCTAAAGGAGTACAAACAGAACTATCCCACTCACGATCTCAAATTAGCAGTGGTGATCTTTGCTTTGGGAAAGTGGAGACACTATCTCTACGGAGTTTCATTTGAGATCTTTTCCGACCACAAAAGTCTCCAAGATTTATTCTCTCAGAAAGAATTGAACAAGAGACAACGACATTAGATGGAATTCCTCGAGGATTATGAGTGTACAATCTGATACCATCCTGACAAAGCCAACGTGGTCGCAGATGCGCTTAGTAGGAAGACTAGCATATAGAATCTGGAAGTGGATATTGGGGACGAGTTAGAGCCAATTAAATTAAAGGCTTGTATCTCTAATATTTCGATTCAATCAAATCTTAAGCAAAGATTGGTTGAGGCTTAGAGAACTGATTCCGAGGTTCTAAGATTGGTAAAGAAGGCTATGGCCGATTCTGAGTGTCCGTTTGGGTTTGATGATACTGGGCTTCTAAGGTTCAAGAACAGAGTGATTGTACCCGAAGAGTTGAAGCGGCTTATCCTTGAAGAAGCTCACTGGTCAGCTTATTCGATACATCCCAGAGGAAACAAGATGTATAAGGATCTTAAGCAGTATTACTGGTGGAATGGACTAAAGAGGGATGTGATCAACTTTGTGAAACATTGCAGGACCTGCCAAGTGGTGAAGGCAGAACATCAAAAGCCGTCAGGGCTACTTCAGTCGTTGCCTATTCCGGAGTGGAAGTGGTAATAGATCGTGATGGATTCCGTATCGGGATTACCAAGAGTGAGAGATGGTCTTGATGGAATTTGGGCGATAGTGGATCGGTTGACGAAGTCGGCTCATTTTCTTGCTATCCGAATATCCAACAAAGTAAGCAAGCCACCCAAGAAGTATTGTGATGAGATTGTCCGACTTCATGGAGTACCAGTTAGTATTGTGTCGGCTAGAGATCCGAGGTTTACTTTAAGGTTTTGGCAAGAACTTCAGAAGAATTTGGGGTCGAGACTTCAGTTTAGCACAGCTTTCCATCCTTAGACAGATGGACAGTTAGAAAGGCTGATCAGGTATTTGGAGGATATGTTCAGAACTTGTGCATTGGACTTTCAGAGCTCGTGGAATGAGCAGTTGCCATTAATAGAGTTTGCTTACGGCAATAGCTACCAAGCCTCGATACAAATGGCACATTATGAAGCTCTTTATGGCTGGAAGTATAGGTCTCCGTTGTTCTTTGACTTGGAAGAGTGGAATTGGACCAAGCAAGAAGGTGTGAAAAGAGGGAAGAAGAAGGAAAAATCCTCTAAAGTTGTTCAGGATGCAATTGATAAGGTCCAACTAATAAGACAATGGATGAAAGCAGCTCAGGATCGACAAAAGAGCTATGTGGACCTTCAAAGAAAGAGTCTTGAGTTTGAGGTTGGAGATAGGGTCTTCTTAAAGGCTTCTCCACGAAAAGGGTTTGCAAGGTTTGGGAAATGAGGAAAGTCGAACCCTCGGAACTTGGGTTCGTTGAGATTTTAGAGAAGATTAGGGATACAGCCTACCGTTTGGATTTGCCTCCGAGTTTGATTGGGATTCACAACGTATTTCATGTTTCTCAACTTCGGAATTACTACTCGGATGAATCAAAGATTCTGCCTGTTGAAGAAGTGGAACTTAAGCCTAATCTTACCTGCATTCAGAAGCCGGTTAAGATATTTGATCAGAAGTTTCAGGAACTCAGAAACTGGTGTATTCAACTAGTTAAAGTATTATGGAGAAGTGATAAGATGGAAGAAGCTACGTGTGGAATGGAGGAGAAGATGAAAAGGTTCCATCCCAAATTGTTTCCGGGCGAGCAGTGAATCCGAGGACGAATTCTTTTAAGGGGGAGAGGTTGTAATGCCCCGACCATTCAGCCGTACAGGTATGACGTATGTGTTTATGTAATTACGCATTTTCGTTATTTAATTATGTTATAATATGTTTAATTTATATGTTAATTGAAATTCTTCGAATTATATTGGAATTCTTGAACGTATTCACCTATTTGATTATGAATACGTACCGTTTTTATCCGATTTGATTTCCGTTTTTTGTGAAATTTTGGTATGATTGAGATATGTGTGTTATGAACGTGTTTTAATGCTCGTTACTTGATTTCGGACTTGTTTGAATTGGTTTCGGATTTATTTTGTTTAATAGAACCAACAGAAGCGTGGAGGTTTTTCGGCCGTACAGGTACGCACTTACGAGAGAGCTAAATTCGCATTTAAATTATTTACTTATGTAATTGTAAGTTTATTTTAATGTTTATTTGTTATTCTTGAATTATTTTAAATTAATTGAATTATTTGCTAAAATATATAATTATATATTTAAACGTTTATAAGCTTTTGAACTTGTTTTTAATTCGTTTGAGTTTCAATTTACTTTAAAATGTCGTGAAAATTTGATATGCATGAATTATACGTGTTATGAATTCGTTTATGTGCTCGTTTTAATTTTTCGGACTTGTTTGATGTGGTAACGCACCATATTTTAATTGTTGGGGATTCGAGGGCCTAACTAGTTTTAGCGTACCTTGTGTTCCGGAGGCCATAACTTGAGATCGGGAATTCGGATTCGAATTCCGGAAGTGACGCTGGACTCGTAAAGAAGATATGAAGCTAAGGAACCTAACCTTGTATTTTTCTATGTGACACCACGACTTTTCGGACGTCCAGGTATATCGTCACGAGTGGGCTAAATGCGCATTTAAATTATTTATTTATGTAATTGTTTATTTATTTTAATGATTAATTGCTATTTTTTTTAAATAATTTGAAATATTTGCTAATTATACTTTTGAATATTTAAACGTTTTAAGATTTTGAACTTGTTTTAATTCGTTTGAGTTTCAAATTGTTTCAAACATTCATGAAAATTTGATATGCATGAATTATACGTGTTATGAATCCGTTTATGTGCTCGTTTTGATTTTTCGGACTTGTTTGATATGGTAACGCACCATATTTTATTTGTTGGGGACTCGAGGGCCTAACTAGTTTTAGCGCGCCTTGTGTTCCGGAATTTATATCTTGAGATCGGGAATTCGGATTCGAATTCTGGAAGTGACACTGGACTCGAAACAAAAAATGGGAGCTAAGGAACCTAGACTTGTATTTTTCTAAGCCCGTTTAAGCCTCCGAAATTTGTCCAAACCGAGCAGCTCGCGCAGATTTACCACCTTCGAGTATTTTGGTCATATCTCTCTCATTAGTCATTCCTTAACTAAATGAGTTGATTCTTGAGGTCAATTAACCCTAGTTAAACCCTCTATCTCTATCCCTAACCCTCATTTCGAAAATATCAGCCAAGAGAGAGAAAGAGCTGCTGAACCGAGAGAGGAAGAGAAAGGCATTTTTTGCACTATTCACTTTTGCAATTCCAAGCTCAATACTCCTCCGATTCACCTCAAATTCGAAAGGTAAGTCCATGATTTGATTCTCTATATTCTCATCTTTCTTTTAAGTGTCTATTTGCTGAAATTCATGGACATTTGAGCATGCTATGATTATCCGCATGAATAGTTAGGTTATAACTTCATTTTGAATTTATGGTTTAAAATTGGTTTTCTTGAGAATTTATGCATGAAATCAGACCACTTCAGCTTCCATTATGTATATTTGAACTTGAATTTGATGTATGTGAAGGGTATGAGAACCCATCATTGTTGAACTTCATGAAACTTGAAGATTTATGCAAGAACTAAACTGCTCTTCGTTAACTGCTGCTGCGTGTGATTTCTAGGACTGAAATGGTAATCTTTGGTGCTGTTTCCTTTGTGATTTTGACTTGGTTATGGAGTATACTTCCTGCCCTACATGTATCCCCTATTTTCCATGGTTTTTGCCCAAGTTTCAGCTGCATACGTGATCAATTTTGAGCATGAATTGGTCTGAATATTATGTTCAATTTGTTGTTGTGTTTATGCTTATTGTGTGTGTGTTTTTTGTTGCTCCTTTCACTCCTTAGTGCTGTTGTGTTGTTTCTGCTACGTTGCCCTGCTGCTTTTGTGTGAAAGAAAGAAGAACAGGGGCTGTTGCTACTACTTTTCTCGGCTGGAGCATCTCCCCGGGCGGGGAGATTTTACTTTGATTGTGTACCCGGCCGGGGAGGCTATATGCAGTAGCTTTCTGCATCTTTCTTTCCTTCTTTTTGTGTGTTATGATTTGTTATGCATGCATGTTATTTGTTAAGGTGTTGCATGGTTTATTTTATGCATGAGTACTTGTGTGCTTGTGTACGTGCACACATGAACATATATATATTTATGTTAGTATATTAAATATACATGTGTTTGAATGTGTGTATATATATGCAATATATTTAGTGCATGCTACGTAAATACATATAATGTGTATATATATATATATATGTAATATGTATATTATGCATGTACATAAGTATATATATATATTATAATATGTATTATGTAATTAGTTATTTAAGCACTTGATTTATTTCATATAGTATGATTTTAATAATTTGATCTTATACATGAATTTTAACCTTAAGAATGAATGTGGTATGCTATTATACGACTTGTTATGAGCTTGTTTGATATGTTATGAATTTATTTGACGTGATATGAGTTCGATTCTTGAAGTATTCGTGTGATATTATGTTATTTGCTTTGATATGCCGAAGTGTGAATTTATATGACGTGCATTGCATCATTTGCATCCATATGCATTAGCCGAGTGTTTCTATGGTTCATATGGAGTCTTAGCCTTGTTTCTTGTGTTTAGATTGTTCGAAGGGAGTTGCTCGTGGAGTGCTTTGGGCCATTCGTTTGGGTTTGTACGTCAAGGTGAGGTTTAGGTTTGTTTTCTTTTAGTTAATATGACCTACGACCCTATATGCTCGTTTTCAAGCCTGTATACGAATATATACTATATGTATATTAAATATGTGTCTTATGATATGTTAGGATTCTTGTCATTCGATTTAATATGAATTTTTCTGAAATTATACATAGGGTTTAGGCTATGCTCCAAACCGTGTATCGTCAAGCAAACTATGGATTTCCCTCAGCATATTATGAATTAGGAAGACACGGAGAGGTATGCGTATAGCATATGCCGAGTTGCACGGTAAGGTATGTTCCTTATGGTATGATTCTTAAGTATGAATTATATGTTTCTAGGTTTCGCGAGTTAGGTATGTTTCCTATGAGTCTTATGAATCCCTGGGCCCCGGAGGCATGAGTAAGGACGCCCGAGGCGGTGTTGAACCGCAGGGTTAAGCCTGTACACGTGCTCCTTTGAAGTACCTACACACGATTCTGAGGGAGATGGAGAAGGCGTGATGCTTTGAGCCTTCGACCGAGGCCGGAGAAGGTACGTTGTGGGATCGCTACCCCACGTATATAGAGTTGCACGATGAGGGCCCATAACCAGCGTACAAACTTCCGAAAGAGGATGGAATATGGGAGTATGAGTGTTATGAATCTTATGTATTTATGTTTCCTTATGTTTTCTTATGATTCTTTCTTAAGGGGTAAGGTTGGAGACCCGTACTCGCCGGGTATTTGAATTCTTTTGTTATTTTGATTATGAAACGGGATAGGATCTTACGATTTCAATAAGAGATTTATATGTTAAGGTTTGAATCATTATGAATTTATGAATCCTTATGAGTTTTAATATGAATCCATATACGTTTTTTGAATCTATGAATCCTTAAGAGTTTTCAAACTTCAGAATATACGAATATATGATTTTAGTATGAATTAATTTGGAAAATGACTTTGGTGTGTAAAACCCTATTCCCGGTTCATAGTCTTTTGTTTAATACGTGCTACGCTCTATATTATGTATCGTGTGATTGTGTCAGCCCCCTCACTCAGTCGAGTTGTAGACTAACCCCTCTCCTTTTCCCCCTTTTAGTTGCAGGTGCTGAGTTGGTTCGAGCTACGCGGCGGCCTTCTTCCTTTCACACAACAGCAGCAGGGCAACGTAGCAGAAACAACACAGCAGCACTAAGGAGTGCAAGGAGCAGCAAAAAACGCACACACAACAAGCATAAACACAACAGCAAATTGAACATAATATCCAGACTAATTCATGCTCAAAACTGATCACGTATGCAGCTGAAACTTGGGCAAAAACCATGGCAAACAAGGGATACATGTAGGGCAGGAAGTATACTCCATAACCAAGTCAAAATCACAAAGGAAACAACACCAAAGATCACCATTTCATTCCCAGAAATCACACGCAGCAGCAGTTAACGAAGAGCAGTTTAGTTCTTGCATAAATCTTCAAGTTTCATGAAGTTCAACAATGGTGGGTTCTCATAAACTCAACATACATCAAATTCAAGTTCAAATATACATAATGGAAGCTGAAGTGGTTAGATTTCATGCATAAATTCTCAAGAAAACCAAGTTTAAACCATGAATTCAAAATGAAGTTATAACCTAACTATTCAAGTGGATAATCATAGCATGCTCAAATGTCCATGAATTTCAGCAAGTAGACACTTAAAAGAAATATGAGAATATGGATAGTCAAATCATGGACTTAACTTTCGAATTTGAGGCGAATCGGAGGAGTACTGGGCTTGGAATTGCAAAAGTGAATAGTACAGAAAATCCCTTTCTCTTCCTCTCTCGGTTCAGCAGCTCTTTCTCTCTCTTGGTTGATATTTTCGAAATGAGGGTTAGGGATAGAGATAGAGGGTTTAACTAGGGTTAATTGAGCTTAAGAATCAACTCATTTGGTTAAGGAATGAGAGAGATATGGCCAAAATACTCCAAGGTGGCAAATCTGCGCGAGCTGCTCGGTTCGGACAAATTTCGGAGGCTTAAACGGGCTTAGAAAAACACAAGGCTAGGTTCCTTAGCTCTCATTTTTCATTAGGAGTCCAGCATCACTTCTAGAATTTGAATCTGAATTCCCGATCTCAAGATATAAATTCCGGAACACAAGGCGCGTTAAAACTAGTTAGGCCCTCGAGTCCCCAACAAATAAAATATGGTGCGTTACCATATTAAACAAGTCCGAAAAATTAAAACGAGCACTTAAACGGATTTGTAAGATGTATAATTCATACATATCAAATTTTCACAAATTTTCGAAACAATTTGAAACTCAAACGAATTAAAACAAGTTCAAAAGCTTAAAACGTTTAAATATTCAAAAGTATAATTATCAAATATGTCAAATTATTTTTAAAAAAAATAGCAATTAATCATTAAAATAAATAAACAATTACATAAATAAATAATTTAAATGCGCATTTAGCCCACTCGTGACGACATACCTGGACGTCCGAAAAGTCGGGGTGTCACATTCTAAGCCCGTTTGATCCCCCCGTATTTTCTCCGAAACGAGCTGTACGAGCAGATCTGCCACCTTGGAGCATTTTGGCCATAACTAATTCATTTATTAACCAGATTACTTGATTCTTGAGCCAAACTAACCCTAGTTAAACCCTCTAACCATCCCTTAACCTCTCATTTCGAAATCATACTTGGAGAGAGAGAAAAAAGCAGCTGATTGAGAGACAAAGGGGGAAAAAGAATCTGCACAGTTCACCTTACCTTTCCAAGATCAATATTCCTCTGATTCGCCTCAAATTCGAAAGGTAAGTCCATAGTTTTATTCTATATCTTCTCCTCTTTCTTTTAAGTGTCAGTTTTCGGAATTTCATGGAGGTTTAGGCATGGTATGGTTCATATGATGAATAGTTAGGTTTTTCCTCTATTTTTGAATCTATAGCTGTTGTCCGGATTTTGTGTTAATTGATGCATGTTTGTTGTTTATATGAGCTTCTTTGCTTCAATTCTTGATTCATACTTCATGCTAGATGTAATAGGATTGATTTACCATTGATAAATTGGATGATACCTTCAGTTTTTGGGCTTGAAACTGGAATTTCGAACTGCTCTTCCATGTATGAGCTGTTGTCAATTTTTGCCTCCTTTTCTTGTTGTTTTGTTGCTCTGCTGCTGCTGCTGCTACTTTGCCCTACTGTTGCTGCGTGAGAAGGGAGAAGAACAGAGCAGCAGTTGCTGTTGTTCGTCACTGCTGTTGTGATCTCCCCGGGAGGGGAGATTGTGCTTTGGTTGTGTCCCCGGGCGAGGACACCTTGTGCTGCAGCTTCTGCCTCCCTTCTACCCGGACGAGGACTTTTACGTGTGTTTCTTCCCCGGGCGGGGAGTTCTTTCAGCTGCGTTTGTGTGTGTTTTGCTAGTCCTGCATATGTGGTGTATGTGTGTTGCGTGATTTTTGTTGAGCTTGTGCTTGAGTGTGTTATATATACGTGGTATATATATATAATCTATGCATGCATGTGTGAATATGTAATATATTTATATAGTGTATGCATGTAAATTGTTTAAGTGTTGCTACGTGAATATATATGTATGAAATGTAACTAATGTTGATAAGGAATCTCATGCAAACTTGTTATGTTGTACGTTAATTACTTCTTTTTATTCATGCATATATATATATATATATATATATATATATATATATATATATATATTATGTTTCAATCTCATTTGTATATATATATGTATACACTTGTTACTACATACATAACTACTTGTTTATATATTAATTGAATTAGTTTTTATATAGTATGATGTTTATTAATTCGAGCTTGTATGTATGAACTTTAACCCTATGAATGCATATGGTATGTTATTTTATGACGTGACGTGAGCTTAATTGAATTATCTATGTAATATTCCAATATTTGCTTCGAAATGCCTAAGTGGGAACTTGTATGAAATGCATTGCATCATTTGCATCCATATACATTTGCCAAGCGTTTTCTTGGTTCATATTGACTTTAACCGTTGTTCCCTTGTTTAGATTGTTTGAGTGGAGTTGCTCGTTGGTGGGGAGCCGCTTCGTAGGCGTGGTTCTTATTCGTTTTGTTCGGTTTGTTCATCGAGGTGAGGTTTCCTTCTTTTAGTTATTATGACCTACAACTCTAAATGTGTTTTAAGCCTGCATGCGACCTACATATATAAATATATATATATATATATATATACATAGGTCGTATATGTATATATATATATATATATAGATAGATAGATACGTGTTTGTTATGTATTTTGTGGGAATTGGCCCGTTTGTTATGAAACCCTTTTTAAAATGCTTTGTATATATATGTAGATATGTTTTCGGTTATTTGTTTTGAAAACGGGTTGGTGTGTGTAATTTGAATTTGGATACGTATCGAGGTTTGAGTTTGAAAGATAAGTCGAGGTTTCCTTCTTTTAATTATTATGACCTACAACTCTAAATGTGTTTTAAACCTGAATGCGACCTACGAGATACGTGTTTGTTATGTATTTTGTGGGAATTGGCCCGTTTGTTATGAAACCCTTTTTAAAATGCTTTGCATATCTACGTAGATATGTTTTCGGTTATTTGTTTTGAAAACGGGTTGGTGTGTGTAATTTGAATTTGGATACGTATCAAGGTTTGACTTTGAAAGATAAGTCTTTTATATGAATCCCTGAGTTTGAGTTTGAATCTGGGCCCCGGAGATGTGAGTAAGGGAGACCCGGGATGGCCATGGGGTCGCCGGTTATGACCCCTGTGCACATTCTCCTGTTGGATAGGATCAACCCGGAACCCACTAGGAGGTTTGGTGGGGGATGGAATCCTTGGGCGTGAGCGTCATGAAACTCACGACCCATACATAAAGTTCGGATAGTTAGGGTGTGCACAACCCTTCTATCACCCGTTGTTGGGGAAGGTAAGTTTGATTTGGTTTTCGTTTGAATTTGAATATAAGTTTGAATTTGATATGAAGAAGGTTGGTTTGAAAACTTGTACTCGCCGTGTTAGTTTGGATTTGATTATGAATTCGATTCGTGAAATGGGAGTGGACTTCTAATTATTAAAATTTGGTGGATTTTGGCCTTCGGCCTAACTTTTCTTCTATATATAGTATCACGGGATCAAAATGCTTTGGATTGCAAAAACCATACCCCGGTTCATGAATATTATTACTTTTAATATGCTCTGCCTCTATGTATATGTACGTGTGAGTGGGTTAGCCCCCTCACCAGTCTTTAGGGCTGACCCTCGATTTTGTTTCCCCTTTTTCCCCTTTGCTTTTGAGTTGTAGGTGCAGGGTTCGGTCTGAGCTAGGCGGCGGTTTTCTTTTGGGTCGTTCAAGTCGAGTTGTTTGAGTCTTTTGCATACTGCATCTTTATCTTTCATTTTGGTATTTTGGATATTTGTATTAGATTATAACCATGACTCGAATTTGGAAAATTGTAAGTTCTTATTTGGCCTTGGGTGGCGTTGCATGGATAACTTTATTCCCTTGAGCATGTATGTTGATATTTGTTGATCTTGTTGCTTCTACGTATGTTTTATTTTTGTTGCGTACTCTGTTTTAGGGTCTAGACAGGCTAGCTTAGGTGAGAGTTTTTGTTTGTCTTTCGTTCGCTATAGCTTGGTGCGTATGCGGAGTTTCCATTTCATTACACGTGTTGGGCTATAGTGCGGGGGATGTGGTGCCCTTCGCTCCAGGGTGCTACAATTCATGTATCCCACTAGCCATAATGATTAAGGTGGTCGGGTCTTGCAAACCCCGTCCACCACGCGGAGAAAAAAGGTGTTTATGAATGATTATGGTTGATCGATTGATTATGCACGAAAGATTATGTGTGTGAAAACCTAATGAACACTTTAATGATTACACAAGGTGAAGGTTGGAAAGTTAGCCCTCTCGCCGGGCTCACAAATAACCTATTAAATGAATATGATAGTTATAATCTCGTTTGATGTTTTTCTTTATTTTACCCGCTTGGGAAAAGTTATAAAACCTCATACGGGATTATGGCTTGCATGAACGTGTTTAAATACCGCGACATTTATATATTATGCCTTGCTTTTATTCCCTCCAGTCCCCTTTGGACTGAACCCGTTTTGTTTCAGTGGTTTGTGCAGGTTTTGGGATTTGCTAGGTGGGAATCCAAGTCGTTTGAGTCTTGTATTTGAGTCTAGCATTTCTTTTGTTCACTTACATATATCGTTTTGTATTATGATTATGATTCCGAATAATTGGAGCGTACTTGATAGTTGAACCGTGATAGCCTTTTGAATACTTGTAATTATTTTTGGAGCTTGAAAGTTCACGGTATTTATGATGATCATGTATGGCTTCCTCTTTAACTGCTGTCAAGTATCCCACATCGAATAATCAAAGATGTGGAGCTCAATATATAATGGCTTGGCAACACTCCCCTCGACAGCTACCCTCCCCTCAACAGCTAGCTGTTGAGGGGAGTGTTGCCAAGCCATTATATATTGAGCTCCACATCTTTGATTATTCGATGTGGGATACTTGACAACTGCATTACTCTGTTCTTATTGCATTTTGGTATTGGATGGTTTGAGGGTTAGCTCCCGCCTAGCATAGCGAGTGTGTTGTGTCCCCGTTCGCCTTGATTTGGCACGTGCATGGACTTTCCATTTCATATACGGGTCGGGTCTTGGTGCGGGGGATATGGCGTCTCGCGCTCGGGCGCTACAGATTAACATAATATTTTAAGAATAAAAAGGTAAAAAAATACAATATAAAACTACACTAATAGTATCCTATATTCCTATTAAGGGTGGAATCCAAACTTATGATCAGGCTATGGATGAGCCAGCGATTAAGTGTTTCATATTGAATGGAGGAAGTCCGTGTCAAACAAAATATAAGGTGAGATTAAGTCCCGTAAAAATGCCTAATCTTACGTAACAAACACTTTCTTACTGGATTAGTTAACCAATTATTACATTAAGTTCCTCAAAATTGATAAGACCATTTATATTTTTTTATTTTAATAAGACCGTGATCATCGACTGTTTCATATTTTCATATTTACTAAGTTTCAAGATGTTTTCTATATTTTTTTTAATTTAAAGTTTTATTTAATTTCAAACGTATTAAGTAATTGTTTTTATTAAAGTTTTATTCAAATGTGTCTCTATGTTTTTTTTCCAAAAACAAAGTCTTAACTGTTGTTCCATAACCAATCTTTAAGAATATAATGAATTTTGATGCTTTAAATAATTTATATTTTATATATTTAATAGTTTAAAATAATAAATTATAGGATTAACTTTGTAACGCAAGGCTACATGTAAAATATAAGAAGCGATTGTCTGTCTTATGCAAGATTTTTCATGAGATACATATATCACTAATTACCATACCTCAATTTTATATTTCAGCTCATATCATAAGTTTTCATGAGTAAAAACCAAAAAAAAAAAAAAAAAAAAAATTGAGATGTAATAACAGATATTTTCTGTTGATTCGACTAATTATTGAATGTTTTATTAGTAAAGAAAATTATATCGATTATTCCTCAGATTGAGCTAGTAATAAGTTAGTTCTTTCTATTTTGTTTTTTTAACCCAAAAGCTCATATATTTGATTTGGATTATGAAACTCCTAACCGAAAAGGTTAAAAAAAATCCACTTCGCTTAATAAATATATTAAAAAAAAAATTAATGTACTAATTTGATTTGTTAAATCACTTACTTGGTCACTACTATTAAGCTGCAAGCGAATTGAAAATTTTCTTTCTCGTACCCAGAACATAGCGAAATAAAGATTTGTACGATTATGAAATTAAATGAAAACATAATAAAAATCCAATAAAAATGTATAGTTATAAAAAGAAAACCAATCCTTTATTAACTCATTTTGAAATTACAAAATTTTGTATATAAAAGGAAAGAAAACAACAAAAACACACTTGATTTATTACTAAGCATCCTACAAAAATGTATACTAATAAATAAATATATGTTAAACAACTAATCTAATTTGAACTAATTCATGTAAATGGCGAAGAAGGACAAGATGGATGCCCCAACGATGGTACCCACAGCAGGGAAGACAACAATGGCGTCGTTGTGGCTCGGGCTGGGGGTGGGGGAGTGACTATTTGGGGGCGGGGCATGATGTTTGAGCAAATGTTTAGGATTTAAGTCTACTTTAGCTGCTGCAACGCTCATGTACGTGGCCAAAAGTAGGACGACATAGGCAATCTTGGTTGCATCCATCGTGTTCGCCTGTTATCAAGAGACTCGATGAAACTGCAAAAGATGCCTCGGAGTGGAGATATCAATGTATCTTGCCTTCTTCTTATTATTATTTTCTTCTTCTTATTTGTGTGTGTTTTTGTTTACTTTTGTTGTGAAAGAAGTGGTAATTTCATGTCTTTTTATAACGATAGGATGACTATATTTAGAAATAGTTATTCTTTTTGGAAGTAATTATGAGTGGTTGATGTTTGGTGATTGTTTTTGTTTGGAAATATTTGGACATTGCTGAGAAAATTTCGGAACTAAGGATGAAATTGAGGACGTTAATTTGGTAAGCATTAAATGAGACGAAGGTATTTTTTCTTGTCGGATCCATATGTGGACCATGGAAGTCACGTATAACTCGGACAACCATGAATAAAATTTATTCACTTATTATTTAATTTTTTTTTTTTTTTGTGCAAATTACTCTTTTTTAATGCAAACTTATGCTTTAATTAACCATTTTTTTCTAAACTTTATGCGTATTAACTTATGATAGTATTTTATTTCGTGGTCAGAATTATTCTTTAAAAAGAAAATAGGGTTAATTACATCTAGCCCCCAAATTAGATGGGGTAATTACAATTCGTCACAAATTTTAGATTAAATTATAGACACCACCTACTAAGAAAATCATAATTACACATAACCCCCAAATTATTAGGTTCTGTCCAAAAGAGTGTAAACTTCCCGTTATACCCTTACAGGAATCCGTCAAATCATTTTAGAAAAAAGGCCAAAAATTTATAATTTTGAATTGACCATTTTACCCCTCGGTGTGTTTGAAGACGTTAAACAAAATGGGGAAAAAGTCTTTCCATGCTTTACTCCTCCTTCAAAACCCTTGTCTGAAAACCTTAGACATTAAACAAGAAGAGAGAAGCAACCCGACCTTGTCTGAAAACCTTCCTCTCTCCATGCTTTACTCCTTCAAAAACCCATCTCGTAGCGTGATTTGGAGCGTTCATTTACTTTCAGTCTCAGGATGTATTTCTTGTTTTAATGGAATCTTGAGTGGTTCGTTCGTTGTTCAGCTATGAAAGGTCAAGATTTGGATATTTTTGAAAATTTTAGCTCACAAATCCTTGTTCGTAGCTCAGTTGTTGCCGTAATAGAATTTTGAGCATAACCAGTAACGTAAATCTATGTTGGAGTCGATTTCGAACAATGAAAATCAGGGGTTGTTCAATTTTCAAGTCGAATAGTTTATTTACTACTGGTTTAGGTTCGATTTTTATGAGATTGTCAAGTTTGTTGGTGTGTTTTTATGTTTTTCGTTCTACTTTTCCATTTTGTTGAAACCCTAGCGATATGTATTAGGATTTCTGAGTAAACCGTATGATTTGGAGCCCAGATGGCTTCCTATATGGTAATTTTGCTTAAAATCATATATTTAAAGGGTTAATTACACCTAGCCCCCATATTAGATAGGGTGATTACAACTTGTCACTATTTTTAGATTAAATTACAACACCACCCACTAGGAAAATATTAATTACAACGAACCCCCAAATTTTTAGGGTTCCGTTCAAAATTATGTGAACTTCCCATTATGACCCTAAAAATTCCGTTAAATCATTTCACAAAAAAGGCAAAAAATTCATAATTTTGAATTGACATTTGTGCCCCTCGATGTTTTCGCAAAGATCTAAAAAAGGAGAGAAACCCTTGTCCGAAAACCCTGAACTCTCCATGCTTTAATCTTCGAAAAAAACCCATCATTCAGCTTGATTTCGAGAGATTTTTTGCCAAAATTTTGTTCGATGTGTTTCATTTAGCAGAATTCGCGGTGGGTTTCACGTTTTTAGGCAGTTGTAAGTGGTTCGATTGTCTTTTCACCATGAAAGTTATGGACTTCCTCATTTTTTAAAATTTTCGCTCAGAAATCTTCGTTCTTAGCATGTTTTCTGGAGTATTGTTCTTTTTATACATCATCCGTAACCTCATACTTCTGTTGAATCGATTTTGAACCAAGAAAATTAGGCCTTTTTTTTTTTTGGGTTTGTTATATATTCTTCGTTGGTGTTTTAGGGTCCAAATTTTTAGTTAAGTTTCTTCTATTTTCAATTTCTTGATGTATGGTTATATTTCTTATGGGTGGTTCAGAGTTTGCTGCTTTGGTTTATTTTCTCAAACTGGAAGCTCTGTTTTGTAAATTCAGCCTTTTCTATTCGTGGGTTCAGCTTACGTTTGGTGTGCTTTTCTTGATATTGTGGTGATTTTTATTTTATTTTTTTAAAATTTGTGTGTTTCTCCAAGAAGTGAGTTTTGAAAGGTGAAAGGTCTTTCCTTTGATTGGTTCCAGCTTTTTATGGAGAGGAAGACAAAGGTTGATCAAGTTGGAGGCATCCTTTTTCAGCTTCCTGTTTAGTTTTTTTTTTTGAATTAATGTTCAGACTAAATAGTTGATTAAGAAGTTGTTCATGTTGTTAAGCAGCCACTTTCCCTACTTCACGCTGATTGGTGGGTTATGTATGTGTCGAAGAAGAATCTTGAGAGGTTCTTATTCGGTTAGTAAGCACGATTTTGCTACTCAGTGTTCGTGTTTTAGTTTAAATCCTTCATGTTATTTAATGAAATATCTTCTTTTGCCAGTTCCTTAATCCAGATCGTGTGCTAATTCTTTTACTTCATTTGTTTTCCAATTCTGATTGCATTAGAGAAGCTTCTCGAGGAAACATACTATATTAGCTTTACTGATTTTTATCTTTGGAATGTAAAATTTTGCTGCTTAGCCTCCTTGTACATTGATGCTTTGTCCATAATCATTATGGTTCTATGATTACATTTTCTGTTTATTGCTTATCTCGTGGCAATTTATTTCCTATGCAGATGTCATCCAAGCCCAACCAAAGAAATGCTTGAGCCCTTAATTGAAACAGCTGTTGCTGTTGGCCTTTATTTGGAAGTGATATCTTCAAAATCATTGGCCGATTATCGATTAGGACTGATAATCAACTCCTTTGGATGGAAGTTTATTGGTACTTTGGATTTTAATTACATTTTGCTGCTGTATGGGTTATGATAGCCTTGTTTACTGCTATGGGCTTTTGGATAAACTTTGGCTGCTTGCTCAGTACCAGATTTTGAAAGGATTTGTTTCTACTGTCATGGGCTTTTTTTTTTTTTTTTTTTTTTGCCATTGAATGACACTTATTTAAGGGTTTATCATTTGAAAAATTCTTAGGTCAACACATGCCTCTTACTTATGCGTTGTGTTTGCCTCTATAATGTACTTTTTCGTGAATTATAATGCAGCATTATGATTGGGTATGTGTTATTAAGGTTTAAACATGGCTGCTATTACATTATATAATGTCAGAATATTACTAGATGTTGCATTACGCATACAATTTATACTAATTCTTACCCCCAGTCAAGATTACAGTTTTACGGAAAAGTATAAACTAATTGATTACAATTTGAACGAAAATCAAAATTACAATTTGACGAAAATTATAAATTAATTGATTACAATTTGAATGAAAATCTAAGTGATATCATGTAATAAATTGACAGTTGCAAACTTTGAAAAATAATTACACTGAACACCTATTTTAATAGAGTAAATTACAATCTAACACCCAAGGATAATATGGGAATATAAAAATTGACCTAGCCAATAAGGGTATTTTAGGGTTTTTATTAAATTTTTTGTTGATGTCATCAATATTTGGATGGAACCTTAAAAATTTAGGGGTTCAATGTAATTAATATTTTCTTAGTGGGTGGTGTTTGTAATTTAATCTAAAAATGGTGGCGAGTTGTAATTACCCCATCTTATATGGTGGTTAGGTGTAATTAACCCTATAATTAAATGCAAAATTGTTGATGTAAGTTGATATCTAGCATTTCATAAATAGGGGTTACGTATTCACGATACCTTGTACAGATCTATTCATATCATGGAAATGATGATGTCATCAGCATCTGGAGGTATATTTTAGTCATTTATCTCAATTTGTGGAAGTTGGAATTAATTTTAGCAGTTTATATCATTGACTAGTGTTGTTTTAGTACACAAGTTCCATCAAGAAGAGGAAGGGGCAATTGCAAGAATTATAAGAGCTGGAGCAGGTGAATCTTCACAACAGATCCCAACTCAAGGTTCAGATGTTTAAGGAGTTTAAGAGGTTTAGGATTGTTAATTAACTTCTTTTGGATGAATGTTATTGCTACTCTGGAATTTAATTACATTTTGCGGCTGTATAGATTGTTGTTGGATGAACTATGACTATTTAGTACTAGATTTAGGAAGGAATTATGACTACTGCTATGGTTTTTTTGAAACCATTGAATGTCACTTATTTATGGGTTGTAATAGCCAATGAATAGCATTTAATTATGATATTAAAATTGTTTTAGGCCAATGCATGACATTTAATTATGCATTGTGATTGACAATGTAATGGTATTTTACAGTGAATTATAGTTCAAATGATGATTATGCAGGGGTTATTAAGGATAAACATGGGAGCAATTCCATTACATAATGTTAAATATTACATGTTGCATTATTCAAAAAATTGATATCTAATTTTTACCCCATCATGATTATAATTGATATCTAATTCTTGCCTCATCAAGATTACAATGACAGTTTCAAACTTGGCGGAAAAAATGACAATAAACCCCCATTTCAAAATAGTTAATTACAATGAACATCCGAGGACAATATTGGAATATAAAAATTGACCCTAGTAAACAAGGGTGTTTTCGGACTTGCACTAATTAAAATTTTTGCTGATGTCATCAACATTTGGATGGAACCCTAAAAATTTGGGGGTTAAGTGTAATTAATATTTTGAAAGTAGGTGGTGTCTGTAATTTAATCTAAAAATGATGGCGAATTGTAATTACCCCATCTAATTTGGGGGTTAGGTGTAATTAACCCAAGAAAATATGAGAGTAATATTTTACCTTTTAGAAATTACCATATGCCTGAGAAATCTACGGATGATTTGGTAGAAATAATACCATGAATTATTATCTATGATGCATGGACACGAACACAACGACACGGATACGACACGACACGGACACGGCGACACTGATTTTTTCAAAATTTTAGGACACGACACGACACGGACACGGCGACACTGATTTTTTCAAAATTTTAGGACACGACACGACTCCGACACGGCTATATTTTATATATAAATAATTATATTTTATAAATACTAATTTATTTTATTTAACTATGTGGACCTTTTTTTTATTCAATTATGTGGGCTCTTTTGTTTGCCCAAAAATTTTAAACCTTTTAATAATTATGAATTAAAGAAAACAAAAACAAACAGCCCAATAAATAAGAATATGGCCTTGAACTCAAATGCAAAATTATGGCCCATTAACATAGAATTTTTCTTTTTTTTTTTTTATGACAAGGGCGTGAAAGCTAGGGCTTGGCCCATTTCACATGTTCTTTAGTTTTCTCTGGATTCACACCGAGAGAGAACAGAGAAGCCTGAAGGAGACATGAGAATCAGATCGAGTCGGTGGCTGAGGTGTTGAAGGGCGTTGGAGGCGATGGCGAGAAATTGGTGGCAGAAGTTAGCTTGCGGTGGGGGCTGGTGTTGGCGACGACTGACGGTGGCGTGAAGGTTGGCGTCACCACGGAGACAAAGAGAAAGGGCGAAGATGGTAGTGGCGGGGCATGGTGGCATCGACGATGGTGGTCTTGGGGGATTTCTTCTTCTTCCCCCTTTTCTTCTCAAGGTGAAAGTGAGGGAAGGGAACAGAGACTTTTTCTCCCTCAATTCTTCTCAAGGTGAGCGAACGGAACAGCCGACTTTCTCAAGGTGAGGGAAAGGAATAATCCAGCCATGTCGGACACCTAGCTATGGAGTGTCCGACAACGTGTCCTTTGTATATATATATTTTTTAATTTAGGACACGGATTCGACGTATCGGACACGTGTCGGAGACGTATTCGTGTCCGACACGTATCGGGCATTGCACGGGCTAATTTTTTGATGTGTCCGTGCTTTGTATTTATTATAAAACATGAGAATTTTATTGTTTATGTTAAAAATGTTAAAGGGGAAAAAATATCCAAGAAATTACTAAGCCTAGAATCTATTAGGAATGTCAACTAGTCAAATTTGAAAATTTCGGATCCAAATCCGATAGTAGAATTGGATAACTGTACTCAAATCCTAGTATTAGGATTTGTCAAGATCATATTCGAAAAAACATTAATAATGGAGAATAATATTACACAAATACAAATATTATATTTGATGAGGTGTAATTTGATGTGTCACAACACCACCACTTGGAATTTATATGGGAACTAATTCTACTCCGTTTCAGTTGCTACCAAAGAAAAATTCAAAGAACATGCAAAATATCCGGCGTAAGGGCTTAAAATGTTTTTTTTTTTTTTTTAAATACATATGGAGGCTTTTCAGCTGATTCTTTTTTCATAGGATTTTTTATTTTGTTAACTTTAAATATTATAAGAGGGTGAAAGATTTTCTCCACAATTATTTGATGTGTTAATTAAGTTTTTAAAAATTTCTTTTTTAAGAAAATAAATAAAATATATTATTTAATATAACGATATTAAGTTTTTTTTTTTTAATTTTATTTTAACACATACCCCCAAGTAGAGATTCAAACTCGAGTCATCGTCTGTAGCACCCGAGCGCATGGTACCACATCCCCCGTAACGAGACCCGACCCAAATATGAAATGGACGATCCATACTCGAGTTAAGTCACGGTGAACGGGGACTAACACACACGCTATGCTAGGCGGGCTAACCCTTAAAACCATAAAATCAGAGTAAACATTAAAGCGGAAGCAATAACTGATCCTAATATAAACAATGGCATTCAAGCTCCAAAAATAAATCATAACCTCATCCAATTCCATTAAGGCTCAAAACATGTACGCTCCAAGAGCATTCTTATACAATGATCAAAAGTGCAATATGCAAGTGTAAGACCAATAAACAAGGGCTAGAGACGAATGCAAGACCTATGACTCGAATTCCCGCCTAGCTCCCTTGACACCTGCACAACACAACTGAAAACCAAACGGGTTCAGTCCAAAAGGGACTGGTGGGCATAAAACAGGGCATAAATATAATATACGACGATATCTAAACATTCACATGCAAGCTATAATCCCAAGTGAGGTTTTGAAATAATTTCCCAAGTGGGTGAATAGAAAATCATCAAAAGGGATTATAACGATTCATTTACATTAGGTCATTAGTGGCCCGGCGAGTGGGCGTGCATTATCTCCAACCAACACCTCGTGTAATTCATTAAGCATTCATTCATTCATTCTTTCATGTATAACATTCTTTCGTGCACATTCATTAACATTTACACCTTCTTCCTCCGGGTTGGTGGCGGGTTTGCAAGGCCCAACCATCCATTCATTGACCAAAAGGGGAACATGACTCCCCAGATGGCACTCAGCGTCCATTCCTCGCTAACTCCTAACGAGGTCCGGTTACGCCGTTCATTGGTGGGACTAGTGTGAGGGATCACCGTCAGCCCTTGCCTCCTCGGGTCACCACTCACACCAAGTCCCTGGGCCCCATTCAGTGCATTCATTCATTCATTCTCGCCAAAACATTAGGTAGGTTGATGAAAGAAAGGCTTTACTTTGAAATCATTTACTCTTGAAAACGACTCTATATACATATATATATACTTTTGGCCGAAATCTTTTCACATTGGGAGTATATAGGGCCATTTAACTAAATAGTAGAGAAACCCACCTTAAACGGCAAAAAGGAGAAAACACAAGCCTCACTGATCGGCTTCGTCTCCAACGGGATCAAAATCTATGCAAGAAGGTGAAGTCAGACTCAATATGACCAAATAAGACGCTCGACAATGTAATGATCATGATATGAATATGTAAAAGATAAGATTATGTTATGAAAATGTTCGTGTGCACTATTAAGGAATTTAAATCATATAATCAAGTCATTCAATCATTCGTTCACTGTCATTCGAATTCATAATTTCACGTTTCCAATCAATTCAATTCAAGAATTTCGAATAGAATCAAAGCACAAATTGAATCACATTTCTAATTAGAAAATAAACAATTAAATACATTCAATTTAAAATCGGAAATTAAATAAAACATGAAATAGGTAACATTTAGATTCTATAATTCAATTAAATCAAATATTATTTAATATAAAATAAATATATATATACATAAATATATATATATATATATATATATATATATATACACGTACCATTACATTTCATGCACAAATTCTTTGTATATAACCATGCATGCAAATAAACAAATCCAAAATATATAGTTATACATATACATATATAGCATACATGCAATTTCATACATATATATATATATATATATATATATATATATATATATATATATATATATATACTGTTATACGTGCCAAAATGCATGTGATTATTTAAGTATATACATATATATATTCATGTCTACATTCCCACAACAACATGCATGCAATTCCCAAGTATCAATTATGTATGCAATTCACTAAGCCTAACCAATTCATGCATGAAACATATATATATCACGTATGCTTAGTTTATCCATTCAGAAGGTGACACGCCCGTGTCACCAATATAAAACAAACCGGGACACCCCCGTGTCTCGGTACAGAGATATCCGACAGTGTTGCACCCCCGTTTCATGCTGAAGAAGGAAGGTTGACACGCCCGTGTCAATTGTATGCAGCAGTTCAACATATAATCCCCTGTTTTTAAGCTTAAAACGCAGCAACAACTAAAGCAATAATCAGGCAGGATATGCAGCAAGACAAGGCATGAAATGCAGCAAGAATTCAGCCCTAACAATTCCCACAAAGCCACGAAAACTGATAGCAACAGCAAGGAAGAAACGCAGCAGTTTTCAGCAGCAAAAACCAATTCAAAAACAGGGTAAAAGTCACGAAAAAAAGGGCAACCTCTGATCTTCCTCAACTCAACATATTCAGGTCAATTAGGCTATCAAATACACAGCCAAACAACACAAATTCAACATATATATCAGTTCCAAGAAAGCACAAACGCAGTAGCAGCAGCAACACGAATGAAGAAGGGGGGAAAAACTCTATTTTCATTCAAAATTCATTAATGGTAACTCAACCAATTCTCAACTACCAGCTAATACATGCCCAAGCGCCCCCGGGGCGGACCCCAACCGAAAGGCGCTAGACGGACTAACGGTAAGCGAGATAAAGAAAGCAGCTGGCCCTATGTGTAAAAGTGTAAAACCTACCATAAATGCAAAGAAGAGATCAAAACAATCATTTTCAAGCTTGGAATCACTCAAATCCATCAAGAAACGAATGAGATCAACAAATTGCTCTAAACCTATTATTTTCTAAAATCAGCCAAAAACCCATGAAACCACACTCAAATTTGGGGATGAAAGGATGAAAATGATCAGGAATGAACATATATTACAACCCTAAGCTTACCTTGTTGATTGGATGAAGATTGGATGAGATTTGAGCTCCAAAATCTCCAAGGAAGGCAAGGTTACGGGAGAAAACTGGAAGGCAGTAACTTTGGCTGAGATTTGTGATTTGTGGGAGGGTTGGTTCGGTTAGGGCATGGTATATCAGGTTAGGTGGTTGAGTTAGGGTTCCATAGCATCAAACCATGGTTAATTTGGTCAATGTTTGAGCAAGATATGGTCATTTTAGTGCAGCAAGGTCAGTTTGGTCGCCGTTTCGTTTTTCGGTTGGATTTCGGAGGTTCAAATGACGTTGGAAAAATATAAGGCTAAGTTCGCTAAACTCGAATTTTCATTACAAGTTCAGCGAAGTTGACGGAACTCGAATCCGAGTTCCCGAGCTCAAGATATTAAATACGGAACCAAGGGTGCGCTAAGTGCTCGTTAGACCCCGACTTGGATTCCAAAATTAAAATAAATCCGAAACACATGCAAATGAACCCGAAAATACGAGACGAACATAGATTCATATACAAGACACGTATAAATCCAACATATTCAATTTGCACGAAATTTCGGTATCAATTCATATAGAAACGAAGCACGTAAATGTCACTCATACACAATGTAACAATAAAATTCATAAAATTACAAATAATATAACAAATTTCAAATGCGTATATAATTTATAATATCATGCATGCATAATTAATTACCATAAATTGCATGTACTAATTAACTCAATTAATGTAAATGGACAAAATTAATTAAATACTTAATATTAAATATCTCGTACACAATTAATATATATATATTTATATTATGTAAATATATTTGATATTAATATCATTAAAATAAAGTAATTAACATTTAATATTATATAAGTTAATATTAATAAAACTTAAAATATAATAATTAACATAATTAACAATAATTATAATTAAAATTAAATTAAATATATAAAACACGTATAATAATTATTTCGCGCAATTTGGTAAACACATACATCATGCTGTACTACCTAAAAACTAGGGCGTTACATCGTCCTAGAATATAAACCTTTTAACCACTTGAGTCAATCCCTGTTGGCACAACGATATTAAGCTTGAACTTTAATCATCGTTATTAGCATCTTTTATATGAAATAATAATATATTATAAAAAAATTGGATCAGTGGTTGAACTTTCAATATATATTCGATCAATATTTTTAAATTAGGAATATTTGTTCTCATATATGCTCCATAAAGCCTACTTAAAGGTTCAAATGATATAATTTAAGATGAAAAAGTATTGAAACCGGACCTAAGCTCGGCAATGAGTGGGTACTATTATTCAACCCAAATTTATATTCAAATATAATCTAAATTTTTTTTATCCACACCCAATATATTCGAATCCAATGGATTTTTATCTAAAGTAGACTCATAATTGGTTGGATTTCATACCCATCCATATGAATGATACTCTATAGGCCTAGATCCAATACGTACACTAATCTTCTTTTAATCTTTGTGCGAATAAGTTTCTCTCATTTATTCCGTTTCAATTCTCAAAATGATGAACTAACCCTACGACATCTATTCTTACACATTTGGTTAGATTATTTAGTTCAATTTTTTTTTTTTTAATGAAAAAAGGGGCATGGACTCGTGGGGTTTTAACGATGTAAAAGCCAAAGGTGCTTGTCCCACATCGGTTGGGGAGGGAAACTAAGCCCATTTTATAAGTGGGTGGAAACCTCCCACTGTTGAGGTCTTTTCCCAGATGGTGATCTTAGCTATTGAGAGGAACAAAACCATGAGGGTGTTGATTTTAGGCACCAAAGCAGACAACATCAACAGGCGGGTTTTCGGGCTATTACAAATGGTATCAGAGCCGGGACCCGGGCCAGGTGTGCTAGCGAGGACGCTGGTCCCTCTTAGGGGGGTGGACTGTAAAAGCCAAAGGTACAGGGGAACTAAGCCCACTTTATAAGTGGGTGGAAACCTCCCACTGTTGAGGCCTTTTCCCGAATGGTGATCTTAGCCATTGGGAGGAATAAAACCGTGAGGGTGTCGATTTTAGGCACCAAAGCGGATAATATCAACAGGCGGGTTTTTGGGCTGTAAAAGCCAAAAGTGCTTGTCCCACATCGGTTGGGGAGGGGAACTAAGCCCACTTTATAAGTGGGTGGAAACCTCCCACTGTTGAGGCCTTTTCCCGGATGGTGATCTTAGCCATTGGGAAGAATAAAACCGTGAGAGTGTCGATTTTAGGCACCAAAGTGGATAATATCAACAGGCGGGTTTTCGGGCTGTTACAAACGAGGCCCTCACCTCATATATAACCAGACCAAACCAAAGAAGTTACAAATGTTCATGGTCCAATGATCATATATACTATAAATAAAATTATAGATTGAGTTTAAATCATTACAAAACTAAAAAATAAAAAGAGCACATTAGAAATGATAATTGTGCGTGCCCAAATAATTATATCATTCACATAGATCATTTGGTCTCTATCATTCTGTTTATATAATGTAAAATAAAGATATGATTGTTAATGAACTCAGTATAATATTTTCTTTCTTTGTATTTGAAAATAATAGAACCTACTCTTATGAAATTCATAGCATTATTAATTAATTTCTGCAACTTACGTTGTTCGACTAATGGGATATATATAGATATATATAATTTTTTTATAAGTGTTGATGGTGTAACATTCCATTCAAATATATTTATTTTTATACAAAATTAACTATATAATAGAAAAATTAACAATTATAAATAATAATTTTTAAAAAAACTAAATATATATTCCATGCCTTAAAATAAGGTTTTAACTAATTAGTATATTTAATCGTAATATGCATCGTATAATTATATTTCGATTGTTATATATAATCTTTTTTTTTTTTTTTTCCTGAAGAAAGTCATGTGGTCAAAATATGAAGAGTTTGGATCAAATATATATACACTTGCCAATAAGAATGGGAGAGAAAACGTGAAGGAGGATTTGAGGGGGGTAATATTCAATCCAAAACCACGTTGAATATAAGCTGTGGGTTTGGGCTTAGATTTGAATAAAAAAATATATAGGAGCTTAAATTGGATTTGAATAATAAAATTTAGAATTTGGTTGAATATTATCTACTCATTATCAAATTTAATTGGACTCATCGAGAGTTTTAATTCTATCCTTCATTTAAAGTACTAGTGAGGTGAACGTGCGTTGCACGTTTATCATTTAATTTTTTTAAATAAATTTAGTTATTATATTTATTGAACAAATTAAGAGATTAAAAATATTTATTTTGATTAAATAAATATACACATACAAAAATATTTATATGAAATTTCTCTTTCAAATCATCTACGACAAGTAGAAATTTGAAGTAGAGAACATCCAAATAAATAAGCAATAAAAATATTTGAAATTTTGTTATTATATAAAAAATATATATTTAAGTGTATAGTAATTTGGCCAAATAATTCTCGCTTTTAAGCATAAGTAATAGTTCATAACTTTCAAATATATTTAATAAAATGAAAAAACATGTAAAAATTATAGAACAAAACCTAAAAGATCACCCAATTTTGCCGGTGGAGCATCCTAAACGTAGTAATCATCTTGAAACTTATGACCTATTCTCCTCAGTTTATCGGTCATCATGTTTCTTGTTCTAGAGATTTATTTAATTCAAGTTTCGTATGGCCTTTGGAGTAAACTTTATCAATTAAATTACGTTTCTCATTTGTTCCATTTCAATATCCTTCATTGTTATCCATTTCATGACCATCTTCGAGTCAATACCCACTTTAGTCATCGAAAAGTGTCTTTCCCAAGTTAGTGTTAATACTCCGCGTAAGCTCAATAACTTCACTATATTATTTAAACTCTACTAAGATCCATAGCGTATCCTAACACCCATATTCAGCTGTCATCTACAATGACACCCCTGTCATCTCAAATGATTCCCCTGGTTATAAAAGCTCACCTCAGAGTTTAGTTTCACCAATCCTTTCTCGGGTTTATTCCACGATAACTTAGTGCATATTTTTCTTTTATCTGTATTTTTTGTCCACACTGATTAGTGTTGAGGTTTCATTAACTCTTTTATGTGGCGAAGAGTGGAACAATTCTAAGTTTCATAACATTTTGATAGCTCCATCGGTTCCATATTTTTCAAAGATTTTAAAGCGTCAAGATCAAGACAATCCACGCATGATAATCAGATAACATATTACTCTGAATTTTATAATAAAAGCTCTCTTTGAGACCGTTCGACACTCGCATGCCATGGAAATTTCGTTCAGTTTGTGCATCAATAATCTTGTCAGACACCCGGAGTGCGAATGGACAAGTACTTCTGAGCATGTGGTCCACATATTCATGTCCTATATAGCAGCGTGTACATACATTACTTTTTCTAAATTTTCTGTCATATTTCAGTACATTCATGAGCAAGCTATCATGTTAGCAAGCCACAAGAAAATCTTAAACTTTCGGGGACAAAGTAATTTTCAAATTCATTTCCAATTTTTCTCCCATGTCTCATCCGACACCATAAGTAGACTATAACCGATTTATAGGACAATTTGTCGTTAGTTGACCCAATCAAAACTCTCTTATCTCCGTTATCATGCAATGCAATTAGGACATTAAGTATCTCATCCACCACCTCCTTAGGCAATAACGTTTTCAACTTATGTAAGTTTCAGTTTTTATTTATGCAATGGATTACATACCATCAGATCTTTATCCTTCTCATGAATCTTATCTCCAAAGATGTCCGCTAGTTTGCTTGTGATAACCATCTATCATTCCATAGAGACGTCCATTCAACTGGTTCTAACTATCCCCTTGCATGCTCAGGAAGCTATAAGTGGAAGCTTATGTTCAAGAATGAGAACATCCTAGCAGCAATAACCATCTTGAACCTTATAACCTATCCTCGCCAATTTATCCATCATCATGTTTCTTTCTCTCGAGATTTATTTAATCAAAGTTTCTCAAAATCTTTGGAGTAACCTTCGCCAATCAAATATTACATTTCTCATTAGTTGTTTTTGAGTATCCTTCATTGTTATTCATTTAACGACCGTCTCCAAATCAATCTCCACATTAATTTTTGAAAAGTATCTCTCCAAAGTTAGTTTTAATCCTTTAGGTAAGTTCAATAACTTTGCTACATTATTGAAACTATACCAAGATTCATAACATATCCTAGCATTCATCTCCAATTTCCATCTCGAATGACGCCCCATTTGGTGTAGTTATAAAAGCTTCAATCCGATTTTAGTTTTACCCATCACTTCTCGAATTTATTTCACGACAGCTAAGTGCAGATTTTCTTTTGCCTGTGTTGTGTCCTTATTGATTATTACTAAGGTCGTAGATAACTCTTTTATGTGGCGAATAACAACATTTCTAAGCTTCATAACATTTTGATAGCTCCATCGGTTCCATGTTTTCCAAAAATTTTAGAGCGTCAAGATCAACACAACCCACCCAGGATATTTTAGGAACATATTATTCAGTATTTTGCTACTAAAGCTCTCTTTGAGCCCATCCGACACTCGCAAGTTTTTTCTAAATTTTCTATCATACTCCAATACATTTGTAAGCAAGCTATCATATTGGCAAAGTCATAGGAAAATCTTGAATTTTTTGGGTAAGGTAATTTTCAAATTCATTTAAAGTTTTTTCTTGCATGTCTCATCCGACGCCATAAGTAGAGTATAGTCATTTTATAGGAGAATTTATCTTTAGTTGACACAATTCATTCTCTCTTATCTCCATTATCATGCAGCGCGTTAGGACACTAAGTACCTCATTCACCACCTCTTTGGACGGTGATGTTTTCAACTTATTTAGGTTTCAATTTTTATCTTTTCCAATGAGATTACATTCCATAAGATCTTTATCCTCCTCATGAATGTTATCTCCAAAGATGTCCGTCAGCTTACCTTGTGATAACCATCTATCATTCCATAAAGATGTCCCTTCACCGTTCCCAATCCTCCATTTTTAAAATGGTTCCACCATCCAAGTGTTTTTAACTATCCCCTTCCATGCTCGGGAAACCCATAAGTCGAGGCTTATATTCGATCAAGAATGTTATCCCTTTTTAAATATTTTTTTGATGTATAACGCCATCTCCTTGTTAAGCATTCTTCATCCCGTTTTAGTTAGCATCACTATATTTTCTTTTGGGCTTCTCTAAAACCAAATCCACATTCTTACTTCTTTGCAGTCACCTTTTTCACTCTACAAGATGGGTTCGTTCCTTGTTATATTAATCGCCTAAAGAAAGTTGTGCTTGAGTGGATCAAGTTTATCGTACATTTGATTAGGGAGCCAATTTGTGTGCATGTGGTTGATGGAGATCGAGATCGTGATGGACTTAATAAGTGTTATTCGTCAATAAATATTGGTCATTTTGGCTTTCTATCCCAAGAGATGCTTTTCGACTCTATTAATCATAATCGGGAAATGCTCATTATAATTACAACTAAAGTTCATTTGCACCCCCCAAATAGTTCCTTAAGTTGTCTGTATTTTCAATGCCCAGAATTCTACTAACCTACTGCTTTAAATCATTTGTCATATAAGGTACAAACAACAAATGTGATTTGTATAAGTTTAATTTGAGGCCCAACTCCTTGCAAAACGTCTCAACCACACTTTTAATGCAGTTTGCTCCATCCACGATAGGTTTGACTCCCAATATTAAGTCGTTCGCAAAAGGCAAGTGTGAGATCATGTAAGAGCTTCTCTAATATACCATAATTGGCTTCCAGGTCCGGCCGAAATGGTCTCTTCAATTATATATGTAAGTTGTTCCATGCATATTACAAACAAATAAAACGAACGTGATTACCTTATCTAATGCCACACATTCGTACAACCTCCGTTGGTTCACCATTCTATAGAATCTCCGATTGTATCCGCTATATTCTGCTCATAATGATATTGATGATTTTCGTCGGGAATTTGAAGAAAGTTAAAAGTCTTTTTAGAAATTCCACTGGGTTTTTTCGTACGCTGTTTCAATATTCAATTTCAGCACCATGCCCCTTTTTTATCGTTGGAGTGATGTAGCATTCGTAACACTTATTCAGGCATCAAAATATTGTAATAGGTGCCTTGGTCGGGAATGAAGCTATTCTAGTTCGATCCCGCAATTTTTTTAATATACGGTTTGAACGAAGTATAATCATCTTGGTGATTATTTTGAGCAATATGCTGCACAACGTAATTGGCTAAAACTCGTTTATTTTTGTCGAGCATTAGTTTTTGAAATTAGACAAATAAACACCCGATAATCTTTGTTGGTTGCTCATTCATTGTCTATTTTCAGAGCATTCATCTGATGCCTTCTTCTTCTCATTGTGGCTGACAGATGAAAGAAACTTGTTTGTTTATCCCTAAATTTGAGCCAATTAATTCTCAACTCTTAAACTAAATAATCTCTTTTTGTTGCAATAGTTTATTGTATTCTGCCCTCAATTCTTCCTCCAAATCATTTGAATATTTACCTTGTGTGTATCATGCATAATGCTTTAGAAATTCTTTGTATTTTTGTTTTATTTTTTTTTTTGCTTTTCGAGCACATTGAAAACTATTCAAGACCCATTGTTTCTGGGCAATGATCCCAAGTCAAAATGTCCTTCAAATTTTGATTCGGTCAATAAGTTGTATATTGCTATTTTGGAGAATGTAAAAATAAATTGATAACTATTGGATCAATCTCATTTAGATTAAATTAAAAAAATTTGCATATCGTTTCTTGAACTCACACCAAATCTAACATCTTGAAATTTTTAATCTAATCTTCAAAATTTTGTTACCATTAGGCTTTATTCACATATATTTGTAAAGATATTTCAAAGTCGTTCTTAATTTTGGTATGCATGTGCATATACATTAAAATCAAGTGATTCTTTTTTTTAACCAACTATTCTTTATCTCTTTTTTATTTAATTTATCTCTTTTTTATATTCTCTTTGTCATTTGATCTTGCATTCTATTTTTTTATTTGTATTCTTCTAGTGAGTATTAATTTGAGCAATATGTTGCACAATGTAATGGGCTAAAACTCGTTTTTTTTTTTTTTTTTTTTTGTAGAGTGTTAATTTTTGAAATTAGACAAATACACACCTGATAATCTTTGTTGGTTGCTTATTTATTGTCTATTTTCAGAGCATTCATCTGATTCCTTCTTCTTCTCATTATGGCTGACAAATAAAAGAAACTTGTTTGTTTATCCCTAAATTTGAGCCAATTAATTCTGAACTCTTAAAGCCAAATAATCTCTTTGTGTTGCCATAGTTTGTTATATTCTGCCCTCAATTCTTCCTCCAAATCATTTGAATATTTACCTTGTTTGTCTCATGCATAATGCTTTAGAAATTCTTTGTATTTTTATTTTATTTTTTTGGTTTTCGAGCACATTGAAAACTGTTCAAGAACCATTATTTCTGAGTAATGGTCCCAATTCAAAATGTCCTTCAAGTTTAGATTCGGCCAATAAGTTGTATATTGCTACTTTGGAGAATGTAAAAATAAATTGATAACTATTGGATCAATCTCATTTAGTTTAAATTAAAAAAAATTCCATATCTTTCTTGAACTGACACCCAATCTAATATCTTGAAATTTTTAATCTAATCATTCGGCCAATAAGTTGTATGTTGCTACTTTGGAGAATGTAAGAATAAATTGATAACTATTGGATCAATCTCATTTAGTTTAAATTAAAAAAAATTCCATATCTTTCTTGAACTGACACCCAATCTAACATCTTGAAAATTTTAATCTAATCTTCGAAATTTTGTTACCATTATGCTATATTAATTCTCGCATATATTTGTAAAGATATTTCAAGTCGTTCTTAATTTTGGTATGCATGTGCATATACATTAAAATCAAGTAATTCTTTTTTTTAAACCAACTATTCTTTATTTCGTTTTTATTTAATTTATCTCTTTTTTATATTCTCTTTGTCATTTGATCTTGCATTCTATTTTTTTATTTGTAATCTTCTAGTGAGTATTATTTCAGATTTATGTTTATTTTTTTTATAATTGATTTTATATATATAGTAGAAATAATTAAAAGAGTATATTTATATAAATGTTTAATCGAATATTGTAAAAATTATGTATAAAATTTGTTTGTATCTTATTTTTATATGCACACATATTGAGTTTTCTTAGTATTCTTAATTTAAAGTAATTTTGGTTTGAGAACCTACAATTCTAAATTGTAGAATTAAGAAACCAAAAGCGCAATTCATCTTTTGAAGTATTTAGTTTATATTTTATCATATAAACTAAAGGAAGATTATATGGTTAGTTGGATTTAGATAATTAAAATTATATTAGTATTAGTTATAAAAATTATTATATTAGGATTAATTAATTTATTGAAAAATATTTTATGTAAATCATAAATTATATTATTTTGTTAATTAGATAAGTTTATAGAATTATAATATGATTATAATTTAAGATATGGATTTAGATAATTAGAACTATGGACTTATATAATTAGACTTACATTATGATTGATTTATTGAAAGTTATTCTACGTAACTTATTTAAATAATATTTTATTTTACATAATTACAAAATTTTATAAAGTGAATCAATTTTTTGTTTTTCAATTCATTAGATATATCTTATTATAACATTTTAAATTATAGGCCTCAAAATTAAAAAACAGGCAACTTATATTATAAAATTTGAATACAATTAATTAAAATTATAGAATTAAGAAACCAAAAACGCTATTCGCGCTTTGAAGTATTTAGTTTATATTTTATCATATAAACTAAAGGAAGATTATATGGTTAATTAGATTTAAATAATTAAAATTATATTAGTATTAATTAATTAAAAATATTACATTAGGATTAATTAATTTATTGAAAAATATTTTATATAAATCATTAAATTATATTATTTTGTTAATTAGATAAATTTATAGAATTATAATATGATTATATTTTAAGAAAGTTTATTGATTTAGATAAATAGAACTATGGACTTATATAATTAGACTTACATTATGCTTGAATTATTGAAAATTATTTTATGTAACTTATCTAAATAATATTTTATTTTACATAATTACAAAAATTTATTAAAATAAAGTGAATCAATTTGTTGTTTTTCAATTCATTAGATATATCTTATTATAACATTTTAAATTATAGGCCTTAAAATTAAAAAAATAGACAACTTATAATATAAAATTTGAATACAATTAATTAATATAGTAATATTAAAACAATCCTTGTTGAACTATATATCTTTTCTAGGTAAGTTGGAGAAATTTTACTTCTACAAAGAGTCCTATTTTATGTTAATATGTGCTTTTTAAATATAATTAACTAATAATCTATAACATGTATTTACATCATTATCCTTGACTAATAATTATTGAAGTAATTGTTGTGAGGATATTTTAGGCGATCCGTATTTTGTAAGAAACTATTCGTGCTTTTATAAGATATAGATATAGATATATATATATATATATAATATAATATAAATAATATAATATAATATATATATATATATAGATAAAAGTAAAAGGGATTTTACTATTTTTTGTCTATGGCAATGGTAAATAGTCATATGTTCTTAAATCTTACTTCTATACGGTGATGTTAATGATATATGTACATGCATACAATATAACAGAGTACATAAGTACGAATTTAAAAAATATATATTATAATTTCGAAATGATTATATATATTTATATATGTGTGTGTAATATAAAATATTTATAAACATATCTAATTTCAATATTAATATGAAAATATCGAACATATCTACGCATAATATAATTCAACATTCTAAACATGCTAAATTCAAACAACATGATAGAATTCATTTTTACAAAAAATAAAAAGAGAGAAGAGGATAAGAAAAACTCGTCAAAGCGAGGCGCTTCTGAATTAATTTTCTTTCTTCCTCCATTCATTGCTCCAATGATTCTTCAGAAGTTGATATTCTAAAAACTGTTGAACTATTATCTAAGAAAGCAATAATAAGTGATGATTATTCAGAAATCTGAGATCATAGCCTCTAAAACACATTTTCTTAATAAAATACGCCTAAATAACTTTCACTTTAATTAAAAACTGTCAATTAAATAGGTACCAAAAATTCTTTGCGCAAGTACTCAAAATTACAGAATTTTTTTTTGCAGAATTACGTCTTTTGGAGTAGATACTCAAACTTTTTTATGCAGATACTCGAAATTCTAGCATCTTTTTCGGTCTTTATGCAATTTTCCTCTTTTCTACTATTAAATCAAAAGATTGATTAACATAATATTATAAGTATAAAAAGGAAAAAAGATACAATATAAAACTCCACTAATAATATCCTATTAAGGGTGGAATCTAAATTTATGATCAGGCTATTGACGAGCCAATGATTAAGCGTGTGAGACTAAATGGAGGTAGTCCTCCATCTCAAACAAAATATAAGGCGAGATTAAGTCCCGTAAAAATGCCTAATCTTACGTAACAAACACCTTCTTACTGGATTAGTTAACCAATTATTACATTAAGTTCCTCGAAATTTAATAAGACCATTTTTATTTTTTTTAATAAGACCATGATCATTGATTATTTCATATTTTTATATTTATTAAGTTTCAAGATGTTTTCTGTATTTTTTTTAATTTCAAACGTATTTGTTTTTATTGAAGTTTTATTCAAATGTGTCTCATTCCAAAAACAAAGTCTTAACTGATGTTCCATAACCAATCTTTAAGAATATAATGAATTTTGATACTTTAAATAATTTATATTTAATAGTTTAAAATAATAAATTACAGGATTAACTTTGCAACGCAAGGCTACATGTAAAATATAAGATGCGATTGTTTGTATTATGCAAAATTTTTCCTGAGATATGTATATCACTAATTACCATACCTCAATTTTATATTTCAGCATAATATCATAAGTTTTCATGAGTAAAAACTAAAAAAAAGCTGAGATGTAATAACAGATATTTTCTGTTGATTCGACTAATTATCGAATGTTTTATTTTTTTTTTCGATCTCTCAGAGTTTCCCCCCACCCAATTGAGTGAAAGACTAATCTCCCGAGGTAGCTGAAGGCGCTTATTGCGGGGACCTCTCCCAACGTAGTTTTTTACATCCACAAGGTTCGAACTCGAGACCTTGCTTACGTGAATTCAAGCCCCTATCCACTTGAGCCAACTGCCCGTTGGTATCGAATGTTTTATTAGTTATATCTATTATTCATCAGATTGAGCTTGTATTAAGTTAGTTCTTTCTATTTTGTTTTTTACCAAAACGCTCCTATATTTGATTTGGATTATGAAACTCCTAACCGAAAAGTTAAAAAGTTTCCAATGCCCTTAATCAATATATTAAAAAAAAAATAATGTACTCACAAAATAATTCATTAAATAAAACACCGTAACAAAACGATCTATAGAATAATCTCTCAGATATTTTTGTCTTATAAATACTAAATAATATCTTGTTATGTAAACGGTATTTTGAAAAATTAAAAAGAAAAAAAAAAATAATGGCACCTAATGGAGCGACATTTTTTACAAATGAAGAAAAACATATAAGGGGACGGAGACAACCCAAAACACAATAACAGTAAATATTATTTTGCATTTTATCAATAAGATAATTTTTTTTTGGATACATGGTTTTTTAATATAACACAATTCAATTGTCTTGGATTATTATTTCCCATTGTTGCCTCAGAACTATAATGCATGAATACGGACACAGCGATACGGATACAATAGACATGGATACTGATGAAGCCAAATTACGCTCAGATCAGCACCGCACACGTGTCGCTATCTGAAAGACCCAGGGCTCTAACGCTTGCGGTAATGGGCTCGTGGAGTTGGCCTGGCCCATTCCCTCATCACTTATCAGATCCGGACTTGCGCGCATCGGCCCAAGTCACGAGTGCGGGATCCGTCCACTAATCCCCTCGAACACTCGCATTCCGGTTCCAAGGGACGCTTCGCATACGGACTCCCTCTCCTCTACACCAAGGATCCCCACTTTCATTGCGCTCGGATTCACAGCGCTCCACGCTCGGGCCCCTAGCGCTAATGGTCATTCGCCAGGGGAACCTTTCTCGAACGTACCCTGTAACGCCCCGCTCATCCGATAAATAAGGTACGTCACCTTTCAACCTTTTTATATGTTTAATTATGTGATTGTTGCGTTGTGTGGGCCACTTTTGAACTCTTTTAGAGTTAGGGCCCTTTTTGTAATTTTCTTCTTTTAGGGGGGGTTTTCCGGTCACTTCTCGTTTGGTAGAGATTTTGACTTCTTTGACCCCTCCTTTGCGTCCGGGGCATCGAGACGAGTCCGTAGACTCTAAGTTTGCCCCATTCTGACTTCGTTAGCCCGTCCTTCCGATTACTTTTGCGTACGAAGACCCGAGATATATACTCGGATCTCCTCGTTTTGCATGCCAAAATCAGATCTGCTCCAGCCATCGTCTTCCTCCAGGGACAGGCACTATTCACACACAGTGGAGGTGTGTTTACACACACATGCTCGTTCTCCCTCGTTTCTCGACGGAATTCGACGATCCAATAGTCCACGTTCATCAGCTCGACGAGCCCGTCACAACCGTACCAGTTTCGTGGCCTGAAAGTGACCAGCAGCGGAGCAGCGGTGGTCCGACGGTGGCGGGTTGCGCCACCTCCACGCCGGCGGCGTTCCGGCGACCCTCGCCGGCCAACAACCACCCAACCCCACGTTTTTGGACCTTCCCGTTCCATTTCCGGCCTTCGTTTTACCCGAATCGCGGCGTAGGTGGTGGTTCCGGCGGTGACGCAGCGGCGCAGCTTGGGGGCGGCGGTTCGGCCATTTTCCGGCCGATTTCGGTGGTGCTCCCTTCACAAAAGTTGCTCATGTTGACGAGTCCGAGCTATTCGTGGTGGTGGCGGTCAGAGAACCGGCCGGCGACGGCGGACCGGTGGCGGACCGGGCCTGGACCGGCGGGTCTGAACCGGTTACTGTTCCGGTGATTTTTCCGGCGATTTGACTTGGGGCTTTCGTAGGGCTTGTTACAAGCTTTCCAACGGTATGCTCGGATTTCATTTTGGTTTTACGGTTTACGTTTAATTTCAGTTTTCGTACTAGGATTTAAGTTCGGTTTTTCGTCAACGAAGTCCGGCGTGTTTGGCATTTTCTGAAATTGATTGAGGGTTTTTGTTGAGCAGGCCGAGACGTACGTTCCTGTCCTTCCGGGGTTTTTTCCGACCATCGGAGACGGTATTCCGGTGGCGGCCGGTGACTGTTTCGGCGGCTCCGGTATCTTCCCTCCTTCAAAAGGACCTGTCCTCAGGTCCTACTGCTAGACCGAAAAGGTTTCAAACTGAAATGTATCGATCTGTTTCCCGAAATTGCGTAGCATCTTAGCCCTGGTTGTGAAGCCTTGTTTGTATCAACCCCTTCAGAGTCTGGTAGTCACAAAGATCTGCTCGAACACTTGGCCGTTAATCACTTCAAAACTCGTTCGACTGCTACTAGTCCATTGCCTCGTCACTTGTTATCCGTTGTCTGTCCAGGCGTAACGCAAACACGACAAACAAGAGAGAATCCCATCTCTCAACATACAAGTGAGGAAACCCCGTCCCTCAGCACATACAAAAGAGAGAACCCCGTCTCTCGGGCACAGAATTGAGAGAACCTCGTCTCTCAAACACAGAATTGAGAGAACCCCGTCTCCCAGCCTAAGTCTGTCAGATTCCACATCCTTCCAGACATTCTAGTTTGAGAAAATCCAGCATTTCTCAAACTCCTAAATTCAAGAGAATCCAACATCCCTCGAATACCTAAGTACAAGAGAATCCAGCATCTCTCGTGCACAGAAAACAGAAAGAATCCAGCATCTTTCTGACACATAAACAGGGAGAATCCACATCTTCCTGGCACGTAATCAGAGAGAATCAAATCTCCCTTCCACTCAAGCACACAAGCAGAAGCAAGGTTCACCATAATCAACACACACTCCACTGGCCAGGGTATCACATAATAACAAAATTTAAATATGTAAACGATGCATGTATGCTCGTGCGATGGATGCTTAGTGTACCGTTCACCGTAGCAATGGAATTGATGTTGTGACTTTACTTCTACGATTTGGATAGTCTGATCTCTAGCTGGCTTGATTCCCAACTTGTCTTTCCTATCTTCAGTATATGTTTGACTGAGAAAGTCAGACCCTTGGTTGATCCTATTCTCGATTCCATTCGGATCCTTACTCACAGTTATCTCCTGTAATTAACCGAGCACCAGTTTATTCCGCCTACGATCAGAACATTTGTCTTTGTACCAGGTTCATTATATTATCTTTGGCCGTACAAGAATCTTGAACTTTGACTCCTACTTCATACATTGTCACCAACTGGTTAAGTCCTTTGTTGAAGATTTGGTCATCTGGAACTAGTGGACATCCTTCTTAAAGGTGATAAATTTGACCAATTTTCCTTTCTTGAAACTAATTTAGGAATCCATCAGAAGTTCCCTGATAATATCATCATCCTCGCTGTCTGAATCACGTGCTTATAAATTCCCAAACGAACCACTCTCTTCGATGCCTTATGAAGATCTTCATCCCGGTTATATTAACTTAACTCAACTTTGAAGGTTTACTGATAAGCCGCCTTATTCTTTTCCTGTCACTATCATTGGGTCATTCATGTCCGTCATGGCTTGCAAATTTTTTTTTTTTTTTTTTTTTTCTGCTACGAGAAGTAACTTCCTCGAGCACAACTGTGAATTTAAGTTTGTGAGTAGTCGCACTCTCCCCCTTAAGAATTTTCTATCTTAATTCCTTGAATTTATTACACCGCCTCGCGGATCACATATCCTGAATTTTTATCATTTTTGCATCCTTGGTTTAAATGATTCTAGTTGTTCCACGTGCCAGGTGATCTCACTCACAACTATCTTAAAATGATAGGTAGGAATAGCCATTTACTTCTATCGTTCCATTCTCCGGTTCCACCTTCCAATTCTCGGTATCTCTTTTCCCTTTTTGATCCACGATTTGCAACTCAAATATTTCTTCTATTCTTGATTCAAATGAGACTCGGTCAGAGTAATGTTTGAGGGGGAAGCAAAGGAGATTCCGTTATGTCGCGGTTGAAGTGATGCTTGCCGGATAAAGTGGAGAAAATTCCTACGAAGAAAACACTTAAGATGCATGTTGGGTAAAAATGCCGATGCACATATCACTCTTATAAATAATTTAAAGATGCAACATGTTGGAGCAATTATATCAATTAAAGATACATAAATAAATAAAAGAAGTTAAATAATTTAAAATAACGTATGATGCACGTGCCATGAATGCGTTGAACCTGTCACCGTAGTTGTATCTTTTAGCTTGACACTTGTTCATGTTTCGTTGAATTGAAGCGTGTCCCGAATTTATTGATCATCTCTTGTTATCCACGGTCTTCCAATTCTTCAAAATTCTTTATCTTCAACTTACACACCTCCATCACCCGAGATTGAAATTTCTGGAATCCGATTTCTTTCCATGTACCGACCTCCAAGCGTTACCCGAACCTTTACCATAAATATTTCCTTGCTCAAAGTTTTCCTTGTATCACTCGCACAACTTTATAAACCAAAATTATGCTTCTTGAACTCAGATGCTTCTACACCCATGAAATTGAAACCTTAACTTATCTCGGAGACTTAAGCTCAAATCCTTGTCTTAGTCCTTACCAAAGTTGTTACTTTGATCAAAGCTTCCTCGGTTTATTTGTCATGAGTTCCAATAATCAAATGAACTCACCCTCCAACTGCTCACACTTGACCTTTCTTTATCGCCTTCATTTGTTATTCCATATCTTCCAAATCAACCTCACAATACGATAATTCA
This sequence comes from Lantana camara, assembly GCA_037501455.1. Taxonomy (NCBI): domain Eukaryota; kingdom Viridiplantae; phylum Streptophyta; class Magnoliopsida; order Lamiales; family Verbenaceae; genus Lantana; species Lantana camara. Next base: position 61,352,137 of record CM074856.1, read on the forward strand.
GCTTGGATCTGGAAGATAAACTCAATCTGCACGAATCTAGAATCTTTAATATATTAGCTCTTCCTGAACTTAGAATCATTAGATCAATCGGTTCACTTTAATTCCCATCTTATAGATACTTCACCAAGGACACTAGAGGTTGCAAACTTTTCCTCCCACAACTTGAATGTAGTTCAACTAACCGAAGATCCTCAATTTGTTTATGAATCCGAACCTTGAATCATTATTACCCTCAAAGCTTCCTTCATTCTTCCTTGAATTGAATAAGTCTTCTAAACCCGGTTGGTCCACTTCCTTTCATAATGAAATCTCATGTAGTTATCTTGTAATTCATAGATATCACTTCCTACCAATTTCCCACCAAGTAACCACCAATTTCCATAAACTTGTAAGTTGCTCCCAAATTAATTCTTCCATTCCAGACTTTACACCCGGTCCATAACCCAATTAGAGGAGAAGATCCTAGCTCTTAGATTTTGTAGAAACCCCCGATGCATTCCTTCCAACTTTCAAGCTAAAGAAAGGAGTTTGGGTATATTGTAGTTGTTTGTAGAAATTGGCCGTGGTTTGATATTATCTTCATAACCTAGAAATCACAACTCATTCCAGAATAAATGCATGGGTTTAGTATATGCTCATGCACATAATCACCACCAAAAGCATGGATTCAATGCAACATACAACCTGCAAATCAATAAAATTTTAAAAGAAGCATGTGTAACAATATTTTCCATACCAAGTAACAATAGCAAAACTTATGTTCAATGCGGTGCACACGTTGACAAATAGTTCCTAAGCCGTTCGACCTATACTTGACACGACACGACACTAGAACTCCGTTTTGCAACCTAGAGCTCTGATACCATCTAAAGATGTAGCACCCGCGACGAGAGCACCACATCCCCCGCACTATGAGTTCAGTCCACATATGAAATGGAATGATCCATACATGAACTAAACTCACAGCGAACGGAAGACAATGAAAAAGACAGTCCTAGCTAGGCGGAATCTAACCCTGAAACGATCAACAGTGACCACAATGCGGAAGTAAAGCAATTATCTATTCAATATCAATAAAATGAATGCAAGTTCAAGAAAAGTAAATACGGGTTCTACTAATTCAATGAACCTGTCCTAACCTGTCCCGAATCAATTCAATACAATAACATAAAACGGGTTCAACTAAAGCCCTAGAACCTGTCCCGAGTTCAATTTAATTCAGTAAGTAGCATACTAATCCAATAGCAAGTTCAATACAGTAATTAAAATACAATATGCAGTGAGTGTAAGTGATGAGACTGGAACAAGACTCGAAAGGAAGGACAAGACATAACTCTGACTCCCGCCTAGCACACCACCTGCAAAACTGAAAAGTGAGGTGTCAGTCTCCACAAGACTGAGCGAGGGGCATAATAATATATAAGCGCAGATAACATGCAAGTCATAACCTCGGGTAAGGTTTTATAACAGAACAAAACAGGTTCAATAATACTTAGAACTCGCCCGAGATTACAACTATCAGATTAGACACTTCAATCAATTTCAATCAATCAACCAGTGGCCCGGCGAGTGAGGGCAATCTCCAACCTTACTCCGACAGTGTACAATAATTCAATTATTAAGTGATTAGGTGATCAAACAATCTATTTACAGTGCACAATTAGCAGTTTCAATCCAACCTTCTTCCTCCGGGTGTTGGGGGATTGCAAGGCCCCGCCATCCAATCAATCTGGGCAGAGGGTGCATGATTCCCTAAGCCCGGAACTCCTTCCCCGCCCTAATCTCCTAGGGGGTTCAGGGGTCATCCCAATTTGGTGAGGATAGCTCCCGAGTTACCCGTCAGCCCATGCTTTCCCGGTTGGCTCGAGTCACTACCCTCGGGCCCACAGTGCAATAAAATACTCGCCCAATCAATCAATCATTCAATACAGTACAATTCAATAGATCAGTGGAAAATCAATAGAGTTTAGAATATATAGATACCTTTTGGCCGAAAGTTCACGTAAGGGTTGTAATGGTTCTATGTATCTAGAAATTAAACCTCACCTGGAATACCACGAGACAAGAACAACAACAAGAGCACTACGGTTGCCTATTCGATCCAGAAATCTCCACCCTGGAGAAGAACTGTACAATAAAGGGAATAATGTGTACCAGTGAGAGGAGACTCAATATGAACCAAATAAGACGCACGGCAATGTTCATGAAATGGTATCAATAAGTTATGCAATAATCCAATATATAATAAATTACAAAAGTCATGTAATGTTCGGGTGTACATTCAAGTTTCCAAATAACAATTAAACATATAATTAAAGCTACATCTATGATTCATGAACGTTAAGTTCGTATTTCAAATTAATTAAGCATTTGGAATAATTATGCCCACTCATATATATTCAAACAATTCTCAATTAAATCAATTAAGACAAGTAATCAACATGAAACGAGGCCCATAAAATCAATGAGTTAAGAATTCGAGTTTTCATATATCATAGATCATTTAATACATGCTTTCGTACACATTGGAATTCATATTGATCGACAAATCAAGCAATTGACAATTTATTGCAATTAAAACAATTAATTTCAATTAAATAGAAATACACAAAATAAATCACAATAAATCAACCGGGCATCCGATTGACGAACGGAAAGCGGTGATAGACTCACCACGACGAAAGGAACACAATGTCCGGAAGTCACCGGAATGCCGCTACCTACCCAACACTCGAGCTCATTGCCAAGGGGTACTATTCTCCCCGAGAGTCAACCCCACTGCAGTAGAGTGTCTTTCTCGAGGGCGCTTTCAGTGGAGCGAGAAGCATAGCTAAAATGTCTCAACGCTATCCGCTCGCCAACAACCTGTGACACAGTGTTGGTGCGCACCTCGTACCTAACTTTGCCAGCCTGCAAGGCCATCACTTTCACGCCATCACATGACGCCACGTGTCTAGGGCAACGCAGGTTTGGGAGCACACGGTCAATTCACCCAAAATACCCTTGCCCCTAACATAAAAATATGGGATTCACACACTTATCCCCCAAGTTATCTTCTTCCACAAGAATACTCTGCATAAACTGGGCATTTTCCTCTATATTTCCTTCTTTTCCAGGCACTGTATTTCACACACGCACCACCGCTGCTGTTGAAAAAACGAATCAGAAAGCAGCGGAATTTAAAAAATTTTCCCAACAAAAGGATCTTGAACTCGCAATCGTGTATCCAAATTCGTAGAGTTAAGAAACTTACTTTTCTTTTATTCTTTCTTGAAGCGTTTCAAGCCACCCAAGAACGCTCTTCTCGTGGCTTGATCCCCTCTCCTTGGTAAAGCTCGAATCTTCAAACTTCTAACTTGAAGCTCTCTAGAGATAGTCCACCAACTTGATCACAATCTAACTAGTAAGGATGCTAGTTCTCTAGTTAGTGTTTAGGCTTAACCTAGGGTTTCGTTTATCTTGGAGAAAGGATGGTGTTCAACACATGAACCAAAAGAATTGCCAATTCGCTCCATAAGGAGCTCGAGCTCTCCTATTTATAAAGAGGGGAGTGCCGAAATTCTTAGTCCTTATGGACTAAGGATTTGGTCCCTCTCTCTACTATTACTTGATCATGAAGTAATTTGACTTTGAGTTTGAATTCAAATTCAAATCAACTTTCAAGAGAGCTAAAATATCCAAACTATTTTTGGATAATTTTATACTTTATTTATTTAAAATAAATAACTTATTTTATCTAATTAATTAATTCATAATTAATTAAGTAGATTGTTTTTCTCCAAAATTAGACTTTCTTTTTAATTCAAAATTAAACCAAAGTCTATTAAATAATTAACACATTTAATTATTTAATATATATAATATATATATATATATATATATATATATATATATATATATACACGTGTGGGACACGTGTCACAAGGACACGTGTCACTCACGTGACCCACACGTGTGGTTTCACAATTGTGGAACCCTCTTGGCCTGATTAACTCGTTTAATCATTTTGAAGCCTCAACTCATGTAACCAAGTTGTTGTGTGTGACCCTCTAGGTTCTCAATTCAATTAGCAGTAACCCTAATTAATTAATTCACTAATTAATTAATCAGTCCACAGATTAAACGACCATAGTCTAGCAACAGGTGTTTAACCCCTAGCTGAATTGGAATGTTCGGATTCGACAGAACCTTTAAGTCATTGATTCATGTGAGATACAATCCTCCTACTTACTATCTCTCAACCAAGATCTAGGGTAAGAGAATAATCAGAACCCTAATAATCCGGTCTTAAAGCTAAGTTCATTTCATATCCATTTGATCTCAATCCAAGAAACCCTTTTCTTGATGTCTTGATCTGCTGCCTTGGCCAAGGACTCCATATGGTATATGAATGACTTACACAACAAGAGATCACCTTGCAAATGCAAGTGTAGGTCCTTTCTTGATTCTCATTCACTTTCATGAATTACTTGTGCAGCCCCAGCATAAGCCTTGAATCAGTTGTCTAAGGCGACACCCTTTAAAGCTTATACCTAAGACTACAGAGTTAACTCATAAAGTGACAAGGAAGCTCAAGTCTTAAGGATCAATTAATCACATCAATGACTCGTGAGATATTTCCTAATTTGGAAGTTTCTATTTCCTGAAAAAGAAACTTCCTTTCCCATTTAGGAATGTTCTCACACGGGGCGCCTCAGTGAACTTACTTATTAAAGTAAGCACCCTCATGTATCACGCACGTATCAACTATACACTTTGCACCTCCATGAAACAAGGTGGTCCTTCTTAAGGGCGTGATCCCACAAGCAAGCCTTAGAGGAGTCAGGTTGACACTCCCACTGTCTGTAGGACTCATCGGCTTGGAGTATTTTACTAATCATGCCATATGTGATATAGGGCTCGTTTCATGAACCATTTCACCTAAATGGTAGAGTCCTAAAGTCATCAGGATTAGGGGAGTTCTCATACATGCACAGCTAAAGTAAACGCATACCAAACAAGAGCATATAAAGAAGTGTTGCCTCAATTCGTTATTTCATTCAAAGATTGTCTGTGATTACAATAAGGAAAATCACAAAGCGGATATACAATCGGCTTTCTAGGGCACTATTCCTAACAATCTCCCACTTGCCCGTCAAAGCCATTCTAAAGCTACTCTAAGTCCCATCTTCTGAAGATGACCTTGGAAAGCTTCTCGACTAAGGGGTTTAGTAAGTGGATCTGCCACGTTCTCTGCTGATGTGACCCTCTCAATTTGCACATCTCATCTTTTAATAATATCATGGATTAGGTGATACTTCCTCATAATGTGCTTGGTCCGTTGGTGAGATCTTGGTTCTCTTGCTTGAGCAACCGCCCCAGTGTTGTCACAAAATACAGTAATGGGGTCTTTCATGCTAAGAACAACATTCAACTCTTGAATGAAGTTTCTAATCCAAACACCTTCCTTAGCTGCATCATATGCAGCTAAGTATTCGGCCTCAGTGGTCGAATCTGCAGTGGTAGTTTGCTTGGAACTCTTCCAACTCACTGCTCCGCCGTTTAGGCAGAAAATGTATCCTGACATTGACTTAAAATCATCTAAGTCAGATGCAAAGCTTGCATCGCAGTATCCTTCAACAGTAAGATCTTTCTGACCTCCGTAAACTAAGAATAAATCTTTAGTACTTTTCAAGTACTTTAGAATATTCTTCACGGCAGCCCAGTGACCATCTCCAGGGTCAAATTGGAAACGACTTGTCACACTAAGTGCATAAGCCACATCCGGTCGAGTACACAACATTGCATACATTATGCTACCTATTGCTGACGCATAAGGTGTATGAGTCATTCTCTCCTTCTCAAGGTTAGTCTTAGGACACATCTTCTTTGAAAGACATGTTCCTACACTCATAGGAAGGTTCTTAACCTTTGCTGACTCCATATTGAATCTCTTCAATACTTTGTCAATGTACATCGACTGTGTTAGTCCTATTAACCTTCTAGATTTATCTCGATAGATTTTAATTCCAAGGATATAGGACGCATCACCAAGATTTTTCATCTCGAATTGGTTCGATAACCATAACTTAGTTACTTTCATGTCATCCTTCGAATTCCCAATAAGAAGGATGCCATCAACATAAAGTACTAAGAATTTCACTGAGGTCTCCAATTCCTTTCTATACACACAGGACTCATTCGAGATTTGAATGAAGCCAAACGCTTTGACTGATTCATCAAATCGAATATTCCAATTCCTAGAAGCCTGTTTCAATCCATAGATTGATCTTTGGAGTTTGCAAACCTTTTGCTCACTCCCACTGAATGTGAAACCTATGGGTTGCTCCATATAAATGTCTTTATCAATGTCACCATTGAGAAAGGCAGTTTTCACATCCATTTGCCATATCTCGTAGTCATAGTACGCAGCAATGGCAATCATGATCCGAATAGACTTTTGCATTGCAACTGGTGAAAAGGTTTCATCCAAGTCCACGCCGGGTCTTTGAGTGAATCCTTTTGCAACCAGTCTTGCTTTGTAGGCTGCAATGCTTCCATCAATTCCAAGCTTTCTCTTAAAGATCCATTTGCAACCTATGGGTTTGACCCCATCAGGCAAATCTACCAAGGTCCAAACTTGGTTGGAGTTCATGGAATCCATTTTGGATTTCATGGCTTCTATCCACTGTTCAGAGTCAGAATCTGAAAGTGCCTCCTCATATGTTAAAGGATCATTATCCTTTTGAGAGATTTCATGGAAGAATCCATACCATCTCTCCGGCTGTCTAGGAGTGCGTTCAGAACGCCTCAGAGGAGGATTTTCGTGTGTATCGAAATTCGTGATTGGTTGTGGTTGATCAGTAGGGGACGTTTCTTCAGTGGGTGGCGTGGGGTCACTTTGTACTTCCTCTAATTCTATGATCTTGCCTTTCTTTTCTTTAAGGAACGGTTCCTCAAGAAAAGTGGCATTTCTGGAAACAAACACCTTTTACTCAGATTGATCATAGAAGTAATATCCTATGGATTCCTTAGGATAACCTACAAAGTAGCATAAGTTAGAACGAGATTCTAACTTATCTCCCACTGTCCTCTTCACGTAAGCAGGACAACCCCAAATTCTCAAGTAAGAATAACTAGGGATTTTACCGTGCCACATTTCATTGGGCGTTTTAGGGACTGACTTAGAGGGAACTAGATTCAGAATCTTTGCTGCACTTTCTAGGGTATAACCCCAGAAAGAAGGTGGTAAGTCAGTGAAACTCATCATGGAACGAACCATATCAAGTAAGGTTCGATTCCTTCTCTCAGAAACTCCATTAAGCTGAGGAGTTCCCGGAGGAGTCCACTGAGAGACAATCCCATTATCTTTGAGATAATTAAGGAATTCTTCACTAAGATACTCGCCTCCTCGATCAGATCGAAGTGCTTTGATCTTGTGACCAGTTTGGTTCTCAACCTCCTTTTGAAATTCTAAGAATTTCTCAAAAGCTTCTGATTTATACTTCATCAAGTATACATAACCATACCGACTGAAGTCATCAGTAAAGGTTATGAAATACTGATGATTGTTTCTTGTGCTTACACTAAGCGGCCCACAAACATCAGTATGGATCAAATCCAAAACCTTAGTGGCACATTCTACAGTTCCTTTAAAAGGAACTTTGGACATTTTTCCTTTGAGACAGGATTCGCAAGAAGTTAACTCCTTAAGATCATTTTCAGAGAATGATCCTAAAGTGTTTATCTTGCTAATTCTGTTCTTGGAAATGTGTCCTAATGTAGCGTGCCATAAGGGAGCTGAAACTTTGTCATCTCTCTTACGCTTCGTTTCTCATTGTATATTCATAATATTGACATTCTGAGTTAGATAAAGTCCATTACTTAGAGTACCGATGTGAACGGAAGAGTTGTTCCGTTTGATAAAATATTTACCATTCTTATTATAAGTTTCATAACCTTCACAATCTAAAATTGGAACTGAAATTATATTACGAATAATGCTCGGTACATAAAGGACTTTATTTAAGACTAACTCAAAACTACCTAAATCTAATCTAATTATGCCTAAAGCTCGATCTTTAACGTTTGAGCCATCGCCGATCTTCAAGACACATTCTCCTTCTTTGAGTTGTTGGACTTCACTTAGCATCTGTACATCATTACAGATATGAGTTCCACAAGCGGTATCAAGTGCCCAAGAACTAGAATTAATAGAAAGATTTATTTCAACGAGAAAGATACCTTTCTTTAGAGTAGCCTTGTACTCTGGGCAGTTTCTCCTCCAATGTACCGTTTTGCCACAATGGAAGCAAACATCCTCTTTCTGATCTCGCTTCTTCTTTTGGGCCTTCCCCTTCGAAACGCCACCAGTGGGCCTAAGGGGTTTCTTCTTCTTCTTTTGGGCTTTCTTGCCCTTACCTTTAGAAGGCCCAAAAGAGGAAGATGGAGCATTCACCATCAGAACCTTATTGTCCTTCTTGATCGTGCTTTCAGCAGTCACAAGCTGACTAATCAGCTCAACTAAAGTAGCACCAGCATGATTCATGTTGAAATTGAGGACAAATGGGTTGAATGATGGTGGGAGCGAAGCAAGCAACAAATCCACTAAAAGCTCATCTTTCAGTGGCATGTCCATGGAAGCAAGTTTCTCAGTAAGGGCGAGAAACTTGAGTCCATATTCATAGACACTTGAACCTTCCCTCATTCTCAAGTGGAACAATTCCTTCGAAGTGTTATACCTTGTATCACGTTCATGAGGGCGGTAAAGTTGCTCTAAGTGGTCGTAAATCTCCCAAGCGAATTCCATGGCCTCATGTTGCCTTTGCAAGTCCGGAGACATGTTAGCCAACATAAGGCAACGGGCTTGGAGATTATCATCCTTCCACTTCTGAATCGCATCCCGCTCGGCCCGCCTCCCCTTCGGGACTAGGCTCCCCTTCGAAGAGAACATCAGTTCTCTTCTCAGAATCTAAAATGATTTTTAGATTCCTCAGCCAATCAGAATATTTGGGACCAGTCAACTTGTTTGACTCGAGGATCGATACAAGAGGGTTTTTGGTTGCCATTTCAAAACACGTAGAGAATCACAGAATCTACGACCTAAATGGTAAAACAGAGAACTAGTGAGCATGCTGAATTATAACGATATACAAAAGATAAGGTCTTTAATCTAATGTAGCTCCCACTGTTTTTCAAAGATCTAGAATTCCCAAAGATCTAAGAGGAACACCTTTCCCAATGGGTACTAAGATCCTAGGCATTTTACCTCGAACCCACGACTCGTGGACATTCTAAGTAAGAACCCTAGGTAGGTACAACTTACCAATTCTAACACCTTTAGAACTCTTAGTAATTGTTTTTGCATCACCTATCTTTCAATATGGACCCACGACTCGTGCGATATCCATATTTACTCAGGTGTTAAGCTAGACCCATCAATCATAAGATCATGACCAAAACTTAGTTCGAACGACCCACGACTCGCGGATATCGCCCTTGCTAAAATTGATCACGAAATATTGATCATTTAAAAGGATCAATTAGGTAACTAAGAACTAATAAGCTCCACTAGCTATCCCACGACTCGCGGACAATAACTAATTTCACTTACTAAACTTAAAACCTATTGATGGAATGCTAGGAATTTAATTCAAAATTTGCATCTCGAATTAAATACCTATTTGTTCGAAATTAGCTTAATATTTAATGGGAATTTTCGAATCAACCGGAGAGTTGTCTAGTTCGACCTCACCAACATATATGTTATCCAATTTTATTAGTCTTGATTAATGCAAGTACACTTAAATGCATTTCAAACAAGCACATAAACAGATAACATTTCCTAGCATGATACTAACATGTAATGATCATGGGTTCTACCTATCTTATGCGTGATATGTGGGAGCCACTCCACAATCACAAGTTCTAACATACATGCCATATAAACAGTTTAAATCACATAAGGGAAAGCGGTAACAAAATACGAGCCCTATCTCTATTACATTTTTACAATTGAGATTCCCCTCCCTAACATTTTGAGGGGTCTTCACTTATGGCCTCCTTGTTACTTGAATGTGGTCCATCTTACTCCATGGGTGCATTATCTCCAAAATGAAAATAAAACCTCACCACCTATCTCTACTCTCAAATTACAATAAAAAGAAAAAGACATAAAGTAATAAGGCTCAATCTTCATATTGGCCTTAGACAATTACACGGGGCATACCCCTGCCTCAAAAACAGTAATATGGAAAGCCACATAATAAATCACATAACAGTACGCACATAAGTGAGGCTCCAACCTCAATTGAAAAACGCAACTATAGGGCTCCAACCCCAATTTAAACCATCCATGTGCATAAATTAAAACCATATATAGATCTAAACCCATGATCACCTAACATGCTTTTGCAAGAATTTAAATTTAACCAATAAATTAGAATTCTCGCTTTAAGCTCTAATAGCTTAAAACACGACTTAGATGCAATTCTTGTTCAAGAGCCTTTTCAATAAAACCCGAAAAACAATGAACTAATAAAATTCCAATTAATTTCTGAAAATTAATAATTTTATTCTTTCAATATTTTCAGAAAATAAAGATTGTAATTTTTCCAAAATTTAAATCGTTTAAATTTTCAAAAATCCCAATTTAAACTATTATTTCAAAAATAATTCAAATTTAATAAAATAAAATTTTTAAGAAAAAATAAATCGGGATTGGATTGGACTCAACAAGAAAATCGAGATCGCGAAACGAACGTCCCGGAACGGAACGCTCGCCCGCCCGAGACCATGCCCGGCAGCTGTGCAGCATCGCGCCCATGGATGCGCATGCCAACGCTGCACGCAGTCGGCAACATGAGCTGCCAGCGCGCGCGCGCATGGCTCGCATCCTCGCGCGGGTCGCGCGCAGCCGCTGGGCGGGAAAAGGGCGGGCGGGGCCGGCAGGCTCCCGCGCGGTTGCGGGAGGGGCAGGCGGACGCGCCTAGGCGCTGGGGGGCGGCCTCCCGCGCGGCTGCGGGAGGGATGGGCGGGCAGTCCCGCGTAGCTACGGGACTGCTTTGCGGGACGGTGCGGGCCTGGGCGTACGACGGCCTAGCACGCCTAGGCTCGCGTTTTCGTAACGCGATTTCGTGTTTCGTACTTTTAGTTCAAAAACCAACAACAATCCAAAATTTAAAACACAATTTAAATATATTTGTTCCAAAATAATTTCAATCAAGTTTTTCGAAACGTTTTTCAGAAACTTTTAGGAAAAAATACAGTTTCGTATTTCAGGCTTTCTAAAAGAACTCAAGAATACCTAATTCGCATCTAAGCCTAAGAATTTCTACCAAATTCAGAATAATTGAGACGAATCAGAAACACGATTAACGAGGTGCCTCTGATACCACTTGTTGGAAAAACGAATCAGAAAGCAGCGGAATTTAAAAAAATTTCCCAACAAAAGGATCTTGAACTCGCAATCGTGTATCCAAATTCGTAGAGTTAAGAAACTTACTTTTCTTTTATTCTTTCTTGAACCGTTTCAAGCCACCCAAGAACGCTCTTCTCGCGGCTTGATCCCCTCTCCTTGGTAAAGCTCGAATCTTCAAACTTCTAACTTGAAGCTCTCTAGAGATAGTCCACCAACTTGATCACAATCTAACTAGTAAGGATGCTAGTTCTCTAGTTAGTGTTTAGGCTTAACCTAGGGTTTCGTTTATCTTGGAGAAAGGATGGTGTTCAACACATGAACCAAAAGAATTGCCAATTCGCTCCATAAGGAGCTCGAGCTCTCCTATTTATAAAGAGGGGAGTGCCGAAATTCTTAGTCCTTATGGACTAAGGATTTGGTCCCTCTCTCTACTATTACTTGATCATCAAGTAATTTGACTTTGAGTTTGAATTCAAATTCAAATCAACTTTCAAGAGAGCTAAAATATCCAAACTATTTTTGGATAATTTTATACTTTATTTATTTAAAATAAATAACTTATTTTATCTAATTAATTCATTCATAATTAATTAAGTAGATTATTTTTCTCCAAAATTAGACTTTCTTTTTAATTCAAAATTAAACCAAAGTCTATTAAATAATTAACACATTTAATTATTTAATATATATATATATATATATATAATATATATATATATATACACGTGTGGGACACGTGTCACAAGGACACGTGTCACTCACGTGAGCCACACGTGTGGTTTCACAATTGTGGAACCCTCTTGGCCCGATTAACTCGTTTAATCATTTTGAAGCCTCAACTCATGTAACCAAGTTGTTGTGTGTGACCCTCTAGGTTCTCAATTCAATTAGCAGTGACCCTAATTAATTAATTCACTAATTAATTAATCAGTCCACAGATTAAACGACCATAGTCTAGCAACAGGTGTTTAACCCCTAGCTGAATTGGAATGTTCGGATTCGACAAAACCTTTAAGTCATTGATTCATGTGAGATACAATCCTCCTACTTACTATCTCTCAACCAAGATCTAGGGTAAGGGAATAATCAGAACCCTAATAATCCGGTCTTAAAGCTAAGTTCATTTCATATCCATTTGATCTCAATCCAAGAAACCCTTTTCTTGATGTCTTGATCTACTGCCTTGGCCAAGGACTCCATATGGCATATGAATGACTTACACAACAAGAGATCACCTTGCAAATTCAAGTGTAGGTCCTTTCTTGATTCTCATTCACTTTCATGAATTACTTGTGCAGCCCCAGCATAAGCCTTGAATCAGTTGTCTAAGGCGACACCCTTTAAAGCTTATACCTAAGACTACAGAGTTAACTCATAAAGTAACAAGGAAGCTCAAGTCTTAAGGATCAATTAATCACATCAATGACTCGTGAGATATTTCCTAATCTGGAAGTTTCTATTTCCTGAAAAAGAAACTTCCTTTCCCATTTAGGAATGTTCTCAGACGGGGCGCCTCAGTGAACTTACTTATTAAAGTAAGCACCCTCATGTATCACGCACATATCAACTATACACTTTGCACATCCATGAAACAAGGTGGTCCTTCTTAAGGGCGTGATCCCACAAGCAAGCCTTAGAGGAGTCAGGTTGACACTCCCACTGTCTGTAGGACTCATCGGCTTGGAGTATTTTACTAATCATGACTTATGTGATATAGGGCTCGTTTCATGAACCATTTCACCTAAATGGTAGAGTCCTAAAGTCATCAGGATTAGGGGAGTTCTCATACATGCACAGCTAAAGTAAACGCATACCAAACAAGAGCATATAAAGAAGTGTTGCCTCAATTCGTTATTTCATTCAAAGATTGTCTGTGATTACAATAAGGAAAAGCACAAAGCGGATATACAATTGGCTTTCTAGGGCACTATTCCTAACAGCTGCACCCTTACTACATCCTGCTCCTTAGTGTTATCCTAACTGGAAGAACCCACGCTACAAAGGAAACCCAGTTCCTGAGGCTCTAACGCCTGTGATGGTCTTCCTTCCCCTAAACAAATCTTAACGTGTTGGGTATTTTAGCACACTCTAAGTTTTTGCACTATCATTTTTGGTGCCATCTGTGAGAAACCATCATCATTTTCTCTAGATCTTCATCTATTTCTTCCTTCTTGAGCTAGTTGAGACATAACACCATTAACTTCAATCATGGTTACTGCAACAACGTCTGGAGTTCTGGATAACAGCGGCGCCCTTCCGCCTGTCAATGAGGGAAATCTGGAAGGAAATACGCCTAACATTCCTGTTGGAGGCGAAGTCCCGCCTGTTGCTGGAGACGGAAATGGAGGCAAAGGGGTTTTGGCGGGGGCTCTACCGGCAGGAGGAACCGAGGCCGGAGGCCTTAGCTCAACCATCCCACCAGTAACTCCCACGCCCGCCACAACCGCAATCAACACTGCCACTTACCCCATGGGGATGCTGCCTCCGGGCTACACTTACGTACAGCCCAGCCTTATGCCTGTTATGATGTCAAACATGGTGCCTATGATTCAGCCTTATCAAGAAGGCACTTTGCAACTTCCGGTCTCCATTCCTAAGAAGATCCAAGGGGTGGAAATGCCATAAATAACCTCTAAGCAATTGCAAGCAATCTACGCGCAGTGCGAGGTACAGACCGCTCAAAACGCCTGGTGACATTTTACCTCCGCCTACTTCCCCTCGGGAGTGGACGTTCAGAAGGCTCCTCCATTGCCGGGGAGGGGGGCTACAAGTTCATCCATTGGCCGCTGCCCAAAACGTACTAAGGGCTCAACCGCCGCCACCACCACCAGAACAGGAAAAGGAAGGTCCCTCGAGGGTTGACCAAAGACAACGCCCTTTGGAGAAGGAGAAAGCCCCTCAGCTGAGGGGGGATGTAGAAAAGGAGGTCCAATCCAGGGACACTAGGAGAACTAACAGGAGGGAAGGGAACGACCCTCGGATAGCTGTAGTCCAAGATCAACTGTAGGACTTGCAGCACATCGTGGAGCAGCTCTCTTGAGCGCGGTCTCAAATCCCCCACGGGGGGGATGAGAGGTCCAAAGCCAGATACGCTCGCAATCCATGCAGCCAAGTCACTTGCCACTGTAGGCAGGAAGATTATGAGGAGCACGACCGCGAGGGCGGGAACCGTAGGCCTTTGACAGGCGGTTCGCCCCTTATTGATGAAGTTTTGATGGCCCATGTGGGGATGGACAAAATCCCCACGTCCGTTAACCGTTACGACAGGACCACCGATCCAACCGAGCACTTGGATCACTTCGTGCACCTGATACACCTGTATGAGCATTCCAGTTATTACTGGATGAAAATCTTTGTCACTTCCCTCGTGGGAATGGCACAAGAGTGGTACAAAAAGCTGCCCCCGTGCTCTATCCGAGGGTATGGAGATCTGACTGAGGCCTTCATGAGCCATTTCAATTCTCTAAAAGCACCAGCGCCCACTGCCACGGCCCTCTACAGCCTGGTGCACGGACCTAATGAGACGCTCAGATCCTTCATGGGCAGATTCAATAAGAAGATCCTGCTGGTGGAAAAGCCCTCAATGGACTTCTTGAGGCACGTGCTGTTTGGAGCAATCAACATGAAAAACTATGTCAGCAAGGAGTTTGTGGAGGAGGTGGCAAAGAAAAAGCCTCGCTCAATGATGGAGATCAGGGATATAGCTGACTCCTTTTTCACCCTCGAGGACATGGTGAGGGATCAAAAACTCGCAAATGCCCCTTGAACCAACAGAGGCCCGGAGAACAGAGGAGAGTCCAAGAATCACCGTCGTAGCCCAGTGCCCGCTCGGAGAAACTCTCTACCCCCTCGAAGATACGAGCGCATTCCCCTCAACCGACCCATTGTTGAAGTATATTCCATGGCGGATAAGAAATTGTTCAAGAGACCGCCGAAGATGAGGGAGATCGAGGCTCAGAAGCGCTCGGGGAAATACTGTGCCTTTCACAAGCAGAAGGGGCACGACACCAACCAGTGCTGCCAACTCGAGAGTGAGATCCAGAGGCTCATTGTCGGGGGGGCACCTCAAGGAATTTGTGAAGGTACTAGAGAGGTATAATGAGCATTGTGCTGAGCGTACGAGAGTTAGGGGAAGGAGCCGCTCGCGCTCTAGAAGCCCTCGCCACCACCGCCCAGAGACGAGCGAGCGCGACAAGCAGAAAGCCGCCGAAATGGAGAATCAGCCCTTCACTGTCATCAATATGATCGCCGACGGACCCTCGGGGGGTTGACTCCAATGCCTCTCGTCGTCGCCACGTCCACAGCTACTATCAGAGATCCTCAAAACCCAAGCCAATGTACTCTTTGGAAGGATCCTCGCGCTCGAAGGAGGATGAGGTTGTAGGGTTTACTGAAAAGGATTTAGAGCATATTGTAACACCTCATTGGGTCGGTGAAACCTCTGACTGCCCCATGGTGGTTAGTTTAGACGTTCATAACCATTTTGTAAAGAGGGTTTTGATTGATAGTGGAAGCTCAGTGAACGTTCTCCCCTACTCCACGTTTCAGAAAATGAATATCACAAACATTCCCCTCGAACCCCTCAAACAACCCTTGTTGGCTTTGGGGGTTCCGAGATCGTCCCTCGCGGACAGATTCGCTTGGCCACCTCTTTTGGTCGCTCCCTATAGCGAAAGACTTTAAGCGTCCTTTATGTAGTGGTCGAGGAGGATCTCCCATACAACATCATTATTGGGCGACCGGCCCTTGTTGACTTCAAGGCAGTTATTTCAACGTACCATCAGAAAGTCAAGTTCCCCACCCCCGAGGGAACGGACGAGGTGCTCTGCAACGTCAAAGAAGCTTGGGAATGTTACATTCTTTCACTTCGTAGCCATAAACCAAAGCAAACCTTTCAAGCAGGCTCCACCAAGAAGTCAGTTGATTTCCCCCAGTTAGATGAAGACGGCCCCGAGCACAAAAGGGCCAAACTTTATAAGAAGAAGAACAAGAAAAAAGTTTCGGGGGAGATCAAGGTACTGAGGATGGCCCTCTCGGAGCAGTCGAGGGCTCCTCTTCAGAGAGCGAGGGCAGTGACCCCTCAAGAGAAACCAATGATAGGCTCACAGGAAAGAAGCGAGCGCTTGAAGCTCCTCGACCTGAAGTTCGCATTGAACCCACTAAGAAATTCCTGACCATCGAATTGGAGCCAGGGAATCCAGATAAGACCACGCAAATAGGCTCCAATCTCGACAGTCCCGCACAAATTATGATGATCGATTTTTTGCGAGAGAATTTGGATGCCTTTGCCTGGAAAGCCTCTGATCTAACTGGCATAGATCCGAGCGTCATTGTTCACAGGCTCAACGTGGATCTAGCCTTCAAACCAATCAAGCAAAAGAAGAGGGATGTTCACGGGTTTAGGAGGCAAGTCATAGAAGAGGAGGTCAACAAACTCCTCGAGGCCCAGTACATAGAAGAAATCCTATATCCTGAATGGCTCTATAACGTGTGTCTCATGCCCAAGAGCGCTAACAAATGGCGTATGTGTAACGACTTTACAGATCTCAATAAGGCTTGCCCCAAAGATCCGTACCCCCTACCAAGGATTGATCAGTTAGTAGATTCGACGGCCGGTTGTGAGCTCATGAGCATGATGGATGCATTTCAGGGGTATTACCAGATCTTTATGGCACCCAAGGACCGCCCTAAAATCTCCTTCGTGGTCCATGTGGGTGTCTATTGCTTCAAAGTTATGCCTTTCGGGCTCAAAAATACGGGAGCCACCTATCAACGCCTCATCAACAGAATGTTCGAGCGTGAAATCGAAAAGTCCATGGAAGTTTACATGGATGATATGATCGTCAAGAGCGAGCGCCAACACTCCCATTTGGAGGACCTCAGGCGAGCCTTCAACATCCTTCGCCACTACGGTATGAAACTAAACCCCTCGAAATGCTCATTTGGGGTTCGAGGGGGAAACTTTTTCGGATACGTGGTCAGTCAAAGAGGTATTGAGGCCAACCCGGAGAAAATCAAGGCAATTCTGGACATACCCTTCCCTCGAAATGTTAGGGAGGTTCAAGTGTCAGTGGGTAAGATCATCTCTCTTAATAGGTTTATCTCCCGCTCCGCTGAACGAAACTTGCCCTTCTTCAAGATCCTGCGTAATGCTCGCAATTTTGCTTGGACCGGAGAGTGCAAAAAGGCATTACAAGATATGGAGTGGTATCTCTCGTGCGCACCATTATTAACGAAACCGGTCCCAGGAGAGAAAGCATCTGCCTGTGTATTATCTGAGCAAAACTTTGCAGGGCGTTGAAAAAAGATACATGGAAATAGATAAGTTCGCTTTCACCCTCGTCAACGCCTCCTGGAGGTTGAGACCTTATTTCAAAGCTCATATTATCACAGTGCTTACAGATCAACCCCTCAGACAGGTGCTAGCGAAACCGGACGTCTCAGGGAGGTTAATCAAATGGTTAATTGAACTCAGTCAGTTTGACATCAAGTTCCAGCCCAGGATAGCTATACAAGCCCAGGCAGTCACAGACCTATTGGTCGAGCGGTTTGGATTGGAACCCTCGCCCTCTCTGGATGACGGTCTCTGGCTCTTACACACCGATGGTTCCTCGACCTCACAAGGGGGAGGAGCCGGGGTAACCCTCAGAGACCCTTGTGGAATTGAAATAGATTACGTGATCAAATTAGCCTTTCAGGTCACCAACAATGAGGCTGAGTATGAAGCCCTCATTTAAGGGCTGAAAATTGCTTTCTGAAATGGAGCCTCTCGGGTCACGGTTTACGTGGATTCTCAGTTGATTGCTAATCAGGTTGATGGTACTTATGAGGCTCGAGAAACTACTATGGTGTAGTATCTAGCGAAGGCTAAAGAGATAATCACCAAATTCAAGGAGTTTCATTTACTCAGGTTCCGTGAACGGAGAACGAGTGTGCTGATGCCTTCTCTAAATTTGCATCCGCTTTGGAAGGTTCCTGCGAACGCTCGGTCATGTTCCTCAGAACGGAGGAGCCATTGATAAGCGAAGAGAAACCCTCAGAAGAGGTAAGCATGATTGACCCCTCCGAGCCTTGCTGGCTTGATGACGTCATCAGATTCTTGCCGTTTCTCATTGGACGATGAGGGTAGGCTCTTCAAACGATCGTTGCAAGGCCCACCGTTAAGATGCCTAAGGCCCTTGCAGGCTAAGGAGGTGCTTGAGCATGTGCATAGTGAAAGCCGTGGGAATCACTCTGGCGGTCGGATTTTGGCTAAAAAGGTGCTAAAGAGTGGGTTCTATTGGCCCTCAATGTTGCAGGACGCCATAACTTCTCCAAGAAATGCTCTAAGTGTCAATTCCATTTCCTCAACTGCCAGCAGCCCAAATGATCCCCATCGACGTTTCGTGGCCCTTCGACCAATGGGGTATTGACATAGTCGGGCCCCTCCCCATGGCGGTCGGACAGAAGAAATTTGTGATCCTCACCGTGGATTACTTCACCAAGTAGGCCGAGGCTGAAGCGGTTGCGAAAATAACATTCAAAGTGGTGAGAGACTTCATTTGGAAAAACATCATCTGCAGATATGGCATCCCGAGGGTGCTAATTTCTGATAACGGATCCCAATTTATCACTTCTGACACTCGAGAGTGGTGCTCAGAACTTGGCATTGAGCAACGCTTCACTTCCGTAGGTCATCCTCAGGCCAACGGTCAAGCTGAAGTTACGAACAGGACTATACTCCAGCATCTCAAAATGATGCTCGAGAGCAAAAAGGGTGAATGGGCAGAAGAGCTCCAAGGAGCCCTCTGGGCATATCGTACTACCCCACGAGTGGCCACAGGCGAGACCCCATATTCCCTCGTATACGCCTCCGAGGCTATGATACCTGTAGAGATCGCTCAAGAATCTGCAAGCTTCGTTTACTTCGAGGCTACCGCCAACGAGAGTAACAGGGCGCTCGAGTTAGACCTGCTGGATGAGAAGAGAGACACTGCTTGGGCTCGGATGCACAAGTACAAAGCATCAGTGGCCCACTAGTACAATAAGCGTGTCAAGGAAAGGACCTTCCAACTAGTAGACTTAGTCCTCAAAAAGGTTGAGGTATCCAAGCATGTGGGTAAGTAGATCCCAATTGGGAAGGCCCCTTCAAAGTCATCCAGGTACGAGCGAACAATACCTACCTGTTGGAAAATTTGCAAGGCAAGTGTCTTCCTCGCCCATGGAATGCCTGCAATCTGAGAAGATTCTTTGTATAAAGGCAAATTTTGTAAACCCCCGCTCGGGGCACACTGTATCTTCTTTTGACAGAAATATAAGTACATCAGTAAGTATTTTCACACATCGTTTGTTATTTACTTGATTCAATTCATAATAAGTTACATCATCGGTCGCATCGACGCCTACTCCGTGTCGAGGTTATTCCACGTCAAACGGATTGGTATCTATTCTCATGCGGGTTACTCTCAAGTGAGCGTGCCCCCTCTGTAAATCAACGCTGACGGTGTGTCGAGGGTGCCCCACACTCAACAGCTTGATGGTCTCAGATATTCGAACCCTTCTTAAACGAACGGATCACAATTAAGGGTTGCTACATGCTTAATTACACCAACTAGGTACCGAATATCCCGGTTCGCGCTTGTAAACCCTTTAAAAGTCCTCATTACATTGAATATACGTACCCTCATTAAGAGGAAACACTTAGCTAATCCTTGTGCTGATTTCTAAGTTCAAGTTCAAACCCCAGCTACGTTCATTGTGTTGCAACACTGAGGTTAATTCTTAATCAAAGATAAAACCTTAGCAAATCCCCTTGTTGATTTCTAAGTTCCAGTTTATGCTGTTACTATGCTCGTTATTACTCAAACTCTTAAATAGATTTTCACCAAAGGCAAACACTTAGCAAAACCCTTGGTGGATTTCTAAGTTCAAGTTTAAGCCTTAAGTAGAGTATGGCCAGGGTGGCCCTCATGTGGTACACCCTCGTGCCTATGCATTCATACACCACAAAACTTCAAACATCAAAGGAAAATCAGAGATACACATGCAGGACATCACAGCACAGAAGAGAAGGCGTTGAACTTCATTAACTTAAGGAGAAGGAACTATATATGCAAGCATAAAAAAAATTACAGGGCTAGAGAAAGGAAGATTCGGAATGAGATTAGTTGCGGAAGTGCCAGAATAACAATCAGCCGAGCATCGGAGGGCTTCTTGAGGCTTGAATCTCGGGCTCTGGTAGTGCGGTAGAAAGGGGGACAGGAGCCAGCACTTCAGCATCAGAAGCTTGGGCATCGCTAGGACTGGTACCATCTTGAGCGTCGATGGTGGTGCCTTCATCTTCAATTGTTATGGG
This sequence comes from Lantana camara, assembly GCA_037501455.1. Classification (NCBI taxonomy): domain Eukaryota; kingdom Viridiplantae; phylum Streptophyta; class Magnoliopsida; order Lamiales; family Verbenaceae; genus Lantana; species Lantana camara. The sequence goes on from CM074856.1 coordinate 61,372,869, forward strand.
CTCGAGATCCAGGGGGTTGGGTGCCATATATTCGTATTGCAGCATAACAACCAAGTCGTTATACTCCAGCTCTATGAAATCTTTAGTGGGATCCCCAGTGGCAATCATTGGCTCCAGATTCTCGTCCAAATCCATCTTCAAGCGCTCATCCGTACGGGTAGATGGAGGCACTATGCCAATTTGATCAGTTGGCCCACGGACTTCCAGAAGAAGCGGCGAGCGTTGTCCAGGCAGTCCAGGTTCACCGCAAAACCAAACGCCTTAGAGCACACAAATCTGACAACCGCTTCCCAAGTAACCCTCGACTCCAGGCCCTCAACTTGTCCCTGCAAGTCAGCAAGCTCTTTTCTTGTTGCCTCAAACTGCTGATTACGCTCGTCAAGTGTTTGTTAAGCTCCTCATTGTCAGCCTTCAACTGATTGCGCTCCTCCTTCAGCTTTTTGTGGCACTCGTCCAGCACCAGATAGGCATCCTCCTAGTCCTTCAGCGCCTTCTTGGCCCGCTCATGATCTAGCTTCAGCACTGTGAGCTCTGCAGAGACATCGTTGTAGTCCTCTTGCAGCTGACCGGGATCAGAGATGCGCATCATCTTCTTGTACTTGCCTTATGTTCAGAATAGACCTTCGCTCGCTTCTGCAAGTTCTTCAGCCTGGGGATTACCTCCTAAGAAGCCAGCACATATGGAAGTTATTGCAAATTTAACTCGAGGGTGGAGGTTCTTTGGGGAAATTCAAGCACTTACCGTTATGAGGGCGTGGCAAGCGTCGTCCGCGACCCGGATAGCATCCTGCTCGTTCAACTTGTCGTGGTCCCCGAAAAATTGTAGCTTGCTCACAATCCCTTTAGCCAAGTTACGGGTGGATGAGCTCTTCTTCAAGAGTACAGGGCCGTCTTTCCTTGGGTGCCTGCAACGAGTGTCACCCTCGCACCCGGTTTTCCAAAAGTCCTCATCTTCATTGGATGAGGTATCGCCACCCTAGCTATGTTGGCCCACTACAACCTCTTTCCCCTTTCTCGTGATGGGGATAGAATCCGGCATCCTCTTCCTCTTTCCCGAGCGCTCGGCCCGCTCTTCTTCGAAGATTTGGATCACAGAGCCCGAGTGGTTTCTACGGGATCCATGCGAGCCCATTTACGCTGGCCCCATGGCAGCGAAAGGAGAAGTGACGCCGCGAACGTCTGGGAGGGTCAAATCTTCTATATGGCCAACTCCTCGGCCATCCCCTCGACCGCTTGTCCCTCGCTGGGTACCGCGCCCCCCTCGTGGAGCATTAGGAGCCTGTTGGTTCTGCCGTGGCTGCTGCTGCTGTTGGTTCGCTCCCGCTCTTTGAGCTCGCATCATTGCTAGGATACCTTCAACGGTCGGTCCAGCCATGAGTATTTCTGCGTTTGCAAATAGAGGAGAGAAGAGCGTCAGAAGGATATGATCAGAATATTTGTTATAAGGATACCACAATCTACACAAGTTAGTGATGCTATTCTAAGGGGAGTTAGCTCCTAGAATCTAACCGTCGCGGTCCATGATTTGAGCGGGGGGGTTGGCTATCATGTCTGGGGCGTTTGAGAGCCTATAACGGAACAGTATCTCTTCGTTCCTCATCAAGTCTTTGGCCTTAATTAACTTCTTCTCATTTTTCATCACGAGGGCCAATCTTTTTGCCCAATGCTCAAAAATCTTATCCCCAGATCTATGTTTAACTAAGGGCCCTTCTCCATGTATTATCCACGCTCGAGATACCCTAAAAATCCCCCCGGGCGCTTATTGGGATAAATAATAAAATATTTTATATGTAGACTCATGATCCCAGTTGAAAATATTTTAACCTCACCTGTTACGATACAGAATCAAGTAAAGTATTCGGGGTTCCACTGTCCAGACCTAGTTCTTGAAAGTAGTGAACTACTACGGACTTAGAGAACTAAGTTCTTTTTATACTAATGAGGCACATGAATGAGTACAATTAAAGCATATTGTAACAAGGAGTAACAGTAAATGTACAGGAAACTTGGTAATCTAGAAATATTATTGTAAAACACACAGATACCAAAGTCATACAACCGAATTAACCAAGAAATTCTTATTCAAATTATAAATCCAAATTTAAGGTTTATTTTTAATAAAGGTAAACCCGATTTTGAAAACGCTATTTAATCCCCGACTTTGAAATCGCTAGGCAAAAGTCCTTTCATAAAAATTCAAATTTTATTTTATATTAATTCTAGAAATTACTACATGATATTATTGGTCAAAGTTCATACTTAAAGCCAAAAATCAAAGTTACTATTCAAAAACGGTTACTATTTAAACATAGGGGATTAAATGTTCTTAAACATTAGATTTAACACATTCCTACACACACTACACACATACACGGTTCACACACTACACACATTGTTCAAGAACTCTAAGAACATGTTCTTGATCATATTCAAGTATTCATAAAATGTTCTACACATGCTTGATTATATTCATATTCATAACATAAGATTTGAAGCATAATATAGCAAAATATATAAATTCTCTATGAAAAATAATTCTAAATGAATTATTCTAGGCAAGAATTTAATCAAACAAGATCATAATCATTTAAATACATACTCACATTATATCATATTATATTTCATGCATTTAACTAAATAAAATTTCATAATGTACACACATTGTATTTAAAACTAACAATTATGCACATATTTCATAAAATAAAATTCCTAAAGCATAATTTAATTAATCCTAAACATGCTACTATTATTATTATACTAAGAACATAATATAAAACATGAAATAATGAAAGAAAAACTCACCTTGTAGAGAGAGAGAGGGAATGCCGTGTGGTTAGAGTGGAGAGAGAGTGATTTTTGTGTTGATTTTGTGAGTTATAAATGATGCTTGGGAGGGGTATTTATAGGTAGTTATGAGGGGCTTTTGTGCAATTCCTAAGAGTTTAGGGGAGATGTGGATGCTTCATAACCTAAACAAATGCTTGTTAATTGTATAGGAAATGTGGAGAAAATATATTCACTTATTCAAAACCTTCTATTTTTAGAAAGTATAGTGTTGTCAAGGATGATGTCATGTTGAATAAAAATAAATATAAAATGGTATAAAATTTATTCAAGAGTCGAGAGGTGAAAACTTGAAGTAGTAAATTAATGAAAGAACGAGCAAAAAATAAGCTTCGTCATGATTATAAATGTGGAATATTTAGAGTTTCCGTTTACAAATCATGAACGCTCTTCTCGCGGCTTGATCCCCTCTCCTTGGTAAAGCTCGAATCTTCAAAACTTCTAACTTGAAGCTCTCTAGAGATAGTCCACCAACTTGACTACAATCTAACTAGTAAGGATGCTAGTTCTCTAGTTAGAGTTTAGGCTTAACCTAGGGTTTAGTATATCTTGGAGAAAGGATGGTGTTCAACACATGAACCAAAAGAATTGCCAATTACTCTCTAAGGGGAGCATGCACTCCCCTATATATAGGAAAGGGAGGGGTGTCCGAAAATCCTAGTCCTTATGGACTAAGGATTTTGGTCCCTCTCTCCTTTTACTTGATCATCAAGTAATTTTGACTTTGATTTTGAATTCTAATTCAAATCAACTTTTAAGAGAGCTAAAATATCCAAACCCTTTTGGATATTATTATAATTTATTTATAAATAAATAAATAACTTATTTATCTAATTAATTAATTCGTAATTAATTAACTAGATTATTGTTCTCCAAAATAAGACTTTCCTTTTAATTCAAAATTAAATCAAAGTCTATTAAATAATTAACATATTTAATTATTTAATATATATATATATATACAATATATATATTTACACGTGTAGGACACGTGTCACTCACGTGACCCACACCTGTGGTTTCACACGTGTGGAACCCTCTTGGCCCGATTAACTCGTTTAATCATTTTAAAGCCTCAACTCATGTAACCAAGTTGTTGTGTGTGACCCTATAGGTTCTTAATTCAATTAGCAGTGACCCTAATTAATTAATTCACTAATTAATTAATCAGTCCCCAGATTTAACGACCATAGTCTAGCAACAGGTGTTTAACCCCTAGCTGAATTGGAATGTTCGGATTCGACATAACCTTTAAGTCATTGATTCATGTGAGATACAATCCTCCTACTTACTATCTCTCAACCAAGATCTAGGGTAAGGGAATAATCAGAACCCTAATAATCCGGTCTTAAAGCAAAGTCCATTTCATATCCATTTGATCTCAATCCAAGAAACCCTTTTCTTGATGTCTTGATCTACTGCCTTGGCCAAGGACTCCATATGGCATATGAATGACTTACACAACAAGAGATCACCTTGCAAATGCAAGTGTAGGTCCTTTCTTGATTCTCATTCACTTTCGTGAATTACTTGTGCAGCCCCAGCATAAGCCTTGAATCAGTTGTCTAAGGCGACACCCTTTAAAGCTTATACCTAAGACTACAGAGTTAACTCATAAAGTGACAAGGAAGCTCAAGTCTTAAGGATCAATTAATCACATCAATGACTCGTGAGATATTTCCTATTCTGGAAGCTTCTATTTCCTGAAAAAGAAACTTCCTTTCCCATTTAGGAATGTTCTCACACGGGGCGCCTCAGTGAACTTACTTATTAAAGTAAGCACTCTCATGTATCACGCACGTATCAACTATACACTTTGCACCTCCATGAAACAAGGTGGTCCTTCTTAAGGGCGTGATCCCACAAGCAAGCCTTAGAGGAGTCAGGTTGACATTCCCACTGTCGGTAGGACTCACCGGCTTGGAGTATTTTACTAATCATGACTTATGTGATATAGGGCTCGTTTCATGAACCATTTCACCTAAATGGTAGAGTCCTAAAGTCATCAGGATTAGGGGAGTTCTCATACATGCACAGATAAAGTAAACGCATACCAAACAAGAGCATATAAAGAAGTGTTGCCTTAATTCGTTATTTCATTCAAAGATTGTTTGTGATTACAATAAGGAAAAGCACAAAGCGGATATACAATCGGCTTTCTAGGGTACTATTCCTAACAGTGAAAGTACTTCGGGGAATGTAGAAAAATTCTAGGGCTATAGGGGTATTTTTGTAATTTCTAACCTAAAATTGTAGGAATGGGTTTTGAAGCATATGAAGGGATTTTAGGTGTTGGAAAGGGATAAATACTAGAGTTCTAAGATTCTATGAGAAAAGTTTCAAGATACATGCTTGATAAAGGAAATAATTAAATTACGAACTTTTAATTAAAACTATAGCACATAAGTCACATAAGAATGCAATGCATGAAAGAATAAATAGGGATCGAGATTATAAACACTTCTTGAGTAACCCTTTACTTACCTTTCCCAACTCGGCCTAGGTTAGGACTGTTACACTGATTTAGCCTGGGCATAGTAAAAACCATCACTAGGGGACGAGCATGGGGAGCGGACCACCTGGATCAGACTGTTGAAGTTGTCAAATGAAGGCTCGTGACCTGTTGCCCTCATCAGCATCACAAATGCATTCATCAGTGCAATCCCGTTAGGCAACACTTGGGAGGGGCATAGGTTCAGAACGTTTAGCAAGTTGGCGATAGAGGAGGGGATCAAAAATCTCAAACCTCCAGCCAATATAGTATCCTTGTAAACTGTCAACATTCCTAGAGGCGGTCGATTAGCTCTCTCACGCCCGAGGGGAAGACGAGTCTTGTATATATCATCCTAGTAGACCATGGATTTCAACTCAGCCAGTTCCGCGAGCGTCAGGGTGCTCTCAATCTCATCTGGGGATTTATCTGTCTGATGGGGATTGTTTTTCCTCACTTTGGTAATCGGCTCTTTCCTTTTCCTTTGATGTTTTCGGGGGGCTCCTCGCCGCCTTGACATCCGGAAGGCCCCACTTCATTTTCAGGGGCCGGAATCGCTACCGTAACTCGGTGGTCTTGTGGCCTCACGACACTGTTCAATAGGGGAAGTACCCTCTCCCCTTGCCTTTGCATCTGAAGCACTAAGTTCATCTCTTGAAAAATCTGATCTACCCCTTGGGGATCACGCTCATTCATCCCTTGGACTGCAGCGTTCAAATCTTCGTCCCCAGCCTCTTCAGGAGCCCGTGCTATTGGAATAGCAGTTGGAATTTCATTATGGAGAGAAGAGCTTCCTATCGACATCTCATCTATCTCCCTCACCATCTCATCTACAACGTTTTCCGCCATTGCTGCTCTGTGCTCTTGAAGATGGAGCTTTCAACAGAAATTCAATGGGGAAGAAGGATTACGGTTTGGATCTGATGACTTAAAAGCTTCCTCACACACAGAACTACGCTCAAACCAGCTTAAATCTAGGGTTAGCATCAAAGTTCTAGAGAGTTACCTAAGTTTGAAGAAGAATTCGCTGGGAATTGCTAAAAGATGCAGAAAGTTGCAGAAAGAATGATGTCTTTTTGCCTTGAGAAAGTGTTGAATGCGTAAAGAGTGGAAAGGGCTTCCAAATCCCTATTTATAGGGAGAAAAGCTGGCATTAATTAGGGTTGGGATTCAAAATCGCATTCATTTCCCGTCTTGAAAATCCCCCCATTTTTGGTAACCGTCGCACGTCTCCCAATATGCACGCGCCCACTCCTCGGAACATTCGCCCACGTCGCCACTCAGCTTTAAATACGGATAAGGCTTCATTTATTGCTGTGTCAGAGGATGTCCGTTACAGAAGGTGGACAGTCACTTCCCTCCAAAAGCTTGGCCCTCGAATATTCAAAGCCAGGGCTCAGATTTCAAAATTCTACAGTATGCTCAAGCGTAACTATAGAATTTGGGGGACAAAATGATGAGGCCAAATTACGCTCAGATCAGCACCGCACACGTGTCGCGATCTGAAAGACCCAGGGCTCTAACGCTCGCGGTAATGGGCTCGTGGAGTTGGCCTGGCCATTCCCTCATCACTTATCCGATCCGAACTTGCGCGCATCAGCCCAAGTCAAGAGCGCAGGATCCATCCACCAATCCCCTCGAACGCTCGTATTTCGGTTCCAAGGGACGCTTCGTATCCAGACTCCCTCTCCTCTACACCAAGGATCCCCGTTATCATTACGCTCGGGTTCACAACGCTCCACGCTTGGGCCCCTAGCGCTTATGGTCATTCGCCAGAGGAACCTTTCTCGAACGTACCCAACGCTCGAGCTCATTGCCAAGGGGTACTATTCTCCCCGAGATTCAACCCCACTGCAGTAGAGTGTCCTTCTCGAGGGCGCTTCTAGTGGAGCAAGAAGCATAGCTAAAATGTCTCTATCCTATCCGCTCGCCAACAACCTCTGACACCGTGTTGGTGTGCACCTCGTACCTGACTCTGCCAGCCTGCAAGGCCATCACTTTCACTCCATCACATGACGTCACGTGTCTAGGGCAACGCAGGTTTGGGACCACACAACCATCACTTATCGAGCCCCATTTCGAAGTTTCGGATTTCACATGGGCTAGACATGGGATGCTGCAACGGATAGATAGAGTTCTTGTGAATGAGGGCTGGGCGGAAATCTTCCCCTAAACGCACATCAAACACCTCCCGCGTAGAGCGTCGGATCACTTCCCTCTTCTGATATTTGGTAATAATAATGATCAGCATCAATCGAGATCATTCCGGTTCCAAGAAATGTGGCTAAGACATCACGGTTTAGAAGAAAACTGGACTCAATCGGTGAACTCTTCGGGCCTGTGGAAATTACATATAAAACTGGACCAATTGAAGCATCACCTCAAGAATTGGAACAAAGAGATATTTGGGAACATCTTTGATAGAGTTAAAGAGGTAAAAAATAGGGTAACGTAAGCTGAAAGGGTATTTGATGAAAACCCAACTAATGAGAACTTGATGGAGCTTAACCGTGTTATTACCGAAAGGAATAGAGTCACGGCTATGGAGGAAGATTTTTGGGGATAAAAATCTGCGTGCAGGTGGATCGAAGATAGGGAGCGTAATTCTCGTTACTTTCATTCCCTGGTTAAGAAAATGAGATTCCGAAACCAAATCCATGAAATCAAAGTTGGTCATGGGGTGGTGAATAATCCGATAGAGCTGCGCGAATCAGCGAATTCTTTCTTTAAAGAGCTACTATCCACGGACGGAGGGTCTGATACTGATGATCCGTGTCTGAACATGATTCAACAAGTTGTATTGGCCCAGGAAGCAGCGGATTAACTAAAATCCCGACCGCAGAGAAAATACTAGTTGTGGTGTTTGACATCAATCCTAATAGTGCAGTGGGGCCGGATGGCTATGGTGCAAAATTCTATCAAGTGTTCTGGAACATCATTGGTGAAGATGTTTGTTCTACAGTTTTGGATTTCTTTAATGGGGCCATTCAACCGAAAGCTTATACTGCTACTTCTATCACTCTAATCCCCAAAAAAGACAACCCCGACGCATAGGTCAGATTTCAGACCTATAAGTCTGTGCAACGTCAAGAACAAGATCATCACCAAAGTTTTAAATACCAGGCTTTCTAATATCCTTCATAAAGTGGTTTCTTCCAATCAAAGTGGCTTTGCGAAGGGTAGAATTATTAGCGACAATATTCTGTTAGCTCGGGAAATGGTGCACTCTATTGATTCTCGCGGCAGAGAGAACTTGATATGGCTAAAGCATACGATCGGTTGGAAAGGATTTCGAGAAAAACGGATACAATGGGTCCAAAATTATATTTCTAACTATTGGTTTTCAGTGATTGTCAATGGAGGTTCTTTTGGTATATTTCATTCTTCTCATGATCTCCGGCAGGGAGACCCGCTATCTCCCGCTCTGTTCGTCATTCTGGGGACTTTCAATCTATTTCCCTGGCCAGGTACATGCAGCTAAATGTCTCAGCAAAATTTCATAGGGCGATATAACCATTTCACACTTGGCGTTTGCAGATGACATGATTGTCTTTACAAACAGCCGGCCAGATTCTCTGAGGAATATAAAAGAGATTTTAACTGGATACGAGGAGTTTCCAGGACAAAAAGTTAACGTCAAAAAAGCTCTTTCGTGGTTAGCAATGAACTGGATAGTGCAACGGATCAGGTTAAGGAGATTGTGGGATTTTCTAGGGAAAAACTCCGGATAAAGTACCTTGGAGCCCCATTATACCGCGGAAGGAAAAAAATCTCATTGTTTGATGAAATCTTTGTTAAACTACATTCGAGATTGCAAGGCTGGGAAACCTGATATTTGTCCCATGGCGGACGCCTCCAACTGATCAAAAGTGTCCTATATTCCATTCCTATGAACACGTTCCAAGTTATAACCCCCCTCCCCCCCCCCCAAAAGTCTGTTATCAATTCTATGGAACTAATTCTGAATAGTTTCTTCTGGGGCTCAAAAACTGAAAGAAGACGGATTCATTGGGCCAATTGGAAGAGAGTTTGCTACCCAACATGTGAGAGGGGATTAGGAGTGCGAGATATAAAAGGCATGATAGAGGCATTCTCCTACAAACTATGGTGGCGTATGAGAACTGCGGACAAATTATTGGCTCGTTATATGCAAAATCGCTACTGTAGAGAAGCCCACCCTATCTTAGCGAAAGTTTCGTAGACACACTCCCATACTTGGCGGTGTATTTGTGGGGTGAGGGCGAGTGCGAAAGAAATAAATTTTTTGGTCTATTGGCAAAGGCAACATTGACTTTTGGAACGATGGATGGCTTAGTGGGAATTGAGAGGTAGCTCAACAAATTGCGGATAATAGAAGGGTCCTTCTTAAGGATCTTTGGATTAATGGCAACTGGAATAGAGACATGTTAGTGGCTACAGTTGGAAATGAAGTGGCCATGAGTATGGAGAAAGTTCCTTTTGATATGGGGATGGAGGACATACCGCTTTGGAGTGGAGAAGCAAGTGGTAACTTCATCATTAAATCTGCATGGCATGAACTGAGGAAACGCAGGCAGCAGTCTAACTTCCTCAGATACCTTTGGGGTGCAGATCTCACCCCCACTATTATGATTTTCCTTTGGCGATTAGTTCATGACTGGTTAACGGTTGATGAGAGATTACATCGAAAAGGCATGGTTTTCCCTTCAAGATGTCAATGGTGTGCCCAACTGGAGACTCTCGAACACCTCTTTATTTCTAGCAACAAGGCGAAACTGGTATGAGATTACTTTGCTAGCAATTTCCATGTTGATATATCTAGTCTCTGATCACCTATTGCAGTTTTTCAAGCCTGGTTCACTTCCTCGGCCTTTGGAGGCAAAAATCATATTCGCATCTTGCTGTCATTTCTAGTGTTTTGGTACGTTTGGACTGAGAGAAATAGAGCTAAACATTTGGACAACGCTTCTCTCACTTAAACATCATTCGGCAAGTGAAAGGACATCTCTTCCGGTTGGGACTCACTCGTTGCATGAAACGGAATTTATGGCGAGGAGATATCAGGTTGGCGAAACTTTTCAGCATTGCCTTGCAGCACCCCAAGGCCACGCCTTACAAAATCGTGCAATGGATCCGGCCAAATTTTGGCACTTTTAAACTTAACACGGACGGCTCATCTCGTGGCAATCCTGGGCTAGCAGGAGTAGGTGAAGCTATTCGAGATCACACTGGGAACATAATAGGGACGTTCAGCGATGGTATCGGTGTTGCTACCAACACAGTCGCTGATTTCAAGGCACTTGTTCAAGGGGTGAAAATGGTGGCTTCAATGGCTTGCCCTCGGTTATGGATAGAAATGGATGCGCAAGTGGTGATGATCATAATAAGCCGACAGCGATCAAGAAATATTGAGGTGCAATAGAAAATAACAGAATTGATTCAAGCAGCAAGGGGGATGGAGATATCACTTACTTAAATCTATAGAGAAGGGAATCAGCTTGCGGACTGCCTCGCCACTATCGGATCTGCATGCCAAAGTAGCTGGTCTTTCCCCGAGGAACCAATGCTGCCTGAGGTTAAAGGTTTGATTATGTTAGATAAATGGGGTCTACCTAATCTTAGATTGAATTAATGCATAGCGTTAATATAGTATTTTCTTCTGTCTCTAAGTTGCTACATAGTGTTATAATTCTAACCCCGATTTTTAAAGCTAAGCTTTCAGTATCGGTACAAGAGCAGGGGTGGCCCAACTCCAGAAACATGGTAAGGATAAGCCTGGAATTAAGGCCGAATCTAAGTCCAGGTTTATTCTAAATTTTGCGACACATGTGTGGAATGTTTTTTTTAATAATAAGATTCTGTACACGACTTATAAACTTGATCAGAGCTTGGCCGAGAACTATATGTTTTGCAAGAAAAGAGTGAAAGAGATAAAGAGGAGGACGCATAGAATCAACTGCCATCGTCTTGGGCTAGTATGGAACTATGTAATTAACGGATCCGATGTACATGTTGTCCGACAACAACCAAATGTCACGCATAGCCCTGAGGACGCGAATGATGTAGATGCGAATCCTTGCTGCCAAATGGTCGTTACCTTGGTGGCCATTATTGCCCGGAAGTCTGGGTGCCTCCTTGTGAGGCCAGTAAGTGTTCCTAAAGTTGCATTCAGCATGGGGGGTGTTCCTGTTCAATTAGATACCTGGCCTACACTGCACGGGGCGGGTATTAAACTTTATGATTGGTGGTATAATTTAAGAGGTGCCTACCTGATTAACATCATGTATTTTCGCGAGCACCCTAGAATGAACAGTATTGCTATCCTTGGATCATGCATATTTGTATCCCTTTCGACTTTGGTTGTTTATATATGAGGTGGAGGCCTCGGTAAAAACTCCACGGCTCCACCGGTTTCCTTAAAAAAAAAAATCCATGATCTATTTGGTACAACTAATTACTATAAAGTCTAATTTGATTTTTTAAATCACTTACTCGGTTACTCCTATTAAGCTGCAAGCGAATTGAAATTTTTCTTTCTCGTACCCAAAACAATGCGAAATAAATATTTGTACGGTTATGAAATTAAATGAAAACATACTTAAAATCCAATAAAAACGTTTACTTATAAATAAAAAGAAAACCAACCCTTTATTTACTCATTTCAAAATTACAAAATTTATATAAAAGGAAAGAAGGCAACAAAAACACACTAGATTTATTACAAAGCATTCTACAAAATGTATACTAATAAATAAATATATGTTGAACAACTAATCTAATTTGACCTAATTCATGTAAAGGGCGAAGAAGGACAAGATGGATGCCCCAACAATGGTACCCACAGCAGGGAAGGCAACAATGGCGTCGTTGTGGCTCGGACTGGGGGTGGGGCTGGAAGTGGGGGAGTGACTACTGGGGGGCGGGGCATGATGTTTGAGCAAATGTTTAGGATTTAAGTCTACTTTAGCTGCTGCAACGCTCATGTACGCGGCCAACAGTAGGGCAACATAGGCAATCTTGGTTGCATCCATCGTGGTCGTCTGTTATCAAGAGACTTGATGAAACTGCAAAAGACGCCTCGGAGTGGAGAGATCACCGTATCTTGCCTTCTTCTTCTTATTTGTGTGTGTTTTTGTTTACTTTTGTTGTGAAAGAAGTGGCAATTTCATGTCCTTTTATAACGATAGGATGACTATATTTAGAAATGGTTATTATTTTTGAAAGTAATTATGAAAGGTTGATGTTTGGTGATTGTTTTTGTTTGGAAATATTTTGACGTTGCTGAGAAAATGTCGGAAATAAGGATGAAATTGACAATGTTAATTTGGTAAGCGTTAAATGAGAGGAAGTGTATTGTTTTTTGGCGGATCCATATGTGGCCCATGGAACTCACGTAGGACTCGGACAACCACGAATAAAATATATTCACTTATTATTTAGTTTTTTTTTGTGCAAATTATTTTTTTTAATGCAAATTTATGCTTTAATTAACATTTTTCCTAAAATTTATGCGAATTAACATATGATAGAATATTATTTCGTGGTCAAAACTGTTCTTTAAAAAGAAAATATGAGAGTAATATTTTACTTTTAAGAATTTAGCATATGCCCGAGAAATCTATGGACGATTTGGTTGAAATAATACCTTGAATTATTATAAAACCTGAGAATTTTATTGTTTATGTTAAAATTGTTAGGAGGAAAAAATATCCAAGAAATTACTAAGCCTAGAATCTATTAGGAATTCAGCTAGTCAGATTTGTAAATTTTGGATCCAAATCCGATAATAGAATTGGATAATTGTACTCAAATCCTAGTACTCGGATTCGTTAAGATCATATTCGAAAAAACATTAATAATGGAGAATAATATTACACAAATACAAATATTATATTTGATGAGCTGTAATTTGAGGTGTCACCACAACACCACTTAGAGTTTATATGGGAACTAATTCTAGCCCGCTACCAAAGAAAAATTCAAAGAGCATGCAACATCTCCGGCCTAGGGGCTTAAAATGTTTTTTATTTTTAGCAAATTACATTTTTGGTCTCATAGGATTAGACCTTTTGCAATTTTAGTCCCATGTCTTAGAAATTAGACATATTTAATCCTATTATTTTCAAAAAATGTCAATTTTGGTCTCGTCCGTCAAATAATTGACGAAAAATACATTTTTTCCATTAAGTGCAATTTGGGGAGAAAAGTTCATTAGGTTATTTTTTGCGAGAGTTTGCTTATTAATATCCCATTTTAGTATCCTGAATCAACTTTGAACCATTAATCTGAATCACTCTCATTAAGGTAATGTAGTGCTGAAATAAGATATTAATAAGCAAATTCTTACAAACAACAACCTAATGGACAATAATTTTTCCCCCAAATTGGATTTAACGGCAAGAAAATATATTTTTCATCGATTATTTAATGTATGAGATAAGAATTATAACTTTTTTAAAATAATGAGACTAAATGTGTCTAATATAAAAAATATGTGACCAAAATTGCAAAAGGCATAATCTTATGGGACAAAAAAATATAATTTGCTCTTTTTTTAAAAAAAATATATATGGAAGTTTTCAGCTGATTCTTTTTTCATAGGATTTTTAATTTTGTTAACTTTAAATATTATAAGAGGGTAAAATATTTTCTATAGAATTATTTGATGTGTTAATTAAATTTTTAAAAATTTCTTTTTTAAGAAAATAAATAAAATATATTATTTAATACAACGATATTAAGTTTTTTTTGTTTTTTTTGTTTTAACACATACCCCCCAAGCAGAGATTCAAACTCGAGTCATCATCTTAAAATATAAACTCTTTAACAGTTGAACCAACCCCTGTTGGCACAACGATATTAAACTTGAATTTTAATCATCTTTATTAGCATCTTTTATACGAAATTATAAAAAAAATTGGATCAACGGTTGAACTTTCAATGTGTATTCGATCAATATTTTTAAATTACGAATATTTGTTATCATATATACTCCATAAAGCCAACTTTTTTTTTTTTTTTTTTGTGTTTTTGTTTTTGTACACACCCCCCCAAGTGGCTAAAGAGATTCGAATCCGAAACCTTACCTTCTAGTAAGAACCCTCAAACCATCTGGTCAACCCCTGTTGGCTCCATAAAACCTACTTAAAGTTCCAAAATGATATAATTTAAGATGAAAAAGTATTGAAAGTTGAAACCGGACCTAAGCTCGGCAATGTGTGGGTATTATTCAACCCAAATTTATATTCAAATATTATCCAAATATTTTTTATCCTACCACACCCAATATATTCGAATCCAATGGATTTTTATCTAAAGTAGATTCATACTTGTGGGTTGGATTTCGTACCTGCCCATATCAATGATACTCTATAGGCCCAGATCCAATACACTAAGTTTACCTCATTTATTCCCTTTCAATTCTCAAAACCATAAACTAACTATACGACATCTATTCTTTCACATTTGGTTAGATTATTTAGCTCAATTTTTATTTTTATTTTTTTGAAAAAAGGGCATGGAGCCGTGGGGTTTTAACGAGGCCCCAACCTTATATATAACCAGATCAAACCAAAGAAATTACAAATATTCATGATCTAAGGATCATATCATTCACATAGACCATTCGTCCTACATCATTCTATTTAGTTAATTCCATTATGTAAACTTAATCAGTTTCAAAAAATAAAAATCATATATATATTATATATATATATATAATGTAAAATAAAGATATGATTGTTAATGAACTCAGTATAGTATTTTCTTTCTTTGTATTTGAAAATAATAGAACCTACTCTTATAAAATCTGATGGTGCAGGAAAGAGAATCCTAATAAATCACCAACAATTTAAGATTTGTTTGGGGAAGGGAAGACCATCACAGGCGTAAGAGCCTCAGGAACTGGGTTTCCTTTTTGAGCATGGGTTCTTCCAGCTAGGATAACACCAAGGGTGTAAGGGATGATGATGATGCAGCTGTGGTGGATGGAGTACGGAGCTTGGGAGGATGCAGGAAAATGGTAGAGGAATGCCCAGAATGTGAAGTGTATGCGTGAGATTGCCTAGAGGAGAAGAAGGGAGCTTCTCCTATTTATATGTTGGGGATGAGGGTGTTGTGGGTATTTTGACCAAGTGGTCCCAAACCTGTGTCGCCCTAACACGTGGCAACCTGTGATGGCATGAAAGTGATGGCCCTGAAAAGAGAGACGGCGTGCCAGGTACGAGGTGCACGCTGCCAGTGTCAGAGGTTGTTGGCGGGCGGCGAGATGAGCTCAAGGAGACCCCTAGTCTGCTAGGAGAGCGTTGGGGGCCTAAGCGTGCCCTGGTACCTGTGGACTATCGAGCGTCAGTAGCGCTCGGGGGATGCTCGAGAGGGGGCTCCCTCTGGCAGGCGACTTACGAGTGTCAATAGCATGAGCGTCGGAGAAGGGGTACCCTCGAGGCCGCTTCTCTAGGAGCAAGGCCACTAGAACCCCGAGGGCCATCAGCGGACGAGTGGCTCCAGGTGGTGGAGTTGCGCACGAGCGGACAAGCAAGGGAGGCCCGCTGGCGATGATGTAACAGATGGACCGGGTTATGCCTCGAGCCCAATAATGCTAGCGTCAAAGATCCTAAGTCTCCGGATAATGACACGTGTATGGTAAGGCCTGCGAGCGTGATTTAGCCCCATCATTTTGCCCCCCAATTCTGTAGTGGCGTTTCAACGCACTGTAGAATTTAATCAATCGAGCGCTGATTTTCAAATAAGCGAGGGTCTAATCCTCTGAGGAGGAAGTGACCCTTTGTCTTCTGTAACGGGCCTTCTGACACCGCCATAAATGTAGTCCCATCTGCATTTAATGCTAAGTGGGGACACGGGCGCGTGTGCAGCATAGTGGGCGCGTGCACACCGGGATCAGTGGGGCGGTTACCAAAAGTGGGAGTATCCCAAGACGGGAAATCATTGCCTTTTGAAATCCCCCTCCCCAAACTAATCCAAAAATTCACCTATAAATAGGGATTCTGAAGACTTTCCACCCTTTTACTCCTTCCCAACTCTTAGAGCTAAAAGGCAAGCCAGAAATTATCGCGGATTTCACAAATCTTCAGCGGATTTCTTTCATTTCCAGGTAGACTCTCCTCCCACGCTAACTCTGTATTAACTCTAGATTTAGGTATAGCCGAGTACCAACTTGTGCATCGGTTGGAGCAGGGAGTCACCACACCAATTTAATTCTTCCTTGAGTTTCTGTGAGAGCTCCAAAGAAAACGACAATGGCGGATAAGCATGTTGAGCAGATGGTGAGGGAGATAGATGAAATGTCAGTGGGCAGTTCCTCCCCCCATGATCACATCCCCTCGACCATTCCGATGGCGGTTCCCCTTACTGCGGTGCGTGAAGATATGGGGGATGACGATTTGGAGGCGGCAGTTCATGGTATGAACGAGCAAGATCCCCATGGGGTAGATGGGATATTTGAGGAGATGAACAATGTGATGGTGATGTAAAGACAGGGCGAGAGGGTGTTCTTAGTGTTGAATAGTGCGGTAAGGCCCCAAGATCATAGGGTGACAGTAGCAGTAGAGGGTTCAGAAGGCGCTGCTGGGCCCTCCGAGCGTCCCACTAGGACCGAACCGCTTCAGAGACGCCAAAGAAAGGGAAAAGAACCCCTAACGAGGGTAAGGCAGGACAACCCTCACCAGACGGATCTACCACCTGACCAGATAGTAAGTACGCTGACGCTCGCGGACTTGGCAGATATGCGAAACCGGGTATATTGGGATACCAGTGTGTTCCCCGTGCGTCTCCATTTGGCAAGAGAGAGGGCTAACAATCCGCCGCCTGGTATGATGACAGTGTACTTGGATTCTGTGCTGGCCGGAGGATTAAGATTCCCCATACCGGCTGCAGTGGCCCGTATTTATAACCACTTGGTCCTCATTCCTTCCCAGATCCTTCCCAACGGAATCGCCTTGATCAACACCTTCGTGATCTTGATGAGGGTCACGGGACACGAACCCTCGATAGAAAATTTTGATAACTTGATCCAAGTCGCTCGATCTACACGCTCGTCTCCCACAGATGGGTTTTATTATGCCCAAGCCAAGTCGGGGCTCAAGATGATCGACTCACCCTCGAGTTCTTATGGCGAGGACTGGAAGGAAAAATACTTCTTCGTTGGGGCACCTGGGGGTATCTTTGGGGCCAACCGAACGTGGATAGTCCATGATGACACCCCGTTGATCAAGAACAGATTTTCAAATAAGCCCTTTGTGGAATGGGCAAAGAGTCTAGCCCTCGCTATGAAGAATGCTAAGACCTGGATAAAGGTGAAGGAATTGATGAGGGATGAAGAAATTTTATTCCGCTATGGATTGGTAGCCCCTCCAGCCATGGTGTCCAACCCTCCCATTCGGACTATGGCCCGTAACGGTTAGATCCTAGGCACTGACTTTACTGACTATAGAATAGTGATAATCCTTTTATAGTGTTCATCATTTTTCATTTTTTTTTCTTTCTATTTTAAATAGCCACTGATGCTCAATTCCTCTCTTGCAGAAATAGAACTCATCATGTCAGGACCCACGGTAGAGAGCATCCTTGCCCATTTGAATGCTCGCAGGGCAGGTGGGCAAGCCCACCAACCCCAACAGCAGCAGGAAGTCCCTCCTCCCGCGAACGCCCTACGAGGGGGCCGAGGGACCAGGCGAAGGTCCGGAAGGGGAGAAGGCCGAGGGCATGGCGGTGGCGGCCGCGGAGAAGGCCAAGTGCACGGTGGTGACGACCATATTCGAGGGGCAACCGCTTGGGAAGGCTGGCCCAGATGAATGAGGAGATCAGGGCCCAGCGCCTCGGCAAGAGGAAGAGGATGGCCGACTCTATCCCGATCGAGGGCAGAGGGAAAGAGGTGGTGGTAGGTGAGAGGGGAGCTGATGGTGACACTTCATCCTCCGAGGATGAAGATTTTTGGAGCTCCGAGTGTCCGGGTAATTCTCGCTATAAAAGGCCGAGGGTTGAGGGTCCAGTGCTTTTGAAGAAGAGCCCCTCCACCAGGAACTTGGTTGCGGGCATTGTCAGCAAACTCCAATTCTCGGGCGATCATGACAAGCTCTTCGAGCATAATGCCGGTCGGATTGCTGCCGACGCCTCACACGCTCTGATAACGGTAAGGGTAACTTCTGTTAACTTTTGTCATCCAGTAGTAGAACTTGTATTAACTTTTCTTTCCCCAGGAGGTGATTCCGAGGCTCGAGCATCTCCAAAGGTGAGCATTGGCCTATTCCAACCATAAGGCCAAATACAAGAGGCTGTTAAGGATTTCCGACCCTGGCCAACTGCAGAGGGACTATGATCAGGTTTGCGGACAGCTGGAGGCGTCCGAGCGCGAACAGGAAAAACTGAGGAAAGAGCGCCAGGATGTAGGAGATAAGTATCTAACTTTGGATGCTCGCCACCAGAAGCTGAAGGGGGAACACGGCCAGGCGAAGGGAGAGATCACCCAGCTGAAGACTCAAAACGAGGGTCTCAACCAGCATCTGAACGAGTGCACTAAACAACTTGAGGATACCAGGGGAGAGCTTGCGGTCTTCAAGACCCAATTAGAGGAGTTGGAATCGAAGGTCGCCTGGGAAGCGGTCGTCAAGTTTGTGCGGTCGAAAGCTTTTGGTTTCGCAGCCAACCTCCACTGCCTGGACAACGCTAAGAGGTTCTTTTGGAAATCTGTAGGCCAGCTGGTCAAGCTTGGGATGGTTCCTGAGAGCGTCAAGAACGACTCTCGACTTCGTATGGAGCTTGATGAGAACTTGGAACCCCCGGCCATCACGGAGGATGTGGAGGAAGAGTTCGCGGAGCCAGAGTACCACAAGCTGGTGGATATGCTCCAAAATGTGTATATGAACTCACACCCTGTGGACCCTCGAGATCTGATCGTCGAAGACCATCCTGAAATGAGCGTGCAAGATGCTTCTATCTATGAGGAAGGCCAACCTTCGACACTCCCTGAAGTCGACTGTAGCACCCCGCACGTGAGGCGCCACATCCCCCGCACTAAGGCTCAACACGAGTAACGAAACAGTAAATTCGCACCCGTATCAAACCCTAGCGAACGGGAGACAAACATAAAACCTTCCTAAGCTAGGCGGAGCTAGACCCTCCAATGATAACCAATCAACAAAATATAATGCATAGCAAACCAAAGTTCGATCATCCAAACCGTAAACGGAATTTGGGCTCTTCAGGCCTCTTTTAAATCATAGCAACATCCAGAAAACCAATTTCATAATAAATACATAGGTATCAAATTTCGTGATGTAACTTAAATGAGTTATACATAATTCCAATACATGAATGAATGGAGAGACTCTCCTAACCTAACTCGATCAACTTAAAGATTCCCAAAACCTCCGCCTAGCTCGAACTCCAAAGATCAAGCCTGCACACTAAAAGATTGGGGAGGGAGAGGGGTCAGTCTCTAGAAGACTGAGTGAGCAGGAGTGATACTTATATATAAAACATGCACATGCAAGTCGTAAATCCCGAGCAAGGTTTTATTTGAATTTAGTTCCCAAAAAGCAAGAAAATAGATAGACAATGCTCGACCTTTACGACTAATTCATTTTAAATTCATTACATTCATAAATCATACATAAATATAAGGCTCGGCGAGTGAGCGTGCACAACCTCCATCCAAACTCCGACCGTGTACGACAAATATCAATAATATTTTAAATAGGTGATCATGCAATACGTCATAATACATACAGACCATAATTCATATCATAAACATATTCGTTTGGGCGATCCGGATCCCGGCATTCCCGCACGGTGCCTAATCATATCATAACATATTCATAAACATAATCATATTATAACCAACCTTCTTCCTCCGGGTTGGTGGTGGGTTTGCAAGGCCCGACCACCCTGTCTTTGACCAAAAGGGGTTACATGACTCCCCAGATGGCACTCAGTCTCCCTTTCCCCGCCAATCTCCTGACGAGGTCCGGTACCGCTGTCTAGTAGTGGGACTAGTATATGGGATCCCCGTCAGCCCTTGCTTCCTCGGTTAGCCACATACACTAAGTCCCGGGGCCCGTGAACATATCATCCATACAATCTCGCCAAAACATATCCATATATACATATGATATATATCATAAGAAATCATACCTTACCGTGTAACTCGGCATATGCTATATACGTACCTCTCCGTGTCATCCTAATCCATAGCTAGCATGAAGACACACGGTTTGGAGCATAGCCTCATTACAAAACCATTTTTAAGCTTATATATGCTCGTACGTATAATTCAGAAGAATTTACTCGATAGCTTCGTTTGGAAATCATATATATATAATCATAAGGTTTTTGGCCAAAGCTTTGCACATAAGGGTTATAGGGTTTGGTATATAGCTACAACGAAAACCACCCTCACCTGAACCGTGATGAAACAAGGAAAGAGTTATCAAGTGCTTGAACGACCAAAAGCTCTCCACCCTGGAGACAACTGTACAAAAGACAACAGGACGTGTTTGTGAGACTCGAGACTCTAATGAACCATATATGACGCGCGGCAATGAAGTGAATATGATATGAATGCATAAATGATCATATTATATCATAAAAATGTTCATGTGCACGATTAATAAATTTTAAAACATATAATCATTCATTCGTTCATATATTTCATTCAATTTCATAAATTCATAAATTCATAATATTCGTAAATTCATAATTCATAATGCATAACAATTAATCTAACATTCATTTAGTAAACATAACATATATAATATTCATAAATTCATATCAATTTCATAAATTCATAGTGTTCATAATTCACAAATAGGAATAAATTAAATAGAACGTTCAATCAAAAGTCAGTCGAATAAATACGCGAAATAGAAATGAATTAATTTCAATAATTAAATTAAATCAAATAATAATTAAAATATATAATAAATATATATAATATAATATACATAATTAACCATATATATAATGTACAATATATATATAATATATACATATATATACGTACACACTCACACACACATGCATGCATATATATTTTATACACTAAATACAAACCATGCATGCATTTAAATATTACAAGCAATATATATACTATATAATTTATACACATGCATGCACACACAATTAACAAACACACAAACATATATATATATATACTCACGCACACACACAATCTCACTCCATGCATGCACACTACAACACCAACACAGTACATATACATATATATATAAACACAACAGAAGCAGTAGCAACAAGAAGTAGCAGAAATGGCAGCAACAAATTCCAGGAAGAAGCAGCAGAAACAGTTCAGCGAAAAGGGGGTGACACCCCCGTGTCACCCTCCAAGCCTGGACCGAGACACCCCCGTGTCTCGGTACAGAAGTTCCAGGCTTTGCAGCACCCCCGTGCCTCGCCGGAACGGGCAGAAAAGGAACGCCCGTGTCGTGCGACAGCAGCAGCCTCAAATCACAGCAGAAAATGCGTAAAACAGGGCAGACTCAAACACGAGAATTGCAAGTAACCAAGGCAGCAATACAAGGTACCAAATGCAGCACAAACTCAACAAGATTACACACCAAAAATCCATGAAAGAAGACAACAAAAAGAAGGAAGAAGAACAGCAGTTGACAGCAATTTTTCTCTGCGTGAAAACAGGGCATGATCGAATTCACTCCTACTCCAATCATTCAATTCAGTTAAGGCCAACCAAGAAGCAGTAAAACATTATATATTCATCAAGTAAATCAATTCCCACAAGCTCAAACAAGAAGAGAAAACATACGTGACCTTCAAGTGAAAATTCTGAAATTTGTCATAAATGATATATCATAATTTCTTCAACAACCACGAAATTAATGTCTATAAATGTTATGAGGATGTCAAAACAATAAATCTCAAGCTTGGAATCAAGCAAAACCGTTGAGAAATGAAGAAGATCAACATATTGCTCAAAAACTCATATTTTCGGTAATAAGCCCAGAAATGGATGAAACCATGCTCAAAATCATGAATAAAAAGATGAAAATGACCAGAATTAATCATACAATACAACCCTAAGCTTACCTTGATGATTGGTTGAGGTTTGGATGAGATTTGAGCTCCAAATTCTCCAAATGGTGAAGGGTTACGGGTCTGGATTGAGAGCAGTAGCTTTGGCTGAAGTTTGGGGATGGTGTGATGATAATCTCGGTCAAGGCCTAAAATATCTAGATAGGTGGTTGAGTTAGGGTTTAAATGAATCAAACCATAGTTAATTTGGTCATGGTTTGCTCAAGATATGGCTCAAGTAGTGTAACAAGGTCAAGTTGGTCTCCGTTTCGTTTTTCGGTTGGATTTCGGGGTTTCAAATGAATTGGGAAAATTATAAGGCTAAGTTTTCTAAACTCGGATTTTCGTTACGAGTTCAGCGGAGTTGACGGAACTCGAATCCGAGTTCCCGAGCTCAAGATATTAAATTCGGAACCAAGGGTACGCTAAGTGCTCGTTAGCTCCCGTTTTGGTTCCTCAATTAAAATTAAATTCGTTAACCTATCAAATGAATTCAAAAACATAAATTTAGTATAAAATCATGTTCATAACACATATATGTACAACATTTTACAAAATCGTGGCAATTTGATATCATTTCATATAAGAACGAAGCACATACATGCAAAATAAAATAAAATTCATGCATGAATATATTAATCCCATGCAATTCATGCAAAATTGAAATAATTCCATGCGAAATGATTCCCATGCAAAGTATGATTTCATGCATGCATATATTAATATTCCCCATGCATGCATATTAATCTCACGTAATTTATATATATAATTAAGTAATTAATTAAAACATGATTAATTTAACATAACACTTAATTAGCATAATCATTAAATTAATAATAAAATACATAAACATATATGTATACTTAAAGAAATAGTTATATATATATATATATATATAATACGACATATATATACTTTAGAGTTAATAATAAATAAAAAAAAATAAACTATAATAAAATTGATTAATAACAATTATAATAAAATTAAATATAAAACACATAAAACAATTAATCACATAATTAAATAATTAAATTGCGCAATTTAGAAGCAAATATGACATATTAATAAAATTGAAAAACCGGGGCGTTACAATCTCTCCCCCTTAAAAGAATCCGTCCTCGGATTCACTGCACGTTTAAAACCACCAATGAGAGATTCCCCGTCTCTTGCAAGCAACAAGGAGAGAGCCCCGTCTCTCAAGCAGCAATGAGAGAACCCCGTCTCTCCAACAATAATGAGAGAACCCCGTCTCTCGCAAGCAAAGAGAGTACCCCGTCTCTCAAACAAAAATAAGAGAATCCCCGTCTCTTAGCCGAAAATAAAGCAAGGAAGTCTCCAATACTCCCAAGCAACTCACGCAAAACCAAATTCAAAATCACACAAGCCATCTCAAGGTAAACATCAGATATCATCCACGTTAATCATCAACTACTTCATGTAATTTAACTTGACAAGAAAACAAAGTATATGACAAAGAAACTATTAAATTGAATTTGCATGAATGTATGCTTCATGAATGCTATAAATACCGTTCACCGTAGTCACGAAGTTTTAACATTGTGAGTTGTCGTTGTTCAGTGCATCATCTGTCCCGAAGATAGATTCAGTGCTCAGTTTGTCTTTAACCTCTTCAGGATACCCCAATGAAACAATTAATGAAGCCTTCAGGGATTACACTTCTTAGATCCCTTCTGCCCGGTACTGCTCCCCGTCTCCATCATTCCTCTTAATCCCCATTCAGCCCACTCTTTTTACTCATCCTAGCTTGACCTCCCGAAAACCCCCAAGAATAACTACCCCTGACAACCTTGACGATTCAATCCCTTCCTAGAGGTATTCGTCATTAGGATCTACCTTAACACGAATCCTTTTCCATTTTCCGTTCATGTTATCTATTCATACCCTTTTGACCCCTTAGGTTTATATTTGGCATCTAGCTCCACATTTCTTGAATCGAAGATAAAACGTTCTTGATGCGTTTTGAAGTTTGATGTAAATCCTCCAATGATCATCTTTTTCCATTTGGTCCCTTCTTAAGTTTCCTTCTAGATCACCTTTGATAGAACCGAGAACTTAATAATGTTGTCTCGGATCCCTTAATACTTTTACTGAATAAATTTTGATCGACAACATCCCCTCACATAATTGATTGATCAAATTTTCCTTTAGTTAAATCCATCTTAGGAGGTCACAGAAACTCCCATATAATTTCATCCTCTATTTTACCTCTCGGTCGTGCTCTCCCACTTAAATTTCTGTTGTCCCGGGTTGACTCCATTGATTCTTCTTTTATCGAAATTCTCGATGAGTAAATCCCATTTCTCTTGATGTCCTAAACTCCTTCCTTATTCTTGTCTGGAACTCTGGTTTCACTTCTCCTTCTGAATTCTCGTTTCCATGAACCTATCCCTTAATGCGAGTTCTCGTTTCCCAACTTCACCTTCCTTCTAATGTCATCCTATTATTTCTCTTCCTCATAACTCAGATGCAGCTCGATTGAACTGATACTTGATAGTTGGGGCGAAAGGCTTCCTATCAAGTAAACACTAAAATGCATGTTGGGTTAAAATGACAATGCATGGGTCACGTTTACATCAAGCAATTATACCACACATTAACGCAACAAAACCAATTAGAAGTGTATAAATATCATAAGATCAAGAGAATAAATAATTAATGCTAAATATGATGCACGTGCTATGAATGCTTTGGAACCTGTCACCAATGGGGTAAGTAGTTAGCTCGACAGCCTTTCCTTGCCACTCCAAGTCCCGCGGTTACTTTGACTTGGTAATTGTTCCTTGCCTTTCCCACGGTCTTCGAGATTCCCATGCATCTTTATAAATTAACTTGTATCTTCCACTTCCAAGGAGTTAGCATCCATGCTTCTCTTCGTAATTCGACCTTCACATCTAGTCGTTACCTCGATCAAGAATTCCGCGCTTATCCTTTGGGAATTTAATTCATCTCCAATTGCTTGTACTTGACCGCATGATTTCCTCTCCTTACCGTTTCCATTTGTTGCTCCATATCTCCCAATTCACTTCACAACATGACAATTCAGCTTGGATTTGGAGAAATGAACTCAAATCCTCTTCTCAATATCGCCACCTTCCCTCTATTTGTGTTTACCCAAAAGCTTGCCTTCTAGAACCCGACTTCTAATCACTAGGCTTAATTCGAAGTCCTTCTTGGTAAACCCTTGATTAACTCCTATTCCTATTTCCCCAAATATTCCTCTGTTATTGCATCACCAAGGTCGAACCTCCCATTCTGAATCCCAACCGTTAATTGCAACTCAGTCTACAAAGCCACACAACTAGCATTCTTCACATTCCTCCCCGGGCATCCTTCCTATCTTCCATGCCTCCGCAGGAATTTGCACTAGGTTGTTGTAATCATAAAATTTGGCCGTGGTTTGATATCATCTTTATAACCTGGAAACCATAACTCATTTCAAGAATGGATGCATGCGATTAGTGCATGCTCATGGCACCTATTCAATACGAAAAACAAGAATCCATAAGAAAATGCAACAAGTAATTCAACAAAATTCTTAAGAGAAACCAAATTCCATATTCAAGATCGATGCAATGCACATAATATCACATAGTCCCTATGCCGTTCGACTTAAACTGACTCCGACACGACTCAAGAACACCGGTTTTGCAACCGGGCTCTGATACCACTTAAAGATGTAGCACCCCGCACGTGAGGCGCCACATCCCCCGCACTAAGGCTCAACACGAGTAACGAAACAGTAAATTCGCACCCGTATCAAACCCTAGCGAACGGGAGACAAACATAAAACCTTCCTAAGCTAGGCGGAGCTAGACCCTCCAATGATAACCAATCAACAAAATATAATGCATAGCAAACCAAAGTTCGATCATGCAAACCGTAAACGGAATTTGGGCTCTTCAGGCCTCTTTTAAATCATAGCAACATCCAGAAAACCAATTTCATAATAAATACATAGGTATCAAATTTCGTGATGTAACTTAAATGAGTTATACATAATTCCAATACATGAATGAATGGAGAGACTCTCCTAACCTAACTCGATCAACTTAAAGATTCCCAAAACCTCCGCCTAGCTCGAACTCCAAAGATCAAGCCTGCACACTAAAAGATTGGGGAGGGAGAGGGGTCAGTCTCTAGAAGACTGAGTGAGCAGGAGTGATACTTATATATAAAACATGCACATGCAAGTCGTAAATCCCGAGCAAGGTTTTATTTGAATTTAGTTCCCAAAAAGCAAGAAAATAGATAGACAATGCTCGACCTTTACGACTAATTCATTTTAAATTCATTACATTCATAAATCATACATAAATATAAGGCTCGGCGAGTGAGCGTGCACAACCTCCATCCAAACTCCGACCGTGTACGACAAATATCAATAATATTTTAAATAGGTGATCATGCAATACGTCATAATACATACAGACCATAATTCATATCATAAACATATTCGTTTGGGCGATCCGGATCCCGGCATTCCCGCACGGTGCCTAATCATATCATAACATATTCATAAACATAATCATATTATAACCAACCTTCTTCCTCCGGGTTGGTGGTGGGTTTGCAAGGCCCGACCACCCTGTCTTTGACCAAAAGGGGTTACATGACTCCCCAGATGGCACTCAGTCTCCCTTTCCCCGCCAATCTCCTGACGAGGTCCGGTACCGCTGTCTAGTAGTGGGACTAGTATATGGGATCCCCGTCAGCCCTTGCTTCCTCGGTTAGCCACATACACTAAGTCCCGGGGCCCGTGAACATATCATCCATACAATCTCGCCAAAACATATCCATATATACATATGATATATATCATAAGAAATCATACCTTACCGTGTAACTCGGCATATGCTATATACGTACCTCTCCGTGTCATCCTAATCCATAGCTAGCATGAAGACACACGGTTTGGAGCATAGCCTCATTACAAAACCATTTTTAAGCTTATATATGCTCGTACGTATAATTCAGAAGAATTTACTCGATAGCTTCGTTTGGAAATCATATATATATAATCATAAGGTTTTTGGCCAAAGCTTTGCACATAAGGGTTATAGGGTTTGGTATATAGCTACAACGAAAACCACCCTCACCTGAACCGTGATGAAACAAGGAAAGAGTTATCAACTGCTTGAACGACCAAAAGCTCTCCACCCTGGAGACAACTGTACAAAAGACAACAGGACGTGTTTGTGAGACTCGAGACTCTAATGAACCATATATGACGCGCGGCAATGAAGTGAATATGATATGAATGCATAAATGATCATATTATATCATAAAAATGTTCATGTGCACGATTAATAAATTTTAAAACATATAATCATTCATTCGTTCATATATTTCATTCAATTTCATAAATTCATAAATTCATAATATTCGTAAATTCATAATTCATAATGCATAACAATTAATCTAACATTCATTTAGTAAACATAACATATATAATATTCATAAATTCATATCAATTTCATAAATTCATAGTGTTCATAATTCACAAATAGGAATAAATTAAATAGAACATTCAATCAAAAGTCAGTCGAATAAATACGCGAAATAGAAATGAATTAATTTCAATAATTAAATTAAATCAAATAATAATTAAAATATATAATAAATATATATAATATAATATACATAATTAACCATATATATAATGTACAATATATATATAATATATACATATATATACGTACACACTCACACACACATGCATGCATATATATTTTATACACTAAATACAAACCATGCATGCATTTAAATATTACAAGCAATATATATACTATATAATTTATACACATGCATGCACACACAATTAACAAACACACAAACATATATATATATATACTCACGCACACACACAATCTCACTCCATGCATGCACACTACAACACCAACACAGTACATATACATATATATATAAACACAACAGAAGCAGTAGCAACAAGAAGTAGCAGAAATGGCAGCAACAAATTCCAGGAAGAAGCAGCAGAAACAGTTCAGCGAAAAGGGGGTGACACCCCCGTGTCACCCTCCAAGCCTGGACCGAGACACCCCCGTGTCTCGGTACAGAAGTTCCAGGCTTTGCAGCACCCCCGTGCCTCGCCGGAACGGGCAGAAAAGGAACGCCCGTGTCGTGCGACAGCAGCAGCCTCAAATCACAGCAGAAAATGCGTAAAACAGGGCAGACTCAAACACGAGAATTGCAAGTAACCAAGGCAGCAATACAAGGTACCAAATGCAGCACAAACTCAACAAGATTACACACCAAAAATCCATGAAAGAAGACAGCAAAAAGAAGGAAGAAGAACAGCAGTTGACAGCAATTTTTCTCTGCGTGAAAACAGGGCATGATCGAATTCACTCCTACTCCAATCATTCAATTCAGTTAAGGCCAACCAAGAAGCAGTAAAACATTATATATTCATCAAGTAAATCAATTCCCACAAGCTCAAACAAGAAGAGAAAACATACGTGACCTTCAAGTGAAAATTCTGAAATTTGTCATAAATGATATATCATAATTTCTTCAACAACCACGAAATTAATGTCTATAAATGTTATGAGGATGTCAAAACAATAAATCTCAAGCTTGGAATCAAGCAAAACCGTTGAGAAATGAAGAAGATCAACATATTGCTCAAAAACTCATATTTTCGGTAATAAGCCCAGAAATGGATGAAACCATGCTCAAAATCATGAATAAAAAGATGAAAATGACCAGAATTAATCATACAATACAACCCTAAGCTTACCTTGATGATTGGTTGAGGTTTGGATGAGATTTGAGCTCCAAATTCTCCAAATGGTGAAGGGTTACGGGTCTGGATTGAGAGCAGTAGCTTTGGCTGAAGTTTGGGGATGGTGTGATGATAATCTCGGTCAAGGCCTAAAATATCTAGATAGGTGGTTGAGTTAGGGTTTAAATGAATCAAACCATAGTTAATTTGGTCATGGTTTGCTCAAGATATGGCTCAAGTAGTGTAACAAGGTCAAGTTGGTCTCCGTTTCGTTTTTCGGTTGGATTTCGGGGTTTCAAATGAATTGGGAAAATTATAAGGCTAAGTTTTCTAAACTCGGATTTTCGTTACGAGTTCAGCGGAGTTGACGGAACTCGAATCCGAGTTCCCGAGCTCAAGATATTAAATTCGGAACCAAGGGTACGCTAAGTGCTCGTTAGCTCCCGTTTTGGTTCCTCAATTAAAATTAAATTCGTTAACCTATCAAATGAATTCAAAAACATAAATTTAGTATAAAATCATGTTCATAACACATATATGTACAACATTTTACAAAATCGTGGCAATTTGATATCATTTCATATAAGAACGAAGCACATACATGCAAAATAAAATAAAATTCATGCATGAATATATTAATCCCATGCAATTCATGCAAAATTGAAATAATTCCATGCGAAATGATTCCCATGCAAAGTATGATTTCATGCATGCATATATTAATATTCCCCATGCATGCATATTAATCTCACGTAATTTATATATATAATTAAGTAATTAATTAAAACATGATTAATTTAACATAACACTTAATTAGCATAATCATTAAATTAATAATAAAATACATAAACATATATGTATACTTAAAGAAATAGTTATATATATATATATATATATAATACGACATATATATACTTTAGAGTTAATAATAAATAAAAAAAAATAAACTATAATAAAATTGATTAATAACAATTATAATAAAATTAAATATAAAACACATAAAACAATTAATCACATAATTAAATAATTAAATTGCGCAATTTAGAAGCAAATATGACATATTAATAAAATTGAAAAACCGGGGCGTTACATCGACCCCCTGTCCTGATGCTCGTTCCCATCTCCATCGCGCCCCCTGAGCCTGGAGTCACAACCTCCAGAAGTCCTCCGTCTTGAGAATCTGTTTCAGAATTTGCTGTAATGCACGCTGTCCCATTTTAATTTCCTTTATGTTGTATTGTACTTCAATTTCACATTACTGATCTTGTGCTTGGACCCAATCTCCTGTTTTATGAATACTTCTCCGTTTGGTTTGATTTTCCTTGTCTTTGAACGTTGGAGTATGGTTGCCTCTTTATGTTTGGTGATTGTGTGCATGTTTATTTTGGCACTCGAATATCTGTGATGTTACTGTATGTGCACGAAAGTATTTCCTTTTAGTTTAGGACTCTATAAGGACAGGCCGTTTTGTGAGACGATCGTGTGGGCTCAAGGTTGTTCCTTTCGAGGGTAACCCGGTCATAACCGCAACGGGGCTCGAATTTGAACTTAGTAAATCTTCAGATTTAGCTAAGTATTGGCCTTAGAAATGCAATGCATAGTTCCATTTTAAGCGTCCCAGCGATTCGAGCGAGTTTAAAAGCCAACTGTGAGATTCGCTTAAAGAAATGGAGCAAGCGTAGATGTAAGGTTAGCCTTGCCCTAAAGTACCTGCGATCAGATGCGCTCGTGGCTTGCTACAATGAGCGTGCTTCTACCTATGGAAGAGAGGGTCGTTGGGGGGCTTACAGGCACGAACTGGAGTGATAAACATCCAGTTGGTGTAAATTAAATGTTTAGCATCCCTCTTTTGACACGCTCGTTTCTAGGATTTACCCTCGTGGGAGTTTCATACGTGCTTGGCGTATGGTGTTCTCAGAACATGAATAATGCTAACTTGAAGTTACTAGAATGCCCACTAGGCCGTTCAGCGTCGTGAACGCTCGACACAGAGTGGGTCCCTAGTGCGATGACATAGTAAATGCATGATATAGTAATGATAAAGGGGTAAGATACTTATCATTAAGCTTGCAATAAAAGATTTCAATTATCATGCTTTCTGTCAAAAGAAAGTACAATGCGCCCCGAGCGGGCGATTACAAGAGCTGATTCTTACACGTAGAACCGTCTAAGGTTACATGCATTCCACGGTCGCGGGAGACGCTCGCCTTGTAAAGTCTCTAGCAGGTAGGTGTTGTTCGCTCGTACCTGAATGACTTTGAAGGGGCCTTCCCAATTGGGGTCCAACTTTCCCACATGCTTGGAGACTTCAACTTTCTTGAGGATCAGGTCCCCCAGCTGGAAAGTCCTTTCTCTGACTCGTTTGTTGTACTGGTGGGCTACGGTCGCTTTATACCTATGGATTCGAGCCCAAGCAGTATCCCTCCTTTCGTCTAACAAATCCAATTCGAACGCTCGGTTGGCTTCATTGGTAGCATGCTCAAAAAAGGCAACGCGGGCGGATTCTTGAGAAATCTCCGCAGGTATCATAGCCTCGGAGCCATAAACGAGGGAGTAGGGGGTTTCTCCTGTTGCCGCTCGAGGGGTAGTACGGTACGCCCACAGGGCTCCTTGAAGTTCTTCAGCCTATTCTCCCTTCTTACTCTCGAGCATCGTCTTCAGATGCTGGAGTATGGTTCGATTGGTCACCTCTGCTTGACTGTTGGCTTGAGGGTGGCCCACGGAAGTGAAGCGTTGCTCAATCCCAAGTTCGTAGCACCAATCCCGTGTGTCAGGGGCAATGAATTGGGATCCATTATCCGAGATGATTACCCTCGGGATGCCGTACCTGTAAATAATGTTCTTCCAAATGAAGTCCCTTACGACTTTGAACGTTATTTTCGCGACCGCCTCAGCCTATGCCCATTTGGTGAAATAATCCACTGCGAGGATCACAAATTTCCTCTGCCCGACCGCCATGGGCAGTGGCCCGACTATGTCAATTCCCCATTGGTCGAAAGGCCAAGAAACGTCAATAGGTATCATCTGGGCAGCTGGCAGTTGAGGGGTGTTGGAGTGAAATTGGCATTTGGGACATTTCTTAGAGTAGGCGATGGCATCCTGTAACACCGACGGCCAATAGAACCCACTCCTCAATACCTTCTTGGCCAATATACGACCGCCCGAATGGTTCCCGCAACTTCCATTGTGCACATGCTCTAGTACTTCCTTAGCTTGCGAGGGTCTCAAACATCTCAACGGAGGGCCCTGGAAGGACCGCTTGAATAATCGGCCCTCGGCGTCCAATGAAAAGCGAGGGGCCTTGTTTCTAATTTTCCGAGCCTCAACTTTGTCGCTCGGGCTAGTTCCATCCTGGAGGAATCTGATAATTTCGTCGAGCCAACAAGGCTCGGAGGCGTCAATCATATTCACCTCCTACGAAGGCTTGCCTTTACTTATCAGCGGCTCCTCTGTTCTAAGAAATGTAACAGCACGCTCGCAAGAACCATCCAGGGCGGATGCGAACTTCGAGAGGGCGTCAGCACGCTCGTTTTTTGCCCTTGGGACCTGTAAAAGCTGGAATTCCTTGAACTTGGCTATCGCCTCCTTAGCGCTGGCCAGATACTGCGCCATAGTGGCTTCTCGGGCCTCATAAGAACCGTCAATTTGACTCGTGATCAACTGCGAATCAACATATGTAGTGTCCCGAGTGGCACCATTTTGGAGTGCAATCCTGAGCCCTTGGATGAGGGCCTCGTACTCAG
Source organism: Lantana camara (assembly GCA_037501455.1). Lineage (NCBI taxonomy): Eukaryota > Viridiplantae > Streptophyta > Magnoliopsida > Lamiales > Verbenaceae > Lantana > Lantana camara. The sequence continues at coordinate 61,405,747 of CM074856.1, forward strand.
CTTCGTTGTTGGTGACTTAGAACGCCAGCTTGATTGTATAGTCAACTTCAGCTCCTAGAGGGTCCCTGAGGGTCACCCCGGCTCCCCCTCCTTGTGAGGTAGAGGAGCCATCTGTGTGCAGAAGCCATAAACCATCCTCTGCCGTGGGCGAGGTATCCAAGTTGAAACGTTCCACCAATAGGTCCGCCACAGCCTGAGCCTGTATCGCCATGCGAGGCTCGAAGGTGATGTCGAATTGACTAAGTTCAATTGACCATTTAATTAGCCTCCCCGAGACATCCGGCTTTGCAAGCACCTGCTTGAGGGGCTGATCTGTAAGCACTATGATGGAATGTGCTTGAAAATAAGGCCTTAGCCTCCAAGAGGCATTAACGAGCGCAAAAGCAAACTTCTCTATTTCCATATATCTTTTCTCCGCTCCCTGTAGAATCTTGCTTAAATAATACACCGGCATATGCTTACGCTCGCGAACCGCCACGAGGACAGCGCTCGTCGCTTCTGAGGAAACTGACAGATAAACAAACAAGTTCTCCCCCGGGTTTGGTTTGGCCAACAAAGGCGCGCTCGAAAGATACCGCTTCATGTCCTGTAAAGCTTTCTCACAATCCTTGCTCCAGGTAAAGTTGCGAGCGTTACACAAGATTTTAAAGAAGGGCAGATTCCTGTCCGCTGAGCGGGAGATGAACCTATTTAATGAGATGATCTTACCCACAAGCACCTGGACCTCTCTCACATTGCGATGGGAGGGTATGTCCAGGATCGCTTTAATCTTCTCTGGGTTTGCTTCTATGCCCCATCGGCTGACCATGTATCCCAAAAACTTGCCACTCCGTACGCCAAATGTACATTTGGAAGGATTCAATTTCATGCCGTAACGACGCAGGATGTTGAACGCCCGTTTGAGGTCTTCCCAATGGGAATACTGGCGTTCGCTTGTAACGATCATGTCGTCCACATACACTTCCATAGACTTTCCAATTTCACACTCGAACATTCTGTTGACGAGGCGTTGGTATGTCGCTTCTGCATTTTTGAGCCCAAAGGGCATAACATTGAAGCAATAAACACCCATATGGACTACGAACGCAGTTTTGGGACGATCCTCAGGAGTCATAAATATCTGATAATACCCTTGGAAAGCATCCATCATGCTCATAAGTTCACACCCAGCGGTTGAATCCACCAACTGATCAATTCTTGGCAGTGGGTACGGATCCTTAGGACAAGCCTTGTTGAGATCCGTGAAGTCATTACACATACGCCACTTGTTGGCGCTCTTCGGCACAAGCACCACATTGCACAGCCATTCTGGATATAGGATTTCTTCTATGTATTGAGCGTCAAGCAATTTATTGACCTCTTCCTCTATGACCTGCTTCCGGAACCCATGAATGTCTCTCTTCTTCTGTTTTACAGGTTTGAAGGTTGGATCCACGTTCAGCCTGTGGACAATAACACTCGGATCTATGCCGGTGAGGTCGGAAGCTTTCCAAGCAAAGACATCAATGTTTTCTCGCAAAAATTCAATCATCATGATCTGAGAGGGACCGTCGAGGCTGGAACCTATTTGCATAGTCTTATCAGGGTTCCCAGGCTCCAACTCAATGGTAAAAAAGCTCTCCGAAGGTTCTACCCGCACTTCAGGCCTCGGCTGTTCGAGCGCTCGTTTCTTGCCTGTAATTTTCTCACTGGTATCTCCCGAGGGTAGGCGATCCTCGTCTTCCGAGGATGATTCTCCAACGGCACCAAGAGGCGCCCCCCTGCGTCTTTGGGCTCGGTCTTGGACTTCTTTTTATTTTTCTTTTTGTAAAGTTTGGCCCTCTTGCGCTCGGGGCGATCTTCATCCAACTTGGGAAAATCCACTGACTTCTTGGTGGAACCTGCCTGAGTCGGTTGTTTGGGCTTGTGGCTTCGAAGGGAAAGGATGTAGCATTCCCAAGCCTCTTTGACATTGCACAGTACTTCGCCTATTCCCTCGGGGGTAGAGAACTTGACCTTCTGGTGATATGTTGAAATTACCGCCTTAAAATCTACGAACGCTGGGCGTCCGATGATGATATTGTATGGGAGATCTACTTCGACCACTGCATAAAGAACATTCAAAGTTTTTCGTTGTAGGGCACGACCAAATGAGGTGGCCAAGCGGATTTGTCCGCGGGGGATAATCTCGGAAACCCCAAAGCCAACGAGGGCTGTTCTGAGGGGTTCGAGCGGGATGTTTGTGATGTTCATTTTCTGAAACGTGGAGTAAGGCAAAACATTCACGGAGCTTCCACTATCAATTAAGACTCTCTTTACGACGTGGTTATGAACGTCTAAGCTAACCACCATGGGGCAGTCAGAGGTTTCACCCACCCCATGGGGTGTTACAATGTGCTCTAAATCTTTCTCTGTGAAGCCTACGCTCTCATCCTTTTCCGAGCGCGAGGAGCTGTCGATGGAGAGCACTGGCCTGAGCTGGGAAGATCTTTGATCGTAGCTCTGAACGTAACGGCGTCGGGAAGCGTTAGAATCGCCCCCCGAGGGTCCTCCAGCAATCATATGGATGACCGCGAAGGGATGGTTTTCCATGTCTGAAGCTTTCCCTTTGCCACGGTCACTTGGCTCTGTGTGATGGTGGCGTGGACTCCGCGAGCGTGAACGGCTTCTTCCTTTGGCACGCGCTCGCTCAGCGCAATGTTCATCATACCTCTCCTACACCTTCACGAACTCCTTGAGGTGCCCCCCCAGCGATTAGCCTCTGAATCTCGCCCTCAAGCTGACGACACTCATTGGTGTCGTGCCCTTTCTGCTTGTGGAAAGCGCAGTACTTTCCCGAGCGCTTTTGGGCCTCTGTTTCTCTTAATTTTGGCGGTCTCTTGAAGAGCTTCTTATCCGCCATGGAATATACCTCAGCAATTGGGTGGTTGAGGGGAATGTGCTCAAACTTTCGTGGGGGGGGAGGAATTTCGACGAGCGAAAATAGGCCTGCGACGGCGACCCCTGTTAGAATCCCCTCTGTCCTCGGAGACTTTGCTAGGGCGAGGGGCGTTCGCCATTTTCTGGTCCCTCGCAATGTACATATCCTCGAGGGTGAAGAAAGAGTCCGCTATTTCCCTAATCTCCATCAATGAGCGCGGTTTCTTCTTGGCCACCTCCTCCACGAACTCTTTACTGATATAGTGCTTCATATTGATGGCTCCAAAGAGAACGTGCCTCAAGAAATCCATCGAGGGCTTTTCCACCAATAAGATTTCCTTGTTGAACCTTCCCATGAAGGACCTGAGCGTCTCATTCGGCCCCTGGACTAAACTGTAGAGAGCCGTCGCAGCTGGGGCTGGTGCCTTCAAGGAGTTGAAGTGGCTTATGAAGGCGTCAGTCAGATCATAGTATCCTCGGATTGAGCGCGGAGGAAGCTTCTTGTACCAGTCTTGGGCCATTTCCATCGAGGGAAGTGACAAATACCTTGGCCCAGTAGTTGATTGGGTGATCGTATAAATGCATCAGGTGCACAAAGTGATCCAGATGTTCGGCCGGATCAGTGGTCCCATCATACCTGTTGACGGACGTGGGGATTTTGCCCTTCCCTGCACGGGTCATCAATACCTCCTCGATGAGGGGAGAATCGCCCGTCACGATTCTGTAATCCCTGTCCTCGGGATCCTCAGGTCTGGCTTCCCTTCGACGGTGAGAAATGGGGCTACGCGGTCTGCGAGCGTCTCTAGCCCTGGACCTCTAGCCCCCATCGCGGGGGACTTCAGACCTTGCTCGAGAGAGCTGCTCTACCACGTTCTGGAGCCCCTTAAGCTGATCTTGTACTGCGACAAGTTGAGGGTCACCGACGTTCCTGCGGCTTGCTCTTTCTGTGGCCCTTGATTGAACTTCTTCGTTATCCCTGACCCTCTCATTTCCACCGGGCTGCTGCTCTTGTTGGGCCCTCGGAGGAACCTCATTTTCCTGGATAGGTGGCGGGGGAAGTTGCTGGGCCCTCAACGCATTTTGCGCCATCGTCACTGGGTGAGCCGGGAGCCCTCCAAGGGGTGGGGCCATCCGAGCGCCAGCTTGTGAAGGGAAATAGGCTGCAATGAAGTGTTCCCAAGCGTTCTGGACCGCCTGACCCTCGCATTGGGCGTAGAGCGCCTGGAGTTGCTGAGTAGTAATCTGGGGCATTTCCACCCCTTGTATCTCCTTAGGCAGCGACAATGGGAGATTCAGTGTTCCTACTTGGTAGGGCTGGACCATAGGCATCATCCCGGGCACCATCCCTGGCTGCAAATAAGCGTATCCCTGTGGAGGCATGGCCATGGGATACATGCCGGGATGGGAGGTTGGAGCATTGGGCCTGGAGGTAGGAGGAAGAGGAATGGAACCATCCCCAGCCTCGTTCCCTCCTGGAGGGAGTGCTGCAGTAGCTGCCTCTGTGTCTCCGGCGATTGGTGGGGGCATACCTCCGGCGGGGGTATGGTTTTCGATGTTTTCTACATTAACAGGAGGAAGAGCCCCCCTCTTGTCCACCGCGCCTGACCTTGTTGCAGTTACCATAGTGAATGCCGCCGGTGTTACTTTTCAACTAGCTTTTAAGGGAAGAATCTGTTGAAGATGGAGCTGAAGATGGCGATGGATTTCCCACAGACGGCACCAAAAATGATGGTGCAGGAAAGAGAATCCTAATAAATCACCAACAATTTAAGATTTGTTTGGGGAAGGGAAGACCATCACAGGCTTAAGAGCCTCAGGAACTGGGTTTCCTTTTTGAGCGTGGGTTCTTCCAGCTAGGATAACACCAAGGGTGTAAGGGATGATGATGATGCAGCTGCGGTGGATGGAGTACGGAACTTGGGAGGATGCAGGAAAATGGTGGAGGAATGCCCATTATGTGAAGTGTATTCGTGAGATTGCCTAGAGGAGAAGAAGGGAGCTTCTCCTATTTATATGTTGGGGATGAGGGCGTTGTGGGTATTTTGACCAAGTGGTCCCAAACCTGTGTCGCCCTAACACGTGGCAACCTGTGATGGCATGAAAGTGATGGCCCTGAAAAAAGAGACGGCGTGCCAGGTACGAGGTGCACGCTACCAGTGTCAGAGGTTGTTGGCGAGCGACGAGATGAGCTCAAGGAGACCCCTAGTCTACTAGGAGAGCGTTGGGGGCCTAAGCGTGCCCTGGTACCTGTGGACTATCGAGCGTCAGTAGCGCTCGGGGGATGCTCGAGAGGGGGCTCCCTCTGGCAGGCGACTTACGAGCGTCAATAGCATGAGCGTCGGAGAAGGGGTACCCTCGAGGCCACTTCTCTAGGAGCAAGGCCACTAGAACCCCGAGGGCCATCAGCGGACTAGTGGCTCCAGGTGGTGGAGTTGCGCACGAGCGGACAAGCAAGGGAGGCCCGCTGGCGATGATGTAACAGATGGGCCGGGTTATGCCTCGAGCCCAATAATGCGAGCGTCAAAGATCCTAAGTCTCCGGATAATGACACGTGTATGGTGAGGCCTGCGAGCGTGATTTAGCCCCATCATTTAATAGCATTATTAATTAATTCTGCATCCTACGTTGTTCGATTAATGGGATATATATATATATATATATATATATATATATATATATATATATATATATATATATATATAACTTTTTTATAAGTGCTGATGGTAACATTCCATTCAAATATATTTATTTTTATACAAAATTAACCATATCAAAGAAAAATTAACAATTATAAATAATAATTTTTAAAAAAAATAAATATATATTCCATGCCTTAAATTAAGGTTTTAACTAATTAGTATATTTAATCGTAATATGCAACGTGTAATTATATTTCGATTTGTGTATATAATTATATATATATATATATATTTTGGGAAGAAAGTCATGTAGTCAAAATATGAAGACTTTGGATCAAATATATATACACTTGCCAATAAGAATGGGAGAGAAAAGATGGAGGAGAAAAGGTGATATTCAATCCAAAACCACGTTGAATTAAGTTGAGGGTTTGGGTTTAAATTTAAATAAAAAAATATATAGGAGCTTAAATTGGATTTTAATAATAAAATTTAGAATTACGTTGAATATTACCTACTCAATATCAGACTTAATTGGACTCATCGAGAGTTCTAATTGTATCCTTCATTTGAAGTATACTAGTGAAATGAACGTGTGATGCACGTTTATTATTTAATTTTATTTAAATAAGTTTAACTATTATGTTTATTGAATAAATTAGGATATTGAAAAGATCTAATTTGATTAAATAAATATATACATACAAAAATATTTATATTAAATTGTTGTGATTTTAAGTTAAACCAATCGTGCAAGTGTACACTGAATATACGAGTAGCACAACAGGATCGTACCCACAGGTAAGGAAAATCAATCACTACTCTATATCTCTTTCTAATCTAAAGACCGAACAGAAATCAATTAGTTTATTACTCTATAAAACAGAGTTGAAATAACTAACTAGAATAAAACACAATTAACAGAACTAAATTCACGTGAATTAACTTAATAAACTAATTAGGCCGGGGAGTAATAATTCATACATTCAAGATTCAGCATAATACTCGTTTGACAAGCATAATTATACAACCTAGTCACTTATGTTTGTATTATCCTCTCTCAAGATATAACCAAGTGCTCAATTAAGCTCAACGTTGCTCTCGCAATCATCAATAATTAATTAAACCATACGATTAAGACTAGTGCAAATCTAGTTCTAGCGGCTTGGCATGGAATAAGATTTATTGTTGTATAGACGAATAACCAAATCTCTTTCCATTCTTAACATCTACTAGTTATGAAAACCATCTCAACTACCATTAATCTCTCGATTCTCCGGTAATTCTAGATTATGCTAAGGGTGATCAGGCCTTCGCAATTCAATTCAAATCAGTTTTGAAACTAAGAATTAGCACAAGTCATTCAAGCATTATATCAAACACTTATCATGCATTCATCATCACTCCCCTAGTCCTAGGGGTTTAGCTACTCATATTGAACTCAAAACTCATAAAAATAAAGGAACTTGCATTGCATAAATTCATGTTCATCAAGTCTAAACAAAGTCTCAAAAACCTACTCATAAACATTCAATAAAGTCTGGGAAAACGAAACTAACATGAAAACTAATTAAACTAAGCTTAAAGGAATTAGTTTAATAAATAAGCGATAATAAAACCAAAGAAAACGGAAATCGTTTAAAGAATTCAATCCTTTCGTCCTTTCGAAATTCTCTGAACAACTCCTTCAAAGCTCTATGTCTTCCTCTCCAAGCTAGGTCACCAACTAGAGAAGAATTGGAAGAGCACCCCCCCCCCCCCCCCCCCCCCCCCAAAAAAAAAGAGACTCGTAAACACACTTAAATAGAAGCCCTAATCCTCTCTCGCCGACTCTAGTAACGGAAGTTACCTACTCATGTGCAATTCCTGTTAACGCCCGTTACTGGCTGAAATCGCCATAACGTTTTTATAAGTGGTAACGGGCGTTACCACTTCCCTTCTGCCTAGGGGTAACGGGCGTTACCCCTCCTACGCCAAAAATGTTGGAAAACAGGAATTAGAAAGCAGCGAAAATTTAAAAATTTTTCCAACAAAAGGATCTTAGACTCGCAATCGTGAATCCAAATTCGTAGAGATCAAGAAACTCACTTAGGTAGTAGCTTTCTTGACACGTTTTGAGCCGCCCTCAAACGCACTTCATGCGGTAATGGCAACCCGTCCCTCGAAATATCATTCTACTTCAGAATCCATTATAGAGATAACAATCCACACCAACCTGGATTCAAATCCTGTTAGAGAAGTTCTTAACGATATAACATAAAGAAAGAAACATGAAACGAGAAAGGCATGATTGAAACTCCCTTCGAAAACCAGTTTTGCGAAAGTAAAAATCTGCCAGCCATAAAACCCTCGTGAAAAAATTCAACCTTCAAGATATGAACGAACGGTTTTCGCCATCTTCTTTGGTTCGATTTTTTTCACTCGTTTTTTGTTGGGTTCAGAATCGTTTCATCATCCCTTCTGGTCGTTTTGCTTGATCCCCACTCCTTGGTAAAGCTCGAATCTTCAAACATCTAACTTGAAGCTCTCTAGAGATAGTCCACCAATTTGATCACAATCTAACTAGTAAGGATGCTAGTTCTCTAGTTAGTGTTTAAGCTTAACCTAGGGTTTATTTGATCTTGGAGAAAGGATGGTGTTTAACACATGAACCAAAAGAAATCTCGATTAGCTCCAAGGGGAGCTCGAGCTCCCCTATATATAGGAGAGGAGTGGCCGAAATTCCTAGTCCTTATGGACTAAGGATTTTGGTCCCTCTCTCCTATTACTTGATCATCAAGTAATTTTAACTTTGACTTTGAATTCAAATTCAAATCAACTTTCAAGAGAGCTAAAATATCCAAACTATTTTTTGATAATTTTATACTTTATTTATTAAAAATAAATAACTTATTTTATCTAAATTATTTTTCTCCAAAATAAGACTTTCTTTTTAATTCAAAAATTAAACCAAAGTCTATTAAATAATTAACACTTTTAATTATTTAATATATATACAATATATATATATATATATATTCATGTGAGACACGTGTCACAATGGCACGTGTCACTCACGTGACCCACACGTGTGGTTTCACACGTGTGGAACCCTCTTGGCCCGATTAACTCGTTTAATCATTTTAAAGTCTTAACTCATGTAACCAAGTTGTTGTGTGTGACCCTCTAGGTTCTCAATTCAATTAGCAGTGACCCTAATTAATTAATTCACTAATTAATTAATCAGTCCACAGATTAAACGACCATAGTCTAGCAACAGGTGTTTAACCCCTAGCTGAATTGGAATGTTCGGATTCGACAGAATCTTTAAGTCATTGATTCATATGAGATACAATCCTCCTACTTACTATCTCTCAACCAAGATCTAGGGTAAGGGAATAATCAGAACCCTAATAATCTGGTCTTAAAGCTAAGTGCATTTCATTTCCATTTGATCTCAATCCAAGAAACCCTTTTCTTGATGTCTTGATCTACTGCTGTGGCCAAGGACTCCATATGGCATATGAATGACTTACACAATAAGAGATCACCTTGCATATGCAAGTGTAGGTCCTTTCTTGATTCTCATTCACTTTCATGAGTCACTTGTGCAGTCCCAGCATAAGCCTTGAATCAGTTGTCTAAGGCGACACCCTTTAAAGCTTATACTAAAGACTACAGAGTTAACTCATAAAGTGACATGGAACCTCAAGTCTAATGATCAATTAATCACATCAATGACTCGTGAGATATTTTCTAATCTGGAAGTTTCCATTTCCTGAAATAGAAACTTCCTTTCCCATTTAAGAATCTTCTCACACGGGGCACCTCAGTGAACTTACTTATTGAAGTAAGCACCCTCATGTATCACGCACGTATCAACTATACACTTTGCACCTCCATGAAACAAAGTGGTCCTTCTTAAGGGCGTGATCCCACAAGCAAGCCTTAGGGAGTCAGGTTGACACTCCCACTTTCTGTAGGACTCATCGGCTTGGAGTATTTTACTAATCATGACTTATGTGAAATAGGGCTCGTTTCATGAACCATTTCACCTAAATGGTAGAGTCCTAAAGTCATCAGGATTAGGGGAGTTCTCATACATGCACAACTAAAGTAAACACATACCAAACAAGAGCATATAAAGAAGTGTTTGTCTGTGATATTAATCATTCGTATATTATTCAAAGATTGTCTGTGATACTAGTGTTAGGAATAGTGCCCTAGAAAGCCGATTGTATATCCGCTTTGTGCTTTTCCTTATTGTAATCACAGACAATCTTTGAATAAAATAACGAATTGAGGCAACACTTCTTTATATGCTCTTGTTTGGTATGCGTTTACTTTAGCTGTCCATATATGAGAACTCCCGTAATCCTGATGACTTTAGGACTCTACCATTTAGGTGAAATGGTTCATGAAACGAGCCCTATATCACATAAGTCATGATTAGTAAAATACTCCAAGCCGATGAGTCGTACAGACAGTGGGAGTGTCAACCTGACTCCTCTAAGGCTTGCTTGTGGGATCACGCCCTTAAGAAGGACCACCTTGTTTCATGGAGGTGCAAAGTGTATAGTTGATACGTGCGTGATACATGAGGGTGCTTACTTTAATAAGTAAGTTCACTGAGGTGCCCCGTGTGAGAACATTCCTAAATGGGAAAGGAAATTTCTATTTCAGGAAATGGAAACTTCCAAATTAGGAAATATCTCACGAGTCATTGATGTGATTAATTGATCCTTAGACTTGAGGTTCCTTGTCACTTTATGAGTTAACTCTGTAGTCTTAGGTATAAGCTTTAAAGGGTGTCGCCTTAGACAACTGATTCAAGGCTTATGCTGGGGCTGCACAAGTGATTCATGAAAGTGAATGAGAATCAAGAAAGGACCTACACTTGCATTTGCAAGGTGATCTCTTATTGTGTAAGTCATTCATATGCCATATGGAGTCCTTGGCCAAGGCAGTAGATCAAGACATCAAGAAAAGGGTTTCTTGGATTGAGATCAAATGGATATGAAATGCACTTAGCTTTAAGACCGGATTATTAGGGTTCTGATTATTCCCTTGCCCTAGATCTTGGTTGAGAGATAGTAAGTAGGAGGATTGTATCTCACATGAATCAATGACTTAAAGGTTCTGTCGAATCCGAACATTCCAATTCAGCTAGGGGTTAAACACCTGTTGCTAGACTTTGGTTTAATTTTGAATTAAAAAGAAAGTCTTATTTTGGAGAAAATAATCTAGTTAATTAATTACAAATTAATTAATTAGATAAAAAATAAGTTATTTATTTTATAATAAATAAAGTATAAAATTATCCAAAAATAGTTTGGATATTTTTAGCTCTCTTAAAAGTTGACTTGAATTAGAATTCAAAGTCAAAGTTGGAAATTACTTGAAGATCAAGTAATATGAGAGAGGAACCAAAACCCTTGCCTATGAGGACAAGGATTTCGGCCGCCCCTCCCCTTTCTTATATATAGGGGAGCTCATGCTCCCCTTTAGAGCTAATTGACAATTCTTTTGGTTCATGTGTTGAACACCTTTCTTTCTCCAAGATTAAATAAACCCTAGGTTAAGCCTAAACACTAACTAGAGAACTAGCATCCTTACTAGTTAGATTGTGATCAAGTTGGTGGACTTTCTCTAGAGACTTCAAGTTAGAAGTTTGAAGATTCGAGCTTTACCAAGGAGAGGGGATCAAGCCGCGAGAAGAGCGTTCTTGGGTGGCTTGAAACGCTTCAAGAAAGAACAAAAGAAAAGTAAGTTTTCTATCTTTACGAATTTGGTTACACGATTGCGAGTCCTAGATCCTTTTGTTGGGAAAATTTTTAAATTCCGCTGCTTTCTGATTCGTGTTTTCCAACAAGTGGTATCAGAGCCACCTCGTTAATCGTGTTTCTGATTCGTCTCAATTATTCTGAATTTGGTAGAAATTCTTAGGCTTAGATGCGAATTAGGTATTCATGAGTTCTTTTAGAAAGCCTGAAATACGAAACTTTAATTTTTCCTGAATTTCTAAAACTGTTTTTGAAAATTGTTTTAGTTGAAATTTATCAAAATCGAATTTTTTAATTTTGGAATGAATTGGTTTTAAGAAACCTAGACACGAAAAGAGACGCGAAACAAACGCGCGGGATTGGGACGTGCCAATGTGTAGCACGCCCCAGGCCTGCGCGAGCACGCCGCCCAGCCCCTCCCGCAACCGCGCGGGAGCCATCCCGGGCGTGCCCCAGTCCGTCCCGCAACCGCGCGGGACGCCTGCACAGCCCGCCTAGTCGCGGCGGGCGCTGCTGCGCGCGGCGCGCTCACGATGCACGCCCAGCTTGCGCAAGCGAGCGGCAACTGCCGCGCGCTGTGCGCGTTGCTGGCCCGCGTCCGCGCGCGATGCTGCTCGGCGGTGCCTCGCGCGGCTGGGCCGTTTTTCGGCTCGTTTTCGTGTTTCGTGTTTTTCGTGTTTTCGGTCCTTAAAATCCCGATTTAATTTCATTTTAATTTTATCTTTTAAAATCAGTTTTGCTAAAATAAAATTATTTTAAAATTTTGATTAAATTGGGATTTTTGAGAAATTAAAGCGATTTGGATTTTGGGAAAATTGTGAATTTTATTTTCTGAAAATAATGAAAGAATAAAATTATTAATTTTGGAAATTAATTGGAATTTTATTGGTTTATAGTTTTTCGGGTTTTATAAAAAAGGCTCTTGAACAAGAATTGCATCTAAGTCGTGTTTTAAGTCGTTAGGACTTGAAACGAGAATTTTAATTTATTGGTTAAATTTAAATTCTTGCAAAAGCATGTTAGGTGATCATGGGTTTAGATCTATGTATGGTTTTAATTTATACACATGGATGGTTTAAATTGGGGTTGGACCCCTATAGTTGCGTTTTTCAATTGAGGTTGGAGCCTCACTTATGTGCGTACTGTTATGTGATTTATTATGTGGCTTTCCATATTACTGTTTTTGAGGCCGGGGTATGCCCCGTGTAATTGTGTAAGGCCAATATGAAGATTGGGCCTTATTACTTTATGACTTTTTCTTTTTATTGTAATTTGAGAGTAGAGATAGGTGGTGAGGTTTTATTTTCATTTTGGAGACAATGCACCCAAGGAGTAAGATGGACCACATTCAAGTAACAAGGAGGCCATAAGTGAAGTGTTGGAAAACACGAATCAGAAAGCAGCGGAATTTAAAAAATTTCCCAACAAAAGGATCTTGGACTCGCAATCGTGTATTCAAATTCGTAAGGATAGAAAACTTACTTTTCTTTTATTCTTTCTTGAAGCGTTTCAAGCCACCCAAGAACGCTCTTCTCGCGGCTTGACAACCCGTCCCTCGAAAGTCTCTTTCTACTTCAGAATCCAATGTCGGGATAGCAATCCACACCAACCTAGATTCAATTCATGTTAGAGATGTTCTTAACAATATAACATAAAGAAAGAAACATGAAACGAGAAAAGCAGGATTGAAACTCCCTTCGAAAAACCAGTTTTGCGAAAGTAGAAAACTGCCAGTCACAAAACCCTCGTGAAAAAATTCATCCTTCAAGATATAGACGAACGGTTTTCGCCATCTTCTTTGGTTCGATTTTTTCATTCGCTTCACGTCGGGTTCAGAATCGTTTCATCATCCCTTCTGATCGTTTTGCTTGATCCCCACTTTTGGTAAAGCTCGAATCTTCAAAACTTCTAACTTGAAGCTCTCTAGAGATAGTCCACCAACTTGGCTACAATCTAACTAGTAAGGATGCTAGTTCTCTAGTTAGTGTTTAGGCTTAACCTAGGGTTTTATTTATCTTGGAGAAAGGATGGTGTTCAACACATGAACCAAAAGAATTCTCGATTAGCTCTAAGGGGAGCTCGAGCTCCCCTATATATAGGAGGGAAGTGGCCGAAAATTCCTAGTCCTTTATGGGCTAGGATTTTGGTCTCTCTCTCTCTCCTATTACTTGATCATCAAGTAATTTGACTTTGACTTTGAATTCTAATTCAAATCAACTTCCAAGAGAGCTAAAAATATCCAAACTATTTTTGGATAATTTTATACTTTATTTATTTAAAATAAATAACTTATTTTTATCTAATTAATTAATTCGTAATTAATTAACTAGATTATTTTCTCCAAAATAAGACTTTCTTTTTAATTCAAAATTAAACCAAAGTCTATTAAATAATTAAAACCTTTAATTATTTAATACTCATATATATATATATATAATATATATATAGTCACACGTGTGTGACACGTGTCACTGACGTGAGCCACACGTGTGATTTCACACGTGTGGAACCCTCTTGATTAACTCGTTTAATCATTTTCAAACCTCAACTCATGTAACCAAGTTGTTGTGTGTGACCCTCTAGGTTCTCAATTCAATTAGCAGTGACCCTAATTAATTAATTCACTAATTAATTAATCAGTCCACAGATTAAACGACCATAGTCTAGCAACAGGTGTTTAACCCCTAGCTGAATTGGAATGTTCGGATTCGACAGAACCTTTAAGTCATTGATTCATGTGAGATACAATCCTCCTACTTACTATCTCTCAACCAAGATCTAGGGTAAGGGAATAATTAGAACCCTAATAATCCGGTCTTAAAGCTAAGTGCATTTCATATCCATTTGATCTCAATCCAAGAAACCCTTTTCTTGATGTCTTGATCTACTGCCTTGGCCAAGGACTCCATATGGCATATGAACGACTTACACAATAAGAGATCACCTTGCAAATGCAAGTGTAGGTCCTTTCTTGATTCTCATTCACTTTCATGAATCACTTGTGCAGCCCCAACATAAGCCTTGAATCAGTTGTCTAAGGCGACACCCTTTAAAGCTTATACCAAAGACTACAGAGTTAACTCATAAAGTGACATGGAACCTCAAGTCTAAGGATCAATTAATCACATCAATGACTCGTGAGATATTTCCTAATCTGGAAGTTTTCATTTCCTGAAATAGAAACTTCCTTTCCCATTTAGGAATGTTCTCACACGGGGCACCTCAGTGAACTTACTTAATAAAGTAAGCACCCTCATGTATCACGCACGTATCAACTATACACTTTGCACCTCCATGAAACAAGGTGGTCCTTCTTAAGGGCGTGATCCCACAAGCAAGCCTTAGAGGAGTCAGGTTGACACTCCCACTGTCTGTAGGACTCATCGGCTTGGAGTATTTTACTAATCATGACTTATGTGATATAGGGCTCATTTCATGAACCATTTCACCTAAATGGTAGAGTCCTAAAGTCATCAGGATTAGGGGAGTTCTCATACATGCGTACGTAATAGAAACACACAAAACACGTATTGGCATATAAAGAAGTGTTTGCCTATAATCAATCATATATTATTCAAAGATTGTCTGTGATACTAGGAAAGTCCCAAAACGGATTACTTCGAATCGGCTTTCTAGGGCACTATTCCTAACATGAAGACCCCTCAAAATGTTAGGGAGGGGAATCTCAATTGTTAAATGTAATAGAGATAGGGCTCGTATTTTGTTACCGCTTTCCCTTATGTGATTTGAACTGTTTATGTGGCATGTATGTTAGAACTTGTGATTGTGGAGTGGCTCCCACATATCACGCATAAGATAGGTAGAACCCATGATCATTACATGTTAGTATCATGCTAGGACATGTTATCTGTTTATGTGCTTGTTTGATATGCATTTAAGTGTACTTACATTAATCAAGACTAATAAAATTGGATAACATATATGTTGGTGAGGTCGAACCGGACAACTCTCCGGTTTATTCGAAAATTCCCCTTAAATATTAAGCTAATTTCGAACAAATAGGTGTTTAATTCGAGATGCAAAATTTGAATTAAATTCCTAGCATTCCATCAATAGGTTTTAAGTTTAGTAAGTGAAGCTGGTTATTGTCCGCGAGACGTAGGATAGCTAGTGGAGCTTATTAGTTCTTAGTTACCTAATTGATCATTTTAAATGATCAATATTTCATGGTCAATTTTAGCAAGGGCGATGTCCCCGAGTCGTGGGTCGTTCGAACTAAGTTTTGATCATGATCTTATGATTGATGGGTCTAGCTTAACGCCTAAGTAAATATGGATGTCGCACGAGTCGTGGGTCCATATTGAAAGATAGGTGATGCAAAGACAATTACTAAGAGTTGTAAAGGTGTTAGAATTGGTAAGTTGTACCTACCTAGGATTCTTACTTAGAATGTCCGCGAGTCGTGGGTTCGAGGTAAAATGCCTAGGATCTTAGTACCCATTAGGAAACGTGTTCCTCTTAGATCTTTGGGAATTCTAGATCTTTGAAAAACAGTGGGAGCTACATTAGATTAAAGACCTTATCTTTTGTATATCGTTATAATTCAGCATGCTCACTAGTTCTCTGCTTTACCATTTAGGTCGTAGATTCTCTACGTGTTTTGAAATGGCAACCAAAAACCCTCTTGTATCGATCCTCGAGTCAAACAAGTTGACTGGTCCCAACTATTCTGATTGGTTGAGGAATCTAAAAATCATTTTAGATTCTGAGAAGAGAACTTATGTTCTCTTCGAAGGGGAGCCCAGTCCCGAAGGGGAGGCTCCCACTCGGGCCGAGCGGGAAGCGATTCAAAAGAGGAAGGATGATAATCTCCAAGCCCGTTGCCTTATGTTGGCTAACATGTCTCCGGACTTGCAAAGACAACATGAGGCCATGGAATTTTCTTGGGAGATTTACGACCACTTAGAGCAACTTTACCGCCCTCATGAACGTGTTACAAGGTATAACACTTCAAAGGAATTGTTCCACTTGAGAATGAGGGAAGGTTCAAGTGTCCATGAATATGGACTCAAGTTTCTTGCCCTTACTGAGAAACTTGCTTCCATGGACATGCCACTGAAAGATGAGCTTTCAGTGGATTTGTTGCTAGCTTCGCTCCCACCATCATTCAACCCATTTGTCCTTAACTTCAACATGAATCATGCTGGTGCTACTGTAGCTGAGCTGATTAGTCAGCTTGTGACTGCTGAAAGCACGATCAAGAAGGACAATAAGGTTTTGATGGTGAATGCTCCATCTTCCTCTTCTGGGCCTTCTAAAGGTAAGGGCAAGAAAGCCCAAAAGAAGAAGAAGAAACCCCTTAGGCCCACTGGTGGCATTTCGAAGGGGAAGGCCCAAAAGAAGAAGCGTGATCAGAAAGAGGATGTTTGCTTCCATTGTGGCAAAGCGGGACATTGGAGGAGAAACTGCCCAGAGTACAAGGCTACTCTAAAGAAAGGTATCTGTCTCGTTGAAGTAAATCTTTCTATTAATTCTAGTTCTTGGGTACTTGATACCGGTTGTGGAACTCATATCTGTAATGATGTACAGATGCTAAGTGAAGTCCAACAACTCAAAGAAGGAGAATGTGTCTTGAAGATCGGCGATGGCTCGAACGTTGAAGCTCGAGCTTTAGGCACAATTAGATTAGATTTAGGTAGTTTTGAGTTAGTATTAAATAAAGTCCTTTATGTACCGAGCATTATTCGTAATATAATTTCAGTTCCAATATTAGATTGTGAAGGTTATGAAACTTATATTAAGAATGGTAAATACTTTATCAAACGGAACAACTCTTCCGTTCATATCGGTACTCTAAGTAATGGACTTTACCTAACTCAAAATATCAATATTATTAATATACAACGAGAAACAAAGCGTAAGAGAGATGACAAAGTTTCAGCTCCCTTATGGCACGCTAGATTAGGACACATTTCCAAGAACAGAATTAGCAAGATAAACACTTTAGGATCATTCTCTGAAAATGATCTTAAGGAGTTAACTTCTTGCGAATCCTGTCTCAAAGGAAAAATGTCCAAAGTCCCTTTTAAAGGAACTGTGGAACGTGCCACTAAGGTTTTGGATTTGATCCATACTGATGTTTGTGGACCGCTTAGTGTAAGCACTAGAAACAATCATCAGTATTTCATAACCTTTACTGATGACTTTAGTCGGTATGGTTATGTATACTTAATGAAGTATAAATCTGAAGCTTTTGAGAAATTCTTAGAATTTCAAAAGGAGATTGAGAACCAAACTGGTCACAAGATCAAAGCACTTCGATCTGATCGAGGAGGCGAGTATCTTAGTGAAGAATTCCTTAATCATCTCAAAGATAATGGGATTATCTCTCAGTGGACTCCTCCGGGAACTCCTCAGCTTAATGGAGTTTCTGAGAGAAGGAATCGAACCTTACTTGATATGGTTCGTTCCATGATGAGTTTCACTGACTTACCACCTTCTTTCTGGGGTTATGCCCTAGAAAGTGCAGCAAAGATTCTGAATCTAGTTCCCTCTAAGTCAGTCCCCAAAACGCCCTATGAAATGTGGCATGGTAAAATCCCTAGTTACTCTTACTTAAGAATTTGGGGTTGTCCTGCTTACGTGAAGAGGACAGTGGGAGATAAGTTAGAATCTCGTTCTAACATATGCTACTTTGTAGGTTATCCTAAGGAATCCATAGGATACTACTTCTATGATCAATCTGAGCAAAAGGTGTTTGTTTCCAGAAATGCCACTTTTCTTGAGGAACCGTTCCTTAAAGAACAGAAAGGAAAGATAATAGAATCAGAAGAAGTACAAAGTAACTCCACGCCACCCACTGAAGAGACATCCCCTACTGATCAACTACAACCAATCACGAATTTCGATACACACGAAAACCCTCCTCTAAGGCGTTCTGAACGCACTCCTAGACAGCCGGAGAGATGGTATGGATTCTTCCATGAAATCTCTCAAAAGGATAATGATCCTTTAACATATGAGGAGGCACTTTCAGATTCTGACTCTGAACAGTGGATAGAAGCTATGAAATCCGAAATAGACTCCATGAACTCCAACCAAGTTTGGACCTTGGTAGATTTGCCTGATGGGGTCAAACCCATAGGTTGCAAATGCATCTTTAAGAGAAAGCTTGGAGTTGATGGAAGCATTACAGCCTACAAAGCAAGACTGGTTGCAAAAGGATTCACTCAGAGACCCGGCGTGGATTTTGATGAAACCTTTTCACCAGTTGCAATGCAAAAGTCCATTCGAATCATGCTTGCCATTGCTGCATATTATGACTATGAAATATGGCAAATGGATGTGAAAACTGCCTTTCTCAATGGTGACATTGACAAAGACATTTATATGGAGCAACCCATAGGTTTCACATTCAGTGGGAGTGAGCAAAAGGTTTGCAAACTCCAAAGATCAATCTATGGATTGAAACAGGCTTCTAGGAATTGGAACATTCGATTTGATGAATCAGTCAAAGCGTTTGGCTTCATTCAAATTTCGAATGAATCATGTGTGTATAGAAAGGAATTGGAGACCTCAGTGCAATTCTTAGTACTTTATGTTGATGACATCCTTCTCATTGGGAATTCGAAGGATGACATGAAAGTGACTAAGTTATGGTTATCGAACCAATTCGAGATGAAAGATCTTGGTGATGCGTCCTATATCCTTGGAATTAAAATCTATAGAGATAGATCTAGAAGGTTGATAGGACTATCACAGTCGATGTACATTGATAAAGTATTGAAGAGATTCAATATGGAGTCAGCAAAGGTTAAGAACCTTCCTATGAGTGTAGGAACATGTCTTTCAAAGAAGATGTGTCCTAAGACTAACCTTGAGAAGGAGAGAATGACTCATACACCTTATGCATCAGCAATAGGTAGCATAATGTATGCAATGTTATGTACTCGACCGGATGTGGCTTATGCACTTAGTGTAACAAGTCGTTTCCAATCTGACCCTGGAGATGGACACTGGGCTGCCGTGAAGAATATTCTTAAGTACTTGAAAAGTACTAAAGATTTATTCTTAGTTTACGGAGGTCAGAAAGATCTTACTGTCGAAGGATACTGCGATGCAAGCTTTGCATCAGACTTAGATGATTTTAAGTCAATGTTAGGATACATTTTCTGCCTAAACGGCGGAGCAGTGAGTTGGAAGAGTTCCAAGCAAACAACCACTGCAGATTCGACCACTGAGGCCGAATACTTAGCTGCAAATGATGCAGCTAAGGAAGGTGTTTGGATTAGAAACTTCATTCAAGAGTTGAATGTTGTTCCTAGCATGAAAGACCCCATTACTGTGTTTTGTGACAACACTGGGGCGGTTGCTCAAGCAAGAGAACCAAGATCTCACCAACGGACCAAGCACATTATGAGGAAGTATCACCTAATCCGTGATATTATCAAAAGAGGAGATGTGCTAATTGAGAGGGTCACATCAGCAGAGAACGTGGCAGATCCACTTACTAAACCCCTTAGTCGAGAAGCTTTCCAAGGTCATCTTCAGAAGATGGGACTTAGAGTAGCTTTAGAATGGCTTTGACGGGCAAGTGGGAGATTGTTACGAATAGTGCCCTAGAAAGCCGATTGTATATCCGCTTTGTGCTTTTCCTTATTGTAATCACAGACAATCTTTGAATAAAATAACGAATTGAGGCAACACTTCTTTATATGCTCTTGTTTGGTATGCGTTTACTTTAGCTGTGCATGTATGAGAACTCCCGTAATCCTGATGACTTTAGGACTCTACCATTTAGGTGAAATGGTTTATGAAACGATCCCTATATCACATAAGTCATGATTAGTAAAATACTCCAAACCGATGAGTCCTACAGACAGTGGGAGTGTCAACCTGACTCCTCTAAGGCTTGCTTGTGGGATCACGCCCTTATGAAGGACCACCTTGTTTCATGGAGGTGCAAAGTGTATAGTTGATACGTGCGTGATACATGAGGGTGCTTACTTTAATAAGTAAGTTCACTGAGGTGCCCCGTGTGAGAACATTCCTAAATGGGAAAGGAAGTTTCTATTTCAGGAAATGGAAACTTCCAGATTAGGAAATATCTCACGAGTCATTGATGTGATTAATTGATCCTTAAGACTTGAGGTTCCTTGTCACTTTATGAGTTAACTCTGTACTCTTAGGTATAAGCTTTAAAGGGTGTCGCCTTAGACAACTGATTCAAGGCTTATGCTGGGGCTGCACAAGTGATTCATGAAAGTGAATGAGAATCAAGAAGGACCTACACTTGCATTTGCAAGGTGATCTCTTATTGTGTAAGTCATTCATATGCCATATGGAGTCCTTGGCCAAGACAGTAGATCAAGACATCAAGAAAAGGGTTTCTTGGATTGAGATCAAATGGATATGAAATGCACTTAGCTTTAAGACCGGATTATTAGGGTTCTGATTATTCCCTTGCCCTAGATCTTGGTTGAGAGATAGTAAGTAGGAGGATTGTATCTCACATGAATCAATGACTTAAAGGTTCTGTCGAATCCGAACATTCCAATTCAGCTAGGGGTTAAACACCTGTTGCTAGACTATGGTCGTTTAATCTGTGGACTGAATAATTAATTAGTGAATTAATTAATTAGGGTCACTGCTAATTGAATTGAGAACCAAGAGGGTCACACACAACAACTTGGTTACATGAGTTGAGGCTTGAAAATGATTAAACGAGTTAATCGGACCAAGAGGGTTCCACACTTGTGGCTCACGTGTGTGACACGTGTCAGTGTGAATGTATATATTATATATATATATATATATATATATATGTATTAAATAATTAAATTTGTTAATTATTTAATAGACTTTGGTTTAATTTTGAATTAAAAAGAAAGTCTTATTTTGGAGAAAATAATCTAGTTAATTAATTACGAATTAATTAATTAGATAAAAAATAAGTTATTTATTTTATAATAAATAAAGTATAAAATTATCCAAAAATAGTTTGGATATTTTTAGCTCTCTTAAAAGTTGACTTGAATTAGAATTCAAAGTCAAAGTTGGAAATTACTTGAAGATCAAGTAATAGGAGAGAGGAACCAAAACCCTTGCCTATGAGGACAAGGATTTCGGCCGCCCCTCCCCTTTCTTATATATAGGGGAGCTCATGCTCCCCTTTAGAGCTAATTGACAATTCTTTTGGTTCATGTGTTGAACACCTTTCTTTCTCCAAGATTAAATAAACCCTAGGTTAAGCCTAAACACTAACTAGAGAACTAGCATCCTTACTAGTTAGATTGTGATCAAGTTGGTGGACTTTCTCTAGAGACTTCAAGTTAGAAGTTTGAAGATTCGAGCTTTACCAAGGAGAGGGGATCAAGCCGCGAGAAGAGCGTTCTTGGGTGGCTTGAAACGCTTCAAGAAAGAACAAAAGAAAAGTAAGTTTTCTATCTTTACGAATTTGGTTACACGATTGCGAGTCCTAGATCCTTTTGTTGGGAAAATTTTTAAATTCCGCTGCTTTCTGATTCGTGTTTTCCAACAACTAGGTAAGTCCCAAAACGGATTATGACTAATCGGCTTTCTAGGGCACTATTCCTAACAATCTCCCACTTGCCCGTAAAAGCCATTTAGGTACTCTAAGTCCCATCTTCTTAAGATGCACTTTGAGAGCCTCTTGACTTTGGGCATTTCCAAAGTGGATCTGCCATATTCTCTGCTGATGTGACCCTCTTGTTTACACATCTCTTAGGAAACACCTTTTCCTTATAAAGTGATTCGTAATCACGTGTTCAGTCTCTTGGTGAGGTCTTGGTTCTCTTACTTGAGCAACCATCCATTTTATCATACAATATGATAAAGGAGTTGTTTCATGCTAGGAACTTCATCTAACAAGTTAGATGGAGTTTCTTACCCAAACACTTAACTTAGCGTTATATAATACGACTAAGTTCTCAACTACGATAGTCGAGTTTTGCAATGTCCGTCCTTGGAACCCCTTTCCAACACATTGCATTACCATTCTGGTAGAAGTTGTATTCTTTCAATGATTTCATAATCATCTATGTTTGATGAACTGTTACATCAAATATCCTTCTAACAACAAGATCTTTTGGGCTCTGTAAACTAATACATATCCTCATTTCTTCTCAAGTACTCTGAGGACATCCTTTCATAAATCTAATGACCTTCTCTGAGGTCATATTAGATTCGAACCACTACGCTTAGTGTTGCATCATATCAAGTCTAGTACATAACATTTCATACATTATGCACCCTTTCACTTAAAGGGATTTTGGATATTCTAACTTTCTTAAAGTTATCTTAGGACCCATACTCTTCAAAAGAGATGTTCCATTGTCCATACTAAACTCCTTTTAGTATTATGGTTATGTACTCGTTTTGTGATAATCCATTTATGTTCTTAGATCTATCTTCTGTAGATCTCAATGTCGAGAATTTAGGATAATCACTAAGATCTTTCATGCCAAAGTGTTTCTTAAACAAGAATTGGTAACTTTCACGTCATCCTTGACATTCCTAATGAGAAGGATGTCGTCTTCTAAAGAACCAAAATTGACTCTTACATCACTAACTATCATATGTACATTTTTTAGACTTATTCGACTTCCATCTGTGTCAAACGATTTGACTATCCTATGGAATCGAATTGTCTAACTCCTAGAAGCCTTTATCAATCCACAGATTGACTTTAGGGATTTGCATACCTTATGCATACTCCCACTGAATATGAGATTTATAGAAATACCTTATTTCAGTTTCTTTCAATCTCATATTGAACAAGACAGTTCTCATATTCATTTATCATATCTCATAGTCAGAATATGAGGATGTGGTAAATATAATCCAAATGGACTTTTGCATTTCAACCGTCAAGAAGGTTGTAATGCTTTCATTCACTCGAAGCTGCACGAGCTTGATCCTATCAGGTGGATCAACCAAGGTCAAAACTTGGTTTGAGTATATGGAATCCATATTGGATTTCAAGGCTTGCTTACACTATTCAGATTCCAAATCTGACAATGTCTCCTCTTCAAATAATTCCTTGGTTATCTAGGAACGCGTTCTAAACGCGTCTTAAGAGAAGGGTTTCACACGTGTACATACTCTAAAATTTGGCTAAGTTTTATCAGATGGGCTCGTTTCTTCTATATGTGGCGTGGATATTTATCCTCAAATTTCTTTGAGGTCTGCTTGCTTGCCTTTCTTCTTCTATAGGAACGATTCCTTAAGAAAGATAGATTCCTTGAGACAAACAACCTTTGTCTAAGGAAATCGCAGAAACGATATCCAATATTGTTGTATAAACTTGAACTCATTTCAAGCTTATCTCCCACTATCCTCTTCACTTAAGAGGATTCCACTAAATTCTTGGATAAGAATAATTAGGGAATTTAGTATGCCACATTGCATAGTGCAACTAAAGGACTGAATTTGGAAGGTACTAAATTCAAAATCCCTAACTGCATATTCTGGGAGTTTATTCCTAGAATGATTATAAGTCAGTAAAGCTTGCTATGGAATGGACCATATCCCATTAGGTTTCATTCCCTCATTCGCAAACACTAAGGTGTTCTCGAATTAGTTTACTGAGAGATAATCCTATTATCTCTAAGATGACTAAGGAATTAGTTGCTAAGATATTCGCTATCTCGATCATATCGATTTACCTATAACTTATGACTACTTCGGTTCATAACCTCCTTTTGAAATTCTAAGAATTTCATATAAATTTTGAATTTGTACTTCAACAAGTACATTCATTCATAATGATTAAACTGACGATTGTATCTAGTGCTTACATTAAGCATCTTACACTCATCAGCATGGATCGAAATCCACTAGAATTTTGGCACGTTCGACGTTTTACCTAAACTATGTTTCGGGAACGTTTCCCTTCAAGATAGGATTCATAGGAAGTTAACTCTCTAGGTTCATTTTTCGTAAAATGATCCTAAGATGTCTAACTTGCTAATCCTTTTATGTTTCAACGTTCCAAAGTAATTCGAAGCTATGTCATCTCACTTACTTTTGTTATCTCGTTGTATGTTCAGAACATTAGTGCTTTGAGTCTTTGCACAACAAATTATGCAGAATCAACTCAAGACTTGTGAATTCTATTCCTAGTAGAATTACTAAACGAGCTAACATTTCAGAGTACTCATACTCTTTGCAGTTCCCTTTCAAAGTCCTTATTTGCTACAATAGAAGCAAGTCCAATTTGATCTCTAGTGTCTTTTGGGCGTACCCCTTACATGCTCTTCCATTGGGCTCTTAAGGGTTTGTTCTTCTTTAGGCCTTCAAGTCTTTAACTTAGTGAGTTTAGAAGAAGAATTAACCATCACGACCTTTTATTCCTTTTTAAGGATGCTCTCAACCATTATCAACTAAATGATTAACTATGCTACACTAGCATCATTCTAGTTGAGCATAAAGGGTTTGAATGATGGTGGAAGCAATGTAAGCAATCAGTGCATTGAGAACTCTTTTCTCAGTTAATGAGACCACAAGATCTTCAAATAAGATCTTTAGACCTTGTTCGTGTGCACTTGTTTCCTCATTTGGAATATTGAATAATTCCACAATGTTATACCTTGTAACATTTTTATGAGGTGGTTCAATTACTCTTAAGTGGTTTGGAGAAATCCATTCACCTCAGATTGCTTCTCTTTTGGCCCGGATCAAAATTTCACAATTGAAAACTTCGCCCTTTAGAGAACACTTTTCTCTATTCGGAATCTAAAACGAATTTTAGGGTCCGAAGCCAATCAGAGTTAGTTAGGACTTAGTCAACTCTTTTGACTTAAGGATGGATACGAATGGGTTTGCATTTTATATTGTAGAGAATCACAGAACTACAACCTAGATGCTAAGCAGAGAAAATGTGAGCATGCTGAATTATAACGATATACAAAAGATAAGGTCTTTAATCTAATGTATCTCCTACTGTTTTTCAAAGATCTATAATTCCCAAAGATCTAAGAGGAACACACTTTCCAATGGGTACTAAGATCCTAAGCATTTTACCTCGAACCCACGACTCGCGGACATTCTAAGTAAAACCCTAGGTAGGTACAACTTACAAATTCTAACACCTTTAGAATTCTTAGTAATTGTTTTTGCATCACCTATCTTTCAATATGGACCCACGACTCGTGCGACATCCATATTTACTTAGGCGTTAAGCTAGACCCATCAATCATAAGATCATGATCAAAACTTAGTTCGAACGACCCACGACTCGCGGGCATCGCCCTTGCCAAAATTGACCACGAAATATTGATCATTTAAAATGATCAATCAGGTAACTAAGAACTAATAAGCTCCACTAGCTATCCCACGACTCGCGGACAATAACTAGCTTTACTTACTAAACTTAAAACCTATTGATGGAATGCTAGGAATTTAATTCAAAATTTGCATCTCGAATTAAACACCTATTATTCGAAATGAGCTTAATATTTAATGGGAATTTTCGAATCAACCGAAGAGTTGTTCGGTTCGACCTCACCAACATATATGTTATCCAATTTTATTAGTTTTGATTAATGCAAGTACAACTTAAATGCATTTCAAACAAGCACTTAAACAAATAACATGTCCTAGCATGATACTAACATGAGATGATCATGGGTTCTACCTATCTTATGCGTGATATGTGGGAGCCACTCCTCAATCACAAGTTCTAACATACATGCCACATAAATAATTTAAATCACATAAGGGAAAGCGGTAACAAAATAGGAGCCCTATCTCCATTACATTTTACAATTGAGATTCCCCTCCCTAACAGTTTGAGGGGTCTTCACTTATGGCCTCCTTGTTACTTGAATGTGGTCCATCTTACTCCATGGGTGCATTGTCTCCAAAATGTAAATAAAACCTCACCACCTATTCTACTCTAAAAAAAAATGAAAAAGTACTGAAAAGTAATAAGGCTCAATCTTCATATTGGCCTTAGACAAATACACGGGGCATACCCTGGCCTCAAAAACAGTAATATGGAAAGCCACATAATAAATCACATAACAGTACGCACATAAGTGAGGCTCCAACCTCAATTGAAAAACGCAACTATAGGGCTCCAACCCCAATTTAAACCATCCATGTGCATAAATTAAAACCATACATAAGTCTAAACCCATGATCACCTAACATGCTTAAATTGCAAGAATTTAAATTTAACCAATAAATTAAAATTCTCGTTTTAAGCTCTAATAGCTTAAAACACGACTTAGATGCAATTCTTGTTCAAGAGCCTTTTCTATAAAACCCGGAAAAACAATAAACTAATAAAATTCCAATTAATTTCTGAAAATTAACAATTTTATTCTTTCAATATTTTCATAAAATAAAGTTCGCAATTTTCCCAAAATTCAAATAGCTTAATTTTTAAAAATCCCAATTTAAACAATTATTTCAAAAATAATTCAAATTTAATAAAATAAAATTTTTCAGAAAATTAAATTGGGATTGGATTGGACTAAACACGAAAAACGAGACAGCCACGGATTGGACTACCTGCCACGCCAGCCCAACGGCCCAGGCCGCCCACAAACGTCGCGCGTGAGCGCGCGCGTAAAACCCGCACATGCCAGCAGCAGCGCTGCCGTCTTGCGTACGCCTGGCGCGCGCCTTCTCGCGCGCACCGCGCGCAGGCGCCTAGGCCATCAAGTCGGCGCTGCGCGGACACCCTCCCACGCGGATGCGGGAGACGATGGCGGAAGGCCCCGCGCGGTTGCGGGGCTGTGGTGCGGGACTCTCCCGCGCGGTTGCGGGAGGGGCTGGCGGGCGATCGCGCGGGCCTGGGCGTACGACACCCTAGCACGCCTAGGCTCGCGTTTTGGTAACGCGATTTTCGTGTTTCGTGTTTCAGTTCAAAACCAACAACAATCCAAAATTTAAAAACACGATTTAAATGTATTTGACCCAAAATAATTTCAATCAAATTATTGAAAACGTTTTTCAAAAACTTTTTTTAGGAAAAATACAGTTTCGTAATTCAGGCTTTCGAAAAGAACTCAAGAATGCTCAATTAACATCTAAGCCTAAGAATTTCTACCAAATTCAGTTAAGTGGAGACGAATCAAAAACACGATTAGCGAGGTGGCTCTGATACCACTTGTTGGAAAACAGGAATCAGAAAGCAGCGGAAATTTAAAAATTTTTCCAACAAAAGGATCTTAGACTCGCAATCGTGAATCTAAATTCGTAGAGATCAAGAAACTCACTCAGGTAGTAGCTTTCTTGACACGTTTTGAGCCGCCCTCAAACGCGCTTCATGCGGTAATGGCAACCCACCCCTCGAAATCTCTTTCTACTTCAGAATCCATTGTAGAGATAACAATCCACACCAACCTGGATTCAAATCATGTTAGGGAAGTTCTTAACGATATAACATAAAGAAAGAAACATGAAATGAGAAAGGCATGATTGAAACTCCCTTCGAAAACCAGTTTTACGAAAGTAAAAATCTGCCAGCCATAAAACCCTCGTGAAAAAATTCATCCTTCAGGATATGGACGAACGGTTTTCGCCATCTTCTCTGGTTCGATTTTTTTCACTCGTTCTCTGTTGGGTTCAGAATCGTTTCATCATCCCTTCTGGTCGTTTTGCTTGATCCCCACTCCTTGGTAAAGCTCGAATCTTCAAATTTGAAGCTCTCTAGAGATAGTCCACCAACTTGATCACAATCTAACTAGTAAGGATGTTAGTTCTCTAGTTAGTGTTTAGGCTTAACCTAGGGTTTATTTGATCTTGGAGAAAGGATGGTGTTCAACACATGAACCAAAAGAAATCTCGATTAGCTCCAAGGGGAGCTCGAGCTCCCCTATATATAGGAGAGGAGTGGCCGAAATTCCTAGTCCTTATGGACTAAGGATTTTGGTCCCTCTCTCCTATTACTTGATCATCAAGTAATTTTGACTTTGACTTTGAATTCAAATTCAAATCAACTTTCAAGAGAGCTAAAATATCCAAACTATTTTTGGATAATTTTATACTTTATTTATTAAAAATAAATAACTTATTTTATCTAATTAATTAACTCACAATTAATTAACTAGATTATTTTTCTCCAAAATAAGACTTTCTTTTTAATTCAAAAATTAAACCAAAGTCTATTAAATAATTAACACTTTTAATTATTTAATATATATACAACATATATATATATATATATATATATACGTGAGACACGTGTCACAATGACACGTGTCACTCACGTGACCCACACGTGTGGTTTCACACGTGTGGAACCCTCTTGGTCCGATTAACTCATTTGATCATTTTAAAGCCTTAACTCATGTAACCAAGTTGTTGTGTGTGACCCTCTAGGTTCTCAATTCAATTAGTAGTGACCCTAATTAATTAATTCACTAATTAATTAATCAGTCCACAGATTAAACGACCATACTCTAGCAACAGGTGTTTAACCCCTAGCTGAATTGGAATGTTCGGATTCGATAGAACCTTTAAGTTATTGATTCATGTGAGATACAATCCTCCTACTTACTATCTCTCAACCAAGATCTAGGGTAAGGGAATAATCACAACTCTAATAATCTGGTCTTAAAGCTAAGTGCATTTCATATCCATTTGATCTCAATCCAAGAAACCCTTTTCTTGATGTCTTGATCTACTGCCTTGGCCAAGGACTCCATATGGCATATGAATGACTTACACAATAAGAGATCACCTTGCAAATGCAAGTGTAGGTCATTTCTTGATTCTCATTCATTTTCATGAGTCACTTGTGCAGCCCCAGCATAAGCCTTGAATCAGTTGTCTAAGGCGACACCCTTTAAAGCTTATACCAAAGACTACAAAGTTAACGCATAAAGTGACATGGAACCTCAAGTCTAAGGATCAATTAATCACATCAATGACTCGTGAGATATTTCCTAATCTGGAAGTTTCCATTTCCTGAAATAGAAATTTCCTTTCCCATTTAGGAATCTTCTCACACGGGGCACCTCAGTGAACTTACTTATTGACGTAAGCACCCTCATGTATCACGCACATATCAACTATACACTTTGCACCTCCATGAAACAAGGTGATCCTTTTTAAGGGCGTGATCCCACAAGCAAGCCTTAGAGGAGTCAGGTTGACACTCCCACTGTCTGTAGGACTCATTGGCTTGGAGTATTTTACTAATCATGACTTATGTGAAATAGGGCTCGTTTCATGAACCATTTCACCTAAATGGTAGAGTCCTAAAGTCATCAGGATTAGGGGAGTTCTCATACATGCACAGCTAAAGTAAACATATACCAAACAAGAGCATATAAAGAAGTGTTTGCCTGTGATATTAATCATTCGTATATTATTCAAAGATTGTCTGTGATACTAGGTAAGTCCCAAAACGGATTATGACTAATCGGCTTTCTAGGGTATTATTCCTAACAAAAAATCTCCTCCTACTACCTCTGGTAACGGGCGTTACCAGAGTTGCACTACCAGGGAGTAATGGGCGTTCCACCCATACTTCGCCAAAAGTGATGCTCATGTGTCCGTTAACAGGGGTTAACAATAATGCACGTCTAAGGGGTAACGGGAGTTACTCCTTTTTCCTCCAAAAATGTGAGAATTCGCCTAGAAACGCCGTTTCATATCTCCAA
The DNA here is from genome assembly GCA_037501455.1 of Lantana camara. Taxonomy (NCBI): domain Eukaryota; kingdom Viridiplantae; phylum Streptophyta; class Magnoliopsida; order Lamiales; family Verbenaceae; genus Lantana; species Lantana camara. The sequence goes on from CM074856.1 coordinate 61,435,645, forward strand.
CTTATAAAACACCTAAATGGAGCAAAATAAACACATAAACGCATCAAATGACATAAAAATATAATCTAATTAACGCTTAAATCCATGCAAATTCTACACTCAACAAATTCCCCCACACTTGCCTATTGCTCGTCCTCGAGTAATACGAAAATAAAGAAAACACATCTCCATCAAACCTCCTTCTCAAAAGCAATCATCAAACCCTTTGCCTAACAAGTCTAGCTTATCAAACCAAGTACTTATAAACACAAGATTATCAAACATAGTATGAAAAGCGTACCCTTGTGTAGTGTGTGAATTCAAACGAAACAATATACAAAGACTAGAATGACAAATTCACAATTTTCCCTTAAGTTCCAATCATCAACTTCGGAATACACTCTTCGCACCTATCTCCACTAATGGAATTAACTCAAGACTTAGGATCGGTATGTCTTTTGAGCTTGTAATGTAGGCTTTGGGCAAGGTTATGGAAATTTTGGATCAAGTGACTACTTACCAAGCTTATATCATTTAATCTATACAAAACACGGTACTTTCATTCGCCATTAAGCACTTCCCCCACACTTGGACATTTGTATCCCACACTTTCAATTTCACACTTTGCATAATTTTTCTTTTCTTTCTTTTTGCTCTCTGTTTTCTTGTTCATATCTTTTCTTTTTCACACTTTTTCTCATTCTTTCTCTTTCTTTCTTTTACATATATCTCTCAATTTCACTCACAAGAACAATCAAAAGGAATCCAAAGATAGATATCCACTATAAGATCAAATGAGCAAGCCTTGGTGTAAAATTAACAAGGTGGTTGTTTTTGTTGTGCGTTAGGCTTATAATGTGGCTACAAAAATCTTTGCACAACAATTAGGCTCAGCGGGGTCAATAAGATCACGTTATTTAGTGAAAAATGGCTAAAAGAAAGCCTTATAAACCTCTGATAACGAATGCCTACTTCACTTGCTTAATCTTTTATTAACTCAAAATTTCGCCTCAATAGGACTAAAGTGCATCCTAATTAAGTCTTAGACTTATTTGAAAATCATGAATTCACCTATCTAAGCAGAGTACATCATCACGTTCAAAAGTGCTCAAAATAAAAGGGCATACTAACACACTAAATTATTTAATCTCATGCAAAGTTTCCCCAATTCAACTAGCCTAACTCATTCTAGCAAAGGCTCAACAATCAAACTTCGAAGAAAAAGTTCAAAACGGGGGAAAATTGTCAAAATTCTCGCAATTTCTCAATTCCTAACAATTGACAAGGTTAACAAGACATCTACTCATTCAAATATCCAACTAAATCTCATAATCATAACCATATCTCCCCCACACTTATTCTTTGCAATGTCCTCATGCAAATGAAAGAATTAAAGTTTAAGAAAACTCCCTCACAATTGAAGACCCGACAACGTGCTAGCAAAGCTTCCAAAACCTGAAATGAGTGACTAGAAAACACGGATCAAGTGCAAAGACAATTGATAATCAACATGCATCCAACAAGTATCACACAAGTCACAAATTCCAAGTGACGAAAGGGCACATTGCATAAAAATAATTCATGGAGTTCAAAACATAAGCAAAGAACTAAGAGTAGTAAGAGTATCACAAAATCAAGAGTACATGAGAAAAATAGACTGTCAATAAAGTAAGGGAAACAAAATCGTAAAGCGATCAAGGCTCAGGGGGCTGCTGGGGTCCTCTTGTAACAGCCCAAAATAGGGCCTGGATGAGAACGGTAAGATAAGGGCATTGGTAAGGCATTTATAGACCGTGATCCAACTTTATAAGCCTTCATGCATTGCATTCTTACATGATCAAAGTGCTTATATGTGTCCGACAGTGTTTTAAGGGGGAATTCCTGACCTTTGACTCAGTTTACTTTTTTTTTCCCAGCCTACTTTGACCGTATTGTTGCTCGAACCCTAGAGGTTCATAACTCATGTTTTCCAAATGTTTGCACTTGTTTTTCAAGCCTCGGAACCCTTCTTGAGTAAAAAAGGACACTTTGGGAAATTACCGACCAAAGTTACTACTTTGACCGTATTGTTGCTCGAACCCTAGAGGTTCATAACTCATGTTTTCCAATGTTTGCACTTGTTTTTCAAGCCTCGGAACCCTTCTTGAGTAAAAAAGAACACTTTGGGAAATTACCGACCAAAGTTACTATTCATTCTTGTAAACGAGCTTTGATTCGGACACTCTCTGCTACCCAAGTTTATAGTTAAATCATTCCTTGAGTTTTTATGAGTCTATTGGTATCACTCTTGACTCGAAAATCTATTTTGAACTTCATTTTAAAGAAACATTTGGGCCAAAACACTATTCACTATTCCTTCTACGAATGGTTTTTTGTTCGGAGAACTTCTACTCTTCAAATTTGAGTTTAAAGTACGTCTTGATTCATTTCATAATTTTTTAGATTTATTACATCTCTTCGTTCAAGCCCTAGCTCGAGTTTTGAAGAAAACGGTTTTTAAAATAAAGTTACTATTCATCCTACGTTTCTAACTTTTATCGGTAAAACTTTTCATAGTCGATATTGGGCTTAAAATGCTTGTTGTTTTATTTTATGGTATTTTAAAATGATCCGGACTTTCAAATCACGTTCGGAGGTCGTCTTTCATTCATATTTGTTCAAGACGTTCAAGTTTTTATTCTTTAAAATCAATATATCTTTTAAACGGTAAATCCGTTTTCATCGAGTAAATATTCGTTTCGAAGGTAATTTTTGTCCGATTCACACATACACATTTCTAGAAGCTCGTTCTCGTGTTTAGGGTGTTAAATTACCTAAATACCCTTCATTTTGCATTTTTATTTAATTCCTAGAGCTAAGCTTCCAAGAGAAGCTATCTACCTTTGCTCTCCTACCCTTGGAGTTATTTTTATTGCAAGGTGAGGGGCTTCCCAACAAGTATAAATACCCTCTCATGCTCTCATTCTCCTTGCTCAAAGTTGTGTTGACAACACCCATTCTCTCCCTCTCTCCCCCTCTTGTGCCGTGAGGCTTCCCCCCTTTAGAGCTAGGTTTGTAGTTTTATTTTATGTTATATTTTAGTTCAGTTTATGTTTTTATGTTATGTTATGTTTATATTATGTTTAGGTTGGGTCTCAGGGTCTTCCCTAAGCCATATAGGATTTTATTTTATGCATTTATAGTATAGTTTTTATGATATGTTTGAATAGTTGTTTATATGATTTAATTGTTTATAATATGCTATGAAATGTTATGATATGCTTTGATATATGCTATGATCATGAATTAGGGTTACTATATGTTGTATATTGATGCATTATTATGATATTTAAATTATGATTCATGCATGTTATCTAATAGAATAGTAACCTATGATCAATTATGTTATAACATGTTACATGTTGTTATTGAATTTAATTTGTTACATGTTACATGCCTAATGTTCATGACATGCTACGAATTATGTTGAGACATGTTCTTATATGGTTATATGATTCATGAATTATGAGTTGAGCTTATGATATGATATGGATTAATGGAATAGTGCCTTGATCATATGTTATACACTTTAATAGTGTCACATGTTATAACCTAAGATAGAATAGTGTTTTATAACTTGATGTTATGCCTTAATTAGACCTCTTAACCATAGGTTATACCTTTAACCTAGATCACACTTGATTATAATAACATGAACTTGAAACTATAGGTTATAATCAAGATCATAATTGAATTAGGGTGTGTGCATGTGTGTGTGTGTGTGTCTTGTGTGTATGTCGTGTGTGTGTATAGTAAGGGTTTGACCCGACCCTTTGACCCTAACATGTGAATAGTAACTATGAATAGTAATCATGAATAGTAATCCTGAATAGCAATTTTGAATAGTAAAAATGAAATAAAACTTGTGCTTTTTTAATAGACATTTGCACCTAGGGTTTTCATATCCGGGATCTAAAATGTGATTTCAAATGTGTTTTTTTTCGAGGACTTGTTTCATAACCTAAGGTTTGCGATAGGATTCATAATTTGATTAACTCTTATTCGGTTATAGTAAGATCATAGTCCCACGTTAAGAGTAACTCACTTTAACATATTCCTTTGATTGTTACCTTTCTCTAATACCTTAAATGGTATTACTATCTTGTGTTACATGTTCTTTGATCATTTGTTTCATGCATTTCATATGCATCATGTTAGTAGTGGGTCTTAGTTCTTAAGCTCACTCTAGTACACCACCTACATGAGTTAAAGTCGAGCACTAGGATCCCCAGGGCACCGCGTAATCTGTCTACCTACCTTTTGTTACTATTAGGTGAGGTGAAGGTAAAACGTTTTCCAACTGGAACCATGATTCTACTTTATTATCATATGTTTTGAAATTCAAAGTTAAACCTTGTTTTAACTATCCCTCTTATCGGGACATCTTTTGAAAGGATCATATCATACTTTTAAAGTATTCCTTGATCAACAACACATATTTTCCAAAGACTTCCATCCTTGTTCAAAGATTGTTACATGAAAATTTCACATGTTCATATGTTTCAAAAGTACAGCATCATATATTTACAGTACAGCATGACATGTTACAGTACAGTTTCACATGTTCATAGATAGCACCCGGAGGGTACTCCGGTCACTGGTATTCTGAAATGCAAACATACAGTTTACAGTTTGGGCCCGGCGATTATGTGTAGAAGTGATGCTTGGGAGGTGAGCGCCAACGACATCACTAATACTGGCCGCCACAATTAGACAATTGACACCGACTTTAATTGGAGGTTGGTTAAGTCAGGACAATCTGTCTAGGAATGGACCGCAAATCTATTCCCATTACATGTTTACAGGTTACCTAGGGCTAGCTACCCAAAGTGACAACCGGTGGAGGATGGTGCATGTCTGTATGTGTTAGGGTATTGTTGATCTCGGTCCGATACCCTACTTGATCATGTTTTCTGGAGTAAGGATGGAGAAGCCTAGCTTGCGGGCGAAATTCTATTTCATAAATGATAGTTCATATTTGGAAAAGTTAACTCTACCCTTATCCCGTTTTATGAAAATATTATGAACCATCCATATCATATGTGTGCGCGTGTGACAACATCCATGAAAGTGTTTTGAAAGCTCTCTTTTTCTTATAACATTGCATCAAAAGAGTTTTATCAATCGAACTTGTTTCAAGTTCTTCTTTAAAGCTTTGCATTAATAGTTCTGAACTTTACTTCAAGATTTACAGTACTTTCTTTAAAGTATATCCTCACTTAGTCCTTTTGACTAATACCTCTCTCGTTTTCTTGCCTCATGGTTTCAGGTTTTGCAGCCGCAGTCTAGAGGTATCTTGAAGCTCTAGATTATCATTTTTGTTTCAGTTGGGACTTAGTATTACCCTCTTTTATATCCGGCATATGTTATATGCTTTCATTACTACATGTTTCTGAACACTTGAGTATCTTTGTAATACTCTTTCTGCTACTCTGCTACCGATACCTTGAACTCTGTTATAAAGGTATCATTATGTGAATTTGTTATATGTTCTAACATGCCAAGTCTCTCTTACAGATCGCCATGTTCCTGCTTGTTTACATGCCTCCACGCACATGTTTTCAAAAGTTTTAAAATACTCTGATTTTCCGCTGCATAGCCACATCATTATACATGTATAGTTCTGAGATTGATAGCCGTTCGCTGGAGTATTTCTTGAGTCATGGCTCACACCATTACTTGAGAGGTACTTTGTTAGGAATAGTGCCCTAGAAAGCCGATTGTATATCCACTTTGTGCTTTTCCTTATTGTAATCACAGACAATCTTTGAATGAAATAACGAATTGAGGCAACACTTCTTTATATGCTCTTGTTTGGTATGTGTTTACTTTATCTGTGCATGTATGAGAACTTCCCTAATCCTGATGACTTTAGGACTCTACCATTTAGGTGAAATGGTTCATGAAACGAGCCCTATATCACATAAGTCATGATTAGTAAAATACTCCAAGCCGATGAGTCCTACCGGCAGTGGGAGTGTCAACCTGACTCCTCTAAGGCTTGCTTGTGGGATCACGCCCTTAAGAAGGACCACCTTGTTTCATGGAGGTGCAAAGTGTATAGTTGATACGTGCGTGATACATGAGGGTGCTTACTTTAATAAGTAAGTTCACTGAGGTGCCCCGTGTGAGAACATTCCTAAATGGGAAAGGAAGTTTCTATTTCAGGAAATGGAAACTTCCAGATTAGGAAATATCTCATGAGTCATTGATGTGATTAATTGATCCTTAGACTTGAGGTTCCTTGTCACTTTATGAGTTAACTTTGTACTCTTAGGTATAAGCATTAATGGCTGTCGCCTTAGACAACTGATTCAAGGCTTATGCTGGGGCTGCACAAGTGATTCATGAAAGTGAATGAGAATCAAGAAAGGACCTACACTTGCATTTGCAAGGTGATCTCTTATTGTGTAAGTCATTCATATGCCATATGGAGTCCTTGGCCAAGGCAGTAGATCAAGACATCAAGAAAAGGGTTTCTTGGATTGAGATCAAATAGATATGAAATGCACTTAGCTTTAAGACCGGATTATTAGGGTTCTGATTATTCCCTTGCCCTAGATCTTGGTTGAGAGATAGTAAGTAGGAGGATTGTATCTCACATGAATCAATGACTTCAAGGTTCTGTCAAATCCGAACATTCCAATTCAGCTAAGGGTTAAACACCTGTTGCTAGACTATGGTCGTTTAATCTGTGGACCGATTAATTAATTAGTGAATAAATTAATTGGGGTCACTGCTAATTGAATTGAGAACCTAGAGGGTCACACACAACAAATTGGTTACATGAGTTGAGGTTTTAAAATGATTAAACGAGTTAATCGGGCCTAGAGGGTTCCACACGTGTGAAATCACACGTGTGGGTCACGTGACTGGACACGTGTCATTATGACACGTGTGCCACATGTCACTATTTAATTGGATATTAAATAATTAAGTTGTTAATTATTTAATAGACTTTGGTTTAATTTTGAATTAAAAGGAAAGTCTTATTTTGGAGAAAAATAATCTAGTTAATTAATTATGAATTAATTAATTAGATAAAATAAGTTATTTATTTTAAATAAATAAAGTATAAAATTATCCAAAAATAGTTTGGATATTTTAGCTCTCTTGAAAGTTGATTTGGATTTGAATTCAAAGTCAAAGTCAAAATTACTTGATGATCAAGTAATAGGAGAGAGGGGCCGAAATCCTTAGCCCGTAAGGACTAGGTTCGGCCGCCCCATCCCTTTCCTATATATAGGGGAGCTCATGCTCCCCTTAGAGAGTAATAATTGGCAATTCTTTTGGTTCATGCGTTGAACACCATCCTTTCTCCAAGATAAACGAAACCCTAGGTTAAGCCTAAACACTAACTAGAGAACTAGCATCCTTACTAGTAAGATTGTGATCAAGTTGGTGGACTATCTCTAGAGAGCTTCAAGTTAGAAGTTTGAAGATTCGAGCTTTACCAAGGAGAGGGATCAAGCCGCGAGAAGAGCGTTCTTGGGTGGCTTGAAACGCTTCAAGAAAGAATAAAAGAAAAGTAAGTTTCTTAACTCTACGAATTTGGATACACGATTGCGAGTCCAAGGTCCTTTTGTTGGGAAAAAGTTTTAAATTCCGCTGCTTTCTAATTCGTATTTTCCTACAAGTGGTATCAAAGCCACCTCGTTAGTCGTGTTTCTGATTCGTCTCAATTATACTGAATTTGGTAGAAATTCTTAGGCTTGATGCGATTGAGTATTTGTAATTGTTTTAGAAAGCCTGAATTACGAAACTGTATTTTTTCCTGAAAGTTTCTGAAAATTGTTTTTGCAAATTTTTTTTTTTTTTTGAAACTATTTTAGTTTTGAAACTGTATAAACTCTTTTTGGATTTCTTGGATTGGTTTTGCTTTTGAACGAAAACACGAAACGAAAACCCGGATTACGACGAACACGCGAAACCCCGAGCGCGAAGGCGTCGCGCGCGCGGGCTTCGCGTGCAACCGCCCGCCTGCCCAGGCGAGTGCTTGGGCGACGCCGCCCAGCATCCTCCCGCAACCGCGCGGGAGGCCTTCCGGGCACGCCTAGGCGTGCCCGCCCACACACGCCCGCACTCGGCCGGGAGGAGCCGTGCGTAACGTGCACTCCTGTATCGCGCACGACTCTCCTCGCGTACGGGCCCCGTTTTTTTCGTAATTTGTTTTTCCGTTTTATCGTGCAATTCAGTCCCAATTTTTTATTTTAATTTTAAAATTTTTTTTTGAATATTTATTTTAATTTTTGAATAAAACTTAAAATTGGGATTTTTGAGAAATTGAAACGGTTTATATTTAGGGAAAATACATCTTTGATAAAATTATTAATTTTCAGAAATTAATTGGAATTTTATTTGTTTTGTTAATATGGGATTTATTGAAAACTTTTATAAACAAGACTCGCATCAAGTCGTGTTTTAAGTCATTAAGACTTGAAACAGGAATTTTAATTTATTGGCTAAATTTAAATTCTCGCAAAAGCATGTTAGGTGATCATGGGTTTAGATCTATGTATGGTTTTAATTTATGCACATGGATGGTTTAAATTGGGGTTGGAGCCTCACTTATGTGCGTACTGTTATGTGATTTATTATGTAGCTTTCCATATTACTGTTTTTTTTAGGCCGGGGTATGCCCCGTGTAATTGTCTAAGGCCAATATGAAGATTGAGCCTTATTACTTTATGTCTTTTTCTTTTTATTGTAATTTGAGAGTAGAGATAGGTGGTGAGGTTTTATTTTCATTTTGGTGACAATGCACCCATGGAGTAAGATGGACCACATTCAAGTAACAAGGAGGCCATAAGTGAAGACCCCTCAAAATGTTAGGGAGGGGAATCTCAATTGTTAAATGTAATAGAGATAGGGCTCGTATTTTGTTACCGCTTTCCCTTATGTGATTTAAACTGTTTATGTGGCATGTATGTTAGAACTTGTGATTGTGGAGTGGCTCCCACATATCACGCATAAGATAGGTAGAACCCATGATCATTACATGTTAGTATCATGCTAGGACATGTTATCTGTTTATGTGTTTGCCTGAAATGCATTTAAGTGTACTTGCATTAATCAAGACTAATAAAATTGGATAACATATATGTTGGTGAGGTCGAACTAGACAACTCTCCGGTTGATTCGAAAATTCCCATTAAATATTAAACTAATTTCGAACAAATAGGTATTTAATTCGAGATGCAAATTTTGAATTAAATTCCTAACATTCCATCAATAGGTTTTAAGTTTAGTAAGTAAAACTAGTTATTGTCCGCGAGTCGTGGGATAGCTAGTGGAGCTTATTAGTTCTTAGTTACCTAATTGATCATTTTAAATGATCAATATTTCGTGATCAATTTTAGCAAGGGCGATGTCCGCGAGTCGTGGGTCGTTCGAACTAAGTTTTGGTCATGATCTTATGATTGATGGGTCTAGCTTAACACCTAAGTAAATATGGATATCGAACGAGTCGTGGGTCCATATTGAAAGATAGGTGATGCAAAAACAATTACTAAGAGTTCTAAAGGTGTTAGAATTGGTAAGTTGTACCTACCTAGGGTTCTTACTTAGAATGTCCGCGAGTCGTGGGTTCGAGGTAAAATGCCTAGGATCTTAGTACCCATTGGGAAAGGTGTTCCTCTTAGATCTTTGGGAATTCTAGATCTTTGAAATACAGTGGGAGCTACATTAGATTAAAGACCTTATCTTTTGTATATCGTTATAATTCAGCATGCTCACTAGTTCTTTGTTTTACCATTAGGTCGTAGATTCTGTGATTCTCTACGTGTTTTGAAATGGCAACCAAAAACCCTCTTGTATCGATCCTCGAGTCAAACAAGTTGACTAGTCCCAACTATTCTGATTGGCTGAGGAATCTAAAAATCATTTTAGATTCTGAGAAGAGAACTTATGTTCTCTTCGAAGGGGAGCCTAGTCCCGAAGGGGAAGCTCCCACTCGGGCCGAGCGGGACCCGATTCAGAAGTGGAAGGATGATAATCTCCAAGCCCGTTGACTTATGTTGGCTAACATGTCTCCGGACTTGCAAAGGCAACATGAGGCCATGGAATTCGCTTGGGAGATTTACGACTACTTAGAGCAACTTTACCACCCTCATGAACGTGTTACAAGGTATAACACTTCAAAGGAATTGTTCCACTTGAGAATGGGGGAAGGTTCAAGTGTCCATGAATATGGACTCAAGTTTCTCGCCCTTACTGAGAAACTTGCCTCCATGGACATGACACTGAAAGATGAGCTATCAGTAGATTTGTTGTTAGCTTCGCTCCCACCATCATTCAACCCATTTGTCCTTAATTTCAATATGAATCATGCTGGTGCTACTGTAGCTGAGCTGATTAGTCAGCTTGTGACTGCTGAAAGCACGATCAAGAAGGACAATAAGGTTTTGATGGTGAATGCTCCATCTTCCTCTTCTGGGCCTTCTAAAGGTAAGGGCAAGAAAGCCCAAAAGAAGAAGAAGAAACCCCTTAGGCCCACTGGTGGCGTATCGAAGGGGAAGGCCCAAAAGAAGAAGCGTGATCAGAAAGAGGATGTTTGCTTCCATTGTGGCAAAGCGGGACATTGGAGGAGAAACTGCCCAGAGTACAAGGCTACTCTAAAGAAAGGTATCTTTCTCGTTGAAGTAAATCTTTCTATTAATTCTAGTTCTTGGGTACTTGATACCGGTTGTGGAACTCATATCTGTAATGATGTACAGATGCTAAGTGAAGTCCAACAACTCAAAGAAGGAGAATGTGTCTTGAAGATCGGCGATGGCTCAAACGTTGAAGCTCGAGCTTTAACCACAATTAGATTAGATTTAGGTAGTTTTGAGTTAGTCTTAAATAAAGTCCTTTATGTACCGAGCATTATTCGTAATATAATTTCTGTTCCAATTTTAGATTGTGAAGGTTATGAAACTTATATTAAGAATGGTAAATACTTTATCAAACGGAACAACTCTTCCGTTCACATCGGTACTCTAAGTAATGGACTTTATCTAACTCAGAATATCAATATTATGAATATACAACGAGAAACGAAGCATAAGAGAGATGACAAAGTTTCAGCTCCCTTATGGCACGCTAGATTAGGACATATTTCCAAGAACAGAATTAGCAAGATAAACACTTTAGTATCATTCTCTGAAAATGATCTTAAGGAGTTAACTTCTTGCGAATCCTGTCTCAAAGGAAAAATGTCCAAAGTCCCTTTTAAAGGGACTGTGGAACGTGCCACTAAGGTTTTGGATTTGATCCATACTGATGTTTGTGGACCGCTTAGTGTAAGCACTAGAAACAATCATCAGTATTTAATAACCTTTACCGACGACTTTAGTCGATATGGTTATATATACTTAATGAAGTATAAATCTGAAGCTTTTGAGAAATTCTTAGAATTTCAAAAGGAGGTTGAGAACCAAACTGGTCACAAGATCAAAGCACTTCGATTGGATCGAGGAGGCGAGTATCTTAGTGAAGAATTCCTTAATCATCTCAAAGATAATGTGATTATCTCTCAGTGGACTCCTCCGGGAACTCCTCAGCTTAATGGAGTTTCTGAGAGAAGGAATCGAACCTTACTTGATATGGTTCGCTCCATGATGAGTTTCACTGACTTACCACCTTCTTTCTGGGGTGATGCCCTAGAAAGTGCAGCAAAGATTTTGAATCTAGTTCCCTCTAAGTCAGTCCCTAAAACGCCCTATGAAATGTGGCATGGTAAAATCCCTAGTTATTCTTACTTAAGAATTTGGGGTTGTCCTGCTTACGTGAAGAGGACAGTGGGAGATAAGTTAGAATCTCGTTCTAACTTATGCTACTTTGTAGGTTATCCTAAGGAATCCATAGGATACTACTTCTATGATCAATTTGAGCAAAAAGTGTTTGTTTCCAGAAATGCCACTTTTCTAGATGAACCATTCCTTAAAGAAAAGAAAGGCAAGATCATAGAATTAGAGGAAGTACAAAGTGAGCCCACGCCACCCACTGAAGAAACGTCCCCTTCTGATCAACAACAACCAATCACGAATTTCAATACACACAAAAATCCTCCTCTGAGGCGTTCTGTACGCACTCTTAGACAGCCGGAAAGATGGTATGGATTCTTCCATGAAATCTCTCAGAAGGATAATGATCCTTTAACAGATGAGGAGGCACTTTCAGATTCTGACTCTGAACAGTGGATAGAAGCCATGAAATCCGAAATGGACTCCATGAACTCCAACCAAGTTTGGACCTTGGTAGATTTGCCTGATGGGGTCAAACCCATAGGTTGCAAATGGATCTTTAAGAGAAAGCTTGGAGTTGATGGAAGCATTGCAGCCTCCAAAGCAAGACTGGTTGAAAAAGGATTCACTCAAAGACCCGGCGTGGACTTTGATGAAACCTTCTCACCAGTTGCAATGCAAAAGTCTATTCGGATCATGCTTGCCATTACTGCATATTATGACTATGAGATATGGAAAATGGATGTGAAAACTGCCTTTCTCAATGTTGACATTGATAAATACATTTATATGGAGCAACCCATAGGTTTCACATTCAGTGGGAGTGAGCAAAAGGTTTGCAAACTCCAAAGATCAATCTATGGATTGAAACAGGCTCCTAGGAATTGGAACATTCAATTTGATGAATCAGTCAAAGCGTTTGGCTTCATTCAAATTTCGAATGAATCATGTGTGTATAGAAAGGAATTGGAGACCTCAGTGCAATTCTTAGTACTTTATGTAGATGACATCCTTCTTATTGGAAATTCGAAGGATGACATGAAAGTGACTAAGTTATGGTTATCGAACCAATTCGAGATGAAAGATCTTGGTGATGCGTCCTATATCCTTGGAATTAAAATCTATCGAGATAGATCTAGAAGGTTAATAGGACTATCACAGTCGATGTACATTGACAAAGTGTTGAAGAGATTCAATATGGAGTTAGCAAAGGTTAAGAACCTTCCTATGAGTGTAGGAACATGTCTTTCAAAGAAGATGTGTCCTAAGACTAACCTTGAGAAGGAAAGAATGACTCATACACCTTATGTATCAGCAATGGGTAGCATAATGTATGCAATGTTATGTACTCGACCGGATGTGGCTTATGCACTTAGTGTGACAAGTCGTTTCCAATCTGACCCTGGAGATGGTCACTGGGCTGCCGTGAAGAATATTCTTAAGTACTTGAAAAGTACTAAAGATTTATTCTTAGTTTACGGAGGTCAGAAAGATCTTACTGTCGAAGGATACTGCGATGCAAGCTTTGCATCTGACTTAGATGATTTTAAGTCAATGGCAGGATACATTTTCTGCCTAAACGGTGGAGCAGTGAGTCGGAAGAGTTCCAAGCAAACTACCACTGCAGATTCGACCACTGAGGCCGAATACTTAGCTGCAAATAATGCAGCTAAGGAAGGTGTTTGGATTAGAAACTTCATTCAAGAGTTGAATGTTGTTCCTAGCATGAAAGACCCCATTACCGTGTTTTGTGACAACACTGAGGCGGTTGCTCAAGCAAGAGAACCAAGATCTCACCAACGGACCAAGCACATTATGAGGAAGTGTCACCTAATCCGTGATATTATCAAAAGAGGAGATGTGCTAATTGAGAGGGTCACATCAGCAGAGAACGTGGCAGATCCACTTACTAAACCCCTTAGTCGTGAAGCTTTCCAAGGTCATCTTCAAAAGATGGGACTTAGAGTAGCTTTAGAATGGCTTTGACGGGCAAGTGGGAGATTGTTAGGAATAGTGCCCTAGAAAGCCGATTGTATATCCGCTTTGTGCTTTTCCTTATTGTAATCACAGACAATCTTTGAATGAAATAACGAATTGAGGCAACACTTCTTTATATGCTCTTGTTTGGTATGCGTTTACTTTATCTGTGCATGTATGAGAACTTCCCTAATCCTGATGACTTTAGGACTCTACCATTTAGGTGAAATGGTTCATGAAACGAGCCCTATATCACATAAGTCATGATTAGTAAAATACTCCAAGCCGATGAGTCCTACTGACAGTGGGAGTGTCAACCTGACTCCTCTAAGGCTTGCTTGTGGGATCACACCCTTAAGAAGGACCAACTTGTTTCATGGAGGTGAAAAGTGTATAGTTGATACGTGCGTGATACATGAGGGTGCTTACTTTAATAAGTAAGTTCACTGAGGTGCCCCGTGTGAGAACATTCCTAAATGGGAAAGGAAGTTTCTATTTCAGGAAATGGAAACTTCCAGATTAGGAAATATCTAACGAGTCATTGATGTGATTAATTGATCCTTAGACTTGAGGTTCCTTGTCACTTTATGAGTTAACTCTGTAGTCTTTGGTATAAGCTTTAAAGGGTGTCGCCTTAGACAACTGATTCAAGGCTTATGCTGGGGCAGCACAAGTGTTCATGAAAGTGAATGAGAATCAAGAAAGGACCTACACTTGCATTTACAAGGTGATCTCTTATTGTGTAAGTCATTCATATGCCATATGGAGTCCTTGGCCAAGTCAGTAGATCAAGACATCAAGAAAAGGGTTTCTTGGATTGAGATCAAATGGATATGAAATGCACTTAGCTTTAAGATCGGATTATTAGGGTTCTGATTATTCCCTTGCCCTAGATCTTGGTTGAGAGATAGTAAGTAGGAGGATTGTATCTCACATGAATCAATGACTTAAAGGTTCTGTCGAATCCGAACATTCCAATTCAGCTAGGGGTTAAACACCTGTTGCTAGACTATGGTCGTTTAATCTGTGGACCGATTAATTAATTAGTGAATAAATTAATTGGGGTCACTGCTAATTGAATTGAGAACCTAGAGGGTCACACATAACAACTTGGTTACATGAGTTGAGGTTTTAAAATGATTAAACGAGTTAATCGGGCCTAGAGGGTTCCACACGTGTGAAATCACACGTGTGGGTCACGTGACTGGACACGTGTCATTATGACACGTGTGCCACACGTCACTATTTAATTGGATATTAAATAATTAAGTTGTTAATTATTTAATAGACTTTGGTTTAATTTTGAATTAAAACGAAAGTCTTATTTTGGAGAAAAATAATCTAGTTAATTAATTATGAATTAATTAATTAGATAAAATAAGTTATTTATTTTAAATAAATAAAGTATAAAATTATCCAAAAATAGTTTGGATATTTTAGCTCTCTTGAAAGTTGATTTGAATTTGAATTCAAAGTCAAAGTCAAAATTACTTGATGATCAAGTAATAGGAGAGAGGGGCCGAAATCCTTAGCCCGTAAGGACTAGGTTCGGCCGCCCCATCCCTTTCCTATATATAGGGGAGCTCATGCTCCCCTTAGAGAGTAATAATTGGCAATTCTTTTGGTTCATGTGTTGAACACCATCCTTTCTCCAAGATAAACGAAACCCTAGGTTAAGCCTAAACACTAACTAGAGAACTAGCATCCTTACTAGTTAGATTGTGATCAAGTTGGTGGACTATCTCTAGAGAGCTTCAAGTTAGAAGTTTGAAGATTCGAGCTTTACCAGAGAGGGGATCAAGCCGCGAGAAGAGCGTTCTTGGGTGGCTTGAAACGCTTCAAGAAAGAATAAAAGAAAAGTAAGTTTCTTAACTCTACGAATTTGGATACACGATTGCGAGTCCAAGGTCCATTTGTTGGGAAAAATTTTTAAATTCCGCTGCTTTCTGATCCGTATTTTCCAACATACTTCACTATGGTGGTTGAGGTGCCGCTCTCCTCATGTTCTGGTACGGGTGGGCGTGCTACACCTCCGAAATACTCGTCAAGACGAGCATAAAACCTCTCAAACTTGATATCAACATGAGCTTGCCATTCATCAAATCTCTCATCCACATAATGAGCTAAATCTTCAATCCTCTCGGTCATGATAGTCACATCAGATCTCAATCCAGCCAACTCCGTTCTAAGACTCCTCACACTAACTGAAGCATCTTCATATCCTTCATCAACGACAACCGGTGCAACATTGCTGAGGACCTCAAACTCGGTGTCAGGCCTATCAGTAATCTGATCCAATACCTCCTTCTGCACATCAGACAGCTCCTCAAAGCAAGCCTTGCCCCAACTATACATCTACCAGAGTCTATCTCTATCCCGGATTGGCTACCATGGCAATATTTCATCCTTGAGTTGTCCACTTTTCCATGCTAAAGCCAAACCCACATTCTCGAGATACTACGGACTAATATCATAACCAAAATCAACAGGCAACAAACCTCTAAGTCTCAAATCTATCTCACGAGCAAACATGGTCACATACGCACCGTAGGCTATAGCCCCAGTAGCTCTCCCCGTAACTTCTTGAAGCAACCAGAGGAACTCAGTCGTGCCATCCAATTTGATGCCTTCCTTCATCATATACATGATTCCCAACTCCTTCTCAGTCATGTGGCTATCATTCCCGTAACAGGCACTGAAGCCTGTAGCTAAGATCCTATGCACTATCACCCAAGCCAACAAATCAAAGTAACTGTCCTTAGTATTCCGGGGGGAATAGTTCAGGACACACTCCAAGAAGGAAACACTCCGTTGGATTTCCGTCGGTAATTCCGAGGGAATTCCGATGGAAACCCGACGGGCTTCGATTTTTAAAAAAAATAAAAATTAAATAATTCCGACGGGATTCCTTTTTAAAATCAAATATTTAAAATTAATATCAAATAACTCCGACGGGATTCCGAGGGAAATCCCGTCGGTTTTATTAAAATACAAAATATAAGAATAGAAATTAAATATTTCCGAGGGATTCCCCTCGGAATCCCATCGGTTTTTTAAATATAAAATTTAAAAAATAATAGTAAATAATTCCGATGGGTTTCCGAGGGGAACTCCGTCGATTTTTTAAAATATAAAACTTAAAATGTAATAGTAAATAGTTCCGACGGATTTCCGAGGTAAATCTCGTAGGTTTTTTAAAATATAAAATTTAAAAATAAAAATAAAAATAAATTCTAAATAATATAATTTTCAATTACATATAAATATAAAATATAAAAAATAAAAATTAAATAATTCCGACAGGATTCCGAGGGAAATCCCGTCGGAATTTTCAAAATAAAATTTAAAAAAGAAAACCGATGGTGTATACCCGTCGATTTTCCCTCGGTATATTTAACGAGAATAATAATAAAATACGTAAAGGTAAAATACGCATGACTTTTCCCCCAATTCTTTTTCCCCCTTCTCATTTTCACTAACCTTAAATTTTTTCCCCTCCGCCCACCAGCCTTCCTCCAGCGGCGAACCCCAAACCTGAGAGAGAGAGAGAGGGAGGGAGAGAGAATGGGTGAAGAAGAGTCGAAAACATCAAGGAAGAGAGTGGTGGGACGTCGAGGAAGAGAGCGGTGGAATCATTAGGATGGTTGCTGGAATCGACCATTATGCTGCGCGAGCATCGCGCCATTGAAGGAGTTTGCGATGCTGATGTTCCGGTTCTTCTAATTAGTTTCCCCTCTTCACTAGGCTTGTGGTAAGTTTTGATCTGATATATGCTTGGAAATTAAGTTAAAACTATGATCAAATTGTAATGTTGTCTTTCCTATGGCCTCCTTTTCCTAAAGAAATAAAGGGGAAATAGACAATTCTTTGTGCAAATATGCCTCTGTACATTTTTATGAACTGCAATTTCTGTTGCCTTTAGGTCAGACCAGTGGTGTGGCTTTCCTTGGTACTATATCCTGTGGGCAGAGTCGTAACATATCTATCAATGGGAATGCTGAAATTGCTAGGTTTAAAAGGAAGAAGGTACTGTACTTATTCAACAATTTTTCGTTATTTTGAATAATTTTTTGCTATTATCAATTTTTCTTTTTGTTTGGAATGAAGGTTCTAATTCTCTGAAATTGGCTGAGAAGCTCTACGTGTTGGTGTTTCTGATCATAACTATAATCGATGCGTTGATTTTTGCAATTTTTGGTTGATTAGAATTTTGAGAATTGAGAAACTGCAAGAAAGTGAGATACAAGTATGTGTAAATTTGTTCGACTCTAGAATAATCTTATTGTATAGCTATTTGAAGCATATAATTAAGTTGTAATTTATGATTTTAATTGAAAAAGATTTCTTACAGTCAATCTTGTTGCAGTTATTGTAAATGAAGTAGAGGCATTGCATGAGTTGTTTCATTAAGAGATCAAGCAATTCAGTTGTTGATGATGGTTTTATACGTAAGGTAAGACTAAGATTGTTGCTAACTTTTTGTTGTTAGTTATTAGTTACAGTGTTGCTATCTTTTTTTTTTTTTTTTTTTTCCTTTTTGCATCAATTGTTTGTTTGTTTTGCGGCTTAATTTAGTAATAAAAGTTGTTATGATGCTCTTTAGGTATTATCTTTCAGTTTTGGAAGTTTTAATCAAGCTACTTAGATGTTGGTCTCAACCTTGAAAGTGAAGATCTGTATGGTTTTTACTTAGAATTAGAGACTGTTTTATGATATGTAATTTTGTACCATGTTAAAACAAATTCTTCAGATTGTAAACGATGTATAAGCACGCCAACTTTTCCACTTCAAGATGGTTTATATTTCAGGACTCAGTTATATTTTAGTTTGGGGTGCTTTAATGAATTGCCATTTTTATTTTTCCAATTTTAGGATATTTGCCAACTCCAAGCCTTGTCCTAAGTGCAAGCTTCCAATTGAAAAGAACCAAGGCTGCATGCGCATGACTTGCACACCACCTTGTAAGTTTGAATTTTGCTGGTATTGGTGGATTCTTGGTTGAATTTCTTGTTCGTGCTGAAAAAAAAAAAAAAAGAATTGGATTAGTTTGACGGTCCTCTAGTTGAACAAGTGTTTGCCTTTCTTCCATTTAAATTGTGGATAAATAAGCTATGCATAGGATTTTGAATTTGCAAATGTCAAGATAAGTGAGTAACATCTACTTTTGATTGCTTCTTAGATGAACACTTACTTGATGAGATACGAAAGAAGTAATAGTAAATTATCCTAGATTTTGATGTCACAATATATAGATTTTCTAGTAGTATACTTGACTGTTTTAATTGATGGAGATGAAGCTTAGATATACTAGGCATGTTTCAGAATTGTCCCTTGCATGAGTTTTGACATTTTAGTTGGAAATTTGGTACTTAAAAGTTAAAACTGATCCAAACCATGTTAGCAAACCAATCATATGAAACTTTAAGCGTGATTTAGTTTTAAAACAGAGCATGACGTTTTGCTTGATTTTGATGACTCTTGATGGATTAAATCATAAAATATTGAATTTGTGTTTAATTTTAAAGGTTAGGGAATGTTATAGGTGTGTTTTTGCATGAGTTTTTATGGTTTTGGCTGTGTTATTGCATGTTTATAGTTAGGGAATGTATAACACAAAAACTGACAGCTTGTATGCAGCAACTTCAGATGCAAATTCCGAGTTCATACGAAATCGATTTAAAAAAATGTTTTAATTGTGCATTTCTATTATATCAAGGTTTATGTCTGCCAAATTTCATGTTCATCCGTGTCCGTTTGATACCCGAAAAAATTCCAAAACGATACAGCTTTTCACTATTTCTGATCTGCACTAACAACTCGTGTAGAGGGGGCAAACCTTCGAATTTTATAAAACGGTTTTACAGAGTTATTCCTAAATGTATTGAGAGTATGTCCGTAAAATTTTAGCTTAATCTGAGTTTGTTTGATATGGTAAAATTATTTCTCTTTGAAATGTGTGCTGCAATGATATTCCTGTTTTTTTTAACTTCACACTAAAATCTGTATTTCCTCAGGAAGATCTAATAGTTGAGACTTATACCGTTTGAAATATATGTTTGTCTAGTTTATTAGGAATTTTACGGTTCGTTAAAATTTATTCTGTGCAATGTGTTAGTTTAAAATGTTTCTGCACAACTATGCCTATGTGAATACTTGGTGAATTTGGTTGTGGAGTTTTCCTAATCCGTTTTCGTGCCTTTCCTTCGTATCTTTCCAACTTTCAAGACTTGTACTTGTACTTTGTATGTAATGAAATGTATGAATACTTGAATTAGCTTGTATAAGACTCGTTAATGCCAATTTGTGATCTTTATTAACCTAGTATGTTGGTCGAGTCTCATTTCGTTTAGTTTTGGTTTGGTTTTGCTAGCTGTATTTCTGTTTTAGATCAATGTTATGCACGATATGCAACATAGGTATTTGATTACTCTTGAGAGCCATGTTTTCTTTGTAAAACTTAAATGGTAGTTGTTCAAATTTCATTTCTCCATCTCAAAAATATGATAAGGTTATGTGATATATTCTTTTTTAAAGATTCGTTTGCATTCTCTTATTATATTATTTGAACAGAATACATGATTCAGGGGGACACAGATTTTGGGATTTCAAAAAGGAAGCACTATTTACTACTGCTGCCATTTTCTCGAAGATTTATTTTGTTCTCGTTCACCCTAGATTAGATAAAGAGGTTGCTGCACTTTTGTAATGTTATTTGAAGAATTGGCTCTGAATAAATAGTTTTGAATGGTTGTAAAATAATTTTTTTTTTAATAATTTCCGACGGAATTCCGAGGGGAATCCCGTCGGAATTGTTTAATTTTTTTTTTCGATTTTAATAAATCCGACGGGATTTATCGACGGGATTCCGAGGGAAATCCTGTCGGGGAGATGTATTTTCTTTAATCACTATACCACATTTCCGACGGGATTTCCCTCTGAATCCTGTCGGAATTATTTTAATTTTTTTTTTTTGGTTTTAGTCCCTCGGAAGTTCGTCGGTATTCCGCCGGTTTTTGGATTCCGAGGAAGGGTTTTCCTACGGACTCTTTCCCGTCGGAATTCCCTTGGAAATCACTATTTCCGTCGGAATTCCGACTGGGCCTCCCGTCGGATTTTGCAGGATTTCTTGTAGTGACACCCTTACGCAAAGGGAAGGATCTCCACTGCCTCTCTCTGAATCTTATCCCATTTAGGCAATGAAGAAGTAGCATGAGCTGGAAAACGTAGGATTTCCCTTATCCGATCCATACTCCAAATCTGAGTTTCCCGGTTATCTAAAGTGAAAGTCAATGTGCTGTCCACCGGGTTGAAGTTCATCGTGGTGAAGAAGGCGGCGGTCATCTCAGCATATGTAAAATCCTTCTTAGTAAGGAAAGGTAACCAACCGAGGTTGTTAAACAGTCTCTTCACCTCTGCCCAAACCTCAAGCTTCTCCATCCAAGCATCCTTAAAGAACCGAGTGGAAACAATGTTCCTTATCAAAGTCCTTTGAAACGGATTACTCATGGTATTCACAGTTATATTGACCGAATCCCACGGTTGATGATCCATGGGGGATGAGGTAGTGAAGGGTTCAACGGCTCGGGGACGCTTAGTACGTCCCATGGTACCTGGAATAAACAAGTATAGCCAAGCAAAGGACACAAATATCAAACACAATTCACTTAGACAATTTATCAAACACCTTATGTGCAAAGGCCTATGATGTGAGTTTTAGCCAAAATTTCTTCAATTTACCCAACTCAAATCAATACCTTCCTATAGAAGAACAACTAAGCTTGATATTCTCCACATTCGACCCAAAAATTCGGATTAAAAGCTAATTAGAAACTAGGATTCTTCAAAAATTTACTAAATTCAAGTTCAATTCCACTTCCTATCATTACCCCTAACTCTAGCATGCATGCTCTCTTAATATTCAACAACTCCATCCAAAATTCATCCTAACATGCAATTTCAATCCTAGGGTTCAATACCTAAATTGGAAGAATTAAATCCAAGTTCATACTAAGAGAGGGAGATTAACTTACCAAAACTAAAAAAGAAAGAAAGTGTGTGTTCTTGGTGGCAATTTGATGATGGTTGGCCAAGGGGAGTTATTGGAGCTCCTTTGAGGAGGAATGAGTGTGGGCATGTGTATTTATAGGTTTGGGGGAGAAAAATCCGAATTTGGGCAGGATTTGGGAATTAACTCTCAAAAACGTGTTTCCTAACCCGCAAGGGATTCGCGATTTCACCCTGGTAACGGGCGTTACTAGATTTCGCCTTGTAAGGAGTAACGCCCGTTACCCCTAATGTCCCAAACGCCTGACTCTGTTAACGGGCGTTACAAGAAAATGCCTACCAGAGGGTAACGCCCGTTAACACAAATCTCGCCCCAAAAAGCATAAGTTTGGCACAAACTCAATTCGGACGGTGCTTTCTCACGTTAAATAACACAAAATTAACTCATAAAAATTCAATCAAACCATAGGGCACCATTCTCTAAAACACATGAATACCTCAACGCACCTATCGCTGTTGGAAAACACGAATCAGACCCAACAAAAGGACCTTGGACTCGCAATTGTGTAACCAAATTCGTAAGGATAGAAAACTTACTTTTCTTTTATTCTTTCTTGAAGCGTTTCAAGCCACCCAAGAACGCTCTTCTCGCGGCTTGATCCCCTCTCCTTGGTAAAGCTCGAATCTTCAAACTTCTAACTTGAAGCACTCTAGAGATAGTCCACCAACTTGATCACAATCTAACTAGTAAGGATGCTAGTTCTCTAGTTAGTCTTTAGGCTTAACCTAGGGTTTTATTTAATCTTGGAGAAAGGAAGGTGTTCAACACATGAACCAAAAGAATTACCAATTAGCCCCTAGTGGAGCTCGAGCTCCCCTATTTATAGAGAGAGGGTGCCGAAATTCCTAGTCCTTAATGGGCTAGGATTTTGGTCTCTCTCTCTCCTATTACTTGATCATCAAGTAATGTTGACTTTGACTTTGAATTCTAATTCAAATCAACTTTCAAGAGATCTAAAAATATCCAAACTATTTTTGGATAATTTTATACTTTATTTATTTAAAATAAATAACTTATTTTATCTAATTAATTAATTCATAATTAATTAACTAGATTATTTTTCTCCAAAATAAGACTTTCTTTTTAATTCAAAATTAAACCAAAGTCTATTAAATAATTAACAAATTAATTATTTAATATATATATACAATATTATATTGTTGGAAAACACGAATCAGAAAGCAGCGAAATTTAAAAAATTTTCCCAACAAAAGGATCTAGGACTCGCAATCGTGCAACCAAATTCGTAAAAATAGAAAACTTACTTTTCTTTTATTCTTTCTTGAAGCGTTTCAAGCCACCCAAGAACGCTCTTCTCGCGGCTTGATCCCCTCTCCTTGGTAAAGCTCGAATCTTCAAACTTCTAACTTGAAGTCTCTAGAGAAAGTCCACCAACTTGATCACAATCTAACTAGTAAGGATGCTAGTTCTCTAGTTAGTGTTTAGGCTTAACCTAGGGTTTTATTTAATCTTGGAGAAAGGAAGGTGTTCAACACATGAACCAAAAGAATTGTCAATTAGCTCTAAAGGGGAGCATGAGCTCCCCTATATATAGGAAAGGGAGAGGGACGGCCGAACCTATTCCTTGTTGGACAAGGATTTGGTTCCTCTCTCTCCTATTACTTGATCATCAAGTAATTTCCAACTTTGACTTTGAATTCTAATTCAAGTCAACTTTTAAGAGAGCTAAAAATATCCAAACTATTTTTGGATAATTTTATACTTTATTTATTATAAAATAAACAACTTATTTTTTATCTAATTAATTAATTCGTAATTAATTAACTAGATTATTTTCTCCAAAATAAGACTTTCTTTTTAATTCAAAATTAAACCAAAGTCTATTAAATAATTAACACATTTAATTATTTAATACATATATATATAATATATATATATATATATATATTCACACGTGTGTGACACGTGTCACAGTGACACGTGTCACTCACGTGAGCCACACGTGTGATTTCACACGTGTGGAACCCTCTTGGCCTGATTAACTCGTTTAATCATTTTAAAGCCTCAACTCATGTAACCAAGTTGTTGTGTGTGACCCTCTAGGTTCTCAATTCAATTAGCAGTGACCCTAATTAATTAATTCACTAATTAATTAATCAGTCCACAGATTAAACGACCATAGTCTAGCAACAGGTGTTTAACCCCTAGCTGAATTGGAATGTTCGGATTCGACAGAACCTTTAAGTCATTGATTCATGTGAGATACAATCCTCCTACTTACTATCTCTCAACCAAGATCTAGGGCAAGGGAATAATCAGAACCCTAATAATCCGGTCTTAAAGCTAAGTGCATTTCATATCCATTTGATCTCAATCCAAGAAACCCTTTTCTTGATGTCTTGATCTACTGCCTTAGCCAAGGACTCCATATGGCATATGAATGACTTACACAATAAGAGATCACCTTGCAAATGCAAGTGTAGGTCCTTTCTTGATTCTCATTCACTTTCATGAATCACTTGTGCAGCCCCAGCATAAGCCTTGAATCAGTTGTCTAACGCGACACCCTTTAAAGCTTATACCTAAGACAACAGAGTTAACTCATAAAGTGACAAGGAACCTCAAGTCTTAAGGATCAATTAATCACATCAATGACTCGTGAGATATTTCCTAATCTGGAAGTTTTCATTTCCTGAAATAGAAACTTCCTTTCCTATTTAGGAATGTTCTCACACGGGGCACCTCAGTGAACTTACTTATTAAAGTAAGCACCCTCATGTATCACGCACGTATCAACTATACACTTTGCACCTCCATGAAACAAGGTGGTCCTTCTTAAGGGCGTGATCCCACAAGCAAGCCTTAGAGGAGTCAGGTTGACACTCCCGCTGTCTGTAGGACTCATCGGCTTGGAGTATTTTACTAATCATGACTTATGTGATATAGGGCTCGTTTCATGAACCATTTCACCTAAATGGTAGAGTCCTAAAGTCATCAGGATTAGGGGAGTTCTCATACATGCACAGCTAAAGTAACCGCATACCAAACAAGAGCATATAAAGAAGTGTTGCCTCAATTCGTTATTTTATTCAAAGATTGTCTGTGATTACAATAAGGAAAAGCACAAAGCGGATATACAATCGGCTTTTAGGGCACTATTCCTAACAATCTCCCACTTGCCCGTCAAAGCCATTCTAAAGCTATTCTAAGTCCCATCTTCTG
Organism: Lantana camara; assembly: GCA_037501455.1. NCBI lineage: Eukaryota > Viridiplantae > Streptophyta > Magnoliopsida > Lamiales > Verbenaceae > Lantana > Lantana camara. The sequence continues at coordinate 61,460,614 of CM074856.1, forward strand.
AAGATGACCTTGGAAAGCTTCTCGACTAAGGGGTTTAGTAAGTGGATCTGCCACGTTCTCTGCTGATGTGACCCTCTCAATTAGCACATCTCCTCTTTTGATAATATCACGGATTAGGTGATACTTCGTCATAATGTGTTTGGTCCGTTGGTGAGATCTTGGTTCGCTTGCTTGAGCAACCGCCCCAGTGTTGTCACAAAACACAGTAATGGGGTCTTTCATGCTAGGAACAACATTCAACTCTTGAATGAAGTTTCTAATCCAAACACCTTCCTTTGCTGCATCATTTGCAGCTAAGTATTCGGCCTCAGTGGTCGAATCTGCAGTGGTTGTTTGCTTGGAACTCTTCCAACTCACTGCTCCGCCGTTTAGGTAGAAAATGTATCCTGACATTGACTTATAATCATCTAAGTCTGATGCAAAGCTTGCATCGCAGTATCCTTCGACAGTAAGATCTTTCTGACCTCCGTAAACTAAGAATAAATCTTTAGTACTTCTCAAGTACTTAAGAATATTCTTCACGGCAGCCCAGTGACCATCTCCAGGGTCAGATTGGAAACGACTTGTCACACTAAGTGCATAAGCCACATCCGGTCGAGTACATAACATTGTATACATTATGCTACCTATTGCTGATGCATAAGGTGTATGAGTCATTCTTTCCTTCTCAAGGTTAGTCTTAGGACACATCTTCTTTGAAAGACATGTTCCTACACTCATAGGAAGGTTCTTAACCTTTGCTGACTCCATGTTGAATCTCTTCAATACTTTGTCAATATACATCGACTGTGATAGTCCTATTAACCTTCTAGATCTATCTCTATAGATTTTAATTCCAAGGATATAGGACGCATCACCAAGATCTTTCATCTCGAATTGGTTCGATAACCATAACTTAGTCACTTTCATGTCATCCTTCGAATTCCCAATAAGAAGGATGTCATCAACATAAAGTACTAAGAATTGCACTGAGGTCTCCAATTCCTTTCTATACACACATGATTCATTCGAAATTTAGATGAAGCCAAACGCTTTGACCGATTCATCAAATCGAATGTTCCAATTCCTAGAAGCCTGTTTCAATCCATAGATTGATCTTTGGAGTTTGCAAACCTTTTGCTCACTCCCACTGAATGTGAAACCTATGGGTTGCTCCATATAAATGTCTTTGTCAATGTCACCGTTGAGAAAGGCAGTTTTCACATCCATTTGCCATATCTCTTAGTCATAATATGCAGCAATGGCAAGCATGATTCGAATGAACTTTTGCATTGCAACTGGTGAAAAGGTTTCGTCAAAGTCCACGCCGGGTCTTTGAGTGAATCCTTTTGCAACCAGTCTTGCTTTGTAGGCTGCAATGCTTCCATCAACTCCAAGCTTTCTCTTAAAGATCCATTTGCAACCTATGGGTTTGACCCCATCAGGCAAATCTACCAAGGTCCAAACTTGGTTGGAGTTCATGGAGTCCATTTCGGATTTCATGGCTACTATCCACTGTTCAGAGTTAGAATCTGAAAGTGCCTCCTCATATGTAGAAGGATCATTATCCTTTTGAGAGATTTCATGGAAGAATCCATACCATCTCTCCGGCTGTCTAGGAGTGCGTTCAGAACGCCTTAGAGGAGGGTTTTCGTGTGTATCGAAATTCGTGATTGGTTGTAGTTGATCAGTAGGGGACGTCTCTTCAGTGGGTGGCGTGGGGTTACTTTGTACTTCTTCTAATTCTATGATCTTTCCTTTCTTTTCTTTAAGGAACGGTTCCTCAAGAAAAGTGGCATTTCTGGAAACAAACACCTTTTGCTCAGATTGATCATAGAAGTAGTATCCTACGGATTTCTTAGGATAACCTACAAAGTAGCATAAGTTAGAACGAGATTCTAACTTATCTCCCACTGTCCTCTTCACGTAAGCAGGATAACCCCAAACTTTTAAGTAAGAGTAACTAGGGATTTTACCATGCCACATTTCATAGGGCGTTTTGGGGACTGATTTAGAGGGAACTAGATTCAGAATCTTTGCAGCACTTTCTAGGGCATAACCCCAGAAAGAAGGTGGTAAGTCAGTGAAACTCATCATGGAACGAACCATATCAAGTAGGGTTCGATTCCTTCTCTCAGAAACTCCATTAAGCTGAGGAGTTCCCGGAGGAGTCCACTGAGAGATAATCCCATTATCTTTGAGATGATTAAGGAATTCTTCACTAAGATACTCGTCTCCTCGATCAGATCGAAGTGCTTTGATCTTGTGACCAGTTTGGTTCTCAACCTCCTTTTGAAATTCTAAGAATTTCTCAAAAGCTTCAGATTTATACTTCATTAAGTATACATAACCATACCGACTAAAGTCATCAGTAAAGGTTATGAAATACTGATGATTGCTTCTAGTGCTTACACTAAGCGGTCCACAAACATCAGTATGGATCAAATCCAAAACCTTAGTGGCACGTTCCACAGTTCCTTTAAAAGGGACTTTGGACATTTTTCCTTTGAGACAGGATTCGCAAGAAGTTAACTCTTTGAGATCATTTTCAGAGAATGATCCTAAAGTGTTTATCTTGCTAATTCTGTTCTTGGAAATGTGTCCTAATCTAGCGCGCCATAAGGGAGCTGAAACTTTGTCATCTCTCTTACGCTTTGTTTCTCGTTGTATGTTCATAATATTGATGTTTTGAGTTAGGTAAAGTCCATTACTTAGAGTACCGATATGAACGGAAGAGTTGTTCCATTTGATAAAGTATTTACCATTCTTAATATAAGTTTCATAACCTTCACAATCTAATATTGGAACTGAAATTATATTACGAATAATGCTCGGTACATAAAGGACTTTATTTAATACTAACTCAAAACTACCTAAATCTAATCTAATTGTGCCTAAAGCTCGAGCTTCAACGTTTGAGCCATCGCCGATCTTCAAGACACATTCTCCTTCTTTGAGTTGTTGGACTTCACTTAGCATCTGTACATCATTACAGATATGAGTCCCACAACCGGTATCAAGTACCCAAGAACTAGAATTAATAGAAAGATTTACTTCAACGAGAAAGATACCTTTCTTTAAAGTAGCCTTGTACTCTGGGCAGTTTCTCCTCCAATGTCCCGCTTTGCCACAATGGAAGCAAACATCCTCTTTCTGATCACGCTTCTTCTTTTGGGCCTTCCCCTTCGAAATGCCACCAGTGGGCCTAAGGGGTTTCTTCTTCTTCTTTTGGGCTTTCTTGCCCTTACCTTTAGAAGGCCCAGAAGAGGAAGATGGAGCATTCACCATCAAAACCTTATTGTCCTTCTTGATCGTGCTTTCAGCAGTCACAAGCTGACTAATCAGCTCAGCTACAGTAGCACCAGCATGATTCATGTTGAAGTTAAGTACAAATGGGTTGAATGATGGTGGGAGCGAAGCTAGCAACAAATCCACTGAAAGCTCATCTTTCAGTGGCATGTCCATGGAAGCAAGTTTCTCAGTAAGGACAAGAAACTTAAGTCCATATTCATGGACACTTGAACCTTCCCTCATTCTCAAGTGGAACAATTCCTTTGATGTGTTATACCTTGTAACACGTTCATGAGGGTGGTAAAGTTGCTCTAAGTGGTCGTAAATCTCCCAAGCAAATTCCATGGCCTCATGTTGTCTTTGCAAGTCCGGAGACATGTTAGCCAACATAAGGCAACGGGCTTGGAGATTATCATCCTTCCACTTCTGAATCGCATCCCGCTCGGCCCGAGTGGGAGCCTCCCCTTCGGGACTGGGCTCCCCTTCGAAGAGAACATAAGTTCTCTTCTCAGAATCTAAAATGATTTTTAGATTCCTCAGCCAATCAGAATAGTTGGGACCAGTCAACTTGTTTGACTCGAGGATCGATACAAGAGGGTTTTTGGTTGCCATTTCAAAACACGTAGAGAATCACAGAATCTACGACCTAAATGGTAAAACAGAGAACTAGTGAGCATGCTGAATTATAACGATATACAAAAGATAAGGTCTTTAATCTAATGTAGCTCCCACTGTTTTTCAAAGATCTAGAATTCCCAAAGATCTAAGAGGAACACGTTTCCCAATGGGTACTAAGATCCTAGGCATTTTACCTCGAACCCACGACTCGCGGACAATCTAAGTAAGAACCCTAGGTAGGTACAACTTGCCAATTCTAACAGCTTTAGAACTCTTAGCAATTATTTTTGCATCACATATCTTTCAATATGGACCCACGACTCGTGCGACATCCATATTTACTTAGGTGTTAAGCTAGACCCATCAATCATAAGATCATGACCAAAACTTAGTTCGAACGACCCACGACTCACGGACATCGCCCTTGCTAAAATTGACCATGAAATATTGATCATTAAAAATGATCAATCAGGTAACTAAGAACTAATAAGCTCCACTAGCTATCCCACGACTCGCGGACAATAACCAGCTTCACTTACTAAACTTAAAACCTATTGATGGAATGCTAGGAATTTAATTCAAAATTTGCATCTCGAATTAAACACCTATTTGTTCGAAATTAGCTTAATATTTAAGGGGAATTTTCGAATCAACCGGAGAGTTGTCCGGTTCGACCTCACCAACATATATGTTATCCAATTTTATTAGTCTTGATTAATGCAAGTACACTTAAATGCATATCAAACAAGCACATAAACAGATAACATGTCCTAGCATGATACTAACATGTAATGATCATGGGTTCTACCTATCTTATGCGTGATATGTGGGAGCCACTCCACAATCACAAGTTCTAACATACATGCCACATAAACAGTTTAAATCACATAAGGGAAAGCGGTAACAAAATACGAGCCCTATCTCTATTACATTTAACAATTGAGATTCCCCTCCCTAACATTTTGAGGGGTCTTCACTTATGGCCTCCTTGTTACTTGAATGTGGTCCATCTTACTCCATGGGTGCATTGTCTCCAAAATGAAAATAAAACCTCACCACCTATCTCTACTCTCAAATTACAATAAAAAGAAAAAGACATAAAGTAATACGGCTCAATCTTCATATTGGCCTTAGACAATTACACGGGGCATACCCCGCCCTCAAAAACAGTAATATGGAAAGCCACATAATAAATCACATAACAGTACGCACATGAGTGAGGCTCCAACCTCAATTGAAAAAACGCAACTATAGGGCTCCAACCCCAATTTAAACCATCCATGTGCATAAATTAAAACCATACATAGATCTAAACCCATGATCACCTAACATGCTCTTGCGAGAATTTAAATTTAGCCAATAAATTAAAATTCTCGTTTCAAGTCCTAATGACTTAAAACACGACTTGATGCGAGTCTTATTTATAAAAGTTTTCAATAAATCCCAAATTACCAAAACAAATAAAATTCCAATTAATTTCTGAAAATTAATAATTTTATCAAAGATTGTATTTTTCCAAAATATAAACCGTTTCAATTTCTCAAAAATCCCAATTTCAAGTTTTTATTCAAAAATTAAAATAAATATTCAAAATAAAATTTTAAAATTAAAAATAAAAATTGGGACTGGATTGCACGAAATAAGAAAGTTCGGATCAGGAAAGCGAGGCCCATACGCGAAACGGGGCGCACGCGTGTGCGGACGCGCAAGGCAGGCACGCACAGCGCCCGGCCAAGGCCGGGAGAGTGCGCGCACTGCCTGCGCATGCCGCGCGCGCCCTGTCGGGCGACGGCGGGCGATGGGCGGCCAGTCTCGGCGGCCCTGGGCGGGCGCGCTAGGCTCCCGCACAGGAGTGCGGGAGGTGCTGGGCGGCTGCCCTACGCACGCCTAGGACAGGCGGAAGGTGGCGCGCGAAGCCCGCGCGCGCGACGCCTTCGCACGCGGGGTTTCGCGTGTTCGTCGCGATCCGGGTTTTCGTTTCGTGTTTTCGTTCAAAAGCAAAACCAATCCAAGAAATCCAATAACAGTTTATACAGTTTCAAATCTAAAATTGTTTTCAAAATTAAATTTTGCAAAAACCAATTTTCAGAAACTTTCAGGAAAAAAAATACAGTTTCGTAATTCAGGCTTTCTAAAACAATTACAAATACTCAATCGCATCAAGCCTAAGAATTTCTACCAAATTCAGAATAGTTGAGACGAATCAGAAACACGATTAACGAGGTGGCTCTCATACCACTTGTTGGAAAACACGAATCAGAAAGCAGCGGAATTTAAAAAATTTTCCCAACAAAAGGATCTAGGACTCGCAATCGTGCAACCAAATTCGTAAAGATAGAAAACTTACTTTTCTTTTATTCTTTCTTGAAGCGTTTCAAGCCACCCAAGAACGCTCTTCTCGCGGCTTGATCCCCTCTCCTTGGTAAAGCTCGAATCTTCAAACTTCTAACTTGAAGTCTCTAGAGAAAGTCCACCAACTTGATCACAATCTAACTAGTAAGGATGCTAGTTCTCTAGTTAGTGTTTAGGCTTAACCTAGGGTTTTATTTAATCTTGGAGAAAGGAAAGTGTTCAACACATGAACCAAAAGAATTGTCAATTAGCTTTAAAGGGGAGCATGAGCTCCCCTATATATAGGAAAGGGAGAGGGACGGCCGAACCTATTCCTTGTTGGACAAGGATTTGGTTCCTCTCTCTCCTATTACTTGATCATCAAGTATTTTCCAACTTTGACTTTGAATTCTAATTCAAGTCAACTTTTAAGAGAGCTAAAAATATCCAAACTATTTTTGGATAATTTTATACTTTATTTATTATAAAATAAATAACTTATTTTTTATCTAATTAATTAATTCGTAATTAATTAACTAGATTATTTTCTCCAAAATAAGACTTTCTTTTTAATTCAAAATTAAACCAAAGTCTATTAAATAATTAACACATTTAATTATTTAATACATATATATATATAATATATATATATTCACACGTGTGTGACACGTGTCACTCACGTGAGCCACACGTGTGATTTCATATGTGTGGAACCCTCTTGGCCCGATTAACTCGTTTAATCATTTTAAAGCCTCAACTCATGTAACCAAGTTGTTGTGTGTGACCCTCTAGGTTCTCAATTCAATTAGCAGTGACCCTAATTAATTAATTCACTAATTAATTAATCAGTCCACAGATTAAACGAACATAGTCTAGCAACAGGTGTTTAACCCCTAGCTGAATTGGAATGTTCGGATTCGACAGAACCTTTAAGTCATTGATTCATGTGAGATACAATCCTCCTACTTACTATCTCTCAACCAAGATCTAGGGTAAGGGAATAATTAGAACCCTAATAATTCGGTCTTAAAGCTAAGTGCATTTCATATCCATTTGATCTCAATCCAAGAAACCCTTTTCTTGATGTCTTGATCTACTGCCTTGGCCAAGGACTCCGTATGGCATATGAATGACTTACACAATAAGAGATCACCTTGCAAATGCAAGTGTAGGTCCTTTCTTGATTCTCATTCACTTTCATGAATCACTTGTGCAGGCCCAGCATAAGCCTTGAATCAGTTGTCTAAGGCGACACCCTTTAAAGCTTATACCTAAGAGTACAGAGTTAACTCATAAAGTGACAAGGAACCTCAAGTCTTAAGGATCAATTAATCACATCAATGACTCGTGAGATATTTCCTAATCTGGAAGTTTCCATTTCCTGAAATAGAAACTTCCTTTCCCATTTAGGAATGTTCTCACACGGGGCACCTCAGTGAACTTACTTATTAAAGTAAGCACCCTCATGTATCACGCACGTATCAACTATACACTTTGCACCTCCATGAAACAAGGTGGTCCTTCTTAAGGGCGTGATCCCACAAGCAAGCCTTAGAGGAGTCAGGTTGACACTCCCACTGTCTGTAGGACTCATCGGCTTGGAGTATTTTACTAATCATGACTTATGTGATATAGGGCTCGTTTCATGAACCATTTCACCTAAATGGTAGAGTCCTAAAGTCATCAGGATTAGGGGAGTTCTCATACATGCACAGCTAAAGTAACCGCATACCAAACAAGAGCATATAAAGAAGTGTTGCCTCAATTCGTTATTTTATTCAAAGATTGTCTGTGATTACAATAAGGAAAAGCACAAAGCGGATATACAATCGGCTTTTAGGGCACTATTCCTAACATATATATATATATATATATATATATATATATATATATATATATTCACGTGTGTGACATGTGTCACAAGGACACGTGTCACTCACGTGACCCACACGTGTAGCTTCACACGTGTGGAACCCTCTTGGCCCGATTAACTCGTTTAATAATTTTAAAGCCTCAACTCATGTAACCAAGTTATTGTGTGTGACCCTCTAGGTTCTCAATTTAATTAGCAGTGACCCTAATTAATTAATTCACTAATTAATTAATCAGTCCACAGATTAAACGACCATAGTCTAGCAACAGGTGTTTAACCCCTAGCTGAATTGGAATGTTCGGATTCGACAGAACCTTTAAGTCATTGATTCATGTGAGATACAATCCTCCTACTTACTATCTCTCAACCAAGATCTAGGGTAAGGGAATAATTAGAACCCTAATAATTCGGTCTTAAAGCTAAGTGCATTTCATATCCATTTGATCTCAATCCAAGAAACCCTTTTCTTGATGTCTTGATCTACTGCCTTGGCCAAGGACTCCATATGGCATATGAATGACTTACACAATAAGAGATCACCTTGCAAATGCAAGTGTAGGTCCTTTCTTGATTCTCATTCACTTTCATGAATCACTTGTGCAGCCCCAGCATAAGCCTTGAATCAGTTGTCTAAGGCGACACCCTTTAAAGCTTATACCTAAGACTACAGAGTTAACTCATAAAGTGACAAGGAACCTCAAGTCTAAGGATCAATTAATCACATCAATGACTCGTGAGATATTTCCTAATCTGGAAGTTTCCATTTCCTGAAATAGAAACTTTCTTTCCCATTTAGGAATGTTCTCAGACGGGGCACCTCAGTGAACTTACTTATTAAAGTAAGCACCCTCATGTATCACGCACGTATCAACTATACACTTTGCACCTCCATGAAACAAGGTGGTCCTTCTTAAGGGCGTGATCCCACAAGTAAGCCTTAGAGGAGTCAGGTTGACACTCCCACTGTCTGTAGGACTCATCGGCTTGGAGTAATTTACTAATCATGACTTATGTGATATAGGGCTCGTTTCATGAACCATTTAACCTAAATGGTAGAGTCCTAAAGTCATCAGGATTAGGGGAGTCGTCATACATGCACAGATAAAGTAAACACAAACCAAACAAGAGCATATAAAGAAGTGTTGCCTCAATTCGTTATTTCATTCAAAGATTGTCTGTGATTACAATAAGGAAAAGAACAAAGCGGATATACAATCGGCTTTCTAGGGTACTATTCCTAACAATCTCCCACTTTCCCGTCAAAGCCATTCTAAAGCTACTCTAAGTCCCATCTTCTGAAGATGACCTTGGAAAGCTTCTCGACTAAGGGGTTTAGTAAGTGGATCTGCCACGTTCTTTGCTGATGTAACCCTCTCAATTTGCACATCTCCTCTTTTGATAATATCGCGGATTAGGTGATACTTCCTCATAATGTGCTTGGTCCGTTGGTGAGATCTTGGTTCTCTTGCTTGAGCAACCGCCCCAGTGTTGTCACAAAACACAGAAATGGGGTTTTTCATGCTAGGAACAACATTCAACTCTTGAATGAAGTTTCTAATCCAAACACCTTCCTTAGCTGCATCATTTGTAGCTAAGTATTCGGCCTCAGTGGTCGAATCTGCAGTGGTAGTTTGCTTGGAACTCTTCTAACTCACTGCTCCGCCGTTTAGGCAGAAAATGTATCCTGACATTGACTTAAAATCATCTAAGTCAGATGCAAAGCTCGCACCGCAGTATCCTTCGACAGTAAGATCTTTCTGACCTCAGTAAACTAAGAATAAATCTTTAGTACTTTTCAGGTACTTAAGAATATTCTTCACGGTAGCCCAGTGACCATCTCCAGGGTCAAATTGGAAACGACTTGTTACACTAAGTGCATAAGCCACATCCGGCTGAGTACATAACATTGCATACATTATGCTACCTATTGCTGATGCATAAGGTGTATGAGTCATTCTTTCCTTCTCAAGGTTAGTCTTAGGACACATCTTCTTTGAAAGATATGTTCCTACACTCATAGGAAGGTTCTTAACCTTTGCTGACTCCATATTGAATCTCTTCAATACTTTGTCAATGTACATCGACTATGATAGTCCTATTAACCTTCTAGATCTATCTCTATAGATTTTAATTCCAAGGATATAGGACGCATCACCAAGATCTTTCATCTCGAATTGGTTCGATAACCATAACTTGGTTACTTTCATGTCATCCTTCGAATTCCCAATAAGAAGGATGTCATCAACATAAAGTACTAAGAATTGCACTGAGGTCTCCAATTCCTTTCTATACACACAGGACTCATTCGAAATTTGAATGAAGCCAAATGCTTTGACTGATTCATCAAATCGAATGTTCCAATTCCTAGAAGCCTGTTTCAATCCATAGATTGATCTTTGGAGTTTGCAAACCTTTTGCTCACTCCCACTGAATGTGAAACCTATGGGTTACTCCATATAAATGTCTTTGTCAATGTCACCATTGAGAAAGGTAGTTTTCACATCCATTTGCCATATCTCATAGTCATAATATGCAGCAACAGCAAGCATGATCCGAATAGACTTTTGCATTGCAACTGGCGAAAAGGTTTCATCAAAGTCCACGCCGGGTCTTTGAGTGAATCCTTTCGCAACCAGTCTTGCTTTGTAGGCTCTAATGCTTCCATCAACTCCAAGCTTTCTCTTAAATTTAGATCTTTTTCCTTTTTGTTACAACTCTCTAATATCGTAATTTTCGATTTTTTTGTTCCTATTGCTTCCATTTGCAACCTATGGGTTTGACCCCATCTGGTAAATCTACCAAGGTCGTCCAAACTTGGTTGGAGTTCAGGGAGTCCATTTCGGATTTCATGGCTTCTATCCACTGTTCAGAGTCAGAATCTGAAAGTGCCTCCTCATATGTTAAAGGATCATTATCCTTTTGAGAGATTTCATGGAAGAATCCATACCATCTCTCCGGCTGTCTAGGAGTGCGTTCAGAACGCCTTAGAGGAGGATTTTCATGTGTATCGAAATTCATGATTGGTTGTGGTTGATCAGTAGGGGACGTTTCTTCAGTGGGTGGCGTGGGGTCACTTTGTACTTCTTCTAATTCTATGATCTTGCCTTTCTTTTCTTTAAGGAACAGTTCCTCAAGAAAAGTGGCATTTCTGGAAACAAACATCTTTTGCTCAGATTTATCATAGAAGTAGTATCCTACGGATTCCTTAGGACAACCTGCAAAGTAGCATAAGTTAGAACGAGATTCTAACTTATCTCCCACTGTCCTCTTCACGTAAGCAGGACAACCCCAAATTCTTAAGTAAGAATAACTGGGGATTTTACCATGCCACATTTCATAGGGAGTTTTAGGGACTGACTTAGAGGGAACTAGATTCAAAATCTTTGCTGCACTTTCTAGGGCATAACCCCAGAAAGAAGGTGGTAAGTCAATGAAACTCATCATGGAGCAACCCATATCAAGTAAGGTTCGATTCCTTCTCTCAGAAACTCCATTAAGCTGAGGAGTTCCCGGAGGAGTCCACTGAGAGATAATCCCATTATCTTTGAGATGATTAAGGAATTCTTCACTAAGATACTCGCCTCCTCGATCAGATCGAAGTGGTTCGATCTTGTGACCAGTTTGGTTCTCAACCTCCTTTTGAAATTCTAAGAATTTCTCAAAAGCTTCAGATTTATACTTCATTAAGTATATATAACCATATCGACTAAAGTCGTCGGTAAAGGTTATGAAATACTGATGATTGTTTCTAGTGCTTACACTAAGCGGTCCATAAACATTAGTATGGATCAAATCCAAAACCTTAGTGGCACGTTCCACAGTCCCTTTAAAAGGGACTTTAGACATTTTTGCTTTGAGACAGGATTCGCAAGAAGTTAACTCCTTAAGATCATTTTCAGAGAATGATACTAAAATGTTTATCTTGCTAATTCTGTTCTTGGAAATGTGTCCTAATCTAGCGTGCCATAAGGGAGCTGAAACTTTGTCATCTCTCTTATGCTTCGTTTCTCGTTGTATATTCATAATATTGATATTCTGAGTTAGATAAAGTCCATTACTTAGAGTACCGATGTGAACGGAAGAGTTGTTCCGTTTGATAAAGTATTTACCATTCTTAATATAAGTTTCATAACCTTCACAATCTAATATTGGAACTGAAATTATATTACGAATAATGCTCGGTACATAAAGGACCTTATTTCAGACTAACTCAAAACTACCTAAATCTAATCTAATTGTGCCTAAAGCTCGAGCTTCAACGTTTGAGCCATCGCCGATCTTCAAGACACATTCTCCTTCTTTGAGTTGTTGGACTTCACTTAGCATCTGTACATCATTACAGATATGAGTTCCACAACCGGTATCAAGTACCCAAGAACTAGAATTAATAGAAAGATTTACTTCAACGAGAAAGATACCTTTCTTTAGAGTAGCCTTGTACTCTGGGCAGTTTCTCTTCCAATGTCCCGCTTTGCCACAATGGAAGCAAACATCCTCTTTCTGATCACGCTTCTTCTTTTGGGCCTTCCCCTTCGAAATGCCACCAGTGGGCCTAAGGGGTTTCTTCTTCTTCTTTTGGGCTTTCTTGCCCTTACCTTTAGAAGGCCCAGAAGAGGAAGATGGAGCATTCACCATCAAAACCTTATTGTCCTTCTTGATCGTGCTTTCAGCAGTCACAAGCTGACTAATCAGCTCAGCTACAGTAGCACCAGCATGATTCATGTTGAATTGAAGGACAAATGGGTTGAATGATGGTGGGAGCGAAACTAGCAACAAATCCACTGAAAGCTCATCTTTTAGTGGCATGTCCATGGAAGCAAGTTTCTCAGTAAGGGCAAGAAACTTGAGTCCATATTCATGGACACTTGAACCTTCCCTCATTCTTAAGTGGAACAATTCCTTTGAAGTGTTATACCTTGTAACACGTTCATGAGGGCGATAAAGTTGCTCTAAGTGGTCGTAAATCTCCCAAGCAAATTCCATGGCCTCATGTTGCCTTTGCAAGTCCGGAGACATGTTAGCCAACATAAGGCAACGGGCTTGGAGATTATCATCCTTCCACTTTGAATCGCGTCCCGCTCGGCCCGAGTGGGAGCTTCCCCTTCGGGACTAGGCTCCCCTTCGAAGAGAACATAAGTTCTCTTCTCAGAATCTAAAATGATTTTTAGATTCCTCAGCCAATCAGAATAGTTGGGACCAGTCAACTTGTTTGACTCGAGGATCGATACAAGAGGGTTTTTAGTTGCCATTTCAAAACACGTAGAGAATCACAGAATCTACGACCCAAATGATAAAACAGAGAACTAGTGAGCATGCTGAATTATAACGATATACAAAAGATAAGGTCTTTAATCTAATGTAGCTCCCACTGTTTTTCAAAGATCTATAATTCCCAAAGATCTAAGAGGAACACGTTTCCCAATGGGTACTAAGATCCTAGGCATTTTACCTCGAACCCATGACTCGCGGACATTCTAAGTAAGAACCCTAGGTAGGTACAACTTACCAATTCTAACACCTTTAGAACTCTTAGTAATTGTTTTTGCATCACCTATCTTTTAATATGGACCCACGACTCGTGCGACATCCATATTTACTTAGGTGTTAAGCTAGACCCATCAATCATAAGATCATGACCAAAACTTAGTTCGAACGACCCATGACTCGCGGACATCGCCCTTGCCAAAATTGATCACGAAATATTGACCATTTAAAATGATCAATTAGGTAACTAAGAACTAATAAGCTCCACTAGCTATCCCACGACTCGCGGACAATAACTAGCTTCACTTACTAAACTTAAAACCTATTGATGGAATGCTAGGAATTTAATTCAAAATTTGCATCTCGAATTAAACACCTATTTGTTCGAAATTAGCTTAATTTTTAATGGGAATTTTCGAATCAACCGGAGAGTTGTCCGGTTCGACATCACCAACATATATGTTATCCAATTTTATTAGTCTTGATTAATGCAAGTACACTTAAATGCATTTCAAACAAGCACAAAAACAGATAACATGTCCTAGCATGATACTAACATGTAATGATCATGGGTTCTACCTATCTTATGCGTGATATGTGGGAGCCACTCCACAATCGCAAGTTCTAACATACATGCCACATAAACAGTTTAAATCACATAAGGGAAAGCGGTAACAAAATACGAGCCCTATCTCTATTACATTTAACAATTGAGATTCCCCTCCCTAACATTTTGAGGGGTCTTCACTTATGGCCTCCTTGTTACTTGAATGTGGTCTATCTTACTCCATGGGTGCATTGTCTCCAAAATGAAAATAAAACCTCACCACCTATCTCTACTCTCAAATTACAATAAAAGAAAAAGACATAAAGTAATAAGGCTCAATCTTCATATTGGCCTTAGACAATTACACGGGGCATACCCCGGCCTCAAAAACAGTAATATGGAAAGCCACATAATAAATCACATAACAGTACACACATAAGTGAGGCTCCAACCTCAATTGAAAAACGCAACTATAGGGCTCCAACCCCAATTTAAACCATCCATGTGCATAAATTAAAACCATACATAGATCTAAACCCATGATCACCTAACATGCTTTTGCGAGAATTTAAATTTAACCAATAAATTAAAATTCTAGTTTCAAGTCCTAATGACTTAAAACACGACTTGATGCGAGTCTTATTTATAAAAGTTTTCAATAAATCCCAAATTACCAAAACAAATAAAATTCCAATTAATAATTTTATCAAAGATTTTATTTTCCCAAAATATAAACCGTTTCAATTTCTCAAAAATCCCAATTTTAAGTTTTATTCAAAAATTAAAATAAATATTCAAAAAATAAAATTTTAAAATTAAAATAAAAAATTGGGACTGGATTGCACGAAACACGAAAAGGCCGGATCATAAAAACGGGGCCCGCACACGAAATAGCCGCACATATCGCGCGCGCGCGTGGGCACGGCAGACGCGCACAGCGCGCGGCCAAGGCCGCGCGAGTGCGCACGCTGCTTGCCGATGCGTGCAGCCTTCTCGTCTGAGTGGCGGGCGGGGATGGGCGGCCAGTCTCGGCCACCCTGGGAGGGCGCGCCCTCCCGCGCGGTTTCGGGAGGGTACTGGGCGACTGCCCTGCGCGCGCCTAGGCCAGGCGGGCGGTGCGCGTGAAGCCCCCGCGCGCGACTCCTTCGCGCGCGGGGTTTCGCGTGTTCGTCGTATTCCGTATTTTTCGTTTCGTGTTTTCGTTCAAAAACAAAACCAATCCAAGAAATCCAAAAACAGTTTATACAGTTTCAAATCTAAAATAGTTTTCAAAAATTAAATTTTTGCAAAAACCAATTTTCAGAAACTTTCAGGAAAAAATACAGTTTCGTAATTCAGGCTTTCTAAAACAATTACAAATAGTCAATCGCATGAAGCCTAAGAATTTCTACCAAATTCAGTATAATGGAGACGAATCAGAAACACGATTTACGAGGTGGCTCTGATACCACTTGTTGGAAAACACGAATCAGAAAGCAGCGGAATTTAAAAATTTCCCAACAAAAGGACCTTGGACTCGCAATCGTGTAACCAAATTCGTAAGGATAGAAAAATTACTTTTCTTTTATTCTTTCTTGACGCGTTTCAAGCCACCCAAGAACGCTCTTCTCACGGCTTGATCCCCTCTCCTTGGTAAAGCTCGAATCTTCAAACTTCTAACTTGAAGCTCTCTAGAGATAGTCCACCAACTTGATCACAATCTAACTAGTAAGGATGCTAGTTCTCTAGTTAGTGTTTAGGCTTAACCTAGGGTTTTATATAATCTTGGAGAAAGGAAGGTGTTCAACACATGAACCAAAAGAATTACCAATTAGCCCCTAGAGGAGCTCGAGCTCCCCTATTTATAGAGAGAGGGTGCCGAAATTCCTAGTCCTTAATGGGCTAGGATTTTGGTCTCTCTCTCTCCTATTACTTGATCATCAAGTAATTTTGACTTTGACTTTGAATTCTAATTCAAATCAACTTTCAAGAGAGCTAAATATATCCAAACTATTTTTGGATAATTTTATTCTTTATTTATTTAAAATAAATAACTTATTTTATCTAATTAATTAATTCATAATTAATTAACTAGATTATTTTTCTCCAAAATAAGACTTTCTTTTTAATTCAAAATTAAACCAAAGTCTATTAAATAATTAACACATTTAATTATTTAATACATATATATATAATATATATATATATATATATATATATATATATTCACACGTGTGTGACACGTGTCACAGTGACACGTGTCACTCACGTGAGCCACACGTGTGATTTCACACGTGTGGAACCCTCTTGGCCCGATTAACTCGTTTAATCATTTTAAAGCCTCAACTCATGTAACCAAGTTGTTGTGTGTGACCCTCTAGGTTCTCAATTCAATTAGCAGTGACCCTAATTAATTAATTCACTAATTAATTAATCAGTCCACAGATTAAACGACCATAGTCTAGCAACAGGTGTTTAACCCCTAGCTGAATTGGAATGTTCGGATTCGACAGAACCTTTAAGTCATTGATGTTAGGAATAGTGCCCTAGAAAGCCGATTGTATATCCGCTTTGTGCTTTTCCTTATTGTAATCACAGACAATCTTTGAATGAAATAACGAATTGAGGCAACACTTCTTTATATGCTCTTGTTTGGTATGCGTTTACTTTAGCTGTGCATGTATGAGAACTCCCCTAATCCTGATGACTTTAGGACTCTACCATTTAGGTGAAATGGTTCATGAAACGAGCCCTATATCACATAAGTCATGATTAGTAAAATACTCCAAGCCGATGAGTCCTACAGACAGTGGGAGTGTCAACCTGACTCCTCTAAGGCTTGCTTGTGGGATCACGCCCTTAAGAAGGACCACCTTGTTTCATGGAGGTGCAAAGTGTATAGTTGATACGTGCGTGATACATGAGGGTGCTTACTTTGATAAGTAAGTTCACTGAGGTGCCCCGTGTGAGAACATTCCTAAATGGGAAAGGAAGTTTCTATTTCAGGAAATGGAAACTTCCAGATTAGGAAATATCTCACGAGTCATTGATGTGATTAATTGATCCTTAGACTTGAGGTTCCTTGTCACTTTATGAGTTAACTCTGTAGTCTTAGGTATAAGCTTTAAAGGGTGTCGCCTTAGACAACTGATTCAAGGCTTATGCTGGGGCTGCACAAGTGATTCATGAAAGTGAATGAGAATCAAGAAAGGACCTACACTTGCATTTGCAAGGTGATCTCTTATTGTGTAAGTCATTCATATGCCATATGGAGTCCTTGGCCAAGGCAGTAGATCAAGACATCAAGAAAAGGGTTTCTTGGATTGAGATCAAATGGATATGAAATGCACTTAGCTTTAAGACCGGATTATTAGGGTTCTGATTATTCCCTTGCCCTAGATCTTGGTTGAGAGATAGTAAGTAGGAGGATTGTATCTCACATGAATCAATGACTTAAAGGTTATGTCGAATCCGAACATTCCAATTCAGCTAGGGGTTAAACACCTATTGCTAGACTATGGTCGTTTAATCTGTGGACTGATTAATTAATTAGTGAATTAATTAATTAGGGTCACTGCTAATTGAATTGAGAACCTAGAGGGTCACACACAACAACTTGGTTACATGAGTTGAGGCTTGAAAATGATTAAACGAGTTAATCGGGCCGAGAGGGTTCCACACGTGTGAAATCACACGTGTGGCTCACGTGAGTGACACGTGTCACTGTGACACGTGTGTGTATGTATATATTATATACATATTAAATAATTAATTAGTTAATTATTTAATAGACTTTGGTTTAATTTTGAATTAAAAGGAAAGTCTAATTTTGGAGAAAATAATCTAGTTAATTAATTATGAATTAATTAATTAGATAAAAATAAGTTATTTATTTTATAATAAATAAAGTATAAAATTATCCAAAAATAGTTTGGATATTTTTAGCTCTCTTAAAAGTTGACTAGAATAAGAATTCAAAGTCAAAGTTGGAAAATACTTGGTAATCAAGTAATAGGAGAGAGAGGAACCAAATCCTAGTCCAATATAGACTAGGTTCGGCCGCCCCTCCCCTTTCCTATATATAGGGGAGCTCATGCTCCCCTTTAGAGCTAATAGACAATTCTTGGTTCATGTGTTGAACACCTTCCTTTCTCGAAGATTAAATTAAACCCTAGGTTAAGCCTAAACACTAACTAGAGAACTAGCATCCTTACTAGTTAGATTGTGATCAAGTTGGTGGACTTTCTCTAGAGACTTCAAGTTAGAAGTTTGAAGATTCGAGCTTTACCAAGGAGAGGGGATCAAGCCGCGAGAAGAGCGTTCTTGGGTGGCTTGAAACGCTTCAAGAAAGAATAAAAGAAAAGTAAGTTTTTTATCTTTACGAATTTGGTTACACGATTGCGAGTTCAAGGTCCTTTTGTTGGGAAAATTTTTTAAATTCCGCTGCTTTCTGATTCGTGTTTTCCAACAAGTGGTATCAGAGCCACCTCGTAAATCGTGTTTCTGATTCGTCTCAATTATTATGAATTTGGTAGAAATTCTTAGGCTTAGATGCGAATTAGGTATTCATGAGTTCTTTTAGAAAGCCTGAAATACGAAACTGTAATTTTTCCTGAATTTCTGAAACTGTTTTCTTAAATTGTGATTTTGAAAAACGTTTTGATTGAAATATGTTTAAATCGAATTTTTAATTTTTGGATTGAACCGGGTTTTCGAGAAACCCAGAAATACGAAACGAACGCGAAAAGCAACGAGCCTAGGCGTGCTAGCATGTCGCACGCCCAGGCCCGTCGCGCCGCCCAGCTCCTCCCGCAACAGCGCGGGAGCCGTCCCGGCGCGCCCGCCCAGCCCGTCCCGCAACCGCGCGGGACGCCTTGCCCAGTCCGCCTAGTCGCGGCGGGCGCAAGATGCGCGGCCGGCGCGCGTTGCCGCTCGCTGTGCGCGCGCTGCTGCGCGTCTGTGCCGCGCGCGGCTAGGCCCCTTTTCGGGCCCGTTTTCGTGTTTCGTGTTTTTCGTGTTTTTCAGTCCGTAAAATCCCGATTTAATTTTATTTTAATTTTATCTTTTAAAATCAGTTTTGTTAAAATAAAATTATTTTAAAATTTTTGATTAAATTGGGATTTTTGAGAAATTAAAGCGATTTGGATTTTGGAAAAATTATGAATTTTATTTTCTGAAAATAATGAAAGAATAAAATTATTAATTTTGGAAATTAATTGGAATTTTATTGGTTTATTGTTTTTCGGGTTTTATTGAAAAGGCTCTTGAACAAGAATTGCATCTAAGTCGTGTTTTAAGTCATTAGGACTTGAAACGAGAATTTTAATTTATTGGCTAAATTTAAATTCTCGCAAAAGCATGTTAGGTGATCATGGGTTTAGATCTATGTATGGTGTTAATTTATGCACATGGATGGTTTAAATTGGGGTTGGAGCCCTATAGTTGCGTTTTTCAATTGAGGTTGGAGCCTCACTTATGTGCGTACTGTTATGTGATTTATTATGTGGCTTTCCATATTACTGTTTTTGAGGCCGGGGTATGCCCCGTGTAATTGTCTAAGGCCAATATGAAGATTGAGCCTTATTACTTTATGTCTTTTTCCTTTTATTGTAATTTGAGAGTAGAGATAGGTGGTGAGGTTTTATTTTCATTTTGGAGACAATGCACCCATGGAGTAAGATGGACCACATTCAAGTAACAAGGAGGCCATAAGTGAAGACCCCTCAAAATGTTAGGGAGGGGAATCTCAATTGTTAAATGTAATAGAGATAGGGCTCGTATTTTGTTACCGCTTTCCCTTATGTGATTTGAACTGTTTATGTGGCATGTATGTTAGAACTTGTGATTGTGGAGTGGCTCCCACATATCACGCATAAGATAGGTAGAACCCATGATCATTACATGTTAGTATCATGCTAGGACATGTTATCTGTTTATGTGCTTGTTTGAAATGCATTTAAGTGTACTTGCATTAATCAAGACTAATAAAATTGGATAACATATATGTTGGTGAGGTCGAACCGGACAACTCTCCGGTTGATTCGAAAATTCCCATTAAATATTAAGCTAATTTCGAACAAATAGGTGTTTAATTCGAGATGCAAATTTTGAATTAAATTCCTAGCATTCCATCAATAGGTTTTAAGTTTAGTAAGTAAAGCTAGTTATTGTCCGCGAGTCGTGGGATAGCTAGTGGAGCTTATTAGTTCTTAGTTACCTAATTAATCATTTTAAATGATCAATATTTCGTGGTCAATTTTAGCAAGGGCGATGTCCGCGAGTCGTGGGTCGTTCGAGCTAAGTTTTGGTCATGATCTTATGATTGATGGGTCTAGCTTAACGCCTAAGTAAATATGGATGTCGCACGAGTCGTGGGTCCATATTGAAAGATAGGTGATGCAAAAACAATTACTAAGAGTTCTAAAGGTGTTAGAATCGATAAGTTGTACCTACCTAGGGTTCTTACTTAGAATGTCCGCGAGTCGTGGGTTCGAGGTAAAATACCTAGGATCTTAGTACCCATTGGGAAACGTGTTCCTCTTAGATCTTTGGGAATTCTAGATCTTTGAAAAACAGTGGGAGCTACAATAGATTAAAGACCTTATCTTTTGTATATCGTTATAATTCAGCATGCTCACTAGTTCTCTGTTTTACCATTTAGGTCGTAGATTCTGTGATTCTCTACGTGTTTTGAAATGGCAACCAAAAACCCTCTTGTATCGATCCTCGAGTCAAACAAGTTGACTGGTCCCAACTATTCTGATTGGCTGAGGAATCTAAAAATCATTTTAGATTCTGAGAAGAGAACTTATGTTCTCTTCGAGGGGGAGCCTAGTCCTGAAGGGGAGGCTCCCACTCGGGCCGAGCGGGATGCGATTCAGAAGTGGAAGGATGATAATCTCCAAGCCCGTTGCCTTATGTTGGCTAACATGTCTCTGGACTTGCAAAGGCAACATGAGGCCATGGAATTTGCTTGGGAGATTTACGACCACTTAGAGCAACTTTACCACCCTCATGAACGTGTTACAAGGTATAACACTTCAAAGGAATTATTCCACTTGAGAATGAGGGAAGGTTCAAGTGTCCATGAATATGGACTCAAGTTTCTTGCCCTTACTGAGAAACTTGCTTCCATGGACATGCCACTGAAAGATGAGCTTTCAGTGGATTTGTTGCTAGCTTCGCTCCCACCATCATTCAACCCATTTGTCCTTAACTTCAACATGAATCATGCTGGTGCTACTGTAGCTGAGCTGATTAGTCAGCTTGTGACTGCTGAAAGCACGATCAAGAAGGACAATAAGGTTTTGATGGTGAATGCTCCATCTTCCTCTTCTGGGCCTTCTAAAGGTAAGGGCAAGAAAGCCCAAAAGAAGAAGAAGAAACCCCTTAGGCCCACTGGTGGCATTTCGAAGGGGAAGGCCCAAAAGAAGAAGCGTGATCAGAAAGAGGATGTTTGCTTCCATTGTGGCAAAGCGGGACATTGGAGGAGAAACTGCCCAGAGTACAAGGCTACTCTGAAGAAAGGTATCTTTCTCGTTGAAGTAAATCTTTCTATTAATTCTAGTTCTTGGGTACTTGATACCGGTTGTGGAACTCACATCTGTAATGATGTACAGATGCTAAGTGAAGTCCAACAACTAAAAGAAGGAGAATGTGTCTTGAAGATCGGCGATGGCTCAAACGTTGAAGCTCGAGCTTTAGGCACAATTAGATTAGATTTAGGTAGTTTTGAGTTAGTATTAAATAAAGTCCTTTATGTACCGAACATTATTCGTATTATAATTTCAGTTCCAATATTAGATTGTGAAGGTTATGAAACTTATATTAAGAATGGTAAATACTTTATCAAACGGAACAACTCTTCCGTTCATATCGGTACTCTAAGTAATGGACTTTACCTAACTCAAAATATCAATATTATGAATATACAACGAGAGACAAAGCGTAAGAGAGATGACAAAGTTTCAGCTCCCTTATGGCACGCTAGATTAGGACACATTTCCAAGAACAGAATTAGCAAGATAAACACTTTAGGATCATTCTCTGAAAATGATCTCAAAGAGTTAACTTCTTGCGAATCCTGTCTCAAAGGAAAAATGTCCAAAGTCCCTTTTAAAGGAACTGTGGAACGTGCCACTAAGGTTTTGGATTTGATCCATACTGATGTTTGTGGACCGCTTAGTGTAATCACTAGAAACAATCATCAGTACTTCATAACCTTTACTGATGACTTTAGTCGGTATGGTTATGTATACTTAATGAAGTATAAATCTGAAGCTTTTGAGAAATTCTTAGAATTTCAAAAGGAGCTTGAGAACCAAACTGGTCACAAGATCAAAGCACTTCGATCTGATCGAGGAGGCGAGTATCTTAGTGAAGAATTCCTTAATCATCTCAAAGATAATGGGATTATCTCTCAGTGGACTCCTCCGGGAACTCCTCAGCTTAATGGAGTTTCTGAGATAAGAAATCGAACCCTACTTGATATGGCTCGTTCCATGATGAGTTTCACTGACTTACCACCTTCTTTCTGGGGTTATGCCCTAGAAAGTGCAGCAAAGATTCTGAATCTAGTTCCCTCTAAGTCAGTCCCCAAGACGCCCTATGAAATGTGGCATGGTAAAATCCCTAGTTATTCTTACTTAAGAATTTGGGGTTGTCCTGCTTACGTGAAGAGGACAGTGGGAGATAAGTTAGAATCTCGTTCTAACTTATGCTACTTTGTAGGTTATCCTAAGGAATCCATAGGATACTCTTTCTATGATCAATCTGAGCAAAAGGTGTTTGTTTCCAGAAATGCCACTTTTCTTGAGGAACCGTTCCTTAAAGAAAAGAAAGGCAAGATCATACAATTAGAAGAAGTACAAAGTGACCCCACACCACCCATTGGAGAAACGTCCCATTCTGATCAACCACAACCAATTACGAATTTCGATACACATGAAAATCCTCCTCTAAGGCGTTCTGAACGCACTCCTAGACAGCCGGAGAGATGGTATGGATTCTTCCATGAAATCTCTCAAAAGGATAATGATCCTTCAACATATGAGGAGGCACTTTCAGATTCTGACTCTGAACAGTGGATAGAAGCCATGAAATCCGAAATGGACTCCATGAACTCCAACCAAGTTTGGACCTTGGTAGATTTGCCTGATGGGGTCAAACCCATAGGTTGCAAATGGATCTTTAAGAGAAAGCTTGGAGTTGATGGAAGCATTGCGGCCTACAAAGCGAGACTGGTTGCAAAAGGATTCACTCAAAGACCCGGCGTGGACTTTGACGAAACCTTTTCACCAGTTGCAATGCAAAAGTCCATTCGAATCATGCTTGCCATTGCTGCATATTATGACTATGAGATATGGTAAATGGATGTGAAAACTGCCTTTCTCAATGGTGACATTGACAAAGACATTTATATGGAGCAACCCATAGGTTTCACATTCAGTGGGAGTGAGCAAAAGGTTTGCAAACTCCAAAGATCAATCTATGGATTGAAACAGGCTTCTAGGAATTGGAACATTCGATTTGATGAATCGGTCAAAGCGTTTGGCTTCATCCAAATTTCGAATGAATCATGTGTGTATAGAAAGGAATTGGAGACCTCAGTGCAATTCTTAGTACTTTATGTTGATGACATCCTTCTTATTGGGAATTCGAAGGATGACATGAAAGTGACTAAGTTATGGTTATCGAACCAATTCGAGATGAAAGATCTTGGTGATGCGTCCTATATCCTTGGAATTAAAATCTTTAGAGATAGATCTAGAAGGTTAATAGGACTATCACAGTCGATGTACATTGACAAAGTATTGAAGAGATTCAATATGGAGTCTGCAAAGGTTAAGAACCTTCCTATGAGTGTAGGAACATGTCTTTCAAAGAAGATGTGTCCTAAGACTAACCTTGAGAAGGAAAGAATGACTCATACACCTTATGCATCAGCAATAGGTAGCATAATGTATGCAATGTTATGTACTCGACCGGATGTGGCTTATGCACTTAGTGTGACGAGTCGTTTCCAATCTGACCTTGGAGATGGTCACTGGGCTGCCATGAAGAATATTCTTAAGTACTTGAAAAGTACTAAAGATTTATTCTTAGTTTACGGAGGTCAGACAGATCTTACTGTCGAAGGATACTGCGATGCAAGTTTTGCATCTGACTTAGATGATTTTAAGTCAATGTCAGGATACATTTTCTGCCTAAACGGCGGAGCAGTGAGTTGGAAGAGTTCCAAGCAGACTACCACTGCAGATTCGACCACTGAGGCCGAATACTTAGCTGCAAATGATGCAGCTAAGGAAGGTGTTTGGATTAGAAACTTCATTCAAGAATTGAATGTTGTTCCTAGCATGAAAGACCCCATTACTGTGTTTTGTGACAACACTGGGGCGGTTGCTCAAGCAAGAGAACCAAGATCTCACCAACGGACCAAACACATTATGAGGAAGTATCACCTAATCCGTGATATTATCAAAAGAGGTGATGTGCGAATTGAGAGGGTCACATCAGCAGAGAACGTGGCGGATCCACTTACTAAACCCCTTAGTCGAGAAGCTTTCCAAGGTCATCTTCAGAAGATGGGACTTAGAGTAGCTTTAGAATGGCTTTGACGGGCAAGTGGGAGATTGTTAGGAATAGTGCCCTAGAAAGCCGATTGTATATCCGCTTTGTGCTTTTCCTTATTGTAATCACAGACAATCTTTGAATGAAATAACGAATTGAGGCAACACTTCTTTATATGCTCTTGTTTGGTATGCGTTTACTTTAGCTGTGCATGTATGAGAACTCCCCTAATCCTGATGACTTTAGGACTCTACCATTTAGGTGAAATGGTTCATGAAACGAGCCCTATATCACATAAGTCATGATTAGTAAAATACTCCAAGCCGATGAGTCCTACAGACAGTGGGAGTGTCAACCTGACTCCTCTAAGGCTTGCTTGTGGGATCACGCCCTTAAGAAGGACCACCTTGTTTCATGGAGGTGCAAAGTGTATAGTTGATACGTGCGTGATACATGAGGGTGCTTACTTTGATAAGTAAGTTCACTGAGGTGCCCCGTGTGAGAACATTCCTAAATGGGAAAGAAAGTTTCTATTTCAGGAAATGGAAACTTCCAGATTAGGAAATATCTCACGAGTCATTGATGTGATTAATTGATCCTTAGACTTGAGGTTCCTTGTCACTTTATGAGTTAACTCTGTAGTCTTAGGTATAAGCTTTAAAGGGTGTCGCCTTAGACAACTGATTCAAGGCTTATGCTGGGGCTGCACAAGTGATTCATGAAAGTGAATGAGAATCAAGAAATGACCTACACTTGCATTTGCAAGGTGATCTCTTATTGTGTAAGTCATTCATATGCCTTATGGAGTCCTTGGCCAAGGCAGTAGATCAAGACATCAAGAAAAGGGTTTCTTGGATTGAGATCAAATGGATATGAAATGCACTTAGCTTTAAGACCGGATTATTAGGGTTCTGATTATTCCCTTGCCCTAGATCTTGGTTGAGAGATAGTAAGTAGGAGGATTGTATCTCACATGAATCAATGACTTAAAGGTTATGTCGAATCCGAACATTCCAATTCAGCTAGGGGTTAAACACCTGTTGCTAGACTATGGTCGTTTAATCTGTGGACTGATTAATTAATTAGTGAATTAATTAATTAGGGTCACTGCTAATTGAATTGAGAACCTAGAGGGTCACACACAACAACTTGGTTACATGAGTTGAGGCTTGAAAATGATTAAACGAGTTAATCGGGCCGAGAGGGTTCCACACGTGTGAAATCACAAGTGTGGCTCACGTGAGTGACACGTGTCACTGTGACACGTGTCACACACGTGTGTGTATGTATATATTATATACATATTAAATAACTAATTAGTTAATTATTTAATAGACTTTTGTTTAATTTTGAATTAAAAGGAAAGTCTAATTTTGGAGAAAATAATCTAGTTAATTAATTATGAATTAATTAATTAGATAAAAATAAGTTATTTATTTTATAATAAATAAAGTATAAAATTATCCAAAAATAGTTTGGATATTTTTAGCTCTCTTAAAAGTTGACTAGAATAAGAATTCAAAGTCAAAGTTGGAAAATACTTGGTAATCAAGTAATAGGAGAGAGAGGAACCAAATCCTAGTCCAATATAGACTAGGTTCGGCCGCCCCTCCCCTTTCCTATATATAGGGGAGCTCATGCTCCCCTTTAGAGCTAATAGACAATTCTTGGTTCATGTGTTGAACACCTTCCTTTCTCGAAGATTAAATTAAACCCTAGGTTAAGCCTAAACACTAACTAGAGAACTAGCATCCTTACTAGTTAGATTGTGATCAAGTTGGTGGACTTTCTCTAGAGACTTCAAGTTAGAAGTTTGAAGATTCGAGCTTTACCAAGGAGAGGGGATCAAGCCGCGAGAAGAGCGTTCTTGGGTGGCTTGAAACGCTTCAAGAAAGAATAAAAGAAAAGTAAGTTTTCTATCTTTACGAATTTGGTTACACGATTGCGAGTTCAAGGTCCTTTTGTTGGGAAATTTTTTTAAATTCCGCTGCTTTCTGATTCGTGTTTTCCAACAATTGATTCATGTGAGATACAATCCTCCTACTTACTATCTCTCAACCAAGATCTAGGGTAAGGGAATAATTAGAACCCTAATAATTCGGTCTTAAAGCTAAGTGTATTTCATATCCATTTGATCTCAATCCAAGAAACCCTTTTCTTGATGTCTTGATCTACTACCTTGGCCAAGGAGTCCATATGACATATGAATGACTTACACAATAAAAGATCACCTTGCAAATGCAAGTGTAGGTCCTTTCTTGATTCTCATTCACTTTCATGAATCACTTGTGCAGCCCCAGCATAAGCCTTGAATCAGTTGTCTAAGGCGACACCCTTTAAAGCTTATACCTAAGACTACAGAGTTAACTCATAAAGTTACAAGGAACCTCAAGTCTAAGGATCAATTAATCACATCAATGACTCGTGAGATATTTCCTAATCTGGAAGTTTCCATTTCCTGAAATAGAAACTTCCTTTCCCATTTAGGAATGTTCTCACACGGGGCACCTCAGTGAACTTACTTATTAAAGTAAGCACCCTCATGTATCACGCACGTATCAACTATACACTTTGCACCTCCATGAAACAAGGTGGTCCTTCTTATGGGCGTGATCCTACAAGCAAGCCTTATAGGAGTCAGGTTGACACTCCCACTGTCTGTAGGACTCATCGGCTTGGAGTAATTTACTAATCATGACTTATGTGATATAGGGCTCGTTTCATGAACCATTTCACCTAAATGGTAGAGTCCTAAAGTCATCAGGATTAGGGGAGTCCTCATACATGCACAGATAAAGTAAACGCATACCAAACAAGAGCATATAAAGAAGTGTTGCCTCAATTCGTTATTTCATTCAAAGATTGTCTGTGATTACAATAAGGAAAAGCACAAAGCGGATATCTAATCGGCTTTCTAGGGCACTATTCCTAACAATCGCAACATATCGCATCAGTGTAGCCTCCTCAGGAACAAAACAATCTCAAGCACAAACCACACACAAAAATAAATGGACCTCAATGTTGTCATTAATATTCAAATCACGGTCCTTGCATCCATTCCCAATGCCCAACTCCACAAAGCGCAAAAACTAACCTGCAAACAAGAGAGAGACATAAAATTACACGAGAAAAACGAGAACGAAAGGAAAGGAAACAAAGAAAAGGAAAAAGAGAGGGAGAGAAAAATTAGTTCTAAGTTATAGTCATTAGCTTGACTTTGAAAACCGGATTAGGGATCAACAATCCCCACGTGATGAGTCACATGGAGTAACTTTGTTCTTGCTATTAACCCTGAATTCCATTCTTTCATCCAGTATGTTGAACGTGAGTCGTCCATTCTGAACATCGATATCCGCTCCGACCGTGGCCAGAAACGGTCTCCCAAGAATCAATGGCGTATTCTCATCGATCTCGACATTAAGAACTACAAAATCATTAGGGATGCAGAATTTTCCTACTTTTTCCAACACATCTTCAAGAATTCCTATCGGGTATTTCACCGATCTGTCAGCTAGTTGGAGTGTAATGTTGGTCGGTTTGAGCTCCTTCGCTCCTAATTTCCTACAAGTAGATAAAGGGATTAGACTCACACTAGCTCCTAAATCACATAAAACATCATGAAATTATAAGGAATCAATAGTTAAAGCAATAGAAAAACTCTCGGGATCCTTGAGCTTCGAGGGAAGCTTCTGCTGAATAATAGCACTGCCCTCCTCAGTAAATGCAACCGTGGTGAAGTCTTCAGACTTCCCCATTCTCGAAACAAATTCCTTCAGAAACTTCAAGTGCCTGGGCATTTTAGCTAACACCTCCCAAACGGGAATATTAATGTGGAGCTGCTTAAAGATACTCAAGAACTTCTCAAATTGTTTCTCTAATTTCTGCTTCTGTAATTTTTAAGGAAAAGGAACCGGTGGCACATGTTCCTTGGGTGCCACACTCACTTTTGGGTTTGAAGGGAACTTTTCCTTTTTCTCCTCTATGCTCACCTTTTCAATATCAACTACCTCCTCAACCTTTCCACAATCACAATTGTCAACATCAGATTCTGCATGCAACCTTGGACCTTCATACTCTCTACTGCTTCCTACAAATATGGCCTTACACTGCTCCTTAGGATTGTTTTCGGTTTGACTTGGCAGCATTCCTGGCCCTCTCATATTCAAGGATTGGGCTATTTGACCAATCAGAGTTTCCAAATTCTTGTTCTGATTTACCACCTATTCTACTTGAGTTTCCAACTTCTGATATCGATCCGTAGACACGGCTATGAATTTCTCAAGTGCAGCCTCCCATCCTTGCTTTTGTACCTGTTGAGGTTGATTTTGGGGAGGGGGTGGCAGATATTGTTGTTGGCCCTGAAATTGGCCTTGTTGTCTCGGTGGGAATTATGGCCTAGGCTGAAACTGTGGTCTAGGTTGAGGTGGTGGTTGTTGGACATTCTGATTGTTAGACCAAGAAAAATGAGGATGGTTCTTCCATCCTTGGTTGTAGGTGTTTGAGTAGGGATCATTCATTGATTTGGAATTGTTTGCATAATTCACCTACTCTTGTACCTGTTCTCCTGCATTGGTATGAGGATACATGTTAAACGAATGTGGACCACTATAAATTTCACAAGTTACCTGAACTGGTTGGGCTAGAGTTCCAACGGTGTTCACAGAAAGTTGGTACAATCTCTTATTTATAGCTTCAACTTGTGCATTAATGGCGGTTAGGCCATCTGACTCTGAGACTCTTGCTGCCACCTTAATTGGTTGGGAGTGGCTCCTCTCATGCACAAACACATCATTCTGGGACATGTTATCTAACAGTTCAGTGGCTACTGCTTCAGATTTTGACAAAAACGCTCCGCCAGCTGCGGCATCCATTGGCCCTCTGAAGGTTGGGGACGTTCCATTGTAGAATGTCTGAATCAGTAACCAACCAGGAATACCATGATGCAGACACTTCTTCTGTAAATCTTTACATCTCTCCCAAGCTTCAAAGAAAGATTCCCCATCTAATTGTCTGAAACCTTGAATATCATTCCTGTACTTCGTGGTTTTGCTCAATGGGAAAAACTTAGCTAAGAAAGCCTAAGACAGTGCCTCCCAAGTTTGGAAGGATTCATTTGGTATAATACTCAACCATGCTTTCGCTCGTTCCCTTAGTGAAAAGGGGAAAAGCCTCACTCGGATAGCATCGATGGTGACATTGTGGATCTTGAAGGTATCACACACTTCGAGAAAGAACTCAAGATGTGATGTCGGATCCTCCAATGATAGTCCTAAAAACGGATTGTTCTGCAGCAAATTGATGATAGCAGGTTTGATCTCAAAATTGTTTGCTGCTATCGGGGGACGGGTTGCGGTTTGAATTGCCCCCGCATTCAGCACATTGTAATCTCTTATGGTTAGTAGTGGTGGATCTTGAGGTGGATCAGACATCGGTATAGTAGTTGGTTTCTTATCTTTCTTTTGTTTCCTCCTAATAGTACTAAGTGTTCTCTCAATTTCAGGATCGTAAGGTACTAGTTCCGGATCTAGATATCATCGCATGCACCGTGAACCTGCACAAAGGAAAAGAAAATCCTTAGCTCAATTCCACAATGATAGCAAACTAAGAACACAAAGTAAGTAATGGTCAAAAGCACTAGATCAAAATATTTAAGTAATATTGATTTAAAACGCCTTCCTCGGCAACGGCGCCAAAAACTTCTTGTGATTTTAAGTTAAACCAATCGTACAAGTGTACACTGAATATATGCATAGCATAACAGGATCGTACCCACAGGGAAGGGAAATCAATCACTACTTGTAGCACCCGGAATGCCGAGATACCACACCCCCGCACCATAAGTCTAGCTCACAAATGAAATGGGTAGTACATATATGAACCGGACTCATGGCGAACGGGTGACAATAAAAAAAATCACTAGCTAGGCGGGACTAACCCTCAAACCATTCAATCCAAATATTAGAATTTAAAGCGGAAGCATAATAATTTCATTAGCATATATCAAATATCCCAAAAGAGTTAACTTCCAACTTTTTATCAATACATTATCAATCAACACCATATCCATAACGATAACCTAATTGATCCATAAATGCCCCTAACATGAAAATGTAATGTTAGACATATCTCGACAACTGGACACAACTTGGACTCCCGCCTAGCACACCACTGAAAGTACCTGAAAAGTGTGAGGTGTCAGTCTACCACAGACTGAGTGAGGGGTTTAAATAAATATTAGCGCACGTATCATGCAAGCTATAATCTCGGGTAAAGTCTTTTACAGTTGAAACAATATAAATTAATAAAAGAAATAATCTTCGCCCGAGATTACAACTATCCAATTTAACAATACAATCAATTACAATTCATTTCAATCAGTGGCCCGACGAGTGAGGGCAATTCTCCAACCTTACTCCGACGGTGTACAATTCGTGCTTGCTTTATTAATCAATAGGTGATCATGCAGTTCAATTATTGTGCATTCGTGCATATTGTATTCAAGCAAGACAATCAATAAGTGCAATCATGACAATAACCTGAGGACAATCCGTGGTGCCGGACCCGTCCCCAGTCTCCTTCTTCCTCCGGGTGATGGGGGATTGCAAGGCCCCGCCATCCATGAACGGTGTACGTCGTGAACATGACTCCCACGCACGGGATTTCTTCCTCCACCAAACCTCCTGGTGGATTCAGAGGTGATCCCAAAATTTGGTGAGGATAGTGCAAGAGTTACCCGTTAGCCCTTGCTTCCCCGGTTGGCTCAATACACTACCCTCGGGCCCATGTGAACACGACATGCTTACTCGCCAAAACACGATCAATCAATTCAATTCAATATCAATAACAATCACTCGGTACAATATCAATCGATCAATGAAATAACAATTCAATTTTCGGAAAACTATAGATATAATTATTGGTATTGGTCCAAAATCACATAGGGTTGTAGGGTTCTTTTATAAATAGAAATAACCTCACCTGTGACGATCAAAACAAGGATATAACTATTGGTGCATGTCCCACGTCAACTGGAAGAAGATCTGTGTAACAAGGACAAGTGTACATGAGACTAGACTCAAATGAACCAATTAAGACGCACGGCAAAGTCATAATCAGTATATTATGCAATAACAATCAAGGAATGTCAAGTAGGCACATAATTATCACTAAACCAAGTTTATAACTCATATAAGTCACATACGGGAGCCAAAGAAGTGAAAAGAATGCAATATGAAAGGTTTTGGTGAAGTTTGGCAAAAATAGACAATTTTGGGAAAATGCACATGCTGTGGGAAAACTGTAATATCTTAAATTATAAAAGTGGGAATTGATTTTTGCTTGTTGAGAATGAAAGTAGACACATAGACCTTTCCAACGCTATATGGCACGTTTTCTAATTCAAACCGAGGTGAAAATGGCATTGGTTTGAAGTTGGACAAAATGCAGTTTCTGGAGGGTGGTCGCGGGCGCGACCAAAAACCTTCACAAAATGGTCGCGGCCGCGACCAAGTATTTTTGGCCGAATTTTCTCCAATTTTTCAAAACTCAAAACTTATCCAAAATGGGGTCGTGCAATTTTGGCCTATTTTCAGTCGCGGTCGCGACACGTTTCGCAGCAGCAGTAAAACAGGGGAAAAACAGGGGATTTCCGAGATAAAACACCACAAAACCACAACCAAAGCTAAGTTCAATCCATAACAATTAATTTAACACATCCAATACACATTATACTTCACTCCTTCATCAATCAAACCATAAAATATGCATCAAAGCATCAAAATTACATCATGGAAACCCCATTTATATACATGCTTCCAATTTCCAAATAAATCAAAGTTCTCATGCAATCTTTTATCCCTTTTAATCATAAACATGCTTCTAGCTCTAATCACACAAGAATTCATCATCTAGTTCAAGAACCCTACTCAATCATATATCAAGAAATTCTCCCAAGTTATACCTTAAATCCAAGAAAGAAATGATGATATGAAGATATGGTGATGATGATGATCTTAGCTCCAAAATCCCTTAAATATAGCTTGAATTATGAGATGCAAATCCTTCTTCTCCTCTTGGTGAAAATACCGTGTATAAGTGTGTGTATGTGTGAGTTCTTTGATGAAAATAAAATGAAATGGAAGAGATATAAGATATACTCTAAAGTCTTCCATCAAATATGGTGACTCAACCAATTTGCATATTAGTCCTTGAAGTATTTAAATGCATGCAATCAAGTTCTATCCCTATACAAAAGATCACTCAAATCCAATTCATGTTATGCAATTAGGTCCATAACTTTACACTAAGGAGCAATTAAGGACATATAATACAATTAGATAACTTAAGGACATATAAGCAAATAAACCATGTTCAACTATTTCACGTAACAATCAAATGTGATTCACGTAATAATTCTCAAGTTGACAAGTATTTCAATTAAACATGTACAAATAAAATTCATAAATTTATGAGATGATCAATTAAAGTCACATAAGACAATTAAGCACATTATCACTTAATTCACAATTTCACATTAAAAGTTAATTCATATAAATGCATAGAGATAGGATGCATATATTATGATGAAAGTTGTAAAGTAACATATAATATCACATAATGATTAAATGGAAAAACTGGGGCGTTACAATTCTCCCCCCCTTAAGAGGACCTGGTCCCCAGGTCCACTGCCGAGTTTTAAAATGATGTACAACAACAAGAGAGCCCCGTCTCTTGCACAAGCAATGAGAAAACCCCGTTTCTCAAACAGGTAAAGAGAGAACCCCGTCTCTCAAGCACGTAGAGAGAGAGAACCCCGTCCCTCTATCACGAAAAGAGAGCACCCCGTCTCTCAATACACACCAAAACAACGAATCAAGAAAACAAAATGTAGAAACACTTACATAAATGTCACATAGAGCAAATAGCATCACGTTAATCACATAACTAACACTTATATACCACCAAATTACAATTAACAAGAAGTCAAATACAACAACAATAAAATTCATGATGCATATGATATGCATGATTAAGTGCACCGTTCACCATTGTTAGGGAATTTTCCATGATAGTGATCCGTTCAACACTTCTTTTGATGTTGGAGATTCCTCCACCCAGAGCATCGAACATTGAAATCCTCAAGATCCAATACTTAAATGACAATTCAATCCTGCTTCCATGATCAATTTCTCTTATCCTAACTGGTACCACGGTCCAAAATTCCCAATTGAGCTTTCATTCTATAGTTTGTGCTCAAAACTTCCCAGTGTATTCGACACTCTAATAACCACCCGGTCTCTATTCCACGATCCATCTTCTAAACACAATATCTTACCCCGAAATGGCCGGTGTGAATATAAATATTTTCGTGATTACTCGGCCTTCCACCCGTGATCAAGTCCTTTACCTTATCTAACACCACGATCCGGAAATTTTAATTCTTAAGTGTATGTTTTATTTGAACCCCACTAACTCGTTCTTTTCCATAATCATACCCATCTCCATCACACTTTATAATCAACCTTCTCGGATGCTCGAGGTATTCATTTAATAGCTCAAAGTCTAGTCTTGTAACTCGCATAGTTTTTCTGGTTCCTTCGGGAAAAAATTCAACGAACCGGTAATCCATTTTATTCATATTATGCTTTCCTCAACTAACATTCTCCTCTCCAATTCTTAGAATTCCTTAAGGCTGGATACACGTTGCACATCAAGCTCCTTGCAGCCTTGAAAGATTGACTTTATATGGATCTCGAAAGAAAACTAACGATGTTGATTTTGCCCTCAAAGTTACCCTCACTAATCCCTTGCCCCACCTTGTTAAGTCAATTCCCAAACACTCTTTGAATATATATATATATATAGATATATAACTTCATCTCTTAATTTACTCACTTCCTCCAATTTTCTTCAAGCTTCATCCTTCTCGGTTTGAAATTGATCTGAGTACAAAATCTCCACCATTGCTTGAATGCTCCCTCTGGTTCTTGAAGTACTTAGCCTTTTCTAAAATTAATCTCACGAGACCTTCTCAACCAAATCTTGAAGTCATCAAGTGTCAAGGTCTTCTAATTCTTCCCTTTTTACCATCTTCAAGAGATCCCGTTGTTGGTGATTCTTACAACGTGGTTACTTATTTTGAAAGTAATCCCTTTGAGTCAATCCATAAATTTGAAGTCATCCTTTGGTCGACTCTCCCCCTTAAGAACGCCTATACTTAGTTGTCGGCTCCTAACATCGCCTCTTACTTTAAAGATTCTTGATTCTTTAAATTTAGCTTCCTTGGTATAAATAATTCCAATCATGCCTCTTGTCCAAAAAGTTTCTAATGTTTACCTTTGAAGCGATTGGTAGGAATAACGACCCACTTCCTCCATTCCAACTTTCGGTTACTTTTCTCGGCCTCTCAATAGCTCTTTCCCCTTTTCGGTCCATACTTTGCAACCCAATTATTTTCCTTCTCATAATTCAGGTGTGTCTCAGTTGACGTAATACTTGATATGTGAGGTGGGGAGAGTTCCTATCAAGTAGACACTTAACAATGCATGTCGGGTTAATATGCTAATGCCTGCGCCACACTTGTAAGTAATAAAATATACACGTTGGAGTAATTAAGCTCAATTAAGAATTCATATATAATTAAAGAAATTTAAATAATTTAAACAATATATGATGCACGTGCTCATGAATGCATTGAACCTGTCACGTAGTTGCATCTTTTAGCTTGGCACTTTTCCTTGTTTGTTGATTTATGAGCTTGCCTTGAATTGGTTGGCCATTTCTTGTTACCAACAATCTTCCAATTCTCCAAAATCCTTGATAATAACTCGTATATTTCCATCACTCAGGAATCGAAATTTCTTGAACTCGATTCCGCCCCCAAGTATTCCTTCCAATTTATTGATTCTAAGTGTGGCTTGAGCTATCACCTTAATATCTTCTTGACCAAAGTTTCCTTGTATTACCCGCATAACTTTGTAATCAACATTATGATTCTTGAACTCAAATGCTCCTATTTCCATGAAATTGGTACCTTGCCTTTTCTCTAATTAATCTCTAACTGTTATCTGTATTCTTCCTTAGCCATCACCTCCAAGATTTCCTTCGTTCCATTCCTCGGCTTGCACAACCACGTTGAGTTCGGTTGAGAAGCCTTCATACCGTGGCATAGATGTTGATCTTATGAATGAAATCATTAAACACCCCAAATTTCCCATCATGTGGAGAGTTCGCCAATGATCCATAGCTCATAAACTTTCCTCTTATCTTCTAACTTCGTAAAGCTTGTGAACTATTCCCAAAATTCCTTCTTCTAACCCGGATCTTATCTCTCAAATTGTAACCCGAACAAAGAAGGCCATGACTCTTGAATTCTTGCATAACGTTCCCCGGTGTATCTCTTGCAACTTCAAAGCTAGAGAAAGGAGCAAGCAATAGATTAAGGTTGTCGTAGAAATTTTGGACATGGTTTGATATGATCTTTATACCCTACAATCACAACTCATTCTCGAATATGAATGCATGGAGTTAGTGATTGCATATGACACATAATTAATATTTAAACAAAAATTTAATGCAAAATGCGACATATACTTCAACAAAATTTTAAATAAAACACATTGATCATATAAAATTCAAGAAAGTTAAAGCCAATTAATCCACAATTGGTGTCAAGAATCAACGCAATAAACAAATATCAAGTAATTCCAAGATGTTCAGGTAAGTTTAAATAAATTCAAATAAGTTCACAAAGTTCCAAATAAGATGCAAGACTCGCAATGATCAATTAATCCTATGCCGTTTGACCTAGACTCACACGACACGACGCAAGAACCTCGGTTTTGCAACCGGGCTCTGATACCACCTAAGATGTAGCACCCGGAACGCCGAGATACCACACCCCCGCACCATAAGTCTAGCTCACAAATGAAATGGGTAGTCCATATATGAACCGGACTCATGGCGAACGGGTGACAATAAAAAAAAAATCACTAGCTAGGCGGGACTAACCCTCAAACCATTCAATCCAAATATTAGAATTTAAAGCGGAAGCATAATAATTTCATTAGCATATATCAAATATCCCAAAAGAGTTAACTTCCAACTTTTTATCAATACATTATCAATCAACACCATATCCATAACGATAACTTAATTGATCCATAAATGCCCCTAACATGAAAATGTAATGTTAGACATATCTCGACAACTGGACACAACTCGGACTCCCGCCTAGCACACCACTGAAAGTACCTGAAAAGTGTGAGGTGTCAGTCTACCACAGACTGAGTGAGGGGTTTAAATAAATATTAGCGCACGTATCATGCAAGCTATAATCTCGGGTAAAGTCTTTTACAGTTGAAACAATATAAATTAATAAAAGAAATAATCTTCGCCCGAGATTACAACTATCCAATTTAACAATACAATCAATTACAATTCATTTCAATCAGTGGCCCGGCGAGTGAGGGCAATTCTCCAACCTTACTCCGACTGTGTACAATTCGTGCTTGCTTTATTAATCAATAGGTGATCATGCAGTTCAATTATTGTGCATTCGTGCATATTGTATTCAAGCAAGACAATCAATAAGTGCAATCATGACAATAACCCGAGGACAATCCGTGGTGCCGGACCCGTCCCCAGTCTCCTTCTTCCTCCGGGTGATGGGGGATTGCAAGGCCCCGCTATCCATGAACGGTGTACGTCGGGAACATGACTCCCACGCACGGGATTTCTTTCTCCACCAAACCTCCTGGTGGATTCAGAGGTGATCCCAAAATTTGGTGAGGATAGTGCAAGAGTTACCCCGTTAGCCCTTGCTTCCCGGTTGGCTCAATACACTACCCTCGGGCCCATGTGAACACGACATGCTTACTCGCCAAAACACGATCAATCAATTCAATTCAATATCAATAACAATCACTCGGTACAATATCAATCGATCAATGAAATAACAATTCAATTTTTGGAAAACTATAGATATAATTATTGGTATTGGTCCAAAATCACATAGGGTTGTAGGATTCTTTTATAAATAGAAATAACCTCACCTGTGACGATCAAAACAAGGATATAACTATTGGTGCATGTCCCACGTCAACTGGAAGAAGATCTGTGTAACAAGGACAAGTGTACATGAGACTAGACTCAAATGAACCAATTAAGACGCACGGCAAACTCATAATCAATATATTATGCAATAACAATCAAGGAATGTCAAGTAGGCACATAATTATCACTAAACCAAGTTTATAACTCATATAAGTCACATACGGGAGCCAAAGAAGTGAAAAGAATGCAATATGAAAGGTTTTGGTGAAGTTTGGCAAAAATTGACAATTTTGGGAAAATGCACATGTTGTGGGAAAACTGTAATATCTTAAATTATAGAAGTGGGAATTGATTTTTGCCTTTTGGGAATGAAAGTAGACACATAGATCTTTCCAACGCTATATGGCACGTTTTCTAATTCAAACCGAGGTGAAAATGGCGTTGGTTTGAAGTTGGACAAAATGTAGTTTCTGGAGGGTGGTCGCGGGCGCGACCAAAAACCTTCACAAAATGGTCGCGGCCGCGACCAAGTATTTTTGGCCGAATTTTCTCCAAGTTTTCAAAACTCGAAACTTAGCCAAAATGGGGTCGTGCAATTTTGGCCTATTTTCAGTCGCGGTCGCGACCCGTTACGCAGCAGCAGTAAAACAGGGGAAAAACAGGGGATTTCCGAGATAAAACACCACAAAACCACAACCAAAGCTAAGTTCAATCCATAACAATTAATTTAACACATCCAATACACATTATACTTCACTCCTTTATCAATCAAACCATAAAATATGCATCAAAGCATCAAAATTACATCATGGAAACCCCATTTATATACATGCTTCCAATTTCCAAATAAATCAAAGTTCTCATGCAATCTTTTATCCCTTTTACTCATAAACATGCTTCTAGCTCTAATCACATAAGAGTTCATCATCTAGTTCAAGAACCCTACTCAATCATATATCAAGAAATTCTCCCAAGTTATACCTTAAATCCAAGAAAGAAATGATGATATGAAGATATGGTGATGATGATGATCTTAGCTCCAAAATCCCTCAAATGTAGCTTGAATTATGAGATGCAAATCCTTCTTCTCCTCTTGGTGAAAATACCGTGTATAAGTGTGTGTATGTGTGAGTTCTTTGATGAAAATAAAATGAAATGGAAGAGATATAAGATATACTCTAAAGTCTTCCATCAAATATGGTGACTCAACCAATTTGCATATTAGTCCTTGAAGTATTTAAATGCATGCAATCAAGTTCTATCCCTATACAAAAGATCACTCAAATCCAATTCATGTTATGCAATTAGGTCCATAACTTTGCACTAAGGAGCAATTAAGGACATATAATACAATTAGATAACTTAAGGACATATAAGCAAATAAATCATGTTCAACTATTTCACGTAACAATCAAATGTGATTCACGTAATAATTCTCAAGTTGACAAGTATTTCAATTAAACATGTACAAATAAAATTCATAAATTTATGAGATGATCAATTAAAGTCACATAAGACAATTAAGCACATTATCACTTAATTCACAATTTCACATTAAAAGTTAATTCATATAAATGCATAGAGATATGATGCATATATTATGATGAAAGTTGTAAAGTAACATATAATATCACATAATGATTGAATGGAAAAACCGGGGCGTTACACTACTCTATATCTCTTTCTAATCTAAAGACCGGACGGAAATCAATCGGTTTATTACTCTACTAAAACAAAATTGAAATAACTAACTAGAATAGAACACAATTAACAGAACTAAACTCACTTGAATTAACTTAATAAACTAATTAGGCTGGGGAGCAATAATTCACATTCAAGATTCAGCATAATACTCGTTTGACAAGCAAAATTCTACAACCTAGTCACTTATGTTTGTATTATCCTCTCTCAAAGTATAACCAACTGCTCAATTAAGCTCAACGTTGCTCTCGCAACCATCAATAATTAATTAAACCATACGATCAAGACTAGTGCAAATCTAGTACTAGTGCAAATCTAGTTCTAGCTGCTTGGCATGGAATAAGATTTACTGTTGTATAGACGAAGAACCAAATTTCTTTGCATTCTTAACATCTACTAGTTATGAAAACTATCTCAACTACCATTAATCTCTCGATTCTCCTGTAATTCTAGATTATGCTAAGGGTGATCAGGCCTTCGCAATTCAATTCAAATCAGTTTTCAAACTAAGAATTAGCACAAGTCATTCAAGCATTATATCAAACACTTATCATGCATTCATCATCACTCCCCTAGCCCTAGGGGTTTAGCTACTCATAATTAACTCAAAACTCATAAAAATAAAGGAAATTGCATTGCATAAATTCATGTTCATCAAGTCTAAACAAAGTCTCAAAAACCAACTCATAAACATTCAATAAAGTCTGGAAAAATGAAAATAACATGAAAACTAATTAAACTAAGCTTAAAGGAATTAGTTTAATAAATAACGCGATAATAAAACCAAAGAAACGGAAATTCTTATCCTTTCGTCCTCTAAAAATTCTCTAAACAACTCCTTCAAAGCTCTGTGTCTTCCTCTCCAAGATAGGTCACCAACTAAAGGAGAATTGGAAGGTCCCCCCCCCCCCCCCCCCCAAAAAAAAAAAGAAAAAAAGAGACTCCTAAACACACTTAAATAGCAGCCCTAATCCTCTCTCACCGACTCTGGTAACGGGCGTTATGTACTCATGTGCAATTCCTGTTAACGCCCGTTACTGGCTGAAATCGCCATAACGCTTTTATAAGTGGTAACGGGCCTTACCACATCCTTTTTTCCTAGGGGTAACGGGCGTTACCCCTCCTGCGTGAAAAATCTTCTCCTATTGCCTCTGGTAACAAGCGTTACCAGAGTTGCACTACCAGGGAGTAACGGGCGTTACTCCCATACTTCGCCAAAAGTGATGCTCCTGTGTCCGTTAATGAGGGTTAACAATAATGGACGTCTAAGGGGTAACGGGAGTTACTCCTTTTTACTGCAAAAATGTGAGAATTCGCCTCGAAACGCCGTTTCTTATCTCCAACTTATAAAACACCTCAATGGAGCAAAATAAACATATAAAGGCATCAAACGGCACAAAAATATAATCTAATTAACGCTTAAATCCATGCGAATTCTACACTCAACATAAATCTCACTTTCAAATTATGTACAATAAGTAAAAATTCGAAGTACAGAAACACCTAAATAAAGAAATAATAAAAATATTTGAAACTATGTTATTATATAAAAACAAAATGTTTAAAGTGTATTATAATTTGCCCAAATAATTTTAGTTTATAGCTTTTTAGATATAAGTAATATTTTATAACTTTTAAATATATTTAATAAATGAAAAGACATATATGAAAAATATATGCCGAAAACCTAAAAGATCATATAAAATGCTACATTAACTATATATTCTTTATTCCTAATGTTGTCTTATCTTGTTTAATATAACTTGTGATTTATTTTTAGTTTTTTTTACTTTTAAAATTGTGACATTTGTACTTGATTCTTTTTCTATATTTCGCACCTCAATTCCATCATTTAAAATGGGGGCACTATTATTTTTTAAATTTTTTTTTAATTTTATAATCTTGAGAAATTGTAGCATTTAATATATCATTATCACCAATTTTAGTATAATTACATTTGACTAAATATCCATCTTTCAAAACCGTAATATTGAACCTTGTGACCTATCCTCGCCAAGTTATCTCGAAATTTGTCTAATCGAAGTTTCCCAGGGATTTTGGAGTAAACTTCGGCAATTAAATATCACATTTCTCATTGAATGCTTTTCAATATCCTTCGTTGTTATTCATTTTACGATCGTCTCTGAATCAATCTCCATATTATTTTTCGGAAAGCGCCTCTACCAAGTTAGTGTTAATCCCTTACGTAAGCCCAATATCTCTGCTACATTATTGAAACTCTACCAAGATTCAGAGTGTATCGTATCACACATCTTCAGCTGTCATCTCGAATGATGCCATTGGTCAAAGCATTGTTGGTGTGGTTATAAAAGCTTGTATCTGAGTTTAGTTTCACACATCCCTTATTGGGTTTATTCAACAACAACTTAGTGCAGATTTTCTTTTGCTTGTGTTTTTTGTCCTCAATGATTAGTACTGAGGTCTCAAATAACTCTTTTATGGAGCAAAGATGATACTTCTAAGTTTCATAATAATTTGATAGCTTCATCGATTCCATTCTTTTCGAAAATTCTAGAGCGTCAAGATTAAGACAATTCGCCTAGGATATTCTGGTAACATATTACTCTGAGATTTGCTATTAAAACTCGCTTTGAGCTTGTTCAGCCCTCACAAGTCACGAAGATTTCGTTCAGTCTGTGCATCAATCTTGTCCTACACCGAAGTGCAAACAGACAACTTCTCAGCACGTGGTCCACATATTCATGTCATGTACAGCAACTTGAACGTACATTACTTTTCCTAAATTTTCTATGACACTTTAGTAAATTCGTGAGCTTTATCATGTTGGCTAAAGCCATAGCAAAATCTTGAACTTTTAGGGGTGAGGTAATTTCAAAATTCATTTTCCATTTTTCTTGCATGTCTCATCCCACACCATAAGCAAACTATATGTTGTTTTATAGGAGAATTTATCGTTAGTTGTCTAAACTCTCTTATCTCCGTTATCATGCAGCGCGATTAGGACACTAAGTATCTCATTCACCACCTCCTTGGACAGTAATGTTTTTAGCTTATACAAATTTCAGTTTTTATCTGTGCCAATGAGATTACATACCATAAGATCTTTATCCTCCTCATTGTTATCTCCAAAAATGTCCACTAGTTTGCCTTGTGATAACCATCTATCATTCCATAAAGATGTCCCTTCACAGTTTTCAATCCTCCATTT
Source organism: Lantana camara (assembly GCA_037501455.1). Lineage (NCBI taxonomy): Eukaryota > Viridiplantae > Streptophyta > Magnoliopsida > Lamiales > Verbenaceae > Lantana > Lantana camara. The sequence continues at coordinate 61,503,229 of CM074856.1, forward strand.
TCCAAATGGCTCCACCATTCAAGTGCTTCTAACTATCCCCTTCCATGCTCGGGAAACCATAATTTAAGGCTTATATTCGATCAAGAATATCCTCCCCTTTTAAATTTTTTTTCTTATGTATCTAGTTTCACTAGTTTCACACCATAGTCTCTTTGTTGAGCATTCTTCATCTCATCTTAGCAAACATCGCTATATTTCTTTTTGGCCTTCTCTAAAACTCAATCCACCTTCTTGCGTCTTTCTAGTCACCTTCTTCCACTCTACAAAATGGTTCCGTTTCTTTGTTATCTCATTCGCCTAAAGAAAGTTGTGCTTGAGTCGATCAAGTTTATCGCACATGTGATTGGGGAGCCAATTTGTGTGCATGTGGTTGATGGAGATCGAGATTGTGATGGACTGAATAAGTGTCATTTATCCGGAAAGGTTTGTCGTTTTGGCTTTCTATCCCAAGGGATGCTTTTCGACTCTATTAATCACAATCAAGAAATGCTCATTATAGTTTCAGCTAAAGTTCATCTACACCTCAAATAGTTCCTTAAGTTGTCTGTACTTTCCATGCCCAGAATTCTACTAACCTACTAGTTTAAATTATTTGACACATAAGGTGCGAACAACACATGTGATTTGCTGAAGTTTAATTTGAGGCCCAACACCTTGCGAAACGCCTCAACCACACTTTGAATGCACTTTGCTTCATCCAAGGTATCTTTAACACAAGCTAATACCACGAATCATCACCTCTTCAATGGTATCTCCATTGAATAGTTTGGCGTAGTAATCTCAAGTGTGTGGCTTCAGTTGATCTTTACTGGTTGCCCATTCATTGTCTATTCTGAGAGCATTCATCTGGTTCCTCCTTCTTCTAGTTATGATTGAGAGATGAAAGAAACGTGTATGATTATCCCTGAATTAGAGTCAATTATTCTCGACTCACAAAACCAAATAATCTCTTCTCTTTGTGATAGTTTGTTATACTTTGCCATCATTGCTTTCTCCAAATCTTTTGAATATTCACCTTACTTGTCTCATGCATAATGCTCTGGAAATTCTTTGTATTTTTTAATTTATTTTACTGTTTTTTGAGCACATTGAAAAATGCTCAAGGGCCATTGTTTTGGAGCAATAATCCCAAGTAAAAATGTCCTTCAAGTTTTGATTCGACCAATAAGTTGTGTGTTGATACTTTGAAAATTTTAGATCTAAATTGATAACTATTAGATCAATCTCATTCAAATTAAATTTAAAAATTCTCCATGTCGTTTCTTATGCTGACACCCAATCAAGCATCTTGAACTTTTTAATCTAATATTTAAAATTTTGTTTACCATTGTACGTGATATATTTGTCATGTCTTTTATAAATATATTTGTAAAGATATTTCTCAGTTGTCCTTAATTTTGGTATGTATGTGTATTTACAATAAAATCAAGTAATTCTTTCTTTTAACTAACTATTCTTTATCTCTTTTTTATATTATCTTGGCCATTTGATCTTGCATTCTATTTTCTTATTTGTATTTCTCTAATGAGTATTATTTCAGATTTATGTTAAATTTGTTTTATAATTGATTTTATGTATGTAGTAGAAATAATTAAAAGAGAATATTTATATAAAAGTTTAAGGAATATTTAATCGAATACTATAAAAATTATTTATAAAATTAGATTATATCTTATTTTTATATGCACACACATTTAGTGTCCTTAGAATTCTTAATTTAAAGAAAATTTGATTTGACGACATGCGATTCTAAATTGTGGTATATTAAGTTGCAAGAAATCAAAAACGTTATTCGTACTTTTACGTGTTTAATTATATTTTATCATATAAACTAAAGTAAGATTATATGGTTAGTTAGATTTAAATAATTACAATTATATTAGAATTAGTTAATTAAAAAGTATTATATTAGGATTAATTAATTTAATGAAAAATATTTTAAATTATTCAATTATATTATTTTGTTAATTAGATAAGTTGATAGAGTTAAAATATGATTATGATTTAAGAAAGTTTATGGAGTTAGATAGTTAGAACTATGTAATTATATAATTAGACCTACATTAGGATTTATTTATTGAAAGTTATCTTATGTAACTCATTCAATTTAAATAATATTTTATTTTACATAATTAAAAAATAAAATAAAATTTATAAAGTGATTCAATTTGTTGTTTTCCAATTTTTTAGATATATTTTATTATAACATTTTAAATTATAGACCTTAAAATTAAAAAATAGACAACTTATGTTATAAAATTTGAATACATTTAATTAATATTAAAACAATCCTGCTTGAACTATATATCTTTTTTGGATAACTTGAAAAAAATTTAATTATACCAAGAGTCCTATTTTAAGTTAATCATTGTTTTTAAATATAGTTAAATTAATAATTTGTAACATGTATTTATATCATTATCCTTGATTAATAGTAATTGACGTAATTATTGTGAGGATATTTTAGGCGATCTATATTTTGTAAGAAACCAAAAACTCAACTCGTGCTTTTATAATATATATAGAAAAGTAAAAGGGATTTTACTGTGCTGTTGTCTATGACAATGATAAATAGTCTTATGTTCTTAAATCTTACTTCTACACGGTGATTAGGGGTGGCAAAATAGGTTGAACCCAATGGGTCTAACCCATTATAGGTGGGTTGGGTTGGGTTGGTTTTGATGAAATTTAAATTGGGTTGGGTCAATAATGAGTTAGGAAAGTAATGGGTCCTTAATAGGTTATGGTGGGTTGATATTGGGTTTGAGTTGGGTCTTTAATGGTTTAAGATTAATTATCCAATTTTAATGTTTTATTACTATTTTACCCTCCCCATAAATTAAATATTATATTTCTATTCATAAACTTTTTAAACATAATTACATATTTTTTACACATACTAACACATATTTACACACACTAACACAATTTTACACATATTTTCACACAATAACATATTTTTTACACACATTTACACATTAACATAATTTTACACGTATTTTCACACACAAACACGATTTTTAACTCGTTTGCCAATTTTTCAACCTGCTCTATTTATTTTAGACTCGTTTGACCCATTTTGGATCAATTTCACCCATTTTTCAACCCGTTCAATCTATTTTGGACTCGTTTGTCCGTTTTAAGCCAGTTTCACCCGTTTTTCGACTTGTTCAACCTATTTTGGACTCGTTTGACCCGTTTTTGACCATTTTAACTCGTTTTTCGACTTATTCGACCTATTTTGGACTCGTTTGACCAGTTTTGGACCCGTTCCATCCATTTATCGACCTATTAGACCTGTTTTGGACTTATTTGGCCCATTTTGAGCCCGTTTCAAGCCTGTTTCAACTTGTTCAATCTATTTTGGGCTCGTTTGACCCATTTCGGACCATTTTAATCGGTTTTTGGACCTATTCGACCAATTTTGGACTCGTTTGATCAGTTTTGGACCTCTTTCACTCGTTTTTCAACCTATTCGATCTATTTTGGACTCTTTTGGCCCATTTTAGACCTATTACACCGATTTTTTTATGTGTTTGAATTATTTTAGACCCATTTGATCCGTTTTTTGACTTGCTCAACCCATTTTGGGCTTGTTTCACCTATTTTTCAATATGTTTGATTTATTTTGAGCTCGTTTCACCCGTTTTTCGATTTGTTCAACCTATTTTTGACTCGTTTGACCCATTTTAGATCATTTTTACCGGTTTTTCGACCTATTCGACCAATTTTGGACTCGTTTGACCAATTTTGGACCTCTTTCACTCGTTTTTCAACCTATTCGATCTATTTTGGACTTGTTTGACCCATTTTAGACCTGTTTCACCGATTTTTTATGTGTTTGATTATTTTAGACCCATTTGATCCGTTTTTTGAATTGTTCAACCAATTTGGACTTGTTTCAACCTATTTTTAGCATGTTTACTCTAACGTATCATATATATCCAAATTTGGTGAATATGATCTAAAATGGGCCAAATAGATCCAAAAAAAGTAAAATGGATCCAAATGGGTAAAATAGATCCAGACGGGTAAAATGGATCCAAATGGGTAAAATGGATCCAAGTGGGTAAAATGGATCAAATGGGTAAAATGTGGGTTAAATGGATCCAAGTGGGTAAAATGGATCCAAATTGGTAAAATGAATCCAAAATGGGTAAAATGGATCCAAGTGGGTAAAATGGATCCAAATGGGTAAAATTGATCCAAGTGGGTAAAATGGATTTTAGTTGGTAAACTGGATCCAAAATGGGTAAAATGAGTCCAAGTGGGTAAAATGGATCCAACTGTGTTAAATGGATCCAAATGGGTAAAATGGATCTAAAATGGGTAAAATGAATCAAAATTGGTAAAATGGATCCAAGTGGGTAAAATGGATCCAAAATGGGTAAAATGCATCCAAAATGGGTAAAATGAGTCCAAGTGGGTAAAATGGATCCAAATGTGTAAAATATGGGTAAAATGGATCCAAATGGGTAAAACTGGATCCAAGTGTGTAAAATGGATCCAAAATGGGTAAAATGAGTGTAAGTGGATAAAATGGATCCAAAATGAGTAAAATGGATCCAAAATGGGTAAAATGGATCCAAATGGTAAAATTGATCCAAGTAGGTAAAATGGATCCAAAATGGGTAAAATTGATACAAATGGGAAAAATAGATCCAAATTGGTAAAATTGAATTGAAATGGGTAAAATGGTTCCAAATTGGTAAAATTTGGGTAAAATTGATCCAAGTGGATAAAATGAATCCAAATGGATAAAATGGATCCAAAATGAGTAAAATGGATACAAATGGGTAAAATGGATCTAAATGGATAAAATGGATCCAAAATGGATAAAGTAGATCCAAAACGGGTGAAAAGGGTCCAAAATGAGTCGAACGATTCCAAAATAGGACAAATAGGTCAAAAAACAAGTTAAAAGAGAGTCCAAAATAGGTCAAAAGGTAAAAAACGGGCCTAAAACAAGTAGAACGAATCCAAAATAGGTCGAACAAGTTGAAAAACGGGTGAGATGGGCTTCGAACGGTTCAAAACGAGTCTAAATAGATTTAACAGGTCTAAAAAAGGGTTAAAATAGCCCAAAATGGGCCAAACGAGTCCAAAATAGAACGAACTTATAAAAAACGGGCGAAATAGGTTAAAAACGGGTCAAATTAGTCCAAAATAGGTCAAATAGGTCGAAATACCGGTTGAAATGGCCAAAAATGGGTCAAACGAGTCTTAAATAAAACAAACAAGTTGAAAAACGAGTGAAACGATCCCGAAATGGGTCAAACGGTTCCAAAATAGGTCGAAAAACGGGTGAAAGAGACCTAAAACGAGTTGAACAAGTCAAAATAGGTCGAACAGGTTGAAAATTAGGTGAAATGGGTCCAAAACGGGTCAAACGAGTTCAAAATAGGTCAAACAGGTTAAAAATTGGGTGAAATGGGTCCAGAACGGGTCAAATGATTCCTAAAAAGGTCGAATAGGTCGAAAAACGGGTGAAAGAGGCCCAAAACGAGTCGAACGAGTCAAAAATAGGTCGAACAGGTTGAAAATTGGGTGAAATGGGTCCAAAACGGGTCACATGAGTCCAAAATAGGTCGAACATGTCGAAAAACGGGTGAAACAGACCAAAAATGGGTTAATCGAGTCTAAAATAAAACGAACATGTCGAAAAACGAAAAAACGGACTCAAAATAGACCAAATGGGTTGAAAATATATTAATTGGGTCAAATAAATCCAAAATAAGTTAAATATATTAGTGAAGGGTATATTGGACATTTAAGTACTTGAATTGAGTTAGAACTCATTAATAACCCATTAGCAAACCATTAAAACCCACCACAACCCATTAAAAACCCATTAAGAAACCAACCCATTAAGAACCCATTAATATATAGTCCATTTTTAACCCAAACCATTTAGACCCAACCCATATGAACCCAACCCAAGCCCAGCCCAACCCACCCATTTGCCACCCCTAACGGTGATGTTAATGATATATGTACATGCATACAATGTAACACGAGAACATAAGTATGGATTTAAAAAAATATAATATAATTTCAACATGATTATATATATTTATATGTGTGTGTAATATAAAATATTTATAAACACATATAATTTCAATATTAATATGAAAATATCAAACATATCTAAACATAATATAATTCAACATTCTAAACATGATAAAATCAAACAACATGATAGAATTCATTTTTACAAAAGATAAAAAGAGGGAAGAGGATAAAAAAAAACTCGTCAACGTGAGGCGCTTTGAAATAATTTTCTTTCTTCCTCCAAATCATTGCTCCAATGATTTTTCCAAAATTGAGATTCTAAAAATTGGAGAATTATTATCCAAGAAAGCAATAATAAGTGATGATTTTTCAGAAATCTGAGATCATAGCCTCTAAAAAACATTTTCTCACTAAAAAAAGCCTAAAAACTTCCACTTTAATTAAAAACCGTCAGTTAAAAAGGTACCAAAAATTCTTTGCGCAGGTACTCAAAATTACAGAATGTTTTTTGTACGATTTCTTCTTTTGGAGTAGGTATTCAAACTTCTTTATACAGATACTCGAAATTCTAGATCCTTTTTCAGTCTTTATGCAATTTTCCTGTTTTCTACTATTAAACCAAAAGATTGATTAACATAGTATTTTAAGTATAAAAAGGTCAAAAAATACAATATAAAATTCCACTAATAATATCCTATTAAGGGTGGAATCCAAACTTATCATCAAGCTATTGACGAGCCAATGATTAAGTGTGTCAGACTGAATGGAGTAGTCCTTCGTCTCAAAAAAAAAATATAAGGTGAGATTAAGTCCCGTAAAAATGCCTAATCTTAGGTAACAAACACCTTCTTACTGGATTAGTTAACCAATTATTACATTAAGTTCCTCAAAATTTAATAAGACCATTTTTTTTTAATAAGGCCATGATCATTGACTATTTCATATTTTCATATTTACTATGTTTCAAGATGTTTTTTCTATTTTTTTAATTTAAAGTTTTATTTAATTTCTAACGTATTAAGTAATTGTTTTTATTGAAGTTTTATTCAAATGTGTGTCATTCCAAAAACAAAGTCTTAACTGATGTTCCATAACCAATCTTTAAGAATATAATGAATTTTGATGCTTTAAATAATTTATATGTAATCTATACTATTATATATTTAAAAACGAGGTTTGACTTTTTATTGTGTATTTTGATGATGTGGAATTTTGTGGGTTTTTTGATATTTTTAATTAAATAGAAAAAATGTAATTAGTTGATCTTTATTTTGTATATTATTTATTTTAAAACAAATAGTAACTTATGGAAATAATTATCTTTGACAATATTTATAATATACTTTCTATGTATGAATTTCTGTTTTAAATTATACATATTTTTATCAATATAAATAAAGGCCATAATTAATGAGCTTTAAATTAAGAAAGAATGAATTGATAATTTTTATTGTTGGGATTAATGCCCTGAAAATCCAATTATATTGTAAATATTTTGGATTAATAAAACTGAAATTAAAGCAAGTTATGAGTATTTTAAGAATTTAATAATTAATGACGTGTGATGGTATTTTTATATGAAATGTGTTTCATAGGAAAAGACTTTAAATACCAAGAATCACGTGTCATTAAAGTTCTAGTCAGTATGATAAGAAGATGTTCTTATCGAGACTATAATGTGTTATATAAGATGATTAGTCTTTCGTCATAGGGAAATGGAGTTTCCAATTATAACACATTGATGACTTTCAATGAGATTGGAAACATCGAACTGGACCACGGAGATTGTTCATTTTATACTGCTATCTAAAATGAATAAAATCTCGGAAGCATTAGACTCTTAATCCTGATAGTGTTTCTACTTTAGGCATGTAGTGTTAATCACTGTGATGTACTCAGAAGTGAGGTCTCGGTAACGGGTGGCCAAAATACTTTGTACGTTCGGTGATTGCATGAAATGTGCTAGAGAGAAATATTGATCAAGGAATCTGTAGCCTTGCTGGAAGGTTAAAGATATCCCTGAAATAGATTTGCAAAAAGTTCAAATAAAACTTTGGCCAAAGTACTTCGTGTGTTCGTCACCGAAGTTGTATGTTGAATGTGTTTCACATACAGGGAATTTGGACTTAAGGCGAATCAAGAAATTTCAGATTTAAAGTTAAAAATAAATGATAGTAGTATTAATTTATTTTTCATGGATATCTGTACAGAGGAGTAAAATGTAAAATTATTCTAGATCGAGAAATTCGTGAATAATTTAATTAATTTTAGAGTCCAACAATATTTATTTAGTGGAATTAAATATTGTTAAACGGTAATCAATTATTGTCATGGGATGATAATAGATTGACCCGTTTGGAGCTAAGATTAATTAGTCCTGCAGGTCCCCCCGCAAGCCCCAACGAAGATCAAAGAGAAAATATTAAAACGAGAGAGAGAAATGATTTTTCAAAGTGTTTGAAAATAGCCAAGGAATTTATTTTGAGAAAATAAATTAAATTCCAAAGAGTTGGAAATGTCCGAAATTTTATTTTGGAGAAAATAAAATTTTTTATTAAAAAAAAAAAGGTCTGATGACGTGGCAACGTGCTGACGTGGCAGGTGATGTGTCACGCCACGTCAGCGTACCAGCTGCCAAGTGGCGCTGACTTGGCTCCAGCGTGTCCGACACGTGGACGATGGAGATCGAGCCACGCCAGCGCGAAGGAGCGGCCCAGATTTGATAAGGATTGGGTCAAGGGCGCGGGTCAACGGGTCGGTTAACGGATAGGGTCGGGTCAAGGGCTTGACCGACCCGGACACGTTGGCCAATGAGATTGAGACACGTGTCACCGGGTCTAACCATGATGAGCCGGTCGGACCGGGCAGACCGGCCACGCGGCAGCTTCTCGTGCAGGAGTGTGCCCCACGCGCGCCATACACATGCAGGACCTTCTGGCGGCGCGTGGGGGCGCGTGCCATGTCAGCTCGGCGCGTGCCGGGCGGTGTTGCGTTCCGCGCACTCCAAGCTTCCACGTGGCGTCTTCAGGTTGGCTGTTCGGACTTGGGGCGCACGGCTAAATTCCGAAATATTGCACGAATGACCCTTAAATGGCCCTATAAATAGAGCCTTTGCATGCTCAATTAAATCATCAACTTTGGCTTTCATTTTTTTCAAGTAATATAGCCATCCGGCATTCTCTCTCTCTACAGTTGATTAATCCTTAATTAAGGATTAATTAATTACTTAATTAGGTGGTTATATAATTAATATATAATCCACTTAATTATTAGAAAATAGGGATTTTCTGAAAATAGAAAAAAGGGTTTTTCTAGAAAAATATTTTCTCAAAGTATTTAGCGAAATACTGCCGGAGCCCACACTCCAATTTCTTAATCGGGGATATTGCGGGGAAGCTCTGATACCAGTTGTTGGGTGTGCGTGTACGGTACAGCGCACCCAACAACTGGTATCAGAGCTAGTTTGAGTAACCCGTAAGGGGCTCTATCGGGGAGGGGGTTCTCGCAGTGTGACCTGTGACGAAGTATTGACTCTTACCCCTCGCGGTCCCACTGGTAAGGTTGGTTGTGTGGAGACGCACACCGTAAAACTAGTTCGTGAGGTATCTTTGCTGGTCACCCTATGAGATAGGAACGACAACAACTGGTATCAGAGCGGGGCTCTGATTATATACTCGCATTGATAAAGCATAAGATGCATAATTTTAAATCTGATACTGTGCACGTAAATTCTGTCAAAGAAGGCTGGGTTTTAAGTGGGACCGTTGTGACCCCTCCAGTGTTTCTGGGAGTTTGCGTGGAATGGTAATTTTCTGGGAATTAATTTCAATAATCTTCCTGGTTAATTACCGAATCAGTAAATATGATTTAAATTATGTGATAATTTAAAACATATTTATTTAAGGGGCCATAAAAATTTAAAGTGTGATAATTATGTGATAATTATTTGCAAGCATGCTTTTAATTTTAAAAATGGCATGATAATATGTGATATTATGTTGTTTCAATTATGCATGATTTATTTAATATGATTAGATAAATAATATTTAATAGAGATTAAATATGATGCATAATTGGATTAATATTTTTTGGCCTAAATTAATAAAGAGTTATTAAAGCCTTAAAATATTATTAGGATTATTTATTAATCCTAGTGGGAGCATATTAATTAGATTAATTACTTCCAAAATTAATAAGACGCCAAAAAGTGATTATTTAATAATCAAAGATAATCCACAAATTCTATAAAATTCAAGTGGGAGCGAGATGAAAAGAGTTGGATTCTCACGGCCTCCATTACCCGTCTATAGTATAGTGGATATATACTACTCCCTTCGGCGGGTATGTATTCGCGGTATACAAGATTATGCTTCTACGGATAGAATGAAATACGGGGAAAGTCAGCTCGACCACGCCTCCGTGGAGTGTCTGATCTACTCGTACGAATTTCTAGGTAATGGTATACGCTTGACTAAGTAATGTATTAACCTCCCTTCGGAGCTATGTTACATTCACTTAGAGGTGAAAGGTTAACGTGGTGGATTAACATAGTTTGGTAAGAGTTACCCAGATGGCATGTTAATTAAGATTAATTCTTGCTTTTCTAAGCGGTTTTCGACCTCGCTTCCGGAGAGTCAACTGCGGTTAGATAAGTCACCATTGCGTAAACCAAAAATGCTTACGTGGATTTCATTTATTGGTTAGACGCAAAAGAAGTAAAATACAGAATCATAACTTGCACCTTTTAAAATATTTCAGTTTTAAAACAATGTCGACCGCTAGCCCGCTTCAATCGATCCTAAAGGAAAATAGGCTTGAAGGGTCTAACTATGCTGACTGGAAAATGAATCTTGACATCGTGCTTGGTCACGAGAATCTGAAACAAGTGCTCACTGAACCTTGTCCGGGGTACCGGAAACTACAACCAATCAGGATATGAGAAATGCTTATGCCAATTGGATCAAGTCCAATGATTTGGCTAGGTCTTATATCCTGGCATCTGTCTCCAATGTTCTCAAGCATCAAATGCATGAGATGCCAACTGCTAGGAACATGATGGATCATCTCCATCAGATGTTTGGAGGACAGAATCGAGCCAAAAGGCTCGAATTGATGCGGAGGCTGTTAGTTACCAAGATGTCTGAGGGATCACCTGTTCAGGATCATGTTATGAACATGATGGCTTGCCTGAACGAAATTGAAAGCCTTGGTGCTAAATTTGATGATCTCAGCAAACAGGATATGATCCTATGCTCTCTGCCAAAGTCGTTCGACACATTCAGGCAAAATTATTCTATGAATAAATTGGATTTTTCTCTGCCTGAATTGATGAACGAACTTAAAGTGGCAGAGGGAGTGATGAAAGCTAAGGGAACTGTTCTCCTGGCACAGGCATCGACTTCCACGGCTCCAAAGGCCAACAAGTGGAAAAAGGGAAAGGGAAAGGTTCCCAATCCCAAGAAAAAGGTTCAGAAGAAGAAAGGCAAACCCAGCAAGGGAAAATGTTTCCACTGCGGAGAGAATGGGCACTGGAAGAGGAATTGTCCAAAATACTTAGCAAGTCTTCCTGCTAAGCCATCTGGACAAGGTATATCGATATCTTGTTTAATTGAATTATGTTTAGTTGGAAGTCCACCAGATTCCTGGTGTGTGGACTCGGGTTCAACTAATCATATCTGTGATTCGTTACAGGGGTTCAAGCTAACCAGAAAGCTTGAAGATGGCGAGATGCAGCTACTGCTCGGGGATAATACAAGTATATCTGTATTAGCAGTAGGGACTGTAAATTTGTATTTTGGTGATAGGGTTTTGATGTTGAAAGACACTTTGTACATACCGTGTGTTAACAGAAATTTAATTTATGTGAGTTGTTTAATAAATAATGGTTTCAGTGTTTGTTTTGAACAAAACTTTACCATTAAGCAAAATAAAAGGTTTTTTTGCTCTGGCACGGTAAAAGATGGTCTTTTCTTGTTATACCCCGATAAAAACCCTAATTCCGAACTTAACACTACTACGCTTGACTTACCATCTAAAAGAAAAACCCCTATGCCTAATGAGGCGTACAAGTGGCATTTACGTCTTGGTCATATTAATCCAAAAAGGATCCAAAGACTAATTTCAGATGAATTGTTGAGTCCCTTGGACTTAACAGAACTACCAGTCTGTGAATCCTGCTTGGAAGGTAAAATGACCAAGAGATCTTTTAAATCTAAAGGTAATCGAGCCACAGAATTGCTTGAGTTAATTCATACGGATGTGTGTGGTCCTATGAGTATTCAAGCAAGAGGAGGTTTTGAGTATTTCATCACTTTTACGGATGATTACTCCAGATACGGATACGTTTATTTGATGAGATATAAGTCTGAATCTTTTGAAAAGTTCAAAGAATTCAAGGCTGAAGTTGAAAATCAAACTGGAAAACGTATCAAGGCACTTCGATCAGATCGTGGTGGTGAGTATCTGTCTACAGAGTTTCTAGAATTTCTCACTGCAAGTGGGATTAAATCCCAATTATCTGCACCGGGTACACCCTAGCAGAATGGTGTTGCAGAAAGGAGAAATAGAACTCTGATGGAAATGGTAAGATCTATGATGAGTCATGCTACCCTACCAAGTTCGTTTTGGGGCTTTGCACTCGAAACGGCGGCACACATATTAAACCTTGTTCCATCCAAGTCAGTTCCTAAAACACCAATGGAACTGTGGCGAGGGCGAAAGCCCAGTGTCTCCTATCTTCGGATATGGGGAACCCCAGCTCATGTGTTAAGGAAAGATCCTGACAAGCTGGAATCAAGAACAGAGGTTTGCTTGTTCGTAGGTTATCCTAAAGGAACAAGAGGTGGTATATTTTACGATCCGAGAGATCATAAAGTGTTTGTGAGCACTAATGCTAAATATCTCGAAGATGATTTCGTAAATGACCACAAGGGTAGAAGCAAAATTGTGTTAGAAGAAATGACAACATCAGATTCTGTATTCCAAGAACCCGTAGTAACTGAAAATGTGTTAGATACATATGATGTACCAGATACAACATATGATGTAGGGATGAGTACACAGCAGCCTCGTCGTAGTGGGAGGATTGTCAGGGCACCTGACAGATACCTAGGATTAACCCAAGTGGTTGAATCTGACGTATCTGATCCTATCACATATGATGAAGCCATAAAGGATATAGACGCTGACCGTTGGGTCAGAGCCATGGAATCTGAATTAGATTCAATGTATTCCAATAAAGTCTGGGAACTTGTAGAGGCGCCTGAGGGCATTAAACCTATTGGATGCAAATGGGTCTACAAGAGAAAAAGGGGAATAGATGGAAAGGTTGAGACCTTTAAAGCAAGGCTTGTGGCAAAGGGTTATACCCAGAAAGAAGGTATCGATTATGACGAAACCTTCTCGCCTGTAGCAATGCTTAAGTCCATAAGAATTCTCCTATCCATTGCCGCTCATTTTGATTATGAGATTTGGCAAATGGATGTAAAGACTGCCTTCTTGAACGGGCACCTTCAAGAAGAGATATACATGGCTCAACCTGAAGGCTTTATAGCCAGAAATCAGGAGCATATGGTATGCAAGCTTGATAGATCTATTTATGGTCTTAAGCAAGCGTCTAGGTCATGGAACATCAGATTTAATGAGGCAATTAAATCCTTTGGGTTTATGCAATTGCCTGATGAACCATGTGTGTACAAGAGACATCATGATAGTGTTGTAACATTTTTAGTTCTATATGTTGACGATATTCTGCTCATTGGGAATGACACAGGAATATTGTCAGCAGTTAAGATTTGGTTGTCAAACCAGTTTGACATGAAAGACCTAGGTGAAGCCAGCTATATTCTAGGGATCAGACTTTGTCGTGATCGTAAGAATAAGATGATTGGTTTATCACAAGCAGCATATATAGATAAGATGTTGGCAAGATATAACATGGCTAACTCCAAGAAAGGATCGTTACCTTTCCGACATGGAGTTCATCTGTCTCGGGATCAGTGTCCCAAGAACCCAGAAGAGACAGAAGAAATGAAAGATGTTCCGTATGCTTCTGCAGTCGGAAGCCTCATGTATGCCATGTTATGTACTAGGCCAGATATCTGTTATGCTGTAGGTCTAGTCAGCAGATATCAGTCAAACCCTGGACCCCAACACTGGATAGCTGTAAAGCATATATTAAAGTACTTGAGAAGGACTCGGGATTATATGCTTGTCTATCGCAGTGATGAGCTCATTCCTATAGGGTACACAGATTCGGATTTTCAATCTGATTTGGATTCTAGGCGTTCGATGTCTGGATATGTGTTTACTCTAGGAGGAGCAACCGTGAGTTGGAGGAGTATTAAGCAATCTTGCATTGCTGACTCCACCATGGAAGCCGAATACGTGGCTGCTTCAAAGAAGCGTATTGGTTCCGAAATTTTCTAATGGATCTAGAAGTCGTCAAGGATGGACTTACGCCAATCACATTGTACTGTGACAATGTTGGAGCGGTGGCCAACTCCAAGGAACCTCGAAATCATAAACGTGCCAAGCACATCGAGAGGAAGTTTCACATTATACGTGATTATGTGGAACGTGGAGAAGTGGCAGTGGTGAAAATTGGCTCAGTAAATAATCTAGCAGATCCCTTCACTAAGACTTTGGCGCAAAAGAGTTTTGACACTCATGTAGAAGGGATGGGTCTTAGATATGTAGCCAATTGGATTTAGGGCAAGTGGGAGATTGTTGGGATTAATGCCCTGAAAATCCAATTATATTGTAAATATTTTGGATTAATAAAACTGAAATTAAAGCAATTTATGAGTATTTTACGAATTTAATAATTAATGACGTGTGATGGTATTTTTATATGAAATGTGTTTCATAGGAAAAGACTTTAAATAGCAAGAATCACGTGTCATTAAAGTTCTAGTCAGTATGATAAGAAGATGTTCTTATCGAGACTATAATGTGTTATATAAGATGATTAGTCTTTCGTCATAGGGAAATGGAGTTTCCAATTATAACACATTGATGACTTTCAATGAGATTGAAAACATCGAACTGGACCACGGAGATTGTTCATTTTATACTGCTATCTAAAATGAATAAAATTTCGGAAGCATTAGACTCTTAATCCTGATAGTGTTTCTACTTTAGGCATGTAGTGTTAATCACTGTGATGTACTCAGAAGTGAGGTCTCGGTAACGGGTGGCCAAAATACTTTGTACGTTCGGTGATTGCATGAAATGTGCTAGAGAGAAATATTGATCAAGGAATCTGTAGCCTTGCTGGAAGGTTAAAGATATCCCTGAAATAGATTTGCAAAAAGTTCAAATAAAACTTTGGCCAAAGTACTTCGTGTGTTCGACACCGAAGTTGTATGTTGAATGTGTTTCACATACAGGGAATTTGGACTTAAGGCGAATCAAGAAATTTCAGATTTAAAGTGAAAAATAAATGATAGTAGTATTAATTTATTTTTCATGGATATCTGTACAGAGGAGTAAAATGTAAAATTATTCTAGATCGAGAAATTCGTGAATAATTTAATTAATTTTAGAGTTCAACAATATTTATTTAGTGGAATTAAATATTGTTAAACGGTAATCAATTATTGTCATGGGATGATAATAGATTGACCCGTTTGGAGCTAAGATTAATTAGTCCTGCAGGTCCCCCCGCAAGCCCCAACGAAGATCAAAGAGAAAATATTAAAACGAGAGAGAGAAATGATTTTTCAAAGTGTTTTAAAATAGCCAAGGAATTTATTTTGAGAAAATAAATTAAATTCCAAAGATTTGGAAATGTCCGAAATTTTATTTTGCAGAAAATAAAATTTTTTATTAAAAAAAAAAAAAAAGGTCTGATGACGTGGCAACGTGCTGACATGGCAGGTGATGTGTCACGCCACGTCAGCGTACCAGCTGCCAAGTGGCGCTGACTTGGCTCCAGCGTGTCCGACACGTGGACGATGGAGATCGAGCCACGCCAGCGCGAAGGAGCGGCCCAGATTTGATAAGGATTGGGTCAAGGGCGCGGGTCAACGGGTCGGTTAACGGATAGGGTCGGGTCAAGGGCTTGACCGACCCGGACATGTTGGCCAATGAGATTGAGACACGTGTCACCGGGTCTAACCATGATGAGCCGAGCGGTTCACGTCTGAACCGGTCTGAACCACTAGACCGCCGATCGGACCGGGTGGACCGGCCACGCGGCAGCTTCTCGTGCAGGAGTGTGCCCCACGCGCGCCACACACATGCAGGACCTTCTGGCGGCGCGTGGGGGAGCGTGCCATGTCAGCTCAGCGCGTGCCGGGCAGCGTTGCGTTCCGCGCACTCCAAGCTTCCACGTGGCGTCTTCAGGTTGGCTGTTCGGACTTGGGGCGCACGGCTAAATTCCGAAATATTGCACGAATGACCCTTAAATGGCCCTATAAATAGAGCCTTTGCATGCTCAATTAAATCATCAACTTTGGCTTTCATTTTTTTCAAGTAATATAGCCATCCGGCATTCTCTCTCTCTACAGTTGATTAATCCTTAATTAAGGATTAATTAATTACTTAATTAGGTGGTTATATAATTAATATATAATCCACTTAATTATTAGAAAATAGGGATTTTCTGAAAATAGAAAAAAGGGTTTTTCTAGAAAAATATTTTCTCAAAGTATTTAGTGAAATACTGCCGGAGCCCACACTCCAATTTCTTAATCGGGGATATTGCGGGGAAGCTCTGATACCAGTTGTTGGGTGTGCGTGTACGGTACAGCGCACCCAACAACTGGTATCAGAGCTAGTTTGAGTAACCCGTAAGGGGCTCTATCGGGGAGGGGGTTCTCGCAGTGTGACCTGTGACGAAGTATTGACTCTTACCCCTCGCGGTCCCGCTGGTAAGGTTGGTTGTGTGGAGACGCACACCGTAAAACTAGTTCGTGAGGTATCTTTGCTGGTCACCCTATGAGATAGGAACGGCAACAACTGGTATCAGAGCGGGGCTCTGATTATATACTCGCATTGATAAAGCATAAGATGCATAATTTTAAATCTGATACTGTGCACGTAAATTCTGTCAAAGAAGGCTGGGTTTTAAGTGGGACCGTTGTGACCCCTCCAGTGTTTCTGGGAGTTTGCGTGGAATGGTAAGTTTCTGGGAATTAATTTCAATAATCTTCCTGGTTAATTACCGAATCAGTAAATATGATTTAAATTATGTGATAATTTAAAACATATTTATTTAAGGGGCCATAAAAATTTAAAGTGTGATAATTATGTGATAATTATTTGCAAGCATGCTTTTAATTTTAAAAATGGCATGATAATATGTGATATTATGTTGTTTCAATTATGCATGATTTATTTAATATGATTAGATAAATAATATTTAATAGAGATTAAATATGATGCATAATTGGATTAATATTTTTTGGCCTAAATTAATAAAGAGTTATTAAAGCCTTAAAATATTATTAGGATTATTTATTAATCCTAGTGGGAGCATATTAATTAGATTAATTACTTCCAAAATTAATAAGACGCCAAAAAGTGATTATTTAATAATCAAAGATAATCCACAAATTCTATAAAATTCAAGTGGGAGCGAGATGAAAAGAGTTGGATTCTCACGGCCTCCATTACCCGTCTATAGTATAGTGGATATATACTACTCCCTTCGGCGGGTATGTATTCGCGGTATACAAGATTATGCTTCTACGGATAGAATGAAATACGGGGAAAGTCAGCTCGACCACGCCTCCGTGGAGTGTCTGATCTACTCGTACGAATTTCTAGGTAATGGTATACGCTTGACTAAGTAATGTATTAACCTCCCTTCGGAGCTATGTTACATTCACTTAGAGGCAAAAGGTTAACGTGGTGGATTAACATAGTTTGGTAAGAGTTACCCAGATGGCATGTTAATTAAGATTAATTCTTGCTTTTCTAAGCGGTTTTCGACCTCGCTTCCGGAGAGTCAACTGCGGTTAGATAAGTCACCATTGCGTAAACCAAAAATGCTTACGTGGATTTCATTTATTGGTTAGACGCAAAAGAAGTAAAATACAGAATCATAACTTGCACCTTTTAAAATATTTCAGTTTTAAAACAATGTCGACCGCTAGCCCGCTTCAATCGATCCTAAAGGAAAATAGGCTTGAAGGGTCTAACTATGCTGACTGGAAAATGAATCTTGACATCGTGCTTGGTCACGAGAATCTGAAACAAGTGCTCACTGAACCTTGTCCGGGGTACCGGAAACTACAACCAATCAGGATATGAGAAATGCTTATGCCAATTGGATCAAGTCCAATGATTTGGCTAGGTCTTATATCCTGGCATCTGTCTCCAATGTTCTCAAGCATCAAATGCATGAGATGCCAACTGCTAGGAACATGATGGATCATCTCCATCAGATGTTTGGAGGACAGAATCGAGCCAAAAGGCTCGAATTGATGCGGAGGCTGTTAGTTACCAAGATGTCTGAGGGATCACCTGTTCAGGATCATGTTATGAACATGATGGCTTGCCTGAACGAAATTGAAAGCCTTGGTGCTAAATTTGATGATCTCAGCAAACAGGATATGATCCTATGCTCTCTGCCAAAGTCGTTCGACACATTCAGGCAAAATTATTCTATGAATAAATTGGATTTTTCTCTGCCTGAATTGATGAACGAACTTAAAGTGGCAGAGGGAGTGATGAAAGCTAAGGGAACTGTTCTCCTGGCACAGGCATCGACTTCCACGGCTCCAAAGGCCAACAAGTGGAAAAAGGGAAAGGGAAAGGTTCCCAATCCCAAGAAAAAGGTTCAGAAGAAGAAAGGCAAACCCAGCAAGGGAAAATGTTTCCACTGCGGAGAGAATGGGCACTGGAAGAGGAATTGTCCAAAATACTTAGCAAGTCTTCCTGCTAAGCCATCTGGACAAGGTATATCGATATCTTGTTTAATTGAATTATGTTTAGTTGGAAGTCCACCAGATTCCTGGTGTGTGGACTCGGGTTCAACTAATCATATCTGTGATTCGTTACAGGGGTTCAAGCTAACCAGAAAGCTTGAAGATGGCGAGATGCAGCTACTGCTCGGGGATAATACAAGTATATCTGTATTAGCAGTAGGGACTGTAAATTTGTATTTTGGTGATAGGGTTTTGATGTTGAAAGACACTTTGTACATACCGTGTGTTAACAGAAATTTAATTTATGTGAGTTGTTTAATAAATAATGGTTTCAGTGTTTGTTTTGAACAAAACTTTACCATTAAGCAAAATAAAAGGTTTTTTTGCTCTGGCACGGTAAAAGATGGTCTTTTCTTGTTATACCCCGATAAAAACCCTAATTCCGAACTTAACACTACTACGCTTGACTTACCATCTAAAAGAAAAACCCCTATGCCTAATGAGGCGTACAAGTGGCATTTACGTCTTGGTCATATTAATCCAAAAAGGATCCAAAGACTAATTTCAGATGAATTGTTGAGTCCCTTGGACTTAACAGAACTACCAGTCTGTGAATCCTGCTTGGAAGGTAAAATGACCAAGAGATCTTTTAAATCTAAAGGTAATCGAGCCACAGAATTGCTTGAGTTAATTCATACGGATGTGTGTGGTCCTATGAGTATTCAAGCAAGAGGAGGTTTTGAGTATTTCATCACTTTTACGGATGATTACTCCAGATACGGATACGTTTATTTGATGAGATATAAGTCTGAATCTTTTGAAAAGTTCAAAGAATTCAAGGCTGAAGTTGAAAATCAAACTGGAAAACGTATCAAGGCACTTCGATCAGATCGTGGTGGTGAGTATCTGTCTACAGAGTTTCTAGAATTTCTCACTGCAAGTGGGATTAAATCCCAATTATCTGCACCGGGTACACCCCAGCAGAATGGTGTTGCAGAAAGGAGAAATAGAACTCTGATGGAAATGGTAAGATCTATGATGAGTCATGCTACCCTACCAAGTTCGTTTTGGGGCTTTGCACTCGAAACGGCGGCACACATATTAAACCTTGTTCCATCCAAGTCAGTTCCTAAAACACCAATGGAACTGTGGCGAGGGCGAAAGCCCAGTGTCTCCTATCTTCGGATATGGGGAACCCCAGCTCATGTGTTAAGGAAAGATCCTGACAAGCTGGAATCAAGAACAGAGGTTTGCTTGTTCGTAGGTTATCCTAAAGGAACAAGAGGTGGTATATTTTACGATCCGAGAGATCATAAAGTGTTTGTGAGCACTAATGCTAAATATCTCGAAGATGATTTCGTAAATGACTACAAGGGTAGAAGCAAAATTGTGTTAGAAGAAATGACAACATCAGATTCTGTATTCCAAGAACCCGTAGTAACTGAAAATGTGTTAGATACATATGATGTACCAGATACAACATATGATGTAGGGATGAGTACACAGCAGCCTCGTCGTAGTGGGAGGATTGTCAGGGCAGCTGACAGATACCTAGGATTAACCCAAGTGGTTGAATCTGACGTATCTGATCCTATCACATATGATGAAGCCATAAAGGATATAGACGCTGACCGTTGGGTCAGAGCCATGGAATCTGAATTAGATTCAATGTATTCCAATAAAGTCTGGGAACTTGTAGAGGCGCCTGAGGGCATTAAACCTATTGGATGCAAATGGGTCTACAAGAGAAAAAGGGGAATAGATGGAAAGGTTGAGACCTTTAAAGCAAGGCTTGTGGCAAAGGGTTATACCCAGAAAGAAGGTATCGATTATGACGAAACCTTCTCGCCTGTAGCAATGCTTAAGTCCATAAGAATTCTCCTATCCATTGCCGCTCATTTTGATTATGAGATTTGGCAAATGGATGTAAAGACTGCCTTCTTGAACGGGCACCTTCAAGAAGAGATATACATGGCTCAACCTGAAGGCTTTATAGCCAGAAATCAGGAGCATATGGTATGCAAGCTTGATAGATCTATTTATGGTCTTAAGCAAGCGTCTAGGTCATGGAACATCAGATTTAATGAGGCAATTAAATCCTTTGGGTTTATGCAATTGCCTGATGAACCATGTGTGTACAAGAGACATCATGATAGTGTTGTAACATTTTTAGTTCTATATGTTGACGATATTCTGCTCATTGGGAATGACACAGGAATATTGTCAGCAGTTAAGATTTGGTTGTCAAACCAGTTTGACATGAAAGACCTAGGTGAAGCCAGCTATATTCTAGGGATCAGACTTTGTCGTGATCGTAAGAATAAGATGATTGGTTTATCACAAGCAGCATATATAGATAAGATGTTGGCAAGATATAACATGGCTAACTCCAAGAAAGGATCGTTACCTTTCCGACATGGAGTTCATCTGTCTCGGGATCAGTGTCCCAAGAACCCAGAAGAGACAGAAGAAATGAAAGATGTTCCGTATGCTTCTGCAGTCGGAAGCCTCATGTATGCCATGTTATGTACTAGGCCAGATATCTGTTATGCTGTAGGTCTAGTCAGCAGATATCAGTCAAACCCTGGACCCCAACACTGGATAGCTGTAAAGCATATATTAAAGTACTTGAGAAGGACTCGGGATTATATGCTTGTCTATCGCAGTGATGAGCTCATTCCTATAGGGTACACAGATTCGGATTTTCAATCTGATTTGGATTCTAGGCGTTCGATGTCTGGATATGTGTTTACTCTAGGAGGAGCAGCCGTGAGTTGGAGGAGTATTAAGCAATCTTGCATTGCTGACTCCACCATGGAAGCCGAATACGTGGCAGCTTCAGAAGCAGCCAAAGAAGCGTATTGGTTCCGAAATTTTCTAATGGATCTAGAAGTCGTCAAGGACGGACTTACGCCAATCACATTGTACTGTGACAATGTTGGAGCGGTGGCCAACTCCAAGGAACCTCGAAATCATAAACGTGCCAAGCACATCGAGAGGAAGTTTCACATTATACGTGATTATGTGGAACGTGGAGAAGTGGCAGTGGTGAAAATTGGCTCAGTAAATAATCTAGCAGATCCCTTCACTAAGACTTTGGCGCAAAAGAGTTTTGACACTCATGTAGAAGGGATGGGTCTTAGATATGTAGCCAATTGGATTTAGGGCAAGTGGGAGATTGTTGGGATTAATGCCCTGAAAATCCAATTATATTGTAAATATTTTGGATTAATAAAACTGAAATTAAAGCAAGTTATGAGTATTTTACGAATTTAATAATTAATGACGTGTGATGGTATTTTTATATGAAATGTGTTTCATAGGAAAAGACTTTAAATACCAAGAATCACGTGTCATTAAAGTTCTAGTCAGTATGATAAGAAGATGTTCTTATCGAGACTATAATGTGTTATATAAGATGATTAGTCTTTCGTCATAGGGAAATGGAGTTTCCAATTATAACACATTGATGACTTTCAATGAGATTGGAAACATCGAACTGGACCACGGAGATTGTTCATTTTATACTGCTATCTAAAATGAATAAAATTTCGGAAGCATTAGACTCTTAATCCTGATAGTGTTTCTACTTTAGGCATGTAGTGTTAATCACTGTGATGTACTCAGAAGTGAGGTCTCGGTAACGGGTGGCCAAAATACTTTGTACGTTCGGTGATTGCATGAAATGTGCTAGAGAGAAATATTGATCAAGGAATCTGTAGCCTTGCTGGAAGGTTAAAGATATCCCTGAAATAGATTTGCAAAAAGTTCAAATAAAACTTTGGCCAAAGTACTTCGTGTGTTCGTCACCGAAGTTGTATGTTGAATGTGTTTCACATACAGGGAATTTGGACTTAAGGCGAATCAAGAAATTTCAGATTTAAAGTGAAAAATAAATGATAGTAGTATTAATTTATTTTTCATGGATATCTGTACAGAGGAGTAAAATGTAAAATTATTCTAGATCGAGAAATTCGTGAATAATTTAATTAATTTTAGAGTTCAACAATATTTATTTAGTGGAATTAAATATTGTTAAACGGTAATCAATTATTGTCATGGGATGATAATAGATTGACCCCCCGTTTGGAGCTAAGATTAATTAGTCCTGCAGGTCCCCCCGCAAGCCCCAACGAAGATCAAAGAGAAAATATTAAAACGAGAGAGAGAAATGATTTTTCAAAGTGTTTGAAAATAGCCAAGGAATTTATTTTGAGAAAATAAATTAAATTCCAAAGATTTGGAAATGTCCGAAATTTTATTTTGGAGAAAATAAAATTTTTTATTAAAAAAAAAAAAAAAAGGTCTGATGACGTGGCAACGTGCTGACATGGCAGGTGATGTGTCACGCCACGTCAGCGTACCAGCTGCCAAGTGGCGCTGACTTGGCTCCAGCGTGTCCGACACGTGGACAATGGAGATCGAGCCACGCCAGCGCGAAGGAGCGGCCCAGATTTGATAAGGATTGGGTCAAGGGCGCGGGTCAACGGGTCGGTTAACGGATAGGGTCGGGTCAAGGGCTTGACCGACCCGGACATGTTGGCCAATGAGATTGAGACACGTGTCACCGGGTCTAACCATGATGAGCCGAGCGGTTCACGTCTGAACCGGTCTGAACCACTGGACCGCCGATCGGACCGGGTGGACCGGCCACGCGGCAGCTTCTCGTGCAGGAGTGTGCCCCACGCGCGCCACACACATGCAGGACCTTCTGGCGGCGCGTGGGGGAGCGTGCCATGTCAGCTCAGCGCGTGCCGGGCAGCGTTGCGTTCCGCGCACTCCAAGCTTCCACGTGGCGTCTTCAGGTTGGCTGTTCGGACTTGGGGCGCACGGCTAAATTCCGAAATATTGCACGAATGACCCTTAAATGGCCCTATAAATAGAGCCTTTGCATGCTCAATTAAATCATCAACTTTGGCTTTCATTTTTTTCAAGTAATATAGCCATCCGGCATTCTCTCTCTCTACAGTTGATTAATCCTTAATTAAGGATTAATTAATTACTTAATTAGGTGGTTATATAATTAATATATAATCCACTTAATTATTAGAAAATAGGGATTTTCTGAAAATAGAAAAAAGGGTTTTTCTAGAAAAATATTTTCTCAAAGTATTTAGCGAAATACTGCCGGAGCCCACACTCCAATTTCTTAATCGGGGATATTGCGGGGAAGCTCTGATACCAGTTGTTGGGTGCGCTGTACCGTCACTCTACCTCGGGCCCGCCACGCACACCCAACATTTATATATCATGATATTCACCCCATAATTAGGGTGATATGTAATGCTATCATTAATTAGGGTTAAAGAAATAGATAAAGAAAAATTAAAATTAAAATATTTATTTTGTATATTATTTTATTATGAAAATAAATATTACTAAAGAAAATAATTATTTTCAGCAATATTCATAATATATTTTTCATTGTGAATTTCTTTTGAAAATATACATATCTATACTATTATATATAGCACGACGATATTTGCACGCAATTGTACTATTTTGACTCAATATTATTTTGTGTTGTTTTCTAAAAATAGTTTATTAAAAAAATAATTTATAATTGGTTGTTGGATCAATATATTTCAATTATTATTAAACACAAAAAAAAAATAAAATTATTATTAAACACAATCCTTATTATATGCAATTCATTAATTATTCCATGAGTCAATACTAAATATATGCTATTGGTAATCAAATCTCCTAAAAATGAGCAAACGGAATTGAATTCCCTAATAAAGCCACCACTCCCTCAGAATTCATGGCATTCCTCAGAATTCATGGCATTTGAAATTTATTTATTGGTGAATTTTAATAATTCCAAATTATTTTTAATTAAAAATATAATTAGAATGATTTTGGTTGTTTTTTCTTTTTCATATTTTTAATTAATTCATAAAGATCTCAAGAATCAATTCTCTATTTGTATGCAATTACAAACGTATTTAATGGATATTATTTACTATTTCCTTATTTCTTTCAATTTACCATATCATTCAAATTTGGTCATGCCTATATAATCAATCTCTCCATCTCCAAATCTCCTCTCTTCAAATGCATTCATTCAGATTTATTTCTATCATTCATTTTTTTTTCATTTCTAACTCCTCTAAGATGTTTTAAGTTGTAGAGATTTGTAAGCAATTTCGTAATGCTGATCGGGGGTTCAGTTAATGTATAGTGTTCATAATCTTTGTCTCTTCCTTTGATGATGTCTGAGGTTCATGGTTTTTTTCTTTGTATTTTCATGAATGGTATAATATGTAAAGATGAAGTTAAAAATAAGGGAGTTTCTTGAATTTCTTTTTAATTGAATTTTTTTACTTTTCATTGCCCTTTGTTCAATGATTACATTTAATTTTTCCGCTAGGAAGAATGTAAATTTATATTATACGTTGCAGATTTATATATAAATTTTTGTTATTATTGTTTATTGATTAGTATTTTAGTTTCATGTTTCCGAAAATACCTCTATTTTCACTAAAATAAGTGTCTTGAAGTATAATACTTTTAGTTTCTTCTTATTATTATGTATCTTTAATTTTCAGATTTGTTATTTGTTGATGTGATGTATATTTTTTTTAATTATTAATTTATATTTGTTATATTAAATTTATGGATGTTTGTGTTTTTAATAGTCAAATCTTCCTTTTTTTTTATAATTTTGAATCGGCTATTTATTTAAATTATCTCAGATTTAGTTTTACTATTTTTGTACTTAGCTATGTTTGTGAATTCATCTATATGATTAATATATTTGAATATATTTGTGAATTCATCTATCTTTTCTATATTATATTTTTTTTCTGAAGCATTTCTATTGTGTCTTTAATTTTCAGTGTTTTTTCTTTACTTTTTGTCTAACTATTTATGGATTTATAATATTTCTTTACTTTATTTAACATTTTTTTCGATTTGTGTTATTTAAAAAGAAATATCCTCATATATTTTAATTTTATAACATTAATTATGAATTTTTTTAAGTTTTTATTCATCGTAATTATTTGTAGTAATTTTTCTTCATTAAATTTATAACTAATAGTTTACCTTTATTTTTTACTTTTTAATGTTGACCCTTTGCTCAAGAACTCTTATCCTTATTCATGTAATAATGTTATGATTTTTCCCCTTTCATTATTAGTTTCTTAATCTTCTTAATTATTATTATTATTATTTTTTTTACGTTCTTATTCTATTTTTCATTTTTTCCTTAAAACCCAAAAGACACTTGAATAATGAGATTTGATTTAGATTTTATTAAATTTTGTAGGAAAGAAGATAGTCGAAAAATAGCAGAAGAAAAAATGAAGAACATATAAGAATAAATTTTTATTTAATTAGATTTAATGAGGATAATTTTATAAAAGTAAAATATAGTTGTTTCTCAATAGATTGAGAATCATTAATACCATCAAGGTTGGGGTAATGGATAATACCATGAATAAAGGAATGGACATTATCTTGGGAAGGACTAATGAGCATTCTTAATTGTATTTTATACCAATCAAGGGTTTAGAAATGAATGTGAAAATGTTCATTCCATTCATACGTTATTTTATCATATCAATCATGTCGTTAGACTATAGAGTATCAACAAAAAAAAAAGTTAGACTATAGAGTATATTAACTCTTTAATGGAGGAAGAGATCTTACTTAAGTTTTATTAAAAATTATAATTGATTATTATTATTATTACTAAATTATTGCCTTTAATGATCAACTATTACAAATTTATAAAATCTATAAAATAAATATTATATTATGTAAAAATCTATAAATTAGTTTTTAAATGATCATATTATTCATAATATTTTCGCTATTGAGTATATAGTGATATTACAAAATTGATATGTATTTTAAGAATGTGATTTGTTTTCACGGTTCATGTTTTATTTCTTTTACTTTATATGGTTTTTTAAGCAAAATTACATATATGGTTTTAGAATTATCAAATTGATATTCTTAAAATCTAATAATTTTGAGTTTTCTTTTATATCCAACCAATTTCACTTTAAAGTTATATTCTTAGTTATATTTTATTCATTTTATAAACTTCATATGGTTCTATATTCATTTTAGAAAAATGAAACATTATTATAATATGATACTCATATTATTGTAATTCTAATATGTGTAATATGTTTTTAGTTATCTTTTTGTATTTTTTGGTTCACATACAATTTTCAATTAATTTTATCAATAATAATAACTTTACATATTTTTAGTTAGATGTTCTATATATATATAATATCATTATAATATAACTACTTTATAATTGTAATATTATTTTAATATTTAATAATTTTTAGTTACTTTAGAATATATAACTATAAAACTACATGTATCGCATGCATCGCATAGTAGCATATAATTATATATTATAAAAGATATAATTATATGTATTGCACGGGTTGCAGGGGCATATAGTTATATGTTACTAAAAATATAATTGATAATAACTTTTAACTATTTTAAATATAATATAATTATAATAATTCTATATAATATTTTTATTTATTTTAAATATAGAATAGCTATAATCATTCCGTGCATCGCACGGGTGGTAGACTAGTGTGTTTAATAGTTTAAAATAATAAATGATAGGATTAACTTTGCAACGTAAGGCTACATGTAAAATATAAGAAGCGATTGTCTATCTTATGCAAGATTTTTCCTGAGATACACATATCACTAATTAGTAATTACCATACCTCAAGTTTATATTTCATCTCATATCATAAGTTTTCACGAGTAAAAAAAAAAAAAAAAAAAAAAAAAAAAAAAAAAAAAAAAATCTGAGATGTAATATCAGATATTTCTGTTGATTCGACTAATTATAGAATGTTTTATTAATAAAGAAAATTATATCTATTATTCCTCAGATTGAGCTAGTATTAATTTTGTTCTTTTTATTTAATTTTTTACCAGAACGCTCCTATATTTGATTTGGATTATGGAACTCTTAACCGAAAAGGTAGAAAAAAAATCCACCGTCCTTAATTAATATATTAAAAAAAATTAAAGTACTCACAAAATAATTTATATCTATATCTATATATCTTATAAAAGCACGGAAGTTTCTTACAAAATATAGATTGACTAAAATAACTTCATAAATTATATGAATAATTATTAGTTAAGGATAATTATGTAATACATATTATAAATTATTAATTTAACTATATTTAAAAAGTACTTATTAATTTATAATATGACTCTTGGTAGAATTAAAACTTTTTCAAATTACTAAAAAAAAGATAAATTGTTCAACAATGATTGCTTTAATATTAATATATTAATTAAATGTATTTAAATTTTACAATATAAGTTGTCCATTTTTTAATTTTAAGGCCTATAAGTTAAAATGTTATAATAAGATACATCTAACAAATTGAAGACCAACAAATTGATTCACTTTATAATTTTAATAAATTTTTGGTAATTATGTAAAATAAAATATAATTTAAATTGAATGAGTTGCATAAGATTAGGGATGGCAATGGGCCGGGTCCAACGGGTCCTGGACCCGGACCCGCCCCGCCAGACCCGCCCCATCGGGTCTAGACCCGAAAAATTGGACCCGCAAGAATCGGGTCCTTAACGGGTCTGGACCCAGACCCGCACCAGACCCGGATTTAAAAAAAAAAGAAAAAGAAAAATCAAAAGCACACTTACCAGTTACCCCTGTTAGGCTTCACGATTTAGAATCAGATATTAGAAAATCATTTCTTCTCTATCTCCAATGCCCCACGCTGTCCTACGCCGCGACACCCTTACGCCACCGTCCCTTGCCGCCGGCACCCCGACGCCGCCGATATCCAGACGCCGCCACTGCTCCCGCGCCGCCACCACCAGAAAGAGGTATTTTTCCTTTTCTCATATGGGTTTAAGAAATCGACCGACATGTGAGTGCGTATGTGAGCGCGTGTTCAAATTTGTTATTTATGACTATATCTTGTTCCTCTTTTTGTGTTGATTCTGATTTTGGTGGTGAATGTTGATCTGGATCTCATTTATTTTGTGGGTTCATACTTGTATTGCTCTACTGTTTCATGAATTCAAGAAATGAAAAGGACAATGGCTTAATTCTTGAATATGATTGTAAAAATGAAGTCTTTAATCAAGAGATTGTGGTTGCTTACCATGTGTTCTTTTCGCAAATGAGAAATGAAAAGGACAATGGCTTAATTATTGAAATATAACAATATTATACTGCAAATCCTAAAGTTTGAGTAATTTCAACTACATTCATTGTTTGATTTCGCAAATGAGTTACTCTAATTCTAATTTGGTTCCATAATTTCTCTCTGATTTTATAATAATAACACTATCTTGAATGAGAACCAAGGCTCCACATCAGGTTGTTTGGAAACACTGTTGTTTTATGAGAAGACACTGGGATGTTTAAAAACAGGACTTCTTAATATGTTTCAAGATCAGGAAATGTGATATACAGTTTATTCATATGTTGTATTACTTTGTTGAAAAGCTGATTGGTGCTGTTGTAAGCTGGTTTGATTGAATAGGATTTGTAGGATAGCCACTCAAGCAATCTTATCCTTCTATTTTTTGTTTGATTGAAAACTTGCATGTAAGTACTTGAATATGTGCATGTGTAGCTGTAAGTGGAAATTGACTATCTATCCATGTTATTCTCTGTTTGTAAGTGGAAATTTTGAGTTATTCTCTAATTGAACTTTGTCATCTATATTTAAGCAAATTAGACAAGTGATATGGAATCTGGCCAAGGTTCTTTTGGTCATGGAGGAAGTAACACCCCCACAAGGGAAGATGATTTGGAGGAGGATTTAGGCTTGGGAGAGGGTGAAATAGGATCTGTTATTGGAGAAAAGAGGAAGAGAACTTCTACTGCATGGAAGCATTTCAAAAGAGTGAAGATTGGCGATACGTATTACGCGATTTGTAACTATTGTGGCGCTCAACTCACAGCTAGAGTTGAATCGGGAACTAGTAACCTAATTAAGCATTTTAAAAAAACTGTAAGAAAAGACAAGGAGCTCATCGTCCAAGCCCACAAGAACTTGCAGAACATGTGTTTAGCCAAGAAGACTCACGAACTAAGCTCGCGGAGATGGTTATACTACATGATTATCCTTTAAGCATTGTTGAGCATATTGGTTTTCGGGAATTTGTTGCTAGCCTTCAGCCATATTTCAAGATGATTTCAAGGAACACATTGAAAAAAGATATATTGTCGATTTACGAGTATGAGAAAACGAAGTGCTACAAGTTGTTGGAGAAGGTTAATTGCCAAATTGCTATTACAACTGATAGGTGGACATCTAACAATACAAAAAAGGGTTATATGGCAATTACTGCACATTATGTCGATGATTCTTGGAATTTGAGAAGTTGTATTTTGAGGTATGTTTCAGTTCAAGTATTTTATCGTATATTTATGTAATTTTAAATACATACTTATATTATTTAATTATTTCATATAGGTTTGTATATGTTCCGGCTCCACATAGTGCTGAAGTGATCTCCGATGTGCTACTTGGATCATTGATGGATTGGAACATAGATAGAAAGGTGTCAACAATTACAGTGGATAATGCCGCCTACAATGATTCCATGCTAGCTATTTTATTGAAGAAACTATCACAGTCACATTTACCTTTAGAGGGTAAGGTATTGCATATGCGATGTTGGGCTCATATTTTAAATTTAATCGTGCGAGATGGTTTGGAAGTAATTGCGAAGGCTATTGATAGAGTACGTGATAGTGTTGTATATTGGACTGTTTCCCCTGCTAGAATAGAAAAAATTGATGAAGTTGCAGCCCAAACGCTCGTTGCTTGCACGAGGAAATTATCCCTTGACTATAGAACTCGGTGGAATTCAACCTATTTGATGCTAGAAACAGCAATTGAGTATAAGGATGTCTTTCAACGATTGATGATTCGAGAGAAAAACTACAAATGCCTACCTACTGAACAAGAGCGGCTGGATGCGACTATAATTTGTGAGAAGTTGAAGATTTTCTATGATGCGACTCTCACATTCTCGGGTACACTTTATCCCACCTCTAACCTTTATTTTTCAAAAATTTGCAATATCAAATTGAGATTAGATGATGGTTGTCGAATCCACCAATTAATAATCCTAAACTACTAAACACAATAAATTGTGTATAGTGGCAAAGGGTCGATCCCACAGAGATTGGATGGTCTCGTAGTTCTCCAATAGCCAAGTGAACGAAGCAACAAAAATTAAAGGGGGGGAGGTTAACGTAATTAAAACAAACTAACTTAAAGCACAAAATCAGATTTCTTCAACTATCTAAAGCTGAAAAAAAAAGAGAGTTGTGAAGGTTGATTATGAGTGAGATGTCTTAGCTCCGTTGTTACTTCATTCCATGCCTGTATCTAATCCTTGATGCAAAAATCGAATCTAAGCAAATGGTAGATTAACTTACAATAGATAAGAAGCTTATCTATATCATCCTTTCTTATTGTTAACTTAATCAAGAGAAGCTCATCAATTAAATTCTTACCACATAGCAGTCCCGCGAACAAGTATCTAGGATTTAACTATATGATAGCATTGAGCACCAAAAGGACATTAATCATGATCCAAAATCTCAAGAAGCTTGGACTTATGAAATCATATTATGCATGCCTCACCATTTTATTGAGTAAACATGGTGGTAAACTCTCAATGATGTGCAGTTCTTTTATACCTTTACAAGACTATTACGTATCAAGTATCAGTATAACCTTATCAAGTTGTTATCTAGGCATCGATTGATCAGAAAGATAATTTGAAAACAACTCATATAAATACGTTCAAAGCATGTATAAATACCATAGATTAAATTCATATTCACTCACTTAGATCTCATAAATATTGGCAAGGAATAAAGATACAACCTAACTAAGACAAATATGTTCAGCTGTTGTTCATATTTACAGAATAGATAAGGCTAATAAACTGCTAAGAAACTGAATTTAAACCAACTAAATTAAGCTACAAAAGATGTACTAAAGTATTTTATAATCTAAGCATGAAATTCAACTAAAAAGAGGAAAGGAAAAGGGATTTCTTGCTCTTGGCCGAAACAGGGGATTCAACTCCTGTTCTTGCTCTGCTCCAGCAGCTCCAGCTGCTGCGTAACTTCCTCTCCAGCCCCCAAAGCTGAATTATCAGCCCTTTTGCCTTCTAATTCTAGCTTATATCTCCAAGTTTGCAAGTTGCGCACACAAACCAAGGCAAAAGTGCTTTTGCAACTCCCAAAATCGTAATCTTCAGTCTTGAGACGCACAAAACTGAGCTAGAGCAGCTGCATGTATGCCAGCTGTCCCAACAAGAGGATTCAGCCGCACTTGTTGACCGTGGTCTGCTGTACGCGCATTAGCCTTAGGGATGATCATGCATTGGGGTCATGGCTCAGGCATTTTCAACACTTAGCATCTTTTTCTTCACAATTCTGCCAAATCCCTCATTTCTCAATATGATTCTGCAAAAGCCAAATAAAAGCAAATTAAGTAGAAATCTAATCCAATTCAGGGGGAATTAAAGAGATTTTCATGTAATTTATGCATACTATCAAATCCCCCCACACTTAGACTTTTGCTTGTCCCTAAGCAACAACTTTCTATTCCTAACAAACTGCAAGATGATCCTCAACAAACCACATCAGCCCCACAGTTTCTCAATGAGAAAATATGAACACTAAAATGAGTTGAATAACAAGTCTCCACAGCCTTCAAGATGGAAAAGAACAAATCTTAAGTGTTTAACTTGCTAGAGAATGTTAAGGAATTTAGAATTCATTTAATCATGCACATTTACCATGTAGCAATTACAACATATGATCAAAGGGTGCTTGTTCTGGACTGTCTAAATTCCAACAAAACAAAAAGATAAAGTGAGGGTTCCAACATAACACTTATACCAAAATTCAAAACGTTGTCTATTTCGGGTGTCATAATACCGCTTTGGTAATATATGACTATCCCTAGACTGCACTTAGTGCATCACTCATGGTCACCCATTTTTTTAATTTATGATTTATATTCAGCCTTTGGTGACCAGCGGAGTGAAACGAGCGGATTGCATCAAGCAAATGGCTGTGACAGCCTTATTCAGAGAGCAATGGCTTAAAAAGCCTTATTCAGAAACTAATGGCATTACAGCCTTATTCATAACCCTCAATCAACATTAACATTAGCATTCAGCATCAATAACATTCCTTAGACAGTCCAAAATTTACACACTTTTTCACACATGAAGGTCCAGTTTAAGCATGCAATTTCAATTTTCATCCATTAATCCAAATTCAAAAACATTCTCTATCAGAGCGAAAGAACTTATAAATTTGATCAATTCCAAGAATCAGACATGGAAATTCATGTTATTTCAACCAATTTTTCATGTTCAAAAGTTCTCAATTCAAAACATGTTGCACATGGTCAAGTTCAAACTAACACAACTGCACAAAAACACCCCAAAAGGAACTAAGGACCTGAGCAAAAAGAGCTAGAAAGACTAACAACTAGGCTATCAAATTAGGCAGAAATAAAATAGGACCAATCAAACAAACATGCAAAATAGTCATCTTTACATGCTTTTCATCCTCTACTAATCCAGCCAAAATATTCATAAACTACCAGAATATCTCCCCCACACTTATTCCACATTATCCTCAATATATAATAAAAGAAAAGGTAAGAGCATGAGGACTCCCCTGAATGTATTTATCGAAACTGTCAGGGATTCATGAGGCTAAGGGATGATCATCCTTTGCGGTCTGGGTCCTGGAGCCCTGTTTCTGCCATAATCTGAAAATTACACAAAAAGCGGTCCTTAGCCAAGAAACATAGAGAAACACGAACTAAATAACAGCAAATCAAAAAGGATTGGGTTGCCTCCCAACAAGCGCCCTTATTTAACGTCCTAGGCTAGACGATGTGTTACATAACATGTCTTCAATTAAAATCCTTCACATCTTTCATTGGAAAACCTGAATAAAATCCTTTCAAATAATGCATGTTCAATAATAACAGGTCTTCCTCATCAGAATGGTTGAAATCCCCTACATTATAAATCAACATGTGAGTACATAGATAAGCTCTCATCCATTTAGAATTCAACTTATTAGGAAATAGAGTAAATAAGGATCGACAAAACAACCACTTAGCTTCAAGAGAGCAAAATTTCCTAAAAAGTGAATGAGAGAGAACTAAAAACATCTTTATCATCACAGTCCAACTCAAAAGATGCACCACATGGAAGGGGACTAATGAAATCCATATCATTTAAACAAAACAACTCACTAGGAGACTTTATGGAATCAAACATAGCAAATTTAACAACATTTCCATTAAAGTCCATTGTGAGTGTATGGTCAAACTCATTGATTTTTGTCTTAGATATATCAAGAAAGGGTTTTCCTAGAAAAACATCATATGAGTTGTCAACTACAAAGAAGTCTATGGGAAAAATCATGCCATCAATTTCAATCAAAATATTTTCCAATATGCCCTTAGGATAAACAACTGTTCCATCATCAAGTTTAATGATCATACCTATTTTTCTCATGGAATTAATATGCAGTTGTGAGCAAATAGACAAAGGCATCAAATTTATAGAGGAACTATAATCACATAAGGCTCTATCAATTCCAATAGTTCCTATTTTGCATGGAAGAGCAAATAAACTTTTGACATTACTCACTTGAGGTATCTTTCCTTGAAGGATATCAGAGAAATTCTTTCGAATACTTACTTTCCCGTAACAAGGCATACTTTTCTTAGTTGCACATAATTCTTCAAGAGAATTCATATATTGAGGCATAGATTTAATTACATCAAGTAAAGGAACATTTACCTCAACATTGTAAAGTGCCTTTAGGAACATTGATTCATCATTTTGGAACTCTGATTCATCTTTTTGAAACTCAACATACCTCTGTACAGTTGGCTTTGAGCTGATCAAAGGCTGAGATTGTACAGCAGGTCTGGACTCCTCGTATGACCTTAAGCTATGGTCATGCCATATGCTCATATCTGTTGTACAGTCCTGCTCTGTTTCAATACCAGAAATTTATACTGCTGTATTATGCTCTGTTCCAGCCCCTGTTTTCTTAAGTGAGTGTTGTCCTTCTTCAAACTCCTGCTTACTCTTCAATTTATCCACGGAAGAAGTTAATTGGCTCAACTCGTTCTTCAAGCTTTGAACGCACGTTTGGAGTTCTTGCATATTGTTCCTTGTCCCTTGTTGATATTGTTGCATATTTGATCTTGTCTCCTGTTGAAATTGTTGTGTATTAATCATAAATGCTTTAAACATTTCTTCAAGAGACGTACCTAAATTGGAAGATGATGGATATTGTTGTGGTGGTTGAAATGCACTAGTTGTGTGATTAAAATGATGATCATTCCGTGCGGGCTGTAGTTCCTCATCAAGTAATGGACACTTATCTGTTTTGTGAGGTCCCGTACACACTCCATATGGATCAGTTATAGGCTGCAAATGATAGAAAGGATCACCAGTGAGCAAAGGACATCCATTGGTTAGATGGCTTCCCATACAAATACCACAAATATCACTTTGAGAGCTTAAATCCATTGATGACAGCATGTTGAATCTTTCAACTGACTTCTCTGCACAAAAACAAACACTAAGCTATCAAAAGAAAAACAAAACCAATTAGAACCAATCCCCGGCGACGGCGCCAAAATTTGATGGTTGTCGAATCCACCAATTAATAATCCTAAACTACTAAACACAATAAATTGTGTATAGTGGCAAAGGGTCGATCCCATAGAGATTGGATGGTCTCGTAGTTCTCCAATAGCCAAGTGAACGAAGCAACAAAAATTAAAGGGGGGGAGGTTAACGCAATTAAAACAAACTAACTTAAAGCACAAAATCCGATTTCTTCAACTATCTAAAGCTGAAAAATAAAGAGAGTTGTGAAGGTTGATTATGAGTGAGATGTCTTAGCTCCGTTGTTACTTCATTCCATGCCTGTATCTAATCCTTGATGCAAAAATCGAATCTAAGCAAATGGTAGATTAACTTACAATAGATAAGAAGCTTATCTATATCATCCTTTCTTACTTTTAACTTAATCAAGAGAAGCTCATCAATTAAATTCTTACCACATAGCAGTCCCGCGAACAAGTATCTAGGATTTAACTATATGATAGCATTGAGCACCAAAAGGACATTAATCATGATCCAAAATCTCAAGAAGCTTGGACTTATGAAATCATATTATGCATGCCTCACCATTTTATTGAGTAAACATGGTGGTAAACTCTCAATGATGTGCAGTTCTTTTATACCTTTACAAGACTATTACGTATCAAGTATTAGTATAACCTTATCAAGTTGTTATCTAGGCATCGATTGATCAGAAAGATGATTTGAAAACAACTCATATAAATACGTTCAAAGCATGCATAAATACCATAGATTAAATTCATATTCACTCACTTAGATCTCATAAATATTGGCAAGGAATAAAGATACAACCTAACTAAGACAAATATGTTCAGCTGTTGTTCATATTTACAGAATATATAAGGCTAATAAACTGCTAAGAAACTGAATTTAAACCAATTAAATTAAGCTACAAAAGATGTACTAAAGTATTTTATAATCTAAGCATGAAATTCAACTAAAAAGAGGAAAGGAAAAGGGATTTCTTGCTCTTGGCCGAAACAGGGGATTCAGCTCCTGTTCTTGCTCTGCTCCAGCAGCTCCAGCTGCTGCGTAACTTCCTCTCCAGCCCCCAAAGCTGAATTATCAGCCCTTTTGCCTTCTAATTCTAGCTTATATCTCCAAGTTTGCAAGTTGGGCACACAAACCAAGGCAAAAGTGCTTTTGCAACTCCCAAAATCGTAATCTTCAGCCTTGAGACGCACAAAACTGAGCTAGAGCAGCTGCATGTATGCCTGCTGTCCCAACAAGAGGATTCAGCCGCACTTGTTGACCGTGGTCTGCTGTACGCGCATTAGCCTTAGGGATGATCATGCAATGGGGTCATGGCTCAGGCATTTTCAACACTTAGCATCTTTTTCTTCACAATTCTGCCAAATCCCTCATTTCTCAATATGATTCTGTAAAAGCCAAATAAAAGCAAATTAAGTAGAAATCTAATCCAATTCAGGGGGAAATTAAAGAGATTTTCATGTAATTTATGCATACTATCATTAGATGAGTGGTTGTTGAGTCCCGTTGAGATGACTAGATTTATGGCGAGAAAGATGTTAGAAAAGTATGACAAGTATTGGAGAACTTTTAATGCCATAATGGGAGTTGCTGCAGTACTAGACCCGAGATTCAAACTAGAACTCATGGAATTCTACTTTTCACTAATTTATGGAGAAAATTCAGACACCAAAAATGCCAAAGTAGATGATATTCGAAAAGATTGTTATGATATGTTGGCATATTATAAGTCTAGAGCTGCAGTTTCCGGGGAAGGTGGCTCGAATGTGAGTGGTGTAGGATCTAGGGGAAGTAGTATTGGTGATTCTAGTGATCCTTTGGCGGCATTTGATAGATTTGTGTCTTCAAAGACTACATCCACTTCCGTATTATCTCAGACCTCTGAATTGGATATATATCTCAATGAAAATGTCTTGCCAAGAACTGAAGAGTTTGATGTGCTTAGTTGGTGGAAAACAAATGGGATTAAGTATCCTATTTTACAAAAGATGGCGAAAGACATTTTAGCGATCCCTGTTTCAACCATTCTATCCGAGTCTGCTTTTAGCACTAGTGGAAGATTGATTAGCCCTCACCGTAACAGACTTAACCCAACTACTTTGGAGGCATTAATGTGTGCTCGACGTTGGTTATGGACTTCCACTGGTATGAAGGGTAAGTAAAATTGATTTATTATTTTTATTAATATAATTTTGTACAAATTGTTAATAATTCTTTCTAATAATTCATGTAGGTGTTTGTCCATCCCTATTTGATGATGAAGAAGAAGATGTTGAAGAATGTATTAGCGAAAGTGAGACTTTAGCTCGTGGTTCATTTTCTTTATGATTGTAAATGTGGTGGATTTTGTTAGTTGGAATATTTCAAGAATTACTGTAAGTTATATAGAGAATTAACACATTTGATATATGCTAATGTTTAACAACAGTTGCGTTTTAGTTTTTCATATGATATTCTGGCAGTTATAAAGTTTGGATGGAAGAGGATTGTGAAATATAAAGTTTGCATATGTTTAATACTGTCATTATTATGTTCCAAACACAAATTCCATTATGCTCTGCGAGAGATTACAAATTAAAAAAATTAAATTAAATTAAATTTTTTGTAAAAGTATTATCAAGTTCGTTAGAGCTTCTTCATGCCATTATTATTAGAATATTATAAGTTGAGAATTGCTATTTTTCAATTATTATTAGGTCGTATAACTTTAATGGTATATAAACATAGCCACAATCAGTGAGAAAATTAGGTATACGAGAGAATTAATACTATTTTAGCTAGATTTTAGCCATCCCTAGTTACATTAGTTATATATATCACATATTACAGTATTAATATAAAGTAGGGACATATATTGTAAACCGTCACAAACACAAAACATTCATGTACATGAGATTTGTAACACCCGAGCGCAAGGTGTCACATCCCCCGCACCGAGACCCGACCCGAATATGAAATGGACGATCCATACCCGAGCTAAATCACGGCGAACGGGGACATACACACACTCTATGCTAGGCGGGACTAACCCTCGAACCATAAAATCAGAATAAACATTAAAGTGGAAGCAATAAACGGACATACATCATGTATATATATACAATGAGCATCACAGTTCCAAATTTCAATTCATATACATCACCAATTGCCGTCATGGCTCAAAACAAGTACGCTCCAATATAATATCCATATACAATGATCAAAAGTGTAATATGTTAGTGTAAGACCAAAATATAAGGACTAAAAGACGAATGCAAGACCTATGACTCGAATTCCCGCCTAGCTCCCTTAACACCTGCACAACACAACTGAAAGCCAAACGGGTTCAGTCCAAAAGGGACTGGTGGGTATAAAAGCGGGGCATAAATATAATATACGACAGTATTTAACAATCACATGCAAGCTATAATCCCAAGTGAGGTTTTAAAGAATTTCCGAAGTGGGCGAATAGAAATCATCAAAAGGGATTATAACGATTCATTTACACTAGGTCAAGGTCATTAGTGGCCCGGCGAGTGGGCGTGCATTATCTCCAACCAACACCTCGTGTAATTCATTAACATTCATTAATTCTTTCTTTTCATGCATATCATTCTTTCGTGCGCATTCAATAACATTTACACCTTCTTCCTTCGGGTTGGTGGCGGGTTGGCAAGGCCCATCCACCCATTCATTGACCAAAAGGGGAACATGACTCCCCAGATGGCACTCAGCGTTCATTCCTCGCTAACTCCTAACGAGGTCCGGTTACGCCGTTCATTAGTGGGACTAGTGTGAGGGTTTACCGTCAGCCCATGCCTTCTTGGATCCCCACTCACACCAAGTCCCTGAGCCCCATTCATTGTGAACATTCATTCATTCTCGCCAAAACATTAGGTAGGATTCATGAAATAAGGGCTTTACGTTTGCAATCATTTACTCGAGAAAAGACTCAATATATATATATATATCGTATTACTTTGGCTTAAAACTTTTCACATAGGGAGATATATCGGGTCGTTTTATCTAAGTAGAAGAGAAACCCACCTTAAACGGCAACAAGGAGAACACACGAGCCTCACAGATCGGCCTCGTCTCCAACGGACTCAAAATCTGTGCAAGAGAGGTGAAGTGAGACTCAATATGACCAAATAAGACGCTCGGCAATGAAATGATTATGATATGAATGTATAAGAGATGTTATAATGTAATGAACACGTTCATGTGCATTATTAAGGAATTTAAATCATATACTCAAGTCATTCACTTTCATTCGACATTAGAAGCGTTCAGTTTCATTCGAATTCATAATTCCACATTTTCAATCAAATTAATTCAAGAATTTCAGATATAATCAAAGCGCGTATTAAATCACATTTAAAATTAGAAAATAAACAATTAAACACATTTAATTTAAAATTGGAAATTAAATTAAACATGAAATAGGTAACAATTAAATTCTATCATTCAATTAAATCAAATTGATCCACGAATTTCAAATAATGAATATAACATGTAGTATAACAAGTTCATAATTAGAAAATAGGTAAATAAAAACATGTAAGTCATGTTCGGAAATTAAATAACACAAATTAAAATAACACTTAAATTTTAAAGTTTAAATAAATTAAACAACATTTAAATATATGTAACATTAAACTTGGAATAAATAAATAAATATATATATATATATATATGTACCATTACATTTCATGCACAATTCTATCACAAGCACGTAACACACATGCATGCATTTATACCAACAAAATCCATGCACGACTTCTTGTATAAACCATGCATGCAAATTATCTATCTATCTATATATATATAACATGCATGAGTGTTTATTACATGTATATATATATACGTATATAAAGAAATGCATGCAATTCATACACAATTACCAATTCCATGCATGTACAGTTAGAATACAAGATATATATACATATAGCAAGCATACAACCAGCCTGCTTGCAAGAAGAAAAGGAAAGTAGCAGCAGCAGTACACAGCAACACAGCAGCAACACGCATGAAATTACAAGGTGACACCCCCGTGTCACCCACAAAGAACAAACCGAGACACCCCCGTGTCTCGTTACAGAGGTTTCAGACCACCCTTGCACCCCCGTTCCATGCTGAAAAGAAACAGATCGACACCCCCGTGTCGGAACGCACCAGCTCAACCATTACGCAGGCTTATCCCCTGTTTCTGGGCGTAAATCACAGCAACAACTAAAGCTACAAACAAGCAGAAGATGCAGCAATACAAGGCATGAAAAGCAGCAACAACTCAGCCCTAACAATTCCCACAAAGCCATGAAAACTAACAGCAAAAGCAAGGAAGAAACGCAGCAGTTTCAGCAGCAATTTAACGCAGCAACACAGCAGAAAACAGAGCATCACCAATCCCATCTTCAACCAACATATTCAGGTAAGTTAAGGTCACAAATATGAAGCAAAAAGACTCCAATTCCACATACAAACTCAGCCCCAAGCAAGCTCAAACGCAGAAGCAGCAATACGAATGAAGAAGAGGGGAAAAATTCCATTTTCATTCAAATTCATTAAGGGTAACTCAACCAATTCTCAACCATCAGCTAAAACATCTCCATAAATGAATAGAAGATATCAAAACAATCATATTCATGCTTGGAATCAATCAAATTCAACAAGAAACAAAAGAGATCAACAATTTTGCTCTAAACCTATTATTTCGAAATCAGCCAAGAAACTCATGAAACCATGATCAAATTTGGGGATGAATGAATGAAAATGACTCATATTGAATGTAAATAACATATCCAAGCTTACCTTGTTGATTAATGGAGGTTTGGAAGGAGATTTGAGCTTGAATCTCTTGGTAGGGCTTGAGCTATGGGAAAAACTGGGAAACAGGAGATGTTTGGGATATTTTCAGCATGTGGAAAGGGTTATCTCGGTTTGGGGGGTTAATGGGTGAATAAAGGGTTGAGTTAGGGTTCCATAGAGTCTAACCATGGTTAATTTGGTCAACAATTGAATAAGCTATGGTCATTTTAGTGCAGCAAGGTCAGTTTCATCGCCGTTTCATTTTTCGGTTGAATTTCGGAGGTCCAAATGACGTTAGAAAAATATAAGGCTAAGTTCACTAAACTCGAATTTTCGTTACGAGTTCATCAAAGTTGACGGAACTCAAATCTGAGTTCCCGAGCTCAAGATATTAAATACGGAACCAAGGGTGCGTTAATTGCTCGTTAGCCCCCGACTTGGATTCCAAAATTAAAATTAAATCCGAAACACATGCAAATGAATCCGAAAATACGAAACGAACAAATATTCATATACAAGACATGTATAAGATCAACATATTAAATTTGCACGAAATTTCGGTATCAAATTAAATAGAAACGAAGCACGTAAATGCCACTCATACACAATATAACAATAAAATTCATAATATTATAAATAATATAAAAACACATGCGTATATATATAATTTATAATACATGCATGCATAATTAATTATAAATATAAAATGCATACAATTATATTCATGCACACGTACACAATTAACATATATATTTATATTATATAAATATATTTAATATTAGTATCATTAAAATAATATATATATATATATATATATATATATATATATATATATATATTTAATATTAATATTATTAAAATAAAATAATTAACATTTAATACATTTAAAAAAATAAATTAAATATGTAAAACACTTATAATTAATTATTCACGTAATTTGAGAAACACATACGTCATGCTATACAAAATAAGAAAAACGGGGGCGTTACAACCTCTCCCCCTTAAAAGAATCCGTCCTCGGATTCACTATCTGTCTGAAAACAATCAATGAAGGAACCCCGTTCCTCACAAACAACAAAGAGAGAATCCCCGTCTCTCAAACATCAATGAGAGAACCCCGTCTCTCAAGAGCAACAAAGAGAGAACCCCGTCTCTCAAAAGCAACAAAGAGAGAACCCCGTCTCTCGAAAACAGCAAAGAGAGAACCCCGTCTCTCGAAAACAACAAAGAGAGAACCCCGTCTCTCGAAAACAGCAAAGAGAGAACCCGTTCTCTCAAAAACAGAAAAGAGAGAACCCCGTCTCTCGAAAACAACAAAGAGAGAACCCCGTCTCTCGTAAACAAGCAACGAAGTTCAAAATACAAAATACAGCCATAACGAAGAACAAACACCAAGGAGAAAACATCAAAATATCCGATTATGGAAACTTAGTCAAACAATAACATAAAGCCAGAGAACAATCATCACTTACTTACATCCAATATCGATTGTACAACCATAATTAATAAATCAAAGAGTCAAAATGCAAATTAGCAAAATTATTTAAATTAACAATGCGTGTATGCGTATGCCATGGATGTCTGAGGTACCGTTCACCGTAGTCACGAAATTTAAAATTGTGTGTTATGGTTGTCCAGTATAGATCTGTCCCGAAGATAAATTCAGTGCTCAGTTCGTCTTTAACCTCTTCAGGGTATCCCGGTGAAGCAATTGATGAATCCTTTAAGGATTATACTCTTAGATCCCTTCTGACTTTTATTGCTACTCAACTTCTTCAGTCCTTCCTCAACCCCTATTATATTCTTTCAGTCGGACTAACTCTTTCAAGTAATCCAATTGACATTCACTTTTGCATTTAGAATACTTGTTCCGAGTCCATATCTTCCATCCTTACCCATATCGGTGCTTAACATATCCCCATGGATAACCACTCTGGACAACCTTGATGATTCAACCCCGACCTTAAGATGTTTATTCTTATAGCCTCTTTCAACACAAATAATTTCCCATCTCCCATTCCTATTATCCGTTCATTCCCTTTTGACCCCCTGAAGGTTATATTCGATAATTGGTCCCAGATTTCTTAAATCGAAGACAGAAGGTTCTTGATGATTCTTGAAATTTGATGTCAATCCTCCAATCATTATCCTTTTCTATTTGGTCCCTTCTTAAGTTTCCTCCTGGATTACTATTGATATAACCAATAACTCAATAATAATGTCTTGGACCCCTTTGTACTTCATTGAACTACTCTTGATTGACACCATTCCATTATATGCTAACTTGATTCGATTTTCCCTTGTTAATACTGACTTAGGAGTTCAAAAAAAAAAAAAAAAAAATTCCTTTATAATTCCATCACCTCCAGATCTGAATTCCATACGTAGAAATGTTCAATGAGCCATTTCCCTTATATCCCGTAAAGTCTTCACCCAAATTTAGTAAGTAGCTTCTCTCTTAACAACTTACCCATTACATCCGTCTTATTCATTTCCAATCGCCACCAGTAAGATTTCCAAATTCTCCTTAATTTGCATCCCCGTTGTTACTACTAACATA
Source organism: Lantana camara (assembly GCA_037501455.1). Lineage (NCBI taxonomy): Eukaryota > Viridiplantae > Streptophyta > Magnoliopsida > Lamiales > Verbenaceae > Lantana > Lantana camara. Next base: position 61,547,170 of record CM074856.1, read on the forward strand.
TTCATTCGAGCACCTCTTCCATCCTCCCACTTATCTCTCGGTCATGCTCTCTCCCCCTTAAAATTTTTGTTATTACATGTCGAATTCCCTTAATCCTTCTTCTCTAAACTTATTCGATCCGAACACTCCGAAGCCAAATCTAATCTCACTTTCCTTCGGAGTTCCTTTCCACCTACCTACCCCTTACTTGAAGTTCTTTATTTTCCGAAACCATCTTCCTTATCATGTGCCATCCTGTTATTGCTTTTCCTCATCATCCCGATGTGGCCAGTCGAAAAGATACTTGATGAGTGAGGTGAAAGAACTTCCTGCCAAATAAACACTAAAATGCATGTCGGGTAAAGATGTCAATGCATAAGTCACGTTAACACCAAGCCATCATTCAACACATTAGCGCAGCGAAACCAAATAGAAATGCACGGATAAACATAAGGCCGAAAGAATAAATAATTGATGCGAAGTATGATGCACGTGCTATAAATGTTTTGAAACCTGTCACCAATGTGGTAAGTTGTTAGCTCAATAACTTTTCCTCGTTCCTCCAATCCCGAGGTTACTTGACTTGGTGATTATTCCTTGCCTTTCCCACGGTCTTCGAGGTTCCATGAATCTTTATAAATCAACTTGTATCTTCCACTATCTGAGATTGTAATTTCTTGATCCCTAATTCTTCCACGTCCAAGGAGTTAGCATTCAAACTTCACCTCGAACTTCGACTCCTACCCTAATCATCACCTTGACCAAGATTCCCGTGATTATCGTTTATGAGTTTCAATTGTTACATTGAACTTGTTTTCCAATTGCTTCTACTTAAGCGCATGATTTCCTTGCAAAGAGTCTCTCCCCGAGAATAATCCTTCACCTAGTCTTTGCCTTTCTTTAGCGTTCCCATTGGTTGCTCCATGTAGCACCCCAAGCGGTGGGGCACCACACCCCCGCACTATGACCCGACACGTGGTACGAAATGAAAAGTCCGCACACGCACCAAGTCACAGCGAACGGGTGACAAACGAAAAATCCAACCTAAGCTAGGCGGTACATAACCCTGTACAAGTAAAATATGCAAAAACCCGAATGCGGAAGCGATGCAAAATATGAACTAACAAAAACTTTAATCAACAAACATAAATAAACGGGTTCAACTAATTCCACGAACCTGTCCTAACCTATCCCGAATTCAAACATACAACAAAGACGGGTTCAACTAATCCAAGCCCTGTCCTAACCTGTCCCGAAAATTCATATAATCAAAGCATAAACATCATCTTGTACAGAACATACTATATACATAATTTTCATACATAATTCGGAACAAAGTACTTAACAAAAATCAAACGGACTGACACAGACTCGACAGACCCGACTCAAAATCGCCTAGCTCGAACTCCAACAACTTGCACCTGCAAACTAAAAACATAGGTAGGGCGAGGGCCAGTCCACTAACTGAGTGAGGGGGCTGAACTCACACACACTATACATAATAAGGAGCAGAGCACGTATCAAAAGAAAGATTATGAACCGGGACTAGGGTTTTGCATACCAAAACCATTTTCGAATCATACTTGCACAATTTTCAAACAAAACTTATACATATCTTATCTTATCCAAATTATAACATACTGAGTTTAATCGTATCATATCAAAAGAGAAAGCTCCTATCCCGTTTCATAATCAACATAACATATCATATTCATATACCCGGCGAGTACGGGTCTCCCACCTTACTTCCATATCGAATCATACGTATCATATCAGAAACCAACAAATATCATAAACAATCCAACCCCAACACCATGTAGTTCGGGGAGCAAACCCTCACTACTCATACAGATACAAACACACACGGGGTAGCTAACCCACACTGTGCCTTCCCCGGTTATCCACCGAGGGCTCAAGATACCACGCCTTCCCAACCTCCCTAGGTCGCACGTGAATATCTCAAATGAGAACGTGCACAGGGGTCATAACCGGCGACCCCATGGTCGTCCTGGGTCTCCCTTACCCACCTCTCGGGGCCCAACACAACAGAACATAGCATAACAGAACAGATCATAACTCGCTACACACCAAACTTATCATATCGTATCAAAATCATACTTACGTACCTTATCGAAGCATACCTTACCTTGCAACTTAGCATATGCTATAGACGTACCTCTCCGTGTCATCCTAATCCGTAGCTAGCTTGAAGACACACGGTTTGGAGCATAGCCTCGTTGCAAAACATTTCAAGCTTATATATGCTCGTACATATACAGTTCGAAAACCTTTAACCGTATGACAAATTCATAAACATATCATATAAACACATATCTATTATATAAATATAATAGAATAATCACATGCAGGCTTGAAAACGAGCACAAAGGGTTGTAGGTCGCTGTAACTAAAACAAAATCCTAAAACCTCACCTGGCACCAAACAAAGCCAAACCCAAAGCAAATGGTCCACCCCGGAACCTGCACGACTCACTTGTCACCACCCCGGGTGCACCTGAACCAACTGAGCACACAAAACACAACACAGGGCTCAGACTTAAACAGACAACCACACAGGGACGCACGGCAAATGCAATCACATAGGCAGGATTCAAATTCATATTAATTTCAAGCAAACCAAAACATTAAGGCATGTCCATAAGCATAATTAATGCAATTAAGGGAACTCGAAAGGAAATGGAATTCACATTATTTCATATCAATTCATATATTGCACATTTACAAAGCAATCAAATTAAATTTGCATATAATATTTCATAAATTTATACGTATTACAAAGCCAAACAAATCATATAATAACATGCTACAAATTCTATTTAATGATCACGAAGTTACATATCAAATTACAATTTACGTGATTAACATATTTATTTACCAAGTGACAAAGTTTAATTAATTCAAATCATTCAAGTTCACATATCACATTTCATATAAAAGCACGTAGTACGAAAACAACCAAATCACATAATAGCATACTTTGAATTTTATATAAATCTCACGAGGTTACATATCAAATTCCAATCATACTAAATTCATATAATTCCTACGTAACATGCCCGATTCATATGTTACATAATGGATTCAATTATCAAGGTTGAACAAATCAAATCAAACAAATTCATCCTATTTCAAAATTACACAAACACCCCCTCTAATCTAATCAATTAGCATAAATTCAATAAATCGGGATTCAATTTACAAATTACAAAGTCCATACTTATCATATTTCATATCATACATGATTTCATACACATAGGAGTACATTTCGATCAACAATTCAAACATATAGCAATTAATTCGCATTTAAACAATTAATTCAAATATATCCCAAATACACAAATAGATACGTAGAAAATAAACCGAGTGTTCGATTAACGAACGGAAAGCGGCAATGGACTCACCATAATGAGATGGACATTCTGTCCGAAGCCCACCGGATCGCAGCTGCCGGAGCCGTCGGAATAGTGGCTGGCTGCCGCTCGGCCACCGTCGGAGAGTGCCGGAAAAATCCCTGAAAATCACCCGTGTAAGGATTCCTCGTGCTCAATCCAATTCCTCGATCAATTTCTGCAAATTCCAAGCCAATTGTTTCCAATTTCAAAACCAAGAATACGAAAACCCTAAGATCTTCAAACTTCAATTACTTTCAAACCGGTGAACCAAAATGAGATCCGAAAGAGGCATCGGCTTACCCGTGATGAGCTTTACGAAAGCCCTAAGCTTTCTCGCTGGAAAAATCCCCGGAGACCTCCGCCACCGCGAACCGCCGCTGCACCGCCGCGAACCACCGCCAAACGGTTGAATCAAGAGTCGTGTGATCACAGGCCACTAGTTCTCGTCGTTCCGAACAACTTTCGTGAAGGGTCCGAGGCCAAAAGATGGCCGGAAAAGACCCCCGTTGGGCTCCGAAGTTTCTTCTGCCGCACGCCTCCCTAGAACCACCACCTACGGCCAAAATTCGGTGAAAACGAAGTCGGAAACGAACTCGGGGTAGTCGAAAACCTTGGAAAGCACTAACCTTGGTCCGAAAAAGCCGCTGGAAGGCGGCGAAACCCACCACTACAGTGTCGCGCCACCACCGCCGCGAGCTTCGGCCGGCGCGTGCGGCCCAACCGCCGTCCCGATGGTGGCGCTGCCTACGTCAGAAGAAACGCCGGGAAGCCTTCTCCATGGGTGTATGGCGCGTGTCGCCGGAAAATGGCCGGAGGCCACCGTGATCAGGCGGCAAAGTGGAGGCTCCGCCACCTCCTCCAGCCGCGTCTGAAATTCCGCCGTATCTCCGCCACCGTTCGTCGGTTGGTCGAGTTCTTGGTACGGTTGTGACCGCGTCGTCGAGATAATCGAAATGGACTATTCATACGTCGAATTCCGTCGAGAAAGGAGCGAGTTCCGTGTAGTACGTGAAAACATACCGTGAGGGAGAGAGCTGAAGTCTGCTGCGTTTTGGCACGAAAAACGAGGATCCGGGTATATATCTCGGGTCCTCGTACGCGAAAACGGTCGGAAGAACGGGCTAACGAAGTCGGAATGGGGCAAACTCAGAGTCTACGGACTCGTCTCGATGCCCCGAACGCGTTAAAGGGGTCGAAAATGTCGAAAACTCGATCGAACCAGAAATGACCGAAAAACCCCTAAAAAGAGAAAATTACAAAGGGGCCCCTGAACTCTAAAAGAGTTCAAAATAAGGCCACGAAAAAATATAAAATCATATAATTAAACACATAAAAAGGTTGAAACGTGGCGCACCTTATAAATCGGACGAGCGGGATGTTACACTCCATATCTTCCAATTCAGCTTGGATTTGGAAAAACGAACTCAAATCTCGTTCTCAATATCGCCACCTTCCCTGTATTTGTGTTTACCCAGGTACTTGCCTCTCTCTACTCCCTTCCAGACTCGTTTCCCATCTTAATCGAAATCCAAAGCACCCAAATCCGACTCTTTCCGGTCTTAACTTCAACAAACTTGATTTCAAATCACTAGGCTTAGTCAGAAATCCTTCTTTGTCGATCCTTGGTGCACAACTCCTACCGGACCCATTTTATCTTAACTTCTCTTAATTATTGATACCTCTTCAATGATCCAAATCCGGAATCAAAATACCTTCAAGGTTTGTTCACTTCATTCATTAGGTTGAAAGATCCCGTTGCATCCAATCAAAGGCACCTTATGTGGCAGAGCCGTATATGTCAATCTTCTAGGTCATAACCATGTCACAATCAATCCTTATTTCACCAAGTGTCCTTCTACCACCGCATCTCTAAATTCGAACCTCCCATTCCGAATCCTAATCCTTGAACTCTAGCTCCCTCTAAAAAACCTCACATCTCGAATTCTCTACATTCTTCCCGGGTGTATCCCTCATAGATTGCATGCCTCAGGAAGAACTAGCAATAGATCGTCTTTATCGTGGAACTTGGCCGTGGTTTTATATTATCTTTATAACCTGTAAATCATAACTCATTTCGAAGGTATATGCATGCGATTAGGGCATGCATATGACACATATTCAACACGAAAGACACGGATCCAGTATAAAATGCAACAGGTAATTCGACAAGAATAAAAGAAAGATAATTTCATGTTCAAAATCGATGCAATGTGCACATTATCACGTAGTTCCTATGCCGAACGACCTAAACTGACCCACACGACACGAGAGCCCGAGTTTTGCAACCCGTAGCTCTAATACCACTTAAGGATGTAACACCCGAGCGCAAGGTGTCACATCCCCCGCACCGAGAGCCGACCCGAATATGAAATGGACGATCTATACCCGAGCCAAATCACGGCGAATGGGGACATACACACACTCTATGCTAGGCGGGACTAACCCTCGAACCATAAAATCAGAATAAACATTAAAGCGGAAGCAATAAACGGACATATATCATGTATATATATATAATGAGCATCACAGTTCCAAATTTCAATTCATATACATCACCAATTGCCGTCATGGCTCAAAACAAGTACGCTCCAATATGATATCCATATACAATGATCAAAAGTGTAATATGTGAGTGTAAGACCAAAATATAAGGACTAAAAGACGAATGCAAGACCTATGACTCGAAATCCAGCCTAGCTCCCTTGACACCTGCATAACACAACTGAAAGCCAAACGGGTTCAGTCCAAAAGGGACTGGTGGGTATAAAAACGGGGCATAAATATAATATACGACAGTATTTAACAATCACATGCAAGCTATAATCCCAAGTGAGGTTTTAAAGAATTTCCCAAGTGGGCGAATAGAAATCATCAAAAGGGATTATAACGATTCATTTACATTAGGTCAAGGTCATTAGTGGCCTGGCGAGTGGGCGTGCATTATCTCCAACCAACACCTCGTGTAATTCATTAACATTCATTAACATTCATTCATTCTTTCTTTTCATGCATATCATTCTTTCGTGCGCATTCAATAACATTTACACCTTCTTCCTCCGGGTTGGTGGCGGGTTTGCAAGGCCCATCCACCCATTCATTGACCAAAAGGGGAACATGAATCCCCAGATGGCACTCAGTGTCCATTCCTCGCTAACTCCTAACGAGGTCCGGTTACGCCGTTCATTAGTGGGACTAGTGTGAGGGTTTACCATCAGCCCATGCCTCCTCGGGTCACCACTCACACCAAGTCCCTGGGCCCCATTCATTGTGACTATTCATTCATTCTCGCCAAAACATTAGGTAGGATTCATGAAATAAGGGCTTTACGTTTGCAATCATTTACTCGAGAAAAGACTCAATATATATATATATATATATATCGTATTACTTTGGCCTAAAACTTTTCACATAGGGAGATATATCGGTTCGTTTTATCTAAGTAGAAGAGAAACCCACCTTAAACGGCAACAAGGAGAACACACGAGCCTCACAGACCGGCCTCGTCTCCAACGGACTCAAAATCTGTGCAAGAGAGGTGAAGTGAGACTCAATATGACCAAATAAGATGCTCGGCAATGAAATGATTATGATATGAATGTATAAGAGATGCTATAATGTAATGAACACGTTCATGTGCACTATTAAGGAATTTAAATCATATACTCAAGTCATTCACTTTCATTTGACATTAGAAGCGTTCACTTTCATTCGAATTCATAATTCCACATTTTCAATCAAATTAATTCAAGAATTTCAGATATAATCAAAGCGCGTATTAAATCACATTTAAAATTAGAAAATAAACAATTAAACACATTTAATTTAAAATTGGAAATTAAATTAAACATGAAATAGGTAACAATTAAATTCTATCATTCAATTAAATCAAATTGATCCACGAATTTCAAATAACGAATATAACATGTAGTATAACAAGTTCATAATTAGAAAATAGGTAAATAAAAACATGTAAGTCATGTTCGGAAATTAAATAACACAAATTAAAATAACACTTAAATTTTAAAGTTGAAATAAATTAAACAACATTTAAATATATATAACATTAAACTTGGAATATATATATATATATATATATATATATATATATATATATATATATATATATGTACCATTACATTTCATGCACAATTCTATCACAAGCACGTAACACTCATGCATGCATTTATACCAACAAAATCCACGCACAACTTCTTGTATAAACCATGCATGCAAATTATCTATATATATATATATATATAACATGCATTTGTGTTTATTACAAGTATATATATATATATACGTATATAAAGAAATGCATGCAATTCATGCACAATTACCAATTCCATGCATGTACAATTAGAATACAAGATATATATACATATAGCAAGCATACAACCAGCCTGCATGCAAGAAGAAAAGGAAAGTAGCAGCAGCAGTACACAGCAACACAACAACAACACGCACGAAATTACAAGGTGACACCCCCGTGTCACCTATAAAGAACAAACCGAGACACCCCCGTGTCTCGGTACAGAGGTTTCAGACCACCCTTGCACCCCCGTTCCATGCTGAAAAGAAACAGATCGACACCCCCGTGTCGGAACGCACCAGCTCAACCATTACGCAGGCTTATCCCCTATTTCTGGGCGTAAATCACAACAACAACTAAAGCTACAAACAAGCAGAAGATGCAGCAATACAAGGCATGAAAAGTAGCAACAACTCAGCCCTAACAATTCCCACAAAGCCATGAAAACTGACAGCAAAAGCAAGGAAGAAACGCAGGAGTTTCAGCAGCAATTTAACACAGCAACACAGCAGAAAACAGAGCATCACCAATCCCATTTTCAACCAACATATTCAGGTAAGTTAAGGTCACAAATATGCAGTAAAAAGACTCCAATTCCACATACAAACTCAGCCCCAAGCAAGCTCAAACGCAGCAGCAGCAATACGAATGAAGAAGAGGGGAAAAATTCCATTTTCATTCAAATTCATTAAGGGTAACTCAATCAATTCTCAACCATCAGCTAAAACATCACCATAAATGAAAAGAAGAGATCAAAACAATCATATTCATGCTTGGAATCAATCAAATTCAACAAGAAACAAAAGAGATCAACAATTTTGCTCTAAACCTATTATTTCGAAATCAGCCAAGAAACTCATGAAACCATGATCAAATTTGGGGATGAATGAATGAAAATGACTCGTATTGAATGTACATAACATATCCAAGCTTACCTTGTTGATTAATGGAGGTTTGGAAGGAGATTTGAGCTTGAATCTCTTGGTAGGGCTTGAGCTACGGGAAAAACTGGGAAGCAGGAGATGTTTGGGATATTTTCAGCAAGTGGAAAGGGTTATCTCGGTTTGGGGGGTTAATGGATGAATAAAGGGTTGAGTTAGGGTTCCATAGAGTCTAACCATGGTTAATTTGGTCAACAATTGAATAAGCTATGGTCATTTTAGTGCAGCAAGGTCAGTTTCGTCGTCGTTTCATTTTTCGGTTGAATTTCGGAGGTCCAAATGACGTTAGAAAAATATAAGGCTAAGTTCAGTAAACTCGAATTTTCATTACGAGTTCAGCGAAGTTGACGGAACTCGAATCCGAGTTCCCGAGCTCAAGATATTAAATACGGAACCAAGGGTGCGCTAATTGCTCGTTAGCCCCCAACTCATATACGAATCCGAAAATACGAAACGAACAAATATTCATATATAAGACACGTATAAGATCAACATATTAAATTTGCACGAAATTTCGGTATCAAATTAAATAGAAACGAAGCACGTAAATGCCACTCATACGCAATATAACAATAAAATTCATAATATTATAAATAATATAAAAACACATACGTATATATATAATTTATAATACATGCATGCATAATTTATTATAAATATAAAATGCATGCAATTATATTCATGCACACGTACACAATTAACATATATATTTAAATTATATAAATATATTTAATATTAGTATCATTAAAATAATATATATATATATATATATATATATATATATATATATATATTTAATATTAATATTATTAAAATAAAATAATTAACATTTAATACATTTAAAAAAATAAATTAAATATGTAAAACACGTATAATTAATTATTCGCGCAATTTGAGAAACACATACGTCATGCTATACAAAATAAGAAAAACGGGGGCGTTACAAGATTTATCAAATTTACTTAAATATCCATTCAAAACATTACAAAAATGGGTTAAATGTATCAAAAATAAGTTAAGCGGAGTAAAAATGAATTAATTAGGTAAAAATGGGTTAAACGGACAAAAAAATGATAACCGGGTCTCACGGGTCTGGATCTGGACCCGGGTCCAACGGGTCCAAAATTAGACCCACCGGGTCTGGACCCGCCACCAACCGGGTGGGTCTGGACCCGTTACGGGACCCAGACCCGGCCCATTGCCATCCCTACATAGGATAATTTTCAATAAATCAATTCTAATGTAATTCTAATTATATAAGTCCATAATTCTAATTACCTGTAACGCCCCGTATTTTCAAATTATTCAGGTACACGCGCCATACGTGAGAGTTTGAGAGATAGGAACTTTCTTTTCGTTGGTATGTGTATTTAATTTCAAATTTCAATTATATGACTAATTGATTATGCTATTTAAATTCAAGTATAACATGTTACTTGCTAAATAAATGTGTAATTTCAAATTATGTACCTATTTGATCTTATATGAAGTCATTGGACTCAATTGAACTTTGAATTAAACCCAATTGCTAAGCTACCAAACCTTGAGACCCTAATTGAAGCACTTAAATTCCTAAGGGACCAAAGTGCAAATTCCATCCCTTTCTCTCCCTCTAAATCCGACACACACACCCCCTCCCCTTCTCATTCTTTTTCTTCATTTTTCTCTCCTAACAACAAGACACCCAAATCCTTCTCTTCCTCGTCCCATTCGATCCATCAAGCAAGCAAGGAGGCAAGGAGATTTCTTCCACTTTCAAGCAAGAATTGAAGCTTTGAACCTCTCTTCATCTTCTCCTTCGTCTCTCTCCAAGGTAAGTGTTGGTTTTATATGTGTATATTTATGAGAATACGTTGGGTAATAGCTAGGGTTGTGTGATTCTTGTATAATAACTTGAATCTTTGTGAGTTTCTTGGCTTGAGATGGAGTTTTAGGGTGATTTTTGTTGAGTCCTGTAGCCATTTCCCCTGTTTTTCTGTTGTTCGAGGCCTATAACACCCGCATCGATAGGCACCACATCCCCCGAACCATAAGTCCAATCCACGCCTGAAATGAAAGTCCATATATGAATCAAACACGCGGCGAACGGGTGACAAGAATAAAAGAACTCAACCTAGCTAAGCGAGGCTAACCCTTAAACCATTTACACAATGATGCAATAATTAAAGCGGAAACATAAAACATGATACTAGCATAATAAAGGAGTGCAACTCCATCATAAAATCCTAAAAGTGTAGTATCCATGGCCTACACGGCCCAAATACTACAAACTCCAAAATATATTAATACAAATCCTAAAGTATCAAAGTATGAGAGATGAACATAAGACATGCTAGACCCAAAATAAAGACTTCTTATGACTTTATTCCCCGCCTAGCATACCTACAAAACATCTAAAAACAACGTGGGGTGTCAGTCGAAAGACTGACTGAGGGGTACAAATAATTATAGCGCATGCACATGCAATTCATAACTCCGAGTAAAGTTTTATAAAATCCCAAGTGGAAAATTTAGAGAAGGTATCGCTCAGAATTACGAATATCATTTCATTAAATTACAATTTACAATAATAATACGTGGCCCGACGAGCGGGCAATTCTCCAACCTTACTCCCATAGTGTGTGCGTTAAATTCAAGTTATAAGGCGTTCATGCACGTGAATAACTATAAACGTAATCATGATCATGATAATAAACATTGTTTTCCATATTTCTTCCTCCAGGACGGTGGAAGGGTTTGGAAGGCCCAACCACGTCGTTGGTTTGTATCGAGTCGGGGGATCATGACTCCTACCCGCTCATTCGATGGGTTAACCACCGACTCAAGAATATCTCGCCTTCCTGCCACCTAAGTCGCGTGGAGATATTCTCAAAGGGTACTTTATATGAATGGATTGACCGACGACCCGATGCCATATTGGTTTCCACTCACACATTTTTTCGGGCCCAATAATACATGAATGATTCTCGTCAAAACATTTGCATAATAAATCATTTGCCAAAAGTATATGTATAAGTATTACATTTTGGCTAAAATGTCACACAAGGTATTACGTGTTCTAATAACTAGAAATAAAACCTCACCTTGATGAGAGATAACGAAGAGTGAGAAGCCTGAGAAACCTGCTCCTCGATCACTGGATCAAGCTCTATGCAAGAAGTACAACTGTAAGTGAGACTCGAGACTTATGAACCAAATAATGGACAAGCGACATGATTACGAGATACTATAATATGAGATTTTGATGTTAATAATTTATAAAAATATTCACGTGCACAATTAATGTCTCACGGACCACGTAAGCAAGTAATGCAATGAAAAGAATTAAAATAACACATGCATGCTTCCCAGGGCTCCATCCCGGCCGGGATGGGTTTTAGTGTAAAATGGATCCCGATCGGGACAGGGGTCCAGAAGCAAATCTGCATGGCCACCCCGAACGGGACAGACAACAATCCCATCCGTGACACCTTGTCCCAAAACCTGTCTACACTGCCATTCCGGTCGGGATTGATATTGAACTGAAAAGGGTCCCGGCCGGGACAAATAATTCGAAAGAAATAAATTTGAAATCCTGAATTGGACGAAAATCATCCCGGCCGGGATTGCTGTTTTGGAAAGGTTCCTGGCCAGGATAAAAAATGAACTGGAAAGGTTCCCGGCCGGGAACTAAAACTCGACAACAGGGGATGTGCAAGGGAGGCTACAAAAAAAGCATTAAAAATCCATTTAAAGTATGATCAAAGCTCAGCATTCAAGTCACAACATGTATACCACTCATATATGCACACTATATTTCATTTATGCAACATATAACACACATTTGCATATATAAATTCACCCACAACTATTCACAAAACCTTCATTTCATACCATTTCATTTATTAAGCCAACAACCAAAGTATCCACGGATTAAATTCAAAGATTGTTATATATATACATATTAGCATGTTTAGGAACAAGAATATTTACTTAAATTAAGAAATCTCTAATAACTCCCACATTCGCACACTTACACACACACACACACACATATTGTAGCACCCCGTATGGTGGTTCACCACATCCCTCGCACCTAAGGCCAATCCACATACGAGATGGGAAACCCATACATAAACCAAGCAGAGGCGAACGGGAGACAGACAGACACACTTCTAAGCTAGGCGGAACGTAGACCCTGCAACTCAAAACAAATGCGTATGCGAAAGCGAATCACACATTGAAATTTAGAAGCACAAGCAGCAGGTGACGGGTCAACTAGCATAGATACCTAATCCCGACAATAAAAGTAAAACATAAAAGCAAACGGGTTTGAACTGTTTCTTAGAAGCTTGTCCCAAATCGAATATACATAAAGTAATAATGTAAACATAATCATACATAGGTTCTTATACAAAATCCGAATAATATGACATGCAAAAGACTCAAACTTAACAAGGACTCGACAGACTCCAGGACACGACTCACTCTGCTTAGCTCGAACTCCATGCTACACCTGCACACTAAAACAATGGGAAGGGAGAGGGGTCAGTCACATTGACTGAGTGAGGGGCTACCCTTACACACTACGTATAAATAAGGAGCAAAGCACGTTCAAATTATAATGTTCGTGAACTCAGGGATAGTTTTTACACACCAAAACCTTTACCCGTGATATATACATATAGGGATTACTTATCAAAACAGAACAAGACTTAACTTAACAAACTATTACATATCAAACACAACAAATTATACAAAATCTTATCGAATCATTTCATATCTTAACTTATATTTCCAAAAGATCCATATTTTATCTTAATTAGGAATCTATCCCCATTTCACGAACTTTAATAGAGCATTCATACATAACTCGGTGGGTATGAGTATCAAATCGCCTCCTGGGCTCCTCATGCGAATCAAATTATAACAAGACAAAACAAACTAATCAAACCTCCTTCTTCGGTGATCAAAGGGTTGCGCGACCCTAACCATCCATTACGGGTGAGGGGAGTACAAGCTACTTCAAACCCTTAGGATCTCCATCCCCCACCAAACCTCCTGGTGAGTTCAGGGGCAATTCGATCAACTTGGAGACTATGTCTAGGGCAAGCCCGACGGCTCGATGCCATCCGAGGATTCCTAACCCACAGTCTCCGAGGCCCATCACACAAACACAAATCATTACATTACATTACAAACAACTTAACCTGCTACTCATTACCAAACTTTAACTTACGTACCAAACCTTACCTTGCAACAACCATACTATTCATACCTCTTCGTGTTAAATCCTTAACTCGTATCTCCCGGCTCATAAGAGGCACACGGTTTGAAGCTTGGTTTAATGTTTCAGAACATAACGAATCAAACCAAATCAAATCATAACAAGCGTACATAGGCTTGTGCATAGCGTATCATACTTGTAAACGTATGACAAATTCATAAAATTACATATGTCGCACATATTTACATATACTTAAGGTTATAGTTCGCATGCATAGAAAACGAGTACATTTCATTAGGGTTTAACTATAACCTAACCTCACCTTACACCAACGAAGCCAGGAACAAGATAATGGATCCACCCCGGAATCACCACGGCTCACGAAACACCACCCTAGGTGTATCTAGACAAACTGGAGACAAAACACATAACTCAGACTCAAAGATGAACCACATAGACGCATGACGTATGCATAGTCACTTAAGAGATGCAATCACGTAGACAAAGCTCATATTCATATCGATTTCATGCAAGAGAAGTCATTAAATAGCTTAACATATTCAATCATATTCATAAAACATGTTAAGGAACGTTCACATGCATAATTAATTTATAATACAATTCGAACATTTCACACCACTAAAGCAACGTCAAATGCATATAAGAACAAATACATACACATACACATGATATAACAAGTTAGGAGCAATTTGTGAGGTGTAAAAGTGCAAGAAAAGCGGAAGAAAAACATAAGAAATGGTTCCGAGCAAAAATAGGCAAAAGCTGGAGATTTTTCGAAATGGACAAGCTGTAGGAAAACTAGACACATAGATCTTTCCAATGGTATACGGCTCGAATCGTAGTTCAAAGCGAGGTGAAAATGGCATAGGTTTGAAGTTGAACGAAAGTAGATTTTCGGTGAAGTGGCGACACAAAATTAAAACGATTATATCTCACAATATAGAATGAATTTTAAGGTGATTCTAACTGGATATTGTTCTAGACTTAAAACGGTTTTTATAATTAAAAATTCAGTCAAAACAGAGCACGTATGAGGTCGTAGCGGCCTCGACAAAATTGAACTGAAAACCAATCGTGGCCGCTAAGGCAAGACAGAAACTCTCCTGCATGATGGTCATGGCCGCAACACTTTTTAGGCCAAAAATGGTTGCGGACACGACCGAGCTTTTCAGACATGGCCGCTACTACGTGGGGAGGTTTCCAACCTCCCCAAAAAACCATCCCAAACCCCAAGAAACGATACAAAACGAACATATAACATCAAATAACACATGTAGAACACATTAGAGCACAAATTGGACTTCGAAATGAGCCCGAACACCCAAAACACGAAACCCACACTATTCATCATCTTCATCAAAGTCATGAAAATGAGTAAGAAAAATGGGATTCAATCAGAAGGAAATGAAGCACTTGAAGGGAGGAATTCATTGCTTACCTTGGATCTTTGATCGGGCGAGAAATGGAGTTGGAATCTTGAGCTCAAAAATTTGGGTGAATAGTTACTTTCTCTCCTCTTCTTTTCCCCTTGAATAAACGTTGCACAAAATAAAGAGAGGGAGGAGGGTTCGGTCTTCTTAAGGAGAAGAACGGGCTCGGTTCGGTTTGAGACTGGTCCGGTTCAATTGGTTGGGAAAATAAATCGGTAGAGGGTTCAAATGGTTTCAGAAAAAGGAAAGGCTAGTTTCGTTGGACTCGAATTGCCAAAACAAATCCAATGGTGGGGTCGGAATTTGATTTCGAATCCCCGAGCTCAATTAGCTAAGAAATGGCTCATAAACCCTAATCCCGGTTAGGTTCCTAATCTTCAAATAAATGGACTTTCGAGTCCAAACTCGTATTAACTAAGTTCTAAGGCAAAGAATAACTTAAAATAAAGTTCATATAGACATGTTAGGCATGCGACGACATATAATTACAATTAAACAATTAAATTACGTAATAAAACTTACTCGTGACATCATACCTTAATTACCGAGAAGACGGGGTGTCACACACACACACACACAGATATATATATATATACAAACCTTAAAAGAAATGGAGGAAATGAGAGAAGGAGATGAAGAAGATGTGGATGATGAGGTCTTGGTGGTGCTCCGGTGTCTGGCGAACCTCCTCTTCCAAAGGGATGTGTGAATTGTGTGAATGGGGGAGGGAGAGTGAAAGAGATGAGTGTTGTGTTTGTGTTGAAAATGTGAAGAGTGTGAATAGTGCATGGGGTGCTATGTGTATACATGTATAATATTGTATGATATGTATTGTATGTATATGTGTATGTATAAAGTGTAATGTATATCATATATGTATATATAATTATGTATATATAAGTATAATGTACTATATATATTATGAAATGAAATGTGTGTATGAAATGTTTATATATATATATATATATATATATATATATATATATATATATATGTGACATTCCGACTTTCAGGCCGTACAGGTATGACGTATATGCGCTTTTTAAATTCCTTAATTTTGCATTTAAATGTCTAATATTTGCTTATTAAATGCTTAAATTTTTATTCTTCTAGTTCTTTGAATTCATATTTGAACGTATATGTTCGTTTTGTTGGTATTTGCTCAATTTTTGACCGTTTTCGATTCCGTTTGTTGTGCTGATTTGCTACACCTGAGATGTATGTGTTATGAACATGTGATTATGCTCGTTTTATGTTTTTGAGTTTTCTTGTTGAGCTTTTGAAGTGTTTGCCTCGTTGGAACCTAAAGGAAGGTAAAATGTTCTTAGCGCACCTTGGGTTCCGGGTTGTGTATCTAGAGCTCGGGAATTTGGATTTGAATTCTGTCTCTTTCGTTGATCTCGTTTTGATAATTCAGAGTTAATGGATTAAGCTTTGTATTTTTCTAAGCCCATTTAATACTCCGAAATTTGACCGAAAGTTTGTCTCGCGCCTAAATGACCATCTCTCACTAAATTGCACATAAGTCCCTCAATTCTTGACCAATTACCCTCAAACTTGGACCCACATAACCCCAAATCAATGTATATCACTCCATTCCCTCTCCATTTTATTCAAGGCAAGACAAGGAAGAGAAGTTTCAGCTCTTTTGGAGAAACAAGAACAAATCCCATCACTATTCACCCAAGAGGAATTTTGAGCTCAATTCCTTATTTTCCTCAATCACCTTCAAGTGGCAAGTGTATATTTGTTATCTCCATTCTTTCTTCGTCATTTTAATCCATGTAATTCAAATTTTGAGCTAGGTTTGATAGAGATATGATATTTGAAGTGCATAGTAAAGGGTTTGTATACCTATGTGAGATCTCTTGCCTTCTTGGAGTTATAGCTTGAATTGATGCATGATATGTGACCACTTGAGCTTCATTTATGATTATATGACTTCATTTTAGTTGGTGGTTGAGTTGGTTAAGAGTTTCTATTAATGCACTTGGAATTTGAAACTTGGAATTTGATAAATTTATGCTCGCCTCTTATGCATTGGTTTGGGACTGATTTGGATAAGTTTATGCCTTGTTTTTGTGTCAATTTTTCTACCATTTCATGCTTCATTATGTTGTATATATTGTGGGAAAGGTTGGAGTTTTATGCAGGGGAGAACAGGGCCAAAATCAGCTTCCATTTTGTTGTCGCAGGAGCCAAACGGCCGTTCGCCCGCGCCTTGTTTTGGCCCAAACGGTCGTTTAGAGGTACAGAGATGCGGCCCAGGCCGGAATGGCCATTCCTGATTTTTTTCTTGTAGGGGGAAGGGCCGTCCCAGGTTCGGTGGAGGGTCCTGTCCTTCGGAACGACCGTTCAGGCTTTTGTATGTGCCTTGGGAACGGCCGTTCTTTGCTCTCGTGTGCTAACATGATTTGTTTACTTCGTTTCATGCTCCGTATGACTTCTCCAAGCCCTTCTATGATTCCTATGCTTTGCTAACGTGTATTATTTATGTGTTATGTGCATTGTATTAAGTTTGTGACTCTATTTGGTATGTGTTTTCCTAGTTATGATTGGTACGCTTTAATTGGTATGTTTATGCATTCCATTTGCATCCATTGCCTTTATGAGCATTGCCGGGTGTCTATTTGGTTCATATTTGATTCTAAGTCTCAGGTCTTATCTTCTTTTGTTTTAGAGCCCCTTCCGGACGTTCGAGAGCCCGAGGTTGAGGTGGTTGTTCGCCCATCTTTGCCCTCCTACTTTTCTACTTTTGTTATAAGGTGAGGTTTAGGAAATTTTATTTTAGTTACCAACCTACGGCTTATTATGTGATGTTTTCTTACCCCCGTATGCGAATATATATCTTATATATATTTAAATACGTTTGTTTAAGCTATGATTATGATCTTATGGAAATATTTGAATCTTATAAAAACGGTATAAGTATAAGCATAAGTAAGCTTAAGTTTTTGAATTCTTTTGTACATTTGTGTTATGTATTAGTGAGTTGTGCCCTGAAAGATGGGATTTTGATTCGATATGGTATGTTGGGCCTCGGGAATTATGGGTAAGGAATGTCCGGGACGGCAAGGGCCGTCGGGTTTGGCCTGTGCATAGTTCCCTTTGAGATATTCACGTGCGACTCTTGGAGGTTGGGAAGGCGTGGCATCTTGAGCCCTCGGTGGATAACCATGGAAGACATATTGTGGGTTAGCTACGCCTTATGTTTTTGTATTGCAGGTGGAAAGGGTTTGATTTCCGAAACACCAAGGATGTGGGGATGGATTTGTGTTTATGAATTCAGTTTTTATGTTATGTTTTGAGGAGTTAGTGGTAGTCCGTTCTTGCCGAACGTTTGTTTTTTGGTTTTATATCGATGGATTATGGATCGAGATAGGATTTCTTTTAAATTATACGTTATCTTTTACAAATGATTTGGTATGCAAAACCCTAGCCTCGATTCATGACCATCCCTTTTATTATATGTTATGTTATATGTATACGTGTGTGGGTGTGTGTTAGCCCCCTCATTCAGTCGAGTTCGATTGATCCCTCTCTTTTCCCTCCTTTAGCTGCAGGTTGCTCGTGCTAGGTGGGGAAGTACGTCGTAGTCGAGTCGTACTTTCTGGTTTAGGACAAGTCTGCATTTTACATTTGCATCTTTTGATACTTTGGATATGTATGGATACTTGTATGTTTATTTTGAGAGAATCTTCGGAACACCTGTACATTATTATTATTATTTTGGGCCGTGAGGCCATGGTATATATGGTAATGCATGTTTTATTCGAGCTCTTTTGGATCCTATTTGTTGCTTCCGCACTTTGTTATTTGTTTTGCGCGCTCTGTTCTTGTCTTAGCCCCGCTTAGCCTAGTGTGTGCATGCAGATCCCCGTTCTCTTAGACTTGGACTCATGTATGGAAGTCCATTTCATATGTGGGTTTGGGTTTAGGTTTGGGGGATGTGGTGGCCCACTGTTCCGGGCGCTACAATATATATATATATATATATATATATATATATATATATATATATATATATATGTGTGTGTGTGTGTGTGTATGTGTGTGTGTTCAAAAACTATGAAATGATTATGAATGAATTTATGAAATGTATGTGTATGTTATGAAATGAATACGAATATGAATCACGTATTTCACATAACTCAGTTAAATCAAATAAACAAATAATTCTAACTCTCAAAACCCACACGTGTAGCACGCGTACCTGTACAACGCAAACACGAGGAGTCACAAGGCCAGATCCCCACCGGGAATGAAAATAGAGTGATTTGAATCCCGATCAGGATGCATTTTTCGAAACTTGCTAATTCGGGATACTGGCCGGGACAGATTTAATCCCGGCTGGGATGCCCTCTCCTGCTCTGTTTGCTCTGAAATTTTACCTAGTCCAAGTACTTGAAGTGTAGAGCATTCTACATTTTACAGCTTGTCAATATCAGTTCCGAAGAGTGAGATATGGTCGTTTCAATTTGGTGTCACCAAGCTATCGCGAATCTGCGTTCACCCAACTATATTGAGTTCCAAGGAGTGAGATATGGCCGTTTCATTCCATAACACCTCATATCAATATCGTGCATCTTACTTGGTCTCATATTGAGTCATTTCTCACGAGTAACTATATTCCTTGTTCTTGTACAGTTCATCTCCAGGGCGGAGACTTCTTGATCGAGTAGGCACCCAAAAAGGTCGTGTTCTTATCTTGTCATCTTCTAGGTGAGGGTGTTTTCGTTCTCGTTACGTATCGAACCCTATAACCTTATGTGACAAGTTTTGGCAAAAAACCTAATATATATATGTATATATTGTTTTCAAAGTGGAGTTATCGAGTAAACTCTTATGAGTAAATTATTTTCAAGGATTTTGAAATGTATTATGATCTTCATGACTTGAAAATGTTTTGGCGAGATTACGCATACTCATGTTCATGTTATTAGGCCCGAGAAAACGTGTGAATTGAAATAGGCACGGCATCGGGCAGTCGGGCACGCCTCAGCACGTGGCACCCATTGAGAATTTCTCACGCGACCGAGAAGCACGGGAGGTGAGTTATTCTTGAGCCAGTGGTTAACCCATTGAAGGAGCGGGTAGGAGTCATGAGCCCCCCGTCTCAATATTATTACGAACTGGTTCGAGGTCTGCAGGCTTGACCAGGGGAGGGAGAAGGTTGGAACTATTATTACCATTATGATTATTATTATGGTTATTTCATGAATGTGCTATTCGCATGTATTATTATGTATTACCTGATCGCGTATCTAAAAGTAATAAATCATGTTTATGGTACACGGTCGGAGTTTGGTTGGAGAATTATGCACGCTCACTCACCGAGCCACTATGATTATTTATGAATTACGAACTTAATGAAATTTGAATTAGTCGTAAAATCCGAGCATTGTCTAGCTATTTTCTTGCCCCTCGCGGGAACTAACTTCAAATAAAACTTTGCTCGGGATTTATGGCTTGCAAGTGCATGTTTTAATATATATGTATAGCTCCTGCTCACTCAGT
This sequence comes from Lantana camara, assembly GCA_037501455.1. Lineage (NCBI taxonomy): Eukaryota > Viridiplantae > Streptophyta > Magnoliopsida > Lamiales > Verbenaceae > Lantana > Lantana camara. Next base: position 61,567,985 of record CM074856.1, read on the forward strand.
CTTCTAGAGACTGACCCTTCTTTCCACTTTTTTCAGCCTCTTGCAGGTTTTGCTAGGCTGGAGTCGAGTCTTGGCATTTTCTTCGAGTCACTCGTACACTCGAGTCACATTTCACATTATTATGTTTTAATCGTATCTCTTTATGTATTTAGACCTGTGTGCCAATTATGAAATTATTGAATATTGATTCGGGACAGGTTGCATGCTTAGATGAACCCGTGGTTAGGTTGCATGTTGAATTTAATTATATCTATGAATTAGTTTGGGCTTGTAACCATTGTTGGAATTCATGTTTAACATATTATTACTTCCGCACCGCACTTTGGGTATTCCCGATTAATTGGTACAGGGTTAGATTCGCCTAGCTAGGTGATCTTTTATTTTGTCACCCGTTCGCTATGAGTCCGATTCATGCTTGGATTATCCATTTCATGCGTAGGCTAGACTTGTAGTGCGGGGATGTGGTGCCTATCATTGCGGGTGCTACATTACCTAAGACATAAAATTTCTTAAATTATAATCATATTATAATTCTGTAAACTTATCTAATTAACAAAATAATATAATTGAACGATTTGCATAAAATATTTTTTAATAAACTAATGACCTTAATGTAATAATTTTCAATTAACTACTACTTAATATAATTATAATTATCTAAATATAATTAACCATATAATCATCCTTTAGTTTATACAATCAAATATAAACTAAATGCGTAAATATTATTTAGATAGGATGATTAACACAATCTATATATATTAAAAAGTACGAATAAGATTTTTGATTTCTTACGACTTAATATACCACAATTTAGAATTGCAGGTTGTCAGACCAAAGTTACTTTAAATTAAGAATTCTAAAGAAACTCAATATATGTGTATGTAAAAATAAGATATAATCTAATTTTATAAATTATTTTTATAAAGTTCAATTAAACATTCCTTGAGTTTTTTATATAAATATACTCTTTTAATTATTTCTACTACATACCAAAAATAAATAAAAAAAAATAAATATTAAATAATGTTCATTAGAAAAATATAAATAAAAAATAGAATCCAAGATCAAACGGCAAACAAAGAATAAAAAAGAGATAAGGAATAATTAGTTAAAAGAAAACATTATTGGATTTTAATGTATATACACATGCATACCAAAATTAATGAACAATCCAAATAATATTTTTTTATTTGATTCAATAATGATGTCACTCGGTTATCAAATTTTTCGTTTGCAAATGAAGTTCTTTCACATGAAAAAGAATGCAATTATTATGTTTTACTTCGTGATCAGTTGTTAATTGTATCATTTATTGTTCATGATTTAAAAGACAATATGAGTTTTTTGGGAAAAGTTACAGGATTTAAAATATCAATTATTCAATAAGGAGATTTCTAGAAAGGTGGTTGCACAAATTCATACAATTGATTTTTAAAAGAGATGGTTTCTACATATTCATATTTTGATAATTTTGGGGTCAAAATATAAAATTACAACACATGATCAACTTGATCAATTTATCTATGTCGAATTTTTTGACCAAGAAAAGAATCCTCAACTTTATTAGTCAGTTATGAAACAAATGGTGCATGAATCATGTGGATGAAAGAACTTAAATAATATTTGTATGATGGCTGGAGAATGTAAATATCATTACTCATGTTCATATTACGAAAACACAATACAAAATAAAGATGGATATCTGATCTGTGGAAGGAGAAGAATCGGAGTGATGGTCTAAGTTTGCAATACACAACTTTATAACCAATGTGTTGTACCTTGTAATCCATATTTGTTATTAAGTTATAATTCTCACATTAATGTCGGGATTTTTCTTAGAGTGACTGTGAAATATCTTTACAAATATATTTATAAAGGATATGTCAAAGTGAGAATCAATATTGCATACAATGGTAAACAAAATTCTGAAGATTAGATTAAGCAATCTGAAAATGCTAGATTGGATTTTAACTCATGAAACAACGTGGAGAACTTTTGAATTTAATTTGAATGAGATTGATCTAACAATTATCAATTTAGATCAATATCATCTAAAGCAGCAACACATGAATTATTGGCCGAATCAAAACTTGAAGGATATTTTGACTTGGGATCATTACTTTAGAGCAATGGTCATTGAACAATCTTCAATGTGCTCGAAAAACGAAAAACGCAACAAAAAAAAAATTTACAAAGAATTTATAGGGATTATATATGAGACAAACAATTTATATATTGGAAAGATATGAAAAAAGAATTGATGATAGAATATAACAAACTACTGCAACAAGAAGAGATTATTTAATTTTAAGAGTCAAGATTGGCTCCAATTCAGGGATAAATATAAACATTCCTTTCATCTCATAATAGGCGATGAATGGTAACAAATAATGATCAACTAAAGCAACACACTTGAGAGTACTACGTACTATTCAGTGGAGAAACTATTGAAGAGGTAATGAGTGTAGCACCCGAGCGCAAGGCACCACATCCCCCGCACTGAGACCCGACCCGCTTATGAAATGAAAAGTCCATACACGTGCCAAATCACGGTGAACGGGGACACAACACACACGTTATGCTAGGCGGGAGCTAACCCTTAAACCATTCAGAACAGAAAATAATAAATTCAGAGTAAGGACAAAAGAAGCGGAAGCAATTTATGACATGAAACATATACAATGAGCCATCAGGCTCTAGAATATAAGTATATACAATATTCAAGTAGCAACGGCCCACACAGCCTAACAAAATCATAAGCGCCCAAATATTTGTAATCATAATACAAAATAATAACATGAGTGTATAAGAAAGTTCTAGACCCAAAATGCAAGGCCTAGACGACTCGTATTCCCGCCTAGCACTCCTGTAACCTATACAACACAACTAAAAACAATCCAGGTTCAGTCTAAAGGAGACTGGTGGGTATAAAACAGGGCATAATAATAAATTTCGTGAAATTTAAACACATGCATGCAAGCTATAATCCCGTGTGAAGTTTTACAACGATTTCCCAAGTGGGTAAAATAAAAAAGAGCATCAACGGGATTACAACTATCATATTCTTTCATAAGGGTATTCATGGCCCGGCGAGTGGGCATGCATAATCTCCAACCAACACCTTGTGTAACCATAAGCGATAATTATTAGGTGAACACACACATAATCTTTCGTGCACATTCATAAGATTCTTCATAATCATACGTATACACCTTTTTCCTCCGGGTGGTGGACGGGTTTGCAAGGCCTGGCCACCCATACATAACGGCAAGTGGGGATACATGAATCCCCCAAAAGCCTTAGTTCCCATTCCCCGCTAATCTCCTAACGAGGGCCGGTAACACCGTATTTTGGTTAGGACTAGTACATGGGATCACCGTCGGCCCTTGCCTTCCCGGATAGCCACATACACTAAGTCCTTGGGCCAGTGTTCATAATCATGCTCTCGCCAAAATCAAAAGGTAGGGATATATAAAGAAGGGTTTTACGTGTGAATTCATTTACTCAAAAGGGACTCGATATATATAAATATACTAATTTGGCTTAAAAATTTTCACATAAGGGATAGATCTAGTCGTCGTAAGTAGTACAAGAGAAACTCACCTTATAAAATCAAAAGAGAGGCACAAGAGTCTCAAGGCTCGCCCTCGTATCCGACCGTACCCAAATTTGTGCAAAAGAGGGAGCGTGAGACTCAAAATGACCATATATGACTCACGACAATGTAATGAGTATAGTATGATATGCGTAAGAGATGGTAATATGCCATGAAAATGTTCATGTGCACAATTAATGCCTTTAAGATATATAAACCAGCAATTCATTCATTCAAAGAAGCGTTGGTACTCAAACGGGTTCATATCTTTCATATTTCATATCAAATCAATTCCTAAATTTCATATAACGATCATAACACATACTATAACATGTATACAATTCATATGAATCATAAGAGAAGGTAGAAATTATCATCTAGGGTTCTTATTGGAACCAAAGAAGCATGCACGCACGTTAGAGAGCAATGAAGACACATTAAGCCGTAACTCGTAAAATATCCCACAAAATCATGCCATACTTCATTACAAACAAGTTAACACATAATATGACATGTTAATGAAGTGCGTAAACCAGAAACGAGTTGATAAAGTTATGCAATACAAGATCAAAATGAAAAACCATGCATGCAAAATGCAAGGGTCGCGGCCGCGACCCATTTTGCTTCATGAAATGGTAGCGGCCGCTACCTCCCGAATTCCCCAGAAATTTTCACAAGTGAAAACATCTCAACACAAAGTGAAGATATCGCGGGCGTGACATAAAATGCATGTAAATAGGTCGCGGGCGGGACCTATAAGTCGAGACAAAATCAAAACATGGTCGCGACAGCTACCAACTTTGTTCATGGTGCGATCGCGGCCGCGACCCACACTTCCAGCAGCAAAGAACGCAGCAAAACAGCCCTAAAGCTCCGTAATTCTTCAACCAACACATAGCCAACAAGTTAAGATAAGTTTATGCAACAATTAACTAACAAAATTAGCTCTTAACAAGCCTAAAAAATGCACCCAAGATGAAAAACGTGAGCAAAGGGGATAAGAGTACATTCTTCACCATTTTCTTGCAAACTTCATTAATGGCAACTCAATTAATTCTCAAATACCAAGAAAAATTAGTTCATACACTTACTCAAGGGTGTCTTAAGATCAAATAGGATGCATAGATTCCAAAGAATACACAAGAGATTCACCAAATTCATCAAATGAACTAAAACCCTTACTATTCATCAATTTCATCATAGCATGCTCATTTCACCGAGGGATTTAGCAAATAAGGTGTCAAATTAAATAATAGAGGATGGAGAGCACAATCATAAACTTAGCTTTGAAATTTGGAGTGATTTGGTGAGGTATTGAGCTCAAAAGGATGAAAGTGAATAGTATTTTTCTTGCTCTCAAAATGGATCTCGGTTTGCTGCTTCTGCTTGCCTTAATTTGGTGTATGAAATGGAATGAGAGGTATATCTGAATAAGGGTTAAGTGAGGGTCATGTGACTCCAAACCTTGCTCAATTTGGTCAAGTATAGCTTAAGATATGATTAAAATGGTGGGAGGTAGTCATTTACGCGGGTGAAGCATGTTTCGGACAAAATTCGGGATTCCAAACGAGTTTAGAAAAATATGAGGCTTGTCCCATTCAATCTAAATAATCGATTTGAGTTCAATGGAGGTGACTTAACTTGAATCCGAGTTCCCGAGCTCAAGATATCCCGCCCGGAACCAAATGTGTGCATAATTCTCTTTAGCCCCTGATTTGGTCCCGTTCCCAAAGTAAAATTCAAAACCATAACAAACAAGTCCAAAAACATAACATGAGCACATAGACATGTTCATAATACACAAATCTCCAACATACCAAATTTTCACAAAATCGGAATTCAAATCATATAAGAACGGCACGCGATTATATCACATAAGAGCATAACAGTTCAAAAATTCATAAAAGTTCATATCAAATAATTCATATATTCAAAGAATTTCAATAATATAAACAATTAAAGGAATTTAAATGGATGGGTAAAAGCAAATATATGAATAATTTAATGTAGATTAAATTTAAATTGCACAATTTGGTAAACACATACGTCATACCTATTCGATTGAAAAGTCGAGGGCATTACAACCTCTCCCCCCTTAAAAGAATCCATCCTCGGATTCACTGCTCCCCCGGAAACAACTCGGGATGGAACTTCTTCATCTTTTCCTCCGTTTCCCACGTAGTCTCTTCGGTCTGATCACTTCTCCATAGAACCTTGACTAGTGGAATATGCCGATTTTTGAGCTCCTGAAACTTTCGATCCAATATCTTGATCGGATTTTGAACGAAGGTGAGATTTGGCTCCAGTTCCACTTCTTCAACCGGTAAAACCTCGGTTTCATCTCGGTAGTACTTTCGGAGTTACGATACATGAAATACATTGTGAATCCCAGTCAAATTTGGAGGCAAATCCAAATGGTAGGCTGTATCCCCGATTTTCTCCAAAATCTGAAATGGACCCAAATAACAAGGATTCAACTTTCCTCCTTTACTGATCCTTGAAAACCCTTTTCGTGGAGAAGCCTTTAAAAAGACTCTATCTCCAACCTCAAACTCAAGATCCTTTCTTCGGTGGTCAGCATAGCTCTTTTGTCGATCTTGAGCTGCCTTCATCCGTTATCTAATCAATTGGACCTTATCTATTGCTTCTTGCACGACCTTTGAGGGTTTTTCCTTCTTCTCCCCTCTTTTCACGCCTTCTTGTTAGGTCCAATTGCATTCTTCCAAATCAAAGAACAATAGAGTCCTGCATTTTCTGCCATAAAGAGCTTCATAAGGTGCCGTCTCTATCGAGGCTTGGTAGTTATTATTATAAGTGAACTTGATTAATGGCAACTGCTCATTCCACGAGCTCTGAAAATCCAAAGCACACGCTCTCAACATATCCTCCAAATACTTAATCAACCTTTCGGACTGCCCGTCTGTCTGAGGATGGAAAGTTGTGCTAAGTTGAAACCTTGATCCCAAATTCTTCTAAAGCTCTTGCCAAAAGCTCGATGTAAACCTTGGATCTCTATCCGACACGATACTAACCGGTACTCCTTGAAGTCTGACAATCGCATCACAATACTTCTTGGCTAGTTTACTCACCTTGTCGGACATCCGGATGGCAAGAAAATGAGCTGATTTCGTCAACCGATCCACAATTACTCAAATCCCATCAAGACCACCTTTCATTCTTGGCAAACCCAAAACGAAATCCATAGCAATTTGTTACCATTTCCATTCTGGAATCGGTAATGGTTGAAGTAGCCCCGATGGCTTTTGATGTTCCGCCTTCGCCACCTGGCAGGTCATGCAATGCTTTACAAAGTTGATCACATCCCGTTTCAGACCCTTCCACCAATAAAATTGTTTTAAATCCTTATACATTTTATTCCCTCTGAGATGTATCGAATACCCTGACTGATGAGCCTCTTCAAGAATAGTCCGTTCCAACTCTCCAGGCACAACAATTCTGTTCTTGAACGTTAGAAGTCCTGTATCATCGAATCCAAATGGGCACTTAGGATCAACTCGAGCATTCTCTGCTAATTTTTGAACCTCGGGATCAACCCTCTGAACCTCAAACAACCTCTGCTGAAGATCTGGCTGAACCAAAATATTCCGAATACTAGCCCTTAACTTGAACGACTCTTCTTCATCCCCAATTTCCACTTTCACATTAGACACACTAGCCTTCCTACTAAGCGCATCTGCGACCACGATGGCTTTGCCCGGATGGTATCGGATTGTTCACTCAAAATCCGTAAGAATTTACATCTAACGCCTTTGTCTCTTGTTCAACTCCTTCTGAGAGAATAAATACTGGAGACTCTTGTGGTTGGAAAAGTTCTCGAAGGAGACTCCGTAGAGATAGTGTCTCCACTTACTCAAAGCAAAGATCACTGCTGCTAATTCGAGATCATGAGTGGGGTAATTCTGTTCATGCTCTTTCAACTTCCTCGAGGCGTAGGCAATTAGTTTTCCATGCTGCATCAATACACATCCCAAACCCTCCTTCGAGGCATCCGTATACACGGTATATCCTTCTGTACCTTCGGGAAGTTCCAACACGGATGCAGCTGTCAACTTCTCTTTTAAGAGCTTGAAGCTCGCTCACACGCCTCATTCCACTCAAATTAAGCCACTTTCTTTGTCAATCTGGTCAAAGGGAAGCAATCTTCAAAAAATCCTACACGAATCTCCGATAATATCCTGCCAAACCTAAGAAACTTCTCACCTCTGAGGCATTCTTCGGACTTTCCCACTTCAAGACCGTCTCAATCTTCGAAGGAACTACTTCTAGACCTCTACTCGAGATAATGTGGCCTGAGAAAGTTACCCGATCGATCCAAAACTCGCACTTACTGAACTTGGCATATAATCGGTGTTCCCTCAAAGTATCCAAAACCACTCTAAGATGTCTAGCATGATCTTCCGGAGTCCTGGAGTACACAAGAATATCATTGATGAAGATAACCACAAACTTGTCAAGGTAGGGCCGAAAAATTCAATGCATCATGTCCATAAAAGCTGTTGGGGCATTAGTTAATCCAAATGGCATTACTACAAACTCATAATGTCCATACCAGGTGTTGAACCCTGTCTTTGGAATCCTCTTCCCAGATTTTTAATTGATAGTATCCTTGTCTCAAATCCAACTTCGAATACAAGCCCGAACCTTGTAACATATCAAATAAATCCTCAATGTAGGGCAAAGGATACTTATTCTTTACCGTCATCCAATTCAGCTCTCGATAATCTAAACACATTCTCAAAGTCCCATCCTTCTTCTTAACAAAAAGAACTGGTGCACCCTAAGGTGAAGAACTCGGTCGAATATACCCAATCTTAAGTAACTCTTCAAGTTGAATCTTTAACTCTTTCAGTTATGCCGGTGCCATATGGTAGGGAGTCTTAGAATACGGCTCTGATACCGGATATAAATCTATTACAAACCCAATCTCCCGATCCGGTGGCAGAGAACCCAAATTCTTTGAAAAAACATCGGGAAAATCCTTCACAACAGCGGTGTTCTCAAACTTTGCTTGATCCTTTGTCTTATTAAGAAGATAAGCAATAAATCCGGTAGCTCCCTCTCTTACCAACTTGTGAGCTTCTGTAAAGGACAAGAGAGGTACCGTCTTCGAACCAACACCAGCAATCAACTCCTCACCCAATTTAACCTTCTTCGCAAATCAATCAACTGTAGCCCGATGCTTGAACAACAAGTCCATACCCAGGATAACCCCGTACTTCTTCATAGGCATCACAATGAAATCTTCCGGGTAATCTCTGCCTTCCAGAATCACTGAACAATCCCGAACAACCCAGTCCACCTGAAGACTTCCCCCGAGAGGGGAACTAACCAAGTAACAAGAATTTAAGCAGATAACAGGCAAGCACAGAGTAGCAGCTAGATCACACAAAATAAAGGAATGCGTGGCACCCAGATCAAAAAGTACATGAATTTTCATGTCATGTATGCATATGGTACCTTCCACCATAGTGGTAGGGTCAATCTCAGCATCCTACTCCTCGCCTTCAAGGGCATATGCACGTGCTTGAATCAGTGGCCTCGGAACTCCAGCTTGAAATCCCGGAGTCTTATCTGGACAAACATTCACCATGTGATCACCTTTCCAAAAAATGAGGCACAATCCTAACCTCTTTCGATAATTATTGTATTTGTGGGTCGGTCCTCCACAATGCACGCATGACGATTTACCCAATTGAGCCACACTTGGAACTTGTAGAGCCGGAGGTGCCGGTGGAGCTTGTGGGGCTTGTCCTCCATATCAAGGCTTCTTGAAAGACCCCTTAGTTGGTGGAGCATCTTGAATCATAGGCATCTTCCCCGATCCCAATCCAGACCCCGATCCTTGTCCCATAGGTGCTCTAAAAACTCGGTCTTTCTTCTTATATTCCTCTTCTTCCACCAGAGCCCTCTGAACCGTATCCGCGAAGGACTTTTAATTGTGACCGGCATGACCGTGCCTTAGATCTTGTCTCAGCCTTGCGATGAATTTCCTGGCCTTCCTCTTCTCATCTAGGGTAATATGAGGAGCATATTTCCCGAGTCTATTGAAGACAGCGAGATATTGGGCTACCGTGCTGGTACCCTATTTTAGATCCATGAATTCCTGTTCCTTCCTCTCTCTGACAACCTCGGGCACGAAACACTCCTGAAACTCTCTTTTAAATACTTCTCAGGTCACTTCTTCACCATCAACTTCTAGCTTTTCTCTCGTTCTTTCCCACCAATCATAAGCTTCACTATTCAATTGGAAAATGGCAAATTGAGCTTTCTCTTGTGTAGTAAATTGCCTGACACTGAAAATCCTTTCTATCCTTCTCAACCATCCCTCTGAAATGGAATTATCAATATATCTAGTAAGCCGGGGGGATTATAGCTCAAAAATACCCCACGTGGATCCCGATTGTTTGGTGGATGTGCTGCTTGCTCAGTCGGCTGTTATGGTGGTTGTGCTTGAGCCCTACGATGCTCCACATAGTTAAAGACGACTTTAATAAAATTCTCCATATTCATTGGAGGTGGTTGTGGTTGTTGTGGCTCTTGTTGTTGTGGTGTAGGAGTACGGTCACTATGACGGCATCGTTCCGGAGATTTATGTCTGTCTCTTCTTTGAGGCATTCTATCAAAGAAACACTGAAATACGTGCTATTTTTAGTTCATGTATGAGAGTGCAAATAATTCAAGCGAAAATCAAGAATTAAAGCACGTATTCACATAAGAAATGCATATGCAACATGTTGACAAGTTGTTCCTAAAGTCGTACGACTTAGACTGACTAAACACGACACGAGAGCCCGGGTTTCGCAAACCTGGCTCTGATACCACTTAAGGATGTAGCACCCGAGCGCAAGGCACCACATCCCCGCACTAAGACCCGATCTGCATAAGAAATGGAAAGTCCATACACGTGCCAAATCACGGCGAACGGGGACACAACACGCACGTTATGCTAGGCGGGAGCTAACCCTTAAACCATTCAGGATGGGAAATAATAAATTCAGAGTAAGGACAAAAGAAGCGGAAGCAATTTATGACATGAAACATATACAATGAGCCATCAGGCTCCAGAATATAAGTATATACAAGATTCAAGTAGCAACGGCCCACAAAGCCTAACAAAATCATAAGCGCCCAAATATTCGTAATCATAATACAAAATAATAACATGAGTGTATAAGAAAGTGCTAGACCCAAAATGCAAGACCTAGACGACTCGTATTCCCACCTAGCACTCCCGTAACCTGCACAACACAACTGAAAACAATCCAGGTTCAGTCTAAAGGAGACTGGTGGGTATAAAATAGGCCATAATAATAAATGTCAAGGAATTTAAACACATACATGCAAGCCATAATCCCGTGTGAAGTTTTACAATAATTTCCCAAGTGGGTAAAACAAAGAAGAGCATCAACGGGATTACAACTGTCATATTCTTTCATAAGGGTATTCATGGCCTGGCGAGTGGGCGTGCATAATTTCCAACCAACACCTTTTGTAACCATAAGCGATAATTATTAGGTGAACACACACATAATCTTTCGTGCACATTCATAAGATTCTTCATAATCATACATATATAACTTTTTCCTCCAAGTGGTGGATGGGTTTTCAAGGCCTGGCCACCCATACATAACGGCAAGTGGGGGTACATGAATTCCCCCAAAAGCCTCAGCTCCCATTCCCCACTAATCTCCTAGCGAAGGCCGTTAACACCGTAGTTTTGTTCGCACTAGTACATGGGATCACCGTCGGCCCTTGCCTCCCCGGATAGGCACATGCACTAAGTCCCTGGGCCCATGTTCATAATCATGCTCTCGCCAAAATCATGAGGTAGGGATACATAAACAAGGGTTTTACGTTCGAAGTCATTTATTCAAAAGGGACTCGATATATATAAATATACAAATTTGGCTTAAAACTTTTCACATAAGGGATATATCGGTTTGTCGTAACTAATAGAAGAGAAACGCACCTTATAAAATCAAAAGAGAGGCACAAGCACTTCAAGGCTCGCCCTCATTTCCGATCGTACCCAAATCTGTGCAAAAGACGGAGTGTGAGATTTAAAATGACCATATATGATGCACGACAATGTAATGAATATGATATGATATTCGTAAGAGATGGTAATATGCCATGAAGATGTTCATGTGCACAACTAATGCCTTTAAGATATATAAACAAGCAATTCATTCATTCAAAGAAGCATTGGTATTCAAACGGGTTCATATATTTCATATTTCATATCAAAACAATTCATAAATTTCATAAAGCGATCATAACACAAACTATAACATGTATAGAATTCATATGAATCATAAGAGAAGGTAGAAATTATCATTTAGGGTTCATATTGGAAGCAAAGAAGCATGCACTCACGTTAGAGAGCAATGACGACACATTAAGCCATAACTCGTAAAATATCCCACAAAATCATGCCATACTTCATAACATACAAGTTAACACATAATATGACATGTTAATGAAGTGTGTAAACCAGAAACAAGTCGATAAAGTCATGCAATGCAAGATCAAAATGCAAAACCATGCATGCAAAATGCAAGGGTAGCGGCCGCGACCCATTTCCTTCATGAAATGGTAGCGGCTGCTACCTCTCGAATTCCCCAAAAATTTTCAAAAATTAAAACATCTCGAAACAAGCAGAAGATATGGTCACTGGCTTGACATGAAATGCATGTAAATAGTTCACGGGCGCGATCTATAAATCAAGACAAAATCAAAACATGGTCGCGGTTGCTACCAAGTTTGTTCTTGGTGGGATCGCGGCCGCGACCCACACTTCCAGCAGCAAAGAATGCAGTAAAACAGCCCTGAAACTCATTCTTCAACCAACACATAGCCAAAAAGTTAAGATAAGTTTATGCAACAATTAACCAACAAAATCAGTTCCTAACGAGCCTAAAAAAGGCAACCAAGATAAAAAACCTGAGCAAAGGTGATAACAGTACATTCTTCACCATTTTCTTGCAAACTTCATTAATGGAAACTCAATTAATTCTCAACTACCAAGAAAAATCAGTTAATACACTTACTCAAGGGTGTCTTAAAATCGAATAGGATGCATAAATTCCAATGAATACATAAGAGATTCACCAAATTCATCAAATGAACTAAAACTCGTACTATTCATCAAATTCATCATAACATGCTCATTTCTCCAAGGAATTCAGCAAATAAGGTGTCAAATTAAAGAAGAGAGGATGGAGAGCACAATCATAAACTTACCTTTCGAATTTGGAGTGATTTGGTGAGATATTGAGCTCAAAAGGATGAAAGTGAATAGTATTTTTCTTGCTTTCGAAATGGGTCTCAGTTTGCTGCTGCTGCTTGCCTTAATTTGGTGTATGAAATTGAATGAGAGGTATAATATCTGAATAAGGGTTAAGTGAGGGTCACGTGGGTCTAAACCTTGCTCAATTTGGTCAAGTATAGCTTAAGATATGATTAAAATGGTGGGAGGTAATCATTTAGGCGGGTGAAGCATGTTTCAGGCAAAATTCGAGGGTCCAAACGATTTTAGAAAAATATGAGGCTTAGCCCATTGAATAGAATCATCAATTCAAGTTCAACGGAGATAACGAAACTCTAATCCGAGTTCCCGAGCTCAAGATATCCCGCCCGGAACCAAAGGTGCACATAATTCTCTTTAGCCCCCGATTTGGTCCCGTTCCCAAAATAAAATTCAAAGACATAACAAACAAGTCCGAAAACATAAAACGAGTGCGTAGACATGTTCATAACACATAAATCTCCAACATATAAAATTTTCACAAAAATCGGAATTCAAATCATATAAGAACGGCACGCGATTATATCACATAAGAAATAAAAATTCAAAAATCCATAAAAGTTCATATCAAATAATTCATATATTCAAAGAATTTCAATAATATAAACAAATAAAGGAATTTAAATGGATAGGTAAAAGCAAATATATGAATAATTTAATGTGGATTAAATTTAAATTACGAAACTTGGTAAACTCATACGTCACACCTGTGCGATTGAAAAGTCGGGGTGTTACAATGAGTCTTGGTTTTAGCTTGCACCAAGGAACACTAAGGTGGTAGTGAAAAAATAACTTGGCAAGAACGACCTCAAATGAGAAAATCTTGAGGGTAGTGAAGAGCATGTACCCGTACAAAGCGCTGGAAGCAGATGGTTTCTAAGCCTACTTTTTTTGAACCTATTAGGATATAGTAGGAGACGCAGTGGTGAAATTCATCAATGATTGTATGGAGAGAGAATCAATTCCCAACAAGGCTTATCAAACGTTTATTTGTCTGATTTTGAAACTTAATTCTATAGAAAAATCAAAGAGATTCGGCCCATTACATTGTGTAACGTATTACTTTAAAGGATCACCAAGATGATTATACTTTGTTTAAGCCGTATATAAAATAAATTGTGAGCCCAAATCAGAATATCTAACGTATTGCTCAAAATGATCACCAAGATGATTATACTTCGATTAAGCTATATATAAAATAAATTATGAGCCCAAATCAGAATAGCTAACATATTGCTCAAAATGATCACCAAGATGATTATACTTCGTTTAAGTCGTATATCAAATAAATTATGAGCCCAAACCAGAATAGCTTCATTCCCGGTCGAGACACCCATTACAATATCTTGTTGTGTCAAAAAATGTTACGAATGTTACATCACTCCAACGATTAAAAAGGGGTACGGTTCTTAAATTGAATCTTGAAAAGGCGTATGACAAAGCCCAGTGGAATTATCTAGAGAGAACTCTAACTTTCTTCAAATTCCTTAACAAAATCATTAATATCAGTATGAGCAGAATGAAGGGGTTACAACTATAGGTTTTATGGAATGGTGAACCGACGGAGGCTGTATGGATGTGTGGCATTAGATAAGGCAAGACCTCTCAACTTATTTGTTTGTTCTCTGTATAAAATAACTTAGTATATGATTGAGAAGGTCATTTCAGCCGGACACTAGAAGCTAATTACGATATGTCAGAGAGGCCCTCACATCTCACACTTGCTTTCTATGAACAACCTAATATTGGGAGCTAAAGCTACCGTAGACCGGATGAAGTGCATTCACAGTGTGGTTGAGGAATTTCACAAGGCGTTGGACCTCAAATTAAACTTCCGCAAATCACATGTGTTTTTTACACCTTATATGTCAAATGATCTAAAGCAATAGGTTAATAGAATTTTGGGCATGTAAAGTACAAACAACTTAAAGAATTATTTGTGGGTGCGGAAGAACTTTGGCCGAAACTATAATGAATATTTCTCGATTGTAATTAAGAGAGTCGAAAAATGCCTCTGGGATAGAAAGGCAAAATGACAAACCTTGCCGGATGAATAACACTTATTCTTTGCATCATGAGCTCAATCCCCATCTACTACATACACACAAATTAGTTCTCCAATCACCTGTAAAAAAACTTGATCGACTTAAATACAACTTCTTTTGGGCGACTCATATAACAAGGAAATGAACCCATCTTGTAGGGTGGAAGAAGGTAGTTAGAAAGAAGCGAGAAGGCAAATTGGTCTTAGAGAAGCCCAAAAAGAAATATAGCGATGCTCGCTAAATGGGAGAATGCTCAACAAGGGGATGAAGGTGTGAAACTAGATACATAAGAAAAAATATTTAAAAGAGGATGACATTCTTGAACATCAGCCCTAACTTATGGCTTCCTGAGCATGAAAGGGGATGGTTAGAAGCACTTGGATGGTGGAACCATTTTGTAAATGGAGGATCGGGAACGGTGAATGGACATCTTTATGGAATGATAGATGGTTATCATAAAACAAACTAGCGGATATCTTTGGAGATAACATTCATGGGGAGGATAAAGATCTTATTGTATGTAATCTCATTGACACAGATAAAAACTGAAACCTAGATAAGCTGAAAACAGTACTGCGAAGAAGGTGGTGAATGAGACACTTAATATCCTAATCGCGCTACATGATAACGGAGATAAGAGAGTCTAGACTGGGTCAACTAAAGATAAATTCCGCTATAAAATGATTATACTCTGATTATTGTGTCAGATGAGACATGCAAGAAAAATTGAAAAATGAACTTGGAAATTACCTTACCCCCAAAAGTTCATGATTTCCCTATAGCTTTGCCAATATGATAGCTTTCTCACGAATGTATTGAATTATGATAGAAAACTTGGGGAAAATGATGTATGTATGCACTGCTGTGCAGGATATGAATATGTGGACCACGTGCTGAGAAGTTTTTCCGTTCGCACTCCCGGTGTGGGACAAGATTGTTGATACACAGGCTTGAAGAAATCTTCGTGGCTTGCGAGTGTCAGATAGCTTCAGAGAGAGCTTTAATTGTAAAATTTTGAGAAGTATGTTGCTAGAAAAACTTTAGCGGGTTGTCTTAATTTTAACGCTCTGGAATCTTTGGGAAGCATGGAACTGATGGAGCTATCAAAATGTTATGAATCTTAGAAGAGTCATTCTTCGCCACATAATAAAGTTATTTGAGATCTTAGTACTAATCAGTGAAGACAAAAAGTACAGGCAAAAGAAAATCTATACTTAATTGTCGTGAAATAAATTCGAGAAGTGATGGGTAAAACTATATTCGGTTGGAAGCTTTTATAACCATACCACCAATGCTTGGTCAGGGGCACTGTAGTACCCCGAGCGGTGGGCACCACATCCCCCGTATTATAGCTCGACACGTGTAACGAAACAAGGACTCCGCACATGCACCAAGCCATAGCGAACGGGAGACAAACAAAATCAAACCCTAGGCTAGGCGGTCTAGACCATAATACAGAGCGCGAAACAAATTAAAATACAAGAGCGGAAGCAACAGGATCCAAACGTGCGAATATACATACATGCATAACACTAGCATTAAATAAATCAATTATACATGCCATACCACTATGGGCCAAATTAAATCATAATACTTCTACAAGTTCAAGTTCATGCTCATATACAGGTTTATATAAAATATTAAAGTAAGGAAATAAATATGCAATGCCAAAGACTCGGAGTACAAGACCCAAAGACTCAAAAGAAAGACCGTCGCCTAGCTCGAATCACTCCTGTACCTGTAACTCAAAGACAAGGGGAAAAAAGAAAGACAACAACAAGGGTTAGTCCTAAAGACTGGTGAGGTGGCTAACACACGCACCCATATATACGTATAGAGCAAAGCAAGTATCAAAGTCGTAATAATCCATGCACCGGGGATATTTTTTGCATACCAAAATGTTTCCCATGATAATAGATATATATATATACTTAAAAGAAGTTAAAGGTCGAAGGCCAAAATAACCAATTTTAAGTAATTAAGAATCCATTCCCGTTTCTTAGATTCAACACAAGATAAACTAACTCGGTGTGTACGAGTTCCTCCAAGCTTCTCAAGTCAAGACATGTACAAAACCATAACAAGAACAAGTCCAGGCATGCTTCAAGTGGAAAAGAGAGACGCGTTCCCTCAATTACCAAGTCAAGTACATGCATGAGACGGGGGCTAATTACTCCTACGCTGTAACGCCCCGACTTTTCGGCCGTACAGGTATGCCGTATTTGTATATTAATTGCGCAATTAAATTATTTAATTAAGTGATTAATTGTTTAATATGATTATAATTATAATTAATTATTTTTCTTTAGTGATTATTATTATTTCATTAAAATTAATTTTTATTTTATGAATATTTGAAATTTGAATTATATGCTAATGAAACTATGAATGAATGTTTCTATGATTATGAAATACGTGTCGTTCTCATTCGAATTCAATTCCGATTTTTGTGAAAATTTGGTATGCTTGACTTATTTGAGCTATGATTATGTTCGTATGCTCGATGCTTGATTTCGAACTTGTTTGACTTGGTTTCGGATTTATTTTGTTTGGACGGGACCAAAATGGGGCTAAAGAGCATTTAGCGCAACTTTGGTTCCGAGTATCGTTTCTTAAGCTAAGGAACTCGGATTCGAGTTCCGTCACCTCCATTGAACTCAAATCGATGATTTGGATTCAATGGAATAAGCCTTATATTTTTTTAAGCTCGTTTGAACCTCCGAACTTTCACCGAAAGACTGATCTCATGCACAAATTACCACATTTCACCATTTTGCTTATATCTCCCTCAATACTTAAGCTTTTTACCTAATTCTTGGCCCCACATTTCACTAATACAATACACTAACATCCCAATACTTTCTCATTTTGGCCAAGACAAGAGAAGGAGGAGAAATTGCTGCAAACTTGGAGAAATTTCACTATTCCTATTACTATTCACCTTGAGAGATTTTGAGCTCAATGCTCAACGAAACTCCATCATATTCAAGAAGTAAGTTTATGGTTATTTTCTCCATTCAATTTTGGTCATTTTAATCCTTGGATTTTAGATTTTGGCTTGGTATTGATTGAGTTATGAATATTTGAATGAATAGTTAAGGCATAAGTTCATTTTTTTGGGAGATCTTGAACATCCTTGCATATTTTTGAGTTTCCAAACTTGTTTCTTGCTCCTAGTAGCTCATTTATTTCATATATATGTATGTATTTGTTGGTAGTTGAACAATAAATGAGTTGCCATTAATGAACTTGAGTTTATGAACTTGAAATGGGGGATTTGGCACAAACTGAACTGCTGCGCTTGCTACTCCTTGCTGAACATTTAAGTGGCTATTTTGTGAGGTTTTTAGCATAGAAAGTGCATGGAAATGTCCTGAACATCTTATATATTGGCTTCCCTATTGCACGTTATTGTTGCCCTGCGTTTCCCTTCGTTTCAGCTGCATAAATGGTGGATTTTAGTGCATAACGAACTGCTATCATGGCTGATTTGAGCTGCTATCATTGTTGAGTTGTTGCTGCTGATTCTTGTGCATTCTGGCATGAATACATGTATGAGTTTGGCTTGGATTTTTGTTCTTGATTGCAGCCCTGTTTCAACTGTTGTTGCCTTGAGTTTTTCCAGTTTCGTACAGCCCCTGAAGCTGCTCTATTTCAGCTGTAACAATCTCCCCAGGCGGGGAGATTTTGTGAAGAAACCTTCCCCGGGAGGGGATGTTTATGCAGAAAGCTTCTGCAATCCTGTAACGCCCCAACTTTTCGTATTTTAATATGACATATGTGTTTACTAAATTGCGCGAATTAATTGGCTATAAGTGTTTTCTATATTCAAATTTCTTTATTTAAATGTTAAATATGTGATTAATTGAAATATATGCAATAATTGAATTGGAATTAATATGAATAACTTGTGTGCTCCTAAATTGCGCGTTTAAATGATTTAATTACTTAATTAATCATTTTTGCTAATTATTAATTGTAATTTTCATTAATCTCCATTATATTCATTTCTTTATATTTTTATTAAATATCTAATATGGATTCTTAAATTTTATTTGAAGTTTGAAACTATAAGAATTCTTGGTTAAATTGCATTTACGTGACTAGTTGCGCGCCGTGACTATATGAAATGAATTCGGAATTTTGTGAAAATTTAATATGTTGTAGATATGTGTGGCATGAATGTGTACGTATGCTCGCTTCACATTTTTGGATTCGTTTGATTGCGTTTTAAATTTATTTGGTATGTTTGGAACCAAATCAGGGGCTAACGGGCACTTAGCGCACCCTTGGCTCCGTACGTGATATCTTGAGCTAGGGAACTCGGAATCGAGTTCCGTTAATTCCATTAAACTCGTAACAAAAATTCAGGTTTAATAAACTTAACCTCATATTTTTCTAAGATTATTTGAACCCCGAAATTCAACCGAAAACCGAAACAAATGCAAATCTGCCACCCTTTACTAAAAATGCCATATCTCCCTCAAACCTTGACCAAATTAACCATGGTTGGAGGCTAAGGAACCCTAGTTAAACCCACTATCTGCCCATACCATCTTCCAACTGAGATACACTCAGCAAACAAGAGAAAGATCAGCCCCAAGCCCTGCTCCAGTTCATTCCCGTCACCATGCCCAACCTTGGATATTCAAGCTCAAATCTCTTTCATCTTTCACCCAATTCAAAAGGTGAGTTTAGGGTTATGTTATACATTCAATATGAGTCATTTTGATCCATTCATCCCCAATTTTGAGCATGATTTCATGGGTTTATGGCTGCAGAGAAGAGATAGTTAGGTTTTGGATACATGTGTTGATCTCTTTCATTCCTTGATGATTTAGGTTGATTCCAAGCATGAATATGATTGTCTTGACTTCCTCTTTGCATTTATGATGATGTATTATGTGATAGATGAAGCAGTCATGAGCTACCATTAATGGAGTTTTGAAGTAATTTCATGAAATGATCATCTTACCTTCATCTCAAGTTCCATTGCCTTAGGAGCATGATCAAGTGTTGTTTTAGCTTGGTTTTAATGTGTATTTGCTGCCTTAACTTACCTGAATATGTTGGTTAAATCTTGGGCTCGTTTCTGCTCTGTTTTTACTGCGTTCTGCTCCAGACTTGAGCAGGTCGCGGCCGCTATCGGACCAAGAACAATATTGGTCACGGCTGTGACTCATTTGTGCGTGCCTTGATTGCTCTTTCAGGTCGCGCCCGCGACCTGAATTTCATGCATTTCAGGTCGCCCCCGCTACCTGAATTTGGCTTGCTCACGTATTCATGGATTAATTGCTGAAAAATCCGAATTTAGCATGGGTAGCGGCCACTACCATTTCATGAAGGAAATGGGTCCTGGCCGCGACCCCTCACACATCTGCATGAATTTTCAGTTTTGCAACGTGAATTGCATGGCTTGTTTGGCTTGTTTATGGCTCGTTCTCTTCATTAACATGTCATATAATGTGTTATCTAAAGTGTTATGAAGTTTCATGATCTTTCGTGGAGTAATTTCCGAGTTATGCCCTAAAATGTCTTTCTTCCTTCTCATGTGTACATGCATGGGTATTTGCTCACCATTTGAAACCTATTCTCTTATATATCTTCTCTTTTATAACTTGTATGATATGTACACATATTATATGACATGCCAGGCGTATTATTTCAATTCCTTGGATTAATTTGGTATGATTTATGTAAGTGATGAACTTAAATGAATTGAATGATTCTTGAATTGAAGTTGTTGAATGTTTAAATGTCTATGAATTAGTAATCGTACACATGATCAATTCCATGACATGAATTGTATTACTTATGCATTCATAACCTATGTTATTCCTATCATATATGGCTTATGGTTCGATTTGATACAAAATATGAAAGATATGAAACATATAAATATGAAACCACCATGTATTGAACATTTTGAATGAATTACTTCATTATATGACCTCATCAAATGATTACGTTTTTTATGCATCTTCATATCATGTGCATAACATGTCGTGCGTCTATGTGGTCTCATATTGAGTCAATTCTCACGAGTACACCTTGTTCCTTCTCTTGAACAGTTCGTTTCCAGGGCGGAGACTTCCGATTGGAATAGGCAACCGTATTGCTTATGTTTTATGTCTCGTGGTATTCCAGGTGACGGTGTTTTCATTCTAGCTACGTATCAAACCCTACAACCCTTACGTGATAAGTTTTGCCCAAAAACCTTATGTATATATAGATATGATATTTTCAAAGTAGAGTCATCGGGTAAAATTATGATCGAGAATATGATTATGAATATGATTATGAACATGATTATGAATGCACGGGCCCAGGGACTTAGTGCAAGTGGCTATCCGGGGAGGCATGAGCCGACAGTGATCCCTTGTACTAGTCCCACCACATTTACGGTGATACCGGCCCTCGCTAGGAGGTTTAGCGGGGAATGGGAGCTGAGTGCCCTTGGGGAATTCATGTACCCCCATACATAGGCCAATATAGGCCAATGGGGATTAGTACATAGGCCAATGGGGGTACATGAATTCCCCAAGGGCACTCAGCTAGGAGGTTTAGCGGGGACGGGATTGCCCAAACGACTATGTCTTATGTTATGATATTTGATCTGTGTGTATTATAATATATTGCATGATCACGTATTTAATGTACTAATGATATTTGTCGTACACGGTCGGAGTTTGGTCGGAGATAATGCACGCTCACTCGCCGAGCCTTATTGATTATGTATGAATTATGAACTTAATGAATTTAATATGATTAGTCGTAAAGTCCAAGCATTGCTTAGTTATTCTCTTGCCCTCTTGGGAACTAACTTTAAATAAAACTTTGCTCGGGATTTATGACCTGCATGTGCATGTTTCTATATATATTTATTGCTCCAGCTCACTCAGTCTTCTAGAGACTGACCCCTCCTTTCCACTTTTCCAGTTTCTTGTAGATTTTGCTAGGCGGGAGTTGAGTCCTAGTTTCTTGTCCGAGTCACTTGTACACTCGAGTCACATTTACATTATTATGTTTTAGCTGTATCTCTTGATGTATTCGGGCCTAAGAGCCATTTATGATTCATGATTATGGATTCGGGACAGATTGCACGCCTAGTTGAACCCATTGTTAGGATGCATGTTGGAACTCAATTATATCATGAAATGTTTTAAGTTTGGAGTTATTATTGGAATTCATCCATGGTATTATTGTTTCCGTAATTGCGGTTGTCTTATTGGAGTTGTTTTATTTTGTTGTGGAAGTTTTAGTTCCCGCCTAGCCTATGGAGTGAGTGAGTCCCCGTTCGCTGTGAGCTAGGTTCATGTATGGACTTTTCATTTCATGTGTGGATCAGGCTCATAGTGCAGGAGATGTGGTGCCTTCCGGTTGGGGTGCTACAAATCCCCTTCCTCGGGCGGGGATATTTTTGCAAGAAATGTTCTCTGGGCGGAGAGCTTCCTACTTGAAGGTTTAATTGCTCCATATTGTTGATTAATGTCAGCATGGGTGAAAGTGTATTTGTGCATGTGCATGTGATATATATATATATATATATATATATATATATATATATATATATTATATGGAGTGTGCATGTAATGTGTATATATTCTATATAATGCTTGCATGTGTTGTGTGAGTTGAATTTTGATTTTAATGTATATATGTTGTGTACGTGAATGTATATTAAGTGCTTCAATTATTTATTTCTAATGTATAATTATAAGATAATAGATTGATAAATATTATGTACATCATGTATTATTTGATCTAAGTGGAATTATGGAATTAATTTGATATCTATTTCACGTTCATACCTATTTAAATGATTTGAATGCTTTTATTTTGTCTGTTTTATAATTCTAAACTTGATATATTTGAGTTATAATTGTTATATGAAATTCATGACTTGAATTGCTATGAATTATGAAACGATTGAGCTTGAAACCTACGTGTATTGAATGTACTTGAATGAATTACTCGATTATGTGCTTATGTGGCATTAATTGTGCACAAGAACATCTTTATAGCATATTGTTATTTGTTATGCATGTCATATCACATTAACACATTGCCATGCGTCATATATGGTTCATATGGAGTCTTGAGTCTCACGAATGCACTGTATTGTCCTTTTTGTATAGTTTTGTCCAGGGCGGAGACGTACTGGGTTCATAGGTTACTTCCAAGTCTCCTTTTCTTCTTGGTATTGTTCGGTAAGGTGTAACAGGTGAGTTTCTCTTCTATTAGTTACGATGACCCGATATATCCCTTATGTGAAAGATTTGAGCCAAAGTATTAGAATTATATATCGAGTCCTTTTAAAGTAAATGATTTCCAACATAAAGCCTTCTTTTATGTATCCCTACCTTATGATTTATGGTGTGGACAAGATTATGAACACACGGGCCCAGGGACTTAGTGCTAGTGGCTATTCGGGGAGGCAAGGGCCGATGGTGATCCTTAGTATTAGTTCTAACCAAAACTACGGCGATATCGGACCTCGTTAGGAGTTTTAGCGAGGAATGGGAGCTGGGTGACTTTGGGGAATTCATGTAACCCCATTAGTCAATGAATGAGGTGGGCAGGACTTGCAAACCCGTCCACCACCCGGAGGAAAAAGGTGTACGTGTTTATGATTATGAATGTTAATGACTATGAATGATTATGAACGATTATTTATGAATGTGTATGATCGCTAATGTAAAGATTGAATTGATATGCACACATGAGAAGTAGGTTGGAGATATTCGCCCATCCGCCAGGGCTCACGTAATGACCGCATGATTGTAACGAATGAATGAGATTAATGGTTGTAATCCCGGGCGATGTTTTCTTTGTTTTCACCCACTTGGGAAATGTTTTTAAAACATCGTACGGGATTATGACTCGCATGTGTGTGTGATTTATTTCTCGTAATATTATGATATTAAACCCTGTTTTATATCCACCAGTCTCCTATAGACTGAACCCGGCTTTGTTTTCAGATTTTTGCAAGTTTTGGAGTGCTGGGCGGAAAGTTGAGTCTGTCAAGTCTCTTGGTCAAGTCTGAGTTTGGTCATACGCATATTGTAAATTGATTATGTTACCATGAATGTATGAATTGTTATGATTTTATGTTATTGATTCAGGACAGGTTTCTAGGGATAGATTGAACCCATGAAATTTTGAATTATGTTTATGTTAGTTGAACCCGTAATTTGATGCTTGTATTGGTAATAGATTATATGTTATGATTTCGCACTTGTTATTCCCCTCTTGTACATTTTGGATGGTTTCGAAGGTTTAGTTCCCACCTAGCATAGTGAGTGAGTAAGTCCCCGTTCGCTCTGATCTGGCACGTGTATGGATTCCCCATTTCATATGCAGGTCGGGTCTGAGTGCGAGGGATGTGGTGCCTTCTGTTTGAGGTGCTACATACCCGCTCCTTAGACTGTGGTAGCCGCCGGCTCAAGAAAACCCACCATTCCCTCGACCTCCCGAGGTTGGGTGAAGTCTCTCAAATGGAAATATACACAGGAGGTATGTCCGGCGACCCCATGGCCGTCCCGGATGCTCCTTACCCTTATTCCTGGGGTTCAAGCAAGTCAAGAATAAGATCAAGTACAAGTAGTCTATCTTTCAAGACCAATTCTCGCTACAAGTTCAAACGTACCTCAAAACTTTTCAAAACAAAGCAAAACATAGCTTATATACGTATAAAAACGTTTTCAAAGTCTTTAACAAGCGGGAAAAGCCCTCAAAGTACATATCTTACACATATCTATCATATAGTATACATATTTCGCATGTGGGCTTCAAAACAAGTAGGGTTTTAGATCAAGATAACTAAAAGAAACAAAACCTCACTTTCGAGATGTAACGAATCAAAAGGAAGCAAACGAATGCCTATGGAACCGCCTCGTCACCAACGGGATGATCCCCTAAACAAAATAAGTTACAAAAGATGCCCTCAGACTCAATATGAACCAATTAGACACTCAGCAAATGCATATGAATGCAAATGATGAGAATGAAATGCAATAAAGTAGCATCTAAATCATATCAAGCCATATCAATTCATATCGAGTCATAAATGGCATATTTCACGTCAAGCGGATCCTTAAATTTCATGCAACAAGCATAACACATCATACAACATGTTAGAAATGCATACATATCATAAAAGAAACAAAGAGATATCACACGACGTGAATAAATGAGGCATTAATTCATACATGTATGTAAGAGAGCATTTAGAGCATATCATGACATATATAGCATATAAATGCTTCGAAATCACATTAATTCATAATAAAGCATATAGCACATAATATATGAATTTAACAAGGCATACGAAACAAAAACGAGGTTAAGAGATCACACAATAAGCAATAGAGCATAGAACAAACACACAACACCGTAATAGCATCGTTGCCGCACCACCACTCCAGGCACGCAACCTGGAAGTAGGTCATGGCCGTGACACCTTCAAGGCAAGAAAGGGTCGTGGCCGCGACACCAACTCACCCATGAAATTTCTGCAGCACTGCGGCCACGACATGTTTTGTTCCTCTCGCAATCGCAGCTGCGACGCTGCTCCTGTAGTAGCAAAACAAGGACGAAACAGGGCCAAACTGGGGAAGGGAGAAGCAGGCATGAGGCAACAGCAAAGCAACAACAAAAACACACAAAAGCTCTACAAATTAGGCCCTAAAAACACAGCTAAACGCAGGCATGAAGCAAGGAAGTGAAAGTGTTCATATATGCATCTTATCTTCAAGTTCCATAAAGTGAAGCCATGGTGGATCAAAACTCAAGCATATATCACGAAATTCATGCTCAAAATCACAACAAGGAGGTCATCTAGAACATATATCTAGCTTGAAACCAAGAAATGCATCAAAGATATACATGAATTCATCAAACTTACATCTAACCCTTACTATTCATGCTCTTGATCACTACATGCCCAAATTTCCATGAAAACTTGCAAACCATAGCTTAAAAGATGTACAAGAGAGTGGAGAACAAGAAAACATACTTACCTATTGAATCAGAGAAGAAATGACGAAGATAAGAGCTTGAATGTGCAAGAAGTGAATAGTGTAGGGTGCCCTTTTTTTCTCCCCTTTTTGGTCTCGATTTGCAACACTTTTCTCCCCTTTCTTGTGTATTGGCCAATTTTGAGGGATAATAGAGTGAGAGAAGGTTTAGTTAGGAGTAAGTGGGTCCAAGTTTGAAGTAATTTGGTTAAGAAATGAGTGAGTTATGGTAAAAACCATAAAAGGTGGTCGTCACGGGCGTAATGCTGGGTTCGGGAAAAATTCGGAGGTTCAAACGGGCTTAGAAAAATACAAGGCTTGGTTCTTAGCTCCAATTTTCGATGGAAGTCCAGGGATACTTTAAAAATTCGAATCCGAATTCCCGAGCTCAAGTTATGCCTTTCGGAACCCAAGACAGGCTAAAACGTTTTAGGCCCTCGAGTCCGTTAACAAAAAAAATGGTTTAAGAACCGTAACAAACAAACTCAAAAACAAGAAATGAGCATATACACAAGTTTATAATACACATATTTCATGCATAACACATAGTCACAAAAATCAAAATCGAAAACGAAAGCAAACGAGTCAAGTTCAAGGGCAAACGAGCATAAACGTTCAAAATTTCATATTCAAAACTCCAGAATTAATTCATATATTTTCAAATAAGCACAAAATCAATACAATAAACATATAATCGCATAATTAAATAAATTAAAAACGCACTTAGCACTCTCGTGACGACATACCTGTACGACCGAAAAATAGGGGCGTCACAGGCTTCATCGAGATGATAACTGAAGATGAATGCTAGGATATGCTAAGAATCATGGTATAGTTTCAATAATATAGCAGAGTTATTGGGCTTACCTAAAAGATTAACACTAGCTTAGGAGAGGCACTTTTTGAAGATTAATGTAGAGATTCGGAGACGATCCTAAAATAGATAACAACAAAGGATATTGAAAACCAGCTAATGAGAAATGTAATATTTGATTGGCGAAGCTTACTCCAAAGGTCTTGAGAAACTTGGATCAAATAAATCTTGAGAGAATGAAACATGATGACGGATAAATTAGCGAGATATGTCACAATGTTTAAGATGGTTACTGTGTCAAGAATGCTCTGTGTAGCACCCGAAGCGTAAAGATGCCATACCCCCGCACTATAGGTCGATCCACATACGAAATGGATAGTCTGTACATTAACCAACCTACAACGAACGGGTGATAATAAAATAAACCAACTAGCTAGGCGGGACTAAACCCCAGACCAAATACCACAATGTATATGTAACGCCCCGGTTTTTCCATTCAATCATTATGTGATATTATATGTTATTTTATAATTTTATAACATTATATGCATTACGTTTACATAAACTTATATGAATTATCATTAACTTGGAATTTACGTGAACTAATTGATAACGTGTTTAATTGCTATTACGTGACTCTAATTGATCATTTTATAAATTTGCGGACTTAATTGCATAACATGAATTGGAGCTAAGTGATCTTTTGCTTAGAGATGAAACTCATTTGCATGAATTAAATTCTTGAAGGACTTATGTGCAAAATTTGATGACTCATGCTTATTCTTGCAAGAATTGTATATATCATATATTCTGCCAATTCATTCCATTACATTCTATTTTATCCAAAAAAAAAAAAAAATAATCTTACACACTCACACACACTCAATACCGATATTTACACCAAGGAAGGAAGGAAATTTGCATCTCATAATTCAAGCTAAAGTTTGAAGAATTGTGAAGCTAGGAGCATCAACATCATCATATCTTCATCTCATCATCTATTTCTTGGATTCAAGGTAGAACTTGGAGATTTTGTGAAATTCTTGAATATGTGATTAAGGAGGGTTTAGGGATTTGATGATGAATTCATGCATATTGGAGCTAGAAACATGCTTAGGATTGAAAAGGAAGTGAAGTTGCATGAATATATATTGAATTTCATGAAGTTCGAAGCATGTATATGTATGGGGTTTTGGGGATGAATTCTTGAGGCTTTGATGCATATTTCATGGTTGGTTTGATGGATAAGTGAAGCATAATGTGTATTTGATGTGCTGAATTATTTGTTATGGATTGAATTGGCTTTGGTTGATGTTTTGGTGGTGTTGCGACCCATTACGCAGCAGCAGCAAAACAGGGGCAAAACAGGGGATTTCATGCCAAAACACCACAAAACATCATCTATAGCCAAGTCCATCCATAATAATTAATTCAACACATCAAATACACATTATACTTCAAGCATACACCAAAAAAACCATGAAATATGCATCAAAGCACTTAAATTCAATCATGAAACCCTATATATACATACATGCTTCCAACTTTCATATACCTCAATATTTTCATGCAATTTCCATTCCTTTTCACTCCTATGCATGAATCTAGCTCCCAACATGCAAGAATTCATCATCTCAACATCAAACCCTAAACAAATTTAATTCAAGGAATTCATATAACTTCACTTCTACCTCTAAAATGAAGGAAAGATGGGATGAGAAGATGGTATGATGATGATGATGCTTCTAGCTCCTCAAGACCTCCAAAATCTAGCTTGAAAATGGATGAAATCTTCTCCTTCTCTTCTTGGTGTGGGTAACGTGATTTAGTGTGTGTGTATATATATTTTGATGAAAATGAAATGACAGAGATATGAATGTATATGATATATTCAAAGTCTTGCAAGAATAAGCATGAGTCATCAAATTTTGCACATAAGTCCTTCAAGAATTTAGTTCATGCAAATGAGTTTCATCTCTAACCAAAAGATCACTTAGCTCCAATTCATGTTATGCAATTAAGTCCACAAATTTATAAAATGATCAATTAGAGTCACATAATAGCAATTAAGCACGTTATCAATTAGTTCACGTAAATTCCACGTTAATGATAATTCATATAAGTTTATGTAAACATAATGCATATAATGTTATAAAATTATAAAATAACATATAATATCACATAATGATTGAATGGAAAAACCGGGGTGTTACAATTCTCCCCCCCTTAAAAGGACCTGGTCCCCAGGTTCACTGTCGAGTTTTAAAATGATGCACAAGCAATCCGCGACCCCACCAGAATCTGCATTTTGTCCAACTTCGGACCTACGCCATTTTCACCTCGCTTTGAACTAGAAAACGTGCCATATACCGTTAGAAAGGTCTAGGTGTCTAGTTTCATACCCAATAAATAAAACTCAATTCTAAGTTCTAGAACTCAAGTTATTCCGGGTTTTCTACAGGGTGTACATTTTCCAAAATTGTCAAGTTTTCCTAAACTTCACCAAAACCTTTCATATTGCATTCTTTTCACTTCCTTGGCTCCCGTATGTGACTTATATGAATTATATGCTTACTTAATTGATAATTATGCTCTTATTTGACATTCTTTAATTGTAAATGCTTGATTGACATCGCATGACTTTGACGTTCGTCTTAAATGGTTCATACGAGTCAAGTCTTATGTACACTTGTCCTTGTTACACAGATCGTGGTCCCGGAGATGAGGAGCACGCTCCTTAAGGAGTATCCTTACTTCTTTTGTTGGTAAAGGTGAGGTTTAATTATTAGATATATAGAACCTGTACAACCCTTATGTGATGTTTTTGGCCAAAATGTAAATATATATATTTATCTAAATATCTTTCTCAAAACCTCTCATGATTGCAAATGATTTCGTGATCTATTGAATAATCGTGTTATCGTGATTGATCATGTTTTGGCGAGTAAGTAAGTAGTGTTCACTTAGGCCCGAGGGTAGTGTATTGAGCCAACCGAGGAAGCAAGGGCTGACGGGTAACTCTTGCACTATCCTCAGTGTTTTGGGATCACCTCTGAATCCACCAGGAGGTTTGGTGGAGGAAGAAATCCCGTACGTGGGAGTCATGCTCCTAACGTACACAGTGCGTGGATGGTTGAAGGCTAGCAACCTTCCCGTCATTGGAGGGAAAAGGGTCCTGAAACTGTTACTTGTGCATTGTAAATTAATTGCTTGATCACCTAATCACTTAATAACTGAATGATTGTACACTGTTGGAGTAAGGTTGGAGAATTGCCCTCACTCGCCGGGCCACTGATTCACTTATTGAAATTGATTATAGTGTCTAATCTGATAGTTGTAATCTCGGGTGAGTTATAAATATTCTATTCTAGAACTTATATTGCTTCCCTTTTATAAAACCTTACCCGAGACTATTCCTGCATGGTAATTGCGCTAATATTTATTTATAAGCCCCTCGCTCAGTCTTTCATAGACTGACCCCTTACACTTTTCAGGTTTTCAAGGGTTGGCGCTAGGCGGGAGTCGAGTTAAATCAAGTGGTCTTTATTTCGAGTCTAGCACGGTTCATGTATATTATTCATGCTTATGTATTTTATAACTAAAGCTTGGTATACTTGAAATAATGTATATTGAATCATGGGAATGAAATTCAAAGATGATGGTGTAGACTTATATTATGTTTTTCTTTGATTGTTATTATGCACTTTAGCTTGAATTATGAGATGCAAATTTCCTTCCTTCCTTGGTGTAAATATCGATATTGAGTGTGTGTGAGTGTGTGAGATTATTTTTTTTTATTATTAAAACCCTACCCGAGATTATAACTTGCATGTTAATTGCCCTAATATTTATTTATAAACCCCTCACTAAGTCGTTGGTAGACTGACACCTCAACATTTTCAGGTCTGCGGGTTGCATGCTAGGCGGGATCGAGTCAGGTCTTTTGTTGTTTGGGTCTAGCGCTTGTCTTCCTCATTTTCTTGTACATTAATGATGCATATGTAGATTGTTACTACTCTTGGTATCTATGTATTAAGTCCGACTTATTTTGATATCTTTGGGGAATTGGATTTATGTAAATGTTGGGAAAGATTTTGTTAATGAAGTGAATGTAACTTATGCTTCCGTTTTATTATTTATGCATGTTGGTATTAAATGAGGGTTAGTCCCGCCTAGCTAGAGATTTGTTTTCTTTTGTCACCCGTTCGCTATAGTTTTGGTTCATATACGGATTATCCATTTCGTATGTGGACTGAGCTATAGTGCGGGGGTGTGGCATCTTGGCGTTCCGGGTGCTACAGTATAAGAAATAAAGCGGAAGCCTAATATGTCCAATATCAGATACCAAATATCAAAAGCATGCTGTCTCCAACTATGTCCATATATCAATACATTATCATCTCCAAATACATAACAAATAACAATAACAATAATTCATGTGCAACAATAGATGAAATGCACCGTACTAGGCTCGAATGTAGTAACTGGACAACAGACACGACTCGACTCCCGCCTAGCACGGACCTGCACGTACCTGAAAGGTGGGGGTGTCAGTCCATGGAAGACCGAGTGAGGGGCATATATAAATATTAGCGCAAATAACATGCAGGTTATATTCTCGGGTGAAGTTTTAGGAAAACAATAGTATAAGTGTAATAATAAATTAAGCATCGCCCGATAATACAACTATCAAGTTTAACGCTTGTTTACAATTCAGTTTCATGCAATCCGTGGCCCGGCGAGTGAGGGCAAATCTCCAACCTTACACTAATAGTGAACAATACATGCTTTGTTTATTAATCACGCGATCATGCAATTCAATTTACAGAGTAGTAGTGCGGTAGTGTACTCAATTAATACAATCAGGTATTACAATCAATACAATAACCCGAGGACAGCCCGTGGTGCCGGACTCATCCCCAATCTCCTTATCCCTCCAACGATGGGAAGGTTGCGAGCCTTCACCATCCACGACATGGTGTACGTCAGAAACATGACTCCCACACATGGGACTTCTTCTTCCACCAAACCTCCTGGTGGATTCAGAGGTGATCCCACATGATGAGGGAAGTGCAGAGTTACCCGTCAGCCCTATGCTTTCCCGGTTGGCTCATCCACTAACCCTCGGGCCCAAAGTGAACAATCATGCTTACTCGCCAAAACATGGACGATACGTGGCTTGCTTTTCATGAACGTAGCTTGCTTGCAATCATTTACGAGTGTAGAAATGATTATAGATAAGTATATACCTTTTTGGCCCAAAGCTTCACATAAGGGTTATACGGGTTCTATATAACTAGCAATTAAACATCACTTGTGCCGATAATTAATAAGGGTACGGCTATAGAGCTTGCTCCTCATCAACGATAAGATAATCTACGCAACAAGGACAAGTGTTTGTGAGACACGACTAGTATGAACCATTTAAGACGCACGACAAAGTCATGGATTAATGTATCATGCAATAACAATCAAGGAATGGCAAGTACGAGCATAATTATCAATAAAAAAAGTATATGTATCATATAAGTCACATACGGGAGCCAAGGAAGTGAAAGGAATGCAATAAGAGAGGTTTTGGTAAAGTTTGGCAAAAGTCGGCAATTTTTGAAAATGCGCATGCTGAGGGAAAAGTGGAATATCTTAAATTCTAGAAGTGGGAATTGAGTTTTGTTTAGTCTATATGAAACTAGACAAATAGACCTTTCCGAGAATATGTGACTTGTTTTCTAGTTCAAAGCGAGGAGAAAATGGCGTAACCTTGAAGTTGAATGAATGCAGATTTATGGCGAAGTGGCGACACCAAAAAGAATTGATTATAACTCCCAAATGGGAAAAGGTATTGAGATGATTCCAATTGGAGGTTATTCTATACTTCAAGATGTTTCCGTGAGTTCAAAAATCAGGTCGCGGCCGTGAAAAAATTGTACTGAAAAGCAATCACGGCCGCGACAAAAAATGGTCACGAAACGGTCGCGGGCGCTACCGCAACTCCAGCTGTAGCAAAAGCTTCGGGAAAAACAGGGCAAGCTCGAATGTTGGCTCCCAATCCACTTTCACACCAAACCAAAACAAGAATTCAACCCCAAACTAACATATAACATGTATATAACTCAAATACTTCATTTAGGCCACAAGTAATCCATGATAACACCTAAATCATGCCTTAATCCTCATAACCATCAACTTTCACCCAAATAAGAACTCATCATATAACTTCATAAATCTCAAGAATTGAACATGAAATTCAAGGTACAAGCATGTAATCATACTTCTAACAACAAATATACAAATTATTGAGCTTAAGTCATGAACCCTGGCTTCATACATGTAAATTCAAGAATTCATATAATTAGCTCATAGCTACCTTAAATGAAAAGAGAAGGAAAAGGATGAAGATATGATGATGATGATCCTCCCAAGTTCCTAATTTCTTGGAAATTTAACTTGAATATGATGAATCCCAACTTCCCTCTTGGAGGCTTGGTTCGAGGAAATGGAGAACAAGGAAGAAAATGTTTGTATGAAAATAAAATGAAATGAAGAGATGCTTCTACGTTATTCATTCATTCAAGTGATGAAATAATTCAAATTGCAATTAAGAGCTAGAGTTAATAAGTTCCTGCAATTAAGGATGATACTTTGCAAAATGATCACTTTAGTCGCATGAAATAGCAATGCAATTAGGTCCTCAATTTTAAAGAAATGATCACTTAAGGACATATAAGCAAATAAATCATGTTCGCCAATTATTTCACGTAACAATCAAATGTGATTCACGTAATAATTCTCAAGTTGACAAGTATTTCAATTATACATGTATAAATAAAATTCATAAATTTATCATGGAATGTAAGAATTTAATAAACTAAAGAATTAAAATAAATCCTAACTCTCGGAAAACTCACACGTGTCATGCGTACTTGAATAGCCGAAAATCGGGGCGTTACACTCTTCCAACAAAACTAGATGAGTCTTAACTTGAGACTACTTTTCCTGTGTTGGGTTGCTTCATTTAGGACAAATATATATATATATATATATATATATCGGAGAGATAGAAAAAAATATATATATGATTTGACGTATAAATAGTGCAAAATAAATAATATTAGTTACATTTTGTTTACTATATAAGATATATATATTAGAGAGACTGACAGGATTTAAACAAATCCTTATTATGGTACGAAACGTGTAAAAACTAAAATACATCAATATAAACATCTGAAAAGGGTGTTTCCTATTGAAAGTGCAATGATGAAAATATAAAACTTATACCAAAGTAATATATAAATATCAAACCATCAATAAGTATATTTTTGAATTAATAATAGGTACAAAATGATACTAAATATTATACGCCATATTGTTTGAAGAGTACATAAATTTCTCAATCGAGAGTCTAATTCATTTTTATAAAATATTATTTCTTTAATACTTTATAAATAAATTAATTATTAAAAGCTCTATTAATATTTTATATAATTAAATTACTAATACTTTTAATTGTTTAAGGAGAATACAACTCAAAATATTATAGGAAATTTAGTTTATAAGTATCCACGGAGTTTTGTTTTCTCATTGGAATCGAATAGTGGAAGTTATCAATTGAAAATTACATGCGGTAGTTGCAATGCAATTAAAAAGGTACAATCCAAGGTATCAACAAAAATTAAAATTGAAATACACATGAAATCAAATTACAATTATGGAAAAGAATATGGAGATTTGAGAAAGAGGATAATACTGAAAATGATGATATGTCAAACACACGATTTTGATAGATGAATATTTAGTGCAAAGTAATTATACTAAAATTGATGAAAATAATATATCAAAAGGTACAATTTTTCAAGATTATGGAATAAAAAAAATAAAAATATAACAATTTTCCCATTTTAAATGATGAATCGAGTTCAGAAATATACAAACAAAGTTAGGTTCAAAAGTTATAGCTTTGAAAGTCAATATAACTTTTAGATTTTGAATGATCACAATAGGATTCTTCAAAACTCTATAAAAAAACTAAAAATAAATCACAAATTATATTAAAAAAATAAACAATATAAGGAATAAAAAAAAAATATGATCACGGATAAATTGGTGAGAATAGGTCACAAGGTTCAAGATGGTTACTATGTCTAGGATGCTCTTCGGCAAAACCAGATGAGTCTTAGCTTGAGACTGCTTTGTTGGGAATAGTGCCCTAGAAAGCTGTTATGCTTTGGGACTTTCCCTATATCATAGACAATCTTTGAATAATATACGAATGATTGTAATCACAGGCGAACACTTCTTATGTGCCATTACGTGTTTTGAGTGTTTCCATTACGTGTGCATGTCTAGAACTCCCCTAATCCGATGAGGTCGTTAAGAACTTTGTCATTATGGGAATGACACATGAAACAAGTTCTTAACTCCATGGGCGAGGATTAGAAACTTCTCCAAGTCAATGAGGCCAACAGACAGTGGGAGTGTCGACTTTGCCTCTGTTGAGACTTGCTTGTGTAGTTGTGTCCTTAAGAAGGATCATCCTGTTTCATAGGGTGTAAAGTGCATAAGTTGATGCGTACACAATACACAAGGGTGCTTGGTATAATTGTTCAAGTTCACTGAGAGTGCCTCGCGTGAGAAGATTCCTAAATGGGAAAGGACGTTACTAGAACTTCCAGGTTAGAAAATATCTCACATGTCAAGGACGTGAGGAATTAATCCTTAGACATGAGATTCCACATTGTCTTATGAGCTAACTCTGTAATCTTTGATATAGGCTCAAAAGGGTGTCGCCATATAGACACCTGAACCACAGCCTATGTTGGGATTACACAAGTGGCATATGGAATCAATAAAGGACCTACACTTGTTGTAGGCAAGATGATCTCTTATTACACAAGTCATTCATGTTTCATCCTAAAATCCTTGCTCAAGGTGGTTAGATCAAGACATCAAGAAAATGGGGTTTTCTTGGATTGAGATCAAATGGAATATGAAGGGAACTTTGTTTTAAGATTAAGATTAGTAGGGCTCTCCACATTCCAATGCCCTAGATCTTAATCGAGAGATAGGATGGTAGGAGGATCGTATCCCACATGATGTCATTGACTGAAAGGTTCTTTCGAATATACATTCACATTTCAGGTAGGGGTCACACACCTATTGCTAGACTATGGTCGTGTGATCTATGAGGTAATTAATTAATAAAGTGTATTAATTAATTAGGCTAACTGCTAACTGAAATTGAACCTAGAGGGTCACACACAAATACCGGGTTCAAAGGGTATTATTAGAAAGATCAAGAAATTGATCGAAACGAGACCACATGTGTATGGTACACGTGTGGGAGTCAAGAGCGCGTTTGGATACGTGGCTCCAATTACAAAATTGGATCATGTGTTAATTAATTGTAGAATTAATTATTAAGTCCAAATATAATTAATTGGAGAATTAATTATAAAGCCAATATATAATTAATTGGAGAATTAATTATAAATCCCTAAATATAATTAATTGGAGAACTAATTATATAGCCAAATAAAATTAATTGGAGAATTAATTTTAACCCGTTAGAATTAATTAGTGAATTAATTCTAAAGTCCTTAATAAAATTAATCGGAGAATTAATTCTAAGTATTTAATTATTTAGTTATTCTAATTTGATTAGAATAAATAAATAAATAAATATCTTCTATTTTATTATTCTAATAAAATATTAATTATAATATGATTAGAATAAATATTATTAGAATAAGATATTGGGCAGTTATTTAGGAGGACCAAATATCCCCAAAAGTTATCCTAAACCCCCTAGTTTGAAAAATATATGTTTTAGGTTACCAATACACAAGTTATTTTTCCTAAACCCCTCATAACCCTGAAAAGTCTGTTTTGCCCCCCCCCCCCCCCCCCCCCTTTTTCCCCTTCCTTCCCTCGCTGGAAAAATCCATTCCCAATTTGGGAAAGATTTATCTCATTTCTGTAAGAATGCAACCACATTTCCACTTCGTCGGCAACGAGAACTAATGGCGACGACTGCACGATAAAGATAGGCGGCAGCAACGGCAACGAAGACAACAAGATATTGATAAGCAGCGGCAACGAGAATCGATTTAGTCGATTTAGGCATCGTGCCCTATTTCCTGTACTGCACTAAGGTATTCTCCGCGTATGAATGTTAACTGAATGTATTCTTACCGTTATTTGAATGTTAATTACGTCAATTATACAGTATAATTCACTGATAATTTATATCGAATTGAGTTGCTGATAATTTGTATCGAATCGAATTGTTTATCCTCTGCAAACTGATATTTCAAATTGGTATTCTGAAGATGGCATTGGCCGGTGATGAAGCTCAAGACAAGGAAATCCTAGGAAGTTGTTGGTTTAACGGTGAAATTACGGTATTTCCAATTCGGCAGAGCGCGTCAGTGGAGGAGATTCACGCGTAAATTGGTGAAGAGTGGTCAGACTTCAACTCTAATACTTACGTGCTACAATACCTCGCACCCCATAAAAAAAGGTTTGTGGGTTAGTTTGCGGCGCGACGGGCAGATTCCGACTATGATCCAACTGCATGAACTTGCTAAACTCAACATTATTGAGATGAGGGCGATTCGGCCTCCTACCTATTTAGGTGGGAAGCAAGCATCATCGAAGAGAAGGTATGGGGATTTTAATTTATTCTGTTCTGTGTTAACATTATATTAATTCTGGTCAGTAATATCATTATGTGTCAGGAAGAGAAGATATAGCCCCTAAGCATAAGGTTCATGCTTGGCCACTGTTCGTTCTGAAGTTGAGGATTGACCAGATCCACTGCGTGTTCTGGTGTTGAGGATTGATTTGTTTTTATACACTCCCTGTTATGATTGTTTCTGTTTGTTTGAAACTACGTTAATAAATTACTTGAAGATGTTTTTTTCTTAATTTGATCTATGGAAATGCATTGCTTGTTCAAGTTATTTGGTGGTTGTAATAAAGCTGACTTTGTTGAGTGACGGATTAAATAAGCGTAGTTGAAAGCGGACTTTGTTGAGTAACGGGTTAAATATGCGTAGTTGAAAGCGGAATTTGTTGAGTGACGGGTTAAATATGCGTAGTTGAAAGCGGGCTTTGTTGAGTGAAGGGTTAAATATGCGTAGTTGAAAGTGGACATTGTTAAGTGAAAGGTTAAATATGCGTAGTTGAAAGCGGACTTTGTTGAGTGAAAGGTTAAATATGCGTAGTTGAAAGCGGGACTTTGTTGAGTGACGAGTTAAATATGCGTTGAAAGCGGACTTTGTTGAGTGAAGGGTTAAATATGTGTAGTTAAGTGAAGGGTTAAATATGCGTAGTTGAAAGCGGACTTTATTGAGTGAATGGTTAAATATGCGTAGTTGAAAGCAGACTTTGTTGAGTAACGGGTTAAATATGCGTAGTTCACTAAATATAATCATAAAACGATATCAAAGGACTAAAAGTTTACATATTATGAAAACAAGCATATTAGTTACCATGTTTTTTCACTAAATACCATCATAAAATGATTTGGAAGGACTGAAAGTTTACATATTATGAGAACAAACATATTAGGTAGACATTATGAGAACAAACATACTAGTTACCATGTTCTTCACTAAATATCATCATAAAACGATATAGAAGGATTAAAAGTTTACATATTCTGATAACAAACATATTAGTTACCATGTTTTTTCACTAAATATCATCATAAAACGATATTAGTTTCAGATAAACACACAATTACTCAACAATCTGCACTTTTAGTTTCATCCCATATTCTTATTTACTCAACAATCTGGAACTCCATATTCTTATTTACTCGACAAACTGCAGAATTAATTTCAGGTAAACACACAATTACTCAGCAATCTACACTTTAGTTTCATCCCATATTCTTATTTACGCAACAATCCGGAACTCCA
Organism: Lantana camara; assembly: GCA_037501455.1. Lineage (NCBI taxonomy): Eukaryota > Viridiplantae > Streptophyta > Magnoliopsida > Lamiales > Verbenaceae > Lantana > Lantana camara. The sequence goes on from CM074856.1 coordinate 61,606,715, forward strand.
TATTCTTACTTACTCGACAAACTGCAGAATTAGTTTTAGATAAACACACAATTACTCAACAATCTGCAATTTTAGTTTCATCTCATATTCTTATTTACTCAACAATCTGGAACTCCATATTCTTTACTCGACAAACTGCAGAATATGTTTCAACTGTCATATATTTCATCAATTTATCTGTTTTCATATACTATACTCAAACAACAATAAACATAGTGCTCTGTTTTCTCTCTCACCTGATATAACAACTGTCATATATTTCATCAGTTTATCTGTTTTCATATTCATATACTATAATCAAACAACAATAAACCTAGTGCTCTGCACGAAATTCATTACCACCAACAATAAACATTTCATTACAAAACCAGTAACATACACTACAATCAAACTAACACTAATATTTAAACATTAAACAATCTACAAACAACAAATTTTATGGGGGAGGAAACTGATTAACCTCATCCAGATGATCCTGAGGGATGTTGGAATTAACACTCTCCTCATAATGTTCATATCCGGGGTAATTCGCTGTCTAAGGACTCAGGGTCCGAGTCCCTACCATCAATGTGGTACGCTTGGAGGTGCTCCTCTTCGACCTCCAAAAGGTGTGTCTGCCGCACTTTGAAGATAAACCTAAGGTCATCATAATAACGACATCCACGCGCCATGAGGTCAGAATTCCGACGAATGACCTATGTAAAATTGAACATTAAATAATGAACAAAAATTAAAAAAAATAGGGATTGAGTATGAATTAGACTTACAGCATGGTTATTCCCTTGATAATATACCATGGTATCAATTTGGGCACAAACACGATCATTACCCATTTTAACTCCACGACACCCCAAGAATCTACGGAAGTTGTAAAATTCTATCCGCAGTCATTTCACCGCTTCTATAACATCTCACGGCTAGTATTCTCGTTGGAATTGCCCTGGCAACTCAAATGACACTTGAAACATGGCTCTCTCGAAGCTTTCTAGCCGATCGATTTTGTTGTCTGCGGCCTGTAGCCGAAGACGTTCAACCATGTATGTGACACCCCGTCTGATCAACCGTACAGGTATGACGTATGTGCGCGATTTAATTTATTTAATTTCATTTATTTATTAATTTAATTCTTTAATTATTATTTCTTTTGAAATTTGAATTCACTTATTTGAAATATTTGCCTCTTTGTTGGAAACGTGTTTCGTTTGTGTTCGATTTGAGATCGAAATTCCGTGTCGTTTTAATATGTTGGAGTATTATGTGTCGTGAATTCGATTTTGTGCTCGTTTTATATTTTCGGACTTGTTTGAAAAGGTAACACACCATTTTATGTGTTTTGGGGACGCGAGGGCCTACCTAGTTTTAGCGCGGCTTGTGTTCCGAAATTTATAACTTTAGCTCGGGAATTCGGATTCGAATTCCGAAAGTGGCACCGGACTTTTAACGAGATTTTCAAACTAAAGAATCTAGCCTCATATTTTTCTAGTCCCGTTTGATACTCCGAATTTGGCCCGGAAAACTGATTCGTGCTTATACGACCACCTTTCACTAAATTGCACATAAGTCCCTCATCTTTTGAGCTTTTCACTTGAAACATGGCCCCACCACTCACTAAATCAATGCTTTATTATACCACGCTTCCCTCATCTTGGTTTGTTCAAGGAAAAGTGGAGAAATATCTGAACTTTGGAGCAGCAATAGCCCCATTCCAGTCACTTTGCACCCAAGTTGGTTTTTGAGCTTCAATCTTCATTTTCCTCCATCATCTCCAAGAGGTAAGTACATATTTGATATCTATATGCTTATATGATCCTTTTCATCAATGAAATTCAGATTTTAAGCTTTGTATGATTGAGTTTTGATCCATGACATGAATAGTTAGGTTTTATGCTCATTTGTGAACTCTATGAATTTCCTTGAGTTATGGCTTGAATTGGTGCTAGATTTTTGACCTCTTACACTTCATTTTTGATGTTTAAGCCTGAATTTGGTGGTAGTTGAGATATATGTGAGATACCATTAATGTTCTTGCATTTTTGGATGAGTATATGCATGAGTTTGGACTTTTTTCCTTCTCCGTTACTTGTTGTCAGTTTTGGGGTGAATTTGTTGGAGTTTTGTACAGATTTACTACCTTGTTTCATGCTCTATCATGCCTAGATGAGTTGGTTTTTGTTTGGGAGGAGTTGCTGGACTGAACAGGGGAGGAAACTCCTTTTCCTCGCAGCTGAATCATCTCCCCGGGCGGGGAGATTTTGAACAGGAAAGTACCCGGCTGGGTACTTTTATGCAGAAAGTTTTCTGCATACAAGTCCCCGGCAGGGGACTTTTTAGGTACAAAATCTCCCCGGGAGGGGAGATGGTGGTTGCTTAGATGTTTGCTTCCTTCTTTTATTTCATGTTGTAGACTTAAATGCATGTTATTAATCTCTTTTGTGTGCTGCGTGAATTATACATCCTGTATGGAATATGATTTGGTTTGGTGATAGAATTGCATGCATGCTATACTTGGTTTAAAACTCCTTTCCATGTATTTGTTCTCTATATGATATGTTATGCAATTTAGAGTGCATGTACGTGTATATATATATGTAATATATAGTGAACGTGCGTTTGCATGTGTGTAATATATTACATATATACTATATGTTTTATCATTGATTAATATGAAAATTTAGTGCTATCAATTTAATGATTTAAATGGTATGATTTTATCTCATGAAATGTGACCTTTGAATTGTTGAATTATATGTTATGAGTTATGGATTCTAAATTATGAAGTGATATGATACGTTTTTCACGAATTTGAATTTAAATGACTTAAGTGATGCATTCTTGCATTTCATTTGTAGTCATTGCATTCATGAGCATTGTCGTGCGTCTTTAGGTGCATGTGTGTGTAGGTTCCCGTTCGCTTTGTCTTGGCTCATGTATGGATTTCTATTTCATATGTGGGTTCAGGGCTAGGTGCGGGGGATGCGGTGGCTCGCCGTTCCGGGCGCTACATCTTAAAGTCATATCAAAGCTCCGGGTTGCAAAACCGGAGTTCTAGTGTCGTGTTGTGTTGAGTATAGGTCGTAAGGCATAGGAACAACGTGCTAATGTGTGCATTGCATCAAGATATGTGAATTTTCTTACATTATGTGTTCTAAAATTGTTGTTTCTTTTCACTAATTGTTGTTGTTGCGTACTTTATATGCATTAATTATTCTATTTACGTGCCATAATCACTTACTAACCGCATACATCATAGTTTCACCTCTCTTGTATATTGTAGGTTAATATCTTACAACGGTCGATCACTCATCTTAGCTACCATGGCCCCTGAGTTGAAATCGGGATCAAGTAGAGATAAAGACTTTTCACAATCGTTCATGTTATCACAAAGACAACCAATCCACCAAGATAAAAGGCAAAATGGCTCGATTCATGGGAAGGGATCTCTTGGGTCGCACTAAACGTGCTATTTTCTAAAGAACAAGCTTGGGCACTAATTGTGGAGGACCAAACCACCCCTGCGGAACTTGTAGAAAGCAATTAGGAGCTTATTTTGGTACGGTGTTTCCGAACACAAGGGCGATTCATGTCCTTATAATACTCGAAAGGAATTAAAGGAGTTCAAGAGATTAGTTCAAATCTAGGAGGGAATAAGAGAAGATTTTCGAGAAATGGAAATCGGGATCGAGTCTAAAGGTTGGATCAAGAGTAACCGGGAAGCTTTTTGAGTTAAATTCAAGAAATTGAAAGAAAGGAGCTTAGTAAGAAGAATGGAATCGGGAGGTAGTTCGGGATTGGGAAATAACTTGGGATTGGGATCAAAGAGGAATCGAGTGGATTCTTAAATGGGATCAAAAGGAAAGACGAAAATGAAGGGACTTCCATCCATGGAGCAAACCCCGTGCGCTCATTGTAGAAGAAATTCTCATACTTATGAGAATTGTTGGAAGAGATTGGGGTGATGTTTTGGATATGGATCGCGGAAACACAAGCAGGAAAGATGGGAACGACTAAGGGCAAAGAAATACCCCGGGAGGTAATTGCATTCATTGCACGAGCATCCATCCCACATCGTATCTTTATACTTATTTGTTATGTGCGTTACGTATCGCCATTACTTGTTGCTTCCTTGTTTGAATTGTTGTCCAACGTGACGCATAGCATAAGTAAACCTAACCCCACATGCATGAGTTTAATGTTTTCATGATAGCTTGCAATTGAGAGAAGTCTCCCTTTATGATGGTAAAGATCGGGGCAAGAAGAAAATGGTGACCTTGGAGATTCGGTTGAAGGGATAACAAGTAGGTCAGGGCACAAGGAAATGGGAAGGATTCTTTAATGATGAATAATCAAGGGGGGTGTTGAAGGAAGAATTGAAACTACCATCCGGGAACAAGTATTTGGCCTCAATTCCTAGAAAGTAAACAAATAACTCCCTGTTCTAGGGTAATTTTAATTGATTTCCACGGGACCATCTAACCAGAGTATAGAGCAATGGAAAAATCTTGGAAATGCCTTAATTTGAGGTCCAAACTAATGACAAGGCGATGGTACTCGTGTGGACTCAGGGTAAACTAAGTTTTTTAAGGGATAAGCAATGAAGGTCGACAAAGAAGGTTCGAATATAATAGGGGCTAGTGGATGATGAGTAATACAGGCCATTAAGGAAGAGTTTTCAACTAATTCAATCTATTAGAAGTTAAACTCGGGCAAGAATGGAAAGGAGAAAAATTGAGACATCTCGGATTCCGGGGATCGGAGTTTACTTTCCAGATCCAAGCTGATACGTCGTGTTGTGAAGAAGAATTGGGAGATAAAGCTACAAATGGAAACAATAAAGAAAGGTAAAGTAATTTCGGGAAGGAGATCATATACTCGAGTGTAAGCCAGTAGAGGATAAGTCATACAACCAATTCAAATTAGTAAAGAGTGGAATCGGAGGATTTCAATCAAGGTGATAACTAGACGAACATTCAGAACAACGACGGAAGATCGATTATCAAGAAGAAGTCAAGATATTGATTCTATGAACATCAAGGAATTGGGATTTTGGGCTCTAAAAGATTTATGAGTGATGGAGGTTGGGAAGGAGTGAACACTAAGACGTGCCACTTGATGACTTTAAGAAATACCTCTTCACCAGACCTTATAATACAAGAGAGGTATCGAGAAACCGGGATTTAAATTAGACAAGGTATGGGGATGTCCTAGAAGGAGTGGGTTGAGAATTTCAAGACAACCGGAGATCGTGATACGATAATGGTCGACTGAATTAGGGTGAATCAAGATTAAAAGAGTTATGAAAGATTTCGGAGGGGAAAGGAACTTAAATAATCCCTCATGGCAATTAGGGAAATGGAATGGAATCAACAAGCTAAGGATCCATTTAATAAAACCGAGGTCGAGGAATCCAGGTCACGAATTCTAAGACATCAACTTTGATTCTCCACTCCATCTCATCAATGTGAAGGGCATCGAGAAATGGTGAACGGTACATATATCATTCATAGCACGTGCATCAAGCATATTTGATTGTTATGGTATTGTCGTGTGTTTACTTATGTGTGTGTGTGTGTGCTTGATTGTTATGGTATTGTCGTGTGTTTACTTGTGTGTGTGTGTGTGCTTGTTGTGTGTGTTTTTTCGAGTATGTAGTTTTTATGGTAAGGCGAGGGTCGTTGTTACAACAGTCTTCGTGCTTGTTGTGTGTTTTTTTTCGAGTATGTAGTTTTTATGGTAAGGCGAGGGTCGTTGTTACAACGGTCTTCTGGATCGAGCAAGAAGTGGTAATTTAGCACTCTAGCAAAGGGACTTCTTGACTTAGAAGGTGCGAGTGGTGGAGGTTCGGTAACCACGCCATTCGTGTAATACCGAGCTTTTGAGTAGTTGGAATGAATCAAACGATGGGAGATGAATCAAACTTGGACCCTCCTATCGAGTAACACATTTTAGTTGCTCCTAGCACGGGTCAAGCGGTGAGGATTTTCTCCAACAAGATTTTAAGAAATGATCAAACCCTTTGTGCAAGAAGACTTTACCAGGCTAACCCTTGTCGGGATGTCATGAACCTCGAACTTGGGTGAATACGGGAAGTTGTTCGAGCTTGAAACTCGAGCAGGCGAACCTGGGGACCAGGTTCTCTTAAGAGGGGGAGATTGTGACATCCCGTCTGATCAACCGTACAGGTATGATGTATGTGCACAATTTAATTTATTTAATTTCATTTATTTTTTAATTTAATTCTTTAATTATTATTTCTTTTGAAATTTGAATTCACTTATTTGAAATATTTGCCTCTTTGTTGGAAACGTGTTTTGTTTGTGTTCGATTTGAGATCGAAAGTCCGTGCCGTTTTAATATGTTGGAGTATTATGTGTCGTGAATTCGTTTTTGTGCTCGTTTTATATTTTCGGACTAACTAGCTTTAGCGTGCCTTGTGTTTCGGAATTTATAACTTGAGCTCGGGAATTCGGATTCAAATTCCGGAAGTGGCACCGGACTCGTAACGAGATTTGCAAACTAAAGAATCTAGCCTCATATTTTTCTATTCCCGTTTGATACTCCAAATTTGGCCCGGAAAACTGATTCACGCTTGTATGACCACCTTTCACTAAATTGCACATAAGTCCCTCATCTTTTGAGCTTTTCACTTGAAACTTGGCCCCACCACTCACTAACTTAATGCTTTATTTTACCATGCTTCCCTCATCTCACTTTGTACAAGGAAAAGTGGAGAAATATCTGAACTTTGGAGCAGCAATAGTTCCATTCCCGTCACTTTGCACCCAAGGAGGTTTTTGAGCTTCAATCTTCATTTCCCTCCATCATCTCCAAGAGGTAAGTACATATTTGATATCTATACGCTTATATGATCATTTTTATCAATGAAATTCAGATTTTAAGCCTTTTATGATTGAGTTTTGAGCCATGACATGAATAGTTAGGTTTTATGCTCTTTTATGAACTCTATGAATTTCCTTGAGTTATGCCTTGAATTGGTGCTAGATTTTTTACCTCTCACACTTTATTTTTGATGTTTAAGGCTGAATTTGGTGGTAGTTGAGATATATGTGAGATACCATTAATGTTCTTGCATTTTTGGATGAGTATATGCATGAGTTTGGACCTTTTTCCTTCTCCTTTACTTGCTGCAGTTTTGGGGTGAATTTGTTGGAGTTTTGTACAGATTTGGTGTCTTGTTTCATGCCCTATCATGCCTAGATGAGTTGGTTTTTGTTTGGGAGGAATTGCTGGACTGAACAGGGGAGGAAACTCCTTTTCCTCGTAGCTGAATCATCTCCCCGGGCAGGGAGATTTTGAACGGGAAAGTACCCGGCCGGGTACTTTTATGCAGAAAGTTTTCTGCATGAAAGTCCCCGGCAGGGGACTTTTTAGGTACAAAATCTCCTCGGGAGGGGAGATGGTGGTTGCCTAGATGTTTGGTTTCTTATTTTTATTTCATGTTGTAGACTTAAATGCATGTTGTTCATCTCTTTTGTGTACTACGTGAATTATACATCTTGCATGGAATATGATTTGGTTTGGTGATAGAATAACATGCATGCTATACTTGGTTTAAAACTCCTTTCCATGCATTTGTTCTCTATATGATATGTTATGCAATTTACAGTGCATGTACGTGTATATATATGTAATATATAATGTACGTGCGTATGCATGTGTGTAATATGTTACATATATACTATATGTTTTATCATTAATTAATATGAAATTTTAGTGCTATCAATTTAATGATTTAAATGGTATGATATTATTTCATGAAATGTGACCTTTGAATTGTTGAATTATATGTTATAAGTTATGGATTTTAAATTATGAAGTGATATGATACATTTTATACGAATTTGAATTTAAATGACTTAAGTGATGCATTCTTGCATTTCATTTGTATCCATTGCATTCATGAGCATTGTTGTGCGTCTTTGGGTGCATGATCGAGTCTAAGTCATAAGTTTGCGTTTGTTTGTCTCAGAGTTTGGTTCGGGAGGTATCGTTTCCACCATTTAACCTCTTCTTGGTCGTCAACACTCTTTCGGGAGCTCTTTTGGTAAAAGGTGAGGTTCAGGTTTGTTTTCTTTTAGTTAATGCGACCTATGACCCTATGTGCTCGTTTTCAAGCCCGCATGCGAATATATTATATGTATATTAAATATGTGTCTTATAATATGTTATGAATCTTGTTAATTCGATTTAATACGAATTCTTTGGAAATTATACGTATGGGCGTATATAAGCTTAAAATGGTTTTGCAACGAGGCTATGCTCCAAACCGTGTAGTGTCGAGCGAATTATGGATCTCCTTCAGCATATTACGAATTTGGAAGACACGAAGAGGTACGTGCATAGCATATGCCGAGTTGCACGGTAAGGTATGTTTCTTATGGTAGGTTTCTTAAGTGTGAATCGTATGTTTCTAGGTTTCGCGAGTTAGGTATGTTTCTTTATGAGTCTTATATTTCTTTTGAATCTTACGAATCCCTGGGCCCCGGAGGCGTGAGTAAGGATGCCCGAGGCGGTGTTGGGCCGCTGGGTTAAGCCTGTGCACGTGCTCCTTAAGGTACGTTGCGGGATCGCTACCCCACGTATTGGTATCGAGTTACACGATGTGGGCCCATAACCCACGTGCAGACTTTCGGAGAAGGTGGACGGAATACGGGAGTATGAGTCTTATGAATTTTATGTATTTATGTTTCATTATGTTTCTTATGAATTCTTTCTTCCTAAGAGGGAAGTTTCCCCGTACTCGTCGGGTAATTTAAGTATGTTGATTATGAAACGGGATAGGATCTTTCGGTTTCAATAAGTGATTTATATGTTAAGGTTTGAATTATTATGAATTTATGAATCCCTATGAGTTTTAATATGAATCTATATGCGTTTTTGAATCTATGAATGCTTACGAGTTTTCAAATTTAAGAATACACGAATATATGAATAAGTATGAGTTCTTTTGGAAAATGGCTTTGGTATGTAAAACCCTATTCCTGGTTCATAGTCTTTGGTTTGATACGTGCTTTGCTCTATATGTATACGTGTGTGGGTGTGCGTTAGCCCCCTCACTCATTCGGTGGACTGACCCTCTCCTTTCAACTTTTCAGTGTGCAGGTTGGGCGTGCTAGGCGGAGTCTTGAGTCCGTCGGGTTCGAGTCACCTAGTTCGAGTTGCATTCATTCATTTGCATTCAGTCATGCTTTTGTGTATAACTCGATTGTGGTAATTGAAATATGTATATGTTATGCATTTGTTACTGAATTATGTATGAATTTCTATTTTGTATATTTGGGACAGGTTTCTAGGGTTAGTTGAACCCGTTTTGTGAATTTATCTTCTTGGTTTTGTTATATGCTTCCGCTTTCTTGTTGTTTTGCGCGCTCTAGTCCTGTCTTAGCTCCGCCTGGCTTAGCGTGTGTGTGTAGGTTCTTGTTCGCTTAGTCTTGGGCTCATGTATGGATTTCTATTTCATATGTGGGTTCAGGGCTAGGTGCGGGGGATGTGGTGGCTCGCCGTTCCGGGCGCTACAATGTAGGCTTCCACCTTGCCATTAATGGGTGTTGGAGGGTGATTCGTGACTTTGTTTACCAAGGATTCGAGATCTGGAAGAGAAAGAGAAGGAGGACTTTTTAGAGGTGATGAAATGGGGCGAAAATGTGCAGAATTTCAGCGTACAGGGCAAGATATTAACAAAGGTGATTGGCCTGAGAAACATATCGTCGCACCCCTTCATCTTCACCTCTGCAATTTTGGGTGATCAAACTACGGGGAAAGAGTAGCAGCTTTTTATTTAATTCAGGCGCCCCATCGAGAATGCATCACAATCTACTAAGTTTGTAATGTAAATATTCATTTTATTAGTTATTGAAAGGTTTGTTTTCTAGTTAAAGAAAAATAAATTGAGAAATTATAAAGTACCGTTTAGAACATCGAGAGGTAGTTTTTGGACGACAAAAATTCGCCGGAAATGGGTTGTCGGAAACGAGTCACCGGAAATGGGTTGACGGAAAAGAATTGCCGAAAAAGATTGAGTTTACTGTCAAGAAGAAAACCTCGGACGCTGGAAGAAGACAATGGATATTTGTGTCCTTCTTCACTTTATTAAGGGCATTATGGTACTTTTACAAGATTTAGGGGGTTTACAAAAAATAGAAAGGATAATAGGGATCTAATATAGCTGTTTTCTGAGTTAGGGGGTTTAAGATAAATAGTTTGCCTTATTAGGGATTGTTCATTAATTCTCCGATAAGATACTTAATTATTATTGGAATAATTAAATATTCATAATTAGTTAGGAACTCTCTTTCTAGAGGGAATAGATATCTTATTTTGAATAAGAATCCTATTACTTGGAGAGAAATAAAGAATAGAAGACAAAGTTAAAGTAGGTGACATAATTTCTACAAGCTAGGGTTTCGAACCCTAGCCCATAAAAGGACTAAGGGGTTCGAATTTTTTAGCTTACACGTGATGTGGAGATCACGTCCAAACTTCATGGAATTTTGGGGATAATTCTCTTGCTCTCTTTTTCTCGTTTATGTTTCTTTAATACGCATGTTATAGTACTAGCATACTCACTAACATGATTTGAGTCTAGGTTAGTGTGGATTAATACTCTAGAGGATTTCTACTTTGGAATCTCGAAGTAAGAATCGTTCAAGAAACGGGGATTCATGCCGTATGAAGAACGTTTGAGGGCGGCTCAAAACGTTTCAAGAAAGCTTTAATTCTTGTAAGTTTCTTGAATCCCTAAGGTTTGAAACGAACATTGCAAGATCACGATTCGCTTTTGGAAAAAAAATTAAACTTCCGTTGCTTTTGCTCTGTGTTTTCCAACATGCTTTTCGTTGTTCAGGTTGCTTCGTTTAGGATAAAAAAAATATATTAGAGAGATAGAAAAAAAAAAAAGAAATATGATTGGACGTATAAATGGTGAAAAATAAATAATATTAGTTATATTTTGTTTACTATACAAGATACATATTATTGTTTCAAGAGAAACTAACAGGATTGAAATAAATCTTTCATATGGTACGAAACGTGTAAAAGATGTAATACATTAATATAAATATCTGAAAATGGTGTTTCAAATTAAAAGTGCAATGATGAATGTATAAAACCTATACCAAAATAATATAAAAATATGAAATCATCAATAAGTATATTTTTTAATTAATAACAGGTACAAAATGATATTAAATATTATACATCATACTTTTTGAGAAATATATAAATTGCTCAGTATCTAAATATCGAAAATCAATTGAGAATCTAATTAATTTTCATAAAATATTATTTCTTTAAAACTTTATAAATAAATTAATCACTAAAAGCTTTATTAATATTTTATATAATTAAATACTAAAATATTTAATTGTTCAAGGAGAATATAGCTCAAAATATTATAAGAAACTTAGTTTACAAGTATCCACGGAGCTTGTTTTCTCATTGCAATCGAAGAGTAGAAGTTATCAATTAAAAATTGCTTGCGGTAGCTGATGTAATTAAAAAAGTACAATTTGAGGTAGCAACGGAAAGCAAAATATAAATACTCATTAAATCAAACTACAATTGTGGAAAAGAAGATGGAGATTTGGAAAAGAGGATAATATTTAAAATTATGATATGGTGATAATGATATATCACAAAAGTTACAATTTATCAAGATCATGGAATAAAAAAGAAAAAAAATAACAATGTTCCTATTTTAAATGATGAAATCGAGGTCGAAAGTATAGAAAAAATATTAGGTGCAAAAGTCATAATTTTGAAAGTGAATATAACTTTTACATTTTGAATAGCAACAAAAATATTCTTCAAAACTTCATTAAAAAAACTAAAACTAAATCACAAATTATATTAAAGAAGATCAAACGATATAAGGAATAAAGTATATATAGTTAACATAGCATTTTACATGATCTTATAAGTTTTTGTCTATATTTTTATATATATATATATCTTTTCATTTATTAAATATATTTGAAAGTTATAAACTATTACTTATGTTCAAAAGTTAGAATTATTTGGTCAAATTAATATTATACGCTTTAAACATTTTGTTTTATATAATAACGTAGTTTCAAATATTTTTATTGTTTATTTATTTAGATGTTTTTCTACTTTAAATTTCTACTTATTGTACCTGATTTGAAAGAGAGATTTTATATAAATACTTTTTGTATGTTTAACTTTTCAAAATCAGAGTGGCTCATTAAAAATGTTATTATATTTATTTAATCAAACTAGATATTTTTGATATCCTAATTTGTTCAATAAATATAACAGCTAAACTAATTTAAATAAATCAAATGATAAACGTGCAACTAGTTCATTAAATAAAACACTGTAACAAAATAATCTATAGGATAGTCTCTCAGATATTTTTGTCTTATAAATATTAAAATAATATCTCGTTCTGTAAACTGTATTTTGAAAAATTAAAAAGAAAAAAAAAATAATGGCACCTAACGGAACGACATCTTTTACGTACAACGAAAAGCATGTAAGGGGACGGAGACACCCCAAAACCACAATAACAGTAAATATTATTTTGCATTTTATCAATAAGATAATGTTTTTTTTGTTGGATACATGGTTTTTTAGTATGACATAATTCAATTGTCTTGGATTATTATATCCTATTTGTAGCAGCCTTCACGTATGGATGCCACACCCCCGCACCATAGGTTGATCCACATACGAAACGGGTAATCCGTACATGAACGAACCTATAGCGAACGGGTGACAATAAAATAAAACGACAAGCTAGCTAGGCGGGACTAACTCACGACTATGTCAATCATTGCATGCTAATGTAACCGAAAACATACGTAAACGTTTCACTAATCAAGTACGGTTTAAACATATGCAACTTTCTCTACAGGCATATCAATACATTATCATCTCCTAAAATACATAACAATTAACATTAACAATAATTTCTTTGAAACGATAAATAAATGCACCGTGCTTGACTCGAATGCAAAGACTAGACTCGACTCGATTCCCGCCTAGCGTGCACCTGCAAGAACCTGAAAGGTGGAGGCGTCAGTCTGTGAAGACCGAGTGAGGGGCATAAATAAATATTAGCGTAGATAACATGCAAGTTATAACCTCGGGTAAGGTTTTATAATCAAAAGCAATATAAGTTCAAAATGTAATACACTTTGCCCGAGATTACAACTATCAATATTAAACACTTTAACCACTTTCATGTATTCAATCAGTGGCCTTGGCGAGTAAGGGCAATTCTCCAACTCTATACCAATAGTGATCATTACATGCTTGTTTAATTGTCATGTGATCATGCAATTCAATTACAGTGCTCAAGTAACAATTTCATGAACTCCTTCACTCCGGGTGATGGTGGGTTTGCAAAGCCCTAACCATCCATGCTATGTACGTCAGGAACATGACTCCCACGTACGGGATTCCTTCCTCCACCAAACCTCCTGGTGGATTCAGGGGTCATCCCAATGATGAGGGGTTTGCAGAGTTACCCGTCAGCCCTATGCTTTCCCGGTTGGCTCGTACACTAACCCTCAGGCCCAAAGTGCTATCATGCTACTCGCCAAAACACGGTCTAATCACGATACATGTATTGCTTTGCATGATCATGACATTAATCAAGCTACACGCATTGCTTTGCATGAGCCTGACTTGCTTATAATCATTTAAACGATTCAATCACGGTACGCGCATTGCTTTGCACGACCATGGCTTGCTTGCTAAACAGTTGAAAGTTTCGAAATGAGTATAGATAAATATATATACCTTTTTGGCCCAAAATTACACATAAGGGTTATACGGGTTCTATGTAACTAGCAATTAAACCTCACCTAACAGGCGATACGACGACTCAAGGATGCATAAATGTGCTCAGTTGATCACAATCTCCGCCCTGGAGAAGAACTTGAATGAAAAGAAATGGAAGAAAAGATGATTGAGCTTCAAAATATGAAAATTCCTTGAAAATTTTGGATGAAATCAACAAAATCTTCTCCTCCTTTCTTGATGATTGAAACCGTGAGCAACAAGAAGCAATTTTAGATGAAAATGGGGAAAAATGAAATGAAATGGAAGAGCATGGAAACTTATTGCGTGATTCATCAAATTTTGAAGTTGGTGAATTGTTCAACTTGCAACTTGGTCCTTCAATTCATTAGTTTATGAAATCAAGGATGAAAGGTTTTGAAATTTGATCAACTAAATCCATGAAAGTTTATGCAATTTAGTTCTTGAATTTAAAAGAATGACCACTTAAGGCCAAGTTGATAATTAAATCACGTTCGGCAATTATTTCACGTATCACATAAATACAAATCATGTGAGAATTCCCGAATTATAATAAATTCATATAAGCACTTAGCATATATAATTCATAAGATGCCACATAATGTATAATTAGAAAAACTGGGGCGTTACACTATTGTTGCGGCAGAACTATAATGCATGAATATAAACACAGCGATACGAATACAATAGCCATGGATATAACGACATAGATTTTTTTCTTGAATTTTACATGCAAGGAGTATTGGACACGGTGTTCGATACAACATAACACGACAAAATAATATTTTTAGAAGTGTCCGTGCATCATAACTTCAAAATAATTAATAATTATGAATACTTTAATTAATTTATCCATAATCAATTTGTTACATCTAATTACTAAAAGTCTAATTTGATTTGTTAATCACTTAGTCGGTTACTCCTATTAAGCTGCAAGCAAATTGAAAATTTTCCTTCTCGTACCCAGAACATAGCGAAATAAAGATTTGTACGGTTATGAAATTAAATGAAAACATAATTAAAATCCAATAAAAATGTATAATTATAAAAAGAAAACCAACCCTTTACTAACTCATTTCGAAATTATAAAATTTTGTATATAAAAGGAAAGAAAGTAACAAAAACACACTGGATTTATTACTAAGCATCCTACAAAAATGTATACTAATAAATAAATATGTGTTAAACAACTAATCTAATTTGACCTAATTCATGTAAAGGGCGAAGAAGGACAAGATGGATGCCCCAACGATGGTACCCACAGCAGGGAATGCAACAATGGCGTCGTTGTGGCTCGGGCTGGGGGTGGGGCCGGAAGTGGGGGAGTGACTATTGGGGGGCGAGGCATGATGTTTGAGCAAATGTTTAGGATTTAAGTCTACTTTAGCTGCTGCAACGCTCATGTACGCGACCAAAAGTAGGGTGACATAGGCAATCTTGGTTGCATCCATCGTGGTTGTCTGTTATCAAGAGACTCGATGAAACTGCAAAAGATGCCTCGGAGTGGAGAGATCAATGTATCTTGTCTTCTTCTTCTTATTATTTTCTTCTTCTTATTTCTGTGTGTTTTTGTTTACTTTTCTTGTGAAAGAAGTGGCAATTTCATGTCCTTTTATAACGATAGGATGACTATATTTAGAAATGGTTATTATTTTTGGAAGTAATTATGATTGGTTGATGTTTGTTGATTGGTTTTGTTTGGTAATAGTTGGACGTTGCTGAGAAAATGTCGGAAATAAGGATGAAATTGACACCATTAATTTGGTAAGCGTTAAATGAGAGGAAGTGTATTGTTTTTTGGCGGATCCATATGTGAACCATGGAAGTCACCTAGGACTCGGACAACCATGAATAAAATTTATTCACTTATTATTATTATTTTTTTTTTTTTTGTGCAAATTATTTTTTTTAATGCAAATTTATGCTTTAATTAACCATTTTTGCTAAATTTTATGTGTACTAACTTATGATAGTATTTTATTTTGTGGTCAGAACTATTCTTTAAAAAGAGAATATGAGAGTAATATTTTATTTTTAAGAATCTAGCATATGCCAGAGAAATCTATGGACGATTCGGTAGAAATAATACCTTGAATTATTATAAAACATGAGAATTTTATTGTTTATGTTAAAATTGTTAGGAGGAAAAAATATCCAAGAAATTACTAAGCCTACAATCTATTATGAATGTCAACTAGTCGGATTTGAAAATTTTGGATCCAGATCCGATAGTAGAATCGGATAACTGTACTCAAATCCTAGTATTCGAATTCGTCAAGATCATATTCGAAAAGACATTAATAATGAAGAATAATATTACACAAATACAAATATTATATTTGATGAGCTGTAATTTGAGGTGTCACCACAACACCTCATAGAGTTTATATGGGAACTAATTCTAGCCCGTTACAGTTGCTACCAGAGAAAAATGCAAAGAGCGTGCAACATCTCCGGCCTAGGGGCTTAAAATGTTCTTCTTTTTTTTTTTTTAAATACATATGGAGGCTTTCGGCTGATTCTTTTTTCATAGGATTTTTAATTCTGTTAACTTTAAATATCATAAGAGGGTAAAATATTTTCTCTACAATTATTTGATGTGTTAATTAAATTTTTAAAAATTCTTTTTTTAAGAAAATAAATAAAATATATTATTTAATACAACGATATTAAGTTTTTTTAACACATATCCCCAAGTAGAGATTCAAACTCGAGTCATCGCCCTAAAATATAAACCCTTATACCACTTGAATCAACCTCTGTTGGCACAACGATATCAAACTTGAATTTTAATCATCTTTATTAGCATCTTTTATATGAAATAATAAGATATTATAAAAAAAATTGGATCAACGGTTGAACTTTCAATATATATTCGATCAATATTTTTAAATTACGAATATTTGTTCTCATATATACTCCATAAAGCGTACCTAAAGGTCCAAAATGATGTAATTTAAGATGGAAAAGTATTGAAAACGGACCTAAGCTCCGCAATGAGTGGGTATTATTCAACCCAAATTTGTATTCAAATATTATCTAAATATTTTTTATCCACACCCTATATATTCGGAATTCGGATCCAATGAATTTTTATCCAAAGTAGACTCATACTTGTGGGTTGGCCGCTTAGATTTCAGACTCACTCACATTAATGATACTTGTGGGTTGGATTTTGGACACACCCATATGAATGATACTCTATGCCCCAGATCCAATACGCTTATCATCTTTTAACTTTTGTTGTGCGAATATGTTTATCTCATTTATTCCCTTTCAATTATCAAAATGATAACTTTTTTTTTTTTTTTTCACACACGCAAAGCGGATTTAAATCCAAAACCTTATCTTGGAGAATGATCTCATTAACCACTTGAACTAACCTCTGTTAGTCTCAAAATGATAAACTAACTATATGACATATATTCTTACACATTTGGTTAGATTATTTAGTTCAATAAAAAGAGCACATTAGAAATGATAACTGTGCGTGCCCAAATTGCCCAAATAATTATATCATTCACATAGATCATTTGTCCTGTATCATTCTGTCTAGTTAATTCCATTGTGTAAACTTAATCAGTTTCAAAAAATAAAAAAAGGGGGCAGTGATGGTTAACTCCCCATGAGTTACATAAATTTTAGTTTATTCCCCATGTAAAAAAAAATTATACTAACTCCCCAATTCAACTTTATAATTTGACTTCACTCTCCACTTATCTAGATTGACTGCAATACCCTTACTTATTTTGTTTTCCTTTTTATACTTCATTTTAAAAAATTTGTACTTTAACTTTGACGAATAATACTCTATTTTTAAATTTGAATATTTTAAAACGTAAGTACTTTAACTTTATATACAATACTCTTTTTACTTTTTTTTTTTTTCTCGTACTTCAATTTGAAACCTGAGTACTTTATCATTTATAAATAATACTCTATTTTATAATTTGGATACTTTGTTTCATAATTCGAAAAACTTATAATACTCTATTTTATAATTTGAATACTCTATTCTATAATTTCAATACTCTATATTATAATTTAGATACTTTATAATTTCTAATTAATACTTCAAAATATAAATCAACAATTAGTTTTTACTCCACCATCCACCGACACACAAAAAATATATATATTAAGTTTTACATATAAAGTATGAAAATTATATTTTGAAGTATTAATATACAAAATGAAAGTATAAAATCGTGTATATGAGGTATTATGTTAACAAAATGGTTTGTGGGAGAGAAAAGTGATGTATCATGTCATTTCATACTATGTCTCAAGGACAATTTAGTAATTTTACACGAAATTGGGAGTGAACTAAAATTATGAAAGTCAATTGGGGAGTTAATATGATGAATTTTTGGAGTGGGGAGCAAAGTAAAATTTGGGTCATCATGTGGGGAGATTTCCCATATTTTCCCAATAAAAATCATATATATATAATGTAAAATAAAGATATGATTGTTAATGAACTCAGTATAATATTTTCTTTCTTTGTATTTGAAAATAATGGAACCTACTCTTATAAAATTAAGAGCAAAATGCATTTTTAGTCTCATACTAATGGCCATTATCACTTTTGGTCCCATGGTTTTCAAAATTGGTTTTTTTGGTCCCGTAGTAATTTTTTTTTTGTCACTTTTAGGACTTTCGTCAAATAATTGACGGAAGTCACTGTTCATCCTTTAATTTTTTTAGTTTTTTTTTTTTTTTATCCATATCCGTCAATTTCATATATTATATATTTATTATATATAATATATGTATTATATTTTATATAATATGTAATACACGTATATGTTATATATTATAATTTATAATATGCATTTTGTTATATGTATTTTAATATATATGCGTATTATATATTATATATTATGTACACTTGTATTAATAATATATATTTTGTTATATATTATATATAATATATACTATATATTATATATAATAAAATATGTGTAATACATATATATAATATATATATTTATGTGTAATATATATATATATATATATATATATATGTATATATATGTGTGTATTATAAAATATAATATACCTATATATATTATAAAACATAATATGCATGTATAATATACGTGTATATATTATATATATACATGTACATAAATTATTGTAATACATATATTTTATATAATATGTAATACACATATATATTATATATTTTAATTTATAATATGCATTTTGTTATATGTATTTTAATATATTATACATAATATATAATATATTTTATATATAATAAAATATGTGTAATACATATATATAATATATGTATTTATGTGTATTAAATATATATATATATATATATATATATATATATATATATATACTAGTGCAGTGAACGTGCGTTGCACGTTTATCATTTAATTTTATTTAAATAAATTTAACTATTATGTTTATTGAATAAATTAGGATATTAAAAATATTTAATTTGATTAAATAAATATACACATACAAAAATATTTATATGAAATTTCTCTTTCAAATTATTTGCAATAAGTAGAAATTCGAAGTACAGAACATCCAAACAAATAAACAATAAAAATATTTGAAATTATGTTATTATATAAAAACAAAATATTTAAGTGTATAGTAATTTGGCCAAATAATTTTAGCTTTTAAGCATAAGTAACAGTTTATAACTTTCAAATATATTTAATAAAATGAAAAGACATGTAAAAATTATAGACAAAAATCTAAAAGATCACCCAGTTTTGTCAGTGGAGCATCCTAAACGTCGTAATCATCTTGAAACTTGTGACCTATTGTCGTCAATTTATCTTTCATCATGTTTCTTTTTCTAGGGATTTATTTAATTCAAGTTTTGTAGGGCATTTGGAGTAAACTTTGTCAATTAAAATTACATTTCTCAATTGTTCCATAACAATATCCTTCGTTGTTATCCATTTCATGACCATCTTCGAATCTATCCCCACATTAGTCTTCGAAAAACGTCTTTCCCAAGTTAGTGTTAATACTTCGCGTAAGCTCAATAACTCCACTAAATTATTAAAACTCTACTAAGATTCATAGCATATCCTAACATTCATATTCAGCTGTCCTCTCGAATGACGCCGCTGTCTCAACTCAAATGATTCCCCTTGTTATAAAAGCTCACCTCCGAGTATAGTTTCACCAATCCTTTCTCGGGTTTATTCCACGACAACTCAGTGCATATTTTTCTTTTATCTGTATTTTTGTCCTTACTGATTAGTGTTGAGGTTTTAGTTAACTCTTTTATGTAGCGACGAGTGACACTTCTAAGTTTCATAACATTTTGATAGCTCCATCAGTTCCATGTTTTCCAAAGATTCCAGAGCGTCAAGATCAAGACAATTCATGCATGATATTCTTATAACATATTATTCTGAATTTTGCTATAAAAGCTCTCTTTGTGGCTGTTTGACACTCGTAAGCCACGAAAATTTCATTCACTTTGTGCATCAACAAACTTGTCCGACACCCGGAATGCCAATGGACAACTTCTGAGCACGTGGTCCCCATATTCATGTCCGGTAGAACAGCGTATACATACATCGCTTTTTCTAAATTTTCTATCATATTTCAGTACATTCGTGAGCAACCTATCATGTTAGCAAGCCACAAGAAAATCTTGAACTTTTGGGGACAAAGTAATTTCCAAATTCATTTCCAATTTTTCTCCCATGTCTCATCCGACACCATAAGTAGACTATAACCATTTTATAGGACAATTTGTCGTTAGTTGACCTAATCCAAACTCTCTTATCTCCGTTATCATGCAATGCAATTAGGACACTAAGTATCTCTTCCACCACGTCCTTAGGCAATACTGTCTTCAACTTATCCAAGTTTCAGTTTTTATTTGTGCCGATGGATTACATACCATAAGATCTTTATCCTTCTCATGAATCTTATCTCCAAAGATGTCCGCTAGTTTGCCTTGTGATAACCATCTATCATTCCATAAAGACGTTCATTCAACTGCTTCTAACTATTCCCTTCCCTATCATAAGTTGAGGCTTATGTTCAAGAATTTTCCATCCCCAAAGATCGGGAAGCCATAAGTTGAGGCTTATGTTCAAGAATTTCCCATCCCCCTTTTTAATATTCTTATCTTATATATCTAATTTCACACTATCATCTCTCTATTGGGCATTCTCAATCCCGTTTTAGCGAGCATCACTATATTTCTTTTCGGCCTTCTCTAAGACTCAATTCGTCTTCTCGCTTCTTTCTAATAACCTTCTTCCACCCTACAAAATGGGTATGTTTCTTTGTTATATCAGTGGCCTAAAAAAATTTATGCTTGAGTTGATCAAGTTTATCGCACACGTGATTAGGGAGCCAATTTGTGTGCTTGTGGTAGATGGGGATCGAGCTCGTGATGGATTGAATAACTGTCATTCATCTGAAAAGGTTTGTCAGTTAGGCTTCCTATTCGAAGAGATGTTTTTCGAATCTCTTAATCAGAATCAAGAAATGCTCATTATAGTTTAAGTAAAAGTTCATCCGCACCCCCCAAATAGTTCCTTAAGTTGTTCGTACTTTCCATGCTCAAAATTCTAGTAACCTGCTACTTTGAATCATTTGACACATAAGGCGAGATCAACATATGTGATTTACTAAAGTTTAAACTAATATTTGCAACTTATTCAGGTTTCAGTTTTTATCTGTGCCTATGAGATTACTTATCATATGATCTTTATCCTCCTCATGAATGTTATCTCTAAATATGTTCGCTAGTTTGTCTTGTGATAACCATCTATCGTTCCATAAAGATGTCCCTTCACCGTTCTCAATCCTCCATTTGTAAAATGGCTCCACTATTCAAGTGCTTCTAACTATCCTCTTCCATGCTTGGCCTTCCATGCTAGGGAATCATAAGTTGAGGCTTATATACGATCAAGAATGTCCTCCCATTTTAAATGTTTTTTCTTATGTATCTAGTTTCACACCGTCATCTCCATATTGAGCATTTTCCATCCCGTTTTAGCGAGTATCGTTATATTTCTTTTTAGGCTTCTCTAAGACCAAAATCACCTTCTAGCTTCTTTCTAGTCACCTTCTTCCATCCTACAAAATGGATCTGTTTCTTTGTTATATCAATAGCCTAAAAAAAGTTGTGCTTGAGTCCATCAAGTTTATCTCACACGTGATTGGGGAGCTAATTTGTGTGCATGTGGTAGATGGAGATCGAGATCTTGATGGACTGAATAAGTGTCATTCTTTCGAAAAGGTTTGTCGTTTTGGCTTTCTATCCCAAGAGGTGCTTTTCGACTCTGTTAATCACAATCGAGAAATGCTCATTATAGTTTTAGCTAAAGTTCATCTGCACCCCCAAATAGTTCCTTAAGTTGTCAGTACTTTTCATGCCAGAATTCTACTAATCTACTACTTTAAATCATTTGACATATAAGGTGCGAACAACACATGTGATTTGCTGAAGTTTAATTTGAGGTCCAACGCCCTGCGAAACGCATCAACCACACTTTGAAGAGACTTTGCTCCATCCGCATTAGCTTTAGCGCAAGCTACTTGTAACGCCCCGTGTCTTCGTTCCAGGTACGCTCGCCACACGTGTAAGTTTGAGTGTTGGAATTGTTGGCATGCCTTAGGATTAAGTATCTAAGTGAATTGTGTGAATTAATTTCCTAATTGCTTATGTGATTATTTTAATTGCAATTCCTTTTCATTTCATTTCATTTTCCAACATATGCATAATTCATACATTTCATCTCATAACATACTTTCATATATATATATATATATATATATATATATATATATATATACATAAGTTTCCTACACTAATACACTCACATATGCATTATATATGTATATATTAATAGAGCACTAAGGATTATATACATATAATATACCTTAATATCTTACTTTATACATATACACTATATATCTATATTTATATTACATACATTATACAATATATCATATAAGCAAGACACACACAAAACATATACTAAATCTCTACTACACACATTCATCACATTTCTCTCTTCATCACTCACACACATTTGATCTTAAAGCAAGTAGAAGAGGAAGAGTTGGATCATTTATCAAGAAGCATTAGCATCATCAAGATCATCTTCATCATTCCATCTTCTCCATCCATCTCTCTTCATCTCTAGGTGGGTTATGGTTTATCATGTGTGTGATGGGGTTGAATACTTAGGGCTTTGTGATTTAGGGCTTTGTATTCTTGTTTCTAGTTGAGTACATATGTATGTGTATATATGTGTATATATACTTGTGGGTTTGTGGATTAATTGATGGTTTGGTGATGAAATGTGCATTTATGTATGAATTGTGGTGTGTTTTGATGCATTTTTAGTGTATGAATTCATCCAGTTATGAGTTGGGGTGGTTTTGGGACCTTTTGCTTTGAACCCCTGCTTCTTTGCCATTGATTTTCGGAGAAGATGACCCAACACGGCCGTGTCCAACCTCAGTTCATTTCCAACACGGCCGTGTCAATGTTTCGAGTTGGAATTTTTTTATTCCGACACGGACGTGGCAGCTTCTAGGCCAATTATGACATGGCCATGTAGACTTTTTTTAAACTCCGATTGACCTAATGTTTGAACCTGCAGAAACCTTTTGAAGTCTAGAACATCCTCCAATTGGAATCACCTCAATATCTATTCTCATTTGTGAGATATAATCAATTCTTTTTGGTGTCGCCACTTTATCGACAATCTGCATTCACTCAACTTCAAACTTACGCCATTTTCTCCTCGCTTTGAACCATGATTCGAGCCATATATCATTTTAAAGGTCTATTTGTCTAATTTCATATATAATAAACCAAAATCCATTTCAACTTCTAGAACTCAAGATATTCCCAATTTTCCACAACTTTCGCATTTCAAAAAATTATCAACTTTTGCCAAACTTCACCAAAACACCTCTTCTTGCATTTCTTTCACTCCCTTGGCTCCCGTATGTGATTTATTTGAAGAATTAATCATGGATGAATATTCTCATGAATTATAATTATCATCATTCCATATCATGAGCATGCTGTTCGTCGATTACTTGGTTCATTTGTCTAGAGTCTTATGTACACTCGTGTTTCTTGCACAGAGTTCGATCCGGTCGAGGAGCAGGGTCAGTAGGTTTCTCGTTTCTTCTCCCTTTTAGTCAAGGTGAGGTTTATTTTAGTTAAGTTAGAACCCTATTACCTTGTATGATCCATTCAAGCCAAAATGTATTAAATATATGTATACTTTTGAGAATGGTTTAAAGTATGACTGTTTTCAAATGTTTTCAAGAAAATATTTTGGCGAGAATCATACACATGTTATTGGGCCCGGGGAAATGTGGGGTTGGACACCGGTACGGCATTGGGCGGTCGGGCAACCCCTTGACACGTAGTACCATATGAGATTATCCTTGCACGACCAGAGAGGCAGGAAGGCGGGATATTCTTGAGCCGATGGTTAACCCATCGAAAGAGCGGGTAGGAGTCATGATCCCCCGTCTCGATATGTATCATGAGGTGGCTAGGGCCTTGCAAACCCTTCCACCGCCCTGGAGGAAGAAGGATGGAAAACTTATGTTTCTCATGTTATGATTATGAATATGATTACGATTATGATATGGTTATGATATGCATGAACGCCTAATTATGTTTTCAAACACACGCTATGGGAGTAAGGTTGGAGATTTGCCACTCGCCGGGCCACGTTAAGCTATGGTTCTTCAAGTATTAAAATGATATTCGTAATTCCGAGTAATACTTCTTTAAACTACCCGCTTGGGATTTTATAACACTTTTCTCGGGATTATGGATTGCAAGCGCATGTGATATATGTATATGTCCCTCACTCAGTCATAGGACTGACACCCCATGTTATTTTTAGTCTTTTGTAGGTTGAGCTAGGCGGGGACTGAATTCGTGTCGTAGTCTTTCCATTTGGAGTCCTAGCTTGTGTAGCACCCCGCACGTGAGGCACCACATCCCCCGCACTATGGCTCAACACGAGTAACTAAATAGGAAGTCCGCACCCGTATCAAACCATAGCGAACCGGAGACAAACAAAATAACCCTCCTAAGCTAGGCGGAACTTAGACCCCGCAATTATTGTTAGGAATAGTGCCCTAGAAAGCCGATTAGTCGTAATCCATTTTGGGACTTACCTAGTATCACAGACAATCTTTGAATAACATACGAATGATTAATATCACAGGCAAACACTTCTTTATATGCTCTTGTTTGGTATGCGTTTACTTTAGTTGTGCATGTATGAGAACTCCCCTAATCCTGATGACTTTAGGACTCTACCATTTAGGTGAAATGGTTCATGAAACGAGCCCTATTTCACATAAGTCCGGATTAGTAAAATACTCCAAGCCGATAAGTCCTACAGACAGTGGGAGTGTCAACCTGACTCCTCTAAGGCTTGCTTGTGGGATCACGCCCTTAAGAAAGACCACCTTGTTTCATGGAGGTGCAAAGTGTATAGTTGATACGTGCGTGATACATGAGGGTGCTTACTTCAATAAGTAAGTTCACTGAGGTGCCCCGTGTGAGAAGATTCCTAAATGGGAAAGGAAGTTTCTATTTTAGGAAATGGAAACTTCCAGATTAGGAAATATCTCACGAGTCATTGATGTGATTAATTGATCCTTACACTTGAGGTTCCATGTCACTTTATGAGTTAACTCTGTAGTCTTTGGTATAAGCTTTAAAGGGTGTCGCCTTAGACAACTGATTCAAGGCTTATACTGGGGCTGCACAAGTGACACATGAAAGTGAATGAGAATCAAGAAAGGAGCTACACTTGCATATGCAAGGTGATCTCTTATTGTGTAAGTCATTCATATGCCATATGGAGTCCTTGGCCAAGGCAGTAGATCAAGACATCAAGAAAAGAGTTTCTTGGATTGAGATCAAATGGATATGAAATACATTTAGCTTTAAGACCAGATTATTAGGGTTCTGATTATTCCCTTACCCTAGATCTTGGTTGAGAGATAGTAAGTAGGATGATTGTATCTCACATGAATCAATGACTTAAAGGTTCTGTCGAATCCGAACATTTCAATTCAGTTAGGGGTTAAACACCTGTTGCTAGACTATGGTCGTTTAATTTGTGGACTGATTAATTAATTAGTGAATTAATTAATTAGGGTCACTGCTAATTCAATTGAGAACCTAGAGGGTTACACACAACAACTCGGTTACATGAGTTAAGGCTTTAAAATGATTAAACGAGTTAATTGGGCCAAGAGGGTTCCATACGTGTGAAACCACACGTGTGGGTCACGTGAGTGACACGTGTCATTGTGACACGTGAGTGACACGTCGTGAATATATATATATATATATATATATATATATATATATATATATATATATATATATATTAAATAATTAAAAGTGTTAATTATTTAATAGACTTTGGTTTATTTTTGAATTAAAAAGAAAGTCTTATTTTGGAGAAAAATAATCTAGTTAATTAATTGTGAATTAATTAATTAGATAAAATAAGTTATTTATTTTAAATAAATAAAGTATAAAATTATCCAAAAATAGTTTGGATATTTTAGCTCTCTTGAAAGTTGATTTGAATTTGAATTCAAAGTCAAAGTCAAAATTACTTGATGATCAAGTAATAGGAGAGAGGGACCAAATCCTTAGTCCATGAGGACTAGGAATTTCGGCCACTCCCTTTTCATAAATAGGGGAGCTCGAGCTCCTCTTAGAGGTAATCGAAAATTCTTTTGGTTCATGTGTTGAACACCATCCTTTCTCCAAGATAAACAAAACCCTAGGTTAAGCCTAAACACTAACTAGAGAACTAGCATCCTTACTAGTTAGATTGTAGTCAAGTTGGTGGACTATCTCTAGAGAGCTTCAAGTTAGAAGTTTGAAGATTCGAGCTTTACCAAGGAGAGGGGATCAAGCCGCGAGAAGAGCGTTCTTGGGTGGCTTGAAACGCTTCAAGAAAGATGTGACACCCCGCCTCTTCGGCATTCCAGGTACGGCGTCACGGGTGAGTTTAATTCTATAATTTACGGGAATTATGTGATTAGCATGCTTATATGTCGATGTGAGATTTATTTTAATACGTGTGCATTAGAATTTAATTATTTGTTCTTGGACTCAATCGTCCAATATTTGCCGATTAGGGACCTAATTTTAATTAGGGTGTTTTAGCCCTCGTGGCTACCTCGAACTCAGGAATTCGAATGCGAATTCCAACCTTGTCATTGAGTTCGTTTTGATGATTTGGACTTGATGAATTAAACCTTTTATTTTCTAAGCCATTTGATAACCCTACCCATTCGACCCTACCCGTTCGACCCTACCCGTATGTCCGACCCGTTTTAGCCTTTAAAGGGCTGAAAATATCAGCCCTCTCCCTCATTTTCTCACGTGAAGCAAGGGAAGAGGAAGAAAGAAGAGAAAAACACCCATTTGGCCATTCAAGCTTTGAGCTCGGGCTTGCCTCATCCGATTATCCGATCGAAGATTAAAGGTAAGATTTGTGATCCTCTTCTCACGTGTTTCGATTCTACTCGATTGAATCTCATCTTTCTTGCTTGGATCCATGCTATTGAAGAAGATGATGAATAGTATTAAATATGTGTAATTTGCTCTCATGTCTCCATACTTGAACTAAATACTCTAAGATTGATATATGTTACTCCCTCAAGCTTCTTTGTTGTTTATTTGGTGGAATTTTTTATTGTTGGATGATTAAGGTGTGAAACTCAATTAATGAAGCTTGGAGAAGATGATAATGGCAACTTGGTTTCTTGTTTGTTTCATGGCTTAAGTTTAAGATATGTGTTAGAGCATGTTTCCATGAACTTGTGCCTTGATTTTCATTGCATTTGGTTGAGTTTTGAGGTGGTTTTGATCGTTTTTGGTTTCCTCCATGTTTAGCCCCTGTTTCAGCTTCTTTTTCTCATCCAGAAGGACTACCCGGCCGGGTAGTTTTGTGTGTTAAAAGTACCCGGGCGGGTAGTTTGGTGCAGAAAGTTTCTGCACTGTTTTCCCCGGCCGGGTAGATTTCTGCCTTGTTTTTCCCCGGCAGGGTACCCCCTCATATGACCTCCGATTGAGCTGATTTTTGGATATGTTCAACCTTATTGAGTCTAGAACAATCTCCAATTTGAATCACCCAAAAATTCGTTCTAGATTGTGACCTATAATCGTTTTAATTTGGTGTCGCCACTTCGCCGAGAGTCTGCACTCGCTCAACTTCAAACCTACGCCATTTTCGGCTCGCTTTGAACCACGATTTGAGCCACCTACCATTTTAAAGATATATGTGTATATTTTCATTTCCAACAAGCAAAACTTAATTCCCATTTCTAAAACTCAAGTTATGATCATTTTTCTACAGCTTGTGCGTCTTGGAAAACTGTCAGCTTTAGTCCATTTTCACTCGGAACCCTTTTTGTGTTCTTATTCCGTTTTTCTCGTATACTTCCACCTCCGAACTTATTCCTAACTTGTTTTAGCATGTTTATGTATATGCATTTGCTCTTTTTATGCATTTTATGTTTCTTAAGTAATGTGAGTTGCTTGTACGAATCGCTTATGCGCCTTATTATGTTTTAGATGCTTCTTTATGCATTAACTGTGCACATGAACGTGCTTTAATGTATATTATGAATTTGTTAAGCTATGATATGTGTGTTTTTGCACGTCTTGTACGAATTTGATATGTGTATGAGTTTGACTAAGCACTTGCATCTCTTATGTGACTAAGCATATGCCGTGCGTCTATACGGTTTGTCCTCGAGTCTAAGTTTTTGTATATTGTCTTCAGTTTGTCCAGGTGCACCCGGGGTGGTGTTTCGTGATCCGAGTTGATTCCGGGGTGAATCATTTGTCTCATTCTTGGCCACGTGGGTGTAAGGTGAGGTTTTAGGATTTTTGTTTTAGTTACCGCGACCTACAACCCTCTGTGCTCGTTTTCAAGCCTGCATGCGATTATTCTATTATATTTATATAATAGATATGTGTTTATATGATATGTTTATGAATTTGTCATACGATTAAAGGTTTTTGAACTATATATGTACGAGCATATGTAAGCTTGAAATGTTTTGCAACAAGGCTATGCTCCAAACCGTGTGTCTTCATACCAGCTGCGGATTAGGATGACACGGAGAGGTACGTTTATAGCATATGCTAAGTTGAAAGGTATGGTATGCTCCGATAAGGTACGTAAGTATGATTTTGATACGACATGATAAGTTTGATATGTAGCGAGTTATGGTATGATCTGTTCTGATATGCTATGTTCTGGTGTGTTGGGCCCCGAGACGTGGGTAAGGGAGACCCGGGACGACCATGGGGTCGCCGGTTATGACCCCTGTGCACGTTCTCATTTGAGATACTCACGTGCGACCTAGGGAGGTTGGGAAGGCGTGGTATCTTGAGCCCTCGGTGGATAACCGGGGAAGGCACAGTGTGGGTTCGCTACCCCGTGTGTGTTTGTATCTGTATGAGTAGTGAGGGTTTGCTCCCCGAACTACATGCTATTGGGGTTGGATTATTTTTTATATTTGTTTGTTTTCTGTTATGATTTGTATGATTCGATACGGAAGTAAGGTGGGAGACCCGTACTCGCCGGGTATATGATTATGATCTGTTATGTTGATTATGAAACGGCATAGGAGCTTTCTCTTTTATTATGATATGAATATGCTCAGTTTGTTAAGTTATGATAAGATACGTATAAGTTTGATTTGATAAGATATGTATAAGTTTGTTTTGTAAATTGTGCAAGTATGATTTGGAAATGGTTTTGGTATGCAAAACCCTACTCCCGGTTCATAATCTTTCTTTTGATACGTGCTCTGCTCCTTATTATGTATAGTGTGTGTGAGTTCAGCCCCCTCACTCAGTCAGTGGACTGACCCTCGCCCCACCTATGTTTTAGTTTGCAGGTGCAAGTTGTTGGAGTTCGAGTTAGGCGGCTTTGAGTCGGGTTTGTCGAGTCTGCGTCAGTCCCTTTGATTTTTGTTAAGTACTTTGTTCCGAATTATGTATGAAAATTATGTATATAGTATGTTCTGTACAAGATGATGTTTATGATTTGATTATATGAATTTTCGGGACAGGTTAGGACAGGTTCGTGGAATTAGTTGAACCCGTTTATTTATGTTGTTGTTTAAAGTTTTGTTAGTTCATATTTTGATTCGCTTCCGCATTCGGGTTTTTACATATTTTACTTGTTCAGGGTTTAGGTACCGCCTAGCTTAGGTTGGATTTTTTGTTTGTCACCCGTTCGCTGTGACTTGGTGCGTGTGCGGACCTTCCATTTCGTACCACGTGTCGAGTCATAGTGCGGGGGTGTGGTGCCCCACCGCTTGGGGTGCTACATCTTAAGTGGTATCAGTGCTCTGGGTTGCAAAACCGGGGCTCAGAGTCGTGTTGTGTCGGTCTAAGTCGAACGGCATAGGACAATGTGGTTATGTTCATGCATTTGCATCATGATTCAATATGTTATACGTTTGAATTTTATCATTTTGTTAATTTTATATTTTGGTGATGCATTGCATTTATCTAATTGCTCTTACTTGCTTTAATTATGTGTCATCCTCACGTACTAACCGGCATGCATATATCTATATAAGTTGTGGGATTTTTAGGATGCCACCACATTGATCGGATTTTCGGTCAACCATCACATCGTCATCCACATAATGGAGAGCAACCATCAACCGAATTGCCACCTGTGAACCTGATGGCTATGTTACATAGGGATTTTAGGGCATTCAACCCTCCCCAATTCAGAGAAGGCAATGATATCAGGGCGGAAGAGTGGCTCTCCGAGATTGAAAGTATATTCGAGGTATGGCCATGCGACTCACAAGATAAGGCTCACCTTGCCTTACTACTTTTTCAAGGACAAGCAAGACAGCGGTGGAAAAGAGTTGCTCCACAATTAGAAGCAACGAACGAAGGATTGACATGGGATACCTTCGTTCAAGAGTTTAGAAGAAGGTACTCACCGGCTATTTTACGAGATCGAAGATTTGAGGAGTTTCGTACTCTAAAACAAGGAGGCAAAATGGTCATGGAATACATCGAAGAATTTGAGAGGTTAGGCACCTACGTACCTCATATCATGAACAATGAAGAGATGAAGATTTGGTACTTCATGGATGGACTACGAGATGAATTCAAGGAGGCCTTAATTGCCGAGGATATGAGTACTTGGGACAAGGCTACCACGAAAGTTTTAAGGGTTGAAAATCGAAGAATAACAAGAGGCAAGGAAGAAGAGGAGTTGAGACCGAGAGGTGAATTAGGATTTTGCTTGAACCTATAAATGGAAGAAAGAATCCGACCTCCCGGTATCCAAGCTAAGAAGAAAAGGATTCGAGGAAAGAAACATAAAACCGGGGATCCTTCGAGACCAAGGAAAGAATCTCAACCATGTGCTTACTGTGGAGGAACTAATCATGCCTACAACTCGTGTTGGGAGGGACTGAAGAAGTGCTATGCGTGCGGATCAAAGAAACATATAGTTGCCGAATGTGATCAATCCAAGGCTAACAAGCAATGGAAGCGAGAATAAAGACTTCAATTTGGAAACCAACATGAATCCAAGGATGGAGGTATTTGCATTCATAGCACGTGCATTCACGACATTTTAGGTTCTGCAATTATTTATTAATTGTGCTATAATTGCTATTATAACATATTTTTTTTATATATGTGTTTGAGTGGTAATTATGTGATGCATCCCATTTACACGTTAACCCGGCATGCATATCTAATGTTTGCTTGATAGGATGTCGCTCCTCTCATGTTTCCGAGTTTGGTATTCAATGAAGTTGGAAGGGATGGTTAGAGTAAAGGTTAGGGGTAAGGACCCCTATCGAGATCGGATTGAAGAGTGTAGGATGACGTGAAGAAGATATTGAACAAGGTTGGTTTGGGAGGCTTACAAATGGGGGTTGAAGGCTCAAGGAAAATAAGTTTTCTTAAGAAAGTACTATGATGAAAGTGCCAAAAAGAGAAGTAATTAATCCATGAGCAAAACTGCGAAGAACTGTACTAATGGGCACAAAATTGGGTTAACCAAAATCTCGGGGCATGGAGATTGACTCATTTTTTTTTAGCCGAGCCCTTGGAGAAGAGTTTCGAGGAGAACCAATGGGAGACTTTTGTTGGGCTTTTGGGGGACTTCAATGGATTGAGATAAAGGTCTTGAATGAAGTCATAGGCTAAAGGCGAGATGATAAGAAGTAAAATTTGGTAATGAAGAGGGTAGTCGGGCGAGAAGGAATTAGGGAATGTGTCAGTGTTTAAGTTGGGGAAACTTCGAGATTTCCTAACAACAAGGATAACGCAAGGAGATATCCTCAGGTTAAAGGAAGATTTTGATGAGAATTACTAAGAGGCTTTGGATGTAATTCTCTTATATTCCAGGAAAAGAGTACGCGGTACTTTCGAGCACCTTAATAAAGAGGATTTATGATTACAAGATAATACCTCTTCTTTAGGATTTCTACGAGTAAGTTTCGAGTGAAAGAATCCGAAGTAAGACCGTTGGTGACGAATTAGAGCTCGAGGGATGTAATTCTTGGAACCAATAATAAGACCAAGAGAACATTTAAGAGTGCAAGATTTGGGTTAGAGAAAATTCCGAGGATAGGCAACAAATACGGGATGAAGATCGGGATGAAATTTGAAGCAAAGAGCACCGTGAATCTCAAGGCGAAAATGTGGACAAAAGGGACTTCGACTTTGAACACATCATCATAAGATCAAATTTTCCCACATCGGTGAACGGTACATTTAAACATGCATATCACGTACATCATGCATTTTATTTTTCTTTTGTGTTTTGAGTGCTCGAGAGTGGTGTCTTGGTAAGATGAGGGCCGAGCTTTGCAATGAGATTAACAACCCCTCGAAGATTTTGGTGGTATATGAAGAAGGTTCGGATGTTAGACACATCGGACCTTAGATCGTGGACAAGAAGAGATTCGGTTTGAGCTTGGTTGTGGAGTGGTGTGGAGGAGCTTAAGAGTTGACTCAAATGACTCAAACGGTGAGAGTTGAATCTATTTTAGACCCTCTTAATTGTATGAGTCGATCGAGCAATTCAAATGGCCGGATCGATTTAGAGATTCAAACCCCTTGTGCTTGAAGACCTTTCTTGAGCTAACCCTCGTCGGACGTCATGAACCTCGAACTTGGGTGAATACAGAAAGTTGTTCGAGCTTGAAACTCAAGAAGGCGAACCTGGGGACCAGGTTCTCTTAAGGGGGGAGTTTGTGACACCCCGCCTCTTCGGCATTCTAGGTACGGCGTCACTGGTCAGTTTAATTCTATAATTTACGGGAATTATGTGATTAGCATGCTTATATGTCGATGTGAGATTTATTTTAATACGTGTGCATTAGAATTTAATTATTTGTTCTTGGACTCAATCGTCCAATATTTGCCGATTAGGGACCTAATTTTAATTAGGGTGTTTTAGCCCTCGTGGCTACCTCGAGCTCAGGAATTCGAATGCGAATTCTAACCTTGTCATTGAGTTCGTTTTGATGATTCGGACTTGACGAATTAAACCTTTTATTTTCTAAGCCATTTGATAACCCTACCCGTTCGACCCTACCCGTATGTCCGACCCGTTTTAGCCCTTAAAGGGCTGAAAATATCAGCCCTCTCCCTCATTTTCTCACGTGAAGCAAGGGAAGAGGAAGAAAGAAGAGAAAAACACCCCTTTGGCCATTCAAGCTTTGAGCTCGGGCTTGCCTCATCCGATTATCCGATCGAAGATTGAAGGTAAGATTTGTGATCCTCTTCTCACGTGTTTCGATTCTACTCGATTGAATCTCATCTTTCTTTCTTGAATCCATGCTATTGAAGAAGATGATGAATAGTATTAAATATGTGTAATTTGCTCTCATGTCTCCATACTTGAACTAAATGCTCTAAGATTGATATATGTTACTCCCTCAAGCTTCTTTGTTGTTTATTTGGTGGAATTTTTTATTGTTGGATGATTAAGCTGTGAAACTCAATTAATGATGGTTTCTTGTTTGTTTCATGGCTTAAGTTTAAGATATGTGTTAGAGCATGTTTCCATGAACTTGTGCCTTGATTTTCATTGCATTTGGTTGAGTTTTGAGGTGGTTTTGATCGCTTTTGGTTTCCTCCATGTTTAGCCCCTGTTTCAGCTTCTTTTTCTCGTCCAGAAGGACTACCCGGCCGGGTAGTTTTGTGTGTTAAAAGTACCCGGGCGGGTAGTTTTAGTGCAGAAAGTTTCTGCACCCGGACGGGTAGATTTATGCCTTGTTTTTCCCCGGCCGGGTACCCCCTCATATAACCTCCGATTGAGCTGATTTTTGGATATGTTCAACCTTATTGAGTCTAGAACAATCTCCAATTTGAATCACCCAAAAATTCGTTCTAGATTGTGACCTATAATCGTTTTAATTTGGTGTCGCCACTTCGCCGAGAGTCTGCACTCGCTCAACTTCAAACCTACGCCATTTTCGGCTCGCTTTGAACCACGATTTGAGCCACCTACCATTTTAAAGATATATGTGTATATTTTCATTTCCAACAAGCAAAACTTAATTCTCATTTCTAAAACTCAAGTTATGATCATTTTTCTACAGCTTGTGCATCTTGGTAAACTGTCAGCTTTAGTCCATTTTCACTCGGAACCCCTTTTTGTGTTCTTATTCTGTTTTTCTCGTATCTTTCCACCTCCGAACTTATTCCTAACTTGTTTTAGCATGTTTATGTATATGCATTTGCTCTTTTTATGCATTTTGTGTTTCTTAAGTAATGTGAGTTGCTTGTACGAATCGCTTATGCGCCTTATTATGTTTTAGATGCTTCTTTATGCATTAACTGTGCACATGAACGTGCTTTAATGTATATTATGAATTTGTTAAGCTATGATATGTGTGTTTTTGCACGTCTTGTATGAATTTGATATGTGTATGAGTTTGACTAAGCACTTGCATCTCTTATGTGACTAAGCATATGCCGTGCGTCTATATGGTTTGTCCTCGAGTCTAAGTTTTTGTATATTGTCTTCAGTTTGTCCAAGTGCACCCGGGGTGGTGTTTCGTGATCCGAGTTGATTCCGGGGTGAATCATTTGTCTCATTCTTGGCCACGTCGGTGTAAGGTGAGGTTTTAGGATTTTTGTTTTAGTTACCGCGACCTAGAACCCTCTGTGCTCGTTTTCAAGCCTGCATGCGATTATTCTATTATATTTATTTAATAGATATGTGTTTATATGATATGTTTATGAATTTATCATACGATTAAAGGTTTTTGAACTGTATATGTACGCATATGTAAGCTTGAAATGTTTTGCAACAAGGCTATGCTCCAAACCGTGTGTCTTCATACCAGCTGCGGATTAGGATGACACGGAGAGGTACGTTTATAGCATATGCTAAGTTGCAAGGTATGGTATGCTCCGATAAGGTACGTAAGTATGATTTTGATACGATATGATAAGTTTGATATGTAGCGAGTTATGGTATGATCTGTTCTGATATGCTATGTTCTGGTGTGTTGGGCCCCGAGACGTGGGTAAGGGAGACCCGGGACGACCATGGGGTCGCCGGTTATGACCCCTGTGCACGTTCTCATTTGAGATACTCACGTGCGACCTAGGGAGGTTGGGAAGGCGTGGTATCTTGAGCCCTCGGTGGATAACCGGGGAAGGCACAGTGTGGGTTCGCTACCCCGTGTGTGTTTGTATCTGTATGAGTAGTGAGGGTTTGCTCCCCGAACTACATGGTGTTGGGGTTGGATTATTTTTTATATTTGTTTGTTTTCTGTTATGATTTGTATGATTCGATATGGAAGTAAGGTGGGAGACCCGTACTCGCCGGTTATATGATTATGATCTGTTATGTTGATTATGAAACGGGATAGGAGCTTTCTCTTTTATTATGATATGAATATGCTCAGTTTGTTAAGTTATGATAAGATACGTATAAGTTTGATTTGATAAGATATGTATAAGTTTGTTTTGTAAATTGTGCAAGTATGATTTGGAAATGGTTTTGGTATGCAAAACCCTACTCCCGGTTCATAATCTTTCTTTTGATACGTGCTCTGCTCCTTATTATGTATAGTGTGTGTGAGTTCAGCCTCCTCACTCAGTCAGTGGACTGACCCTCGCCCCACCTATGTTTTAGTTTGCAGATGCAAGTTGTTGGAGTTCGAACTAGGCGGCTTTGAGTTGGGTCTGTCGAGTCTGCGTCAGTCCCTTTGATTTTTGTTAAGTACTTTGTTCCGAATTTTATATGAAAATTATGTATATAGTATGTTCTATACAAGATGATGTTTATGATTTGATTATATGAATTTTCGGGACAGGTTAGGACAGGTTCGTGGAATTAGTTGAACCCGTTTATTTATGTTGTTGTTTAAAGTTTTGTTAGTTCATATTTTGATTCGCTTCCGCATTCGGGTTTTTACATATTTTACTTGTTCAGGGTTTAGGTACCGCCTAGCTTAGGTTGGATTTTTCGTTTGTCACCCGTTCGCTGTGACTTGGTGCGTGTGCGGACCTTCCATTTCGTACCACGTGTCGGGTCATAGTGCGGGGGTGTGGTGCCCCACCGCTTGGGGTGCTACAAAAGACAATTAAGAAAGTAAGTTTCTAATTCCTTCGAATTTGGATACACGATTACGAGTCCAAGATCCTTTTGTTGGAAAAATTTTAAATTTCCGCTGCTTTCTGATTCGTGTTTTCCAACAAGTGGTATCAGAGCCACCTCGTTAATCGTGTTTCTGATTCATCTCAATTATACTGAATTTGGTAGAAATTCTTAGGCTTGATGCGATTGAGTATTTGTAACTGTTTTAGAAAGCCTGAATTACGAAACTGTATTTTTTCCTGAAAGTTTCTGAAAATTGGTTTTTACAAAATTTAATTTTTGAAAAACTATTTTAGATTTGAAACTGTATAAACGGTTTTTGGATTTCTTGGATTGGTTTTTCTTTTGAACGAAAATACGAAACGAAAAGCTTGGATTATGAACACGCGAAACCCTGCGCGCGAAGGCATCGCGCGCACGGGCTTCGCGCGCCGCCGCCCTCCTATCCTAGGTGCGCGCAGGTCCCAGCGCCTACTCCCTCCCGCAACCGCGCGGGAGGCCTTTCGGGCGCGCCGCCCAGGGCTGCCGAGACGGCTGCCGAGACGGCCGCCCATCGCCTGCCCAGGCTGGGCGAGGTGTGCGGGATCTCTCGCTCAGGCCCGCCCGCATGCGCTGGCGCGCGCACTCGCACGGCCCGCCCGCGCGCACCCCATGCGTGCGGTCTCCTTTCGCGTGCGGGCCCCATTTTTCGTAATCCATTTTCGTATTTCGTGCAATCCAGTCCCAATTTTTATTTTAATTTTAAAATTTTATTTTATGAATATTTATTTTAATTTTTGAATAAAACTTAAAATTGGGATTTTTGAGAAATTGAAACAGTTTATATTTTGGGAAAATACATCTTTAATAAAATTATTAATTTTCAGAAATTAATTGGAATTTTATTTGTTTTGGTAGTTTGGGATTTATTGAAAACTTTTATAAATAAGACTAGCATCACCTATCTTTCAATATGGACCCACGACTCGTGCGACATCCATATTTACTTAGGCGTGAAGCTACACCCATCAATCATAAGATCATGACCAAAACTTAGTTCGAACGACCCACGACTCGCGGACATCGCCCTTGCTAAAATTGATCATGAAATATTGATTATTTAAAATGATCAATTAGGTAACTAAGAACTAATAAGCTCCACTAGCTATCCCACGACTCACGGACAATAACTAGCTTCACTTACTAAACTTA
Source organism: Lantana camara (assembly GCA_037501455.1). Lineage (NCBI taxonomy): Eukaryota > Viridiplantae > Streptophyta > Magnoliopsida > Lamiales > Verbenaceae > Lantana > Lantana camara. Next base: position 61,644,355 of record CM074856.1, read on the forward strand.
AAACCTATTGATGGAATGCTAGGAATTTAATTCAAAATTTGCATCTCGAATTAAATACCTATTTGTTCGAAATTAGCTTAATATTTAATGGGAATTTTCGAATCAACCGGAGAGTTGTCCGGTTCGACCTCACCAACATATATGTTATCCAATTTTATTAGTCTTGATTAATGCAAGTACACTTAAATGCATTTCAAACAAGCACATAAACAGATAACATGTCCTAGCATGATACTAACATGTAATGATCATGGGTTCTACCTATCTTATGCGTGATATGTGGGAGCCACTCCACAATCACAATTTCTAACATACATACCACATAAACAGTTTAAATCACATAAGGGAAAGCGGTAACAAAATACGAGCCCTATCTCTATTACATTTTTACAATTGAGATTCCCCTCCCTAACATTTTGAGGGGTCTTCACTTATGGCCTCCTTGTTACTTGAATGTGGTCCATCTTACTCCATGGGTGCATTGTCTCCAAAATGAAAATAAAACCTCACCACCTATCTCTACTCTCAAATTACAATAAAAGAAAAAGACATAAAGTAATAAGGCTCAATCTTCATATTGGCCTTACACAATTACACGGGGCATACCCCGGCCTCAAAAACAGTAATATGGAAAGCCACATAATAAATCACATAACAGTACGCACATAAGTGAGGCTCCAACCTCAATTGAAAAACGCAACTATAGGGCTCCGATCCCAATTTAAACCATCCATGTGCATAAATTAAAACCATACATAGATCTAAACCCATGATCACCTAACATGCTTTTGCGAGAATTTAAATTTAGCCAATAAATTAAAATTCCCATTTCAAGTCCTAATGACTTAAAACACGACTTGATGCGAGTCTTATTTATAAAAATTTTCAATAAATCCCAAATTAGCAAAACAAATAAAATTCCAATTAATTTCTGAAAATTAATAATTTTATCAAAGATGTACTTTCCCAAAATATAAACCGTTTCAATTTCTCAAAAATCCAAATTTTAAGTTTTATTCAAAAAAAGTAAAATAAATATTCAAAAAATAAAATTTTAAAATTAAAATAAAATTGGGACTGGATTGCACGAAACACGAAAAGGCCGGATCACGAAAATTGGGGCCGAGCACGAAAAGGGTTGTGTCCCAGGCGTGGGGCGCGCGCGCGCGACAGGCGCGCACAGCTATCCTGGGCGTGCACACCGCGCGCTCCTGCGCGCGGCCCTTCTCGGCCAGATGGCGGACGATGGGCGGCCGCGCCTAGGCGTGCCCGGAAGGCTCCCGCACGGCGTGCAGGAGGTGCTGGCGTGTTGCTGACGAGGATTCGCCCAAGAGACTCTTTCGCGCGCGAGGTTTCGAGTGTTGTCGTAATCCGGGTTTTGTTTCGTGTTTTCGTTCAAAAGCAAAACCAATCCAAGAAATCCAAAAACAGTTTATACAGTTTCAAATCTAAAATAGTTTTCAAAAATTAAATTTTGCAAAAACCAATTTTCAGAAACTTTCAGGAAAAAATACAGTTTCGTAATTCAGGCTTTCTAAAACAATTACAAATACTCAATCGCATCAAGCCTAAGAATTTCTACCAAATTCAGTATAAAAGAGGCGAATCAGAAACACGATTAACGAGGTGGCTCTGATACCACTTGTTGGAAAATACGAATCAGAAAGCAGCGGAATTTAAAAAATTTTCCCAACAAAAGGACCTTGGACTCGCAATCGTGTATCCAAATTCGTAGAGTTAAGAAACTTACTTTTCTTTTATTCTTTCTTGAAGTGTTTCAAGCCACCCAAGAACGCTCTTCTCGCGGCTTGATCCCCTCTCCTTGGTAAAGCTCGAATCTTCAAACTTCTAACTTGAAGCTCTCTAGAGATAGTCCACCAACTTGATCACAATCTAACTAGTAAGGATGCTAGTTCTCTAGTTAGTGTTTAGGCTTAACCTAGGGTTTCGTTTATCTTGGAGAAAGGATGGTGTTCAACACATGAACCAAAAGAATTGTCAATTAGCTCTAAGGGGAGCATGAGCTCCCCTATATATAGGTAAGGGAGAGGGACGGCCGAACCCAATCCTTGTTGGGCAAGGATTTGGTCCCTCTCTCTCCTATTACTTGATCATCAAGTATTTTCCAACTTTGACTTTGAATTCTAATTCAAATCAACTTTAAGAGAGCTAAAAATATCCAAACTATTTTTGGATAATTTTATACTTTATTTATTTAAAATAAATAACTTATTTTATCTAATTAATTAATTCATAATTAATTAACTAGATTATTTTTCTCCAAAATAAGACTTTCTTTTTAATTCAAAATTAAACCAAAGTCTATTAAATAATTAACACATTAATTATTTAATATACAAATAATTATTCACGTGTGGCACACGTGTCCCAAGGGCACGTGTCCAGCCACGTGACCCACACGTGTGGTTTCACAGGTGCGGAACCCTCTTGGTATGATCAACTCGTTTGATCATTCTTAAGCCTCAACTCATGTAACGAAGTTGTTGTGTGTGACCCTCTAGGTTCTCAATTCAATTAGCAGTGACCCTAATTAATTAATTCACTAATTAATTAATCAATCCACGGATTAAACGACCATAGTCTAGCAACAAGTGTTTAACCCCTAGCTGAATTGGAATGTTCGGATTCGACAGAACCTTTAAGTCATTGATTAATGTGAGATACAATCCTCCTACTTACTATCTCTCAACCAAGATCTAGGGCAAGGGAATAATCAAAATCCTAATAATCCGGTCTTAAAGCTAAGTGCATTTCATATCCATTTGATCTCAATCCAAGAAACCCTTTTCTTGATGTCTTGATCTACTGCCTTGGCCAAGGACTCCATATGGCATATGAATGACTTACACAATAAGAGATCACCTTGCAAATGCAAGTGTAGGTCCTTTCTTGATTCTCATTCACTTCCATGAATCACTTGTGCAGCCCCAGCATAAGCCTTGAATCAGTTGTCTAAGGTGACACCCTTTAAAGCTTATACCTAAGACTACAGAGTTAACTCATAAAGTGACAAGGAACCTCAAGTCTTAAGGATCAATTAATCACATCAATGACTCGTGAGATATTTCCTAATCTGGAAGTTTCCATTTCCTGAAATAGAAACTTCCTTTCCCATTTAGGAATCTTCTCACACGGGGCACCTCAGTGAACTTACTTATTAAAGTAAGCACCCTCATGTATCACGTACGTATCAACTATATACTTTGCACCTCCATGAAACAAGGAGGTCCTTCTTAAGGGCGTGATCCCACAAGCAAGCCTTAGAGGAGTCAGGTTGACACTCCCACTGTCTGTAGGACTCATCGGCTTGGAGTATTTTACTAATCATGACTTATGTGATATAGGGCTCGTTTCATAAACCATTTCACCTAAATGGTAGAGTCCTAAAGTCATCAGGATTAGGGGAGTTCTCATACATGCACAGCTACAGTAAACGCATACCAAACAAGAGCATATAAAGAAGTGTTGCCTCAATTCGTTATTTCATTCAAAGATTGTCTGTGATTACAATAAGGAAAAGCACAAAGCGGATATACTATCGGCTTTCTAGGGCACTATTCCTAACATTAAGTGTACTTGCATTAATCAAGACTAATTAAATTGGATAACATATATGTTGGTGAGGTCGAACCGAACAACTCTTCGGTTGATTCGAAAAAATTCCCATTAAATATTAAGCTCATTTCGAATAATAGGTATTTAATTCGAGATGCAAATTTTGAATTAAATTCCTAGAATTCCATCAATAGGTTTTAAATTTAGTAAGTGAAGCTAGTTATTGTCCGCGAGTCGTGGGATAGCTAGTGGAGCTTATTAGTTCTTAGTTACCTTATTGATCATTTCTAATGATCAATATTTCATGGTCAATTTTGGCAAGGGCGATGTCCGAGAGTCGTGGGTCGTTCGAACTAAGTTTTGATCATGATCTTATGATTGATGGGTCTAGCTTAATGCCTAAGTAAATATGGATGTCGCACGAGTCGTGGGTCCATATTGGAAGATAGGTGATGCAAAACAATTACTAAGAGTTTTAAAGGTGTTAGAATTGGTAAGTTGTACCTACCTAGGGTTTTACTTAGAATGTCCGCGAGTCGTGGGTAAAAGGTAAAATGCTTAGGATCTTAGTACCCATTGGGAAACGCGTTCCTCTTAGATCTTTGGGAATTATAGATCTTTGAAAAACAGTGGGAGCTACATTAGATTAAAGACCTTATCTTTTGTATATCGTTATAATTCAGCATGCTCACATTTTTCTCTGCTTAGCATCTAGGTTGTAGCTCTGTGATTCTCTACAATATGAAATGCAAACCCATTCGTATACATCCTTAAGTCAAAAGAGTTGACTAAGTCCTAACTAACTCTAATTGGCTTCGGACCCTAAAATTCATTTTAGATTCCGAATAGAGAAAGGTGTTCTCTAAAGGGCGAAGTTTTCAATTGTGAAAATTCGACCCGGTCCAAAAGAGAAGCAATCGGAGGTGAATGGATTTCTCCAAACCACTTAAGAGCAATTGAACCACCTCATAAAAATGTTACAAGGTATAATATTATGGAATTATTCAATATTCCAAATGAGGAAACAAGTGCACACGAACAAGGTCAAAAGATCTTATTTGAAGATCTTGTGGTCTCATTAACTGAGAAAAGAGTTCTCAATGCACTGATTGCTTACATTGCTTCCACCATCATTCAAACCCCTTATGCTCAACTAAGAATGATGCTAATGTAGCATAGTTAATCATTTAGTTGATAATGGTTGAGAGCATCCTTAAGAAGGAATAAAAGGTTGTGATGGTTAATTCTTCTTCTAAACTCACTAAGTTAAAGGCTTGAAGGCCTAAAGAAGAAGAAACTCTTAAGAGCCCAATGGAGGGGCATGTAAGGGGTACGCCCAAAAGACACTAGACATCAAATTGGACTTGCTTCTATGGTAGCAAATAAGGACTTTGAAAGGGAACTGCAAAGAGTATGAGTACTCTAAAATGTTACCTCGTTTAGTAATTCTACTAAGAATAGAATTCACAAGTCTTGAGTTAATTCTGCATAATCTGTTGTGCAAAGACTCAAAGCACTAATGTTCTGAACATACAACGAGATAACAAAAGTAAGTAAGATGACCAAGCTTCGAATTACTTTGGAACGTTGAGATATAAAAGGATTAGCAAGTTAGACATCTTAGGATCATTTTACGAAAATGAACCTAGAGAGTTAACTTCCTATGAATCCTATCTTGAAGGGAAACGTTCCTGAAACATAGTTTAGGTGAAACGTGGAACGTCCCAAAATTATAGTGGATCTCGATCCATGCTGATGAGTGTAAGATGCTTAATGTAAGCACTAGATACAATCGTCAGTTTAATCATTATGAATGAATGTACTTGTTGAAGTACAAATTCGAAACTTATATGAAATTCTTAGAATTTTAAAAGGAGGTTAGGAACCGAAGTAGTCATAAGTTATAGGTAAATCAATATGATAGAGATAGCCAATATCTTAGCAACTAATTCCTTAGTCATCTTAGAGATAATAGGATTATCTCACAGTAAACTAATTCGAGAACATGTTAGTGTTTTCGAATGAGGGAATGAAACCTAATGGGATATGGTCCATTCCATATCAAGCTTTACTGACTTATAATCATTCTAGGAATAAACTCCCAGAATATGCAGTTAGAGATTTTGAATTTAGTACCTTCCAAATCCAGTCCTTTAGTTGCACTATGCAATGTGGCATACTAAATTCCCTAATTATTCTTATCCAAGAATTTAGTGGAATCCTCTTAAGTGAAGAGGATAGTGGGCGATAAGCTTGAAATGAGTTCAAGTTTATACAACGATATCGGATATCGTTTCTGCGATTCCCTTAGACAAAAGGTTGTTTGTCTCAAGGAATGTATCTTTCTTAAGGAATTGTTCCTATAGAAGAAGAAAGGCAAGCGAGCAGACCTCAAAGAAATTTGAGGATAAATATCCACGCCACATATAGAAGAAACGAGCCCATCTGATAAAACTTAGCCAAATTTTAGAGTATGTACACGTGTGAAACCCTTCTCTTAAGACGCATTTAGAACGCGTTCCTAGATAGCCAAGGAATTATTTGAAGAGGAGACATTGTCAGATTTGGAATCTGAGTAGTGTAAGCAAGCCTTGAAATCCAATATGGATTCCATATACTCAAACCAAGTTTTGACCTTGGTTGATCCACCTGATAGGATCAAGCTCGTGAAGCTTCGAGGGCATGAAAGCATTACAACCTTCTTGACGGTTGAAATGCAAAAATCCATTTGGATTGTATTTACCACATCCTCATATTCTGACTATGAGATATGGTAAATGAATATGAGAACTATCTTGTTCAATATGAGATTGAAAGAGACTGAAATAAGGTATTTCTATAAATTTCATATTCAGTAGGAGTATGCATAAGGTATGCAAATCCCTAAAGTCAATCTGTGGATTGATAAAGGCTTCTAGGAGTTAGACAATTCGATTCCATAGTATAGTCAAATCGTTTGACATAGATGGAAGTCGAATAAGTCTCAGAGTGTACATATGATAGTTAGTGATGTAAGAGTCAATTTTGGTTCTTTAGAAGACGACATCCTTCTCATTAGGAATGTCAAGGATGACGTGAAAGTTACCAATTCTTGTTTAAGAAACAATTTGACATGAAAGATCTTAGTGATTATCCTAAATTCTCGATATTCGGATCTACAGAAGATAGATCTAAGAGTATAAATGGATTATCACAAAACGAGTACATAACCACCGTACTAAAAGGAGTTTAATATGGACAATGGAACATCTCTTTTGAAGAGTATGTGTCCTAAGATAACTTTAAGAAAGTTAGAATGTCTGAAATCCCTTTAAGTGAAAGGGTGCATAATGTATGAAATGTCATGTACTAGACTTGATATGGCGCAACACTAAGCGTAGTGGGTCGAATCTAATATGACCTCAGAGAAGGTCATTAGATTTCTGTAAAGGATGTCCTCAGAGTACTTGAGAAGAAATGAGGATATGTATTAGTTTACAGAGCCCAAAAGATCTTGTTGTTAGAAGGATATTTGATGTAACCGTTCATCAAACATAGATGATTATGAAATCATTGAAAGGATACAACTTCTACCAGAATGGTAATGCAATATGTTGGAAAAGGGTTCCAAGGACGGACATTGCAAAACTCGACTATCGTAGTTGAGAACTTAGTCGTATTATATAACGCTAAGTTAAGTGTTTGGGTAAGAAACTCCATCTAACTTGTTAGATGAAGTTCCTAGGATGAAACAACTCCTTTATCATATTGTATGATAAAATCGATGGTTGCTCAAGTAAGAGAACCAAGACCTCACCAAGAGACTGAACACGTGATTACGAATCACTTTTTAAGGAAAATGTGTTTCCTAAGAGATGTGTAAACAAGAGGGTCACATCAGCAGAGAATATAGCAGATCCACTTTGGAAACGCCCAAAGTCAATAGGCTCTCAAAGTGCATCTTGAAAAGATGGGACTTAGTGTACCTAAATGGCTTTTACGGGCAAGTGGGAGATTGTTAGGAATAGTGCCCTAGAAAGTCGATTAGTCATAATCCGTTTTGGGACTTTCCTAGTATCACAGACAATCTTTGAATAATATACGAATGATTAATATCACAGGCGAACACTTCTTTATATGCTCTTGTTTGGTATGCGTTTACTTTAGCTGTGCATGTATAAAGAACTCCCCGAATCCTGATGACTTTACGACTCTACCATTTTGGTGAAATGGTTCATGAAACGAGCCCTATATCACATAAGTCATGATTAGTAAAATACTCCAAGCCGATGAGTCCTACAGACAGTGGGAGTGTCAACCTGACTCCTCTAAGGCTTGCTTGTGGGATCACGCCCTTAAGAAGGACCACCTTGTTTCATGGAGGTGCAAAGTGTATAGTTGATACGTGCGTGATACATGAGGGTGCTTGCTTTAATAAGTAAGTTCACTGAGGTGCCCTGTGTGAGAAGATTCCTAAATGGGAAAGGAAGTTTCTATTTCAGGAAATGGAAACTTCTAGATTAGGAAATATCTCACGAGTCATTGATGTGATTAATTGATCCTTAGACTTGAGGTTCCTTGTCACTTTATGAGTTAACTCTGTAGTCTTAGGTATAAGCTTTAAAGGGTGTCGCCTTAGACAACTGATTCAAGGCTTATGTTGGGGCTGCACAAGTGACTCATGAAAGTGAATGAGAATCAAGAAAGGACCTACACTTGCATTTGCAAGGAGATCTCTTATTATGTAAGTCATTCATATGCCATATGGAGTCCTTGGCCAAGGCAGTAGATCAAGACATCAAGAAAAGGGTTTCTTGGATTGAGATCAAATGGATAAGAAATGCACTTAGCTTTAAGACCAAATTATTAGGGTTCTAATTATTCCCTTACCCTAGATCTTGGTTGAGAGATAGTAAGTAGGAGGATTGTATCTCACATGAATCAATGACTTAAAGGTTCTGTCGAATCCGAACATTCCAATTCAGCTAGGGGTTAAACACCTGTTGCTAGACTCTGGTCGTTTAATTTGTGGACTGATTAATTAATTAGTGAATTAATTAATTAGGGTCACTGCTAATTGAATTGAGAACCTAGAGGGTCACACACAACAACTTGGTTACTTAAGTTAAGGCTTTAAAATGATTAAACGAGTTAATCGGGCCAAGAGGGTTCCATACGTGTGAAACCACACGTATGGGTCACGTGAGTGACACGTGAGTGACACGTCGTGAATATATATATATATATATATATATATTGTATATATATTAAATAATTAAAAGTGTTAATTATTTAATAGACTTTGGTTTAATTTTTGAATTAAAAAGAAAGTCTTATTTTGGAGAAAAATAATCTAGTTAATTAATTGTGAATTAATTAATTAGATAAAATAAGTTATTTATTTTAAATAAATAAAGTATAAAATTATCCAAAAATAGTTTGGACATTTTAGCTCTCTTGAAAGTTGATTTGAATTTGAATTCAAAATCAAAGTCAAAATTACTTGATGATCAAGTAATAGGAGAGAGGGACCAAATCCTTAGTCCATGAGGACTAGGAATTTCGGCCACTCCCTTCTTATAAATAGGGGAGCTCGAGCTCCTCTTAGAGCTAATTGAGAATTCTTTTGGTTCATGTGTTGAACACCATCCTTTCTCCAAGATAAACAAAACCCTAGGTTAAGCCTAAACACTAACTAGAGAACTAGCATTCTTACTAGTTAGATTGTAGTCAAGTTGGTGGACTATCTCTAGAGAGCTTCAAGTTAGAAGTTTGAAGATTCGAGCTTTACCAAGGAGAGGGGATCAAGCCGCGAGAAGAACGTTCTTGGGTGGCTTGAAACGCTTTAAGAAAGTAAATCAAGAAAGTAAGTTTCTAATTCCTTCGAATTTGGATACACGATTACGAGTCCAAGATCCTTTTGTTGGAAAAATTTTAAATTTCCACTGCTTTCTGATTCGTGTTTTCCAACAATTATAACCAATCAACAAAATATAATGCATCGGAAAACTAAAATCCAAACACATGCATTGGCCACAGGCCTGCCGAAATTAAACACACGTACCACAAGCAGACTTGGGCTCCTCAAGCCTCTTTTTAATTCATAACAAAGCCCTGGCAAGGCCACTCAATAACAAATATATAAAGATTTAAATTCATAATTTTACAGAGTCGAATCATACACAATTTAAATACATATGCGAGTGCAGAGACTCTTCTAACTTAACTTGACCGACTCAAAGACTCAACACAACTCCGCCTAGCTCGAAACTCCAACGCTAAACTTGCACACTAAAAGGTTGGGGAGGGAGAGGATCAGTCTCTAGAAGACTGAGTGAGCAGGAGCGAAATACGTATATATATATAAAAACATGCACATGCAAGTCATAAATCCCGAGCAAGGTTTTATTTAAAATTAGTTCCCAAAAGGGCAAGAGAATAACTAAGCAATGCACGGACTTTACGACTAATCATATTAAATTTATTAAGTTCATAATTCATACATAAACATAAAGGCTCTGCGAGTGAGCGTGCATCATCTCCAACCAAACTCCGACCGTGTACGACAACTATCATTATTATATTGAATATGCGATAACACAATACATTATAATACATGCAAGCCATAAAACATAACCTAAGACATAGTCGTTTGGGCAATCCGTGTCCCGACCTTCCCGCACGGTGCCTAACAATCATAACATAATCATAATCATAAAATAAGTTCCAACCTTCTTCCTCCGGGTGGTGGACGGGTTAGCAAGACCCGACCACCGGTCCATACATAGGCCAATGGGGGTACATGGCACTCAGCTCCCATTCCCCGCTAAACCTCCTAGCGAGGGCCGGTATCACCGTAAATGTGGTGGGACTAGTACAAGGGATCACCGTCGGCCCTTACCTCCCCGGATAGCCACTTGCACTAAGTCTCTGGGCCCGTGCAATAATAACATACATACATAATCTCGCCAAAACATTTGATTCATAAGAAACATAACATATTTCATAATTCATTTGAAAAGGGTTTACTCGATCAATATTTACTCGATGGCTTTACTTTAAAAGTAACATATATATATACATAAGGTTTTGGCCAAACTTGTCACATAAGGTTGTAGGGTTTAGTATGTAACTAGAATGAAAACACCCTCACCTGGAACATGGCGATACAAGAATACGAGTTACCGAGTGCCTAGTTGATCAAGATTTCTTCACCCTGGAGATAAACTATACAAAGGACAACGTAACATGTTCGTGAGACTCAAGACTCCAAATGAACCATATAAGACGCATGGCATGCATTGAACATGAGATGAATGCATAAAAGATGATATTATGTAATGAACACGTTCATGTGCATGATTAACGTCTTTAAATCATATAGGCGAGCCATTCATTCGTTCAAGGAAGCGTTCATATTCATTCAAGTTCAATCCTTATACATTTCATAACAATTTAATTTAAGAATTCAAATAACGATCATATCACGTACTATAACACGTTTACAATTTAAGAATTACCAAATAAATACATTCAAATCAAAATCGAAAATTAGATATAGACATGAAAGATGTAACAATTTAATTGCTAAAATTTAAATAAATTAACAATACTAATATATATATATATATATATATATATATAATATTAAACATGCATTAAATATATTTATTTATATATATATATATATATATATATATATATATATATATATATAATATTAAACATGCATTAAATATATTTATTTATATATATATATATATATATATATATATATATATATATATATATATATATATATATATATATATATATATATCCTACGCACCATGCATGCATACATTAAGGAACAAAGGAATTTATATCACAACATGCATGCATGCAATTTCAACAAAATAAATCAAATTACCACATGCATGCATGTAAATATAACTTACACGTACAAAGCCATGCATAGACAATTCAATCTAAAACATTTCATGCATGCAATTATATACATATATACACAGACTCACACAACAAGAAAGAAAAAGAAAGAAAAATAGCAGCAACAACTGTAAAGCTCCTCCCCGGCCGGGCACTTTGATGCCCAAAAATCTCCCCGCCCGGGGAGAGATATTACAGACACAGGAAGGTAGCGTCAACACAAAGCTTTCCCCTGTGTCTTCCTTCTCAAACACACATTAGCAGAAGACAATCAACGCAGCAACAAAACCACAACAACAAAGCAGGCATTCAAGGTAGGAATAACACACAGCAGCAACGCAGCAATGACAGCAGCAGTTCACGGCCAAAAACAGGGCAAAAACCGTGCCAAAATAGAGCAGCAATTGTTCTAATTCATCCCAACATATTCAGGTATGTAGGTGCAGCAAACAAGACTAAAATGATCAACAATTAACAGCAATTTCTATCTCAAAACGCAGCAGCAGCAATTCAGTTCATAAAGGAGAGAAAAGATGATCATTTCTTCCAATTTCTCAAAGTGTCATTAATGAGATCTCATCAAATCTTCAACTATCACATAATCAATGATCATAAATGAAAATAAAAGATCAAGACAATCATCATCATGCTTGGAATCGGTCAATTTCATCAAGAAATGGAAGAGATCAACAAACATGCTTAAAACCTAACTATTCTTCAAGTCAGCCACAAACCCATGAAAACATGGTCAAAATTGGGGATGAAAAGATAAAAATAATTCTATATGAATCTATAACACAACCCTAAGCTTACCTTGTTGATTAATGAGGGTTTGGAAGAGATTTGAGCTTGAATCTCCAAGGGTTGGCTTGAGCTACGGGAAAACTGGAGAGCGGAAGATTTTGGCTGAATTTTCTCCAATAAATGAGGGTTATCTCGGTTTTGGGTGATAAAGGCTGGTTAGAGGGTTGAGTTAGGGTTCTAAGGAATCAAACCATAGTTAATTTGGTCAAGGTTTGAATAAGATATGGTCATTTTAGTAAACTGTGGCAGTTTTGGCATCCGGTACATGTTTCGGTTGAATTTCGGAGGTTCAAATGGTCTTAGAAAAATATGATGTTAAGTTCATTAAACTCTAATTTTCGTTGTGAGTTCAGCGAAGTTGACGAAACTCGAATCCGAGTTTCCTAGCTCAAGATATCAAATACAGAACCAAGGGTGCGCTAATTGCCCGTTAGCCCCCGACTTGGTTCCACAATTCAAAAATAAATTTGTTACCACGTCAAACGAAATCGAAAACATAAAACGAGCATATAAACATGTTCATAACGCATAAATCTACAACATACTAAATTTTCATGAATTTTCGATATCAAATCATATAAGAACGACGCACGATTAAAACACTCATGCGCAAAAATAACAATTTCATAACATTCAATTTAAATCATAAAATTCAAATTCTATTTTTAAATTAAAACTGAAAGTCACGGTTTTAAATGTGGAAATTAATTAATATAATTAAAACATGATTAATTAACATTAGTTCTTAATTATCAATTAAATAAATTAATTAACGAAATAAAATTATAAAATAAAATAAAATAAACTAATAGCAATTTATATTAAAATTAAATATTTAAAACACTTATAAACAATTAATCACATAGTTAAATGATTTAATTGCGCAATTTATAACAAATACGACATATTAGTATAAATGAAAAAAAACCGGGGCGTTACAGCTTGTACTACTTCTTAGCATTTCATACTCATGTTTTAATTATGTATTATTATATTTTAGAGAATTATTATATATATGTGGTGGCTGGGATGGCCTATGATTGTATTACGTGATTATGGCTAAATCTATTGTGTATCTATGCTTCCGCTTTACGTATTGCATCGTTGGTTTTAATTGGTTTAAGGGTTAGCCCCACTTAGCTAGGTCGAGTTTTTGTTTGTCACCCATTAGCCACGTGTTTGATTTGTGTTTGGACTAGTGGTGCGGGGATGTAACGCCTTCCCATGCGGGTGTTACACTACTACCAAGACTTATCACCCATTCAATGGTACCTCCACTGAATGTTTGGTGTAGTACTTCTAAGTGTGTGGCTTCAGTTGATCATTACTGGTTGACCATTCATTGCCTAATTTGAGATCATTCATTTGGTTCCTCCTTCTTGTTATGATTGAGAGATGAAAGAAATGTATATGATTATCCCTAAACTAGAGCCAATTATTCTCGACACTTAAAACCAAATAATTTCCTCTTGTTATAATAGTTTGTTATACTCTGCCATCAATTCTTTCTAATCTTTTGAATATTTACCTTGTTTGTCTCATACATGATGCTCCGGAAATTCTTTGTATTTTTTTATTTTTTTTTGCTTTTCGTGCATGTTGAAAAATATTCAAGGACCATTATTTTGGAGCAATGATCCCAAGTCAAAATATCCTTCAAGTTTTGATCAGACCAATAAGTTTTGTATTGCTACTTTGAAAAATGTAGGTTTAAATTGATAACTATTGGATCAATCTCATTCAAATTAAATTAAAAAAATTCTCCATATCGTTTGTTGAGATGACACCCAATCTAGCATCTTGAAATTTTTAATCTAATTTTCAAAATTTTATTTGCCATTGTACGCGATATTAATTCTCACTTTGCCATGTCCTTTATAAATATATTTGTAATGATATTTCATTGTTGTCCTTATTTTAGATTTATGTTAGTTTTTTTGTTATAATTGATTTTATGTATGTAGTAAAAATAATTAAAAGAGTATATTTATATAAAAACTTTAAGGAATATTTAATCGAATACTATAAAAAATATTTATAAAATTAAATTATATCTTATTTTTATATGTACACAAATTGAGTCTCCTTAGAATTCGTAATTTGAAGTAACTTTGGTCTAACGACATGCAATTCTAAATTGTGATATATTAAGTCGTAAGAAAATAAAAAACGCTATTCGTACATGGTTAATCTATATTTTATCGTATAATTTGAAGTAACTTTTGTCTGACGACATGCAATTCTAAATTGTGGTATATTAAGTCGTAAGAAACTAAAAACGCTATTCGTAGTTTTACGTGTTTAATTTATATTTTATCATATAAACTAAAGGAAGATTATATGGTTAGTTAGATTTAAATAATTACAATTATATTAGTATTAATTAATCAAAAAATATTATATTAGGATTAATTAATTTATTGAAAAATATTTTATATAAATCATTCAATTATCTTGTTTTGTTAATTAGATAAGTTTATAAAAGTATAATATAATTATAATTTAAGAAAATTTATGAACTTAGATAATCAGAACTATGGACTTATATAATAAGACTTACATTAGGATTGATTTATTGAAAGTTATCTTATGTAACTCATTAAATTTAAATAATACTTTATTTTACATAATTTCAAAAAATTATTTCAAATATATAAAGTGAATCAATTTGTTGTTTTCCAATTCGTTAGATGTATCTTATTATAACATTTTAAGTTATAGGTCTTAAAATGAAAAATAGACAACTTATATTATAAAATTTGAATACAATTAATTAATATATTAATATTAAAACAATCATTATTGAACTATATATCTTTTTTTTTGGTAAGTTGAAAAAATTTTAATTTTACCAAGAGTCCTATTTTAAGTTAATAAGTGTTTTTTAAATTTAATTAAATTAATAATTTATAACATGTATTTACATCATTATCCATGACTAATAGTTATTGATATAATTATTGTGAGGATATTTTAGGCGATCCGTATTTTATAAGAAACCAAAAATCCAACTCGTGCTTTTATAATATATATATATATACGTGTATATATTATATATATACACATACATATATTATTGTAATACATATATTATATATAATATAAAATACACGTATATATATCTTATATATAATGCATATATACGTGTTTATATTATAAAATATAGTATACGTGTATATATAATATATACATAGTTACATGTATTTTAATATATACGCATATTATAAGTTATATATTATACACATGTATTAACAATATATGTTGTTACATATTATATATTATATATAATATACATGTATAATATACGTGTATATTTTTTTTGGTGAACATAATATACGTGTATATATTATATATATAATATATGTACGTGTATATATTATATATATACACGTACATATATTATATATAATATAAAATACACGTGTATATATTATATATAATGTATATATACGTGTTTATATTATAAAATATAGTATACGTGTATATATAATATATACATAGTTACATGTATATATTTTAATATATACGCATATTATAAGTTATATATTATACACTTGTATTAACAATATATATTGTTACATATTAAATATTACATTATATATATACACGTATACTATATTTTACAATATAAACACATATATATGCATCATATATAATATATATATACGTGTATTTTATATTATATATAATATATATATTACAATAATATATGTATATTATATTTTATAATACACACACACAAACACACACACACATATATATATATATATAATACACGTAAATACATATATTATATATATGTATTACACATATTTTTTTATATATAATGTATATTATATATTATATATAATATATATTATTAATACAAGTGTACATAACATATAATATATAATACGCATATGTATTAAAATACATATAACAAAATGTATATTATAAATTAAAATATATAATATATACGTGTATTACATATTATATAAAATATAATACATATATTATATATAATAAATATATTGTTGGGAAAACACAAGGGAAACGCAGCGGAAATTTAAAATTTTCCCAACTAAGTAAGGATCGAATCTTGCAATTCATATTCCCAAATTCGTAGTGATCAAGAAACTCACTTGGATAGTAGCTTTCTTGACACGTTCTAGCCGCCCAATAACGCTCTTCACGCTGCTTGATCTCCAAGAGCTCCTTCGAATCTTTCAAGACTTCACGATAGTAACCCTCTAGAGAAATAGTCCATCAACCGTTACCACGATCCGAATAGGGAGGATGCTAGTTCTATATTCGGTGTTTACACTCTAGGGTTTAGTGTATAATTATGGAGAAGGAGAAATTGTGTATTATCTCCCTATGGGGTTCGAACCCCTCTATTTATAGGGCTAGGGTTCGAACCCCACTCCTTGTTGGACAAGGAATTCCAAACTCTTTTCGAAAGGGATTTCTTGCTTGGAGACTAAGTCTCTTACTTTGATCAAAAGTCTTTCTTTTGATCAACTTGGAAAGCAAGATTCTAATCTAACTCTTTTAGATTATTAATTTTACTTTATTTATTTTACAATAAATAACTTGAAGACTAATAATATAATTAATTCATAATTAATTATTTATTAGACTTTATTTCTCCAAATTAGAACTTTAATATTAATTCAAAATTAAATCAAAGTCCATTAAATAATCAACACATTAATTATTTAATGTTTATACACATACACACACGTGACTGCACGTGTCCATAAGGACACGTGTTCCACACGTATGGCTCACACGTGTGGACCCACCATTCGCTTAATGATTCGATCAACTCGTTTAATCGATTCAAGCCTTAACCCACGTGACCGGGTTGTTGTGTGTGACCCTCTAGGTTCTTAATTCAATTAGTAGTGACCCTAATAAATTAATTCTCTAATTAATTAATCAGTCCACAAATCAAACAACCATAGTCTAGCAACAGGTGTTTGGCCCCTAGCTGAATAAGAATGTCTCGATTCGACAGAACCTTTAAGTCATTGACATATGTGAGATACAATCCTCCTACGTCCCATCTGTAACGCCCCGTATCTTCATTCCAGGTATGCACGCGACCCGTGTGAGTTTGAGCGTTAGAATTGTTGGCATGTTTTAGGAATTATGTGTCTAATTGAAATTATGTGGATTAATTATCTAATTGTCTAAGTGTTTATTTAATTGTAATATCATTTCATTCCATTTCATTTTCATTATTCTAACATATGCATATTTCATACATTCATCTCATTACATATTTCATTTATATATATATATATACACATCTATATTCTTAATCTAAAGTTTATAAGATTAGTATATTTTTCCCTTTCATTTATTTCATGCATGAGACATGTGATTAAGAGAGATATATATATGTATAATTTCCTACACTATCACACTCACATTCATTATGTATGTATATATTAGTATAGCACTAAGTTCAATTATATGATATTATATACATAATATCTCTACTTTATTACCTTTATACATATATATCATATATCTATACATATATTACTTATTCTTTATATTATATTTACAAGACACAAAACACACACATAATCTCTATCACACCAATTACACACACTCATCACAATTCCTTTTCCATCACTCACACACACATTTGATCACAAGCAAGAAGAAGAAGAAGGGAAGAATCAATCCATCAAGAAGCATCATCATCTCTATCTTCATCATTTCTTCATTTCATTTCTTTCATTCCAAGGTTGGTATGGTATATTTGGGATTGGTTATGAGTTGATGATCTAGGGCTTCTTGACTTAGATGTTTATTCTTGATTTAAGTTTGAATATGTGATCATATAGGTGTGTATCTTTGAATTATGGCATGAATACTTGAAGTTATTGGTTCATTAGGTTCATGAATTTTATGGGATTTGTTTGATTGATCTAAGTGCTCAAATGATGGATATATGCGTTGTATTTGAAGTATTAGATGTATATTGGTTTTATATGATAGTTTTGAGTTGAACTCTTGCCTTGGTTTTGTGTGATAGTGGTTTGGGAGCCCATTTCGTGCTTGCCCTGTTTTTCCCATAACTTTTGCTGCTGCTGGAGTTGTGGTCGCGGTCGCGACCGTTTCTTGACCATTTTTGGTCACGGCCGCGACCAACAACCAGCGAACCTTCAGTACTTCCTTCGCGGCCGCGACTGACTTCAGTGAAATTTTTCCGCGGCCGCGACACCTTCAAACGAACTCCGATTAACCTGATTTTTGAACCGTTAGAAATCTCTTGAAGTCTAGAACAACCTCCAATTGGAATCAGCTCAATATATTTTCTCATTTATGAGATATAATCAATTCTTTTTGGTGTCACCACTTCATCGAAAATCTAAATTCACCCAACTTCAAGCTAACGCCATTTTCACGTCACTTTGAACTAGAAAACGATCCATACATCATTTTAAAGGTATATGTGTCTAGTTTTATATCCAAGAAATAAAATTCCATTTCAACTTTTATAACTCAAGATATTCCCAATTTTCCACAGCTGGCGCATTTCCAAAAATTGCCAAACTTCGCCAAAGCACCTCTTCTTGCATTTCTTTCACTCCCTTGGCTCCCGTGTGATTTATATGAAGTTTATGCTTGATTAACCATTACATGAATTATAATTATCATCCTTCCATATCACTAGCATGCCGTTCGTCGATTATTTGGTTCATTTGTCTAGAGTCTTATGTACACTCGTGTTTCTTGCACAGAGCTCGATCCGGTCGAGGAGCAGGGTCCGTAGGCTTCTCGTATCCTTTCTCTTTTGTCAAGGTGAGGTTTATGTTAGTTAAACTAGAACCCTAATACCTTGTGTGATTATTTCAAGCCAAAACGCATCAAGTATATGTATACTTTCGAAAATGTTTTCAAGAACGAATGTTTTTAAATATTTTCACGAAAATCCTTTTGGCGAGAATCACGAACGTATTATTGGGCCCGGGGAAATATGTGAATGGAGGCCGGTACGACATCGGGTCGTCGGTTAAACCATTTCTTATAGTACCCTTTTAGAGTATCCTCGCGCGACTTTGGTGGCAGAAAGGCGGGATATTCTGGAGCCGGTGGTTAATCCGCCGAAGGAGCAGGAAGGAGTTATGATCCCCCGTCTCAAAACGTCACGTCACGAGGTGGTATGGCCTTGCAAAACCTTCCACCGCCCAGGAGGAAGAAGGATGGAAAATCATGTTTTCTCACGTCACGATCACTAATATGATTATATTAATGATATGATTATGAATGCATGAACACTTAATAATGTTTTCAAATACACTATGGGAGTAAGGTTGGAGAATTGCCCACTCGCCGAGCCGCGTAAAGCTATGTTTATTCAATTAATAATTTGGTATCTATAATTCTGAGTAATGCCTTTCTTAAAGTACCCGCTTGGGATTTTGTAACACTTTACTCGGGATTATGAATTGCATGGGCATGAGATATATGTATTAAGCCCCTTACTCAGTCTTAGGACTGACACCCCATGTTTTTAGTCTTTTGCAGGTTTCGAGCTAGGCGGGGACTTGGTGTCTTTTGTAGTCTTTCCTTGAGTCCTAGCTTGTATTACTCTTTAGCATTACATACTCATGTCTTCTTATGAATTAGTCTATTTTGGACTATTGGTGTAAATATTATGTGGTGGCCGAGATGGCCTATAATTGTATAACCTATTTATATGTTGATTATGGTTTATGCTTCCGCTTTATGTTGTTGCATCGTTGGTTTTAATTGGTCAAGGGTTAGCCCCGCTTAGCTAGGTTTTGTTTTTCTTTGTCACCCGTTCGCCATGTGTTTGATTTGTGTATGGAAATTCATTTTATGCATGGATTGAACACGTGGTGCGGGGGATGTGACGCCTTCCGATGCGGGTGTGACACCATCTCTCAATCAAGATCTAGGGCAAGGGAATAATTAGAACCCTAATAATCTTGATCTTAATGCTAAGTGCATTTCATATCCATTTGATCTCAATCCAAGAAACTCTTTTCTTGATATCTTGATACACTGCCTTGGCCAAGGACTCCTAGATGGCATATGAATAACTTATGCAATAAGAGATCATCATCTTGCTAATGCAAGCGTAGGTCCTTTATTGATTCTCATATACTTTCATGTGCCACTTGTGCAGCCCCAACATAAGCCTTGAATCAGTTGTCTAAGGCGACACCCTTTAAAGCTTACACCTAAGACTACAGAGTTAGCTCATAAAGTATCAATGGAACCTCAAGTTTAAGGATCATTTAATCACATCAATGACTCGTGAGATATTTCCTAGTCTGGAAGTTTCTATTTCCAGATATAGAAACTTCCTTTCCCATTTAGGAATCTTCTCACACGGGGCACCTCAGTGTACCTACTTATAACAAGTAAGCACCCCCATGTATCACGCACGTATCAACTATACACTTTGCACCCCATGAAACAAGGTGGTCCTTCTTAAGGACGTGATCACACGAGCAAGCCTCGAACGAGTCAGGTTGACACTCCCACTGTCTTTCGGACTCATCGGCTTGGAGTGATTTCTAATCATGACTTATGTGATATTGGGCTCATCTCATGAACCACTTCACCTAAATGGTTGAGTCCTACAAGTCATATCGATTAGGGGAGTTCTCATACATGCGCAGTCAAAAGGAAACACACAATAAAACAAGAGCATATAAAGAAGTGTTGCCTTAATTCGTATTATTCAAAGATTGTCTGTGATTTACAAAAGGAAAGTCCTAAAATTGACTATTACATCAGCTTTCAGGGCACTATTCCTGACATATATAATATATGAAATAAATATATAATATATGAAATTAACGGATATGGACGAAAAAAAATAAAAAATAAAAAAAATTAACGGATAAACAGTTATTTCCGTCAATTATTTGACGGAAGTCCTCAAAGTGACAAAAAAAAAATTACTACGGGACTAAAAAAATCAATTTTGAAAAACATGGGACCAAAAGTGATAATGGCCCATTAGTATAGGACTAAAAATGCATTTTGTTGTAAAATTAATCGCATTATTAATTAATTTCTGCAACCTACGTTATTCAACTAATGGGATATATATAGATATAACTTTTTTTAAGTATTGATGGTGTAACATTCCATTCAAATATATTTATTTTTATACAAAATTAACTATATCATAGAAAAATTAACAATTATAAATAATAATATTTTTAAAAAATAAATATATATTCCATACCTTAAAATAAGGTTTTAACTAATTAGTATACTTAATCGTAATATGCATCGTTTAATTATATTTCGATTTGTATATATAATCATATTTTTTTTTTTTGAAGAAAGTCATGTAGTCAAAATATGGAGACTTTGGATCAAATATATATACACTTGCCAATAAGAATGGGAGAGAAAAGGTGGAGGAGGATATGAGTGGGTAAAATTCAATCCAAAATCACGTTGAATTAAGTTCGGATTTGGGTTTAGATTTGGATAAAAAAAATATACGAGCTTAAATTGGATTTGAATAAATAAAATTTAGAATATTTTAGGTTGAATATTACTCAATGTCAGATTTAATCGGACCCATTGAGAGTTCTAATTCTATCCTTCGTTTAAAGTATAAAAATAAAAGGGATTTTACCATGTTGTTGTCTATGGCAAGGGTAAATAGTCATATGTTCTTAAATCTTACTTCTACACGGTGATGTCAATGATATATGGACATAAATACAATATGATATGAGTACGTAAGTACGAACTTAAGAAAATTTAATATAATTTCGACATGATTATATATATTTATAAATGTGTATGTGATATAAAATATTTATAAACACATCTAATTTCAAACACCATTAATATTGAAGTTATCCTTGATATCCCTCTTGGACTGTACAAACGCGATGATTGCATCATTTGGCACTTCACCAAAAATGTAAGATTCTCCGTCCGGAGCACCTACCACCTTGCCCCGAGACCTTGTGAGTGCCGACCGTGGTTCCCCATCCATCACTCCCTCTCCAACCATCTGGAACAAAATTTGGGCAGCCCAAGTTTGCCCCAAGATTAAAATGTTCGTGTGGCGAGCGGCCCACAACATCCTACCCACGGCCGCCTCCCTCCACTCCCGATATTGCTCTCCGCCTGATTGTCCTTTGTGCGGCGCTGCTCCAGAAGATCAAACTCATGCCCTCGTCATTTGTCCATTCCCCCGACAAGTTTGGGCCCTTTCGAATCTTCCTTCTCACCTCATTGAAGAATTGAGACTTGATTTTCACAAGGGTTTAGCCTGTGCGTTCAAAACCCTCGAGCAACATGAGGTTGGCAGACTCCTCACTATTCTTTAGGCAATTTGGAGCAACCGAAACAAAAAGAAAGCCGAAGGAGCTAATCACCAGCCTATGGACGTCATTAACTTTGCCAACTCCTTTAGCTCGACCTTCTTCGAGTCACCTCGGACAGACTACAACCGTGTGGTATGCAATCCCCCGAACCGCTGGATTCACCCCTCTCCGGGATGGGTCAAAATCAACTTCGACGCAGCCATCGTCAAGAGTTCTAAAGAATTTGGGGTTGACATCATTGCTCGTGACTGTTCTAGATCATGTATTGCTTGGGAAATGGCAAGATATCCTGGGCCGAGCAATGCTGAATTTGTCGAAACCTTTGCCTGCCTCTCGGCCCTCAAACTTGCACGCGAATTTGGTTGGTGCAGCACAATCTTCGAAGGCAATTGTAAAAATTTGCTGGACAAACTCTCCTAGGACAACGTTGATTCTTCATATCTTGGCAACTTGGTAGAGGACATTCATGATCTTTCCCACTATTTCGAGTGTTGTTCATTTTCTCTTGTTCGTCGTGATGCTAATAGAGTAGCTCACACTCTTGCTAGAAATGCAACTAACATAATCGGTGTGGACTTTGTCCCATAATTTGTACTGAATCTTGTTATTTCTGACTCTCATATTGATTAATTTTCCCCTTTGTGGGGCTTTCGCTTCAAAAAAAAATGTCCCTAAGTATTTATAATTCGAGCCCATATCAGACTTATTGGAGTATTCAAGAAGCGAATGTTCAATGTATACTCAAGATGAGAGATGACCCTTTTTTTGGGTCGAGATGCTAGAGATGATTTTTGTGAGTGTTTGTGCATAAATAATAATGCTGATGAAATTTTATATCATTTCAAAAAAAAAAAAAAGTTATATCAGTCTTAAAAGATTTTCACCCCCGGCTAAATGAATGGAAATTTGAATGCAGTAAATCAAGTTACATCTGCGCCGTGTGATCCCTAAAATAAAGCTAAATAAAGATGGCACCAATATAATGCAAGAATTTATAATATCTTTTGTACATAAATAAATACAACAAACACCTCGAACTTGAGATTGAGTGTTAAATTTTTTTACCATCAATTAGAATTCAATATTCATCAAATGATTAAATACAACGAGTTACTATGTTTTTTTTAAGAAAATGATTAAAGTTTTAGATTAAAGAAAAGCATAAAAGGAAAAATCATAAATTAATAATAATACAACCATCCAGAGGGGTAACTTAACAACTCGACACTATATTAACTTAATTAAATATCTCATATTTAATATTTGGATACACAATTATCATTAATAAAAAAAATTTATACCTTAATGATGCAATTCAATTGGATTAATATAAATGTGACATAGAACAAAATAAATTAATTATACCCAAAGTCCAACAATTATTAATCAAACTAAAAGTGCTGCAAGTGGAGAAATGAATATAACTATGGTTAAAAATCAAAAGTCATCTAGATGGTCATATCATATATTCAGTTAAGTTCAAAAAACCCTAGCCCCCACACGAATTCTCTCTCTGAACAAGACAAAAGCTTCCCTCTCAACTTCGATCCGGCGGTGAAGAACACAGTTTCACCGCCGGATCGACCCAAATCTGTTCTTTACTCACAATTCTATTTCGTCCGTCGGGATCCGCTTGTCACTCTCACGGATCTACGGTAAGTTTCTGGCTTCCTCCCAGATCTGACGAATTCCTCTGTTCACAGAGGATTTCTTTATCTGTTTTTTTCTTTTTGGTTTGTTTTCTTTCGTTTCTTCCGTATGGAAGCTTTATTCCTTCCGTATGGAAGTTTTGTCCCTTCCGTTTGGAAGTTTTGTTTTCTCTTTTCCTGTGTTTATCCGGGAGAGTTTTTGGCCGAGTTATTTGTTGTAGACTCAGCTATTTGTGCTCAATTCGGAGAAAAAGCGACTGTGGAACTACAGCCGTATCAGAACGAGATCAACTTGAGAGGACCAATCTTCAAAGAGTCCTTTTCTTTTACTAAATGTGATGCTAATATAGTAACTCACAAATCTGTTAGAATTACGGCTTCGGCCTACGTTAATTTTTCTGTTGTTGATTCGTGTATTCTTTTTATTGTTCCTTATGATTTGCTATAATATTTCCCTTTGAGGGATTTGGTTATAAAAAAAAAAAATCAAAAGTCATCATACTTATCCCCTCCCAAAATACCCACAAACTTTGCATCAAACCTAAAAAGTTGATAGGCATGGGAATTCAAGTGGGAATTACAATAATTTCCCAACCCTAATAAAATGTCCTTTTACAAGGACAATAATTAAGAGTTACCAGTCATTTTTGTCAATTGCTAATGCCACGACCACTCAGTCAAATTTATTGATTATTGATCTATCTTCTAAGGCAAGAGAAGACAAGAACTGCATTAATAAATGAAAAGTCAAAGTTAACTATAAGAGAGTTGAGTTTAAAGATGGAGATCGCCACTGTCCCGTGATGGCGACTTGTTACTTATAATACGTCATTAAGTATATAACAATACAGATATTTCATTATTCATTCTTTTTTTTTTAAATTTATCACATAATAGGAAATCATACATGAATATTATTAGGGATTTTGTACATCCATAACTTTTAATCCTAAAGGGACAATTCGCATGATGGAGACTTATTATCTATGATATATAGATATAGAAACGACTATACAAACATTTTAATACTAATTTTTCTTTTATGAAATTTATTACGTGATCCAAATCCTATACGAATACAATTAGGAACAATTTGTACATCCACAACTTGTAATCCTAACCGGACAATTTGAGATGGATTGAGTGTAAGTTATATATATATGGTCTCATAGGATTAAGTCTTTTATAATTTTATTCTTATGTCTTTAAAATTAGATATATTTAGTCTCATTATTTTTAAAAAGTTGTAATTTTGCTCTCATCCATCAAATAATTGATGTAAAATATATTTTTTCCGTTAAGTGCAATTTGGGGGAAAAAAGTTAGTTTTCATATGTGAGATTTGCTTATTAATACCCTATTTTAACATCTTGAATCAACTTTGAGGTATTACTTTAAATCACTCTTATTAAGGTAATGTGGTGATAAAATGAGGTATTAATAAGCAAATTCCCTCAAAAACAATCTAATGAATAATAACTTCTCCCCCAAATTACACTTAGAGGCAAAAAAATATATTTTTTATCGATTATTTGACGGATGAGACCAGAATTATAACTTTTTGATAATATAGAACTACATATAACTAATTTCAAAGAAATAAGACTAAAATTACATAAGGTATAATCTTATAGAATACAAATGTAATCTGCTCTATGTATAATTTCCTTAATCTATGAACGTCAATGATTATGTGTGTTGCCTCTAAAGTACAATAATTGCCAATTCCATTATTTTCTTAGGATATATATAAATAATAAACGTATGTAATCCCTTTGTGTTGGGAACTCACACAGCAAACAAACACATTTCATGGGTTGTCGAATTCTCTTTGCCGTAGCCATCAACTGCTTCTAGTCAACATTTGTGTTATCATTATTTTGGTGTAATTATTTTAGAACTAGAAGGATGGCCCAACCCCAATCAATATATATATATATATATATATATATATATATTATCATGGCCCAAAGATATTATTACTTTGCTTTTGCCCAATAGGCAATAACAAGAGAAAAAAGTCGAGTAAGATGTTTTATATTCGACTGCCATAATGTGATCAGCATTTATCTATGTATATCACTATATTGTATAATAATTCTTGGATGCATTTATCTATATATATTATAAAAGTACGAGTTGAGTTTTGATTTCTTGAAACATTGTGATTGACCAAAATATTCTCATTATAATACTTCAAACAATATAAAATTAGAGGGTGATTTGATAAATCGTACTATATATTATTGATGCGTTCAAGCCCAAACCCTTAAAGATTAATCCCTCTTTCCTCAAGGATCTTACCGAAATAAGCCAGGGTTTCAGAGAGACTAATCAAGAGATCAGACCAAAAAGCCTGGATCGTCATATCTCAAGGGTCGTTTATATAGAATATCGGACTTAGAGTTTTAGTCATTCACGTTACCTTCTCTTCTATTCGATTTGTTATGATCTTATCAGATTCTTCCGTATCTTATTTAGTTGTTATTTACCTGGCACTCCTCTAGATATCCTTCTGCTCCACGGTCTTCTATCAGCTCGTTATGCTTGCGAGCTGATTCGTCTGTTCATCTGTTCTCTTCTGTTCGTCTGTTCTTAGCGAACTCTTCTATTCGCGTTGTGCTATTGACTTGGGCTTTGGCGTTATCCTCTTACTGGGTTGAACCTTGTACTAGATGGGTAGGACCCATCAATTATTATATTTTAAAAAATTTAAAATACTTATTTGAATAAAAATAGAACTCTTTAATAAATTAGAATCAAAACTCGCTCAATCTATAGACAACATATACAGTAATTAGGACTTTTTCTAAACTTAATTAATATAAGTTATATTGTATTTAAAATTTATAAAATTTTTTATTCGAGTGAAAATGAAATCATTAGAATTAAGAGTTCTCCAATCTATAGAAAAAATATATAGTGCATGATAATAAGAACTCTTTCTAAAATTAATATATTAATTATAAGTTACATTATAAGATATTTGTACATTCAAAAATAAAATTAGTAATATAAAATTAATATTTACAACATTTCACTTAAATGTATATTTTTACTATTAATTATTATTTATTGATAGATAAAAAAGATATCATTTAATTGTACAGCTAAAATTAAAGAGAAAATATATGAAACTATTAAAAAGTGTGAAAAAAAATTGATAGATTGAGACAAGTAAGAAAATGAAAACAAAAGAGTAGACAAAAAAGGAAATAAATAATTAAATAGTTAAATAAATGATTAGATATATTATAATAAATAAAATTTTAATAAATTTAAAAATTTTGTTACTTTCAAAGAATATTCTACATACCAAAATTACAGGTCTAACCAAAATTACTTAAAATTAAGGAATCTTAAGATCCAACGCGTGTGCACACAAAAACAAGATATATTTTAATTTTACAGTTATTTTTTTATATTGTTCGATTAAGCATTCTTTTATGTTTTATATAAAAATACTCCTTTAAACTTTTATACTACATACAATGAATAAAAACTAAAATTAATCTTAAAATAAATACTTATTAAAAAATATGAATAAGAAAAATGCAAGATAAAATAAAAGGGAGAAACAAACAAAAATATAAGGGATAATTATTTAAAAGAAATACAAAAATTAAAATCAAATTCAAATAATTATTTTAAGAGTCAAAGCATTATTAAAAATAATATAAATAGATATTTTTGATATAATTTTTGTTAAAATTTCAACTTGTGATAAGTAATAAAATAAAATTCAATTGTATAGTTGAAAATAAATAAACACGCACAAAAAAAATATTGGATACCATAGAAGCACGAAGAAGTTAAATGTGTGAAAGAAAAGAAAAATTAGAAAATAAAATTAGGTTAAACTAAAGACTTGCAAATATTTTTGGTACAAATTTACAATTTAGACGAATATTAGTTCCTATTAAGTTTATTACTTACTAATAATATAAATATTTATTGAACTTATATTCATATATTTTACTGTATTTATCTACTAAAATTAATGAATACGATAATATAAGAAACAATATATTTTATTTTATGTGAAGACGTATTTGTGCTAGTTTAATATAATATTATACATTTGATATAAAAAAAAAAACTCATAAATTAAATTATATTAAATAAAAATAGAAAATGTAGATAATGAATTTATTAAAAAAGAGTAAGTGTATAAAGTAGAGAGGAATAGAGATGCCGGAAAATATGTATATTTGTGAAAGAGTGAAGTGTGATAGAAGATAACTACAAAGATGTTATTACATTAATTTTATTAAAATATTTTTACTGTTCATATTATATTGATCTAAAGTTAATAGTTTTAAATAGTTTCTAAGTGTATAAACTGTTAAATTTTATTATATTGAACTTAGATAGTATATTTCAAAAATACTCCTATTAACACTGACATATATGTTAAAGTAACCTCTCATATTTTATTTTCTATATATATATTTATTATTTTAATATAATATTAAAAATAAATATTTGGTAACATGATATAATTCAATTGGACCATGTAGCGCATCCTAATGGGAGTCACTTGGACCCTAAGTCCACCATGGGTGAACCATGAAGGGCCACATGGACACCTCCCAGAGGTGCCACGCGGACTTCAACCTTTGAGGTCAAACTCCATGTTAAAGTCAAACTGACTAAGAAGCGACCCACACATAAAGTCGTTGAGTCAACGAGTTGAAGCAAACGAGTTAAACAGTCAAAGTCAGCCTAGACAACTTCTACATTGACTAACATACGAGAAGCCATGAGGCCGATCTGGCAGCTAAGCAGCCAATTAGCTAAAGTCTAAAGGCCAAAATGCCAACTGAGGCCCCATTCACCAAACTCTAGGCCGAGAGTTCGATAAGATATTACGAGCCAAAATACTACCAACGACCTGAAAATGAAAATGTGCTAACTTCTAAGTTTATGTGTTAGTCTGTCAGAAAACATTTAATGTTAAATATACTAGATGCGCCTAAAAGATGAAAAGTCAAAGTATCCGTTCAGTCAGGTCGAAAGTACGCTAGCTTAGTAACGGATTATGATGAGATACACATTGAATAAAATAATCTAGTGTGATTTGTATATGTTTTAGACTTCACTGCTGTTGGGAATAGTGTCCTAGAAAGCTGTTATGCTTTGGGACTTTCCCTATATCACAGACAATCTTTGAATAATATACCAATGATTGTAATCACAGGCGAACACTTCTTATGTGTCATTACGTGCTTTAAGTGTTTCCATTACGTGTGCATGTCTAGAACTCCCCTAATCCGATGAGGCCGTTAAGAATTTTTTCATTATGGGAATGACACATGAAACAAGTTCTTAACTCCCTAGGCGAGGATTAGAAACTTCTCCAAGTCAATGAGGCCGACAGACAATGAGAGTGTCGACTTTGCCTATGTTGAGACTAGGGATGTATTTGAGGCGAGCTGGCTCGCGAGCTTAGCAAGCCGACTCGGAAAATGTTTGGGCTTGAGTTCGATAATCACGAGCCGAGATTTGGCTCGGCTCGTGCCGCAACCAAGCCAAGCCCGAACCCTTTTACTTCCGGCTCGTAGCTCTCGAACCGGCTCGTGAACTATACTTGTTTTATAAAAAAAATATTATATATATAAATATATATATATGAGGTATATATATTTATTTACATTATATTTATTTTTAAATATGTTTAACCTAAATCCATATATATATCCTATTACTAACAAACCCTAACTACAACAAACATCTGTTTCTCTCTCTTGAACCATCCATCCACCATCGTCCCATTTCTTTTCAGCAAACCAGCCGCCGCCTCCCTTCAAGATTACCACCACCGCTCAGCCGCCAGCTTCAAGATCATCAAACGCCGCCACCACCTCACCTCGGGCTGCTGCCACCACCTCGCTTCAGGTTGCCTCTCCCAGCGCCGCCACCATCATCTTCCAGCCATCAAGCCGACGCCTCCACCAGCACCACCACCATCATCTTCCAACCATCAAGCCGATGCCTCCAATAGCGCCACCACCATCATCTTCCAGCCATCAAGTCGATGCCTCCTCAAGCGCCGCCTTAAGATGCCTTCTTTAGATCCCTTTTTGAAATTTTCTATTTATCCATTATTAAATTCAGATTTGATATAGGTATTTTGATTCTTTTTGGCTAATTTAAATCTTTTCTCAATTTCTTGATATGGATGTATCTAAAAGTATAGATATTGATAGATGTTGTGGCGTTAATTTTTGTTCACCTGAAGCATTTTTTTTTCCCTTTTCTTTGCATTTTTATGGGAATTTAGATCTCCATTTCTCGTCTTCTCCTATCTTGAAACTTTTGAATGAATTAAATTGAATCTTGAATAGATTGAATGGATGAAATTGGGCTGCTATTTCCATGGGTTACCGAACCCTAGTACGAGCTAAGCCCGATCCAGGTTGTTCAATGTTCGATGGCTCGCGAGCAAAGCCTGAGCTACAATTTTAAAGGGCGAGCCCGAGCCCGAACCTGCAAAAAATATCAAGGCTCGGCTCATCTCGGCTCGGCTCATCTCGGCTCGGCTCGGCTCGTTTACATCCCTAGTTGAGACTTGCTTGTGTAGTTGTGTCCTTAAGAAGGATCATCCTGTTTCATGGGGTAAAAAGTGCATAAGTTGATGCGTTCGCAATACACAAGGGTGCTTGTTGTAAGAACAAGTTCACTGAGAGTGCCCCGCGTGAGAAGATTCCTAAATGGGAAAAGGACGTTACTAGAACTTCCATATTAGGAAATATCTCACATGTCAATGACGTGAGGAATTGATCCTTAAACTTGAGATTCCACATTGTCTCATATGAGCTAACTCTGTAATCTTTGATATAGGCTCAAAAAGGTGTCGCCGTATAGACACCTGAACCACGGCCTATGTTGGGATTGGCATATGAGAATTGTTGGAATCAATAAAGGGCCTACACTTGTTGTAGGCAAGATGATCTCTTATTACACAAGTCATTCATGTTCCATCCTAAAATCCTTGCGCAAGTTGGTTAGATCAAGACATCAAGAAAATGGGGTTTTCTTGGATTGAGATCAAATGGAATATGAAGTGAACATTGTTTTAAGATTAAGGTTAGTAGGGCTTTCTATATTCTCATGCCCTAGATCTTAATCGAGAGATAGGATGGTAGGAGGATCGTATCCCACATGATGTCATTGACTGAAAGGTTCTTTCGAATATACATTCACATTTCGGGTAGGGGTCACACATCTGTTGCTAGACTATGGTCGTGTGTGTTGGAAAACACGAAAGAGTTGAGCAGTGGGAGTTTAAAATTTTTCCACAAGTTTAATCATTGTCTTACAATTTTCGTACTGTAATGTTGGGTGTAACAAGAAACTCACTTTAATTGAAGCTTTCTTGTGATGTTGTTACCGCCTAACAAACACCCTTTAAGCCGAAAGTCCCTCGAACGTCCTTCGATTTAGACCCCAAAGTAGAAGCCCTCCAAAGCATATCCACACCAGACCTAGAACACGATCAAGCAAGTGAGAATGCTAGTTCTATGGCTTGTGTTAAAGGCTAGGATTTTTGCTTTGAAACTTTTCTTTTAGATTTTCTCAAAAACTTAACACTTCGTGAGTGTTGGTCTAAAGAATAAGAGAAGCACCAAGTATTTATACAAGAGTGGTTCGAACTCCTAGGGTTTCCCAAACCTATGGGAGTTGTTTTCTTGCTCACCAATTAACTTATTTAATTATTTAATTTAATTGGAGAAAATAAGTTCCCAGCTTGTTCTCCAAGTCTTGCAAGAATAACC
Source organism: Lantana camara (assembly GCA_037501455.1). Taxonomy (NCBI): domain Eukaryota; kingdom Viridiplantae; phylum Streptophyta; class Magnoliopsida; order Lamiales; family Verbenaceae; genus Lantana; species Lantana camara. Next base: position 61,676,398 of record CM074856.1, read on the forward strand.
TTCTCTTTCCTACAATAGGAAGTTGGACTTTTCAACTTTCTTAAAGTTAAAAGTCAATATAAATAAATTAATTCCCAATTAATTATTTATTGGGTTAAGTTTATTTGAGAATAGTCTTAACAATTAATTAAAAGACTAAAATTAATTAATTATAATTTAATTAATTAATTCTAGAAAAGATTTCATGTGTAATATAATTACACGTTAGAGCCACGAATCAGCCACGTGTACGTGACACGTGGCAGCCACGCAGGCATGCGTGACACGTGGCAGTCACGTGTCTTTAACACGTGGCAATGCCCACGTGTTCCAGTCCATTTTCGATCAACCATTTGATCATTCGTTAATCATATTAACATCCTACCATAACCCTCGTGTTCTGGCATTTGTGTGTGACCCTTAAGTTCATTATTCGATTAGCAGTGGCAACAATTAATTAATTCCCTAATTAATTAATCACTTCACAGATCACACTACCGTAATCTAGCAATGGGTGTGTAACCCCTAGCCGAATAACGAAATGAATCGAAGAACCTTTCAGTCAATAACAATCAGTGAAATACGATCCTCCTATAACTCCATCTCTCAATCAAGAACTAAGGCATGGGAATATTCTCAGAGCCTAAATATTCTTGATCTTTAAACTTAAGTTCGTTTCATATCCATTTTGATCTCAATACTAGAAAACCCCATTTTCTAGATGTCTTGATTTTTATCCACCTTGGCTGAGGGTTTAATGTTTAATAGACTACGAACAACTGAATCAGTAAGAGATCATTCTTGTTCTTAACAAGTGTAGGTCCTTTATCGATTCTACTAATTCTACAAATGCCACTTGTGTAATCCCAATATAGGTCGTGGTTCAGGTGTCTATATGGCGACACCCTTTTGAGCCTATATCAAAGATTACAGAATTAGCTCATATGAGACATTACAGAATCTCAAGTCTAAGGATTAACGAATCACGTCATTGACCTGTGAGATATTTCCTAATCTGGAAGTTTTAGGAAACTTCCTTTCCCATTTAGGAATGTTCTCACGCGGGACATCACAGTGATGAAGTTCTTGTAACAATCACCCTTATATATTATGAATGCATCAACGTATGCACTTATCACTCCATGAAACTGAGTGATCCTTCAAAAGGACATAATCACATAAGCAAGTCTCATCAGAGTCAAGGTCGACACTCCCACTATCTGTCGGACTCATTGACTTGGAGAAGTTTCTAATCCTCGCCTATGGAGTTAAGAACTTGTTTCATGTGTCGTTCCCATAACGACAAAGTTCTTAACAGCCTCATCGGATTAGGGGAGTTCAATACATGCAAAACATAGTCAACCCAAACAGACATAAATAAGCACACAAAGAAGTGATTGCCTATGAACAAAATCATTCCGTTTATTATTCAAAGACTGTTTGTGATTTCACAAGGAAATAGTAAAGCAAACATCTGCTTTAAGGGCACTATTCCTAATAGTATGTTATGTCAGGTAATTAATTAATAAAGTGTATTAATTAATTAAGCTCACTGCTAACTGAAATTGAACCTAGAGGGTCACACACAAATACTGGGTTCAAAGGGTATTGTTAGTAAGATCAAATAATTGATCGAAACGAGACCACACCAGTATGGTACACGTGTGGGAGTCAAGAGCGCGTTTGGACACGTGACTCCAATTATAGAATTGGATCATGTGTTAATTAATTGTAGAATTAATTATTAAGTCCAAATATAATTATTTGGAGAATTAATTATAAAGCAAAGATATAATTAATTGGAGAATTAATTATATAGCCAAATAAAATTAATTGGAGAATTAATTTTAGCCCGTTAGGATTAATTAGTGAATTAATTCTAAGTCCTTCATGGAATTAATTGAAGAATTAATTCTAAGTCCTTCATGGAATTAATTGGAAAATTAATTCTAAGTATTTAATTATTTAGTTGTTCTAATTTGATTAGAATAAATAAATAAATAAATATCTTCTATTTTATTATTCTAAAGTATTAATTCTAATATGATTAGAATAAATATTATTGCAATAAGATATTTAATTATTACTAGAATAATTAAATATTCCTAAATTAGTTAGGAGTTATTTCTCTAGAAAATAGATATCTTATTTTAGATAAGACATTATTTACTTGGAGAGAAAGAAAGAATAGAAGAAAAAGTAAAAGTAGGAGACCTAATTCCTACAAGCTAGGGTTTCGAACCTTAGCCTATAAAAGATTTTAGGGTTTCGAACCCTAGCCTATAAAAAGGGATATGGGGCTCGAGTTTTAGGCATTACACGTGATTTGGAGATCACGTCCAACCTTCATGGATACTCACCAACATGATTTGAATACGCATGTTATAGTACTAGCATACTTACTAACATGATTTGAATACGCATGTTATAGTACTAGCATACTTACTAACATGATTTGAATCTAGGTTGGTGTGGATTAATACTCTAGAGGATTTCTACTTTGGAATCTCGAAGAAAGAATCAATCAAGAAACAGGGAATTCATGCCGCATGTAGAACGTTTGAGGGCGGCTTAAAACGTTTCAAGAAAGCTTCAATTGTTGTAAGTTTCTTGTAATCCCATAAGTTTTGAAACGAATATTGCAAGATCACGATCCCTTTTGGAAAAAATTTTAAACTTCCGTTGCGTTAACTCTGCTATTTTCCAACAAGTGGTATCAGAGCCACCTTACAACTTTCGTTTCGAAACGTTACTGTTTTAAATTTTGACAGAAAATTCTTGAATTTGGATATATGTTATGTATTCTTGGTTTTTGTTTGAAACACAAATTTATCGGATGAAAACTGTTTCTTGAAAATATTGAAAAATTATTTTTGTTTCAATCTGGTTTTAAGCTGTTTAGATTCAGATTGTTTAGAACTGTATTAATTCGGAACTGAATCTGAATTTTTGGGAAAAATTATGATACGAAAACAGGAACGAGGGCATAACCGCGGGCGTGATGCGTGTGGCTTGTGCGATTCGCGCATGGGCCGGCGATAGCCGCTCCGCCTAGTCTGCCCTCATGCGGGCATCACGCCAGGAACGCCTGGTCTGCGCGCGCACTTGTGCGTGCAATGCCCAGGCATCCTAGCAATGATACCCACATCGTTCCACCACCATCGCCCGCCATCTGCGCGCGGCTGGCGCGCGAGCTTGCGAGCGGAGGGGCAGGACTGACGTGCGGGGTTGAGACCCCTTGCAGGCTGTGTGCGCGAGCACTCGTGTAGGGTTTCTAGATCCGTTTTTTTTTTCGTGTTTCAGGCTGCGAAAAATCCCATTTTGTAAAATCTGGTCTTATTTTAAATTTTGATTTTAATTTTATAAAATTATTTATTTGGGATTTTTATGAATTAAAGTCAAGTTCTAACTTTTCAAGAAAATTATAAATATCACTTTGAATGATATTTTGACAAAAATTTAATTTTGAATTAATTGTAGTTTTGTCATATTGATCTGGGTTCGATTTTGAATAAATTCTTGAATAATGAACTAGTATTCAAATTACTTAATTTAGTTGTAACTTGAAGTTAATGGAATTTTAAATTTAATCGGTAAATTTAAATTTTCAGCGGATTATGCTAGTTTAGGTGATCATAGGTTAGTCTTATGTATGTTTTAATTTCTGCACATGGATGATTTCAATTGGGGTCGGAGCCCCACAGTTGCATTATTTCAATTGGGGTTGGAGCCCTACTTATGTGCATACTGTTATGTGTTTATTATGTGGCTTTCCTTATTATTGTTTTGGGCCGGGGTATGCCCCGTTTATTTGTCTATGGTCAATATGAAGATTGAGCCATATTACATTATTTTAAGAGAGTAGAACTTAGGAAGTGACGATTTTTCTTTTCATTTTGGAGACAAGCACCCAAAGAGCAAGAAGGATCCACAGGGAACACTTGAAGAACGGTGGCCATAAGAGAAGACCCCTCAAAATGTTTAGGAGGGTTTCTATTAATGTAATAGATAGGGTTTTCCATTAAATTCTGTACCCCTATGTGATATGAACTGTCTTGTGTGGTATGAATGTTAGAACTAGTGATTATGGAGTGGCTCCCATAATCACATATAAGATTAGGATACCCATGGTCATCACATAATTAGTATCATGCTAGGACATGTTATCTGCTAATTGCTTCTGTGATGCATTTTATGTGAAACTGCATTAATCAACACAATTAAAATGAATAATTATACATGTTGGTGAGGTCAAAATCGGACAACTCTCCGGTTAATTCGAAAATCCCTAATTAAAATATTGAGGAACTTTCGAATAAATAGATATTCTATTACGGTAATAACAAAAATTCCTAGCATTTCATCAATAGGATTTAAGAGTTTATAGGTAAGCTAATTGTTGTCTCACGAGTCGTGGGGTAATTAGTGCAGCCTATTAAATCTTAGTTTCTTTATTGATCACCTTAGGTGATCGATATTTCTTGATCATTTTAGAATGGGCAATGTCTTACGAGTTGTGGGTCGTTCTGGGCTAAGTTTGATTGAGATCTTATGATTGGTGGGTCCAGCTCAACACTGAAGTAGATATGGATCTCTCACGAGTCGTGGGTCCATGATTGAAAGATCAGTGATGCAAAAACATTACTAGGAATTCCATGGAGATGGAATTGGCAATTTTGTACCTACCTAAAGATTCTTAGACCTTTGGATGTCTCACGAGTCGTGGGTCCAAAACTAAGAATGTTTGGAATCCTAGTACCTACTGAGAAAACAAGTTTCTTCTAAGGTCGTTTGGGATTTATAAACCTTCTAAAAACAGTGGGAGCCACATACGCTAAAAGACCTAATCCTATGTGCTATGTTATTATTCAATATGCTCACATTTTCTCTGCTTAGCATTCAGGTTGTAGTTCTGTGATTGTCTACAAATTGAAATGCAACCCATCTGTATCCATCCTTGAGTCAAATAAGTTAACTAAAGTCCTAACCACTCTGATTGGCTTCGAATCTTAAAATTCGTTTTAAGATTCCAAAGGAGAAAATTGTTCTCTAAAAGGGTGAACTTTTCACCTATTATGAAAATTTGACCTAGGCTTAAGAGAAGCAATTGAAAAGTGAAAGGAAATTCTCCAAACACTTAAGAGTAATTGTACTCCCTCATAAATGTGTTACAAAGTATAACGCATTATAGGAACACTTAAGAGCAATTGTACTCTCTTGCGAGCGTGTTACAAGGTATAACACATCGAAGGAATTGTTCCAAATTTGTATGAAGGAATGCATGTGTAACATGGACTGAAAGTCCTCACTAAGGAGGACCTTACAGCCGCGTACGCAAACTAAGAAACGAGTTCTTAGTCCACTGATTGCTTGAATTGCTTCTATCATCATTCTTAACCCCATTTGCTCAACCTTAGATGATGCTATTGTAGTATAGTTCATCAAATTAGTTGATAACTTAAGAGAGCATCCTTAAGACGGACTAAAAGGTAATAATGATTAGTTCTTCTTCTAAACCTAATAAGGTAAAGGCATCTAGGCTAAAGAAGAAGAAACACTTAAAACCCCGATGGAGGGGTGAGAGAAGGGAAAGCCTAAAAGAAAGAACGATCAGACTGTAACTTCTATAGTGGCAAACTAGGGCATTGGAAAGGAACTGCAAAGAGTATAAACATACTCCAAATATCACTACAAAAAAAAAAAAAACATTTTTTTGTGACAAACTAATTTGTCGCAATACATGATAATTTTGTCACAATAGATCTACTGTGACGATTATTTTTTATCATAGTCGCTGTCGCAACAGGCCCGTCGTATAAAGTCCCAGACGACAATTTCTACGTTCATCACAATAGGTTTGTGACAAACGTACTTTTGTCACGAAAAACTCCATTATTGTGACAAACTTATTGTCACAACAGTATATATGTATTGTCACTGCAATTAGATTTTGTCTCTAAAGGCCGGTCAAATGACCACTTATTATGACAAATGTTTTTGTCACAACATCATGTTCTATTGTGACAAACTTATTGTCACATATGTGACACTTATCGTCATCATAGTCATATATTTATCACTACAACCATGTCAGTTGGGTACCTTGTGTGACAAACATATTTGTCACCACATCATATTTTGTCGCAAAATAATTAAATAAAAAATAAAAAATTTCATTTGTGAGACCCGAACCACTGTCGGCACGAACTGCACCAACCCCTCAAGCGAGCCAACACCAAACCCATCGAGCCAAGCATGAGCCAACGCGAGAATTAATTCTTTTCAATAATTGCGCTAGCGGAGAATCGAACTCGGGTCTCCAGGAAAGAATATTAACTCCCAAACCAATTTGGATAACTTATTTGATAGTAATATTATGTCTTTTAATATATTTAATAACAATGGAATATATTCATACACTAATTTTAATTAATTATTTAAATATTTTTGTGTTATTAATTTAAAATATATAATTAATTGAATTAAATATAATCATATTTATATTCGATTTTTGGTTGTTTTCTTGTAGTGCTTAAGCATTTGTTGCAATAAAATCTAGTATGACAACATATATTTTGTCACAAATAAAGAAAATTTTATGGCAATAAATATATTATCATATAACATATTTCTATTATGACAATATGAATATATCTAACAAAGTGATTTTTAAAATAATAAATTTTTATATGACAATATTATATTTTGTCACGACAAAACTAATTATTGTGGTGGCCAGTCATTATCAAAACATTATATTTCCATGGTAACAATACGAACTTGCCACAATTAAAAATTTATATAAAACAAAAATATTTCACATGACAATAATTAATTTTGTCACCACAAATGACCTATTGTGACAATAAAAAATTTGTCATGATGCCATAATGTTATAGTAACTATTATAAGTTGTCAAATGTAAATAATTTATAAAATAACAATACTTTATATGATGATATTATTTTTTGTCGCAACAAAATAATTTCTTGTGACAAACCTAAAATTTGTCATATATATGATACATTAGTGGCAAAACATTTCGTCACAAGAGGTTAAATAATTTGTCATCGTACATTGTACAATTTAGCGCGACATATGTCTGAATATTTTGTGACGAATATTAAATTTTGTCATATAAAACAAAGTCTTTCGTGACATATAAAACTTTTGTCGCTTAAAGTTTACTTTGTGGGACAAATTTATAAATCGTCGCGATAGTGTAATCTATTATGACGCTATTATTTTTCGTCACAACAAATTGTCACAAAAAATAATTTTTTTTGTAGTGTATCTCTCGTTGTAGTAATTCTGATAGGATCAGAATTAACTGGTCTTGAGTTAACTTTGCATAAACTGTTGTGCAAAACTCATAGCATTGATGTTTCGAGCATACAACAAGATAACATAAGTAAGTAAGATGACAAAGTTTCAAATAACTTTGGAACGTCCTATATGGGATTAGCAAGTTAATCATCTTAAGATCCTTTTACGAAAATGAACTCAAAGACTTAACTTCCTAAGAATCATATTTAGAGGGAAACGTTCTCGAAACTTTATTTATGTGAAACGAGAAACACGCTCCAAAGTTCATATGGATCTCGATCCCCACTAATGATTTTGGATTGTTTAATGTAAGCACTTGTCAAAATCACTAGTTTAATCATTATGAATGTGTGTCTTTAATGAAGTACGAATTTTGAAACTTTTGTGAAATTATAAATAGGATTATCACTTAGTAAGCTCATTCAAGAATAACTTGGTTTTTTTGAATGAAGGAACATAACCCTATAGGATATGGTTCGTTCATTGTTGAGACTTATGCACTATGAATTGTGGCATTCAAAATTCCCTAATAATTCTTATCTTAGAATTTTGGGATTGTCTTCTTATATGAAGAGGACAGTGGAAGTCTTCTTAAGAGAAGAAGACAGTGGGAGATAAACTTGAAACAAGTTCAAGTTTATATGAACAATATATATTGTTACTTTTTCAAATCTTTGGAACAAATGTTGTTTGTTCTAAAGAATATATCTCACTTGAGTCTTCTTAATTGAAGGAGAAATTGAGAGATAAGATTGAAACTGGTTCAAGTCTATGCAAACAATATAGAATATTATTTATGCGATTCTTTTGAACAAATGTTGTTTGTTTTAAAGAATGTACCTTTCTTAAGGAATCATTCCTAAGAGAGAACAAAGGTAAGCCCAAAGACTTCAAAAGGTTTGAGGACAAAGCCCACGCCACAAATAGGAAGAAATGATCCATTCTGATAAAATTTAGCCAATTTTAGGGAGATAGTATACGTATAAACTCTCCTCCGGCGATGCGTTAAGAACGCGTTCCTAGATAGCCCACGAGACAATATGGTTTACTCCATAAAATCTTCTTAAGTGGATATTGATCCATTTACCCATGAGGAGGCACTGTCAGATTTGGAATCTGGGCAGTGAAGGCAAACCATAAAATCTAAAATGGATTCCATATAGTCAAACTAAGTTTGGACCTTAGTTGAACTACTTGATAGGATCAAGCTTGTCTTTGCAATATGAGGTTGATGAAGACATAAATATGGAACATCCATGGTGTAGCACCCGGAACGCTGAGATGCCACACCCCCGTACTATAAGTTGATCCACATACGAAATGGATAGTCCGTATATGAACCAACCTATAGCGAATGGGTGACAATAAAAAAAAACCACTAGCTAGGCGGGACTAACCCTCAATTAATACCATCATACATAAATAATAAAACGGAAGCATAATAGTATACATTCATTCCATTAAAATTTTACGTGTCCTTAGTCATCAATTCAATCTTTACAAGTTCAAACTTCGAAGAACAATTCATAATATACATAGGTACCAAAACAACTCATACGCCAAACATACAATAGCATGAGAATGAGATGCTAGACTCCACAAAAGGACTCAAACCCCGCCTAGCACCCAACCTGAAAAACTGAAAATGTGAGGCGTCAGTCTATGAAAGACTGAGTGAGGGGTTTAAATAGATATTAGCGCAAATAACATGCAAGTCATATTCTCGGGTAAGGTTTTAATAAAAGAAACAATATGAGTTTAAATATTAAAGAAATTCTCGCCCGAGATTACAACTGTCCAATTTACAATTCAATCAATCAGTGGCCCAGCGAGTGAGGGCAATTCTCCAACCTTTCTCCGACAGTGTACAATAATTCAATTATTAAGTGATTAGGTGATCAAGAAATCAATTTATAGTGCACAATTAGCAGTTTCGATAACTCCTTCTTCCTCCGAGTGATGGTGGGATTGCAAGGCCCCACCACCCAATCAATCTGGGTATAGGGTTCATGTGTCCTTACGCCCGGCGGGCTCCTTCCTCCACCAAACCTCCTGGTGGATTCAGGTGTGACCCCAACAATAGGTGAGGATAGTGCAAGAGATCACCGTCAGCCTGATGCCTCCCCGGATTATTCAATACACTACCCTCGGGCCCAAAGTGAACATGCTTTACTCGCCCAATCAATCAATCAATCACAATAAGTTCAATTTTTCATGAGAAATCATTTGCAATCGATAACGATTTTGAGAAAGATATATAGATATATATATACATTTTGGTCGAAAGATCACATAGGGTCGTAAGGGTTCTATAGATCTAGAAATTAAACCTCACCTGTGCCGATAATTAACAAGGATATAAGAAAGGCCCAACCGATCAGTGATCTCCGCCCTGGAGAAAAACTGGACAAAAAAGGGAATAGTGGAAACTCGTGAGACGAGACTCAATATGAGACCAAGTATAACACACGGTCATGCTTATGTAAATAAATAAAACCAAGCTATGAATTAACACCTAGCATGTATAAACACCAATTAACACCTAAGAGGTGAAATTAATATCAAGCAATCATGTATTCATATTATTCAATTATTCCAAGTTCAATTCATATAAGGCATGGAATCACACAATCACGTTTGAGCAATTAAGTACCAAGAAGTGTCAAGTAGGAGCATACTTATTAATTTACCAAGCATATATATCATATAATTCACATATGGGAGCTAAGAGAGTGAAAGAAATGCAATAAGGAAGGTTTTGGTGAAGTTTGGTAAAAACGGACAATTTTAGGAACGTACAAGCTGAGGGAAAACTGGAATATCTTTAATTCTAGGGTTGGGAATTGAGTTTTGCTTATTTTATATGAAGTTAGACAGAAAGACCTTTCCGAGGATATATGGCTCGTTTTCTAGTTCAAAGCGAGGAGAAAATAGCGTAAGCTCGAAGTTAGGCGAATGCAGTTTTCTGGAAAAGTGGTGACACCTAAAAGAATTGATTATAACTCTCAAACTAGAAAAGATACTGAGTTGATTCTAATTGGAGGTTGTTCTGGACTTCAAGAGGTTTCCAAAGGTTTAAAAATCAGGTCAATCGGAGTTCGTTTGAGAGGTAAACAGAACAACACAAACTCAGGGTAAAAACAGAGGAAGATCCACGACCGTGGATTTTTCCAAGCACAAAAATCCACGCTCGTGGATTCTCTTACCGAAACTCCCAAGTTTCTGGACGAAAATCCACGGCCGTGGGTCAAAATCCATGCTCGTGGATCACTCTCCAGCAGCATAACGAAGGAAAAACAAGGCAGGCTCGAACTTTGGCTCCCAAATCAATCACACATCAAACCAAGGCAACAAATCAACACAAAACTAACATATAACAAACATATAACTCATATATATCATTTAGGCACCATTTAATCCATCAAATAAGCATCAAACATCAAGAAATCATCAATCAAAACCCATATATGAACTCATGCTCCAAGCTTATAAACTTCATAGTATATACCTCAAATCCAAGCTATAACCATATGATCATGCTTCCAACAACCAAAATATAATTTAGCAAGCTCAACACATAACCCTAATTACCACCCATGCTTCAAGAATTCATATAAATCTCCAAGGTTACCTTAAATGGAAGAAATAGAAGAAAAGATGATGATATGATGAAGATGTTGCTCCTAATCCACAATTCCTTCACAAATTATAGCTTGAATTGGATGAAATCCCTTCTTTTCTTGGTAGGGTTTTTGAATCGGGATAAGGGGGAGAGAGGAGTGATCATGTGTGTATGTGTTTGTATGCAATAAAGTGAGATAAAAAGGAGATATTATATGACTAAACACCAATTGCAATTTAATCCCTCCAATTAGTAAGTCATGCAATTAAGTTTCATCTCATGGAAATTAATCAATTGAATCCATTCATGTTAATGCAATTCAATCCACATATTTATGAAATGATCAAGTAATGTCACATAATAGCAATTAGACACATTAACAATTAATTCACGTAAATTTCACGTTAATGGAAATTCATATAAATACATGAAGAATATATTACATATAATGTTATGAAATTTAATATAATGTAACATAATGCATAAATGAAAAACGGGGCGTTACAATTCTCCCCCACTTAAAAGGATCTGGTCCCCAGGTCCACAGTCGAGTTTTAAAATTATGCATAAGCAACAAGAGAGGCCCGTCTCTTAGACAAGTAATGAGAGAGAGCCCCGTCTCCCTAACACGAAATGAGAGCACCCCGTCTCTCCACAAGGAATGAGAGAACCCCGTCTCTCAAACAAGAAATGAGAGAACCCCGTCTCTTAAACAAGAAATTAGAGAACCCCGTCCCTCAAACACACATAAAACAACGATTCAAGGAAACACTTAGAGAAACATTTATATACAACCAAATTACAACTAACAAGAAATTGAATACATAAATAATAAAATTCATGATGCACGTGATATGCATGATTAAGTGTACCATTCATGGTTGTCCCCATTTGCATTTTACACCTCTCTCTCTAGAGCATATGCACGAGCCCGAACAAACCGTCTCTGATCCCGGGTAGCTATTTTTCGTCACTTCGGACACATATCCACTTGATGCTCATCACTCCCACACCATAAACATAATCCTAAGCGCCATCTACAATTGTCGTAATTATGTGTATCGCGTCCACAATAGGTGCAAAAGGCTTCCCCGAAGGTGATGTTAAAGCTAGGGTATGTGAAACTCCCGAACCCGATCCAGATGATCGATCCTTCTTCTTCTGAGACCGTTCTTGAAGTGGCAGTGTATCATAAGAAATAGACCCCTTTCCATTGTTAAAGTCCTGCTCTGATTCTGAACTTGCAGCCTGTACGGGGTGAGAAATAGGTCTCCTTGCGTTCACCGAATCCTCAACCTTAAGAGCCTTTGAGGTAGCCTTCCTCCAAGTGCTAGTATTGACGGCTTCAATTGCTGCTTGTATGTCTGGCCTCAATCCTTGCACAAATTGCATGTCTTTATGGAAGTCGTCACTTGCAATGTTGGGTACATACTTGGACAACCTCTCAAACTCGGCTATATACTCTGCTACATACCTTCCTCCTTGTTTAAGTTTTGTGAACTCCTTAAGCCTCCTAGTACGCGAAGATGGAGGAATGAACTTGTTTTTGAACTCCCTTACAAAAACCTCCCAGGTGACTTCTTCCTCGGCGGCATCCAGAATAATTTTGGTGCTTTCCCACCAAGAGTAAGCTTCGCCCTGTATTAGCGAGATAGTGCACCGGGCTTTCTCTTGTGATTCACACGGAATCAACTCCCAAATCCTCTCAGCTTCTTTCAACCACTGTTCCGCCTGAATATCATCTCCTTTGTAGAACTTTGGAGGTTGCTGGTTTTGGAACTCCTTAAGTACAACCGGAATTTGTGTTGGTTGTGGCGGTGGTGCCGGTTGTGGAGGAACAAAATCTCTTATCCTCTGATCCACAAGTCGAACTATGGAGTTAAGAAAACCCTGAGGCTGTGCCATAGGGGTTGGTTCTGGAGGATCCCTAGGAGAACGATCACGATGAGGGCGACCTCGAGGCATCCTGTAATCAAGACACTGAATATGGATGTTGGATTAATATGTAAATGCACGTAACACACGTGTAAAAAGTAAATTTCCACACATTGGAACAATTAATCTTAATTAGGAATGCGCATATACATAAAGAAATTTAAACACTTTAAAGTAGCGTATGATGCACGTGCTTATGGATGTATTGAACCTGTCACCGTAGTTACATCCTTTAGCTTGGCACTCGTTCCATGTTCGTTGAATTACAAGCTTGCCTTGCATTTGTTGGTCATTTCTTGTTACCCACGATCTTCCAATTCTTTAGAACTCTCTAGCGTTAACTTGTAACTATCCACTGCCCGAAATCGACATTTCTCGAACCCAAATCTTTCCCAATTATTGATCTCGAAGTGGTGCCCGAACCTTCACCTTAAATATTTTCTTGATCCAAACGTCCTTGCGTTGACTTGTATAATTTTATGGTCCGGGATTATGATTCTTGAATTCAAATTCTTCTATACTCATGGAGTTGGTGTCTTAACTTTCGAGAGGAATTAATCTCCAAAGGTTGTCCTATTCTCCCCCCTAGTTGTGACTTTGAATAAAGCTTCCTCGATTTATTCTTTATGAATTCGAATAGTTGAATGAATTCACCTTCCGATTGCTTTACCCGTTGAACACATAATTTCCCTCTAAGCCGTGGCATTTCTTTACCAGTTCCCTTGTTGTTCAACTTTCCAATTCAACCGCTCGACACGATAATTAGCTTGGATATGGAAAATAGACTCAATCTGACCAAAGGTAGAATCTTTAATACCTTAGTTTACCATGAACTTGCAATTACCATATTGATCGATCCTCGTTTACCCCTTTCCTATCGGACTTCTACTCGAAATCCAAAATATCTCAATTCTTTGTAGATCTACATTAGCTACCTCACGGTTCAATTCTTTCATTTGTCATCTTCATGAACCCCAAAATCGGCCAAATTCTTAAATTTTCCAAGTTGATCCAAATCCTACTCCAAGGCTCGGAGTGTCTCGACTCATCCCGCACTTAATTCCCAAATTCTTACTTCGACATGAATCACTTGAGTTACTTTCTTCTCACACCTTGATTTTTGTTCTAACGAACTGAAAATCCTCACTTTGCTTACAAGTCTGAACCTCGACTCCTTGATACCCTCAAGACTTCCTTCATCACTCCCTTGAGATAATGAGTCTCTTAATCCCAGTTGATCAAATTCCTTCATAATGTGAGTTCACATGTTCATTTTGCAAGTTATAAACATCACTCCTTGTTAATGGAAACCTCGAACCCAAACATCTTCGACACGCGATTCATCTTTCTCCTAAGTGAATGTTCTTGTAGAATCCGGTTGAGAAGCCTTCATATCGTGGCGTACATGTTGATCTTGGAAATGAAATCAGTACACAGCCCAACTTCCCATCGTATTGAGGGTTCACCATTACCACCACAGTTTGCAACTATTCTCTTTTATCCTCTAACTTCGTAAAGCTTGTGAACTATTCCCACAATTCCTTCTTCTAACCCGCATCTTATCACTTAAATTATAACCCGAATAAGGAGGGTCATGGCTCTTGAATTCTTATATGAAATTCCCCGGTGCATTCCTTACAACTCCAAAGCTAGAGGGAGGAACTTGCGGTAGATTGAGATTATAGGAGAAATTGGCCGTGGTTTGATATGATCTTTATAATCTATAAGTCAGAAATCAATTCAAAGCTAAATGCATGCAGTTAGTGCATGCTCATGCCACATAATTAGCACTTAAACACATATTTGATGCAAAATGCAATAATTAATTCAACTAAATTAAAGAAAGCACATTAAACATATAAATTTCAAGCCATAGAAGGTCAATTAATCATCAAGTAGTGACATGTATCAATAAAATGAGCAAGTTACCCAGTAGCTCAAGGATGTTTAGGTAAGTTCAAATAAGTTCAAGTAGTTCCGAATAAAATTCAGGACTCTCAATTTATCAATTAATCCTATGTCGTTCGACCTAGACTCACGAGACACGACACTAGAATCGCAGTTTTGCAACCGGGCACTGATACCACTTAAGATGTAGCACCCGGAATGCCGAGATGCCACACCCCCGCACTATAAGTTGATCCACATACGAAATGGATAGTCCGTACATGAACCAACCTATAGCGAACGGGTGACAATAAAAAAAATCACTGGCTAGGCAGGACTAACCCTCAATTAATACCATCATGCATAAATAATAAAACGAAAGCATAATAATATACATTCATTCCATTAACATTTTATGTGTCCTTAGTCATCAATTCAATCTTTACAAGTTCAAACTTCCAAGAACAATTCATAATATACATAGGTACCAAAATAACTCATACGCCAAACATACAATAGAATGAGAATGAGATGCTAGACTCCACAAAAGGACTCAAACCCGGCCTAGCACCCAACCTGAAAAACTGAAAATGTGAGGTGTCAGCCAATGAAAGACTGAGTGAGGGGTTTAAATAGATATTAGCGCAAATAACATGCAAGTCATATTCTCGGGTAAGGTTTTAATAAAAGAAACAATATGAGTTTAAATATTAAAGAAATTCTCGCCCGAGATTACAACTGTCCAATTTACAATTCAATCAATTCAATTCAATCAATCAGTGGCCCGGCGAGTGAGGGCAATTCTCCAACCTTTCTCCGACAGTGTATAATAATTCAATTATTAAGCGATTAGGTGATCAAGTAATCAATTTACAGTGCACAATTAGCAGTTTCGATGACTCCTTCTTCCTCCGGGTGATGGTGGGATTGCAAGGCCCCACCACCCAATCAATCTGGGCATAGGGTTCATTTGTCCCTACGCCAGGCGGGCTCCTTCCTCCACCAAACCTCCTGGTGGATTCAAGGGTGACCCCAAAAATAGGTGAAGATAGTGCAAGAGATCACCGTCGGCCTGATGCCTCCCCGGATTATTCAATACACTACAGGCAGGGCCCAAAGTGAACATGCTTTACTCGCCCAATCAATCAATCAATCACAATAAGTTCAATTTATCATGAGAAATCATTTGCAATCGATAAAGATTTTGAGATAGATATATAGATATATATATACATTTTGGCCGAAAAATCACATAGGGTCGTAAGGGTTCTATAGATCTAGAAATTAAACCTCACCTTTGCCGACAATTAACAAGGATATAAGAAAGGCCCAACCGATCAGTGATCTCCGCCCTGGAGAAAAACTGGACAAAAAAGGGAATAGTGGAAACTCGTGAGACTAGACTCAATATGAGACCAAGTATAACGCACGGTCATGCTCATGTAAATAAATAAAACCAAGCTATCAATTAACACCTAGCATGTATAAACACCAATTAACACCTAAGAGGTGAAATTAATATCAAGCAATCATGTATTCATAATATTCAATTATTCCAAGTTCAATTCATATAAGGCATGGAATCACACAATCACGTTTGAGCAATTAAGTACCAAGAAGTGTCAAGTAGGAGCATACTTATCAATTTACCAAGCATATATATCATACAATTCACATATGGGAGCTAAGAGAGTGAAAGAAATGCAATAAGGAAGGTTTTGGTGAAGTTTGGTAAAAACGGACAATTTTAGGAACGTACAAGCTGAGGGAAAACTGGAATATCTTTAATTCAAGGATTGGGAATTGAGTTTTGTTTATTTTAAATGAAGCTAGACAGAAAGACCTTTCCAAGAATATATGGCTCGTTTTCTAGTTCAAAGCGAGGAGAAAATAGCGTAAGCTCGAAGTTAGGTGAATGCAGTTTTTCGGAAAAGTTGCGACACCTAAAAGAATTGGTTATAACTCTCAAACTAGAAAAGATATTGAGATTATTCCATTTGTATCTGTTCTAGAGTTCACGAGGTTTCCAACGGTTCAAAAATCAGGTCAATCGGAGTTCGTTTGAGGGGTAAACGGAACAAAACAAACTCAAGCTAAAAACCGAGGAAGATCCACGGCTGTGGATTTTTCCAAGCACAAAAATCCACTCCCGTGGATTCTCTTACCGAAACTCCCAAGTTTCTGGACGAAAATCCACGGTCGTGGGTCAAAATCCACGCACGTGGATCACTCTCCAGCAGCATAACGAAGGGAAAACAGGGCAGGCTCGAAATTTGGCTCCCAAATCAATCACACATCAAACCAAGGCAACAAATCAACACAAAACTAACATATAACAAGCATATAACTCATATATATCATTTAGGCACCATTTAATCCATCAATTAAGCATCAAACATCAAGAAATCATCAATCAAAACCCATATATGAACTCATGCTCCAAGCTTATAAACTTCATAGTATATACCTCAAACACTACAAGAAATTCCCGGAATTCCGACGGGACACAGTCCGTTGGAAAAACCCTCCTCGGAATTTATAAACCGACGGAAAACCGAGGGATAAAACCAAAAAAAAAAAAATTAAATTAAAATGATTCCGAGGGAAATCCCATCGGAATAGTCGTATTTTTTAAAAAATAAAATATATCTCCGGACGGAATTTCCCTCGGAATTCCGTCGGAATTTGCTTTAAAAAAAAAAATTTAATTAATTATTTCCGACGGAATTTCCCTCGAAATTCCATCGGAATTTACTGGAAAAATAAAAACTTAATGAGCCACTGGGGATTCGAACACCCAACCTCGCGGTAGGAAGATATTATGGAAACCAAGGAAAACCAGTTGAGCTAGATCAATTCATTGGTTTAGTTTGATACAAATATTTATATATCATTTGAAATAATAAAATCACAAATTTTGTAGACTATATTTAAAATTGAGTTCTAAGAAAATATTGATTATAACTACAAATATTATAATACGTCATAAGAATTCAATTTAAGCATAGATAAAACCGACGGAATTCCGACGGAATTTCCGTCGGAATTATTTAATATTATTTTTATTTTTTATTTTTAAAAAATCCTACGGAATTTCGACGGAAATCCCGTCGGAATTATTTAATATTATTTTTAATTTTTATTTTTAAAATATCCGACGGATTTCCGACGGAATGCCCGTCGGAATTATTTAATTTCTATTTTTATAGTTTATAATTAAAAAAATCGACGGGAATCCCATCGGAATTCCGTCGAAATTATTTAATATTATTTTTAAATTTTATTTTTTAAAATATCCGACGGAATTCCGACTGGAATCCCATCGGAATTATTTAATTTTAATTTTTATATTTTATATTTAAGAAACCGACGGGAATTCCGTCGGAATCCCGTCGGAATTATTTAATATTATTTGTTAATTTTATTTTTTAAAAAATCCGATGGAGTTCCGACGGAATTTCCATCGGATTTATTTAATTTTTATTTAAAATAAATAAATAAATTCCGTCGGAATTCCGACGGCCTGTTTCCCTCGAAATTTTCCGTCGGAATTTGCAGAATTTCTTGTAGTGAAATCCAAGCTAGAACCATATGATCATGCTTCCAACAACCAAAATATAATTTAGCAAGCTCAACACATAACCCTAATTACCACCCATGCTTCAAGAATTCATATGAATCTCCAAGGTTACCTTAAATGGAAGAAATAGAAGAAAAGATGATGATATGATGAAGATGTTGCTCCTAATCCACAATTCCTTCACAAATTATAGCTTGAATTGGATGAAATCCCTTCTCTTCTTGGTAGGGTTTTTGAATCGGGATAAGGGGGAGAGAGGAGTGATCATGTGTGTATGTGTTTGTATGCAATAAAGTGAGATAAAAAGGAGATATTATATGACTAAACACCAATTGAAATTTAATCCCTCCAATTAGTAAGTCATGCAATTAAGTTTCATCTCATGGAAATTAATCAATTGAATCCATTCATGTTAATGCAATTCAATCCACATATTTATGAAATGATCAAGTAATGTCACATAATAGCAATTAGACACATTAACAATTAATTCACGTAAATTTCACGTTAATGGAAATTCATATAAATACATGAAGAATATATTACATATAATGTTATGAAATTTAATATAATGTAACATAATGCATATATGAAAAACGGGGCGTTACACATGGATTTCACATTTAGTGGGAATAAGCAAAAGGTTTGCAGACTCCAAATGGTCAATTTATACAATTGGATCAGGCTTCTAGGAATTAGAGTATTCGAATTAGTGATATAGTCAAAATTGTTTGACTTAAAATTCAAGCATAGCGTGTACAAGAAAGTGTTAGAGACTAAAAGTTCAACTTTTTGTACTTTGTGAAGATGACATCCTTCTCATTGGGAATGCGAAGGATGACATAAAAATTACCAATGCCTAGTTAGGAACCATTTTGAGATGAAAGATCTTGGTGATAGATCCTACATTCTCGAGACAAATATCTATGGAGATAGATTTAAGAGAATAATAGGATTATCACAGTCAAGGTACATAAACGTTGTACTAAAATGGTTTAGTACGGAAGATTCCTACAGATTTTCCAATGGACAATGGAACATCTCTTTTGAAAATGATGTATCCTAAAATAACTCTTAGAAGGTTAGAATGTCCAAAGCCCTTTCATGGAAAAGGGAGTATAATGTATGTAAAATTATGTACGAGATAAGATTTGGCGCAGCACATAGTGCAATGGGCCAGTTCTAAATGTAACCTTAGAGAAGGTCACTGGATTGCTGTAAAAATACCCTCTAAGTACTTTAGAAGAAATGAGGATATATTTTAAGAGTCCGGCAAGATCTTGTCATTAAAGGATTGTTTGATGTAATCATTGCATCAAAATATAGATAATTATTGATCTATGAGAGGAGACGCATTTTTGCCTAGATGGCATTATAGTGCTTTGGAAAGAATTCCAATCGAGAGGCACTATAGATTCAACTATAAAGGTTAAATAATTAGTCGTATTGAATACCGCTAAGTTAAAAGTTTGGGTAAGAAACTCCATCTAATGGATAGATAAAGTTCCTAGCATAAAATAACTCCATTATCATATGGTATGATGAAATGGATAGTTGCTCGAGTAAGAGAACAGAGACCTTACCAAGGGACCAAACGCTTGATTATGAATCACGCAAATAAGGAAATCGTGTTTCCTTAATAGTGTGCAAATTAGAAACATTCACATCAGCAGAGAATATAGCAGATCCACTTTGGAAACGCCCAAAATCAATAAGGCTCTAAAGGTACATCTTAGGAAGATGGAACCTAGAATGGACCTAAAAGGCTTTTACGGGCAAGTGGGAGATTGTTGGGAATAGTGCCTTAGAAAGCTTGTTATGCTTTGGGACTTTCCCTATATCACAGACAATCTTTGAATAATATACGAATGATTGTAATCATAGGCGAACACTTCTTATGTGCCATTACGTGCTTTGAGTGTTTCCATTACGTGGGCATGTCTAGAACTCCCATAATCCGATGAGGCTGTTAAGAATTTTGTCATTATAGGAATGACACATGAAACAAGTTCTTAACTCCAAAGGCGAGGATTAGAAACTTCTCCAAGTCAATGAGGCCGACAGACAGTGGGAGTGTCGACTTTGCCTCTGTTGAGACTTGCTTGTGTAGTTGTGTCTTTAAGAAGGACCATCCTGTTTCATGGGGTGAAAAGTACATAAGTTGATGCGTACGCAATACACAAGGTGCTTGTTGTAAGAACAAGTTCACTGAGAGTGCCCCGCGGGAGAAGATTCCTAAATGGGAAAAGAACGTTACTAGAACTTCCAGATTAGGAAATATCTCACACGTCAATGACGTGAGGAATTGATCCTCAGACTTGAGATTCCACATTGTCTCATATGAGCTAACTCTGTAATCTTTGATATAGGCTCAAAGGGTGTCGCCATATAGATACCTGAACCACGGCCTATGTTGGGATTGGCATATGAGAATTGTTGGAATCAATAAAGGACCTACACTTACTGTAGGCAAGATGATCTCTTATTACACAAGTCATTCATGTTCCATCCTAAAATCCTTACGCAAGGTGATTAGATCAAGACATCAAGAAAATGGGGTTTTCTTGGATTGAGATCAAATGGAATATGAAGTGAACTTTGTTTTAAGATTAAGGTTAGTAGGGCTCTCTATATTCCCATTCCCTAGATCTTAATCGAGAGATAGGATGGTAGGAGGATCGTATCCTACATGATGTCATTGACCGAAAGGTTCTTTCGAATATACATTCACATTTCGGGTAGGGGTCACACACCTGTTGCTAGACTATGGTCGTGTGACTTGTGAGGTAATTAATATAAAGTGTATTAATTAATTAAGCTCACTGCTAACTGAAATTGAACCTAGAGGGTCACACACAAATACCAGGTTCAAAGGGTATTGTTAGAAAGATCAAATAATTGATCGAAACAAGACCACATCTGTATGGTACACGTGTGGGAGCCAAGAGAGCGTTTGGATGCGTGACTCCAATTAGGGGTGAACATTCGGTAAAAAATCGAAATTTCAGTTTTTTGGTTTGGTTAACCGAAATTTCGATTTTGGATTTTACCTAACCGTTTACCGAATCGATCTTCATCGGTTTCGGTTCGGTTTAACCGATTTTTTTTGGTTCGGTTTCGGTTATTAACTGAAAAACCGAAATTCAATTAAAATTAAAAAAAAATTGAAAAACCTGAAACAATTCAAATAATTAAATAAAAAACAACATGTCTTCATATTACAGCATGTTCCAACAGGCATCACTTCGATTGGCATGTTCCAGCAGGTAGCAGGGCATCAATTATTCAAAAACAACAAATGATTTTCCATGGCTTCAGGTTCAGGATGTTTCAGCAGACAGCAGTTAGCGGAGATGCGGAGGTTGGATGTTTTCAAGTTCTTAATGATTGGTTGGGGAGAAGAGGTAGTGGCGGGCTGACGGCAGCCGGCAGGGGAGGTGCGTGGCATAGAGTCGACGACGGGATGGGAAGAAGAAAACCCTAGATCTGTTGAAATCTGAATCGAAGTGAAGACTTGTGTTGAATTGAATGTCTGAAAATCTTGTGTTGGGATGCTAAAGCGTGTATATGACTTGTGAGATATTAAAATATAATTCGTGTGTATGAATTATGAGTTATGACATATTAAAAAATTTAGGGAAAATGGGGGTTTGGTTCGGTTTATCAGTAAAAACCGAAAACCGTTCGGTTTTTACCAAAACCGAAAATTGTAAATATTGCTAACCGAAACCGAAACCGAATCCTTTCGGTTCGGTTCGGTTTTTTTGTTCACCCTTAACTCCAATTATAGAATTGGATCATGTGTTAATTAATTGTAAAATTAATTATTAAGTCCAAATATAATTAATTGGAGAATTAATTATAAAGCAAAGATATAATTAATTGGAGAATTAATTATATAGCCAAATAAAATTAATTGGAGAATTAATTTTAGCCCGTTAGGATTAATTAGTGAATTAATTCTAAGTCCTTCATGGAATTAATTGGAGAATTAATTCTAAGTATTTAATTATTTAGTTGTTCTAATTTAATTAGACAAAATAAATAAATAAATATCTTCTATTTTATTATTCTAAAGTATTAATTCTGATATGATTAGAACAAATATTATTGGGATAAGATATTTAATTATTACTAGAATAATTAAATATTCCTAAATTAGTTATGAGCTATTTCTCTAGAAAATAAATATCTTATTTTATATAAGATATTATTTACTTAGAGAGAATGAAAGAATAGAAGAAAAAGTCAAAGTAGGAGACCTAATTCTTACAAGCTAGGGTTTCGAACCCTAGCCTATAAAAGACATTAGGGTTTCGAACCCTAGCCTATAAAAAGGGATATGGGGCTCGAGATTTAGGCCTTACATGTGATTTGGAGATCACGTCCAACCTTCATGGAATTTTGAGGATAATTCTCTTGCTCTCTTTTTCTCGTTTCTGTTTCTTTAATACGCATGTTATAGTACTAGCATACTCACTAACATGATTTGAATCTAGGTTGGTGTGGATTAATACTCTAGAGGATTTTTATTTTGGAATCTCGAAGAAAGAATCGATCAAGAAACGGGGAATTCATGACGCATGAAGAACGTTTGAGGGCGGCTCAAAACGTTTCAAGAAAGCTTCAATTGTTGTAAGTTTCTTGTAATCCCATAAGTTTTGAAAAGAACATTGCAAGATCACGATCACTTTTGGAAAAAATTTTAAACTTCCGCTGCGTTAACTCTGTTGTTTTCCAACAATTGCGTCCTAGTGGATTAAATTTGTAATTTAGTGAGGTTGTACAGAGTGAATAATATAATGTCTATTATCAAAAAAAAAATATATTGTCGTTATTTCTACACGCACAAATAATCATGTTTAAGAAAAAATGAATCATTAATAAATTACAGATAAAATCATACGTAGTGGTATGTAATGACATTAATGTTGAGTGGGTGATCGACAAATGGACAATAACAAAAGTTGGTCGAAAGAATAAAAAACAAAGACAACTGGACGGAGTGCTACTGTACTGGTGGTTGAGAGAAAGAGAGAGGTATTAAGGAAAAATCGTGGTATGGATCGAGTTAAAGAGTTGAGAGAGAGTTTATATATAACTTAGAAAATAATTAATTCATATTATCAATACGAATTTTATGTTAGAATCAGTAAATCAATAAAAATAAATATTTTTTGTTAATACATTTTGCTAATATAAATTACATCTTTGTTTTATTATTATTATTTTTTTATCTCCTAGAGTTTCCCCCACCCAATTGAGTGAAGGACTAATCTCCCGAGGTAGCTGAAGGCGCTTATTGCAGGGACCTCTCCCAACGTAGTTTTTTACATCCATAAGCATCGAACCCGAGATCTTGCTTAAGTGAACTCAAGTCCCTATCCACTTGAGCCAACCAATTAATGACGATTGAAAATTAATCAAAAATACAACTAATTTTCGGTAAGTTTATTATTGAATTTTTTTAGTTTTTTTATTTACTTAAATTAATAAAATAAATTATTAATTCAAAATTATAAATTAAATTATTTTTTTGTATAAATATAAAATAATTGTTAATAGTATTACATAACAATTAATTATATTATAAACCTTCAATTATATATATATGTGTATGATGGATCTGAATATGGGGTACAGAGTCCAATCACTTTAGAATTTGTTTAAAGGTGGGGAAACCGATGGTGATCACCGGAAAGGATGGTAGGTTCCACCTGCTAGGACAAACACCAAAGAAACAGAGGTCAGACGGCCAAGCTGGGGGAACTGGGGGTGATTCCCAGTTTGGCTCTCCGACGCTCAAGTCAGATGATGATCTGAAGGAGAGAATATGTGAAATATGAAGTTGCAGTAATGGAGATTGTTTACAGTGAAGGAGATAAACTAGCTTATTTATAGTTGAGGGTCAAGGACCCTTTGGTCATTTGCACCATGTGGTCCTGGCCGAATGTTGCCCTAACACGTGGCGTTATAAGAGGAACCTAGGAGGCATCTTTTGCAAAAGTTGGTGCCAATGTAGTGCGGGCAACAGTGGCAGGTACGCGGGTGTGTTGCTGGTGTCAGAGAGCCGTTTCGGGGGTTGGTAACGAGGGCTAGGAGCACGCTCGTGTCAACCATGAGCCTTGGGGGCCAGTGAGTCCGCTAGGGGGATGAAGGCCATGGTTCGTGCCATGAGGGGGAATGGGAGCTTCCCTGAAGGAAAATAGCGCTTGTAAAGGGCGTCTGGGATAATCTGGGGCATTTGTCCCGTTGTATGAGGAGCGCTCGTTGTAGAGCGGCCATGGTGGTTATGCGTCACGTAACGGAGGAGACACGCATTAATCAGGGATGGTAGCGCTCGCTTGTGGATTTTTGGGGGCGCTTGTTGATAAATACCTTAGTCTTGTTACCACGTGTCCAAATGTGGGACGAGCGTGATTTGGCCCTATCATTTTGCCCCCCAATTCTGTAGTCCTTAGGATAAGGATTGTAGAATTCAAATATCTCAGTTCCTTACGAGGGTGATGATCGTTAATAACGTGTTGAGCACCTTTGCTCCTGACCATGCATTAAATGCGGTCATACCAGGCGACCGCTCGAAACACCTTTGTATTAAATGCTGATGCGCGTGTAGGCGCGTGACTTTGGGAATACACGTCACGGTTCACTAAAGTGAACGGTTTCCTAGGCGGGAAATGATTGCCTTTTGAATTACTTTCCAGAAACGTACCAACTCCCATCCCTATAAATAAGGGATTCCGCATCCATATCGTCCTTTACGTGAACAAATCTTCAGAGCACAAATTTGCGGAAAACTCTTTGCAAAACTAATTTCAGAGCATTCACAACTTTCTTCCAAGTTTTTCCAGAAAACTCAAGGTAACTTTTTGGTGAAATCTTTTAACTTTGCTAACCTTAGAACAGATTAGGATTTAGTTCTCAATATATCTCCCTTATTTCCCAGAGTCCCTGAATTTTACAACTCCTTCCGATTCCTGAAAAACCCTTCCACTTCTCAAAAACCCTTCTCAAACCATGTCTGGAGATCATGTCGAAGAATCTGTCCGGGAGGTTGAGGAGATGGCAAGTCAGAATTCATCTCCAAGAGATGAAGAATTGCATGCTGCCGTTTCTGCCATGGAGGAGAGGAACCCAGGTGGGGTTGAGCATCTTTTCGAAGAGATGAAAATGGTGATGGAAGCGGAGAGGCAAGGGGTGACTCTCCCAATAACCGAGAGTGCAACCCACCCTCATCTCCACACTGTGATGGTGGCGATGCCTGCTCCGGCTCCGGAGGGGAATGAGGAGGCTGAGCCCTCAAGGGCGCCTCCCACGAAAAGAAGGGCTAAAAAGGCAAAAAAATCCCAGAAAACTCAAGGCCCAAACGAGGGCGAGGGCGAGGGTATGCAGGCGATCGGGCGCACAACTGACGAGACTCCCAGTACTATTACTTTGGGAGTGGTGAAGACCATGTTAGCGCCGATATACTGGGACGAGCGCTTCTCCTGGAGAATCCCGGCCAAGCACGAGCGTGCCAACCGTCCATCTCCCGGCAAGATGGTGGTTTACAAAGATGCAATCAGCTCTGGGGGATTGAGGTTTCCTATCCCGGTCCCGGTGGCCAATATTTTGCATAACTCGAACCTGTGTCCCTCGCAGATCGTGCCTAATGGACTCGCCCTTATAACCTGCTTCGTGATCCTCATGAAGTGTACTGGATACGAGCCCTCAATGGAAACTTTCAATGCCCTACTTCAAGTCGTTAGCTCCCCGTGCTCGTCCCCCGAGGTGGGTTTCTTCTACTACGTCCAAGCAAAGGCCAATCTCAAATTGATCAACTCTCCTTCCTCCACTTACGGCCCAGATTGGAAGGAGAAGTTTATCTTTGTCAAAGCCCCAGCGGATGATTATTTTTGGGTGTCATGAGAGTGGATCTCGCATGGGAAAGGTTCCCTTGTGAAGAATCGCTTAGGCCCCACTTTTCCTGATAATTGGGCTAAGGATTTGGCCGGAACGTTGAAGGACGAGGGCCAGTTGATTCAGGCCAAAGAGTTGATAGATGATGATGAACTTATGTTCCTTTGTGGGCTCTCCAATAATCCTCAATATCTCAGCAACCCTCCCGCTCGGGATTTGGAGAGAGACGGTCAGATTTTAGGGCACTAACTTGTAGATAGGGATGCTAACTGTCTACTTGCATTTGTAACTTGTATTTTGTGAAGTTTGCTCAAGGGTTTCTGACCCTCGTTGTTTTTTCTTGCCCCAGGAGTAAACATCATCATAGCTGGAGGAATCCGACATGCTGCCCGATTCACCAATGCCAACAGGCGCCAAACCAACCAATGAGATCCACAGAACCTACCACCCCGAGGCGCAAGTCGCGGTAACGATCGTGGTGGTAGACAAGCTGCAGGCTCGAGCGTCAATCAGGGTCGTGGTAATAACCAAGCACCCAACCCTGATACAAGGGTGATTCCAAGGGCCCCAGTCGCTTCTCAAACGAGTGGAGCCATCATTCCTGTTCCGGTTCCGCCACCAAGGCCTCAGACGAGCGTCAATATCAGAGATACTCAAGGAGAAGGCACCTCAGCCTCTAGAAAAAGAAAAAGGATACCGGATTCCTTTTCTATAACCGGCAAGGGCAAACAGGTCGTTGAAGGCCCCAAGGGTGGAGATACTTCCTCCTCAGAGGAAGAACACTTGTGGGATTTTGACCGCCGAGGGGATAGGAGCTATAAGGGTTCCGCGGATGGAGGCGCTGTGTTACTGAGGCACGGGACGGTCGCGCAAACCATCAGCAAAGGCTTATATGAGAGGGTCCAATTCACAGCGGACCATAGGGCCTTATACTCCGAGTTCGTGGAGAAGGTGACCAATGACACGGTACATGCCCTAATTTCTGTAAGTCCCCCTCTTCCTCGTAATTTTTTTATCTTTCGAAGATGTTATTCTTCAAGATTTTTATTAGCACTCCTGCCCTTTCGAGCCCGTGCAGCAAGTGCTTCCGAGGGCTAAAAACATCCAAATGCGTGCCACGGTTTATGCTGACCGAAAAGCCAAATACAAGAAGATGGCACGCTCGAACAATCTCGCCCAGATTCAGGAGGAATTAGATGTGGAGAAGGCCAAATTCCTATCTCTTGACACAGAGTATAAGAAGATGGAGGCAGAAATGAAGAAGCTACAGGAGGACTTCACGAATGCCGAGATCGCTCGGAGGAGTTGGCGCACACAATACAATAACCTCAATGAGAGCCACCAAAAGCTTATGGACGACCGTAACGCATGGAGGACGAGGGCTACTGAGGCAGAGAAGAAGTACGCGGATACCATGAGCCAGCTTTCTTACCGCATCGAGCAATCAGTCAAAGAGGCGCTCATCAAGTTTTGCCATTCCAAGGCGTTTAACTTTGCAGCCTCCCTTCATTGCCTTGATGAAGCCCAAAAAACTTTCAATTTGGCGATTGAGCAGGGCATTTACAAGGGCTTGACTGATCCGTCCACTCGTGGGAGGTCAGATATGGGGCTCATGTTCAACGAGCGCTGCATCGAGGATGATGAAGACCGCGAAGACCCTGAGTCAAACATCTCCGAGCCGGAGTACAAATTTTTTGTCATGATCATTCAGGATGAATATATGGCTGCTCATCCCCCGGAGGAGGTCTCTCATGTGGAACAAAATGAGGGTGTTGAAGCCGTCCCTGTCTCCTCCACGATCCTTCCTGTAAATGAGCCTTTAGCGCCCGTTGTTAGTGTTTCTGCTCCTGCCGCTGAAAATGCCCTTATTCCAACAAATGAAGCTAATGATCCCAATGCCCCCCAAGCACCAGGAAATAACAAGCCTGTGCCTCCTCCAGCTGCCCAGAATCAAGAGGAACAAGCCTCTCAAGCACAAGAGCCGGTGGGCCCAGCGTATGGTCCTGTGGCCCAAAATGTCCTAGTGGTTCTGGATGAAGACGTTGCCCCTGCTGCTTGATGCTCTTCTTTCTTTGCTCATGCTGAAATTTTTCTTTCTTTCCATTTAATATTTAAATTTGGTAGGAATTCTAAGGACCCACGTGCCCTTACTTTGTAGCTTAATGAAAGTTTAATGAATGAAGATTTTTCCTTTCATAATAGTGTCTCCTTCTATTCCTTGTGCTATTTGATTACAAAATTTTACTCTACGCTTGTTGTAACAAAATCTCATGATGCTAAGATTCTGGGTAACATGCTTGGTAAAATAGGCACTGTTTTAGCTAAGTCTTGAGTAACTATGAGGGTCTTGCTGGGATGCTGCCCTTGTTCAAGACTTGTGAAAATTTTACTTTAAAACTTAGAAAATTTGCTAAGTCTTGAGTAATCACGAGGGTCTTACTGGGAGGTTGTCCTTGTTCAAGACTTGTGAAAATTTTATTTTAGAACTTAGAAAAGATTACTAAGTCTTGAGTAATCACGAGGGTCTTTACTGGGAGGCTGCCCTCGTTCAAGACTTATGAAAATTTTGCTTAAAAACTTGGAAAATTTTACTAAGTCTTGAGTAATCACGAGGGTCTTACTGGGAGGCTGCTCTCGTTCAAGACTTGTGAAAATTTTGCCTTAAAACTTGGAAAATTTTACTAAGTCTTGAGTAATCACGAGGGTCTTATTGGGAGGCTGCCCTCGTTCAAGACTTGTGAAAATTTTATTTTAAAACTTAGAAAATTTTACTAAGTCTTGAGCAATCACGAGGGTCTTTACTAGGAGGCTGCCCTCGTTCAAGACTTGTGAAAATTTCGCTTTGCTTCTTGCAAAATACAATTGCGTAGCAAGTCCTGTTTTCGAGCGCTAGGTGCCCATAGTATAGGCTACCCAGGGCTACTAGGATGCTCGTACGTACGGGGTGGACTTTGGGCGTATCCTTAGAGGTGCTGGATAAGCACGCTCATGGAGTTATGCCTATTCCTAAATTACGAGGAAATTCTTACCCCTTGGGTTTAAGATCTTAAGAGAGAATTCTTAGTAGCCTGCATACTCAGATGAAATGAATGAGAGGAGCAATTTTCATTATAAATTTCTTGAGAAATAACATATGCTTTATGCTTTACAAAATAAACTCAAACATAGAACCGCCTAAGGTTGCATGTGTTCCAAGGGCGTGGGAGACGCTCACCCTGCAGTGATTCGAGCGTGTATGTGTTGTTTGCCCATATTTGTATAACTTTGAACGGACCTTCCCAGTTGGGATCTAGCTTGCCCACATGCCTTGAGACTTCCACTTTCTTGAGGACCAAGTCCCCCACTGAAAAGTTCTTTCCTTTACCCTTTAGTTATACTGTCGAGCGACAGAGGGTTTGTATTGATGGATGAGTGCCCATGCTTTATCCCTCTTTCCATCTACGAGATCTAATTCCAGTGCCCTACTCTCCTCGTTGGCTTTATGTTCAAAGTATGCTACCCGAGCGGATTCTTGTGCAATCTCCGCAGGTATCATTGCTTCTGACCCATATTCGAGCGCGAAAGGTGTCTTGCCAGTAGCCGCTCGTGGAGTAGTGCGATAAACCCATAGTGCCCCTTGCAATTCCTCTGCCCATTCTCTCTTTTTGCTTTCTAGCATGGTTTTCAGATGTTGCAAAATGATCCTGTTGGTGACTTTCGCTTGTCCATTGGCTTGGGGATGACCCACGGAAGTAAAACGTTGCTCAATACCCAACTCTGAACACCATTCTCGGGTGTCAGCTGCTATGAACTAGGACCCATTGTCTGAAGTGAGCACCCTTGGTATGCCATATCTGCATATAATGTTTTTCCAAATGAAGTCCCTCACAACCCTGAAAGTAATCTTTGCTACGGCTTCAGCCTCGGCCCATTTGGTAAAATAATCGACAGCTAAAATGACAAACTTCTTCTGTCCGACCGCAATGGGCAAGGGACCCACAATGTCGATCTCCCATTGGTCAAAGGGCCATGAGACAGCTATAGGGACCATCTGAGCGGCTGGCAGTTGAGGGAGGTTAGAGTGAAATTGACACTTAGGGCATTTCCTGGAGAACTCGATGGCATCTTGGAGAACCGTGGGCCAATAAAACCCACTCCTCAAAACCTTTTTTGCGAGGATACGCCCTCCTGAATGCTTTCCACAGCTTCCATTGTGAATAAGCTCGAGTGTTTCTTTAGCTTGCGAGGGCCTTAGACATCTCATCGGGGGTCCTTGAAATGACTTCTTGAATAATCTCCCCTCAGAATCTAAAGAAAACCGAGGGGCTTTGTTTCTGACTTTTCGATCCTCCACCTTGTCAGTAGGACAAACGCCATCCCTAAGAAATCTTATAATATCATCAAGCCAACACGGCTCGTGCGGATCAATCATGGCCACTGCTCTCTTGGTGTCCTGCTCTTTTATCAGAGGCTCTTCAGTTCTAAGAAACGTAACGGAGCGCTCACTGAAACCTTCCAAGGCTGAGGCAAATTTTGATAGAGCGTCAGCGCGCTCGTTTTCTGCCCGTGGGACCTGGAGTAGATGGAATTCCTTGAACTTCCCAATAATTTCCTTGGCTTTGCTCAAATATTGCACCATGGTGGTTTCTCGAGCCTCATAAGTTCCTTCAATCTGGCTCACAATTAATTGTGAATCCACATAGGCGGTAATTCTGGAGGCTCCGTTTTGAAAAGCAATTTTCAATCCTTGAACAAGGGCTTCATATTCTGCCTCGTTATTGGTGACCTGGAAATCCAACCTGATTGCAAAGTCTAAGTCAATTCCATTGGGGTCTCTAAGGGTTACCCCTGTTCCTCCCCCTTGAGAGGTTGAGGAACCATCTGTGTGCAGGACCCATAGACCATCGTTCTTTAGAACAGCAGGTTCTAAACCAAAGCGTTCAACTAGAAAATCCACTACAACCTGCGCTTGTATAGTAGTTCTGGGCTCGAAACTTAAGTCAAACTGGCTCAACTCAATGGCCCATTTTATCAATCTTCCCGACACATCTGGTTTGGACAGCACTTGCTTCAGAGGCTGATCAGTGAGGACAGTTATTGAGTGTGATTGGAAGTAAGGCCTCAACCGTCGTGATGCATTAATGAGGCCGAATGCGAATTTCTCAATTTCCAAATACTTTCTCTCGGCCCCTTGTAATGTTTTTCTCAAATAATAAACAGGCAAGTGCTTACGTTCCCGTACAGCTATCAGTACTGCGCTCGTTGCCTCGGTTGAAACGGAGAGGTACATAAACAGCCTTTCGCCCTCAATTGGCTTCGTCAGGAGTGGAGCGCTCGAAAGGTAAGCCTTCATGTCTTGTAACGCCTTCTCACACTCCCCAGTCCAAGCAAAATTTCGAGCATTGCGCAGAATTTTGAAGAAAGGGAGGTTTCTGTCCGCCGAGCGCGAGATAAACCTGTTTAAAGAAATGATTTTCCCTACCAGCACCTGGATGGGATGTCCAAAATAGCCTTGATTTTTTCCGGATTAGCCTCAATTCCCCTCTGGTTGACCATGTAGCCCAAGAATTTTCCCCCTCCTACTCCAAAAGTACACTTTGAAGGATTTAATGTGCAGAATGGCAAAAGTGCGCTTGAGATCCTCCAAGTGTGAGCCCTGACACTTGCTCTTAACAATCATATCATCGATGTACACTTCCATGGATCCTCCAATTTCTTTCTCAAACATCTTGTTGACAAGGCACTGATAAGTGGCTTCAGCGTTCTTGAGCCCAAAAGGCATGACCAAGAAGCAATATACACCCAGGTGGACGACAAATGAAGTTTTGGGGCGGTCTTCCGGGGCCATAAAGATTTGATAGTACCCTTGAAAGGCATCCATCATACTCATGAGTTCGCATCCTACGGTCGAATCCACCAACTGGTCTATACGGGGCAATGGGTAAGGATCCTTAGGGCAAGCCTTGTTAAGATCAGTGAAGTTATTGCACATACGCCATTTATTTGCGCTCTTGGGCACCAATACCACGTTAAACAACCATTCGGGATACAATATGGGCTCGATGTATTGGGCTTCGAGGAGCTTGTTAACTTCTTCCTCAATAACTTTTCTCCGAAAACCATGTACATCTCGCTTCTTCTGCTTTATTGGCTTAAACGAGGGGTCCACATTGAGCCTGTGGACCATGACGCTTGGGTCAATCCCAGTAAGGTCAAATGTTTTCCATGCAAAAATGTCAACATTTTTTCTGAGGAAGTCAACCATCATGATCTGCGAGGGTCCAGAGAGGTTAGACCCAATCTGGGTAGTTTTATCCTTGTTCCCTGGTTCTAGCTCAATAGTACGGAATTTTTCTGAGGGCTCGATCCTCATTTCTGGACGGGGGAGCTCAAGCGCCCTTTTCTTTCCTGTTAGATGGCCATCATCCCTAGGCTCCCCTTGCCCACGTTCGTTTTCCTCAGAGGAAGACTCTCCAACTATCCCCGGTGGGGCAGATTCATGGGTATCTTTGTTGTGGGGATCTTTCTTTTGTTCTTCTTCTTATTCATTTTGGCCCTCTTTCGTACGGGATCGTCCTCGTCCAGATTGGGGAAATCAACGGATTTCTTGGTGGACCCAATTTGAAATACTTTCTCTATTTTAGGCTTTCTGAGGGATAGCATGTAGCATTCCCAGGCTTCTCGTACGTTGCACAAAACTTCTCCGATGCCCTCGAGGGTGGGGAACTTGATTTTCTGGTGGTAAGTAGAGATAATCGCTTTGAAGTCTACAAGGGCCGATCGCCCGATTATGATGTTGTATGGGATGTCAATTTCTACCACCGCGTAGGTGACCATGAGTGTTTTGCGCTGTGGGGCTCGGCCAAATGAAGTGGCCAAGCGAATTTGCCCTCGTGGGACAACCTCAGATCCCCCAAAGCCAATGAGGGCTGTTTTGAGGGGTTCGAGCGGGATGTTGGTAACATTCATCTTTTGGAACGTAGTGTAGGACAAAACATTAACAGAGCTTCCACTATCCACTAACACCCTCTTTACAATGTGATTGTGGACATCTAAGCTAACCACCATGGGACGGTCAGAGGTTTCGCTGACCCCATGGGGTGTTACAATATGTTCCAAGTCCTTATCTGTAAATCCTATTACATCTTGTTCCTTCGAGTGTTCATCTTTGGATTCCCGAATGGCATAGATTGATTTGGGCACCGAGGGACGTTGATCGTAACTCCGGATATACTGTCGCCGGGAAGCATTAGAATCTCCTCCAGAGGAACCTCCTGCTATCATGTTGATGACCGCAAAAGGGGAATTTTCTTGCTCAGCAGCCTTTCCTTTGTTGCGATGGCTGCTCTCAGGAGGGCCTCTCCCTTGCAGGCTCCTTAAACGCGAGGGGCTCCTCCTCCTCTCTCTTGGACGGTCATTACATCGCTCATCGTAGCGCTCCAATATTTTAACAAACTCCTTCAAGTGGCCCCCAGCGATGAGCCTTTGAATTTCAACCTCCAGTTGGCGGCATTCATCTGTATCGTGCCCCCTTTGCTTATGGAAAGCACAGTACTTGTTCGAGCGCCTTAATGCCTCCGTCTCCTTCATCTTCGTGGGCCTTTTAAAGAGTTTCTTGTCAGACAAGGCGTAAACTTCCGATATAGGCCTGTTAAGAGGGACACGCTCTAGTCTCCGTGGAGGAGGAGGTGACTTACGGTGCTCTCTATGAGGAGGCTCCTCTCACCCTCATTCGCTTTTAGAGGGTCCGAAATGCCTTGGAGCATTGGACCCGTACATGCCTTCGAGCGCGAAGTAGGGCTCGGCTATCTCCCTCATTACCATGAGAGATGTGGGGCGTGTCTTCACAATGGAATCAGTAAATCTCTTACTCACGTATTGCTTATGATTGTAGGCTTTGAAAAGGACGTGTATCAGGAAATCCATGGACGGTCTCTCTACTAGCAGAACCTCCTTGTTGAAACGAGCGAAGAATGACCGAAGGGATTCATGCTCGCCCTGAATCAGGTTATATAGCCCAGTGGGTACGGTGACAGGAGCCTTCAAGGAATTAAAGTGGTTCAGGAAGGCGTTTGTGAGCTCACCGTAGGAGTAGATCGAGCCTGGCGGCAGACGCTTGTACCACTCTTGGGCCATTCCCACGAGGGAGGTAACAAACACTTTGGCCCAGTAATGGCTAGAGTGCTCATACAAGTGCATCAGATGCAAAAAATGGTCCAGATGCTCTGCGGGGTCAGTGGTCCCGTCGTAGCGGTTGACTGATGTCGGGACCTTGCCCATGCCAGCTTGGGCTACCAAGACTTCTTCCACAAGGGGAGACCCTTTTATGAGCGGATGGTGGTTATAACATCCGAAATTTTCTTCCTACCCCACATGGCGGGGAACATGCTGTGGGCGGACGTTGCGTCCAGCGTCTTTAGCTTTTTCACACTCGTCCCCAGCGTGGGGGACTTGGGATCGCGCTCCTGAGAGCTGTCCCACCATATCCTGCAACTCTTGCAGCTGGTCTTGCACAACCGCGAGGAGGTTGGGATCTTCTCTTCTTACCTGGCTCCCTCGGTGGGAGGCTTGTGGCCCTTGTTTTGATGCTCGAGAGTGGACCTCTTCATCGACATCAATCCTTTCGATGGGCTCCTTACCCTTGTCTGCTTGGGGACGCTCGACTTCCCTTGGGTTGGGAACTTCTTTATCTTTCGCGGGTGGAGGCGGTGGCTGAGCCCTCAACACAGCCTGAGCCTGCAGGAGGGGATGCCCCTGTATTCCCCCCAAGGGCGAAGCTATATGGGCGGTTTGCCCACGAGGAAAGTACAGGGAATGGAATTTTTCCCATGCATTCTGGGCTGCTTGAATCTCGCATTGGGTATATAAGGCCCGCAGTTGCTGAGGAGTCAAGGGCAGCAACTCCACCCCTTCAATCTCCATAGGAACTACTACTGGGAGTTGGATCTGGCCGGCATGGTAAGGATGAACCGACGGCATCATGATGGTGGGCGTAAGCGTATATCCTGGAGGCGGCATCATATAGTGTTACCCTCCGGGACTCGCATGAGAGTGAACCCACTGATTCTGGGAGGGTTGTGGAAGAGAGGGGAGTTGAGCACCTCCAGCGGCACTAGAAGCGGATGGTGCTGGTGGCGGAATCATTGATTCTGTAAACGGAGGCACACCTCCGACGGGTGGTGCTCCACCAGTAGCTGCAGATGGAATGGTGGCGATATTGGCATCATGGGGAGGAGATGATCCTCCTCCCACAGCTCCAGACCTAGTAGCAACCATGCTTAGGGAGGTGTTAGGTGTTTGTTTTTCAACTAGCAAAAAGAGAGAGATGAACTGAGAACGGTTTTCCCACAGACGACGCCAAAAATGATGGGTCTGAATATGGGGTACAGAATCCAATCACTTTAGAATTTGTTTAAAGGTGGGAAAACCGATGGTGATCGCCGGAAAGGATGGTAGGAAACACCTGCTAGGACAAACACCAAAGAAACAGAGGTCAGACGGCCAAGCTGGGGGAACTGGGGGTGATTCCCAGTTTGGCTCTCCGACGCTCAAGTCAGATGATGATCTGAAAGAGAGAATATGTGAAATATGAAGTTGCAGTAATGAAGATTGCTTACAGTAAAGGAGATAAACTAGCTTATTTGTAGTTGAGGGTCAGGGACCCTTT
This sequence comes from Lantana camara, assembly GCA_037501455.1. NCBI lineage: Eukaryota > Viridiplantae > Streptophyta > Magnoliopsida > Lamiales > Verbenaceae > Lantana > Lantana camara. The sequence goes on from CM074856.1 coordinate 61,712,272, forward strand.
GGTCATTTGCACCATATGGTCCTGGCCGAATGTTGCCCTAACACGTGGCGTTATAAGAGGAACCTAGGAGGAATCTTCTGCAAAAGCTGGTGCCAATGTAGTGCGGGCAACAGTGGTAGGTACGCGGGTGTGTTGCTGGTGTCAGAGAGCCGTTTCGGGGGTTGGTAACGAGGGCTAGGAGCACGCTCGTGTCAACCATGAGCCTTGGGGGCCAGTGAGTCCGCTAGGGGATGAAGGCCAAGGTTCGTGCCATGAGGGGGAATGGGAGCTTCCCTGAAGGAAAATAGCGCTTGTAAAGGGCGTCTGGGATAATCTGGGGCTTTTGTCCCGTTATGTGAGGAGCTCTCGTTGCAGAGCGGCCATGGTGGTTATGCGTCACGTAACGGAGGAGACACGCATTAATCAGGGATGGTAGCGCTCGTGACGCTTGTAGATTTTTGAGGGCGCTTGTTGATAAATACCTTAGTCTTGAGGAAGCCACGTGTTACGTTCTCTTGCTACCCCGTGTCCAAATGTGGGACGAGCGTGATTTGGCCCTATCAATATATATATATATATATATATATATATATATATATATATAAGTTTTTTTATAAAGATACATAATTAATAAAATTATTTGTATTGAACCATTCCAGTTGGATTCGAGTGAATTTGTGATTTTTTAATTTAATTGGGACAATTTGTAATTTTGACAGCTTGATATAAGCCGTAGTTTTCGTATTTTAAACTTAGTTCAAATATTTTTAACATTATATACTTATCATAAGTTATTATATTTATTAAATATACTTATTATGTAAATTACGATCGATAACTAATAAATTAGTATATTAACACTATATATATGTTTTTTTTTTTGTTGGAAACACTATATGTATGTATGTATGTATATAAGTGAGTGTTTATGATGTATGGATACAAATATGGTACAACATATATTAATTTTTAAATTTAACAAATGAGAGACGTTTGTCACGGTTTCCAACCTTAACATGACACGATACCATACGATACAATAATATTTAGAACTGTTTGAGCCTCATAAGAGTGTTAATTTAAAACTATAAACTTTTTATTTATATATGTGAGAGTGTCTATTGGAAAATTAAATTTTAATTAAGGTCTCCTCACTAAATTTAAAATTAAAAAATTGATGTTCCAAAAATTTTTATTTTAATAATTTAATTATTTAAAATATTTAGATAAATCGTATACTTAATGTGTAACGCACGTTGTTTTTACTAGTACCATTAAATATGGAAATTTGTTACCTTAAATTATTCCACTTCACAAGAAACGGGAATATTCTTTACCACATAAAGAATGTTTGAGGGCGGCTCAATACGTTTTAAGAAAGTTTCAATACTTGTAAGTTTCTTGAATCCCAAAAGTTTTGAAACGAACATTGCAAGATCAGGATCCCTTTTGGAAAAAAAAAATTTAACTTCCGCTGCTTCAATTCTGTGTTTTCCAATAGTTAGTTCCACATTACCACTTCATTACTTCATAAACTTCACATTTAGCTATATAATTCGAATTCTTTCCCATTTTGAGTTATTCACTAATTAAACAGATCATGCAGTTAGTTCTACATTATCACTTTACTCTATAAACTGCATATTTATTTCTAATTCGAATTCTTTCCCATTTTGAGTTATTCACTAGACAGATCGCACGCAGTTAGTCCTTTGAGTTATTCGACAGATCACCCAATTAGTTCCACATTACCACTTCATCACTCTATAAACTGCACCTTCAGTTCTAATTCAAATTTTTTCCCTTTTTGAGTTATTCACTAGACAGATCACTTTCCCATTTTGAGTTATTTACCAAACAGATCAGGCAATTTGTTCCATATTACCATTCATTACTCTATAAACTGCACATTTAGTTCTAATTTGAATTCTTTCCCGTTTTGAGTTATTCACTAGATAGGTCACGTAGTTAGTTCCACATTACCATTTCATTACTATGTAAACGTCACATAAGTAAATAAACTGATACAATCTGAACAAGCGCTTCATTACCACATATGTAAACAAACTAATACAACATGAACAAGCACTCCAGTACCACATAAGTAAACAAATTGATACAAACTCCAGAACACGCAATTTATTAACGTAGTTTCAAACAAACAGAAACAATCATAAGAGGCAGTCTATTCGATTACAATAACAATATCAAAGAAAAATCCTTAAAAATACATAAAATACAAAAAAAAATTCAATGCTCAACTCCAGAACACGTTGTGGGCCCAACCACTCCTCAACTTCAAAACGAACAGTGATCAAGCATGAATCATATGCATAGGGGTTATATCTTCTCTTCGTGACGTAGAATGAGATTATTGACTACTGTTAATATATTGTTAACACGATGTAGAATAAATTAGTAATCCTCATACCTCCTCTTCGATGACTGCTACCTAGCTAAATAGGCAGGAGGTTGAATGTAACGCCCCGACTTTTCAGACGTAAAGGTACGACGTTTGTGTTTACCAATTTGCGCGAATTAATTGATTTTACGTGTTTTATATTTAATTTTATTATAAATTGTTATTATTTTATTTTATTATATTTTATTTTAATTTATTATTAATTCTAAAATATTTCGTATTATAATATATATATATATATTTCAATTATTGCTAATTTAATTATTAATGTTAATTATGTTGTTAATTTAATGATTATGCTAATTAAGTGTTATGTTAATTAATCATGCTTTAATTAATTAATTAGGTGAATTTAATTTAATTTATTTAATATTAGATTTAATTTATTCATTTACATTTTATTGCATGGAAATTATAATATATGCATGAATTGCATGAAATGTGCATGTTGTTCATTTTGTGCATCGTTCTTATATGAAATGATATCGGAATGCCATGAATTTGTAGTATGTCGTAAATATATGTGTTATGAACATGATTATATGCTCGGTTTATGTTTTCGAATTTATTTGATATGTTAACGAATTTAATTTGAATTGTGGAACCAAATCGGGGGCTAACGAGCACTTAGCGTACCCTTGGTTCCGAATTTTATATCTTGAGCTCGGGAACTGGGATTCGAGTTCCGTCAACTCCGCTGAACTCGTAACGAAAATTTGAGTTTAGTAAACTTAGCCTTATATTTTTCCAAAGTCATTTGAACCTCCGAAATTCAACCGAAAAACGAATCGGCGACTAAACCAAACTTGCTGTACAAAAATAGCCATATCTCATCCAAACTTTAACCAAATTAACCATGGTTTGATTCTATTGAACCCTAACTCAAGCCCCTAACCGGATATGTCATGCCCTAACCAAACCAATCCTCACACAATCCCCAAAACTCAGCCAAAGTCACTAGAATTTATGGCAGTCCCGTAACCCTTCATTCCTTAGAGATTTTGGAGCTCAAATCTCATCCAAACTTCTTCCAATCAACAAGGTAAGCTTAGGGTTGTAATATATGTTCATTTCTGATCATCTTCATCCTTTCTTTCACGAATTTGAGCATGATTTCTTGAATTTCTGGACTGATTGCGTAAATAAGTGTTTTGAGCAAAATTATTGATCTCATTCGATTTTTAATGGTTTTGATTGATTCCAAGCTTGAGAATGATTATTTTGACATCCTCATATCATTTATGATCATTGATTTCTTGGTGGTTGAAGTATTAATGAGTTATCATTTTTGACACTTTGAGAAAAATTCACATAAAGGTCACGTATGCTTCCTTTTCTTTTGATTGAGCTTGTTTGGAACTGATATATATGTTGAAATGGTGTTGCTTGGCTGTGTATTTGTTGGCCTAAAGGACCTGAACTGAGTCGGATTAACTGAGAGCAAGCATACCCTGTTTTTCGCGATTGATTACCCTGTTTTTCCCGATTTCTTACCTGCGTTTCTGGACTGCTGCATATATATATATATATATATATATATATATGTGTTGTGTGTGCATGCATGGCTGTGAGGTGTGTGTGCATGGCTTGTGTGTGTGTGCATGGCTTGTGTGAGTATTGCATGCATGTGTATATAATATATAGTATATATTTGTGTGTGTGTATGCATGTTAGTTACGTGTGTATATATATATATATATATATATATATATATATATATATATTATATGTATTATATGTTATTATATTATATATAATTATTATATATGTTAAATATTATTTGATTTAATTCAATTCTTGAAATTATTTGATCTCTATTTCGCGTATTTAAATTACCGACTATTGATTGAACGTTTTATTTATTTTATTCCTAATTGTGAATATGAATATTACTTGCTATGATTATTAAATGGAATTTTAGATTAATTGATATGCATTATGAATGTTATGAATTTATGAATTTATGAAATTGAATGAAATATATGAACGAATGGTTTGATTATATGTTTTAAATTCCTTAATAGTGCACATGAACATTTTTATGATATAACATGATCATTTATGCATTCATGTCTTATTCACTTCATTGCCGTGCGTCGTATGTGGTCATTGAGTCTCATACCTTTTCTTTTGCACAGATTCGGGTTTGGTCGGGGACGAGGGCGAGCATTGAGACGCTTGTGCCTTTCTTTTGCTTTGAAAGGTGGGTTTTTTTTTTAATAGTTAAAGTGACCCGATATATCCCTTATGTGAAAGGTTTTAAGCCAAAATAGTATATTTATATATATCGAGTCATTTTGGGTAAATGATTTCAAACGTATGACCCCTTTTATTTATGAAACCCTACCTTATGTTTTGGCGAGACATAGTTATGATTTATGATTGCACGGGCCCCGGGACTTAGTATATGTGGCTAACCGAGGAAGCAAGGGCTGACAGGGATCCCATATACTAGTTCCAACCAACTACGGCGAAACGGACTTCGTCAAGGAGTTTTTGACGAGGAAACGCTAACCGGGCTTTGAGGACTCATGAACCTCATAGCCGCATTGATATGATTAGGTGGTCGGGCCTTGCAAACCCGTCCACCACCCGGAGGAAGAAGGTGTATATGAATGATTATGATCATGTTATGTATGAGCACAAAAGATATATGTATGATAATGAATGATTGAATAATTGATTATGATTACACGAGGAGTAGGTTGGAGATTGTGCACGCCCACTCGCCGGGCCATAAACCCTTATGAACAATTATGAATGAATATGAACGTCGTAATCCCGTTGATGTTTTCTTTTGTTTTAACCACTTGGTAAATTCTTATTAAACTTCACACGGGATTAGGGCTTGCATGTATGTGTTTAATCTATGCGATATTATATCTTATGCCCCGTTTTATACCCACCAGTCTCCTTTAGACTGAACCCGGTTGTTTTCAGTTGTTTTGTGCAGGTATAGGAGTGCTAGGCGGGAATACAAGTCGTCTAGGTCTTGCATTTATGTTTAGCACTTCTTTTCAGTCTCATATGTTCATACTCTTATTGCTACTTTATTTTTTATCATAGTATAGCTTGGAGCGTCATGATTTGTAGGCCGTGAGTGCCGTTGAATATTTGAATGCTTTTGTATATCTATTTTTGGAGCTTGGTGGCTCGCTGTATATATGCTATGTCGTGCTTGCTTCCGCGTTTTACTTTAACTCTGATTTTATATTATCTTGAGTTGATTGGTTTAAGGGTTAGTCCCGCCTAGCATAGCGTGTGTGTTGTGTCCCCGTTCGCCGTGGATTTGGCACGTGTATGGACTTCCATTTCATATACGGGTCGGGTCTCGGTGCGGGGGATGTGGTACCTCACGCTCGGGTGCTACACTGAATTGCTCTCATCTCCACAATGTTGATATTAGTAAGTTCATGCAATTAGATCATGGTCAAAATCAGTCCGTCACGTCGCAAACTGACCCACAACCCTTTTTTATGGGGAGCGAGGTACTGTACCACATAAGAATCAAAGTTGAAGTTTGACCACTCTTCAACAAGTTGCGCGTGAATCTCCTTCACTGACGCGCTCCGCCGAATTAAAAATACCATAATTTCGTCGTTAAACCAACAACTTCTTAGGATTTGTTTGTCTTGAGCTTCATAACCAGTCATCGCCTTCTTTAGAATACCAATTCGAATAATCAGTTTGACAGTGGATCAACAACCCGATTCAAATTATCAACAATTCAATTTGGAGTCAATCATCACTTTTCTTCGATACAAATTATTAGTGAGCTATACAAATTGATAGAGAATTCAAAAAAATAATTAACATTCAATTAACGCTGAGAATACATTTGTCTTCCTTGTAGTAGCACGGAAAATAGGACACAGTGACTAAATCGATTATTGTTGTCGGCACTTATCCTTATTCTGCCGTCGTCGAGCTAATTCACTCTTGATCGTTGTTATCTCTCGTTTCCGATGGAGTGGTGGAGGAATATGGTGAACTGAATTGGGAATCGATTTTCGGGGGAGGGGGAAGAAAAGAAAAATAATGTGTTTTAAGAGAAAATTAGGGGTGAAACAGACTTTTCAAACTTTTGTGATTTAGGAGAAATAAAATATATATTAGGAATCTAAAATATGCAATTTTTAAATTATGAAATTTAAGATAAATTTTGAAAATATTTAATTTTATTTATTAATTGTGCCCGATAGAAAATACCCTGGAGAACACAGATTGAGAGAGAGATTACCAATGTTTTCAAAACCGGACCGGAGATCGAACCGGGAGCCTTACTGATTACTGGTTCGATCGGTTCAACCGGTTCAACCACTGGTTCAACCGGTATGATGTCATAAATAAATAATTAATATTTTATTAAATTTATACATTTATATTAGGGTATATTATAATATTTTTACACACAATACTTTCAAAATCCTAATATTTAAAATTAATATTATGAGTTTTTCAAATACTTTCATATTATAAAATATATTCTTATTACAAATTGAAAAAATAATATTTTATATAAAATAACATAATAAAAGATATATATAAATTTGATATAACAATAATTTTTATTTTCATCACACGTTTATAAAAGGAAAAAATAAAATAAAAAGGACAATTAAACCTAAACCCTAATCCAATAGCCTAGCCTAACCTTATATTCAGTTGTTTTCTTTTAGCCGCCGCCGCCCCTTCAATATTTATTCTCTTGTTTCAATTTCTCTGCCAATGACATTTATGCAGCAGTGAGAAACAACTTATTGCTTCTTGTGCTCAAACTTTCAGAGTCGTAAATAGGTACAACCCCTCCGCTCTGGCAAGCGCAACTATGCATTAATCCCGCAAGCACGCAAATCTGACGACGATTCGACTCATCTCCCTTCTCCCTCTCTCTTTATTTTTTTTTCTTTTAAAAATCTTTAGTCACGTACGTGAAGGGAGACGGTTGCCGGAAAAAGTCGACCGGTGGCCGGCGACAAACATGAAGGTGGCGAAGTGGCGTCTGGCGGTGCACCTTTTCACGAACCGGCGATCCGGTCCGGTTTCCGGCATCAAAACCGCCGGTTAACCGGCCGGTTTTTCCGGTTCGATACCGGTCCGAAACTCACCGGTTTTAGAGGGTCATCCGGACCGGACAGGCTACCGGTCACCGGTTGAACCGGTCGGACCGGCCGGTCCGGTCCGGTTTTCAAAACATTGGAGATTACATTAAATGTATGAAATTGAGTTCTATACTTGTTCTCTTTCAAGATTTCGTCAAGCAGCTCTTTAAGAAAGGCTGCAGGAATGTTGATATCTTATATACCTACCGCACACATGTCATGCCATAGAGCTGTTTGCGTCTTTGGGTAGTCCTGTTGTTTATGTATGTATTTACGTATATTTGTATGAAACCCCACCTGCTCACATTACTTTCACGCTCTTGTTCCTTTTAATATGCAGTGTTGGATAAGACTTTCTAAAGATTACTACAAAAACATTATTTTGGTATCAATTCATTTGATGACAAATTCAACCGACTCATGTTTTTATTGGTTGAAATTTTTTAATTCAAATTTAATTTGATAAATTTAATAATAATAGATATATTATATCTGTCATTTAATTTATCATTTTTTTTAAATTTTTTATTAATCAAACGATAATTATAAAATATTCACCTCCGTTATCAAAAGATTTTGAGAGACAGTTTAAAATAATTCTCCAACAGTTTGAAATATTTTTACTTTTAACTCTCGTAAAACTATACTACATAATAGGATATAAATACAGCATTAGAACGTTTTAGTACTACATTTTATGAAAATTATACAACATATTTTGTGAGTTATTTTAATTACTACATTATGTAAAAATCAAACGATATTTTACCCAAATAGAAAACTAAGTAAAAATATGATGATTGAGACTCCTTCTATGGTCCCATGAAGATCTCTACGTACATCGGTGGTTAAAAAGGCGTTGGGATTCAATGACAGAGCTTCTTCTTCTGATCATAAGTCTTGTCCAATTAAGAATTTATCCCATATTATCCAAAATTTGAAATTATCTATGTATTATATTTCTTCATGGTTTCCACATAAAAATTGGGAACTTTTACGACTGCTATTTTCCGTGTTAGGGCAAATTAAGATAAAAGCCCATATAATATAAAATACCACAATAAACGTACTTGAACCTAAAACCTTAAGCACCTCACTTGCTAAAAGTGAGATTCGAATTGCATTTTCTTTTCACTTATTAATGCAAATAACTATTTGAAACTTATATTATATATTTTTATATATATTATTAATATACATATTTTATATTTAAAATGTGAGGATAAAACTCAAAATTAAATCTCAGTTGTAATATTTTTGGTTTAGGGAGCGATAAATAATAAATATATAACACAGGGTTTTTAGGCCAAATAAAAATAATTTTTTTTTTTTTTTTTGGTACATCAGAATAAACTCCTAAGTCCTGATCTAGTCGCGCTCCAGATCGAGTTCTTCAAGCTGAACTTCCCATTAAAGAGTTCAAAATTTTCATAAATTACTATGACAAACAACAAATTCAGTAAAAATTACGTACTAGTATAAACAGCAAAACCAAATTTAATAACTCAATCCACATATATATGGGCTTAGTTTAATAAGACCTAGGGAGTATCGAATTATTATAAACAGCTTTGTTTTCATCAGTTTACTAATAATTACACTAATAGCCAAAGTAATGGATAAGGATGAGACTTTTCCGTTTAAGGGTGATATTATAAAAATGGTGTGTTTTGACTTTAGTGTTATAACTTTAGTATATTTTTCATTTCTTTTATAAAATTGGTGTAAGACGTGTTTCTTACTAACGTCTTCATCATATTTTTCATTTTTCAATTTTTGTATATTTATAGTTAATGCCCAAAATTTATAAATATTTTCAATTTGATCCATTAATTTCTCTTTCGTGTATTTTTTCTATAAATTTATTGTTTATATGATTTATTATTTTTCCTTTTTCTTTTATACCTTGTATTATTGTATCTCTATTTAATATATCTTTATTTATTGTTCGTTCGTAATTTTTTTGATATATTTCTTTTTTCTGTAAAGATGTTTCTAAATTTTTTCCCATTTGTTTAATATTTTTAGTTTTCATAATTTCTTTTAATCGATGTCTTTCTTCTGTTATAGTATCTAATTCTATTTTTGGTTTATAACTCATAATTAAGCGTGTGACATTTGATATGATGTATCTCTTTTTCTTTTGGTATTATTTAAATCTTCGTTTGCAGTTTTTATCATTATCTCTTGAGTTCGTTGTGATATATTTTTATCGTGTCTTAAATTATGGTATGCCATTTTAACAAGATATTCGTCTATAATAACTTGTTCTTCTAATTCTCGTATATCTCGTGTTATTCTTGTTTTGTAATTAAATCTTTCCATTATGTTATAGTTAATTGTGTAACTATTTGTTTTGATTTTTCTAAACTAATAATGTTTTTCAAATGTTGTATCGCATCTGTTTTACGACCTTCTTTTTTAGCTTTCAAGTAAAGTTTTACTTCTCTTTCATAACTTTCGTTTATTGATTTTATATTGTCTTTATAAAATTTTTGTCTATTATAATCATACATTTTTGAATTATAAATTGAGTTTTAATATTTTAGAATCGTATACGGGCTCTGATACCAGAAAGGCTCAGAGTGTTTCCTTGATAGTGATGGTTAATTTAGCCATTTGATCGGCTAATTGTGTAAATTCATTTTCAGTTATTTCATTAGAAGATTCCTCTTCTTTAAAATGTTTAATAGAGGCCCGTGTACTAGTACTAGTTTCATTAGTTCTTTGGTTTGGTGGTAGGTATGTATAACATGTACTTTTACTTTTTAAAAGTTTAGGTGTTTTATTTTGAAAAACATTAGTGTTAACATATTGTATAATAGGTGTTTTTAGTATGTATTTTATACGAGAAACTTCTCGAAAAATATCTTCCATATATATTTTGTCGGTATTTCTGAATTGTATACTATGATGACTGTTTGTCAAAGCATATCCAATGGTGTATGTTATTGAAAATGGATAATCATTTGTTTCCATTAAATCTTGTCTATCAAATTTATAGGCAATGTTTAAAGATTTATCTAGTTTCTCTGTTACAAGTGGTATACCATAGTGTAAAGCTACATTAAAAAGTAGTTTAGTATAAGCAAGGTTTCCTTCAATTATCCCAAGTATTTTATCTTTTATATTCATAATTCTGTCATCACATATGGCTAGTTTTATAGGTGAATTTATTCCTTCAGCAAATGTACTCTTAATTAGTATCTGTATTGTAGAAATATGTATATATCCTATTTCGCTAGGTGTATATTTTGCTTTTTTAATTTTCTGAATTATATCAGCTTTGTTTATCAACGAAATGGCTTGTGTTCCTTTTGTTGTAGAAATTTCAATGGGTGTTTCACATGTAAATTTTCCATATAGTATAATGTTTTTTCTGCTCAGTTTTGTTTTTAAATCTGTTTTCATATCTTGTCCATCAATTAAGTTTAACTCTTTTCTTCTAACTTTGTTTAATTTTTTGTTGTCTATAACAATATTTTGAGAAAAGTATCCGTATTCTTCAGTTGTTTCAAAATTTTCAATCTGATCTATTAAACTCGTCTCCATGTATAAAATCTTTAGTATACAAAAATATAAATAACGTTTTCAGAACGAAGTTTGTATTGTTTACCTGCTTGTGTGTTCATATCTACTGTCTTCATGCACTCCATGTTACCTGTTCATCATCTCTTCAAAATATATGTTTGATTTTTGTATGAGAATTGTTTAGTTGTGTATGGTTGTGTATGGTTCTGCTATTCAGGCATGAGGCCAACAGAAAAGAAAAGCTCAAAGGCTTTTGAAACTCAGAGAGTTTTGATCAACACATGATCTTTTTCTCCATTAAAGTCTGAATATTACATACCACATTGAGGCCAATATATAGGCGCTCGACTCACTATTACAGACGCGTTTTCATTTACAAAAGTCAAAAAAGTAGAAAAAGACTTAAAGTAAAAGCAATAATGGTGCTCAACTACTGCACCAGAAAGCAGACAGAGACATAAAGTCTGCATTATTGAAGTGTGTTCGTCATTGCTTACGTATTTCCTTGAGTATTTGACGTCATTGCATGCGTCAGTTTACATTACTCTTCAGTAACAGTGTCTTCCTTTATTGATTCGTTTGAGTTATGGGACCCTGTTTCTTCAGCTTTGTCTTCTGGTTTGTCTTGGCATATTGCACAGCTGTGTTCATCAATTATTTCGCTGTATTCACAGAAAATGAGTTTGACTTCCATAGGGAGTGTCTTCAAGCTGTGTTCTTCAATCTTGATGAAAGTTTTCTCAAAGTTTTCCAACGTTTTTAATTGTAACGGTGGAATTGTGTATCTTGAAGATCCATATATCAAATGATAATTGGATTTATAGTTTATTTTGACATTACTGTCCTTGTTTATCTCCTGTGATGCATAAAATATTTGATTTAGTTGTTTTGCAACTATCTCATTTATGTCATCAAATGTCTTCATTGTGTCGATGCTAGGGTATTCTCCGTTTGAAACTATCAGTTTGATAATTCCATAAGAGTGTACTAAGACTCCTTCTTCGTTGAAGATAGGATATGATAGTGTAGATTTGAAGACTATTTCTTTATCCATGTTTCCTTTTGAGACTCGTTTAGCATAGTCTTGAAGTGTAGACATTAGTTTTGGGCTAAATTTTCGAAAACAGTTTGGATTTTTGAAGTATAGGGTGTCAAGAAATCCATGTATGAAGAATTGGTATATCAAGTCTGGGTCTGTTTGTTCAAATACAACGACTTTTGGGCCGTTTCTGTATACTGGGTACCAAAAAAGGTTGTTTTTGTCCTTCTCTGGGTTGTATTCAAAAATGGATTTCAATAGGTTGTCGAATTTTTCTTTTGAAGGTTGTATTTGGGCCTCTTTTTGGGCTGGTGTTTGAACACGATCCATTGGGTTTACTGTAGGTATGTTTCCAAGAACTCTCATGCGTTCTTTTAGGCTGTTTTGGGTTTGAAGAGTAGTTTGAAGAGTATTTTTGTAGGTTTTGGTTTCTTCAAGGGCTTGTTTGGCTTCTTCAAAATTGTTATAAGATTTGTGTATTATTCCTGAGTGTCCTAATATGTGTATACTTGCTTTAGACCAATGGTCGTAGATCCCGCGACTTGGACCATTGAATATTGTGTACCATTTTTTGACCTGTTTTCTTTCATCTTCACTATCTGCTGATGATGAAGTATTCCCTTCTGCTGCTGTTTGTGGAAATGTTTTTGATTTTGTGAATGTTTTTTATGATGGATCCACCACGCTTGCTGGGAACTCTGTTGGTGGAAGGCCTGCTGCTTGTTGGACAGCGTGTAACGCGGCAAGAAGTTCTTGTCGTTGTGTCATCTTGGATTCTGTGAATCTTTGTATCTCCAGATATTTGGCTTTTGTGAATTGTTGTATCTCATGATCAATTGTTTCAATGTTTTGTTTCATCAAGGCTATCGCGGCCTCCATTCTCGTGTGAGTGTGTCTGCAAGAACGTTCTCTTCTGATTTTATGTATACGATGTGAAACTGGTATCTTCGTATCTCGAGCTGCCAACGTATCAATCTTCCTTGATTGTAGTTGTCTCGAAGTGTATACCTGTAGAAGTTTGTTAAGTATTTTGAGTCTGTTCGAAGTTCGAATTCTCGAGGTAAAAGCTCGAGTTTCCACTTCCGAAGTATCTTTAGGCATGCAAGTGTCTCTTTTTCATGGACTGTATAATTTTTCTGGGTTTCTGTAAATGTCCCAGATATGTATTTACAGAGTTGTGTAATTTCGCGAACCTTCTTGGTTCTTGTATTCATATGACCTTCAAGGTCGTTTGTATTCATTTTTTCGGCTGGTATTGCAAGCATGCAACCAGACCATGTATCATTTGAAGCATCTGTCTCAATAATGATAAAATCATTTTCCTTTGGATTGTATAAAACAGGCAATGTTTTACAATACTGTTTTATTTTCTGTACTTGTATCGAATCATCAATTCTCCAATTCCATTGTATTTTTTCAGAAAGTTTCTTTTGTAATTGTGTTCTTTCTCTAGCAAGGTTCTTTATGAATCCTTGATCAGAAATGTAGTTTAAACATCCAAGAAATCTTTGTAGTTGTTTTCGATCAGAAATTTGATCTGGAAATTCGTTTAATTTTTTCAAAATATTGTCTTGAAGAACTATGTTTCCTTGTGAATCAAAAGTATTTCCAAGAAAATCAATTTTTTGTTTACATAGAACTGCCTTCTTTTTAGAAAGAATTAGTCCTTTGTCTTTGCATCGTTTCAAAACTATTCTTAGTTTTTTCAAATGATCTTCTTTATCTTGATTACTAAAGATGATAATATCATCAATGTAAGCAAGACAAATGTCTTCTAAACCTTCAAGGTTTTTGTCCATAAATCTCTGGTATATTCCAGGTGCTTGTTTCAAACCAAATGGTAAAACATTCCATTGGTAGTGTTTTTGTGGAGGACATGTAAAAGCTGTTAATGGTTTTGTATTTTCATGCAACCGTAATTGCCAATATCCTGATTTAGCATCTAGAGTACTAAACCATGTTTTTCCTTTCAATCTATCTTTGATGTAATCAATTCTGGGAAGTTTATATGCATCTCCTACAGTTTTTTCATTTAATTGTTTATAATTTATGACCATTCGTCGTTTTCCTCGTTTTATTTCATTTTTGTTTTCTACATAAAATGCAGGTGCTGCGTGTGGACTTTTACTTTCAGAAATTAATCCCTTTTCCAAAAGTTGTTTACATTCTTCTTTAAATTCATCAATATCTCTTTTAGAGTAAGGTATATTATTTTTGACATTTACTTCATCTAAAGGATTTTTAAGTTTAATTTCAACTAGCATATAATTATTATTCTTATCTTTGTCTAAAGGATCTTCACTAGTGACAGAGTCTAAAATTTCTTCTATTTCTTTTTCAAGATTTGTTTTTATGAAAAATATTAATTCATGATTAATTAAATAACTTATTTTGTCTATAAGATTACTTCTGTCTTCAATTTTTATTATAGGTATTTTAACTGTTTCACTCTTTTGAGATAATTTTTCATTAACAGGTGATTTTAAAGTGATGTATTTTAAATCTTGACAAAAAGGTCTATATAGTTTTAAAAAGTTATTTCCTAGGATAAATGGTAATCCTGTTTCGTGTCTGTATATAGATGGTATAATAAAACAATATCCCTGTATCCAAACTTTTTCTAAGTATGTCGCGTACCATATATAATAATGACTCGCATCTGCTATCATTACTTTTAATGGTTGTTTAAGTTTTTTCCATTTGAATATTGTAAGGGCTGGTGAAGCAAAGCATAAACTTGCTCCTGTGTCTATAAATGCTTTGATTGTTTTATGTTTTATTCTTGCTTCTATGAATGTAGCGTTAGAGTTTTTCATTTAAAAATCTTCGTCTGAACTATAATCATTTTCTGATTCTGTAACTGTTTCTATTTCGTATATGTTTTCTAGATCAGAATAGTCTTCTTCTATTGGTTCTAGATCGTATGTTTGAGCTACTTGAAGTATATGTAGTTTTTTATTCGATTGTTTTCGTTGTTTAGGACAGTCTCTTGCATAGTGTCCTTCTTCATGGCAAAGCCAGCATTGACATTTTTTCTTTCCTTCTGGACAGTATCTTTGTTTAGGTTTGTATTTTTTCTTTTTAAAGAAACGTCTTCTTCTTTTTTGAAATTTATGTTTATTTTTATCAATCCATGTTTTAGATTTCTTTCTCCATCTATATCTTTTATTCTGTCTCCTATATTTTCTTTTTTTGTTTGGTCGAATTATGTATGGACTTTCTCCGTATTGTTGAGGTACTAAAGGATTTCCCTCACAACATATTGTAATCTTGTTTTTAACTGCATTGTGTAATTCTCGTTCATAACATTTGTCTCCTATAAATTGTTCTACTACAGTTTGCGCTCCTCCTAATGTTTCCGAAACGAATCCTTCATATACTTGTTTCTTAAATTCTGCATATACTATTTGTCCAACTGGGTAGGGTAATTTATTGAAGTATAATGATAGATATTTCTCTCTGTTTTCCTTGGATAAAATATAGTAATACATATTGTATTCACAGTTAAAATGTTCTATAGCGCACATGTCTAATATTTGTGTATTGGCAAGATGATATGCTGCTATATCTTGTTGTCTTTTATTAACAAAGAGTTCTGAATCTTGTATAGGTATTCCGACAAACTCTGAGTATATTTTTGCAACTATGTTCCAAAAAGTATCTATAGCATCTTCTCCTATCAAGAGTGTTTTCTGTTCTTCTGATAATGTGGCTAAGTAGTGTGTTATATTTCCTACTGTTTTGTATTGTATAAAATTAAATATTGTTTTAAAATTTCCTTGTCTTAATCTATCTTCAGTTTCCAGAATTAATCCTAATTTATGTGCCCATTCAGTGATAAGTGTTGATTTGTTTGTTACACAGTCTAAATTTAATATTCCATCAACTCCTAATATTTCCTTTGTAGGTATATATTGTTCAGGTATTTTAGACCATCTTCCTTTTTTATTTGGAATATATCCTTTTTTGAAATTGTATTGTATGCTTGAATTTTTTAGAGGATTGGTATATTTATCTTCTTGATAATATTTCCCTTTAGTTTCTTCTTCCCTTTTTGTGTTACTAGCTTCTGGAATATCTTTCTTATCTTTTTCTTGTTTTAAATTGTGTTCCATTCCTAACACATCATCTTCTGATGACTCATATCCATATATAACTTCTTCATTTTCCACTTCTGGTTTTATAGCTTCTAAAGTATGATTTTGTTTATTTTCTTCATCAACTATTTTTAATGATTCTAATAAATTGTTTATTTCTGAGATTTTCTCTTCTAAATCAAAGGTTTCCATTATAAACGTGGAGCTTCAATCTGAAAAGGTTTGAGATTTTTGTTTCCAAAATATATTTCAAGATCAGCAATAGTTATATGCCTAGAATATTCTTTTCGTATAATCACTTCTTTGAGTTGTTTTAATAATTCTTGACAGTTTGACATAGGAAGTATTATTTGTTTTTCTTCAGATGTACCGATTTGGTTTTCATCTTGTTTTCCTTTGATTTCTCGTAGAAGTTTATCTAAAATTTCTTGTGTATTGTCTATTTCATTTATAACATTTTGTTTTTTATCTAGAAGAATTTGTTGTAACATATCTATAATGGTGTTTAATTGTGGGTTTGTAGTAGTATGAAATAAATGTGGATATTCTCCCCCCTCCTGATGACAAGAGAAAATGTTTTGATCTATTTTATAATATGATTCTATTTCTTGATTATTATTAATGTTTGTAATAGTATGTTCAAGTTGAGACATCTTTTCATTAGTATTCTTTAATTGTTCTGTTAATGTTTGCGCTGTATTAGTTAAAGATTGTACTTGTTCGTTTAATGTTTCTACAAATTTTTGTAGTTCTTGTGTAAAACTCATGCTGATGAAAGTATATTTATTTTAGTTCTTATTTTCTTGCACCAGTTTAATGTATTTTCAGTTTGTTCTTTAAATTCTTCCGTTTTTTCATTATGTTGTTTTAACCATGTCATGTATTTTTCTAATCTTATTAAATTAACTGGAGTGTATATTTCATTTTTCAAGAGTTGTTTTTCTCTTCGTTTCCTACTATTAAGAATTTCTTCTTGTATTTTGTAGTTTGTTGGATGAGTTATTGAGTTTAGAACTAGAGTTTCTTGTTTTATTATTTTCCGAATCACTCTTAATTCTCTTCGTTTTATCTGTTTATTAAATTGATCCATTTTTATCCATTTCTTTCCCGTTGATATATTTTTTCTACAAACGTTTTATTTATTATTTTGATTTGTTTATCATTATTTGTTATATTTTTAATCTCATTTCTTTCATTCGGACATATGAAAATCTTTTTCATGATAGACTTATATTTTATTACACTTTCTAGTCTTTTTCCTGATTTTGTAATATCTGTTTTTATTCTTTTTTGTTTATCCATTTTATTTTTGAAATCGTTTCAGTATTAAAATAGTTTTTTGTATCTGTTCTTGATAATATTCTATCCAATCTTTATGATATCTAGCAATATACCAGTGTCCATTATTTCTTGTTATTAAATATAAATTTTTATGGTTATTATATTCTTTGTATAAATCCGTTAAATATTCACTATAGTTTTTCATGAAAAGTATTATGATTCAAAGTATAATATTTCAAAAGTTTCTAGTAATGATTTGTAAGAAAATATCAACTGTATCATGATTTTTGGGAAGACGCTTTTCAAATTCGCGTTTTGCACTAATTTTGTAATGTCTTTTTCAAAGCATATCATGTTTTGAAAAGTCTTCCCGTTTAAGCGTATACATAGTACAATTATATGACAGTATTTGTACATAAAATAGTGCAGGCTTTGAGTCAAAACAAAATCCCATCTTTTTCTAAAAGAAAATCTCCAACTGTCCCATAAACACTCACTTTCCTTATCTCCAGCATCCTTCAACCTAATCCTCCTCAACTGTCGCTCATATTCTGGACATGTACATGCATTAATGTGCATCTACTTACAATTAAATATCTACACCAAATATGTACATATTTGTACCCCCACATCTATAATAAGAAGGATGGTATTGTATTAACATTAAAACAGCCATAATTGATGCATACATTGAACATGGTTCAAGTTTAACGCATATTACAGGTGTTTATTTAGAGATAATTGTAAAATACTAAAAATGCAGAGATAAAAGAACACTTTCTAAAAACTCCCCATTAATTTAAAAAATTTTACTTTACTTCCGAAAAATTTATACTATATAATAAAATATAATTATTACATTAAAATATTTTAATATTACATTATATAAAAATTATACAATATATTTTAAAAATAATAAAAATTCATATAACATAATAAAATATAAATACTATATTATATCATATTCATATTATATATGAAAAATAAAATAAAAATATAATATCAAAACAAAAATTTATTCGATATTACACACAAAATAAACACTATATTTCCAAAATTAATATAAAAAATCTTATATTTTATTAAAATAAACATAAAAAATCCTCACTCACGCATTATTTAAACCACACCCATTGCCCTTATTCACAAAAATAAAAATAAAAATTAGATAAAAATATTTAGAAATAAAAAATTACAAAAAAAATATACTAGAATATAAAAATAATATTAAAAATAATATAAAAAAATAAATAAAAACTATAAATACCACAAAAATTTTATCATGAAATTAATTGATAAAAATTACATATTATATATTACTGCCACATTTCCTATTATTTCTGCTACGTCGTAGCAATTAAAATTTTCTATTATATATTACTGCTACATTTCCTATTACATGAAAAATTAAAATTAGAAAAGAACTTTTTCTTTTACAATATAATTATTACTCTCTCCTTAACCTAGTACACATACTAATACACATGCTCTATGCATATGAAAAATAGGAAATGAAGGGAAAAAACCAATGGGAAATCCGATCTGCGTGCGTAGTAGAAAGTGGTATGATAAGTCTCGAGGAAAAAACCATTTTTGCTAAGTCGTGCCCCGTGTGATAACACTCCGAAAGAAGTAAATGTGAAACCTAATTCTCCTCTCTAAAGTCGTTGACATTTGTAACATTTGCAGCAGCCAAGGTCAGAATGCTTGCTTACATAGATTTGGCGCTCATCGGCCTATGCTGAAGGGGCAAGTATCACAAACCTAGCTTGCTTTACTATTTTTATATTGCATCAAGAAAAACCCAAAATAATTTACTAAATTTCCATTAATAATGACTTACAAAAAGATGCAAAAATGAACTCAAAGTTCCCCTGGGCCCCCACGAACAGCAGTTTCCAAATTCCAGAAACCCCATATCCCATGAAACCAGAGATAACTAGATAACCCAAATTTTGGGCAATCGATCTAAAGTGACAATTCAAAGAAAAAAATAACATAACATTTAATTAAAAATATTAGCATCATCGCCACAGCAGAGATTCAATACTTACAACATTCAAGAAAACCATCATTCATGCGTTGCTTGAACAAGGGAAAAGATATAAAAGTACTTACTTATATATGCTTCAAACTATAGCAAGCAATTATGCAACACCCTTAATAAATAGAACACGCGTATTTCTGCAGTTCTGCTGCCGCCGTACGTCCCTTAGCAGATGCATGCTTCGAGCTGTACACAAGACAATAAGCCTTCCCAGAAATTTTGCTGAAATTACTATTTACACAAAATTCAGATTAATCCTCCTTCCATGATTGATTCTCCCAACCTACAAAACTGATTCTTCTACTGTAAAAGCTCCGAGACCCAACCCACATCCGGGTTCGGATCCGGATCCGGGTCGACCCGATCCAGGGGATTCTCCTTGCTGAGTTTCTCAAACATCTTGGCCCTCAAATCCCTCCCAGATTCAACCATCTCCATTGGCTCCTCTTCTTCACGCTGTGCGTTTTCCCAAGCGTCGAAGTATTGGATTCCGGGTCGGGAAATGGGTCGGGTTGGGGTTGAAGGGAGGCTTAGGTACCCGGGTAGGGTCATCTTGACCCGGGGAGAGGAGCAACCCCCGCCGAGCCAAGATGAAGGCATGGATTTCACTTTGTTCAACTGCAGCTGGCGGAGAGAGGCCACCATTTCGTTCATTGGGTTCGGGGTCATTGGGGATAACGGCGGCGACTCGGTCGGCGGTGACACCGACTCGGGGGAGGACATGAAGGCGAGGCGGTGGGGCGATCCGTCGTAGGAGTCGGCGCGTGGGCTGAGGACACGGAGCTGGTCGTGGGAGTGGGCGAAGAAGCAGACGCGGCGCTTGCAGTTCATGCCGTCCTTGCACGGCTGCGTGCGGTAGCGCGCGGGGTGGAGCCAGCACTCGAATACGCCGTGGGCGTACTCGCAGGCGTCGCCCTTGCGGCAGTTCCCCTTGCGGAAGTCGGGGCAAGCCGTGCCGGAGTAGTGGAACTTCCTCGGATCGCGGCGGCGGGCCTTCTCTCCCGGGTGGGCGAACGGGCACTCCGTCCAGTCGTGGGAGCGTCCCCGCGTGCACTTGCGCACCTTGAACTCGAACATCCGGAAATGATCGCATGAGTGCGCGTCGACGGGGAGGAAATCCCCATTTCCGCCGCCATCGGAGTCGGAAAACTGAAACTCAGACACGGCGTCGTTGGAGTTGGACGGCAAGTAACGCTGCAGAGCCTTCAGGGAGTCGGTCTGGAAGAAGATAGAGTAGTCATCAACGGAGCCACCGCCGTTGGCATTGGCGGCCGCGCTAGGGCTCAGGCAATAGGAACCGGGATCGTCCGCGGCGGAGGACCACGGAGGAACATGCACCGCTGTACCGCCATAGTTTCTTTCACCCAGCATCATCTTTCTTTTTCGTCAATTTTCTCTCTTTGGATGTGTGGTTTTGTTGTGGAGTTGATACTGCGTGGCTTCAGTTTGTATATAAACTGCTGGAGAAGTGGGGTTTAACCGCGGTTATCTTTAAACTAACTACGGTTGGGTAAAAAGCTGGGTAACAGGGGTTAAATTAAATAAGGATTCTTTAGGCGGTGACGTGCCCTTCGATTAGAGTACGAAGGTGGAATGAAATGGTAACACGCGTAACGTTTTCCTTGTTTTGATTGGACTGTGACGGAGTTAGGGTGAGGTTAGCAGTGACGGAAGGATAATTAGTGAGGGTTTTGGCTTTAAGCAAATCTTAACCGACGGCGAAGGGCGGTGGACCGTCAAATACGAAACGGGCCGGGAATTAGTTTATGTCATTAGTGGATTTGACATTTTCTGGCCTTATCAAAATTATTAATATTAATAATAATATCACTCGCGATCTCATGATTTACTTTTTCATCTTTTGCAAATAAAAAAGAAACTTTAAAAATTATTATTTTATCACTAAATAATTCAAATATGGCTTCAAAAACAAACTAAATAATTCAAATATGGTTAATTTGGAATTTGAGCTCCAAGTATTTACGCCATACCCCATGTGTTAGGTGAAATGGATAAAAAAAAATATCTTATAAAAATTAACACAAAAAATCCTATGTTTTCAAAATACTTGTATGGCGAACCCTGAAAATTTTTGATGTTGGACACTGATGGGTCCAGAAATGGATGGGTCTGAATCCGATCACTTTATGATTTGTATTTTGTGGAGGAATCCACCGGAGCTTCGCCGGAAAAAGAGAAAGGGGTTCAACCTGTTGGGACAAGCACAAGAAGAGTCAGAAGGCCAAGCTGGGGGAACTGGGGGTGATACCCAGTTTGGCTCTCCGACGCTCAAGTCAGTTTTGTGTATGAAGAAATGTAAGTTCAGTCACAGTTGCAGAAGTGAAGAAAGCTTACTTGTGTAGAAGACGACTTGGATTATTTATAGTTGAGGGTCAAGGGCCCTTTGGTCATTTGCCTCAAGTGGTCCTGGCCGAATGTTGCCCTAACACGTGGCGCTGTGAGAGAGAAACCTAGGAGGAATCTTCTGCAAAAGCGGCCAAAAGTTAGTGCTGGCAACAGTGGCAGGTGCGCGGGCATGTACGTTGTGTCAGAGAGCCATGTGGGCGGTTGGTAACGAGGGCTTGAGAGCGCGCTCGTGACAACCTGGAGTATTGGAGGCTAAGACATCCGCTGAGGGGGATGAAGGCTCCAGTTCAAGTGATGAGCCGAAAGGGAAACCACTCTGAGGGAGTGTGACGCTCGAAGAGGGCTCCTTTGGCGTGTGAGCGCCCATCGTTTGATATGTAGGACGCTCGTTGGAGTGACAGCGCTCGTTGGCCTTAACTCCAGAAGAAGGATTGCGCTCGTTGGCTTAGCGCTCGTGTGCTGATGGTGCAGCCTTGGGGAGACAGATGTCATCAACTCGGTGACGCCACGTGTCTTAACGTGGGGCGATCGTATTTTGACCCCATCATTTTGCCCCCCAATTCTGTAGTCCTTAGTGATAAGGACTGTAGAATTTTGACACGTTCAATCTTCCGCATACAACGCTCGTATGGGACTTAGCGTGTTGAGCAATTTTTCCTCTGAATGCGCCATTAATGCGGTCTTTTCAATTGACCGTTCGTATCACTTCCGCATTAAATGTTGGTACTATTATGAAGCCCTTGAAACGTCAGAGCATTAAATGCGGGTGCGCGTGGGGCGCGTGAGCATTGGGAAGCATGCGCCGATTCCATAAAGTGGACGGTTTCCTAGGCGGGAAATGATTACCATTTTGAATTTATTGCCTAAAACGGTACCAACTTCCATCCCTATAAATACGGGATTGGTTCTGATAGAGTTGAGCAGAATCCTTGGATCAACTTCGAGGGCAAACCAATTTGAAATACCCAGGCACCAGAAATACCAGTATCCTTCGGCAGGAAGAGTAACTCTGTCGATTAAGGTGAAAACAGGAAGGAAAGGATTATCAGGGTAAAACTTTCCTGAATCGAGAGAGAGTCCTAAAGCAAGGAGAAATTTTGCCTGGTAGTAAAAGATATGATTTCTGGCAAAGATTTTGATTTCATCAGGATTGGATAGTGGGAATGATGTCGGAGGAAATTCGGGGAGAACTGGTTCAGCAGTTATAACAGGAATTTGGGAAGAGGAAGCCATCATGTATATGAGGGGAATTGGTTTGGCTGATGAGATGAGATGAATCGGCTTTGGTCTGGATAAGAGATCTGGGATGAGGTTGTGATCTCCTTTTATATGCTTTACCGAGAACTGGTATTTTGCAAACCAGTCTTTCAATCTCAACAATTGGGATTCGGGAAGACCCTTATTTTTGAATTCTAGTATCTTTGGAAAAGATGAGTTGTCCATGACAACTGTGAAATGATGACCAATAAGATGGAATTCAAATTTCTTGATTCCATATTTGATGGCTAGAATTTCTTTGTATACTGTGTGATAATGCTTTTCAGCTGGACTGAATTGTCCATTTGCATGTCCACAGTAATATTCTTTCCCATCTGCTTTTTCAAGCAGAATTGCTCCCCAGTATTCATCGCTGGCATCTGTCTGAAGGATTCTTTCACCTTTATCTGGAATCTTTAAAGGTGGAGGGGTCTGGCAGATATGTTTCAAATGCTTGACAGCTGCCGTCTGTTCCTTACCCCAAGGGGGGGCTTTCTTTCTGAGCATCTTGGAAAGCTGACTCGTGTATCTGGAGCATTGTGGAAGGAAGTCCTTGATATAATTGACTATTCCAAGAAATTGTTGAATTTCTTTTGTAGTCAGATTATCTTCTGGGAACCTGAGGAGTTCCTGTGCAATGTGAGGACCTGGCTTGTATTTTCCTTCTGAAAACTCCATTCCAAGAAACTTGATGGAGGATTGTCCAATGAGACTCTTTTTTTCTGAGATCATGATTCCATACTCTTGGACAATTTCATGGAACTGTGAGAGGAGTGCCCTGTGAGTTTTCTCATTTTCAGAGAAGAGGAGAATATCGTCAATGTAGACTAAGGCACTATGCAGGATGGGTTCAAAGATACGGGTCATGGCTTTTTGGAAAAGTGATGGAGCGGTTTTGAGACCAAAAGGCATGACGGTCCATTGGTATTGGGCATTAGGTATACAGAAGGCTGTTTTGTACCTATCTTTTGGATCAATACCCAGTTGCCAAAATCCTGCTTTGAGATCGAACTTAGAGTAGATTTGGGCTTGGGCCAAATGTGAGAAAAGCATTTGGGCTTGAGGTATTGGGAATTTATCATCTGCAAGGAAATGATTGAGTGGCTTATAATCAATTACAAGCCTCTTTTTACCTCTGACTTGTTCAGCCCGTTTGTTGACATAGAATGCCTGGCACGCCCAATTGGATGTGGTGGATTCAATCAATCCGAGTTTCTGCAGTTCAGAACATTCAGCTTTTGCAAGCTTTTCATCATCAGGAGTCATTCCTGGATGTGTAGCTTTCGTTGGATTGATGTCTTCATTCTTCTTGAATGGTAATTGAATGAAGAATGCTGAATTCTTCCACAAGGGATGTGGATGAGAGAATTCTGAGTGAGATTCAGCACAGCATCCTTTGAGTCTTGAGGCAAGATCATAGAATTCCTTGGATGCTTCTGTGAGTGCATAGATCTTCTGAGTTGTAGTATAAGGTAGGAAGTACCTCTTATACTTAATTCCATTGGGGAGGATGGTGAGCTTCTGAGCTCTGTGATAAAGATCAAACCCAATGAGAAGATCTTTTCCATGCAGCTTGCTTCCAATGACCTTCATCCAGATAGTACACTCTGGGAAGAATTGTATCCCGATAGGATACCTTGTGATCAACGATGTTTTGAACTGTTGGCCATCTGCTGCTTGGAAGTACTCGTAGTGAGTTGTCCATGCTTCCTTTGGTAGGATGTCTGGATTCATCATGGACTTCATGGCTCCTGTATCCATAAATCCAATTGCTTTGATTGGTCTGTCATACTTCGAGGGAAGTATCTGGATCTGGATATGTGGAGACGGGATAATCTCTTGAGTGATGCATTCTGACTGAAGGATTGGTAGAACTTGATCATTGTCAGAATCAGAGGAGGAGGAACCATCATCTTGAATTGCAAAGATGGTTTCTTCTGTTTGCTCATCTTGTTCTGAGAACAAGGATTCAACCTCTGCATCGTTGAGATTTGCTTCTGTGCTTTGTTGGACATGAGAAACTATTCTGGCTGATTTCTCCCGGTTCTGAGGACAATCTTTTGCAAAGTGTCCTTTCTTTTTGCAAACAAAGCATCGATCAGTCCGCCTGTTTCTGAAAGGTTTACGTCTGAAATATCTGAGACGTTTGCTTCCTTTCACCTTTCTTTCAGCAAGTCCTTTCTTCTGGCTCTTTGGATGAGAACAATTGCATTTTTCTTTGGATTTGCATTTAATCTCAAGATGAGATTTCTTGCATGCTTTCTTCAGGACTGATTTGTTCTTCATTAAGGACTTGAACATTGCTTGTTGCTCACAGAGTTTGTCTATTGTGGTAATAGCAATCTGGTGGATTTCTCCAAGAGAAAGCTGTGGAATTTCTCTTCTTGAGGCGGCAATGGCTCTGTGGAGTTCAGGCTGGATCTCTTGAGGAAGAGATGCAATGTATACGTGCTTGAGATTTGGATCATTATACCCATTGAGGGCATAATATAGCTCTGACATTCTCTTGAAGTGGAAATCCAAATCTGACTTGTTTAGGGAACAACACTTCATGGCGAAGTAGCTTTGCTGGATCATCTTCTGATAGAGAGTATGATCACCTATAAACTCAAGGTGAAGTGCTAACAATGCCATGGGAGCGGTTGCTTGCGTGTACTGGATCTGTCTGTATTCTCCCAATGATTGGAACCATTCACGTAATGATCCTGTAAATTGTGACACAAACTCCCGTAAGACAGTAAGGAGATGAGGTTCTTTGATTCTTTGGAGATCGATCCATGCTGCAAAGGTTTGTAACCTTTCTTTCCTTTTTCCCACTGGAACATCATCAAATGTGAACCATGGGCCATTGGTTGGCTTGGATGGTCCAGAATCTGTGTTCTGGGACTCTGGCGGTTCTTCCATTAATGGTTCATCATAATCTTGAGGAGGCTGATCTTGATGGAATCCAAAGTTTGGATCATCAGCCATGAGCATCTGAGAGATGTCTGCAACATTAACTTCACTGGACTGGGAAAAGGATTGTTCTGAAGAGATTTCAGAATCATTGTGTTGGGAACTGGATCTTTCTGAAGAGGCTTCTGATTCAGAGTATTGAGAACTAGAATCATTTGAAGAAGTATCTTCATTTCTCATAGGCTCTTGTTGGATATTATGATCAGAAAGATTTCTAATCATCAATGTAGAAGAATGTTCCCCAACCTTTTCTTTGTTTTTCTCCTTTAAAGGAGAGGCTTTTGTTGGCTTAGGCCTTGGAGGAGGTGGCTCAAATGGAATATCAGATACCATGAAAAATTGGCTTGATGGATCAGGATAAGATGGTGGGTCGTAGAGAGAAGGTGTAATGGGTGTAGGAAGAAAGGGAAGTGTAGAAGTAGAACTTCTCTTCCTGTCTTGCTCCATGTAAGCAAGATCCTTCTTGAGCTGTCTGATTTCTCTCTCTTTTTGGTCGAATTCTGGACCCATCCTTCTTAAGGAAATAAGCTGCCTGAGTTCTTTGTCAAGAAGCTCTATTCTGGCAACTACTCTGTGGTACATCTGATCAAGCTCTCGTGAGATGGTATTCACTTTCTGATTGGTATCCTGAACGTGGGATAAAACCTTATCAACTTTAGAGTCAAGTTGAATTAAGGCCTTATTCTGAGCTCTGGCATTCGTGGTTTGCCAGTTCAAGACTTCTTCTCCTTGGGACAGAGAGGAAGTTGTTCCTCCATCAGGGTTGACTGTGGTAGTCTGGACATAAGGTCGGATTGCAACCTTATTTTCTGTACTCCTTTCTACAGGTGGAAAGCTTGTGTCCAAACTGTGTATCATCATGCAAGGTTGGCATGGTATCATCGGTGGTGGAAGGCATGGAGGCACTTCTTGCCTACAGCTCTTTGGTTTCTGCTGTTGCTGTTCTGCCTTCAGGATGGCTAGGCCTTCGTCATAGCAAGACAAGGGCTGTGTGACAGAAGGTGGATCTGGATCTGGTTCTTCTGGTTTATAGGTTCTGCAAGGAAGATTTTTCTTTCTTGCTTTCCTTCGTCTTCTTCTCCGACTAGCTTCACTTTTATCATCGTCGTCTGAGTCGGATTCTTCATCGCAAGAACATCCAGGGTCACACATAGATGGATCAGCATCCCATACGAAGTGGCCATCAACTTTGTCTGTGTAAGACTCCTTTCCATCGGGGAAGAAGAAGTTTACTGGAAGGTACCCTAGGATTGGGTACGTTTCTCTGCTTGTCGGTATCATTGGCTGAATCATCAGCTGTTTGAATATTGGACTTGAAGAAGATGGAGTATCTTCTTGAGGTTGCTTGAAGATGGTTTTGGTTCTACCATCTGACATCGTCTGGAATTCGTAGGTTGTAGATCTGACAGGCTCATGAGTCTGTTGGAGTGACTCATAGTTGGTGATCCACTCTGTTGGCATTAACCTTTCCAGCTCCTTTCTGGGAATTTGTCTAGGAACCTGGACGATAGTTGGAGTATCGGATCCAGAGTTTGCTAGAATCATTAGAGCGTCTGGGGATCCAGATCCTTGAAGATCTAGACCATGGTTCTGCAACCTGTAGACAAGCTGGTGATGTAGAGTAGCTGTTACTGCTGTAGCTACTTGCTCTGCTCCAGTGACCTGGACTTGAACTTTCAGGGCGTTGGGTAGATTGGCATCTCCCAAGGACATGGCGAAATTGGGGAAGTAAGTCAAGACTGCACTTCCGCTGTTGAGAGTGGTTACCACTGTCCCGATGACTGCATCCTCATACTTCAGGCATCTGGTATCCAGCAAGGCCAGTCTGGCTGTTACTGGAAGACCTTTTCTCCCCTGGTAGGAGAGAACAAGACGAACGGCTCCGAAGTGGAGGTGTGTACATCCTTCCTGTCTCCAGGAAGATATGAACTCTGAAGGGATGGAGAGAGTAACATACTTCTCTCGCTTGGAATATTGTAGATCACACTTATCCAGTTTGGAAGACTGGACAAACTCTTTTGCTTGTGAGGGACGGTTGGAGGAGATCAAGGATCTGATTCCTCTAAGAGAACCTCTTTTTCTGTATATGTTGTAAGGACTGACTAAGGGTGGAACAGTATGTTCTATAATAGCATTTTCAGGGATAGTGGAATACTCTACTAGGTTTTCTATTCTATTGGTTGAGTGACGAGGAAGGGAAAGAGAAGAGGAAACTGAAATCAACTGATCTGGTGATGTATCCATAGCTTGATGGGTTTTCTAGCTCTTCTTCTACCAACTCGCAGGAATCTAACACGATATACTCACTTGACAGCATAATGGGATGCACCAACCATGCAAAAGACATTTGCTCCTAAGTCATAAGAAGCCAATGTATTTTGATTTTGAAAGTTCAAACATCAACCCCTACAGTTTTGGGATTGATAAAATCAAAAAATGCATTTCAGCACAGGAGCTTGCACCAGAACATATGGCCTTGTTCGACAAAACTCAGACTACTCATGTTTGGGTTGAGCATTGCCAAGATATGTACATGAGAAGCATCCATCATATCTTTGTCAATGAGATCGGGGATCCAGGAGCTAGTTATCTTCCTGATGAAGAATGGAAGCTTGCTGCAAATAATGAAAATGACTAAAGAAGAAAAGGACATAAAGAGAATCTTATCTCTTTAATATCTTTAAGTCATCTTCAGCCTTAAAAGTCTTTGTAGGTCCCGCCATGAAGACTTTTGTATCTTTACTTTATGCTGTGTCGGCCATTGTTTAGGCCTGCTTTATTGCGTGCTGTTAAGTGATTGCTGAGTCAGGGCCAGTTGTCTTTAGCCCTTGCTTTTTGTTAGTGGTCTGCGCACCATTTTCCTTTGTCGGCCAGTATGTTTTGGCCTTTAGTGTGCATTATTGCACTTAGTGGAGGAAAAGAATCTCAATTATATGAGGCGATGGGGCCCAGAAGTGTACCCGCCATATAATTTGAGTTTTAATTCCGCGTCTGAAGTCCGGAAGTTTGCCTATAAAAGGGAGGCTTCGGAGTTCATTTTACTCAGACTAGGTTTGGGTTTCAGTCTAAGTCTAAGTTTGAGTCACTTGTAAAGAGTTTGGAAATAAAATCAAGTTTCTTATCTTTGATGTTTTCCTTTCTAGCTTAAAGCCTTCTTTCTAGTTCTTCCATACCCTCAAAGGGTCTATTATGATATACTCCTAATTATCTTAAGAGTATGCTCTGTACTTGCCTCTTATGAGGATCCTGTACATCAGAAATTAGATAATTTCCATGGAATGGTCTATTGCTACGGTCCCTAGTATCTCTGTATGTGTGCGTATCTTGAGTAGCTTGTTGAATCTGTAATGGGGAATATTTGGAGTAGCTGGTAAGTCCCGCCGAGGCAAGGAGGCCGTTAGGGCAGTAATGCTACGAGAGGTATATTCCCAGAGAAAGATTCATAATAGCGAAATTGAGATTGGTTCTCTACACTATACGTTGAGATTAGTTCTCTACTATACGTGAGATACTGGGGCTCCCGGCGTGCTATGGTATCAGAGCCATGTAAAAATCTTTTCGAAAAACGGGGCATCAAGTGAGTATATCGTGTTAGATTCCTGCGAGTTGGTAAAAGAAGAGCTAGAAAACCCATCAAGCTATGGATACATCACCTGATCAGTTGATTTCAGTTTCCTCTTCTCTTTCCCTTCCTCGTCACTCAACCAGTAGAATAGAAAACCTAGTAGAGTATTCCACTATCCCTGAAAATGCTATTATAGAACAAACTGTTCCACCCTTAGTTAGTCCTTACAACATATACAGAAAAAGAGGTTCTCTTAGAGGAATCAGATCTTTGATCTCCTCCAACCGTCCCTCACAAACAAAAGAGTTTGTCCAGTCTTCCAAACTGGATAAGTGTGACCTACCATATTCCAAGAGAGAGCAGTATGTTACTCTCTCTATCCCTTCAGAGTTCATATCTTCCTGGAGACAGGAAGGATACACACACCTCCACTTCGGAGCCGTTCGTCTTGTTCTCTCCTACCAGGGAAGAAAAGGTCTTCCAGTAACCGCCAGACTGGCCTTGCTGGATACCAGATACCTGAAGTATGAGGATGCAGTCATCGGGACAGTGGTAACCACTCTCAACAGCGGAAGTGCAGTCTTGACTTACTTCCCCAATTTCGCCATGTCCTTGGGAGATGCCAATCTACCTAACGCCCTGAAAGTTCAAGTCCAGATCACTGGAGCAGAGCAAGTAGCTACAGCAGTAACAGCTACTCTACATCACCAGCTTGTCTACAGGTTGCAGAACCATGGTCTAGATCTTCAAGGATCTGGATCCCCAGACGCTCTAATGATTCTAGCAAACTCTGGATCCGATACTCCAACTATCGTCCAGGTTCCTAGACAAATTCCCAGAAAGGAGCTGGAAAGGTTAATGCCAACAGAGTGGATCACCAACTATGAGTCACTCCAACAGACTCATGAGCCTGTCAGATCTACAACCTACGAATTCCAGACGATGCCAGATGGTAGAACCAAAACCATCTTCAAGCAACCTCAAGAAGATACTCCATCTTCTTCAAGTCCAATCTTCAAACAGCTGATGATTCAGCCAGTGATACCGACAAGCAGAGAAACGTACCCAATCCTAGGGTACCTTCCAGTAAACTCCTTCTTCCCCGATGGAAAGGAGTCTTACACAGACAAAGTTGATGGCCACTTCGTATGGGATGCTGATCCATCTATGTGTGACCCTGGATGTTCTTGCGATGAAGAATCCGACTCCGATGACGATGATGAAAGTAAATCTAGTCGGAGAAGAAGACGAAGGAAAGCAAGAAAGAAAGATCTTCCTTGCAGAACCTATAAACCAGAAGAACCAGATCCAGATCCACCTTCTGTCACACAGCCCTTGTCTTGCTATGACGAAGGCCTCGCCATCCTGAAGGCAGAACAGCAACAGCAGAAACCAAAGAGCTGTAGGCAAGAAGTGCCTCCATGCCTTCCACCACCGATGATACCATGCCAACCCTGCATGATGATACATAGTTTGGGCACCAGTTTTCCACCTGCAGAAAGGAGTACAGAAAATAAGGTTGCAATCCGACCTTATGTCCAGACTACCACAGTCAACCCTGATGGAGGAACAACTTCCTCTCTGTCCCAAGGAGAAGAAGTCTTGAACTGGCAAACCACGAATGCCAGAGCTCAGAATAAGGCCTTAATTCAACTTGACTCTAAAGTTGATAAGGTTTTATCCCACGTTCAAGATACCAACCAGAAAGTGAATACCATCTCACGAGAGCTTGATCAGATGTACCACAGAGTAGTTGCCAGGATAGAGCTTCTTGATAAAGAACTCAGGCAGCTTATTTCCTTAAGAAGGATGGGTCCAGAATTCGACCAAAAAGAGAGAGAAATCAGACAACTCAAGAAGGATCTTGCTTACATGGAGCAAGACAGGAAGAGAAGTTCTACTTCTACACTTCCCTTTCTTCCTACACCCATTACATCTTCTCTCTACGACCCACCATCTTATCCTGATCCATCAAGCCAATTTTTCAAGATATCTGATATTCCTTTTGAGCCACCTCCTCCAAGGCCTAAGCCAGCAAAAGCCTCTCCTTCTTCAAAGGAGAAAAACAAAGAAAAGGTTGGGGAACATTCTTCTACACTGATGATTAGAAATCCTTCTGATCATAATATCCAACAAGAGCCTATGAGAAATGAAGATACTTCTTCAAATGATTCTAGTTCTCAATACTCTGAATCAGAAGCTTCTTCAGAAAGATCCAGTTCCCAACACAATGATTCTGAAACCTTTTCAGAACAATCCTTTTCCCAGTCCAGTGAAGATAATGTTGCAGACATCTCTCAGATGCTAATGGCTGATGATCCAAACTTTGGATTCCATCAAGATCAGCCTCCTCAAGAATATGATGAACCATTAATGGAAGAACCGCCAGAGTCCCAGAACACAGATTCTGGACCATCTAAGCCAACCAATGGCCCATGGTTCACATTTGATGATGTTCCAGTGGGAAAAAGGAAAGAAAGGTTGCAAACCTTTGCTGCATGGATCGATCTCCAAAGAATCAAAGAACCTCATCTCCCTACTGTCTTACGGGAGTTTGTGTCACGATTCACAGGAACATTACGTGAATGGTTCCAATCATTGGGAGAATACAGACAGATCCAGTATACGCAAGCAACCGCTCCCATGGCATTGTTAGCACTTCACCTTGAGTTCATAGGTGATCATACTCTCTATCAGAAGATGATCCAGCAAAGCTATTTCGCCATGAAGTGTTGTTCTCTAAACAAGTCAGATTTGGATTTCCACTTCAAGAGAATGTCAGAGCTCTATTATGCCCTCAATGGGTATAATGATCCAAATCTCAAGCACGTGTACATTGCATCTCTTCCTCAAGAGATCCAGCCTGAACTCCACAGAGCCATTGCCGCCACAAGAAGAGAAATTCCACAGCTTTCTCTTGGAGAAATCCACCAGATTGCTATTTCCACAATCGACAAACTCTGTGAGCAGCAAACAATGTTCAAGTCCTTAATGAAGAACAAATCAGTCCTGAAGAAGGCATGCAAGAAATCTCATCTTGAGATTAAATGCAAATCAAAAGAAGAATGCAATTGTTCTCATCCAACGAGCCAGAAGAAAGGACTTGCTGAAAGAAAGGTGAAAAGGAGAAAACGTCTCAGATACTTTAGACGTAAACCTTTCAGAAACAGGCGGACTGATCGATGCTTTGTTTGCAAAAAGAAAGGACATTATGCAAAGAATTGTCCTCAGAACAGGGAGAAATCAGCCAGAATGGTTTCTCATGTCCAACAAAGCACAGAAGCAAATCTCAACGATGCAGAGGTTGAATCCTTGTTCTCAGAACAAGATGAGCCAACAGAAGAAACCATCTTTGCAGTCCAAGATGATGGTTCCTCCTCCTCTGATTCTGACAATGATCAAGTTCTACCAATCTTCCAGTCAGAATGCATCACTCAAGAGATTATCCCATCTCCACATATCCAGATCCAGATACTTCCCTCGAAGTATGACAGACCAATCAAAGCAATTGGATTTATGGATACAGGAGCCATGAAGTCCATGATGAATCCAGACATCCTACCAAAGGAAGCATGGACAACTCACTACGAGTACTTCCAAGCAGCAGATGGCCAACAGTTCAAAACATCGTTGATCACAAGGAATCCTATCGGGATACAATTCTTCCCAGAGTGTACTATCTGGAAGAAGGTCATTGGAAGCAAGCTGCATGGAAAAGATCTTCTCATTGGGTTTGATCTTTATCACAGAGCTCAGAAGCTCACCATTCTCCCCAATGGAATTAAGTATAAGAGGTACTTCCTACCTTATACTACAACTCAGAAGATCTATGCACTCACAGAAGCATCCAAGGAATTCTATGATCTTGCCTCAAGACTCAAAGGATGCTGTGCTGAATCTCACTCAGAATTCTCTCATCCACATCCCTTGTGGAAGAATTCAGCATTCTTCATTCAATTACCATTCAAGAAGAATGAAGACGTCAATCCAACGAAAGCTACACATCCAGGAATGACTCCTGATGATGAAAAGCTTGCCAAAGCTGAATGTGCTCAACTGAAGCAACTTGGATTGATTGAATCCACCACATCCAATTGGGCGTGCCAGGCATTCTATGTCAACAAACGGGCTGAACAAGTCAGAGGTAAAAAGAGGCTTGTAATTGATTATAAGCCACTTAATCATTTTCTTGCAGATGATAAATTCCCAATACCTCAAGCCCAAATGCTTTTCTCACATTTGGCCCAAGCCCAAATCTACGCTAAGTTCGATCTCAAAGCAGGATTTTGGCAACTGGGTATTGATCCAAAAGATAGGTACAAAACAGCCTTCTGTATACCTAATGCCCAATACCAATGGACCGTCATGCCTTTTGGTCTCAAAACCGCTCCATCACTATTCCAAAAAGCCATGACCCAAATCTTTGAACCCATCCTGCATAGTGCCTTAGTCTACATTGACGATATTCTCCTCTTCTCTGAAAATGAGAAGACTCACAGGGCACTCCTCTCACAGTTCCATGAAATTGTCCAAAAATATGGCATCATGCTATCAGAGAAGAAGAGTCTCATTGGACAATCTTCCATCATGTTTCTTGGAATGGAATTCTTGGAAGGAAAATACAAGCCAGGTCCTCACATTGCACAGGAACTTCTCAGGTTCCCAGATGATAATCTGACTACAAAAGAAATTCAACAATTTCTTGGAATAGTCAATTATATCAAGGACTTCCTTCCACAATGCTCCAGATACACGAGTCAGCTTTCCAAGATGCTCAGAAAGAAAGCCCCCCCTTGGGGTAAGGAACAGACGGCAGCTGTCAAACATTTGAAACAAATCTGCCAAATCACTCCACCTTTAAAGATTCCTGACAAAGCTGATAACTTTTTCCAGATTTGTGTGCCTATAAAATGCAGGTTCC
Organism: Lantana camara; assembly: GCA_037501455.1. Classification (NCBI taxonomy): domain Eukaryota; kingdom Viridiplantae; phylum Streptophyta; class Magnoliopsida; order Lamiales; family Verbenaceae; genus Lantana; species Lantana camara. Next base: position 61,746,835 of record CM074856.1, read on the forward strand.
CGGAAAACCAATTCAGCAAATTTCATAGTTCCATTATCAGCAAAGAAACAGAAATGGAATCTTTCTCCACAGTCTCTCTAGGTGAAAAGCTCAAAGCTATCACCTCCTCAACTATTCATCTCTTTCAACAACAAATTGATCTTATGAGCCGAAACCTTGACCTCTCACAACTAAAGATCAAGCTTCTTCAAAAGAATCAAGTGAGTATATCGTGTTAGATTCCTGCGAGTTGGTAAAAGAAGAGCTAGAAAACCCATCAAGCTATGGATACATCACCTGATCAGTTGATTTCAGTTTCCTCTTCTCTTTCCCTTCCTCGTCACTCAACCAATAGAATAGAAAACCTAGTAGAGTATTCCACTATCCCTGAAAATGCTATTATAGAACATACTGTTCCACCCTTAGTCAGTCCTTACAACATATACAGAAAAAGAGGTTCTCTTAGAGGAATCAGATCCTTGATCTCCTCCAACCGTCCCTCACAAACAAAAGAGTTTGTCCAGTCTTCCAAACTAGATAAGTGTGATCTACAATATTCCAAGCGAGAGCAGTATGTTACTCTCTCCATCCCTTCAGAGTTCATATCTTCCTGGAGACAGGAAGGATATACACACCTCCACTTCGGAGCCGTTCGTCTTGTTCTCTCCTACCAGGGGAGAAAAGGTCTTCCAGTAACAGCCAGACTGGCCTTGCTGGATACCAGATACCTGAAGTATGAGGATGCAGTCATCGGGACAGTGGTAACCACTCTCAACAGCGGAAGTGCAGTCTTGACTTACTTCCCCAATTTCGCCATGTCCTTGGGAGATGCCAATCTACCCAACGCCCTGAAAGTTCAAGTCCAGATCACTGGAGCAGAGCAAGTAGCTACAGCAGTAACAGCTACTCTACATCACCAGCTTGTCTACAGATTGCAGAACCATGGTCTAGATCTTCAAGGATCTGGATCCCCAGACGCTCTAATGATTCTAGCAAACTCTGGATCCGATACTCCAACTATCGTCCAGGTTCCTAGACAAATTCCCAGAAAGGAGCTGGAAAGGTTAATGCCAACAGAGTGGATCACCAACTATGAGTCACTCCAACAGACTCATGAGCCTGTCAGATCTACAACCTACGAATTCCAGACGATGTCAGATGGTAGAACCAAAACCATCTTCAAGCAACCTCAAGAAGATACTCCATCTTCTTCAAGTCCAATATTCAAACAGCTGATGATTCAGCCAGTGATACCGACAAGCAGAGAAACGTACCCAATCCTAGGGTACCTTCCAGTAAACTCCTTCTTCCCCGATGGAAAGGAGTCTTACACAGACAAAGTTGATGGCCACTTCGTATAGGATGCTGATCCATCTATGTGTGACCCTGGATGTTCTTGCGATGAAGAATCCGACTCAGACGACGATGATGAAAGTGAAGCTAGTCGAAGAAGAAGACGAAGGAAAGCAAGAAAGAAAGATCTTCCTTGCAGAACCTATAAACCAGAAGAACCAGATCCAGATCCACCTTCTGTCACACAGCCCTTGTCTTGCTATGACGAAGGCCTCGCCATCCTGAAGGCAGAACAGCAACAGCAGAAACCAAAGAGCTGTAGGCAAGAAGTGCCTCCATGCCTTCCACCACCAATGATACCATGCCAACCTTGCATGATGATACACAGTTTGGACACAAGCTTTCCACCTGCAGAAAGGAGTACAGAAAATAAGGTTGCAATCCGACCTTATGTCCAGACTACCACAGTCAACCCTGATGGAGGAACAACTTCCTCTCTGTCCCAAGGAGAAGAAGTCTTGAACTGGCAAACCACGAATGCCAGAGCTCAGAATAAGGCCTTAATTCAACTTGACTCTAAAGTTGATAAGGTTTTATCCCACGTTCAAGATACCAACCAGAAAGTGAATACCATCTCACGAGAGCTTGATCAGATGTACCACAGAGTAGTTGCCAGGATAGAGCTTCTTGATAAAGAACTCAGGCAGCTTATTTCCTTAAGAAGGATGGGTCCAGAATTCAACCAAAAAGAGAGAGAAATCAGACAACTCAAGAAGGATCTTGCTTACATGGAGCAAGACAGGAAGAGAAGTTCCACTTCTACACTTCCCTTTCTTCCTACACCCATTACACCTTCTCTCTACGACCCACCATCTTATCCTGATCCTTCAAGCCAATTTTTCATGGTATCTGATATTCCTTTTGAGCCACCTCCTCCAAGGCCTAAGCCAGCAAAAGCCTCTCCTTCTTCAAAGGAGAAAAACAAAGAAAAAGTTGGGGAACATTCTTCTACATTGATGATTAGAAATCCTTCTAATCTTAATGTCCAACAAGAGCCTACGAGAAATGAAGATACTTCTTCAAATGATTCTAGTTCACAATACTCTGAATCAGAAGCTTCTTCAGAAAGATCCAGTTCCCAACACAATGATTCTGAAATCTCTTCAGAACAATCCTTTTCCCAGTCCAGTGAAGATAATGTTGCAGACATCTCTCAGATGCTTATGGCTGATGATCCAGACTTTGGATTCCATCAAGATCAGCCTCCACAAGAATATGATGAACCATTAATGGAAGAACCGCCAGAGTTCCAGAACACAGATTCTGGACCATCTAAGCCAACCAATGGCCCATGGTTCACATTTGATGATGTTCCAGTGGGAAAAAGGAAAGAAAGGTTACAAACCTTTGCAGCATGGATCGATCTCCAAAGAATCAAAGAACCTCATCTCCCTACTGTCTTAAGGGAGTTTGTGTCAAGATTCACAGGAACATTACGAGAATGGTTCCAATCATTGGGAGAATACAGACAGATCCAGTATACGCAAGCAACCGCTCCCATGGCATTGTTAGCACTTCACCTTGAGTTCATAGGTGATCATACTCTCTATCAGAAGATGATCCAGCAAAGCTATTTCGCCATGAAGTGTTGTTCTCTGAACAAATCAGATTTGGATTTCCACTTCAAAAGAATGTCAGAGCTGTATTATGCCCTCAATGGGTATAATGATCCAAATCTCAAGCACGTATACATTGCATCTCTTCCTCAAGAGATCCAGCCTGAACTCCACAGAGCCATTGCCGCCACTAGAAGAGAAATCCCACAGCTTTCTCTTGGAGAAATCCACCAGATTGCTAATTCCACAATAGACAAACTCTGTGAGCAGCAAACAATGTTCAAGTCCTTAATGAAGAACAAATCAGTCCTGAAGAAAGCATGCAAGAAATCTCATCTTGAGATTAAATGCAAATCCAAAGAAGAATGCAATTGTTCTCATCCAAAGAGCCAGAAAAAAGGACTTGCTGAAAGAAAGGTGAAAAGGAGAAAACGTCTCAGATACTTTAGACGTAAACCTTTCAGAAACAGGCGGACTGATCGATGCTTTGTTTGCAAAAAGAAAGGACACTTTGCAAAAGATTGTCCTCAGAACCGGGAGAAATCAGCCAGAATGGTTTCTCATGTCCAACAAAGCACAGAAGCAAATCTCAAAGATGCAGAGGTTAAATCCTTGTTCTCAGAACAAGATGAGCAAACAGAAGAAACCATCTTCGCAATTCAAGATGATGGTTCCTCCTCCTCTTATTCTGACAATGATCAAGTTCTACCAATCCTTCAGTCAGAATGCATCACTCAAGAGATTATCCCGTCTCCACATATCCAGATCCAGATACTTCCCTCGAAGTATGACAGACCAATCAAAGCAATTGGATTTATGGATACAGGAGCCATGAAGTCCATGATGAATCCAGACATCCTACCAAAGGAAGCATGGACAACTCACTACGAGTACTTCCAAGCAGCAGATGGCCAACAGTTCAAAACATCGTTGATCACAAGGTATCCTATCGGGATACAATTCTTCCCAGAGTGTACTATCTGGATGAAGGTCATTGGAAGCAAGCTGCATGGAAAAGATCTTCTCATTGGGTTTGATCTTTATCACAGAGCTCAGAAGCTCACCATCCTCCCCAATGGAATTCAGTATAAGAGGTACTTCCTACCTTATATTACAACTCAGAAGATCTATGCACTCACAGAAGCATCCAAGAAATTCTATGATCTTGCCTCAAGACTCAAAGGATGCTGTGCTGAATCTCACTCAGAATTCTCTCATCCACATCCCTTGTGGAAGAATTCAGCATTCTTCATTCAATTACCATTCAAGAAGAATGAAGACATCAATCCAACGAAAGCTACACATCCAGGAATGACTCCTGATGATGAAAAGCTTGCAAAAGCTGAATGTTCTGAACTGCAGAAACTCGGATTGATTGAATCCACCACATCCAATTGGGCGTGCCAGGCATTCTATGTCAACAAACGGGCTGAACAAGTCAGAGGTAAAAAGAGGCTTGTAATTGACTATAAGCCACTCAATCATTTCCTTGCAGATGATAAATTCCCAATACCTCAAGCCCAAATGCTTTTCTCACATTTGGCCCAAGCCCAAATCTACTCTAAGTTTGATCTCAAAGCAGGATTTTGGCAACTGGGTATTAATCCAAAAGATAGGTATAAAACAGCCTTCTGTATACCTAATGCCCAATACCAATGGACTGTCATGCCTTTTGGTCTCAAAACCGCTCCATCACTATTCCAAAAAGCCATGACCCAAATCTTTGAACCCATCCTGCATAGTGCCTTAGTCTACATTGACGATATTCTCCTCTTCTCTGAAAATGAGAAGACTCACAGGGCACTCCTCTCACAGTTCCATGAAATTGTCCAAAAATATGGCATCATGCTATCAGAGAAGAAGAGTCTCATTGGACAATCTTCCATCATGTTTCTTGGAATGGAATTCTTGGAAGGAAAATACAAGCCAGGTCCTCACATTGCACAGGAACTTCTCAGGTTCCCAGAAGATAATCTGACTACAAAAGAAATTCAACAATTTCTTGGAATAGTCAATTATATCAAGGACTTCCTTCCACAATGCTCCAGATACACGAGTCAACTTTCCAAGATGCTCAGAAAGAAAGCCCCCCCTTGGGGTAAGGAACAGACGGCAGCTGTCAAACATTTGAAGCAAATCTGCCAAATCACTCCACCTTTAAAGATTCCTGACAAAGCTGATAACTTTTTCCAGATTTGTGTGTCTATAAAATGCAGGTTCCCGGAAAACCAATTCAGCAAATCTTTTAGCCCAAAAATCAGCAAGAAAGCAAGAATGGAATCCACTCCTATTCAGTCTCATCACAGTGTTGGGCTCGATAATCTCTCTTCCTCAACAGTTCAGTTTTGGAAGCACAATGCTGAGGTCTTATCCAGAGATCTTGATCTTGCCAACATAAAGATCAGGATACTTCAAAGGAAAGTTCAACGACTTGAAGCAGAAAAGAAAACAATTCTTTTCGGAAAAAGACTTGAAAGACTATTCTTTTCAAATACTGAGAAGAATAACTTTCTCAATGGTCTGCCACAGGAGCTTCGGCAACATATCCTCAACTTATCAGATCAGAAAATCTATGATCATATCATGGATTTACAAGAGGATATCTTCCAGAGAAAAAGAGCTGAGATTCTCCAGCAACTTATGAACAACATTCATACAGACACTGGAATAAGATGTTTCCAACCTCCTACTGAACCTCTCCAGGCTATCATTGACCTGCATAAAATTCTAGATATGAATTTTGCTGCAGACCTTTATCACAATGGATTGGTCAAAGGTTTTTATCTACCATTTTATTGCAATGAAGCAGTCTTCCCCATACCAGATTTCTTTGGTATAACTGTTATGACTGCTATCCAAGCATTCAGAAGAGGGAAAGGCATATTTATTTCTATCATCAGTGCTTTCCCACAACAAAGACATGGTAGATTCCAACCATGTAGAAGGCATCTACTTCTACATCACAGGAGTCCTCTGTATTTTATTCTTGAAGATCCCTACTTCAATCCCATTGCTTTCCGACCAGAGGACATCAAGAAATGTACTTCAATAAAAGAGCAGACACCAGATCATCTTGCTCTATTTGATAAAACTCAGACTACTTATGTCTGGGTTGAGTATTGCCAAGCCAAGTACATGAGAAACATCCACAGAGTCTACTCAGGAGGGATAGGAGATCCTCAAACCAGTTTCCCATCAGCAGAACTCAACTTTACTGACGATAATGGGAACACCTTATGACAAAGACTTAAAGATAAAAAGATATAAAGAGATTCTTATCTCTTTAACCACTTTAGTCCTTGTCATGCCTTAAAAGTCTTTGTAGGTTCCACCATGAAGACTTTTGTATCTTTACTTTATGCTGTGTCGGCCATTGTTTAGGCCTGCTTTATTGAGTGATTGTTGAGTCAGGGCCAGTTGTCTTTAGCCCTTGCTTTTTGTTAGTGGTCTGCGCACCACTTACCTTTGTCGGCCAGTATGTTTTGGCCTTTAGTGTGCATTATTGCACTTAGTGGAGGAAAAGAATCTCAATTATATGAGGCGATGGGGCCCAGAAGTGTACCCGCCATATAATTTGAGTTTTAATTCCGCGTCTGAAGTCCGGAAGTTTGCCTATAAAAGGGAGGCTTCGGAGTTCATTCTTCTCAGACTAGGTTTGGGTTTCAGTCTAAGTCTAAGTTTGAGTCACTTGTAAAGAGTTTGGAAATAAAATCAAGTTTCTTATCTTTGATGTTTTCCTTTCTAGCTTAAAGCCTTCTTTCTAGTTCTTCCATACCCTCAAAGGGTCTATTATGATATACTCCTAATTATCTTAAGAGTATGCTCTGTACTTGCCTCTTATGAGGATCCTGTACATCAGAAATTAGATAATTTCCATGGAATGGTCTATTGCTACGGTCCCTAGTATCTCTGTATGTGTGCGTATCTTGAGTAGCTTGTTGAATCTGTAATGGGGAATATTTGGAGTAGCTGGTAAGTCCCGCCGAGGCAAGGAGGCCGTTAGGGCAGTAATGCTACGAGAGGTATATTCCCAGAAAAAGATTCATAATAGCGAAATTGAGATTGGTTCTCTACACTATACGTTGAGATTAGTTCTCTACTATACGTGATAGTAGAGAACTAATCTCAACGTATAGTGTAGAGAACCAATCTCAATTTCGCTATTATGAATCTTTTTCTGGGAATATACCTCTCGTAGCATTACTGCCCTAACGGCCTCCTTGCCTCGGCGGGACTTACCAGCTACTCCAAATATTCCCCATTACAGATTCAACAAGCTACTCAAGATACGCACACATACAGAGATACTAGGGACCGTAGCAATAGACCATTCCATGGAAATTATCTAATTTCTGATGTACAGGATCCTCATAAGAGGCAAGTACAGAGCATACTCTTAAGATAATTAGGAGTATATCATAATAGACCCTTTGAGGGTATGGAAGAACTAGAAAGAAGGCTTTAAGCTAGAAAGGAAAACATCAAAGATAAGAAACTTGATTTTATTTCCAAACTCTTTACAAGTGACTCAAACTTAGACTTAGACTGAAACCCAAACCTAGTCTGAGAAGAATGAACTCCGAAGCCTCCCTTTTATAGGCAAACTTCCGGACTTCAGACGCGGAATTAAAACTCAAATTATATGGCGGGTACACTTCTGGGCCCCATCGCCTCATATAATTGAGATTCTTTTCCTCCACTAAGTGCAATAATGCACACTAAAGGCCAAAACATACTGGCCGACAAAGGTAAGTGGTGCGCAGACCACTAACAAAAAGCAAGGGCTAAAGACAACTGGCCCTGACTCAGCAATCACTCAATAAAGCAGGCCTAAACAATGGCCGACACAGCATAAAGTAAAGATACAAAAGTCTTCATGGTGGAACCTACAAAGACTTTTAAGGCTAAAGATGACTTAAAGATATTAAAGAGATAAGATTCTCTTTATGTCATTTTCTTCTTTAGTCATTTTCATTATTTGCAGCAAGCTTCCTCAATATTTTTATTAGAGTGAATTCCATTCTTCATCAGGAGGATAACTAGCTCTTGGATCCCCGATCTTATTGGCAAAGATATGATGGATGCTTCTCATATACATGTCTTGGCAGTGCTCAACCCAAACATAAGTAGTCTGAGTTTTGTCGAACAAGGCCATATGTTCTGGTGCAAGCTCCTGTGCTGAAATGCATTTTTTGATTTTATCAATCCCAAAACTGTAGGGGTTGATGTTTGGACTTTCAAAATCGAAATACATTGGCTTCTTATGACTTAGGAGCAAATGTCTTTTGCATGGTTGGTGCATCCCATTATGCTGCTGAGGGAAGTTGCTGAGGACAGAGATGAATACAGGCAATCCTCTTTGGAAGGATTGGATTGCTGCAATAGTAGTCGGACCAAAGAACTCGGGTATTGGGAAGACTACTTTATTCTGGTAGAACGGAAGGGAGAATCCCTTGACTAACCCATTGTGGTAGAGATCTGCAATGAAATCCAAGTCGTGAACCATATGGAGGTCAATGATAACCCTTAATGGTTCATTTTGTGGTTGGAAACACTTAAGCCCTGTGGGAATATGGATATCATCCATGATTAGATTGAGTGTTTCAACTTTCTTTCTGTGGAAGATGTATTCCTGCAATTCCATGATATTATCATAGAATTTTTGATCAGAAATACTGAGAATTTTCTGCTGGATCTCAGGAGGGAGACCTGTAAGGAAATTCTTTCTCTCATGGTAGAGAAATAGTTTTTCCCGACGGTAACCAAGAAGAATTAATCTTCTTTCTTCTTCCAGCTTCTGAACCTTCCTTTGAAGAAGCTTGATCTTAAGAGATGAGAGGTCAAGATTTTGGCTCATAAGATCAATCTGTTGTTGAAGGAGATGAATAGTGGAGGAGGTGATGGCTTTGAGCTTTTCACCTAAAGAGACTGTGGAGAAAGATTCCATCTCTGTTTTCTTGCTGACCTTTGAACTATGAGATTTGCTGAATTGGTTTTCCGGGAACCTGCATTTTATAGACACACAAATCTGGAAAAAGTTATCAGCTTTGTCAGGAATCTTTAAAGGTGGAGTGATTTGGCAGATTTGTTTCAAGTGCTTGACAGCTGCCCTCTGTTCCTTACCCCAAGGGGGGGCTTTCTTTCTGAGCATCTTGGAAAGCTGACTCGTGTATCTGGAGCATTGTGGAAGAAAGTCCTTGATATAATTGACTATTCCAAGAAATTGTTGAATTTCTTTTGTAGTCAGATTATCTTCTGGGAACCTGAGAAGTTCCTGTGCAATGTGAGGACCTGGCTTGTATTTTCCTTCCAGAAATTCCATTCCAAGAAACATGATGGAAAATTGTCCAATGAGACTCTTTTTCTCTGATAGCATGATGCCATATTTTTGGACAATTTCATGGAACTGTGAGAGGAGTGCCCTGTGAGTTTTCTCATTTTCAGAGAAGAGGAGAATGTCGTCAATGTAGACTAAGGCACTATGCAGGATGGGTTCAAAGATTTGGGTCATGGCTTTTTGGAATAGTGATGGAGCGGTTTTGAGACCAAAAGGCATGACGGTCCATTGGTATTGGGCATTAGGTATACAGAAGGCTGTTTTGTACCAATCTTTTGGATCAATACCCAGTTGCCAAAATCCTGCTTTGAGATCAAAGTTAGAGTAGATTTGGGCTTGGGCCAAATGTGAGAAAAGCATTTGGGCTTGAGGTATTGGGAATTTATCATCTGCAAGGAAATGATTGAGTGGCTTATAATCAATTACAAGCCTCTTTTTACCTCTGACTTGTTCAGCCCGTTTGTTGACATAGAATGCCTGGCACGCCCAATTGGATGTGGTGGATTCAATCAATCCAAGTTTCTTCAGTTGAGCACATTCAGCTTTTGCAAGCTTTTCATCATCAGGAGTCATTCCTGGATGTGTAGCTTTCGTTGGATTGACATCTTCATTCTTCTTGAATGGTAATTGAATGAAGAATGCAGAATTCTTCCACAACGGATGTGGATGAGAGAATTCTGAGTGGGATTCAGCACAGCATCCTTTGAGTTTTGAGGCAAGATCATAGAATTCCTTGGATGCTTCTGTGAGTGCATAGATCTTCTGAGTTGTAGTATAAGGTAGGAAGTACCTCTTATACTTAATTCCATTGGGGAGGATGGTGAGCTTCTGAGCTCTGTGATAAAGATCAAACCCAATGAGAAGATCTTTTCCATGCAGCTTGCTTCCAATGACCTTCATCCAGATAGTACACTCTGGGAAGGATTGTATCCCGATAGGATACTTTGTAATCAACGATGTTTTGAACTGTTGGCCATCTGCTGCTTGGAAGTACTCGTAGTGAGTTGTCCATGCTTCCTTTGGTAGGATGTCTGGATTCATCATGGACTTCATGGCTCCTGTATCCATAAATCCAATTGCTTTGATTGGTCTGTCATACTTCGAGGGAAGTATCTGGATCTGGATATGTGGAGATGGGATAATCTCTTGAGTGATGCATTCTGACTGGAAGATTGGTAGAACTTGATCATTGTCAGAATCAGAGGAGGAGGAACCATCATCTTGGACTGCAAAGATGGTTTCTTCTGTTGGCTCATCTTGTTCTGAGAACAAGGATTCAACCTCTGCATCGTTGAGATTTGCTTCTGTGCTTTGTTGGACATGAGAAACCATTCTGGCTGATTTCTCCCTGTTCTGAGGACAATTCTTTGCATAATGTCCTTTCTTTTTGCAAACAAAGCATCGATCAGTCCGCCTGTTTCTGAAAGGTTTACGTCTAAAGTATCTGAGACGTTTTCTCCTTTTCACCTTTCTTTCAGCAAGTCCTTTCTTCTGGCTCGTTGGATGAGAACAATTGCATTCTTCTTTTGATTTGCATTTAATCTCAAGATGAGATTTCTTGCATGCCTTCTTCAGGACTGATTTGTTCTTCATTAAGGACTTGAACATTGTTTGCTGCTCACAGAGTTTGTCGATTGTGGAAATAGCAATCTGGTGGATTTCTCCAAGAGAAAGCTGTGGAATTTCTCTTCTTGTGGCGGCAATGGCTCTGTGGAGTTCAGGCTGGATCTCTTGAGGAAGAGATGCAATGTACACGTGCTTGAGATTTGGATCATTATACCCATTGAGGGCATAATAGAGCTCTGACATTCTCTTGAAGTGGAAATCCAAATCTGACTTGTTTAGAGAACAACACTTCATGGCGAAATAGCTTTGCTGGATCATCTTCTGATAGAGAGTATGATCACCTATGAACTCAAGGTGAAGTGCTAACAATGCCATGGGAGCGGTTGCTTGCGTATACTGGATCTGTCTGTATTCTCCCAATGATTGGAACTATTCACGTAATGTTCCTGTGAATCGTGACACAAACTCCCGTAAGACAGTAGGGAGATGAGGTTCTTTGATTCTTTGGAGATCGATCCATGCAGCAAAGGTTTGCAACCTTTCTTTCCTTTTTCCCACTGGAACATCATCAAATGTGAACCATGGGCCATTGGTTGGCTTAGATGGTCCAGAATCTGTGTTCTGGAACTCTGGCGGTTCTTCCATTAATGGTTCATCATATTCTTGTGGAGGCTGATCTTGATGGAATCCAAAGTCTGGATCATCAGCCATAAGCATCTGAGAGATGTCTGCAACATTATCTTCACTGGACTGGGAAAAGGATTGTTCGGAAGAGATTTCAGAATCATTGTGTTGGGAACTGGATCTTTCTGAAGAAGCTTCTGATTCAGAGTATTGTGAACTAGAATCATTTGAAGAAGTATCTTCATTTCTCGTAGGCTTGTTGGACATTAAGATTAGAAGGATTTCTAATCATCAATGTAGAAGAATGTTCCCCAACTTTTTCTTTGTTTTTCTCCTTTGAAGAAGGAGAGGCTTTTGCTGGCTTAGGCCTTGGAGGAGGTGGCTCAAAAGGAATATCAGATACCATGAAAAATTGGCTTGAAGGATCAGGATAAGATGGTGGGTCGTAGAGAGAAGGTGTAATGGGTGTAGGAAGAAAGGGAAGTGTAGAAGTGGAACTTCTCTTCCTGTCTTGCTCCATGTAAGCAAGATCCTTCTTAAGGAAATAAGTTGCCTGAGTTCTTTATCAAGAAGCTCTATCCTGGCAACTACTCTGTGGTACATCTGATCAAGCTCTCGTGAGATGGTATTCACTTTCTGGTTGGTATCTTGAACGTGGGATAAAACCTTATCAACTTTAGAGTCAAGTTGAATTAAGGCCTTATTCTGAGCTCTGGCATTCGTGGTTTGCCAGTTCAAGACTTCTTCTCCTTGGGACAGAGAGGAAGTTGTTCCTCCATCAGGGTTGACTGTGGTAGTCTGGACATAAGGTCGGATTGCAACCTTATTTTCTGTACTCCTTTCTGCAGGTGGAAAACTGGTGCCCAAACTATGTATCATCATGCAGGGTTGGAATGGTATCATCGGTGGTGGAAGGCATGGAGGCACTTCTTGCCTACAACTCTTTGGTTTCTGCTGTTGCTGTTCTGCCTTCAGGATGGCGAGGCCTTCGTCATAGCAAGACAAGGGCTGTGTGACAGAAGGTGGATCTGGATCTGGTTCTTCTGGTTTATAGGTTCTGCAAGGAAGATCTTTCTTTCTTGCTTTCCTTCGTCTTCTTCTCCGACTAGATTTACTTTCATCATCGTCATCGGAGTCGGATTCTTCATCGCAAGAACATCCAGGGTCACACATAGATGGATCAACATCCCATACGAAGTGGCCATCAACTTTGTCTGTGTAAGACTCCTTTCCATCGGGGAAGAAGGAGTTTACTGGAAGGTACCCTAGGATTGGGTACGTTTCTCTGCTTGTCGGTATCACTGGCTGAATCATCAGCTGTTTGAAGATTGGACTTGAAGAAGATGGAGTATCTTCTTGAGGTTGCTTGAAGATGGTTTTGGTTCTACCATCTGGCATCGTCTGGAATTCGTAGGTTGTAGATCTGACAGGCTCTGATACCATAGCACGCCGGGAGCCCCAGTATCTCACGTATAGTAGAGAACTAATCTCAACGTATAGTGTAGAGAACCAATCTCAATTTCGCTATTATGAATCTTTCTCTGGGAATATACCTCTCGTAGCATTACTGCCCTAACGGCCTCCTTGCCTCGGCGGGACTTACCAGCTACTCCAAATATTCCCCATTACAGATTCAACAAGCTACTCAAGATACGCACACATACAGAGATACTAGGGACCATAGCAATAGACCATTCCATGGAAATTATCTAATTTCTGATGTACAGGATCCTCATAAGAGGCAAGTACAGAGCATACTCTTAAGATAATTAGGAGTATATCATAATAGACCCTTTGAGGGTATGGAAGAACTAGAAAGAAGGCTTTAAGCTAGAAAGGAAAACATCAAAGATAAGAAACTTGATTTTATTTCCAAACTCTTTACAAGTGACTCAAACTTAGACTTAGACTGAAACCCAAACCTAGTCTGAGTAAAATGAACTCCGAAGCCTCCCTTTTATAGGCAAACTTCCGGACTTCAGACGCGGAATTAAAACTCAAATTATATGGCGGGTACACTTCTGGGCCCCATCGCCTCATATAATTGAGATTCTTTTCCTCCACTAAGTGCAATAATGCACACTAAAGGCCAAAACATACTGGCCGACAAAGGAAAATGGTGCGCAGACCACTAACAAAAAGCAAGGGCTAAAGACAACTGGCCCTGACTCAGCAATCACTTAACAGCACGCAATAAAGCAGGCCTAAACAATGGCCGACACAGCATAAAGTAAAGATACAAAAGTCTTCATGGCGGGACCTACAAAGACTTTTAAGGCTGAAGATGACTTAAAGATATTAAAGAGATAAGATTCTCTTTATGTCCTTTTCTTCTTTAGTCATTTTCATTATTTGCAGCAAGCTTCCATTCTTCATCAGGAAGATAACTAGCTCTTGGATCCCCGATCTCATTGACAAAGATATGATGGATGCTTCTCATGTACATATCTTGGCAATGCTCAACCCAAACATGAGTAGTCTGAGTTTTGTCGAACAAGGCCATATGTTCTGGTGCAAGCTCCTGTGCTGAAATGCATTTTTTGATTTTATCAATCCCAAAACTGTAGGGGTTGATGTTTGAACTTTCAAAATCAAAATACATTGGCTTCTTATGACTTAGGAGCAAATGTCTTTTGCATGGTTGGTGCATCCCATTATGCTGCTGAGGGAAGTTACTTAATACTGAGATGAATACAGGCAATCCTCTACGGAAAGATTGGATTGCTGTAATAGTAGTCGGACCAAAGAACTCGGGTATTGGGAAGACTACTTTATTCTGATAGAACGGAAGGGAGAATCCCTTGACTAACCCATTGTGGTAGAGATCTGCAATGAAATCCAAGTCGTGAACCATATGGAGGTCAATGATAACCCTTAATGGTTCATTTTGTGGTTGGAAACACTTAAGCCCTGAGGGAATTTGGATTTCATCCATGATTAGATTGAGTGTTTCAACTCTCTTTCTGTGGAAGATGTATTCCTGCAATTCCATGATATTATCATAGAATTTTTTATCAGAAATACTGAGAATTTTCTGCTGGATCTCAGGAGGGAGACCTGTAAGGAAATTCTTTTTCTCATGGTAGAGAAATAGTTTTTCCCGACGGTAACCAAGAAGAATAATTTTTCTTTCTTCTTCCAGCTTCTGAATCTTCTTTTGAAGAAGCTTGATCTTTAGTTGTGAGAGGTCAAGGTTTCGGCTCATAAGATCAATTTGTTGTTGAAGGAGATGAATAGTTGAGGAGGTGATAGCTTTGAGCTTTTCACCTAGAGAGACTGTGGAGAAAGATTCCATTTCTGTTTCTTTGCTGATAATGGAACTATGAAATTTGCTGAATTGGTTTTCCGGGAACCTGCATTTTATAGGCACACAAATCTGGAAAAAGTTATCAGCTTTGTCAGGAATCTTTAAAGGTGGAGTGATTTGGCAGATTTGTTTCAAATGTTTGACAGCTGCCGTCTGTTCCTTACCCCAAGGGGGGGCTTTCTTTCTGAGCATCTTGGAAAGCTGACTCGTGTATCTGGAGCATTGTGGAAGGAAGTCCTTGATATAATTGACTATTCCAAGAAATTGTTGAATTTCTTTTGTAGTCAGATTATCATCTGGGAACCTGAGAAGTTCCTGTGCAATGTGAGGACCTGGCTTGTATTTTCCTTCCAAGAATTCCATTCCAAGAAACATGATGGAAGATTGTCCAATGAGACTCTTCTTCTCTGATAGCATGATGCCATATTTTTGGACAATTTCATGGAACTGTGAGAGGAGTGCCCTGTGAGTCTTCTCATTTTCAGAGAAGAGGAGAATATCGTCAATGTAGACTAAGGCACTATGCAGGATGGGTTCAAAGATTTGGGTCATGGCTTTTTGGAATAGTGATGGAGCGGTTTTGAGACCAAAAGGCATGACGGTCCATTGGTATTGGGCATTAGGTATACAGAAGGCTGTTTTGTACCTATCTTTTGGATCAATACCCAGTTGCCAAAATCCTGCTTTGAGATCGAACTTAGAGTAGATTTGGGCTTGGGCCAAATGTGAGAAAAGCATTTGGGCTTGAGGTATTGGGAATTTATCATCTGCAAGAAAATGATTAAGTGGCTTATAATCAATTACAAGCCTCTTTTTACCTCTGACTTGTTCAGCCCGTTTGTTGACATAGAATGCCTGGCACGCCCAATTGGATGTGGTGGATTCAATCAATCCAAGTTGCTTCAGTTGAGCACATTCAGCTTTGGCAAGCTTTTCATCATCAGGAGTCATTCCTGGATGTGTAGCTTTCGTTGGATTGACGTCTTCATTCTTCTTGAATGGTAATTGAATGAAGAATGCTGAATTCTTCCACAAGGGATGTGGATGAGAGAATTCTGAGTGAGATTCAGCACAGCATCCTTTGAGTCTTGAGGCAAGATCATAGAATTCCTTGGATGCTTCTGTGAGTGCATAGATCTTCTGAGTTGTAGTATAAGGTAGGAAGTACCTCTTATACTTAATTCCATTGGGGAGAATGGTGAGCTTCTGAGCTCTGTGATAAAGATCAAACCCAATGAGAAGATCTTTTCCATGCAGCTTGCTTCCAATGACCTTCTTCCAGATAGTACACTCTGGGAAGAATTGTATCCCGATAGGATTCCTTGTGATCAACGATGTTTTGAACTGTTGGCCATCTGCTGCTTGGAAGTACTCGTAGTGAGTTGTCCATGCTTCCTTTGGTAGGATGTCTGGATTCATCATGGATTTCATGGCTCCTGTATCCATAAATCCAATTGCTTTGATTGGTCTGTCATACTTCGAGGGAAGTATCTGGATCTGGATATGTGGAGACGGGATAATCTCTTGAGTGATGCATTCTGACTGGAAGATTGGTAGAACTTGATCATTGTCAGAATCAGAGGAGGAGGAACCATCATCTTGGACTGCAAAGATGGTTTCTTCTGTTGGCTCATCTTGTTCTGAGAACAAGGATTCAACCTCTGCATCGTTGAGATTTGCTTCTGTGCTTTGTTGGACATGAGAAACCATTTTGGCTGATTTCTCCCTGTTCTGAGGATAATTCTTTGCATAATGTCCTTTCTTTTTGCAAACAAAGCATCGATCAGTCCGCCTGTTTCTGAAAGGTTTACGTCTAAAGTATCTGAGACGTTTTCTCCTTTTCACCTTTCTTTCAGCAAGTCCTTTCTTCTGGCTCGTTGGATGAGAACAATTGCATTCTTCTTTTGATTTGCATTTAATCTCAAGATGAGATTTCTTGCATGCCTTCTTCAGGACTGATTTGTTCTTCATTAAGGACTTGAACATTGTTTGCTGCTCACAGAGTTTGTCGATTGTGGAAATAGCAATCTGGTGGATTTCTCCAAGAGAAAGCTATGGAATTTCTCTTCTTGTGGCGGCAATGGCTCTGTGGAGTTCAGGCTGGATCTCTTGAGGAAGAGATGCAATGTACACGTGCTTGAGATTTGGATCATTATACCCATTGAGGGCATAATAGAGCTCTGACATTCTCTTGAAGTGGAAATCCAAATCTGACTTGTTTAGAGAACAACACTTCATGGCGAAATAGCTTTGCTGGATCATCTTCTGATAGAGAGTATGATCACCTATGAACTCAAGGTGAAGTGCTAACAATGCCATGGGAGCGGTTGCTTGCGTATACTGGATCTGTCTGTATTCTCCCAATGATTGGAACCATTCACGTAATGTTCCTGTGAATCGTGACACAAACTCCCGTAAGACAGTAGGGAGATGAGGTTCTTTGATTCTTTGGAGATCGATCCATGCAGCAAAGGTTTGCAACCTTTCTTTCCTTTTTCCCACTGGAACATCATCAAATGTGAACCATGGGCCATTGGTTGGCTTAGATGGTCCAGAATCTGTGTTCTGGGACTCTGGCGGTTCTTCCATTAATGGTTCATCATATTCTTGAGGAGGCTGATCTTGATGGAATCCAAAGTTTGGATCATCAGCCATTAGCATCTGAGAGATGTCTGCAACATTATCTTCACTGGACTGGGAAAAGGATTGTTCTGAAAAGGTTTCAGAATCATTGTGTTGGGAACTGGATCTTTCTGAAGAAGCTTCTGATTCAGAGTATTGAGAACTAGAATCATTTGAAGAAGTATCTTCATTTCTCATAGGCTCTTGTTGGATATTATGATCAGAAGGATTTCTAATCATCAGTGTAGAAGAATGTTCCCCAACTTTTTCTTTGTTTTTCTCCTTTGAAGAAGGAGAGGCTTTTGCTGGCTTAGGCCTTGGAGGAGGTGGCTCAAAAGGAATATCAGATACCATGAAAAATTGGCTTGAAGGATCAGGATAAGATGGTGGGTCGTAGAGAGAAGGTGTAATGGGTGTAGGAAGAAAGGGAAGTGTAGAAGTGGAACTTCTCTTCCTGTCTTGCTCCATGTAAGCAAGATCCTTCTTGAGTTGTCTGATTTCTCTCTCTTTTTGGTCGAATTCTGGACCCATCCTTCTTAAGGAAATAAGCTGCCTGAGTTCTTTATCAAGAAGCTCTATCCTGGCAACTACTCTGTGGTACATCTGATCAAGCTCTCGTGAGATGGTATTCACTTTCTGGTTGGTATCTTGAACGTGGGATAAAACCTTATCAAGCATCCTTTGCAAAGAAAATTCTCTCGCATTCCAGTTCTTAGAGCATCTTCAACCTCTTCTCCAGTTTTCTTCAGAAACTTTCAAGGTAAATTTCCAGTGTAGTTTTCTAACCTTGCTGACCGTAGATTTGGACTTTAGAATTTCGTAATCCTTAGATTTTCGCCTTTCTGAACCTTAATCCCCTTCCAAGAAAAACTTCCAAATCCCAGTTTCCGCCATGGCCGACCAACACATTGAGGAATTTGCCCGTGAAATCCAAGAGATGGCCACCGAAAGTTCTTCTTCCCACGATTCCCCCAGAGATGAAGAGTTGGGGGAGGCGGTGATGGCTACAGAGGACAGAAACCCTAGCGGAACGGATCCTCTTTTTGAGGAGATGGATCTGGTTATGGAGGCAGAACGACAAGGGTCTGTTCTCCCCATAACCCAAAGTGCCACACATCCCCACCGCCACACCGTGACCGTGGCCGTCGCAAACCCGCTTCCAGTGGCAGAAGCCATGTCCGGGCCTTCAATCAGAGCCCGTGATAAGGGGAAAGGAAAGAAATCCCAAAAATCCAAAGGGCCCAATGAGGGTGAAGGGTCAGGCTATCAGGCCACCGAGCGCACGCTTGATGAGACTCCCAGTACCGTCACCGTGGGAGATGTGAAAACAATGATGGCACCCATCTACTGGGACGAGCGGTATACTTGGAGAATCCCACAAAGCCACGAGCGTGCGAATAACCCGCCTCCTGGGGAGATGGCAGTG
The DNA here is from genome assembly GCA_037501455.1 of Lantana camara. Taxonomy (NCBI): domain Eukaryota; kingdom Viridiplantae; phylum Streptophyta; class Magnoliopsida; order Lamiales; family Verbenaceae; genus Lantana; species Lantana camara. The sequence continues at coordinate 61,765,605 of CM074856.1, forward strand.
TACGTGGATTCCGTGCGCTCGGGAGGCCTGAGGTTCCCCATCTCAGTCTCAATGGCCCATTTGCTGAATGACCTGGGCCTGTGTCCGTCCCAGATAGTGCCCAACGGCTTGGCCCTCCTGACCTGTTTCACAATTCTGATGAGGACCATGGGTTACGAGCCCTATTTGCGGAATTTCAACGCCCTTTTCCAAGTGGTCAGCTCATCCCGCTCATCCCCAGAGGCCGGCTTCTACTATGTCCAGGCGAAAGCACATATGAAGCTGATTAACTCGCCCTCGAGCACTTATGGCATTGACTGGAAAGAGAAGTTCATCTTTGTCAGGGCTCCAGCAGAAGAGGGCTTTGGGGTGATCACGGAATGGGGCTCGTATTCAAAGAGCCGTTTGCCACCCTCACTCCCCAGAGATTGGGCGAAAAACTTGGCAACAACCCTAAGGGACGAGGGTCACCTTATACAAGCGAAGGACTGGATAGATGATGCAGAACTCATGTTCTTGTGTGGTCTTTCCAACGACCCTTACTTCCTTGACAACCCTCCGGCTCGTGACATAGAGAGAGACGGTTAGATCTTTAGGGCACTAACTTTAGATAGGAATAAAAACTAACTGCTTCTTTGTACTTGTAACTTGCACTTAACAATTCTGGTCCCCAGATTTATAACCCTTGTATTTCCCTTTTTGCAGGAGCTGCTATTATAGAAATGGCCGGAGGAATTAGACAAGCGGCTCGTTTCGCCCACGCCAACAGAAACCAATCCCAACAAGGGGAACAACAGCGTGAGCAACACCGTCCTCGCAACAGGGACGCTCGTAGTGGCAATCAGGGCGCCAGTTCGAGCGCCAATCGTAGTGAGGTTCCGCCACCCCGTGGCCGAGGTGAGCGTAGACTGGTCCCCAGAGAGACCAGGGGGCAGTCCTCTTCAGAAAGAGCGGGTGATGCTCAACCCCCCATCCCCGCAGAACAGACGAGGCCAGTGACCACTCTGGCAATAACTGAGGCTCTCCCGAGCGCGAGCGCAAGCAGGCCTTCCCGCAAGAGGAAGAGGATGCCCGATTCCGTGGCAATCCAGGGCAAGGGGAAGCAAGTGGTTGAGGGCCCCAGGGGCCAAGGAGATACTTCCTCCTCAGAGGAGGAACATGCATGGGAGTTCCCCCGACGAGGGGACAGGGGCTTTACAGGCGCCCCAGACGGTGGGCCAGTTTTGCTGAGGCCCGGCTCGGTCGCACAAACTATCACCGAGGATCTGTTCAGCAGATCCCAATTCTCGGCCGACCATCGTTACCTCTACAGCGAGTCTGTGGAGCAAGTGACCCTCGACGCGGCCCACGCTCTGATTTCCGTAAGTAATCATTCCTTGCACTCTTTCTCTTCTGTAAGCCACCATTTTTTTTTTTGCTCAACACTTTTCCCCTCGTTCGCGCAGCAAGTTCTTCCCCGGCTCAAAAACGTGCAAATGCGAGCCTCAACTTACGCCGAGCGCAAGGCCAAATACAAGAAGATGGCCCGCTCGAATGATCCGGCTCAAATCCAGGCGGAGCTTGATGCGGAAATCGCCAAGTACGAGTCCCTCAAGGGCTTGTTCGAAACAACTGAGGAAGAGCTGGGAAAGCTCAAGGAAGACTTTTTAGCGGTTGACGGCGCTCGTATTCGTTTGGGCAACGAGCTGGCCCAGGCCAACGAGCGGTGCAAAAAGGCCGAGGCGGACAGGGAAAGCTGGAAAGCAAGGGCGCTTGAGGCCGAGCGCAAATTCAACGATACTGTCAACGAATGGCCTCGAAGCTTAGAGCGTGCAAACAAGGAGGCGTTGATCAAATTCTGCCACTCCAAAGCCTTCAATTTTGCTGCTTCCCTGCATTGCTTGGAGGAGGCTCAGAAGGCTTTCAATCTGGCCATCGAGCAGGGCATACACAAAGGGCTCACCAACCCTGCCATGAAGGAGGCCGAGGGCACGGGGCTCATGTTCAATGAGCGCTGCGAGGAGGAAGATGACGAGGGCGACAACCCTGCTGATTCCATTGCAGAGCCAGAATATGAGTTCCTGGTCAAACTCCTTCAGGATGAGTATATGGATGCTCATCCGGCGGGTAATGCCGCCTCATCCGTTCCAAACGACGATCCTGTGGATGAGCCCCAAGCACCTATCTTGGAGGAGGCCCCGATCCCAATTGCTGAAGATGCCAACGCTCCCGCTCCAAATGATCCTGAGCCCAACGACCTGCAAGCCCATCAACAAGAGCCTGAAGGCCCAGTCCATGGCCCAGTTCAGGGCCCAATCCTGGTGATTGTTGATGAGGACATCGCTCCAGCTGCTTGAAGCTTTCCCTTTATCAATTCCTCCTGTTTTTGCCTGTTTTTCTGCTTTTCTGTCATTTTCTTCTTTTGGGACAATATTTATGGGCCTTTGAGCCCCCTTCCTTGTAATATTTTCCCTTGCCATGAATGAATATCTCTTTTTTGATGACTTTGTTGTTCAGTTTCTTTATATAATAAGACTGTGTAGCATACTCCTGTGAATGTTTTATTCCTTTGATGCAATGAAAATTTGTCTAAGTCTTGAGCGATCGTGGGGGTCTTATTGTGAGATTGCCCCTACGCTCAAGACTTGTATAAATTTTATTTTTGCTCTTGAAAATTTGTCTAAGTCTTGAGCGGTCGTGAGGGTCTTATAGTGTGATTGCCCCCCGGCTCAAGACTTGTATAAATTTCTGCCTTTGTAAATTTGTCTAAGTCTTGAGCGATCGTGAGGGTCTTACTGTGAGATTGCCCCCCTGCTCAAGACTTGTATGAATTTCTTCTTTTGTAAATTTATCTTGAAAATCTGTCTAAGTCTTGAGCGATCGTGAGGGTCTTACTGTGAGATTGCCCCTACGCTCAAGACTTGTATAAACTTTTGCTTTGGGAGAATTTGGCTAAGCCTTGAGTGTGTGCGAGGGTCTTACTGAGTGGTTGCCCTCGTTCAAGACTTGCGACATTCTTTCCGCCCTTGGGGGGATTTTGCTAGGTCTTGAGTATTTACGAGGGTCTTACTGAGTGGTTGCCCTCGTTCAAGACTTGTGCAATTCCTATTTGATTCTGAGGTCATCGTTCGAGCGCTCTGGCTCTTGTCGTTTTCTTGGTTCTGCAGGAAATCCCCTTTTCGAGCGCAAGGCGTTTTAAGAAACGACCAAGGCCTACTAGGACTATTTCTGTGGTAGATCCCGTTTTCGAGCGCAAGGCGTTTTAATAAACAACCAAGGCCTACTAGGATGCGTTCTTGTAGGAGATCCCATCTTCGAGCGCAAGGCGTTTTAAGAAACAGCCAAGGCCTACTAGGATCCGTTCTTGTAGGAGATCCCGTTTTCGAGCGCAAGGCGTTTTAAGAAACAGCCAAGGCCTACTAGGATCCGTTCTTGTAGGAGATCCCGTTTTCGAGCGCAAGGCGTTTTAAGAAACAGCCAAGGCCTACTAGGATTTTCTTCACAATCTTCTTCCAACTCACCTGCTTGGTTGTGAGCGTAACCAGTCTATCCTTATGAGGGCGTCCCCCCATTCGGAGTAGAGTGCTGGCCAGCGTAACCCATACGAGATAACAGCATACATATTGGAATGAGTTGCCAACCACGCTCGCAAAGACGAGGGACGTGGGACTTATTCATTCAAGCAACCAAAGAAACAGGAATATTAAAGAAATTAAAAAGATCATGTTACCTTTTACTTGTGATTGGAAGTACATTGAACCCGTCAAAGAGGGTTGTTACATCAGGGTTTGTAAAGAGCTTTTAAACATAAAACCGCCGGAGGTTACATGCGTTCCAAGGGCGAGGCAAGCGCTCACCTTGAAGTGTCTCCAGGGTGTAAGTGTTGTTAGCTCTGAGTCGTACGACTTTGAATGGGCCTTCCCAATTGGGGTCCAATTTCCCCACGTGCTTGGATACTTCCACTTTCTTCAAGACCAAATCTCCCAGCTGGAAAGTTCTTTCCTTCACACGCTTGTTGTACTGTTGGGCCACAGAGGCTTTATAGTGGTGGATCTTAGCCCACGCTCGGTCTCTCCTTTCATCCAGCAGGTCCAACTCCAAGCTCCTGTTGCCATCGTTGAGCTGAGGCTCGAAATAGCCGACACGAGCGGATTCATTTACAATCTCCGCTGGTATCATTGCTTCTGATCCATAAACGAGCGCGTAAGGTGTTTCTCCAGTGGCCGCTCGTGGGGTGGTGCGATAAGCCCAAAGCGCTCCTTGCAGCTCCTCAGCCCATTCACCTTTCTTGCTTTCCAGCATGGTTTTCAGATGTTGCAAGATGATCCTATTGGTAACTTCTGCTTGCCCATTGGATTGTGGATGTCCTACAGAGGTAAATCGCTGTTCTATCCCCAACTCAGAACACCACTCTCGTGTGTCTGCCGCTATGAACTGGGATCCATTGTCAGAAATGAGCACCCTCGGTATGCCGTACCTGCAAATGATGTTCTTCCAAATGAAGTCCCTCACAACCTTGAAAGTGATTTTCGCAACAGCTTCAGCCTCGGCCCACTTGGTGAAGTAGTCGACGGCTAAAATGACAAACTTCCTTTGTCCCGCAGCCATGGGCAAGGGGCCCACAATGTCTATTCCCCACTGGTCAAAAGGCCAAGAGACGTCTATTGGGATCATCTGTGCGGCTGGCAATTGAGGGAGATTTGAATGGAATTGGCATTTGGGGCACTTCCTTGAAAATTCGATGGCATCCTGGAGAACTGTAGGCCAATAAAACCCACTTCTCAGAACCTTCTTTGCCAAAATACGCCCTCCAGAGTGATTTCCACAGCTTCCATTATGTATGTGTTCGAGCGTCTCCTTTGCTTGTGAGGGCCTCAGGCATCTCATTGGGGGCCCTTGAAATGATTTTTTGAACAACCTCCCCTCGGTATCCAAAGCGAAACGAGGGGCTTTATTTCGGACCTTCCTTGCTTCCACCTTGTCAGTGGGAAGAATTCCGTCCTTAAGGAAAATAATGACGTCATCAAGCCAGCAGGGCTCGTTTGGATCAATCATGGCAATTATCTTGGTGGCGGCCTTCTCCTTGATCAAAGGTTCCTCAGTTCTAGGGAACGTAACAGAACGTTCAGAAGTACCCTCTAAAGTGGATGCAAACTTTGACAGAGCGTCCGCACGCTCGTTTTCTCCTCTGGGCACTTGAAGTAGATGAAATTCCTTGAATTTCCCAATGATTTCTCTGGCTCTAGTTAAGTACTGTATCATGGTGGTTTCTCGAGCCTCATAAGTTCCTTCAATCTGGCTTGCTATTAACTGTGAATCCACATAAGCGGTGATTCTGGAAGCCCCATTCTGAAAAGCAATATTCAATCCTTGCACGAGGGCTTCATACTCTGCTTCATTATTAGTGACTTGGAAATCCAGCTTAATTGCAAAGTCCAGCTCAACCCCATCGGGGTTTCTGAGGGCCACTCCTACTCCTCCCCCTTGTGAGGTTGAGGAACCATCTGTGTGCAGTACCCATAACCCCTCATTTTCCGCAACGGTGGGCTCGAAACCAAAGCGTTCAACCAACAAATCTGCTACAACCTGAGCCTGTATCGCCGTCCTAGGCTCGAAGCATAGGTCAAACTGGCTCAATTCGATGGCCCATTTGATTAATCTACCAGATACGTCCGGCTTGGACAACACTTGCTTCAAGGGTTGGTCGGTGAGGACCGTTATGGAGTGCGCTTGAAAGTAAGGCCTTAGCCTTCTTGAGGCGTTGATAAGTGCAAACGCGAATTTTTCTATCTCCAAATACTTCTTTTCAGCTCCTTGCAATGTTTTGCTCAGATAATAGACAGGCAAATGTTTCCGCTCTCGTACGGCTACCAGAACAGCGCTTGTGGCTTCGGGAGAAACGGAAAGATACATAAATAATCTCTCACCTTCGACGGGCTTAGTCAGCAGTGGTGCGCTCGACAAGTAAGCCTTCATATCCTGCAACGCCCTTTCGCATTCTTCTGTCCAAGCAAAGTTACGAGCGCTCCTCAAAATTTTGAAGAAGGGAAGGTTCCTGTCCGCCGAGCGCGAAATAAACCTGTTCAACGAAATGATTTTTCCCACCAGGACCTGCACTTCCCTCAAATTTCGAGGGGAAGGGATCTCCAAAATAGCCTTGATCTTTTCCGGATTGGCCTCAATTCCCCTCTGACTGACCATGTACCCTAGGAATTTTCCCCCTTGCACTCCAAAGGTGCACTTTGAAGGGTTCAACTTCATCCCATACTGGCGCAAGATTGAAAAAGTGCGCTTGAGATCTCCCAAGTGGGAATCCTGGCGTTCGCTCTTGACAATCATATCATCCACGTAAACCTCCATGGACTTACCAATTTCTTTTTCAAACATCTTGTTAACGAGCCGCTGATACGTGGCTCCGGCGTTCTTCAGTCCGAAAGGCATGACTAAGAAGCAATATACTCCTAGATGGACAACGAACGAAGTTTTGGGGCGATCTTCTGGAGCCATGAAGATCTGATAATATCCCTGGAAAGCGTCCATCATGCTCATGAGTTCGCAGCCGGCGGTCGAATCCACCAACTGATCAATCCGGGGCAGCGGGTAAGGATCTTTAGGGCAGGCTTTGTTGAGATCCGTGAAATCGTTGCACATGCGCCACTTATTTGCGCTCTTGGGCACCAAGACGACGTTGCACAACCACTCCGGGTACAGGATAGGCTCGATATACTGAGCCTCTAGGAGTTTATTAACTTCCTCTTCAATGACTCTTTTCCGAAAGCCATGCACATCCCGCTTTTTCTGCTTGATGGGCTTGAAAGAGGGGTCCACATTAAGCCTATGGACAATAACGCTCGGGTCAATTCCTGTGAGATCAGAGGCTTTCCACGCAAATACATCCTTGTTTTCCCTTAAAAAATCAATCATCATGATCTGAGAAGGCCCTGAGAGATTAGATCCTATCTGAGTGGTCTTATCCTTGTTTCCAGGCTCCAGCTCAATGGTAAGGAACTTTTCCGAGGGTTCGATCCTTACCTCAGGGCGAGGAAGTTCGAGCGCCCTCTTCTTTCCTGTCAAACGGTCGCCAGATGCTGGTTCACTCTCTTCCGGCTCGTCTCCTTCTGAGGACGATCCACCAACGACCCCTGGGGGGACATTTTCGAGGGGATGCTCCCCATTGTCTCCCCTCTTCTTCTTGTTCTTCTTCTTATTCAACTTTGCCCTCTTTCGTGCCGGGCTGTCCTCGTCTAGATTGGGGAAATCTACTGACTTCTTGGTGGAGCCGACTTGGAAGGTTTTCTCCGCCTTTGGCTTTCTGAGGGATAACATGTAACATTCCCAAGCCTCTCGTACATTGCAGAGCACTTCTCCGACGCCCTCGGAAGTAGGAAACTTAATCTTCTGGTGGTATGTGGAGATGATGGCTTTGAAATCAACGAGGGCAGGGCGCCCAATTATGATGTTATATGGAATGTCTATCTCCACCACCGCGTACGTTACCAGGAGTGTTTTGCGTTGAGGGGCTCGGCCAAACGAAGTAGCCAGACGTATTTGCCCTCGTGGGACAACTTCCGAGCCTCCAAAGCCAATGAGGGCTGTTTTAAGAGGCTCGAGCGGGAGATCAACCTTCATTTTTAAGAATGTAGAGTAAGGCAAAACATTAACGGAGCTTCCACTATCTACCAATACCCTCTTTACAACATGGTTATGAACATCTAAACTAACCACCATGGGGCAATCTGAGGTTACACCCTCCCCATGGGGCGTTACAATATGTTCTAGATCCCTATCATCGAAGCCTATTACATCATTTTCTCTTGACCTTTGAGCGCTTGATCTCTGGATGGCGTAGATAGGCTTGGGCACTGATGGGCGTTGGTTGTAGCTCCGGACGAACCTCCGTCGGGAGGCGTTTGAATCCCCTCCTGATGAGCCTCCTGCGATCATATTTATGACTGCGAAGGGCTCGTTTTCTTGTTCAGGGGCTTTGCCTTTATTACCTCGGCGGCTGCAGCTTTCAGGGGGTCCCCTACCCCTTGGGCTCTTTGACCGGGAAGGGCTTCTCCTTCTTCTTCCAGAGCGCTCATTGCATTGTTCATCGTAGCGCTCGAGCACTCGGACAAATTCCTTCAAGTGGCCCCCTGCGACGAGCCTTTGGATTTCAGCCTCCAATTGGCGACACTCATCCGTGTCGTGCCCTCTCTGCTTGTGGAAGGCGCAGTATTTGTTCGAGCGCCTGAGTGAGTCTGTCTCTCTCATTTTGATGGGTCTTTTGAAGAGCTTCTTATCGGAGAGATTGTAGACTTCAGAATTTGGCCTGGTGAGCGGAATGCGCTCGAATCTACGAGGGGGTGGTGGCGACCTTCTGCGCTCTTGAGGGCGCTCTTTCTTGACTGCCACATCCCGCCCCCGCTCGTGATGAGGTCGCTCGTTCCTGGCCGGGCTATGATGTCGGGGACCGTTCGTCCCATACATATCTTCGAGCGCGAAGAACGGCTCGGCTATTTCTCTTAGGCCCATGAGAGTCCCAGGCCTTCTCTCCACGATGGCATCAGCAAATTTTTTGCTCACATATTGTTTGTGATCCACAGCCTGGAAGAGCACTGGGATCAAGAAATCCATCGAGGGCCTTTCCACCTGCAAGATCTCCTTATTGAAGCGGGCGAAGAACGAGCGCAGTGATTCGCTCTTGCCCTGCACCACGTTGTAAAGGGCTGTGGGTGCGGTGACTGGTGCCTTCAAAGAGTTGAAGTGGTTGAGGAAGGCGTCGGCCAGTTCTTCATACGAGTGTATCGAGCGCGGTGGCAGGCGCTTATACCACTCTTGAGCCATCCCTACCAAGGAAGTGACAAACACTTTCGCCCAGTAATGGTTGGAATGCTCGTAAAGGTGCATGAGATGCACAAAATGATCCAAGTGCTCCGCTGGATCGGTTGTCCCGTCGTATCTGTTGATGGATGTGGGGACTTTGGCCATGCCGGCTTGGGCCATCAGAACTTCTTCGACGAGGGGTGAACCTCTCGCCAGTGGGTGATATTCGTACGTGCCGAAATTTTCCTCCGGCTCCTTGCGACGGGGGACCCTTGGTGGAGGGTCCTTGGTGCGGGTGCTCCTGGCGTCAACCCGTTCATCCCGACTATGGGAGATCTGAGTTGAGCGCCCTCGTGAGAGCTGTCCCACGATATCCTTGAGGCCCTGCAGCTGGTCTTGCACAGCCGCGAGGACGTCAGGATTTACTTCCACTTGCTTGTCCTTGTGGGCTCGTGAGCCCCTCCTGGAGACATGAGAGTCTCCTTCATTTTCGTTCACTCGCTCCGTGGGCTCTTTGTTCCTGCCCACGGAGACGCGCTCGTTGCCCTCCTGCTGGGGCACTTCTCTCGTTGGTGGTGGTGGTGGTTGTGCCCTCAGGACAGCCTGGGCTTCTCTGAGGGGAAAGTTTTGCTGTCCGCCTAAAGGGGCCGCAACCTGAGTGGCCTGCCCAGAGGGAAAGTACATGGAATGGAACCTTTCCCATGCCCCCTGAGCCGCCTGAACCTCACATTGGGCGTATAAAGCCCTCAATTGTTGGGTGGTCAGTGGAGGTAACTCCACTCCTTCAATCTCCCTGGGGACCACCACTGGGAGCTGGAGTTGTCCGGCATGGTATGGCTGGACTGGTGGCATCATCATCGCCGGAGTAAGGGAGTATCCAGGAGGAGGCATCAGGTAACCTTGCATTCCAAGGTTCATCTGGGGATGGACCCAGGAATTCTGTGCGAGCGGCGGTGGAACTGAGAGAGAAACTCCTCCCGCGGTGGTGGGAACCTGTGGTGCCGGCGGTGCAGGTGGTGGTACAGAGGATTCCGCCTGTGGAGTCACTCCTGCGGCGGGAGGTGCTCCACCACCAGCGACGGAAGGAGGTGGCGGGGCTCCACCAGTAGCGGTGGAGGGAAGAACGATATTCGCGTCTGGGGAGGTGTTATCTCCCTCTCCCACTGCTCCAGATCTCGTTGCAACCATGACTGTTGGAGGTAAGGATGTGCTTGTTTTTCAACCAACAAAAAGAAAGGATGAAGATGTAGGACTGGTTTCCCACAGACGGCGCCAAAAATGATGGGTCCAGAAATGGATGGGTCTGAATCCGATCACTTTATGATTTGTATTTTGTGGAGGAATCCACCGGAGCTTCGCCGGAAAAAGAGAAAGGGGTTCAACCTGTTGGGACAAGCACAAGAAGAGTCAGAAGGCCAAGCTGGGGGAACTGGGGGTGATACCCAGTTTGGCTCTCCGACGCTCAAGTCAGTTTTGTGTATGAAGAAATGTATGTTCAGTCACAGTTGCAGAAGTGAAGAAAGCTTACTTGTGTAGAAGACGACTTGGATTATTTATAGTTGAGGGTCAAGGGCCCTTTGGTCATTTGCCTCAAGTGGTCCTGGCCGAATGTTGCCCTAACACGTGGCGCTGTGAGAGAGAAACCTAGGAGGAATCTTCTGCAAAAGCGGCCAAAAGTTAGTGCTGGCAACAGTGGCAGGTGCGCGGGCATGTACGTTGTGTCAGAGAGCCATGTGGGCGGTTGGTAACGAGGGCTTGAGAGCGCGCTCGTGACAACCTGGAGTATTGGAGGCTAAGACATCCGCTGAGGGGGATGAAGGCTCCAGTTCAAGTGATGAGCCGAAAGGGAAACCACTCTGAGGGAGTGTGACGCTCGAAGAGGGCTCCTTTGGCGTGTGAGCGCCCATCGTTTGATATGTAGGACGCTCGTTGGAGTGACAGCGCTCGTTGGCCTTAACTCCAGAAGAAGGATTGCGCTCGTTGGCTTAGCGCTCGTGTGCTGATGGTGCAGCCTTGGGGAGACAGATGTCATCAACTCGGTGACGCCACGTGTCTTAACGTGGGGCGATCGTATTTTGACCCCATCAGACACATGCTAAAAGCACGATTAGAACACTAATTTTCCCTATTTATTGAACGTGAAATGACTAATTTACTTTTTATATTCTGATATATATCATCTCACCTCTCTTTATATATCCCTTTTTATACTACTTATTTATAAGGTTTTTCATGCAATTTTTATTTTATATTGGGTTTCTATGCATATAAAATAGTATTGAAATTAGTCATTTTGCATCCAATAAATAGAGAAAATTAGTGTTCTAGCGCGTATCCAACACCATAATTTTTAGGGTTCGCCATGCAAATATTTTGAAAACACTGGGTTTTTTTTATGTAAAGCAAAAATAATTAAACTATTAGATGCGGTGAAATGAAAAATATAATTAACTTTTATATTTAAAGAATTAAATTATTCCTCATTAAATTATTATTTAGTAAATATATTAAAAACATTATTAAGATAAAATGAAATAAAGTTACGTTATGAACATATAATGAAATAGGAAAAAGACGGTACATATATTAGAAAAGAGAGGGGATGAAAAAAAGAATGTTGTAAAGTTAGTGATGAGAAAAAATAGAGAATATGTAGCACCCACACGTAGGGCCACATCCCCCGCACCATAATCCGAACCCGAATACGAAATGGAATGTCCGTACCCGAATCCGAATCATAGCGAACGGGAGACCAAACACACACTCTAGGCTAGGCGGAGCTAAACCAAAAGGAAACAGAGTGCGCGGAAGCGAATAAATAAAAGCAACAAGCAAAATCATCACATATATATATATATATGTACCAACACATCCTGTACAAAAGCCATCCCGGCTCGAACAAAATAGTATGTAAGTATATACAAATCATAACTATACAACTACAAAATAATAAAGTGCAGGTATTTAAATGCACCTAACGAGACCTAGACTGACAAGTGCAACAGAAGACACACTTCTCCGCCTAGCTCACGCTCCCAAAACCTGCAACTAAAAGAGTAAACGAGGAGTCAGTCAACTGACTGAGTGAGGGGGCTAACGCACACCCACACCCTACATATATATAGAGCAGAGCACAGAGCAAAGGGCGAAATTATGAACCGGAATAGGTTTTGCAAACTAAAACTTTCCAAAACAAATACATATACTTTAAAACCTTTCATAAACTCTATCCCGATTCATACTTCTCAAACATACATAACAAAACATAATGCTCGGCGAGAATGAGCTTCCAACCTTTACTCCTCAGAACAAACAAAACAGAAATCATACATATCAACCTCTACACCAATGATGGAAGAGCCACCGGCGGCCCTAACCATCCAGACATATACAGACTCACGAGGGGTAGCGAACCCACATCGTGCCCTCCCCGGTTTTTACGCCGAAGGCATCGAAATATCACACCTTCCCAAACTCCCAGGGGTCGCGTGTGATATATCGGATGGAGACTACGCACAGGCCGAACCTCGACGGCCCGAACCGTCCCGAGGGTTCCTTACCCGTAGCTCCTTGGATCCACACATACAAATCATATCATATCAAATGCCAAATCTTTCATGGCGATCTCGCTAACAGAATTGTAAAGCCTTTTTCCAAAACATAGCTTACATAGGCTTAGTTAATATCTTTTCCCAAAACAAAGGTGTTCACAAGATCATAAACATATTCTAATCAACACATACATATCTATACATATAATATATAGTCACATGCACGGCTGGAAAACATCACATAAGGCTTTAGGTCGCTTAGCTAATAAAATTCCTAAACCTCACCTTGTGCGTGACAAAAATACGAGCAGACGTGAACAACCTAAGCCTCGGGCTCGTCAACTGGAACCTCCTCTGAAAAGAAAACACGAAAGCCCAAGACTTAGACTCTATATGAACCAAAGAAGACGCTCGGCAAAATGCATGATTCATGTTCGTAGATAAAATGTCACAATTAAATCATAGAATTCACAAATCATAGCATAACATAAGTATTTACAATTTATTATGCAAAACAATCAAATTATAACAATTAATATGCAAAAGAAAAGCATTTGAAATCATACAAATGCATAATTAAGACAAAGAGAAAAAGTGGCAAAATCCACCCCCATGGATTTTTCCAAAGGGAAAAATCCACCCTAGCGGATTTTTCCAGAGCTACTGCCTCAAATCCACCCTCGCGGATTTTTCCAAAGGGAAAAATCCACCCCCGCGGATTTGACCCAGTAGAAGGGCTCCGGCCATGGGAACGGCCGTTCCCGTTCCCAGTACAAACTGGGAACGGCCGTTCCCTACTCTCGGCATGAACAGTACCGGGCCTGGGAACGGTCGTTCCCAGTTTAAAACTGGGCGGGAACGGCCGTTCCGGCCTGGTTCGAAGCCTGGAGCAGAGTATTTTTACAGAAAACAGGGGAAGCTCGTTTTTGAGCAAAAAATGGCCAAAATCAATGCCCAAGAGTTGCCACAACTTCTCAAAATGCACAAACAAGTCACATAAATCATGCTTGACAAGTTAACACTCAAATAACTCAAGAAAACGGAATTAAAAGGCATGATCAAGGGTATGAAACTTTCAAGCAAAAATCATGATTATCAATAAATACTCCACCAACCATGGATTAAATGCAATAAATACAACATATACAACATATATAACTCATAAATGAAGCTAGGAATCAAACACATCAAGCAAAGAGCAAGTATTCAAGTTTTTCATGAAACCCTTACTATTCACGTAGGAAAGCAAAGGCATGTAAAACTCACTCCAAATTCAGAAATTAAACCATAGAAACGACGAGCACGACGAGAGGATTCCAAAACCTACCTAAGTTCGAGAAAAGACGAAGAAACGAGAGAGATATTGGCTTGGGAAGTTGGATGATCAAACTTGGGGTTTGGCTCTCTTTCTTGCTTGGCTTGTTGTTGAACGTGAAGTGAAGGAGAAAGAAGAATGGTTCAGCCTTTAAGGCTGAACCGGTTCGGTTCACGGGTTCGGTTCAAGGTTTCCGGTTCAAGTTGGTTCGGTTCAACAAATACAGGTTCAAATAAGGCCAACTCAAATTAAAACGAATAAATCACATGCAACATTCATTCACATAATTCATATAAGTTCAAATAATTCAAAATAGTCCTATACAAATAATCTAAAACGCAAATAATATTAAATCACATAATTTACCTGTACCGACTGTGAGTCGGGGTGTTACAACCTCCCCCCCTTCGGAGAACCTGGTCCCCAGGTTAACTGTCTGACCTGAGAACAACTCTGGGTACAACTGTCTCATCTTCTCCTCAGTCTCCCAAGTAGACTCTTCGGATTTCTGATCTCTCCAAAGAACTCGGACCAAGGGAATCTGTTTATTCCTCAACACTTGCATCTTCCGGTCTTGAATCTCAACCGGGTGCCTTACTATCGTTAAATCCGACTCAAGTTGTACCTCTTCAACAGGGAGAATAGTTGATTCCTCGGGATAAAATTTCCTGAGCTGCGAGACGTGAAACACATTATGTATCCCGGTCAGTCTCGGCGGTAGGTCCAACCTATACGCCACTTCTCCAACTCTCTCAAGGATTTCAAAAGGTCCAAGGTATCTCGGGTTAAGCTTCCCACCTCGACCTATTCGAGAAAATCCCTTCCTCGGAGATGCTTTCAAGAAAACCTTATCTCCGACTTCAAACTCAAGGGGTCTTCTCCTCTTATCCGCATAGCTCTTCTGACGGTCCTGAGCTGCCTTCATTCTCTGCTGAATCAACTTAACCTTGGCAGTGGTCTTATCCAATCTCTCTCGAGGTGTTGCTCTTTCAAGCTTATTCTCCTCGGTCCACCGCCAATCTTCCATATCCCAAAATAGAGGCGATCTACACTTCCTTCCATATAGTGCCTCATAGGGAGCCATACCAATGGAAGTCTGAAAACTGTTGTTATAGGCAAACTCAACCAGAGCTAAATGCTTATCCCACTTTTCCTTGAAATCCAAAGCACACGCCCTCAACAAATCCTCTAAATACTTAATCAGTCTCTCTGATTGTCCATCTGTCTGAGGATGAAAAGCGGTGCTGAAATTAAGCCTCGTACCCAACCTACTCTGAAGATCCTGCCAAAACTTAGCTGTGAACCTCGGATCACGATCTGAGACAATGCTAGCAGGCGCCCCATGAAGTCTCACAATCTCATTACAATACAATTCTGCCAACTTCGGAGTCTTATAAGACATCTTCACCTTGAGAAAATGAGCAGACTTGGTCAATCGGTCGACTATCACCCAAATTCCATCATAACCTCCTCTTGATCTTGGCAAGCCGGACACGAAGTCCATAGTCACTTGCTCCCACTTCCATTCAGGAATCGGAAGTGGTTGGAGAGTTCCTCCCGGTTTCTGGTGTTCCGCCTTCACCACTTGACACGTGAGACACCGCTTCACAAAGTTCGCGACATCTCTCTTCATGCCATTCCACCAGAAGTATTCCTTCAAATCTCGGTACATCTTCGTACCACCGGGGTGAATGGAATATCCAGAACGGTGTCCTTCCTCAAGTATTAACCTCTTGAGGTCTTCTGGGACACAAACCCTGGTCTTGAACCTGAACAAACCGGAATCATCAAACCCAAACTTCGTCTCGGGGTCTATCCTAGACCGAACCACTAATCTCTGAATCTCTGCATCCGAAGCCTGAGAATCCAACAACCTTTGTTTCAAATCCGGCTGAACTGAGATGTTAGCTAACCGAGCCACTGAAACCAAAACCGTCGAACCCTGTCCTGAAGACTCTGCACTCAAACCTGAAACACTTACTTTTCTGCTCAAAGCATCTGCCACGACATTAGCCTTGCCCGGATGATACTGAATCGTGCAGTCATAATCCTCTAAGAATTCCATCCAACGCCTCTGTCTATTATTCAGTTCCTTCTGAGTAAAAAGATACTTGAGGCTCTTATGATCCGTGAATATCTCGAAAGTCGTCCCATAGAGGTAATGACGCCACTTCCTCAAAGCAAACACAACCGCTGCAAGCTCAAGATCATGAGTGGGGTAGTTCTTCTCGTGTTCCTTCAACTTTCTAGAAGCATAGGCCACCACTCGGCCATTTTGCATCAATACAGATCCGAGTCCTTCCTTAGAAGCATCTGCAAAAACCGAATAGCCCTCGGATCCCTCGGGTAGGGTAAGAACTGGTGCTGAAGTTAATCTTTCCTTCAAAGCTTGGAAACTTCTCTCGCACCCATCATCCCACTCATACTTCACCTCCTTTTTGGTTAATCGAGTCAACGGGCAAGCAATCTTGGAGAAATCTTTTACAAATCTCCTATAGTAACCCGCTAACCCGAGAAAACTTCTTATCTCTGAGGCATTCTTCGGTCGTTCCCACTGAACCACGGTCTCAATCTTGGAAGGATCAACTTCAATCCCCTCACCTGAAATTATATGACCCAGAAAAGACACTCTGTCGAGCCAGAACTCGCACTTGCTAAACTTGGCATAAAGCTTGTGCTCTCTAAGGGTCTCCAACACAATCCTGAGATGCGTTGCGTGCTCTTCTGCAGACTTAGAATACACCAAAATGTCGTCTATGAAAATGACCACAAACTTGTCAAGATATTGTCTAAACACTCGGTGCATCATATCCATGAACACGGCTGGAGCATTAGTTAACCCAAACGGCATCACTACAAACTCGAAGTGTCCGTAACGGGTATTGAACGCAGTCTTAGAGATATCCTCCTCCCGGATACGAAGTTGGTAATACCCTTGCCTCAAATCTAACTTAGAGTACACCTACGACCCTTGCAAGATATCAAACAACTCTTCGATATGAGGTAAAGGATACTTATTCTTCACTGTCATCCGGTTCAACTCGCGGTAGTCTATACACATCCTCAAAGTTCCATCCTTCTTCTTCACAAATAACACGGGAGCACCCCACGGGGATGTACTCGGACGGATGTAACCGCAAGTCAAAAGCTCATCCAGCTGAGTTTTCAACTCCTTCAACTCAGCGGGAGCCATCCGATACGGTGTCTTAGAGAAAGGCTCAGCTCCAGGATAAAGGTCGACTACAAACTCGATGTCCCTATCAGGTGGCAAAGAACCCAAATTCTCAGGGAAAACATCGGGAAACTCACTCACGACCTCTGTCTCCTCAAGTTTGGCCTGATCCTTCGGTTTATTCAAAAGATAGGCCACAAAACCTGTCGCACCGTCCCGGAGGAGCTTACTTGCTTCAATAAAAGACACAAACGGGCTGGACTTCAACCTCTCACCCGTAAAGACCACTGACCCCAACAAAACCTTCTTCTCATGACAGTCCAACTGAGCTCGGTATCTGAAGAGAAAATCCATACCAAGAATAACCTCATACTTCTTCAACGGTAGAACTATCAAGTCTGCAGGAAAAACTCGGCCCTCAAACACCACCGGACACTCCCTGAACACCCTGTCAGCTTCCACAGATCCTCCCAAAGGAGTATTCACCACATACACATGCGCAGATAATTCATCAAGTAAAGGCAAAGAAGCAACAATATCCCGGGAAATAAATGAATGCGTAGCCCCGGGATCAAATAATGCATGTAGTGATATGCCATGAATGTTTATTGTACCTTCTATCACGGCGTTCGGGTCGACATCAGCAGCTTCCTCCTCTCCCTCCAGAGCAAACACGCGAGCCTGCACAACCGGCCTCCTATTCGGGCAAGCATCAATCAAGTGATCAGAAGACCCACACGCGTAGCATTTACCCTGAAGCTTCCAACACCTCTCCACCGGATGTCTCCCCTGACAATAAGAATAAACGGGTGGTCCCTGAGCTGGAGCCGGTCGAACTGGAGCAACAGGAGGTGCCACGGGACCGGTAATACGGGGCTTTTTATTCCCTAAACCCTGGGGACGAAAAGCCGGTGGGACAGGAGCTCGTGGAGCATAAGAAATGGGCCTCTTACCCAATCCAGAACCTGATCCCGATCCTCGAGTCGAAGAGAAAGGCGGAGGCTTCAACCGAGCCATTTGGGCCTCAACTTGAATTGTCCTTTTTGTAACTTTGGCCCAAGTACTCACATTCGCAGCTTGTAAAGCTTCTTGAATATCCCGGCGAAGTCCATGAAGAAACTTTCGGGCCTTATGATCATCATGGTCGGTGATATGAGTAGCGTAAGGAGCTAGCCTCTCAAACTCCAAAATATAATCCTCCACCGTCCGGTTGCCTTGCCTCAAATTGGTAAACTCTTGGAGGCGACGTTCTTGTGCACTATGAGGGATATACTTCTCATGGAATTCCTGCACAAACGTCTCCCAGTTGAATTCCATACCCGTTCTCTCAAGCTTGGACCTCACACTCCTAAGCCAAATAGCCGCTGGCCCTTGAATAATACGCCCCGTGCAAATAGCCTTGTCCTGGGAAGTCCCTGGACATATCTCCCAAATGCCTCGAATCTCAGATAACCACTCTTCCGCCTTAATATCATCACCTCCATACCACTTTGGAGGATTGTTGTTCCGGAAGTCCCTATACACCGCAGAAATGTCTTGCCCTTCACCCGGATTTGCATTACCCCTTTGATTTTGTTGGAGTTGATTGAGTAGGGCTTGGACAATATTCTCCGCATTCATAGGTGGTGGCGGAGGGGCATTCTGTGGAGCCGGTTCGTTCAAATCAGGGGTTCGTTCACGATTATTATGTCTTCTTGGAGGCATCCTGAAACTCACAAATTCAAGCAATATGGATGCATGTAAATTAGTGTATGAATATGTATACAATTTAAGAAAATAACCAAGTAATCAATCAGTCAAGTAATCACATTTTCAAACTATGTATGCACACTTACACACGATCACACAATCACATTGTCCTAAGCCGTACGACCTAGACAGACCCGCACGACACTAGAGCCCGGTTTTGCAACCGCGCTCTGATACCACTTCAGGATTTAGCACCCACACGTAGGGCCACATCCCCCGCACCATAATCCGAACCCGAATACGAAATGGAATGTCCGTACCCGAATCCGAATCATAGCGAACGGGAGACCAAACACACACTCTAGGCTAGGCGGAGCTAAACCAAAAGGAAACAGAGTGCGCGGAAGCGAATAAATAAAAGCAACAAGCAAAATCATCACATATATATATATATATGTACCAACACATCCTGTACAAAAGCCATCCCGGCTCGAACAAAATAGTATGTAAGTATATACAAATCATAACTATACAACTACAAAATAATAAAGTGCAGGTATGTAAATGCACCTAACGAGACCTAGACTGACAAGTGCAACAGAAGACACACTTCTCCGCCTAGCTCACGCTCCCAAAACCTGCAACTAAAAGAGTAAACGAGGAGTCAGTCAACTGACTGAGTGAGGGGGCTAACGCACACCCACACCCTACATATATATAGAGCAGAGCACAGAGCAAAGGGCGAAATTATGAACCGGAATAGGTTTTGCAAACTAAAACTTTCCAAAACAAATACATATACTTTAAAACCTTTCATAAACTCTATCCCGATTCATACTTCTCAAACATACATAACAAAACATAATGCTCGGCGAGAACGAGCTTCCAACCTTTACTCCTCAGAACAAACAAAACAGAAATCATACATATCAACCTCTACACCAATGATGGAAGAGCCACCGGTGGCCCTAACCATCCAGACATATACAGACTCACGAGGGGTAGCGAACCCACATCGTGCCCTCCCCGGTTTTTACGCCGAAGGCATAGAAATATCACACCTTCCCAAACTCCCAGGGGTCGCGTGTGATATATCGGATGGAGACTACGCACAGGCCGAACCTCGACGGCCCGAACCGTCCCGAGGGTTCCTTACCCGTAGCTCCTTGGATCCACACATACAAATCATATCATATCAAATGCCAAATCTTTCATGGCGATCTCGCTAACAGAATTGTAAAGCCTTTTTCCAAAACATAGCTTACATAGGCTTAGTTAATATCTTTTCCCAAAACAAAGGTGTTCACAAGATCATAAACATATTCTAATCAACACATACATATCTATACATATAATATATAGTCACATGCACGGCTGGAAAACATCACATAAGGCTTTAGGTCGCTTAGCTAATAAAATTCCTAAACCTCACCTTGTGCGTGACAAAAATACGAGCAGACGTGAACAACCTACGCCTCGGGCTCGTCAACTGGAACCTCCTCTGAAAAGAAAACACGAAAGCCCAAGACTTAGACTCTATATGAACCAAAGAAGACGCTCGGCAAAATGCATGATTCATGTTCGTAGATAAAATGTCACAATTAAATCATAGAATTCACAAATCATAGCATAACATAAGTATTTACAATTTATTATGCAAAACAATCAAATTATAACAATTAATATGCAAAAGAAAAGCATTTAAAATCATACAAATGCATAATTAAGACAAAGAGAAAAAGTGGCAAAATCCACCCCCATGGATTTTTCCAAAGGGAAAAATCCACCCTAGCGGATTTTTCCAGAGCTACTGCCTCAAATCCACCCTCGCGGATTTTTCCAAAGGGAAAAATCCACCCCCGCGGATTTGACCCAGTAGAAGGGCTCCGGCCATGGGAACGGCCGTTCCCGTTCCCAGTACAAACTGGGAACGGCCGTTCCCTACTCTCGGCATGAACAGTACCGGGCCTGGGAACGGTCGTTCCCAGTTTAAAACTGGGCGGGAACGGCCGTTCCGGCCTGGTTCGAAGCCTGGAGCAGAGTATTTTTACAGAAAACAGGGGAAGCTCGTTTTTGAGCCAAAAATGGCCAAAATCAATGCCCAAGAGTTGCCACAACTTCTCAAAATGCACAAACAAGTCACATAAATCATGCTTGACAAGTTAACACTCAAATAACTCAAGAAAACGGAATTAAAAGGCATGATCAAGGGTATGAAACTTTCAAGCAAAAATCATGATTATCAATAAATACTCCACCAACCATGGATTAAATGCAATAAATACAACATATACAACATATATAACTCATAAATGAAGCTAGGAATCAAACACATCAAGCAAAGAGCAAGTATTCAAGTTTTTCATGAAACCCTTACTATTCACGTAGGAAAGCAAAGGCATGTAAAACTCACTCCAAATTCAGAAATTAAACCATAGAAACGACGAGCACGACGAGAGGATTCCGAAACCTACCTAAGTTCGAGAAAAGACGAAGAAACGAGAGAGATATTGGCTTGGGAAGTTGGATGATCAAACTTGGGGTTTGGCTCTCTTTCTTGCTTGGCTTGTTGTTGAACGTGAAGTGAAGGAGAAAGAAGAATGGTTCAGCCTTTAAGGCTGAACCGGTTCGGTTCACGGGTTCGGTTCAAGGTTTCCGGTTCAAGTTGGTTCGGTTCAACAAATACAGGTTCAAATAAGGCCAACTCAAATTAAAACGAATAAATCACATGCAACATTCATTCACATAATTCATATAAGTTCAAATAATTCAAAATAGTCCTATACAAATAATCTAAAACGCAAATAATATTAAATCACATAATTTACCTGTACCGACTGTGAGTCGGGGTGTTACAGAATATGATCTGATGAGAGGTGGGAGGGCTAAAAGAAAAAGAAACAAATTAGTTTATAAATTTACATATTTAGTTGTTATTATGTTATACTTTATATTAATTTATAGTTGGATAATTCTAATTCGAACTCAATTTGCTTAGACCGATGTAACGACGGGATGCACGTGAGTGTTTTTTTACTTATTATATGAATGATGGAAGAGAAAGATTGACGAGAGCGGAGTATGATATAGAGAAATCAAAGTATCAAAATGCACAAAGTGAAATATGATTTTCCCATAACGTGTATTGATATAACATATGAATATTAAGGTACTCAGTTTTTTAAATAAGATACTGAATTAAGAACATAAGTGATGGGGTCAAGATCCGATTGGTCCACGTTTTGACACGTGGCGCCATCAGCAACTGACACGTGGCCTCATGATCCCCGAAACAAGTCTCCTACGAGCATCCTCTCCCTCGAAGTACTGAGACCGTAAGTGACATGTGTCATCGTGGCCACGAGACGCGTGGCTGTCATAGGCCGCTCTCCAACGAGGGCTCCTAAGCGAGACCCAAGTTCACCAGGGGAGTCGCCCACGAGCGCTCACTCCCCTCGTATGTGCTTCTGCATGCAAACGAACCAAGGGACCAAGCTCCCCCTCCTCTCATCACCTTGGCCCGAATCGACCCTCGGTCCGCTGGTCTATCAGATTCATGGTTAACACGAGCGCGCTAATGATCCTCGTTACCAACACAAAACGGCTCTGTGACACCCCGTACGTATCCGCACACCTACCACTGTTGCCCGCACCACCTTTTACACCAGCTTTTGAAGGAGATTCTTCCTAGGTTTCTCCTCATTACGCCATGTGTGAGGGCGACATTAGGGCAGGACCACAAGGGGACAAATTACCAAAGGGTCCCTGACCCTCAACTATAAATATTGGACTTCATCTCTTTCTCTAAAAGCAATCACTCATCACTGAAGTTCTTACATTCTTCATTTTCACCTCTTTCAGATCATCATCTGACTTGAGCGTCGGAGAGCCAAACTGGGAATCACCCCCAGTTCCCCCAACTTGACCATCTGACCTCTGTTTCTTTGGTGTTTGTCCTAGCAGGTTGAACCCTCCATCTTTTCCGGTGGTCATCATTGAGTTTCCCTACCTTAAACAAATTTCAAAGTGATTGGACTCTGTATCCCATATTGAGACCCATAATTTTTTGCGCTGTCTGTGGGAAACCACTTCCGATCCTTTTCTCTCTTTGCTAGTTGAAAAGCAGACACCATTTCCAATATGGTTGCCACCAGATCCGGTGTAGTGGGGGGAGGAGATGACCTTCCCCGCGATACCAACGTCAGCACCCTCCCGCTAGCCGCGATGGGCGGAGCGCCGCCTGTTGGAGGAATACCGCCCCCCACAGAGCCGGTGGTGCCCTCGACGGAGCTCACACCTGAGCAGCCCTCCACCGCTGCATTTGGAGGTTCCGGACTTCCCATTCTCCCTAATCTTCCCCAAAATCAGTGGGCTAACACCCAAGCCAACCTAGGAGGGCATTCCTACATGATTCCACCCCCTGGGTACATGTTAACTCCCGCCCCCACGATGCCTGCTTTACAGTCATACCACGCCGGAGTTGATGCCTACTTTACAGCCATACCACACTGGATAGCTCCAGTTGTCGGTGGTGGTTCCTAAGAAGATCGATGGGGTGGAATTACCCCCCATGACTCACCAACAGCTACGTGCCATCTACATCCAATGTGAGGTCAAGGCGGCCCAGGGTGCATGGAAAAATTTTACTTCCATGTATTTTCCTTCTAGGCATGCCGCTCAAATCGCCCCTCCTTTGGGAGGATTGCAGGCGCACCCGCTCATGGTGGCACAGGCCGTCTTGGGGGCCCAACCACCGCCTCCTCCTGCAAAGGAGAAAGAAGTCCCCGCTCGGGGAAGGGAAAGACGTCCCCAAGCAGACAAGGGCAAGGAGCCAGTAGAAAGGATCAATATTGATGAGGACGTCCACTCCCAAGCATCGAAATGAGGGCCACAAGCCTCCCAGCGAGGGCAGGAAGATCCCAACCTCCTCGCGGCTGTGTAAG
Organism: Lantana camara; assembly: GCA_037501455.1. Lineage (NCBI taxonomy): Eukaryota > Viridiplantae > Streptophyta > Magnoliopsida > Lamiales > Verbenaceae > Lantana > Lantana camara. The sequence goes on from CM074856.1 coordinate 61,789,041, forward strand.
AACAGCTGCAGGGGGTTGCAGGAAAGGTGGGATAGCTCTCTCGAGCGGGATAGCAAGTCCCCCATGCTGGGGATGAGCGAGCTAATGCCAGAGACGCTCGTCGCCACGCCTGCCAGCAGCAAGTCCCTCGTCACTTGGAGCAAGAGGAAAACCATGGGTGCAATGACCATCATCCGCTTGCGAGGGGTTCTCCCCTCGTAGAAGAAGTTTTAATGGCCCAAACCGGCATGGGCAAAGTTCCTACCTCCATCAACCGCTACGATGGAACAACAGACCCCACAGAGCATCTAGATCATTTCCTGCATCCAATGCACTTGTACGAACATTCTAGCCATTATTGGGCTAAGGTTTTTGTTACTTCCCTTGTGGGAATGGCCCAAGAATGGTACAAGCGTCTGCCGCCCGGCTCGATCCACTCATATGGTGAACTCACCGGTGCATTCCTCAACCATTTCAACTCATTGAAGGCGCCTGTCACCGCACCCACTGCTTTGTACAATTTGATCCAAGGCGAGCATGAGTCCCTTCGGTCATTTTTCGCTCATATTTCAACAAGGAGGTGCTCCTGGTGGAAAGGCCCTCAATGGATTTTTTGATGCACGTACTTTTTAAGGCTTGCAATCACAAACAGTATGTGAGCAAGAAGTTTGCGGATTCCATAGTGAAAAAACGCCCCTCGTCCCTCATGGCAATAAAGGAAATCGCCAAGCCCTACTTCGCGCTCGAAGACATGTACAAGTCTAATGCTCCCAGGCACTCTGGGCCCATTAAGAGCGAGCGGGGACGAGAAGAGCCTCACAGAGAACGCCGCAAATCACCTCCCCCTCCCCCCCACGAAGGTTCGAGCGCGTTCCTCTCAACAGGCCCAATTCAGAGGTTTATGCTTTGTCGGATAAAAACCTTTTCAAGAGGCCCATGAAGATGAAGGATACCGAGGTATTGAGGCGTTCGAACAAATGTTGTGCCTTCCATAAACAAAAGGGGCATGACACGGATGAATACCGCCAGTTGGGAGCTGAAATCCAAAGACTCATTGCAGGAGGGCACTTGAAAGAGTTTGTGAAAATGTTGGAACGATACGAGGAGCGCTACAACGAGCTCTCAAAGGAAAGAAGAAGGAGCCCATCACGCTGGAGGAGTCCACGAGGGCGTGCCCCCCCAGAGAGCAGCCACCGCGGCAAGCAAAAGGCCCAGGAGCAAGAGAATGCCCCCTTTGCGGTCATCAACATGATAGCCGGAGGCTCATCTGGGGGAGATTCCAATGCTTCCCGCCGTCGATATGTTAGGAGCTATGATCAGTGGCCTTCGGTACCCAAGCAAGTCTACGCTATCAAAGAAGCGAGCGACTACCGCTCCGGGGAGAATGAAGTTGTTGGGTTTAGTGATAGGGACCTAGAGCACATTGTAACACCCCATGGAATCAGTGAAACCTCTGATTGCCCCATGGTGGTTAGCCTAGATGTCCATAATCATGTTGTAAAGAGGGTTTTGGTCGATAGTGGAAGCTCTGTTAATGTTTTGCCTTATACCACGTTTCGAAAGATGAACATTACCAACATCCCGCTCGAGCCCCTCAAAACAGCCTTTATTGGCTTTGGGGGCTCTGAAGTGGTCCCTCGCGGATAGATTTGCTTGGCCACCTACGCGGTGGTGGAAATTGAAATATCATACAACATCATCATTGGGCGCCCAGCCCTTGTAGATTTCAAAGCAATCATTTCCACTTACCATCAGAAAATCAAATTCCCCACCCCCGACGGGGTAGGAGAAGTTCTGTGCAACGTCCGAGAGGCTTGGGAGTGCTATATGTTGTCCCTCAAGAAGCCCAAAACAGAGAAAGCATTCCAGATTGGATCCACCAAAAAGTCAGTGGATTTCCCCAAATTGGACGAGGATGGTCCCATGCGTAAAAGGGCCAAATTGAACAAAAAGAAAAACAAGAAGAAGGACACAAGCTCTGGAAGCAACCCCGAGGGCGTCCCACTTGGGACGGTTGGGGAATCTTCCTCTGATGGAGAGATGAACGAGCGTGAGGAGGAAAAGACCGGTGACTGTTTGATAAGGAAGAAAAGGGTGCTCGAGCTTCCTCGCCCAAAGGTCCGAATTGAGCTCACTGAGAAATTCCTTACCATTGAGTTGGAACCAGGTAACAAAGACAAAACCACTCAAATTGGGTCCAATCTCTCAGGACCCTCACAGATCATGACGATAGACTTCCTTAGAGAGAACATTGACGTTTTTGCATGGAAAGCATCTGATCTTACCGGAATTGATCCGAGCGTCATAGTCCACAGGCTCAATGTGGACCCCAGCTTCAAACCAATCAAACAAAAGAAGCGAGATGTGCACGGTTTTCGGAAGAAGGTTATTGAGGAGGAAGTTAACAAGCTCCTCGAGGCCCAGTACATCAAGCCCATATTGTATCCAGAATGGCTGTGTAATGTGGTGTTGGTACCCAAGAGCGCTAACAAATGGAGCATGTGCAACGATTTTACTGATCTTAACAAAGCCTGCACCAAGGATCCATACCTTCTGCCTCGGATTGATCAACTAGTAGATTCGACCGCAGGGTATGAGCTCATGAGCATGATGGATGCCTTTCAGGGGTATTATCAGATTTTCATGGCCCCTGAGGACCGTCCCAAAACCTCATTTGTTGTCCACATGGGTGTATATTGCTTCTTAGTCATGCCCTTTGGGCTCAAGAACGCGGGGCCCACTGACCAACGCCTTGTTAATAGGATGTTTGAGAAAGAGATTGGAGGGTCCATAGAGGTGTACGTGGACGACATGATTATCAAGAGTGAGCGCCAAGGCTCGTATCTAGAGGATCTTAAATGCCTATTTGCCATTTTGCGACGGTACGGCATGAAGTTAAATCCCTCCAAGTGTACTTTTGGAGTACGAGGGGGAAAATTCTTAGGCTACTTGGTTAGCCAATGTGGGATCAAAGCTAATCCGGAAAAGATCAAGGCCATCTTGAATATTCCATCCCCTAGCAACCTCAGAGAGGTGCAAGTGTTAGTGGGAAAGATAATCTCTTTGAACCGATTCATCTCCCGCTCAGCAGATAGAAATCTCCCTTTTTTCAGAATTCTTCGCAACGCTCGAAATTTTTCTTGGACTAAGGAATGTGAAAAAGCTTACCTCTCGAGCACTCCCCTCTTGACTAAGCCCGTGGTGGGGGAAAGCTTATCCATATACCTTTCTGTCTCCGCCGAAGCTACGAGCGCCGTTTTGGTAGCCGTGCGCGAGCGTAAACACCTACCTGTCTATTACTTAAGTAAGACGCTGCAAGGCGCTGAAAAGAAGTATTTGGAAATTAAAAAGTTCGTTTTTGTCCTCATTAATGCTTCAAGGAGGCTGAGGCCTTACTTCCAAGCACATTCAATCACCGTCCTTACAGATCAACCCTTGAAGCAAGTTCTATCAAAGCCCGTTGTCTCCGGAAGGCTGATAAAATGGGCCATTGAACTGAGCCAGTTTGATCTAAGCTTCAAGCCCAGAACAGCCATACAAGCGCAGGTAGTGGCGGATTTACTGGTTGAACGCTTTGGTTTAGAGCCTGCTGTTCCTGAAAACGACGGTCTATGGGTCCTGCACACAGATGGCTCCTCGACCTCTCAAGGGGGGAGCAGGGGGGACCCTCAGGGATCCCAACGGAGTTGAAATCGACTTTGCAATTAGGTTGGATTTCCAAGTTACGAACAATGAAGCAGAGTACGAGGCTCTCATACAAGGGTTGAGAATTACTTTTCAGAGCGGAGCTTCTAGAGTCACGACTTATGTTGATTCGCAATTGATTTCAAGTCAAATTGAAGGAATGTATGAAGCTCGAGAAGCCCACCATGGTGCAGTACTTGGGAAAAGTGAAGGAGATAATCGAAAAGTTCAAGGAATTTCATTTGCTTCAAGCCCCCCGAGCGGAGAAGGAGCATGCAGATGCCTTATTCAAATTCGCTTCTGCCCTCGAAGGATCCTGTGAACGTTCTATCACATTCCTGAGAACGGAGGGACCGTTAATTCAGAGGAAAGAGATCGGTCAAGCGGTAGCTATGATTGATCCCACCGAGCCCTGTTGGCTCAATGACATTGTCAGATTCCTTAAAGATGGTACTTGCCCTACTGATAAGGTGGAGGCACGAAAATTTCGGAACAAGGCCCCTCGTTTCTCGCTGGACAACGAGGGCAGACTCTTCAAGAAATCCTTCCAAGGCCCTCCAATGAGATGTTTGAGGTCCTCGCAGGCCAAGGAGACCCTCGAACACGTCCACAGAGAGAGTTGTGGGTAGGGGTGGGCATTCGGGTCGGGGAATTCGGGCCCCGTCCCGACCCAATCGGGTATTTCCCGATCGGGATGGGAAATTGGAGTCCGAATCCCGACTAAGAGTTCGGGCTCGGGATCGGGTAGTATCTTGGTAGCCGAATTCCCCGATCGGGTACCCGAACTACCCGACCCCTTTAATTATATATATATATAATATAATCTGCATATATATTATATATATAATATAGATCGGTATTACTGTATATATACATAATATATACCTCTTTATATATATAATACTAATAATAATAATAACATAAAGCCCCATTAATAATCATTAATCATTATTGATTATTTGATTTCGTGAATGAGTCTTGACCAGACCAGACCACTTCTTCACTCTTCAGTTCTTCTTTTGTAACCCCTAATTTCTACATCTGCAAGAGTCAAGACTGCATCCACTCTCCAATCTCTTTCTCTTCAGTTCAAACGGCGACAAAAAATCAACAACCCACTAGGTAGCTCCACGTCTGCATCTGAAGTCCTCTGCTCCAGTCTCGTCTCCTCTCAACGAACAGCTCCCCCAGCGCCGCGAGAAAATTAGCTCCACCCATCAACCAATTGACCACCACCGGCCAGCTATCGGGTCCTCGGCAACTTAGTTTCAAAATTTGAACTTGAGGATTTGAGCCTTGAGGTAAGTTTTCTATTTTTAGCCCTAATTTCAGAATTTGTGATTTCTTTCAATTAAGTTGCTTTTTTGTTTGTAATTCTGAAATTCTCCCGTATTTATTATGCTATTTGAGAATAATTGATGTTTATGATTTATAAAAATTGAAATGGGGGCTGCTAGGCTAGCTTATTAATCCATTTAAGTAATCCAGTTGAGCAACACTCCCAGCCCTTGGCTTATCAGTTGAGTCTATTTCTAAAATTAAGTTATATATTTCTAAATCAACTTCAGAACATGTTGAACCTTATGAAGACAGAACTCAGAAGCAGTTTACCCCAATTTCTTCTCCACAATTTATTTCTTGTTGCTGTGTATGTATACTAAAAAGCAATCGGACCAGTTTAACAAGTTCCAGTAAATCTAGGTGCTCCGGAGATGTTAGTTTATTGTTTCTTGTTGCTACATTATAATTTACTGTTAGTTTATAAAAATTAAAAATTTGAAATTGAAATGCATTTTGTTGTAAATTTGTGCTGATTGAGCAACATTGATATGTTTCTTGCAATTTCCTGTAAACTTTATTAATTATAGATGTCAAATATACACGGGGACGATGATATAAGAGATGATATTCCGAATTTAGGTGCTGAAAATATTGATGTGGATGATATTGATGAGGATGATATTGATAATGATGAGGGAAAATCGAAAAAAAGAACTAAGAGGGAAATTGCTCTAAGGTCCGCTTATTGGGAACATTTTGACAAATTATTTTGCCCTATTGATAAAATTCAAAAGGCTAGATGCAAATATTGCAAGAGGGAGCTTAAAGCAGATCCAAAACTTCATGGGACGAAGGGCAAAAAAATCATTGGGAGGCATGTAAAAAGAAACCTCATGAAGTCGAAACCAATCAAACCCGGATCAATCTACAACTAAATCGAGTAGGTGAGAAGGAGGGAACTACTATGTCTTGTTGGAAGTTTGATCAAGAAAAAGGTAGAGAAACTATGTGTTATTGGTTGATACTTGATGAACTTCCTTTCAAAATGATTGAGAATCCGGGTTTTAAGCATTTTATGTCGGTTGTATGTCCGATGTTTATAGTTCCTTCAAGAAGGACTATAACAAAGGACATCTACAAGTTGTATGTGAGTGAAAGGTCGAAGTTGAAAGCATATATAAAGAATCACTCCCAAAGAATATCAATCACTACCGACACTTGGACATCGATTCAAAGAATGAACTACATGGTTCTCACGGCACATTTCATAGATGATGATTGGATTCTTCAAAAAAGAATTCTAAATTTTTGTCCAATCATAGGACATAAAGGTGAGGAAATCGGTAAAGGGGTGGAGAAATATTTGCTTGATTATTGATAATATTTTTACAATCACGATTGATAATGCTTTATCGAACGACCTTGTAATTGTATATTTGAAGAAGAGGCTTGAAAATTGGGGCACAAAATTATTGGGAGGGAAATATGTTCACATGAGGTGTATTGCACATATTGTGAATCTTTTGGTTCAAGATAGGTTGAAAAATCGTGATGAACATGATTCCATTTCTCGAATTAGGGGCGCCGTGAAGTATATTCGCAATTCTCCATCTAGATACAAGAAATTTTTGGCTTGTATAGAGCTATCACAAACAGAATCCAAAAAATTACTTTGTCTTGACGTACCTACTAGGTGGAATTCGACTTACTTCATGTTGGACACGGCATGTTCGCTTAGGAGGGCCTTTGATTATTATGGGGACCAAGACCTTGGCTATGTCAATGATCTTAAACATGAGCCTTTTGCCGGTGTACCAAAATGGATAGATTTTGAGAGGGCCGAGTTGATGTGTAAATTCTTGGGGCACTTTTATAAGCTTACTTTGGCAATTTCTGGTTCTTTATATGTCACATCTAACACCTTTTTTATTGAAATAAGTGTTATTGAATCGCTTTTGAACGAATGGGAGAATGGTAATGATTTCAAATTACAAGAAATGGCAAAGAGGATGAAATCCAAGTTTGAAAAATATTGGGGTTCGATTGACAAAATGAACATGATCCTTTATTATGCCATCATTCTTGATCCATGTAACGCCCCGTATCTTCATTCCAGGTATGCATGCGACACGTGTGAGTTTGAGTGTTAGAAATCGTATGCATGCTTTAGGAAATTATGTGTTTATTTGAATTTATATAAAGTAATTGCCATTTGATTCAATTTAATTTCTTTTCATCTTATATCATTTTCTAACATATGCATATTTCATACATTCATTTCATAACATATTATATATATATATATATATATATATATATATAAATATATAACTTACCTACACTGATACCCTCACATTCATTATATAGGCGTATATTATTATAGCACTAAATTCAATTATATGATATTATATACATAATATCTCCACTTTATTACCTTTATACATATACATTATATATCTATACATATATTGCTTATACTTTATATCATATTTGCAAGACACATTTCCCACACAACATTCTACTACACCAATTACACACACTCATCTTCATCTCCATCACTCACACACTCATTGATCAAGCAAGAAGAGGAGAGGAAAGGAAGGATCATTCATCAAGAATCATAAGCATCATCAAGATCATTACCTTCATCATCATCCTTTCACCATTTCCTTTCTTTCATACAAGGTTTGTTGATTCATAATTGTTATATGTGATGAATAGATAGGGTTGGATGATTTAGTTGATTTTCTTGACCTTTGAGCATGAATATGAGATCATGTGGGTATGTATTTTTAATTTATTGCATGAATATTTTGAACTCTTGGTTATTTGATCTCATGACAACTTGGAGGGTTTATATGAATGCTTGGATGATTTAATTGCCCAAACTTGTGTTTTATGAGTTGTTGATGAAGAATGAGATGTATATTGGTGTTATAGGTTAGTTTTGGGGTGTTTTATTGTTGTTGTTTGGTGTTGGATGCATTTGGGAGCTAATTTCCGAGCCATACCCTGTTTTTCCCCAATTTTTTCGCCCAGCGGCATGCCAAACGCCCGTTTGGCCCCTTAGTTCATTTACCAAACGCCCATGGGAGATGCTACTGGATCGACATACGGTTTCCAAATGGCTATTTCTGCTTTCAGTTCATTTTTCAAACGCCTGTTTACCCCTCAAATAAACTCCAAATGACCTGATTTTTGAACTGTTAGAAACTTCTTGAAGTCTAGAATACTCTCCAATTGGAATAACCTCAATATCATTTCTAGATTGTGAGATATGATCAATTCTTTTTGGTGTCGCCATTTTACCAGAAATCTGCGTTAACCCAACTTCGGACCTACGCCATTTTCACTCCGTTTTGAACTAGAATTTGAGCCATATATTCTTTGAAAGATCTATTTGTCTACTTTCATATCCAACAAAAAAAACTCCATTCCAACTTCTAGAACTCAAGATATTCCCAATTTTCCACAGCTTGCGAGTTTCCAAAAATTGTCAACTTTTGCCAAACTTCGCCAAAACCCATCTTCTTGTATGTCTTTCACTCCCTTGGCTCCCATATGTGATTATTTGAAGTGTTATTTGTGTATGAACATTCTCATGACTTATAATTATCATCATTTTGTTGGAAAAAAAAACGAATCAGAAAGCAGCGGAATTTAAAATTTTTTCCCAACAAAAGGACCTTGGACTCGCAATCGTGTATCCAAATTCGTAGAGATAAGAAACTTACTTTTCTTTTATTCTTTCTTGAAGCGTTTCAAGCCACCCAAGAACGCTCTTCTCGCGGCTTGATCCCCTCTCCTTGGTAAAGCACGAATCTTCAAACTTCTAACTTGAAGCTCTCTAGAGATAGTCCACCAACTTGACTCCAATCTAACTAGTAAGGATGCTAGTTCTCTAGTTAGTGTTTAGGCTTAACGTAGGGTTTCGTTTATCTTGGAGAAAGGATAGTGTTCAACACATGAACCAAAAGAATTGCCAATTAGCTCTAAGGGGAGCTCGAGCTCCCCTATTTATAATAAGGGAGGAGCGAAAATCCTAGTCCTTTATGGGCTAGGGTTTTGGTCTCTCTCTCTCCTATTACTTGATCATCAAGTAATTTTGACTTTGACTTTGAATTCAAATTCAAATCAACTTTCAAGAGAGCTAAAAATATCCAAACTATTTTTGGATAATTTTATACTTTATTTATTTAAAATAAATAACTTATTTTATCTAATTAATTAATTCATAATTAATTAACTAGATTATTTTTCTCCAAAATTAGACTTTCTTTTTAATTCAAAATTGGGGAAAATTTTTTTTCCCATCCGAAGTATGGACGTTTTTGCAATTCACCATCCCAACTAAAGTTTGTTGTAAACCGCCATCTGACCTTTTCGAAATTTTACGAAAGACCATCTCCGGGAGGATTTTAATGGTTTTGTTCACCTGAGAACAATACACGTGCATTGCACATGTATTCAATAAGGGCAAATTTGTCTTTTCAATTTTTCTCTTTAAACAAAACCATACAACCCCATTTGTTTATGTGAATTCTCTCATTCAGAGATATTGCCAAAGAAATGTGGAGACAGACGGCTGAAGTGGGGCTGAGGGATGAAGATTTTTGTCTATGTGGCCATCGCGTTGTTCGCCGGACTTCATGGACAGATGAACACGCCGGGCGCCGTTTCTCAAGTTGCCAAAAATTTCGTGTAAGTTTGTCAACTGCAAGCACCTCTTTCCTCATCCACTCATTCTAAACCCTAGGTTCTACTCCTAATTTTTCCCTAAATTTTTTACAGCTAGATGGTGGATGCACCTATTTCAATTGGATTGATCCACCAATGTGCCATAGGTCTCAGCAGCTGATTCCGGGATTGGTTCGTCGTGTGAATTGTGTGCAAGCTGAGTTGAAGAGAAAAAGTTTTAAGGAGAAGTGTCTCGTGTTTGTGATAATCATCTCTTAGATTATTATCTTCTACATTCTGTGAATTCCAGCAAGAAGTGGCTGGTGTTTTTTTGTATCATCATTGTCTACATTCTGTAATTTTCAGCGCTGAAATTAGTGTGGACATAAATTCACATTTTCATTTGTAAGTGAATTATGTTCTCTTTGCAAAAAATGTAACTTATGTTGCCGTAGGAATAAATTGGTATTTGTTGTCAATATTCATTACCCTAGTATGTTTTACATTTTCAACATTTTAAAACAATAAAAAAAATCATAACACATTACACCAACAACATGATGATCCATCCCAAAAACATAATTCATTGCCCAAAGTTTGGCATACACCATATGCAATTACAGCACATCAAAAGAAGTCTAAGTGCTTAGTATTCACATACATAACAGTTCCATCAAACGAACATCACAAGCATGACAAAAACTAGCAAATATATCAAACTACTGTTGACTACCCCATCCTTCTTCTTCACCTCCCTTCACAAATGCTTTCTTCATAGGTTGCTGCCTTGTTGAGAATCTCACACCTTGTGTAATTGAACTACCTGGATGCTTCATTGCTGGTTTAGCTAAGACTGATGATTGTTCAGTCTGTGCAATTCCTGTTTGTTGAGTGGCTGTTGATGCGTCAGTGGCTGTTCCTTTTTTGTATGCTTTCTCAGCAGTCCTCTTATGCATTGGAAATTCTCTTTTTATACCCAGGGTTTTCTTAGTCACTGTCACAGTAGAAACATTCTCAATTGTTGCTTTCATGGCAGTAGATGCACTCCTGGTTATCCTGGAAGGACTTGTGACAGGTGTTTTGCCTACTCTCTTAGATGAACTGGTTGTAGCTGGGGAAGAACTTGACATGTGCCTTATTCCTCTTTTGGCAGCAACTTTTTCTTTTTGTTTCTTTGTAACCTGCATTCATTACAAACCGTATCAGGAACAGATTGTAACTTGAAATAATTTATTAGAAATGATAAATACCTGCTTCTTGGAAACAACAGGTTCATTTGCTTGTGGTATATCAAGCCCTACTCTTGAAGATTCAGTTGTTGGCTTTGTTGGACATCCCCGGGAGTTGTGATTCTTGCCACCACAAAGTCCACATGTCATGACACTGCCTTTCTTGGACATCTTTGTAGGTGGATCAGACTTCTTTCTTGGCTTGGGTTTTTTAACTTCATCATCAGCTTTCTTCCTGTTGTGTTTCTTTGGCCTGCCAGGAAGTCTAGTGGGTACGGGAGGTTGTAGTGGAGCATGAGGTGTTCTTGGCCACAAATCCCTGTCATCTAATGTGGACATCATATAACTATACGCTACCATGAAGGTTGTCTTGCTATAACATGCATCAACAAGGTCCTCTGGATTTATACCCAAATAAAACATGCCAGAGATTGCATGTGGACAAGGGATTCCTGTTAATTCCCACCTCCTGCAACTGCAAGTCTTGTTGGTTAAGTTCAGTTTATATCTTGTACCATAGCAATTCTCTATCTCAAACTGATCTATCCCATTCCAGTGTGCTATAAACTCCATTGATTTCTTTTTCAACTCTTCAAGCAGCTTGTTTATCTTAGGACACAGCTCACCTCCTGTGTAACTCTTCATCTTATCTCTTCTAACATGCATTCTTTTCATGAAGGTGTGTCTGATTATCTCCAACATACTTATTATAGGTCTGCTTCTTGCTTTCAATATAAGAGAATTAAAACATTCAGACATGTTGTTCAATAACACATCTGATTTGGCTTGAATTCTAAAATGTGATTTGGACCAGTGATGAGGTGGTTTGGATGCTAACCATTCATAAGCTGCAGAATCTGTGTCCTTCATATCTTTCATATGCTTCTCAAAATCCACTACTCTTGTTGCTCTGGCAGCTTTCCACAACAAATCCTTCAAGGCCAAACCCTTGTGTTTCACTTTGAAATTCTTGTATAGATGCATGACACAAAAGCGGTGCTCACATTCTGGAAGCAACAAGTCTATTGCCTCTACCAATCCCTTTTGTTTGTCTGAAATAATGGTCCATCTAGCCCCATTTTGTATGTTCAAGTCCTGAATAATCAAACTTACAAACCAACACCATGACTTAAACTTCTCCTTCTCCACAACAGCATAAGCAAATGGATAAATGCTGTCATTTCCATCCATCCCAACAGCAGTCAGAAGTATACCTCCAGATTGTGTCTTTAGGTGACATCCATCAAGAAAAATCACTGGCCTGCAACCTGCAAGAAAGCCTTTTTTCAAACCACTCCAACAGATATAGATCCTCTTAAACTTAGGAAGTTCTCCAACAAGTTTGCTCTTGATTTTAACTGTATTGTCTGGATCAGCTTTCTTTACCTCAGCTGCGTAAGACCACAACATGGCATATTCTTCCTTCTCTGTGCCATTACCCATTGAAAAAACAAGCTTCTTCGCTCTGTAACACTGATGTGGCTGACAGTGAAGCTTCACATTCTTTTGTAATACAAACATCATAGATTCAACAGGCCACCCTGGATCACTCCACATCTTATCATTGTATCTATTTGCTATCCACTTAGCATTTGCAGCTTTCACATGTTGCTTTCTTGGACACTTATGCCTATTAACAAAAGTTTTCACCTGAAAAGTAGCCTCATCTGGAACTTTAGAGGCATATATCACCCAGGGGCAGGTTTTGTGCTTGCATCTAGCTTGAATCTTCTTTGTGTCATTCAAAGGCCATTTGAGGTCCCTTCCCTGGCTAATAGCATGCTGTCTAACTGCTTTTCTAAATGAGGGTCCATCTGGATATTGCTTGCTTATCTCAAGTTTAGGGTTTAGTTCTTCTGCCTTTTGGTTCACTACAGGAAAACCCCTATGTAAGTTTGCAACTCTATTTGCAACCCTTTCTGAACTAGTACCCTCCTCAGCTTGACCATCTCTGTTCCCCATATTTGCCCCCCACTCAACCTCTGGATCAACATATTCCTCAAAAAGCACATCATCATCTCTAACATCATAATCACTATCCACTAAAGCCTCTGAATCTTGTGAATCACTCCCAACTGAAGCATCATCATCACTATCACTCAAATTGTGATCTTCTATGTCAAAAGCAAACCTAAACTGTTGTTCATCACCTGGATCACTCTGAACAATGGGAGGGTTTTCAGAGTTATCAGCCTGACTCTCACCAGAAAGACTTTCACCAGAACCATATACAAATTTCATACCCTGATTAAGACTAACTGATTCTTCTATCTCATCTTCCACTACATCTGCATGCTCAAGAAATACAGTAACCAACTTATTATCATCAACGAAATTGATAAGGTTGATTGCATCCAGATCATTTTGTAGTAGACATAGACTTTCTGTACCAGTCATTCCAATCTTACTATAATGAAATTTCACATTGTCCAGATCAGAAACACCTAATTCCTTAGCCATTGCCCTAAGCTCAAGAAATGAAATCTCATCTGAACTGCAGTAATCAACAAAACCAACCTTACCATCAAAATATATAGGTCTTCCCAGGTTACGCATAAAACGGCCAGAATAATGCATTTGAATACTGAAAAGGTCATGTTCGTTGCCTGCAAATGGGGAACATTTCCAGTTTATTAGACAAAAAAACACTTGTAGGGACCAAAACTTGAATTTTAAAAGGAAAAGTATATGCTTTAGAGGGACAAGAACAACCACACCAGACAACAATTGGGGGGACCATTACACTTCGAAAACATACAACACAAATTAATTGATTATCACAGACTCAGTGGGGGACAAGAAGGACCACATACAACTCAATGGGGCTCATTACTCTTCGACATTATCAAAAACCTAATCTACAATACAAATCGACCAAAAAGGTCCGAAATTTAACATAAAAATTGGGCAAAACTCACCATAATCAGGCGTTATTCGACCCGCGGGGATCTTCGCCTTTGATTTGCTCCTTAACCCCCAGACCATTGTAGCAAACTTTTGGACTTAAGCAATTGTCTTCTTCATCGCATTTTTCTGATGGAGGAATCAACCCTAAGACATTAAGGAAGAAGGGATTAATGGGGTAAAAAACCTTTTAGGGTTTTGTTTAAAGAGAAAAATTGAAAAGACAAATTTGCCCATATTGAATACATGTGCAATGCACGTGTATTGTTCTCAGGTGAACAAAACCACTAAAATCCTCCCGGAGATGGTCTTTCGTAAAATTTCGAAAAGGTCAGATGGCGGTTTGCAACAAACTTTAGTTGGGATGGTGAATTGCAAAAACGTCCATACTTCGGATGGGAAAAATTTTTTTCCCCTTCAAAATTAAACAAAAGTCTATTAAATTATTAACACATTTAATTATTTAATATATATATATACAATATATATATTTACACGTGTAGGACACGTGTCACAAGGACACGTGTCACTCACGTGACCCACACGTGTGGAACCCTCTTGGCCCGATTAACTCGTTTAATCATTTTAAAGCCTCAACTCATGTAACCAAGTTGTTGTGTGTGACCCTCTAGGTTCTCAATTCAATTAGCAGTGACCCTAATTAATTAATCAGTTCACAGATTAAACGACCATAGTCTAGCAACAAGTGTTTAACCCCTAGCTGAATTGGAATGTTCGGATTCGACAGAACCTTTAAGTCATTGATTCATGTGAGATACAATCCTCCTACTTACTATCTCTCAACCAAGATCTAGGGTAAGGGAATAATCAGAACCCTAATAATCCGGTCTTAAAGCTAAGTGCATTTCATTTCCATTTGATCTCAATCCAAGAAACCCTTTTCTTGATGTCTTGATCTACTGCCTTGGCCAAGGACTCCATATGGCATATGAATGACTTACAGAATAAGAGATCACCTTACAAATGCAAGTGTAGGTCCTTTCTTGATTCTCATTCACTTTCATGAATCACTTGTGCAGCCCCAGCATAAGCCTTGAATCAGTTGTCTAAGGCGACACCCTTTAAAGCTTATACCTAAGACTACAGAGTTAACTCATAAAGTGACAAGGAACCTCAAGTCTAAGGATCAATTAATCACATCAATGACTCGTGAGATATTTTCTAATCTGGAAGTTTCCATTTCCTGAAATAGAAACTTCCTTTCCCATTTAGGAATGTTCTCACACGGGGCACCTCAGTGAACTTACTTATTAAAGTAAGCACCCTCATGTATCACGCACGTATCAACTATACACTTTGCACCTCCATGAAACAAGGTGGTCCTTCTTAAGGGCGTGATCCCACAAGCAAGCTTTAGAGGAGTCAGGTTGACACTCCTACTGTCTGTAGGACTCATCGGCGTGGAGTATTTTACTAATCATGACTTATGTGATATAGGGCTCGTTTTATGAACCATTTCACCTAAATGGTAGAGTCCTAAAGTCATCAGGATTAGGGGAGTTCTCATACATGCACAGCTAAAGTAAACGCATACCAAACAAGAGCATATAAAGAAGTGTTGCCTCAATTCGTTATTTCATTCAAAGATTGTCTGTGATTACAATAAGGAAAAGCACAAAGCGGATATACAATCGGCTTTCTAGGGCACTATTCCTAACACATTTCATAGCATAAGCATGCCATTCGTCGATTAATTGGTTCATTTGTCTAGAGTCTTATGTACACTCATCTTTCTTGCATAGAGTTTGATCCGGTCGAGGAGCAGGGTCTGTAGGCTTCTCGTATCCTTTCTCTTTTGTCAAGGTGAGGTTTTATTTCATTTAAACTAGAACCCTAATACCTTGTGTGATTATTTCAAGCCAAAACACATAAAGTATATGTATACTTTAAAAAATGGTTTCAAGAAAGAATGTTTTCAAATGTTTTCATGAAAATTCTTTTGGCGAGAATCACGAACGTATTATTGGGCCCGGGGAAATATGTGAATGAAGGTCGGTACGACATCGGGTCGTTGGTTAAGCCATTTCATAAAGTACCCTTTGAGAATATCCTCGCGCGACTTTGGTGGCAGGAAGGTGGGATATTCTTGAGCCGGTGGTTAATCCGCCGAAGGAGCGGGAAGGAGTTATGAGCCCCCGTCTCGAAATGTCACAAGGTGGTAGGGCCTTGCAAACCCTTCCACCGCTCCGGAGGAAGAAGGATGGAAAATTATATTTTCTCACGTCACGATCACCAATATGATTATGTTAATGATATGATTATGTTAATGATATGATTATGAATGCATGAACGCTTAATTATGTTTTCAAATACACTATAGGAGTAAGGTTGGAGAATTGCCCACTCGTCGGACCACGTTAAGCTTTGTTTAGTCAAGTAATAATTTGGTATCTATAATCCTGAGTAATGCCTTTCTTAAAGTACCCACTTGGGATTTTGTAACACTTTACTTGGGATTATGGATTGCATGCTCATGTGATATACGTACTAAGCCCCTCACTCAGTCTTAGGACTGACACCTCACGTTTTTTAGTCTTTTACAGGTTTCGAGCTAGGCGGGGACTTGGAGTCTTTTGTAGTCTTTCCTTGAGTCCTAGATTGTATTACTCTTTAGCATTACATACTCATGTCGTATTATAAATTATTCTATTTTGGAGTATTGATGTAATTATTATGTGGTGGCCGAGATGGCCTTTGATTGTATCTTGTGAATATATGTTGATTATGGTTTATGCTTCCGCTTTATTTTATTGCATCGTCGGTTTTAATTGGTTAAGAGTTAGCCCCTCTTAGCTAGGTTTTATTTTTATTTGTCACCCGTTCGCCACGTGTTTGGTTTGTGTATGGAAATTAATTTCATGCATGGATTGAACTAGTGGTGCGGGGGATGCGACACCCTACGATGCGGGTGTTACAATCCACGTCATAAGCTTGGATTTCTTGACTACATGTTTGAGCTTTTGTATCCTAGTAAGGAGGGGGAGGATGCGAATCCAAAGTGTGCACTAATGAAGGAGAATGTGAGGCACGGCATGCAAGAATTGTTTGAAGAGTATAAAAGGATGTATGGAGGTCCGCCGAGCCCGATTTCTTCAAAAACTTCTTCTACATCATCTAGCTTTTCTTCTACTACATCACTTGATTCTATAACCCGAGCATCATACATCAACGAGCAATGGAATAAGAAAAAGAAAATCGGAAAAGGTGATCAAGCAAGATCCGAGTATGAGAAATACTTGGCCGAAGAAGTTGAAGATGATAATGAGGACTTTGATATATTGAAATGGTGGAAATTAAATAGTCCTCAATTTCCTATTCTCTCAAAGATAGCTCGTGATGTATTAGCCGTCCCGGTCTCCACTGTTGCTTCGGAGTCCGCATTTAGCATCGGTGGGTGTGTCCTCGATGCTTTTAGGAGTTCTTTGTCTCCTCGGATAGTCCAAGCTTTAATTTGTGCTCAAGATTGGATTCATCGTGATTTCAAGCCAATGAATATCGAGGAGGATTTATATGAGATTCAAGCAATCGAAAAAGGTATTTTAGAATGGTTTATCTATTTTAATTTTAGAATCTTATTCTCTTTTTTTAGTTTTCACTTATAATTTTGTTTCTTGTGTAGAATTGACGAAAGATGGAGTCGATTCATCAATTATTGATATTTGACGTTTTAGGTTTGTGGAATTCTGGAAGACTGTTGATGTTTTTCTAATGCTTCTGTACTACTCGTGAACTTTAGCAATTCTGTATTATTTCTTAATGTTTATGTAATGTTGACTGTGTCTGTAATGATGCTGTCTATTAGGATTTAGAATTATGAACAATTGGACATCTGCATAGCTGATGGCTGTATGCATGGTTATATTGCATTCTCATTTTTCAAAACATTGACTTTGTAATTGTAATGCTTCTATATTGTACCAACTTTAAATTATCGACTTATCATGATATTTAAGTGATTTTTTAAATATTTTTAATGCTAATCACTCCTAACGAATCATAGGACAGTAAGTCTGTATGTGAGCTTAACTTCAATTCTTTATTTAATAAATGGGTTATGGGCTTTTATGCAGGAGCTTAAACATCATTACTTCAACTCTTTATTTAATACATGGGCTTTTGTGCATGAGCTTAAAGAACTGTATTGGGCTTCTGAGTTCTATGTGAATACATTAATTTGGTCCATTACAAATACAAAAGCAGCCCAACCCAAGAATCAAAATAAATTAATAAAAAAAAAAATAGAATATTAGTCGGGCTCCCCGATCCCGATCCCATCCCGAATCCCGATTTCCTCGATAGGCCGGGTACCCCACATTTCCTGGACGGGCTCGGGCTCTAAATTTCCCGTCCCGATCCCAAACTCCCCGACCCCGAACTCCCCGAATCCCGAACTCCCTGTCCCGCACCCACCCCTAGTTGTGGGAATCATTCTGGGGGGCGCATTCTTGCTAGAAAGATACTGAGGAGTGGATTCTATTGACCCACAGTCCTCCAAGATTCCATAGCATGCTCCAGGAAATGTCCAAAGTGCCAATTTCACTCTAATATTCCTCAAGTGCCAGCTGCTCAAATGATCCCTATAGACGTCTCATGGCCCTTTGATCAATGGGGTATCGATATTGTTGGCCCCCTGCCTATGGCGCTCGAACAGAAAAAGTTTGTCATCCTAGCCGTCGATTACTTTACAAAATGGGCTGAGGCTGAGGCAGTTGCCAAGATCACCTTCAGAGTAGTAAGGGACTTTATTTGGAAGAATATTATTTGCAGGTAAGGCATCCCGAGGGTGCTTATTTCGGATAATGGATCCCAATTCAAAGCAGCTGATACTCGGGAATGGTGCTCGGAGTTAGGCATTGAGCAACGCTTCACCTCCGTGGGCCACCCTCACGCCAACGGTCAAACAGAAGTCACCAACAGGATCATCTTACAACATCTGAAAACCATGATTGAAAGCAAAAAGAGCGAATGGGCAGAAGAGTTACAAGGGGCTTTATGGGCTTATCGCACCACGCCACGAGCGTTAACTGGTGAAACCCCTTACTCACTTGTCTATGGCTCAGAGGCAATGATACCAGCAGAAGTTGCCCATAAATCCGCCCGTGTGGCATATTTCGAGCCCGGAGTAAACGAGGATAACAGAGCCTTGGAATTGGATCTTTTGGAAGAAAAGAGAGACAAGGCATGGGCACACATTCATGAGTACAAAGCGTCTGTCACACGACAGTACAACAAAGGGTCAAGGAAAGAACGTTCCAAATGGGAGACTTGGTCCTAAAGAAGGTTGAAGTCTCAAAGCATGTAGGCAAGTTGGACCCCAACTGGGAAGGTCCCTACAAAGTTATACAGATCAGAGCTAACAACACATACACGCTGGAGACGGCACCGGATCTTCTACTCCATTCAAGTGCTTCATCTCATACTCCATGTATCAGATGAGTGACATATGTAAAACTTTATCAGATTTTTTAATAGATAGAATTATGATATTATCAATAAAAGAAAAAAAAAATCTTTATATATCTAATATTAAAAAAATAAAATTTATATATCCAATAAATTAAAAAACAAGTCCTAGCTACTTTTTTGAAAATATTTTTTAATAGTCAAAATAAAAATATTAAATTAGTGTCATCTTTTTTAAATTTTTATTTTTAAGTTATAAAATTTTTATTTTTAAATTAAAAATATAAATATTAAATATATTTACAATATTCAAACTTAAAAATATTTTATAATATTCAAAGTAAAAATATTAAATTGATATTCAAAGTTGTTATATTTAATATTAAATATATTTTATAATATCCAAAGTTTGAATATTATAAGATATATTTAATATTAATATTTTTACTTTGAATATTAAAAAATATTTCCAATAAAGTAAGACTTGTTTTTTAATTAATTGGATATATAAAATTTTTTTTTTTTTAATATTAGATGTATAAAGATCTTTTTTACTTTTATTGATAATACCATAATTCTATCTGTTAGAAAATTTGGTAAAATTTTACACGTGTCACTCATCCGATATGTGGAGTATGAGATGAAGCAACTAAATGGAGTAGAAGATCCGGTGCCGCTGGAGACACTCCAGGGCGAGCGTCTCCTGCGTCCGTGGAATGCATGCAATCTACGAAGGTTTTATGTCTAGTTATTTACAATTTTGTCAAAAACCCACTTCTGGGATCCATGTACTTTTTGTTTACAAGCGTTATCTGTTAAAGTGATTTTTTATGTGTGAAATATCTTTTGAGGATGGTAAGGGATTCCCCATCGGAAACCTAGGCAATCACCACACAGGTCCAAGGCGCGCGAATCCCCCTTACGAGGGCGAAATACGCTTGCCAAAAGTGGCAAGATCACATCTAGAGGTCTACCCTCGAACACTGGGGAGAAAACTTTTAGACAAGTTTCCACAAAGTCCTGGTCAGGGCTCCCTCGGAAATGGGATCCTCGTAACGGAAATCCCTCGCATTCAAGCACTAGGATGGAAAACTTTTAGACAAGTTTTCACAAGTCTAGACCCTTGAGTCTGTAAGGACTTGTTAAAATTCCTAAGTGACCAGCAATGCTCCTGAGCTCAGCCCGTGCGCCTCACGCTCAAGAAAGATGAAGGTCAAACCTATTCTCACAAGCATTCGCAATAAGCTCACAAGCGGGTTTGTACAAGCACTTGGTAAACGTTGTAAGGAACCTAAGGTGCATACACGAATGTCCTAGTAGGCCCGGGTTGCTTATCACACAACTACCCAGCGCTCGAAATCAGGCCTCGTTGCATACTTTGATCAAGCTATACCCTAGAAGGGCTTTAGACTAGCCTCTGCAAGTCCCTAACCAGGGTACCCTCAAAGCCTGACCCTCGTGTTGGTCAAGGGCTCATGCAGACCCTTTTCACTATACTTAGAAATTTTTTTCACAAGTCCTGAATCAGGGCATTCTCAAAGTAAGACCCTTGTGTTTACTCAAAGACTTAGCAAAATTTTCCAAAGTTTTATGACATTTTTACTTAGCTTATTACTTGAAATCTTAACATCACAAGATTTTGATAAAACAAGCACAAAGTAAGAATTCATGGCATAAACAAAAAGTAAAAGGCACCAAGTCATGAAAAGGAAATCTTCATTAATAAGGGTAAAGCCTACAAGGCTACAAAACAAGGGCACCATGGCCCTTGGGAACTACTAGAAAGCAAAAGATACAAGGAAAATTTTCTTAAAGGACATAAGGGAATTTCAAGCGGCAGCAGCAACATCTTCTTCTAGATTCACCACCTCGTGCTGAGCAGGGGCAACAGGCTCTTGCGCTTATGGGGTGAGCACGTTCGGGTCTTGAGCATTGGAAGAAGGGGGAACTAATGGCTCAGTGGCCTCAACCGCTGGAGCGGGAGTATTTTCACTGACCTGGACGGGAGGGGCATCGATCGTTGGCGCTTGGGGCTCGTTCTCTTGAGAGCCTTCGAGGAAAGTTGCGGCATCATTAGCCCCCTCGTTTTGTCCCACATGTGGCACCTCTTCCACCGGATGAGCGGCTATATATTCGTCCTGAAGAAGTTTAACTATAAAGTTGTACTCCGGCTCAGCCAAGTTAGCCTCAGGATCTTCGTTTCTGTCCTCCTCTTCCTCACATCACTCATTGAATCTTATCCCCATGTCAGAACGCCCACGAGCGGAAGCATCCCTCAAGCCCTTGTGGATCAACTGCTCAATAGCCAGGTTAAAGGCGTTTTGAGCCTCGTCAAAACAGTGGAGCGAGGCCGCAAAGCTAAAAGCTTTGGAATGACAGAACTTAATGATTGCCTCCTTGGTGGCCTTCTTAATGCGCTCGGGGAGCTGCGTCATTACGTCCGCATATTTCTTCTCAGCAGCATTGGACTTGGTGACCCACCCATTCCGGTCATCCATCAGCTTCTTATGGTTCTCCTGGAGGGTATTGTGATCCGAGCCCCATTTCCTACGAGCAGCCTCCGATTTCTTGAAATCCTCTTGGAGTTTCTTCATCTCCGCCTCCAGCTTTTTATGTTCAGTCTCGAGGGAGAGGAACTTTGCCTTCTCCACATCCAATTCCTCCTAAATCTGAGCCGGGTCATTTGAGCGCGCCATCTTCTTATACTTTGTTTTGCGCTCCGAGTAGACAGTGGCGCGCATCTGGAGATTCTTGGCCCTCGGGAGTACTTGTTGCATTTTTTAAAGGAAGAAAGTGTTTCGTACTTAGCATATTTTCAAGAACATAAAGGAATGTTTGAATAAAGGGATAGTGAGGAGGCTTACGGAAAGGAGGGCATGGATCATGTCCCCCGCCTCCTTCTCTGTATTCTCGGAGAATAGCACTTGGTGGTCCCCTGTGAACTGGACCCTGTTGTAGAGCCCATCGGTGATGGACCTCGAGGGTGTACGACCGCTGAGGAGAATGGGGCCCTCGTTGGGTAGGCGCTCAAATAATGTATCCCTCGTGCGCTCGAAGCTCCACAAATGATCCTCCTCTAAAGAAGAGGTGTCACCATTACCCCGGGTGCCCTCGACCACTTGTTTTCCCTTGCCCATTATGGGGATTGGATCCGGCATCCTTTTCCTTTTGCGGGAGGAATGGGCATCATCCCCTCGGTGCTCCCTATTGACCACATTCGAGCGTGGCCTGATCGGCTCGGTGGTTGGAGGGGTGGCACCCCTCTGGTTGACGGTGTCTACTGGCCTTAGTATGATCCTCGTTTCGGTATTGGCCGGTTGGTTCTCTTCGCGGCCTCTAGGCTGTTGGGCTGTGCTGGAACTCGCCCCTTGATGGCCTCCGCGACCATCTCCACGACCAGCCCCTCGGCCACGAGGGGTCTGTTGGTTGTCTTGTTGCTGACGTTGTTGGTGGTTACGTCCGTTAACGAAGTTGGCAACGTTATGCATGTTTCCTCCTGCCATTATGATATTTGCTCCTGGAGAATGGAAAAAAACAAGGGTTAAGCTATTTGTATAAAATTCACAAGATATAAGTGCGTTTATGAAGTTAGTAACCCTATCTAGAGTTAGTGCCCTAAAATCTAACCATCTCTCTCTAAGTTTACAGCAGGAGGATTGTTGAGGAAATGAGGGTTATTTGTAAGCCCACACAGGAACATGACTTCCTCATCATCA
This sequence comes from Lantana camara, assembly GCA_037501455.1. Taxonomy (NCBI): domain Eukaryota; kingdom Viridiplantae; phylum Streptophyta; class Magnoliopsida; order Lamiales; family Verbenaceae; genus Lantana; species Lantana camara. The sequence goes on from CM074856.1 coordinate 61,811,935, forward strand.
ATAAGGTCCTTTGCCTGTATCAGCCAGCCCTCGTCCCTTAGGGCACCAGCCAAATCTTGGGCCCAGTTCTCAGGAAAGGTTTGGTCCAAACAGTGCCTCACAAGAGGACCCTCCCCGTGCGTTACCCACTCTTGTGGTACCCCAAAATCATCATCCTGTGGAGCCCTCACGAAGAAAAATTTCTCTTTCCATTCTACTCCATAGGTGGACGAGGGAGAATTGATCAGTTTTAAGCCGGCTTTAGCTTGGATGTAAAAGAAACCGGCCCTTGGAGACGAACGAGGTGACCTGGCAACTTGGTACAGAGCGTTAAAGTTTCGTATGGACGGTTGGTTTCCGGTGCACCTCATGAGGATGATGAAGGTGGTAAGGAGCGCCAGGCCATTGGGAACGATCTGCAAGGGGCTCAAGTTGAGATCATTGAGTATACTAGCCATGGGGACAGGAATAGGGAATCTCAAGCCCCCAAACGCCACCGAGTCCTTGTAAACAACCATCTCTCCAGATGGAGGGTTGTTAGCACGCTCATGCTTGGCCGAAATCCTCCATTGAAAGCGCTCATCCCAGTATATGGGCGCCACAATAGACGCTATCTTCCCTCGGGTAATAGTGCTGGGGGTCTCCTCGGGGGGCCTCTCGGTGGCCTGCATACCCAAGCCCTCGCCCTCGGCAGATCCCTTATTTTTCTGGGCTTTCTTGCCCCTCTTTCAGTGTTTGGCCGGCGGCTCTTCAGATGGCCCCGCCGTTTCCCCCTCAAGCGCAGGAGGTGCTACGGCCACTGTCACCGTGTGGCGAAGGGGATGAGTCGTACTCTCTGTTATCGGCAGAATCTCCCCTTGTCTCTTTGCCTCAATCACCGTACCCATCTCTTCAAAAAGGTGTTCAACACCTCCGGGATTTCTTTCTTCCATGGCATAAACTGTCGCATCTAATTCCTCATCCCTTGGAGAGTTGGGGGTAGGATGAACTGTGAGTGGCCATCTCCTCCACCTCACAGGCAAATTCTTCAACATGGGCTCTAGGCATGTTTTCTTTCTGGGAGTTTTTGGGAGATATGGAAGGATTGAGAATTCGAAGATTTTCAGGGGAAAATGGAATTCTGGGAAGAATGATCCTATTACTCTAAGGTTAGCAGGAAGAAAGTTAGAAGATAAGGAAAATTACTTACGGATAAAAAGTTCTTGGGAAGTCTGGTTGTTAGGATTTCTCTGCAAGTTGCTTGGAAAGTTCAAAAGTTTGCTCTGAGAATTCTGAATGCGCAAAAGATGAAACTGATTTGGGATCCCCTATTTATAGGAGAAGAGGTTGGTACGATTCTGATGTTTGATTTCAAAAATGCAATCATTTCCCGCCTTGGAAACTACCCACTTTGGTGAAATGTCACCCACTCCCAGAGATTCACGCGTCGTTTCCTTGAAAATCGCCCCCACACGCGCATCAGTATTTAATGCTGAGCCCCACCGGCAGTCATTCTAAATGACTTCCATTTAATTCCTTGTCAGAAGAGGATTTCACAACACGCGAAGTCCTTAAAACAAGCGTCCCCCTCGAAGCGTTGAGAAGACTAAAATTCTACAGCCCTTATTACTAAGGACTACAGAATTTGGGGGCAAAATGATGGGGTCAAGATCCGCTTGGCCCACGTTTTGACACGTGACGCCATCAGCAACTGACACTTGGCCTCATGATCCCCGAAAGAGGTCTCCTACAAGCGTCCTCTCTCTCGAAGTACAGAGACCATAATTGACATGTGTCATCGTTGCCACGAGACGCGTGGCTGTCATAGGTCGCTCTCCAACGAGCACTCCTAAGCGAAACCCAAGTTCACCAGGGGAGTCACCCACGAGCGTTCACTCCCCTCGTGTGTGCTTCTACATGCAAGCGAACCAAGGGACTAAGCTCCCACTCCTCTCATCGCCTTGGCCCGGATCGACCCTCGGTCCGCTGGTCTATCAGATTCATGATTAACACGAGCGCGCTAATGGCCCTCGTTACCAACCCAAAACGGCTCTCTGACACCCCATACGTGTCTGCACACCTACCACTGTTTCCCACACCACCTTTTACACCAGCTTTTGCGGGAGATTCTTCCTAGGTTTCTCCACATTACGCCACGTGTGAGGGTGGCATTAGGGCTGGACCACAAGGGGATAAAATACCAAAGGGTCCCTGACCCTCAACTATAAATACTGGACTTCATCTACTTCTCTATAAGGAATCACTCATCACTGAAGTTCTTACATTCTTCATTTTTCACCTCTTTCAGATCATCATCTGACTTGAGCGTCGGAGAGCCAAACTGGGAATCACCCCCAGTTCCCCCAGCTTGGCCGTCTGACCTCTGTTTCTTTGGTGTTTATCCTAGCAGGTTGAACCCTTCATCTTTTCCGGTGGTCATCATTGAGTTTCCCTACCTTAAACAAATTCTAAAGTGATTGGACTATGTACCCCATATTGAGACCCATCTTTTTTGGCGCCGTCTGTGGGAAACCACTTCCAATCCTTTTCTCTCTTTGCTAGTTGAAAATCAGACACCATTTCCATCATGGTTGCCACCAGATTCGGTGCAGTGGGGAGGAGATGACCTTCCCCGTGATGCCAACGTCAGTATCCTCCCGTCGACCGCGACGGGCGGAGCCCCGCCCGTTGGAGGAATACCATAACTCTTATTCATGAACTATGACTTCTATGAAAAAAGAAACAGTAGAGGTTTTCTGTAACATATGACTTCTATGAAAAAAGAAAAATAGATAAGAAAGAAAAAATAAAAGAAAAATAAATATTAAACGGGACTACAGTGAATTTAGGAGAGATGGGGAAAGCTAGCAGCTACCCGGGGGTGAAGGGGGTGGGTAGGTGGAGGGGGTTTACATACAACCGAGGTAAAGTGGTTTATGATTGAATCTCAGAGGCATTCTTATCATTTGGTAGATCCAAGTTCATATCCTATTTCGGGTTCACTCAGGGCTTTGGCAACAACCATAGGAGGTGTGGTGTACATGCACTCATTTCAAGGGGGTGCAACACTTCTCAGTTTGGGGCTCATATTTATCCTATATACCATGTACGTATGGTGGCGCGATGTTCTCCGTGAATCCACGTTGGAAGGACATTATACCAAAGTCATACAATTAGGACCTCGATAATTTAGGTGTTTGGGGAGTAAATAAAAATTAAAACTTAAGAATGGGAAATTAGTACTAAAATTAATTATTTTGAGGAGCGGACTAAAATTCCCTACACTAATGATTATTTAAAACTAATTGTCCCATAATTAAATATCCCTAAATTGGTTACGAGCTCTTTTTATAAAAGAATTATAACTTATCATTTGGATAAAATTAAAAATAGAAGATAAAGTCAAAGTAGGAAAGATTTGGAGATTTAATAAACCCCTTAGATAAAAGGAGAGCTTGGAACGTTTCCTACATAGAGTAGAAAAATGTTTTCTCTGCTATGTGATTTAACGTGATTTTTAATATGGAGATCAAAGGGAATTCTCTCAGGCTTCCATCAGGGTTATAAAGGGAAAAAAAATGTTTTTGCTCTATTTTTCATCTTGTTTCTTGTTTCTTTTAATACACAGATTATAATATTAGCATACTCACTAATCTAATTTGAATTTAGGATTGATGTGGATACTTTTAGAAAACTTTTACTTTGGAGTCTTGGAGGAAAGAATAGTTCAAGAAATGAGAATTTCATTACCGCATGAAGAACGTCTGAGGGCGCTGTAAACGTTTAAAGAAAGCTACAATTTTTGTAAGTTACTAGAACCCTTTATGTGGTCGTTTCGGAATAAACATTACAAACAAACGATCCTCCCGTTGAAAGTTCCAACATCTAGAAAGAAAGTTTTCAGAATACTTAACTTATTAACAATCGCCTGAAGCTAATGCACTTGCTCTACAAATCGATTATTATCAGCAATTTTTGATCGAGGTATTTTGAAATCAAATACTTGATTGTGTCTTTCTCCTCCGTTTTGTATTTGTATTTCAATGCCTCCTATAATTCTCTAGGTGATTAAGAAGTAGTGTACAAATTGTGCAATTAGCCTAACATGGTGTTGAGGATGCGTTGTCGAGCCAGCTCCTCATCTTCCATCGTCTTTCTCCTCTATTGCTGGAAGATTTGAACGATCTCCTAACGAATTCCTTGTACATTTTAGAACATAATAGATATACCTGTTACAATGGGGCTGGACGAAGGATTAATTCCACCTACTGCAGTGGGGTTGGACGAAGGATTAACACCATTGTTGGCGGATAAGTCATCTATTAAGATTATTCTGGTGTTGGAGGATCTTTTAGAATCGACTAAAGATTAGGATCCAGAACATAAGTAATCCGAATAACAATGAGTAAGAACTTCATCTTATCTTACCGATGACTAAAGTTGTTGCTGTTAGAATGATCCAATTTGACAAATTCTTAATTCATAATCTTGAATTATTCTAACTCCATCCATCTCAACAGAAACTTTAAAATTTTTAGAAATTTAGGTTGTATGGAGACATATTTGAAACAACTAGTCCTATCCTTCAAATTTTTTATGACCCCTAATCTCAGTAGAAGTTTGCTATAGGTTGCAGAAAATACACTTTCAAAATAGATTTCAAGTTGCTAATAAAAGAAAAATTCGTGTAATAGCAATTCAGAGAAAATTAGGTGAATTTGTTGTCTTTTGATCAGGTGAGTGTTATTTACATGTCTCAGGTGATGAATGAATTAAAATAGGGTTTAATTAACATTATGATAGACATTATGATCTACGAATTAAACAAGATTTAATTATTGCCCAACGCCGATGCCAGTCATGTGGTGCACCACACCACACATGATGCCTCCGGCCTAATCTTCAATTCTACAATTTAATAGTTCACATAGCATGTTAACTTATAAAGCTAACCATGCTTCACTAATCATCTGATGCGAGACAACATATTGTTAATTTTTCCAAACACCTTTTACAGTCTTTTTATAATTTTAATAACACTTCAAATTTCAATATGGATGGGACAGAATGCCAAAGTAAATATCATCAACATTTGCATATTTTTAACATTTACGTTATTATGTTTATTAGTTTTTAAGGTAAATTGCAGCAACTCTCTATCTTTTGGCATGTTTCGCACTTTCCTCCTTGACATTTAAATTTGCACAATTTCTCCCTTTTTACCTTTGTAATTTTTAGCACTTTACTTCTTTTGCATGATTCAAACGGAATATTAGTGAAATATTCCTTTCGAACCAAAATATGTGGGTTACGCATGTCTTTTAAAAGGGCAAAAATGTCAATTCATGTGCTAGAACTCTCTCCCACCTAAAAGGGCAACCCACATATTCTTCCGGCAATTTCCATGACCTTTCTACTTCCCATCAAGAGCTTGGAGACCTTTGTGCTGAAAAACGCCAACATCTCCAGCAAAATTTCCGGCAGCGCTGCTCGCAGAGGTTTCCTGAGCTCCTTGGATCTATCCGAGAATGCAATTTTGGGGTCTGTTACAGATATTGCGGCTTTTGGGGTTTGCTCTGGTTTTCTTTCCCTCGATCTTTCCAAGAACTCGTGGACCCTTTTGTGAAGGGGGCCAAAACCCCTTTTGGGTTGCTGTCATTACAGGTTCTTAATATTTTCTACAACAATATCTTCGGCGACGGCGGCGCTTTGTGAATTTTGTCAATTTATTTTTTCTGGTTTTGGTTCTTGTCTATAAAGGGCACAAGGGGTTTGCTTGAGGTTTTTACTTTTAAGAATTTGGAGCATTTGGATCTTTCAATCAATAATATTTCCAACAATTTCCCCATGTTTGATTATTGCGCTAGCTTACATCACCTGGATTTTCCCAAAATGAAATTCAACAAATTAGGGTTCAAAGAAATAGGAATATAACTTCTTAAGGTGGGAGAGAGTTATACCCTTTGTTGCACGGATACGGACGTAGCGACACGGACACGGATACGGTGACACAGATTTTTTTTGTGAATTTTCCACGTGACACGACACGGCAAAATAATATTTTTAGAATTGTCGTTGCATTAGAGGTTATACCACATGAATTGCCATTTTTACCCTTTTAAAAGTCACGTGTAACTCACATGTTTTGGTCTAAATGGAATATTTCGCGAATATTCAACCCAAATCATGTAAAAGGGTAAAGTGCTAAAAATTGCAAAGGTAAAAAGGGTAGTCAAGCACGTTTAAAGGTTAAGGGGGAAAGTGTGAAACAACCAAATGATAAGGGGTTGCCGCAATTTACAGTAGTTTTTATTATAAATTATTCCTTTTAGATATGTATTATAACTTTAGAAAATTTGAACTTTTTCTTTTCTTAAACTCATACACTCTCAAATGGCAAGCGAGATTCAAACCCGAGTTATTACTTAGAGAAAGAATCCTTCAACCATTTAAACCAACCGTTGTTGACTGGAAAGCGTGAACTTTGAGGCTATCGACCTACACAATTACATGATATTTACTTGTATGGTATCCACTAACATTACTATGTCATGCATTATATTAAATTAATTCTTTAAATTTAGGGTTATTATACCTGACTATCCTGCAACTAGGCCTATTACAACGCAGTCCATTATTATCGAAAAAGTACATTTTAGTCCCTATGAATCTTATTTGATCTGAGGTCCCTTAACAAAATTTATAAAAGTATACTTATGCCCCTGACGGTTTTATGAGTGTTACATTGAATATATATGACCGAAATTACAAAATCATCCATATAGTTTACAAAAATAAACAAAACGATTCCTACAAATTATGAATTTAACAACAAATCACTGGTATTTTTGGAATGAATAATGGAAACCTAGGGACGACAAACGGTTCTCAAAGTTAGGGACTAAAATGTAATTTCTCAAAAATGATGGATTGCGTTGTAATAAAGTGGCGGATCTATTATAAAAAATTTTAATCATTTAGTGGTACCATGATGAAAAATTTTATAATGCACATGGGTAATTTTAGAAAGTTAAAATAGGCTAGAGATTTAGTTGTTAACCAGTCATGGAGGCAAGCACTAAAAATGCCTAAAACATGGCAACAGAGTGGGCGAATCCAGACTTCAGTATTAAACCTAATCTTTGCTTATTTTAACTCTAACCATCCCAGAAATAAAAATTTTCGATCTGGTACCTTTTTATTTTTTTAAGAAAATCCCGCCATAAACATTGATTTTATTAACATGCTATTATCCAACATAATGAAATTTAGCCGGCCATATTTGGCAACAACTTAATTTACAAAAATTTAAAGAGTAAGAATCAGAAAAGTAAAGTAACTTACTTAATTTTGTTGAACACCAGTCTTTGCAGGATTGCAAAAATTTTTCACTCAAAACTATGAGAAAGCTTACAAACTGAAATGAAGAATAACTTAGTATTTTTCGCTCTACCTAAAACAAAGTTGAAACCTCCTATAAATAGACAAAAAAGTTAGATTTGAAATCCGAAATTGAAAACTAACTAAACTATTTGCTCCATTATTGAAGCAATATACAAAACTATATTAAAGTAATAACTTTATAAAAGTAAAAGAATCCTTCTGATAGTGGAAAGTATTATTGAGGTGGTGGTCGGTATGTCAAACTCTCAGGGCCCTTTGGTTGCTTTTCCATTGTCTTTTTTCTTCAAATAGTTTTGAATTACTTGTTCAATATCATCGAACATATCTTCATATGAATCTTGAGCCTCACCAGATAAGCAAAAAGCTTCATCTTGTGATGATGTCTCCATTGAAACATTTGATTATGATTCATAATTTAAAATTTTCATTAAATCCTTTTTCCCTTCTTTTAAATAAGAAGTAACTTTTTCTTCTTTTGTGACTTATCCTCTTTGGAATTGTAATTTCTTTGAAATATATTGGAAAGGACTAGGAGATTGATTTTTCTCCATCAATTCTTGATATTGAGCAATCTTTTGTTTGATATTTTCAATGGTTTCCTGTCCTTCTGCACATCCATCTTCATTGGATCTTATCATCTTCTTCCAGAACTTTGTATAAAAAGTTCTCCATATAAATGGAATTTTCTGTTGGGTTTCACCTATTTTTGGTTCCCATTTCCATATCCATGGAATCCCAAATTCCACAAAAAAGTGTAGAGAATGCATTCCTTCAATCCATTTGTCATTATTTTCTACTTCAATCAGTTTAGGGTAAATATCAATCCCTTGGGAATATAATTCCTAGAAAGTATTAGGCAAAAATTTTGTTGTTTGGCCAAAACTTAGCCACCATTAGTTTAACCAATTTGGAATGTCCTTATTATAAACATTTGGACAGATTTTAAAAAACCATGAATGCTTATAAATTGCATTCTGATATGTGAAATGCTTCCACATAATCCCAATAATGGAATTTTATTGTAGCTTGGGAACTGGAAAAACTATATTCTTTTTCTCTAAGAGTACTAATACTCCATTCTTCTGCAGATATTATCTTCTTAATAATAAGTTTACTAAAGCTATAAACTTTAGTTTGTTTTCCTGTAAAAAAATGATTAAATTCACAGGATCCCGTCAGTTTGAGTATATTCTCAAAATGAGTTCGATGTTTATATGATCCAGCTGTAAAAAAGATAGTATCCAATTACCTCCGCATAAGACGGCAGCTATTATCTTTCGATTTTAAGTCTTTGTCTTCTAAGAATAATATTAACTCTTTATGAACATTTTGCTCATATAGCAAGTCTTCAGTTTCAACTTCTTCATCTGCTACTATATTAGCATAAGATGGGGCAGTTTGATTATTAATTCCCTGCTTGGCTTTATATTCCAAAAATTCCTTGTATAAAGGATCATATTTTGCAGTATTACTTGAAGATGATGATGGAATATTGGTAATTTTAGTAGCTATAAGCTTCTGATTGCCAAATCGAGCAATGGTTCTTCCACCTCTTCCTCTATTAGAGGAATTTCTGCCTCCTCCTCGAGGTATCATCCTGAAATAGAATAATTTAAGCTAATAGCTTTTGTAAACGAGATTTAACTATTTTATGTTGCTCTTTATCTTCATTAATATATTTCTCTAAACCATGATCCTCATTGAGGAAATAACATAAAGATTTAGTTTCTTGAATAGTTGCTTCAAGATATCTTTGTGCTGCTATAATATGAATCCCTTTAAGATTCATATAAACCAAAGGGAATGTCTTTTTAATATTGGTCTTAATATCAAATGGAACTGTTAGGAATAAAATCATTTAAACTCCTCCCAATTAAAAACATTTATTGAATCTTTACATTTTCTTTTCTTAGAAGAAGACTCCATACCTGCAAATATCAAGCAATATACCAATTAATCCTTTTTAGGACCTTTTTTTTTTATGAACCGAACTTTCGGCAATATAACACTGAGCGTTTTCAAAAAGACTTTTCTTCTTTAAGTAATCAATATTTATCTTTCCTAAAATCTCATAATGGATTTTATTATTCCAATAAATAATATCTCTATCCAACTCGTGTGTTGTAAACACTAATTGTTTCACATAATTGTGAATCTTATCTACTTTTTTTCCAATTGATGGCTGTATGTGTAGGATCATTTGTATCCTCTGAAAATCTTCCAACGTCACCCATCCTGTAAATATTCTGTCGTTAGAAAATTAGGAAGACTATTGTCAATTCCTTTTTTATAAATAATTTCAAAATCAAAATGAGCTAATTGAGCTTGCCATGCCATCTAGCAAACATTTGTTTAGAGACTTGATGGTCAAAATTTTTATTAAACATATATTTGGCAGCTTGACAATCAGTCTTAATAATAAAATTCTGATTGTATAAATTATCTTGAAATTTCAAAACACATTTAAGAATAGCCAAAAATTTCTTTTGCTATAGTGGCATAATTCTTTTGGCTATCCCTACATTTTCCCAATTGGAATCTAACAAGATATTCTTGTTGATTATGAGGAGATTTTTGTTTAAAAATACCTCCATAACCAATATCAGAGGCATCCGTCTCTATAATCTTATCCCAATTGAGATTAGCAAGCATTAAACAAGGTAGATTTATAACTCTACTATTATTTTTTGAATAGCTTGAGTATGATCCTTTGTCCAGGGTTTAGGATTTTTCTTTAACCTATCATAAAGAATAGTTGTATCCTCAGCTAAATTTTTATAATAAGGAGAAATATAATTTAAACTACCAAGAAATCTTTGGAGTTGGGTTTTATCCATAATTTGATTAGGAAATTTAGAAGCAAATTCTATACTTCTATTAATAGGAATAATTTTTCCTTTTTCAATATTATGGCCAAGAAATCTGATTTTTGTTTGGAAAAGAAGCATTTTTGGTTTAGATATAAGCAAACCATTTAGAATGACAATTTTCTTGAATATATCAAGATGTTTAAAATGTGTTTCTATATTTTTTGAAAATACTAGAATATCATCAGTATAAACAATTATAAAATCACTATAAGGATTGAAAATATCATTCATAATATTTTGGAATTCTGAAAGAGCACTTTTTAACCCAAAAGGCATAACTTTCCACTCATTGTCCAAAAAGAACATTAAAAGCAATTTTATAAATATCCTTATCATTAATTTGAATTTGACAATATCCCAACTTCAAATCAAATTTTGAAAATATTAAAGCATCATAAAGTCTATCCAATAAATCATTTTTATTAGGAATTGGACACCTTATCCATTTCAGAGCATTATTTAAGGGTTTATTGTTAATGACTAACCTGGGTACTCCTCTTTCTTGTTCAACTTCTTTATTAACGTAAAAAACTACGCATGGCCAAGGAGATTTAGAGGGTCTAATTAACCCTTTGTGTTGAAGAGATTCAATCTCTTTCTGACAAAGATTCAAATACTCTTTGTTCATTTGACATGGTCTAGCTTTTGTAGGAATTTTCCTTTCATTAAAATCTTCCTCACAAGGAAGAGAAACTATATGTTTCTTTCTATCCCAAAAAACATTTGGATGATCATTACAAATTCCATAAAGAAAATTGATTTTGAAGAAGTTTAATCTTATCTTGTAATTTAGAATTTTTCAAAATATTATCAAAATTATTTAAATCAATTTCTTGTTTGAGAAAATTAATTTGTTTCTCTTTTCTCTCAATTATGAAATCCTTTATTAGATTCAAAACTCTAGTAAAAGGTTCAATAATAAATTGAAAAGATATTTCTTTTCCTTCAAAAGTTTCACTAAAACCTTTTTCATCAATATTTTTTATAGGAAAATTTTTCTTTAAAAATGGAGTTCCCAATCTAACTTCGTTAGTAATATTTTTCACAAAATTTATTTTTGCAAATATAGGCCTTTGGAAGCTTGTAATCAATTTTCATTCTTTGCCCATTAGCAGCAGTTATAAAATGAGTAGTTTTATGAAAATATCTAGTAGGAATAATTCCTTCTTGAATACAATTTAAATCGGCACCACTATTGACAAGGGCTATAAGCTCTCGTTTATAGCTCCTATTAATGAGGAGAGAAATTTTTATAAACCATTTTTGAGATGTTACCATCTCCAAAGTAGATAAAAAGTTTTCATCTTCTGAAAAAGTAATTTGATTTTCCATTTCAGGAATAACTATTTGTTTTCCTCTACTTATTTCAAGTTTGAAACTCTTTCCTCAAAAATCTTGTTATTATTTTTCAAAAATTTTATATCATTCTTGAGGCTTTGTATTTCTAAAGATAAATCATCCATATTGGCAGGATTTTTATAAAATTGTTTTTGTTCTAAAATTCTTTTCACTTATGCCATAGTATATGGATCAGAATTTCTTTGAAAACTTTCTTGATTTTTAAAATCATTTTCATCTTTCAATTGATCAAAAATTTTCGATCTGATAATAGGATCTTGGACAATTTTTAAACTTTCCAAAATATTATCATTTGTAATAACATTTATTTCTTGAAATTGAGAAATAATTTGATAAATATATTTTTCTTCTGAAGTTGAAGAATTTTCTTGTTTACTACAAGCTAAACCATTTTTGCATGGTTCACATTCTTCTTCAGTTTCAGAATAATTTTCATTTTCTAAAACTTCTTAATCATTTGAATGTGATGATCCTTCTGTTTCAGAATCTGAATTCAAAAATAATTTATATAAAGTTTCTTTGAGATTATCATCAATCTCAAGATTATTAATCTTCCTTTTAGTCTAGCATTTATTGGCATAATGACCAACTTTTCCGCATTTGCGACAAACAACAAGAGGATTATTTTCCTTTCTTTTTTCCTTTTTCATCTCTCTTTTTCCCCTTCTTTTCCTATGTTTCTTTTAGAAAATTTTTGGAATTTTTTCTTCTTACCATGCTTCTTATCCTTATCATGGCTAGAAGAGAGATTAGAGATACCAAATTGGTCTCAAAATTGACCCAGTTGCTTTCTCTCATTGAGATTATGCCTTTTGATATGTTGGCTTAGCTTTATTTCATTACATAAAGCTAATCCTTCTTGTTGGCAAATTCCTATCAATTTGCCATAAGTATAATTATCATAACTGATATTTACTTCTTCTTTTCTAAGAATTTTCCTAACCCTTTTAGCAAAAAGAGTAGGTAAACCATTAATAAATTTGGATTTCCAGTGAGCACTATTAGACTCAGGAAGTTCCATAACTCTACTAAGAAAAGTATCATTATACCATCTAAATGATGTAAGGGTACGACATCTAAGATTTTGGAGTAATGTCCTGATAGTTTCACTATTATCAGACCATCTTCCAGTAAAATGCTCAATAATATTAGAGCAAATTGCATTTTTAGTCCCATACTATAAGGCCGTTCTCACTTTTGGTCCAATGGTTTTTAAAAGTGGTTTTTTTAGTCCCGCAATGTTTATCTTTTGTCATTTTAAGGACTTCCATCCATTTTTTTTTACGGACGTCACATGGCTGTTACTCTAGTAGGAGCAAATTGCATTTTTGGTCCCATACTATATCGTCGTTCTCACTTTTGGTCCCATACTTTTTAAACTTGTCAATTTTAGTCTCGTACTATTTAATTTTTCTCATCTTCAGGACTTTTGGAAGATGATATTTGCTTTTCGAAAAATGATGTCTTAAAAATCAAATTTGCAATTTGTGTCCGATGAATTTTGCTTTTTTTTTCTTTTTCATTAAAATAGATGATGAATTCTATTTTGATAATATATGATGGTGCAGGATAAGGATTCCTAAGATGCAACCAACACTTTGAGATTTTATTTATAAGGGGAAGACCATCACAGGCGTTTGAGCCTCAGGGTCTGGGTTTCCGATGAGCGTGGGTTCTTCCAGCTAGGATAACACTAGTTTATGCAATGGGAATGCAAGAAAAAATGGTGAAATGCAGGGAGCTTGAGGAAGATGAAGATGTCGGGAACGTGCAGTGGAATAGCCCAGAAAAAGTGCAGGGTTTTTTGTGGAAGAAGATGACTTGGGGGAGAATGCAGGTGTTCTCCCTTATTTATATATTAGGGGTGAGGGCAGTTTGGGTAATTGGACCGTGTGGTCCCAAACTTTTTTTGCCCTAACACGTGGCGGCCTGTGACGGCATGAGAACGATGGCTCTGAAAAGCAGGCGGAGTGTCAGGTATGAGGTGCGCACTGCCGTTGTGTCAGAGGTTATTGGTGAGGGCCGTGCGCTGGGAAGCTCAAGATTAGTCCTGTGGGTGTACGGATGCCCTACAAAGGGAAAAGCCATACTCGAGCGTCAATGACGCTCGAAGGGACACACGAGGGGGTTCCCCTGGCAGATGACCTACGAGCGTCAACTACACGAGCGTTAGAGAGCAGGTGCCCTCGGGGGTGCCTTCCTGGAAAGGGTGGTTCTGAGGGCCGTGGTGTGACCGTCAGTTTTGACAGCTTGAACGCTTTACTTAAACAGTTGGCCGAGGCTCGTGGGCCTGTATTAGTCAGCAAGTGAGTGGGCTGGGTTGGCCCACGAGCCCATCAATGCGAGCGTCCAATCTCTAAGTCGGCTGATAGCGACACATGGATGGCTCTGATACGAGCGTGATTTTATGTCTCATCATTTTGCCCCCAAAATTTTGTAGTATTGCTTGAGCGTACTGTAGAATTTAAGAGAAGCGAGCATTGAATTTTTGAATATCTGAGGATCAAGCTTCTGCAAGAGAAGTGACCGCTTGGCTTCCGTAAGGGATACGTTCTGACATTGCAATAAATGAAGTCATGTCCGCATTAAATGCTAAGTGGGAACGTGGGCGCATGTACCCCGGGGGACGTGAGGCGGTTACCAAAAGTGGTGGGCTTCTCAAGGCTGGAAATGATTGCGTTTTCAAATCCCTAACCCTAGTTAATGCCAATTGTTGCTCCTATAAATAGGGGTAGAGAAAACCCTTGAAATCTTTCACGTAATCAATTTTCCTTAAGCATACAAGCAGTAAGAACCTTCTGCGAAGCTTTGCAAATTCCAGCAAGCTTTTCCTTCAATCCTTAGGTAAATCCTCTTAACTTCTGATTTTCTCGTGCTAACTTTAGATTTAGGTTAGGTTTAAGCGACATCTATCAAGTTAGGAGCCCCTTTTTCCGTCACTGAACCTTTGTGAAACTTTATCTTCAAGAATCTAAAGTCCATTAATGGCGGAAAACGTCATGGAAACTTATGTGGAAGAAATAGATGAGATGTCAGTTGGGAGCTCTTCCCCTCATGACCATGTGCCCACGGCGGTTCCGATGGCTAGAGCCTCCCCAGGTAATGAGATTCCTACTGCCATTCCAGTGGCCAGGGCTCCGGTTGAAGCCGGGGATGATGAGGTTGATGCCGCCGTTCATGGGATGAACGAGCGGGCTCCTGGAGGGGTGGACGATCTCTTTGAAGAGATGAACAATGTGATGGAGATGTTGAGACAAGGGGAGAGAGTGTTTCCCGTGTTGAATAGTACCGTAAGGCCTCAAGACCATCGGATTACGGTGGCGATAGCAGCTCCCGAGGGTGAGGCAGGGCCATCCGGGCGTCAAGTTGGTGGTGAACCTCCCCATCATCGACAGAGAAAAGGAAAGGAGCCAGTGACCCGGGTGAGGCAGAACAACTCTCATCAAACAGACAGATCGCCTGACGAGATTGAGAGCATCTTGACGCTCGAAGATTTAGCGGAGGTGAAGTCCAACGCTTATTGGGATGACAGCGTGTACTGGATTCGCTTGCCCTCGAGTGGC
The DNA here is from genome assembly GCA_037501455.1 of Lantana camara. Taxonomy (NCBI): domain Eukaryota; kingdom Viridiplantae; phylum Streptophyta; class Magnoliopsida; order Lamiales; family Verbenaceae; genus Lantana; species Lantana camara. The sequence continues at coordinate 61,827,089 of CM074856.1, forward strand.
GAGAGGGCCAACCGTCCCACCCCGGGAATGATGACAGTGTATTTAGACTCCGTCCTGGCCGGCGGCTTGAGATTTCCAATTCCGCCCGTTGTCGCCAACATCTATAACTACTTAGTTCTTAGCCCCACTCAAATTCTCCCCAACGGCATCGCCCTGATAAACACCTTTGTGATCTTAATGAGGGCTATGGGCCCCGAACCTTCAATGGACAACTTCAACAGCTTAATCCAAGTGGCCCGTTCTCCCCGCTCATCTCCGACTGACAGGTTTTATTATGCTCAAGCCAAATCCGGGTTGAAGATTATTGATTCTCCCTCGACGTCATACGGTGAAAATTGGAAAGAGAAATACTTCTTTGTGGGGACCCCCGGGGGGATTTTTGGAGCTCACCGAGGGTGGATAGTGCACGGGGACGACCCTCTGGTTAGGGATAGATCCGCGAATAAGCTCTTTAAGCACTGGGCGAAGGGTTTGGCCCTCGTGATGAAAAATGAGAGGAAATGGATTAAGGCTAAGGATCTAATGAAGAACGAGGGGGTACTATTCCGCTATGGACTTTCCTGCCCTCCGAGAATGATACTCAACCCTCCCGCTGACATCATGGGTCTCAACGGTCAGATTCTAGGAACTAACTCTTCTAACACTTAGGATAGTCCGACTAACTTGTTTAGGTTGTAATATCATTGTGGCGGTTATCCATATACTATCCTTTTAACGCTCATGTTCTTCTTTTTCAGACGTTCAAATACTAACATCCGGAATGGATGCAAAAAGTGTTACCGCTATGATGCGCGCTCAGCGAGTGGGCGCTTATCAACAACCACAACAACAACAACAGCAAGCGCAACCCTCGAACGCCCCGAGGGAAAGAGGGACCCACCGAGGAACAGGGCGAGGCGATGGTGGTAGACGCGCTCGCAGGGGGGCAGGGAATGATGTTCACATCACCGGCCCCATCGAAGACTTGACTCTGGAAGGCGCTCGGGGTGCCACTCCCCCTTCTGCCACTCCTGAAGAGCCAGTAACCCTTAGCTCTTGTGCCTCCCGCAACCGCTCGGGAAAAGTCGCTCGCTTCCATGATGCTATAAGGGCCTACCGTCAGGGGAAGAGGAAGAGGTTACCAGACTCCATCCCTATATCGAGAAAAGGAAAGGAGGTGGTCGTGGGCCACCGTGGCGAAGGAGGTGACACCTCATCGTCTGAGGATGAGGATTTTTGGAAGATAGGATGCCGGGGGGACGCTTGGTATAAGCGCCAGAGGGCAGATGGCCCTGTCCTCCTGAAGAAAAGTGCAGCCACCACCAACCTGGTTGCTGAGATCATTGGGAAACTCTAATTTTCCGGCGATCATGATAAGCTAAACCAGCATGATGTCGCTCGGGTTGCGGATGATGCATGCCATGCTCTCCTGACGGTAAGCCATCAGTTCCTTTTGCACAGTTCCCACTTTTTCTGCTCTACCTCTAATAGTGACCCTCGTTTCTGGTTTTCCATGAGGTAATCCCAAGGCTGAAGAACTTATAGGGCCGAGCGCAAGCTTATTCTGAACACAAGGCTAAATTCAAGAAGCTGCTGCGTATCTTTGACCCCGGCCAGTTGCAGGAGGATTACAAGTCCGTTTGCGCTCAACTGACCGCCGCCAACCTTGAGAAGGACAAGTTGAAGGAAGACTTGAAGAAGACAGATGACGCATATCTGGCCCTTGACGGTCGTCACAAAAAACTCAAGGATGAGCGCGATCAGTTGAGGGTTGCTAATGGGGAGCTTGGCGAGCAATTGACCGAGAGTTCACGGCAGAATGAGGCAACCAAGAAGACCCTCGCTGAGTTGCAAGAGAAAGTGGCCGGCTTGGAGACGAAGGTAGCATGGGATGCAGTGATTAACTTTGTGCGCTCAAAGGTTTTTATCTTCGCAGCCAACCTTCACTGCTTCGACAACGCCCGGCGGTTCTTCTGGAAAGCTGTTGGGCAGATGGTGAAACTGGGATTGACCCCTGAGAGCGCTCGGACCGATGAGCGCTTGCGCATGGATCTGGACAAAAACTGTGAGCCCATTGTTCGCGATAGGGATCCCTCAGACAGCCTGACGGAATCTGAGTATCAAGAGCTTGTGACGATGCTCCAGGGGGAGTTCATGGCGGCAAATCCCATAGACCCTGATCCACCTCAGATAGAGGACGACGGTATCACCTTAGACGCTCAGGACGGTGAGGATCCAGGTGATGCTCCTACTTCCCAAGCTAACGTGCTGGCTCCCATTCCCCTTTCAACTGCTCCTCTTAAACCCGAGAGCCAAGCTTAATGATGCCCTCTCATTACTGCTTTAAGATTCTGTCCGCTTATTTTCCATTTCAATCTATGAACACTTTGTCTCTGTATTTGATCTTCCTACTCTCCTCAGTGTATCTGAACTTTCCCTTATTATTTGAATACTTATGTTTGATTATCTTTGTTTCGGATTATTGAGCACTGTTGTCACTCCATGTTGGATGTTTGTATGCATGTTTTCTTTGATGCTTGAATATTGGTGATGGGAGTGTATGCGCACGAGGATGTTTCTTTTGAGGGTACCCTGGCTTGGCGCATATCACTATGTATTCTAAGTTTAGGACTTGAAAATGTTTGAGAGATGAACTCATGGGCGCGAGGGCGTTCCTTACGGGGGTGCCCATGCTGTATTCATAGTGGGGCTCGAATTTAAACTTACGAACCCCCAGAGGAGTTACCTAAGTATTGGCCTTAAATAGGTGATGTATGCCTCTGATTTGAACGCTCCGATAGCTTGAGTAAACTTAGAAATCAACTGTAGAATTTGCTAAGTATGGAATTAAAACGAGCGTGGTTGTAATGTTAGCTTCGAACTTAAGCGTCCATGTGAGTATTAGCTCAGAGTTTATTATTTACAAGTGTAATCTTACCTAAGAATGCGAGGGTCATTGGGGGTTTACGAGCGCGAACTGGAGTGAATGTCCAATTGGCGTAAATTAAGTATTTAGTATCCCACCTTTTCGACATGCTCACTCTCAGGGTTTGCTCGCCTATGAGCGTCAGAATATTCAATGCAGAGTGTTCTCAGTACTCGGATAGCATTGATTTTGAAGTTAATAAGTTGTTCATTAAGCCGTTCGACGTGGAGGACGCTCGACATGGAGTAGGCTTTAGCGCAATCGAGTACTCAAACCTTTAATTAAAGAAAAAGCAAATAATCGATATGATAATCTGTAAAATACTTACTGTCACACTTGCAATTAATAATAACTTTTATGCTTTCCGTCAAAAGAAAGTACAAGATGCCATGAATGGGCAATTACAAAATCTGACGTTCACACGTAGAACCGTTTAAGGTTACATGCATTCCACGGTCTAGGGAGACGCTAGCCTTGCAAAGTCTCTAGCAGGTAGGTGTTGTTCGTGCGCACCTGAATGACTTTGAAGGGGCCTTCCCAATTAGGGTCCAACTTACCTACGTGCTTGGAAACTTCCACTCTTTTGAGGACCAAGTCTCCCAGCTGGAAGGTCCTCTCTTTAACACGCTTGTTATACTGGTGGGCTACGGTCGCCTTATACTTATGGATCCGTGCCGAAGCAGTATTTCTCCTTTCGTCCAGTAGATCTAATTCGAACGTCCGATTATCCTCGTTGGCTGCAGGCTCAAATTAGGCAACGCGGGCTGATTCTTGATCAATTTCCGCGGGTATCATAGCCTCGGAGCCATATACGAGGGAGTAAGGGGTCTCTCCTGTTGCCGCTCGTGGGGTAGTACGGTACGCCCAGAGGGCCCCTTGAAGTTCTTCTGCCCATTCTCCCTTTTTACTTTCGAGCATCGTTTTCAGATGCTGAAGTATGGTCCGGTTAGTTACCTCAGCTTGACCGTTAGCCTGGGGGTGGCCCACGGAAGTGAAGCGTTGCTCAATCCCAAGTTCGTAGCACCAATCTCGTGTGTCAGCGACGATGAATTGGGAACCATTATCCGAGATGAGCACCCTCGGGATACCATATCTGCAGATGATGTTCTTCCAAATGAAGTCCCTCACAACTTTGAACGTTATCTTCGCGACCGCTTCAGCTTCGGCCCATTTGGTGAAATAGTCCACAGTGAGGATCATAAATTTCCTTTGTCCGACCTCCATTGGGAGGGGTCCCACTATGTCAATGCCCCACTGGTCGAAGGGCCACGAAACATCAATAGGGATCATTTGGGACACTGGCATTTAGGACACCATTTGGAATAGCTGATGGCATCATGCAGTAACGAGGGCCAATAGAACCCGCTTCTCAAAACTTTCTTAGCTAGAATCCGACCACCAAAATGGTTCCCATAACTCCCATTGTGCACATGCTCTAACACTTCTTTAGCCTGCGAGGGTCTTAAGCATCTTAAAGGTGGACCCCTGGAAAGACCGTTTAAATAGCCGCCCGTCGCTGTCAAGAGAGAAGCGAGGGACCTTACTCCTAACCTTCCGTGCTTCCACTTTATCGCTCGGGCAGGTTCCATCCCATAGAAACCTAATGATGTCATCGAGCCAACAAGGTTCGGAGGGATCAATCACGTTCACCCCACCCGAGAGTCCCGCTTCGCGAATCAGCGGCTTCTCCGTTCTAAGGAATGTGACCGACGGCTCGCAGGAATCTTCCAGAGCGGATGTAAACTTGGAAAGAGCGTCTGCACGCTCGTTTTCTGTTCTTGGGATCTGCAACAAGTGGAATACCTTGAATTTGGAGATCACTTCCTTAGCGCTCGCCAAATACTGTACCATAGTGGCTTCTCGAGCCTCATAAGTGCCGTCAATCTGGCTTGCGATCAGCTGGGAGTCAACATATGTAGTGACCCGAGTGGCACCATTTTGGAGGGCTATCCTAAGCCCCTGGATTAGAGCCTCGTATTCTGCCTCGTTATTGGTAACCGAAAAAGCCAGTTTGATAGCGTAATCAACTTCTACACCGTGAGGGTCTCTGAGGGTCACGCCGGCTCCCCCCCCCCCCCCCCCTCTTGTGAGGTCGAGGAGCCATCTGTGTGCAGAAGCCATAGTCCCTCTTCCAATGAGGGCATAACGTCTAGATTGAAGCGCTCCTCCAGTAAATCTGCCACTACCTGAGCCTATATCGTTGTGCGAGGCTCGAAAGTGATGTCGAATTGATTGAGTTCCATTGACCATTTAATTAACCTTCCTGAGACGTCCGGCTTTGCGAGCACCTGTTTGAGGGGTTGGTCTGTGAGCATTGTGATAGAATGAGCTTGGAAATAAGGCTTTAGCCTCCGTGAGGCGTTAACGAGTGCAAATGCAAATTTCTCTATCTTCATATATCTTTTCTCCGCTCCTTGCAAAGTTTTGCTTAAATAATATACCGGCATATGTTTACGCTCGCGTAGCGCCACGAGGACGGCGCTCGTGGCTTCTGAGGATACTGAGAGGTAAACGAATAGGTTTTCCCCTAGGTTAGGCTTGGTTAGTAAAGGTGCGCTCGCGAGGTATTGCTTCATGTCCTGCAACGCCTTCTCGCATTCCTCGCTCCAGGAGAAGTTGCAAGCGTTGCGCAAAATTTTGAAGAAAGGTAAATTCCTGTCGGCCGAGCGGGAGATGAACCTGTTTAATGAAATGATCTTTCCCACCAGTACTTGAACCTCTCTCACATTCCAAGGGGAAGTAATATCCAGGATTGCTTTAATCTTCTCTGGGTTAGCCTCTATGCCTCGCTGACTGACCATGTAACCTAAGAATTTGCCTACACGAACGCCAAACGTACACTTGGAAGGGTTTAGCTTCATTCCATAGTGACATAGGACGTTGAACGTTCGCTTGAGATCCTCCAGATGGGAATGTTGATGCTCGCTCTTGATGATCATGTCATCGACATGGACCTCCATGGACTTTCCAATTTCGCGCTCAAACATCCTGTTGACAAGGGGTTGATATGTCGCCCCTGCATTTTTGAGCCCGAAGGGCATAACCTTGAAGCAGTAAACACCCACATGGACCACGAATGAAGTTTTAGGGCAATCTTCGGGCGCCATGAAGATCTGATAATACCCCTGGAAGGCGTCCATCATAATCATAAGTTCACAGCCAGCCGTTGAATCCACTAATTGATCAATCCTCGGGAGTGGGTATGGGTCCTTTAGGCACGCCTTGTTAAGGTCTGTGAAGTCATTGCACATGCGCCATTTATTAGCACTCTTGGGCACTAGAACAACGTTACAGAGCCACTCCGGGTATAAAATCTCCTCAATGTACTGAGTGTCAAGGAGTTTATTGACTTCTTCTTCGATGACTTGCCTCCTGAAACCGTGAACGTCCCTCTTCTTTTGCTTGATGGGCTTAAAGGTTGGGTCCACATTGAGTCTGTGAACTATGACACTCGGATCTATTCCAGTGAGATTGGAGGCCTTCCAGGCGAATACGTCGAGGTTTTCCCGGAGAAAATCGATCATCATGATCTGGGAGAGACCGTCGAGGTTTGAGCCAATCTGGGTAGTTTTGTCTGGATTCCCAGGTTCCAGCTCAATGGTCAAGAATTTTTCGACGGGCTCAATGCGCATTTCCGACCGTGGAGCCTCGACCGCTCGCTTATTCCCAATAAGTTTACCGTTACTCTCATTCGAGGGTCCGTCACCCTCGTTCTCTGAGGAAGATCTCTCGACGACCCCAGGTGGGCCATCCTCATGTGCTGAGCCTCGCCCTGGACCTTCTTTTTGTTCTTCCTTTTGTAAAGTTTGGCCCTCTTCCGCTCGGGCCCATCTTCGTCCAATTTGGGGAAGTCAACAGACTTCTTGGTGGATCCCGCCTGAATGGTTTGTTTGGGCTTGTGGCTTCGAAGGGAAAGGATATAACTCTCCCAAGCCTCTTTAACATTGCACAGGACCTCGCCAGTTCCCTCGGGAGTGGGGAATTTGACCTTCTGGTGATACGTTAAATTACTGCCTTGAAGTCCACGAGCGCCGGGCGCCCAATGATTATGTTATATGGGAGATCCACCTCGACTACTGCATAAAGAATGCTTAAAGTTTTTCGCTATGGGGCGTGACCAAAAGAGGTGGCCAAGCGAATTTTTTCGCGAGGGACGATCTTGGAACCCCCAAAGCCAACAAGGGCTGTTCTGAGGGGTTCGAGGGAAATGTTTGTTATATTCATCTTTTGAAACGTGGTATAGGGGAGAACGTTCACAGAGCTTCCACTATCAATTAAGACCCTCTTTACAACATGGTTATGGACATCTAAACTAACCACCATGGGACAGTCAGAGGTTTCTCCCATCCCATGGGGTGTTACAATGTGTTCCAAGTCTTTCTCTGTGAACCCTACAACGTCATTCTCTTTTGTGCATGGAGTGCTGGTGACTGAAAGTATAGGTTTGGGCTGGGAAGGCCTTTGATCATAGCTTCGAACGTGACGACGCCGGGAAGCATTGGAGTCAACACTCGAGGGTCCCCCGACGATCATATGGATGACTGCAAAGGGCTGGTTTTCCACATCAGCAGCTTTTCCTTTGCCACGATCGCTCGTCTCAGTGTGATGGCGGCGAGGGCTCCTCGAGCGAGAAGGGCTCCTCTAGTGTGCGCCCGCTCAGCGCAGTGCTCGTCGTACTTCTCCAGTATCTTTACAAATTCTTTAAGATGCCCCCCCAGCGATGAGCCTCTGGATCTCGCTCTCAAGCTGGCGACATTCGTTGGTGTCATGCCCCTTCTGCTTATGGAAGGCGCAGTACTTTCCCAGAGCGCTTCTGAGCCTCGGTCTCCCTCATCTTCGGTGGTCTCTTAAAAAGCTTCTTGTCCGCCATGGAATATAACTCAACAATGGGTCGGTTGAGGGGGATGCGCTCGAAACGGCGAGGGGGCGAGGGATTCCTCCGAGTGGGTGCTGGGCTGCGGCGGTGATTCTTGGGGTCCCTGTCTTCTGATCCCCTGTTAGACCGAGGGGCATTCGCAAGTTTCTGATCCCTCACCAAGTACATATCTTCAAGCGTAAAGAAGGAGTCAGCTATGTCCCTGATCTCCATCAACGAACGCGGCTTTTTCTTGGCCACCTCCTCCACGAATTCTTTGCTGACGTAATGCTTCATATTGATTGCTCCAAAAAGCACGTGCCTCAAGAAATCCATCGAGGGCTTTTCAACTAGCAGAATCTCTTTGTTAAACCTTCCCATGAAGGACCTAAGTGTCTCATTGGGCCCCTGGCAGTTGCGGCCGGGGCTGGTGCCTTTAGAGAGTTGAAGTGACTTAGGAAGATGTCAGTCAGATCATTGTATCCTCGGATTGAACGAGGAGGAAGCTTCTTATACCAATCCTGGGCCATCCCAACGAGGGAGGTGACAAAGACTTTAGCCCAGTAATGGCTTGGGTGTTCGTACAAGTGCATTAAATGCACGAAGTGATCCAGGTGCTCAGCTGGGTCGATTGTTCCATCGTATCTGTTGACGGACTTGGGGATTTTGTCCTTCCCTGTTCGGGTCATCAAAACCTCATTAATGAGGGGAGACGCGCCTGTCAGGGGCTTGTTGTTCCGGCCCTCGCGGTCGTGCCCTTCGTAATCCTCCTCTCTCCCGGGGTGGGAGATCTGGCTGCGTGGATGGCGAGCGTCTCTGGTCTTGGACCTCTCGCCCATGGGAGGCTCGAGACCGTACACGAGAGAGCTACTCCACTATGTTCTGGAGTCCATTAAGCTGATTTTGCAGCGGCTAATTGAGGGTTGCCGGTATTTCTGCGGCTTGTCCTCCCTGTGGCTCTCGATTGGACTTCTTCAATTCCAGCTGCCCCATCCTGAGGTGCTTTCTCCTTTTCAACGGGCTGTTGCAGTTGGGGAACTCTCGGCCGGACCTCATTTTCATTTGCTGGTGGTGGTGGAGGTGGCTGGGCCCTCTGTACGTTTTGGGCGGCTGTTAAGGGATGAACCTGTAGCCCCCCCAATAGCGCTGCCATTTGGGCTCCTGCGCTCGAGGGGAAGTAGATAGAGGTAAAGTGTGTCCAAGCCTTCTGAGCCGCCTGCACTTCGCACTGTGCGTAGATTGCGTGAAGCTACTGCTGGGTTAGCTGGGGCGCCTCCACTCCTTGAATTTCTTCCTGTAAGGTCACCGGGAGTTGAAGTGCACCCACCTGGTAGGGCGGTATTACGGGCACCATGTTTGGAATCACTTCGGGCATCATTCCGGGTTGTACATACGAGTATCCCGGGGCTGGCATGGCCATAGAGTATATGCCGGGTTGGGAGGCTGGTACAGTAGGGACGAAGGCTGGGGGAGGGGGAACAGAGCCGGATCCTCCTATCCCGTTTCCACTGGTGGGGAGAGTTGCAGCGGCGATTTCTGTGTTCCCAGCCCCATTTTCGGCAGTTGGTGGGGGCGTGCTTCCAACGGGGGCGTTGTTACCCGCGTTTTCTTCATTGATAGGAGGAAGATGTTGGAAAACACGAATCAGAAAGCAGCGGAATTTAAAAAAATTTCCCAACAAAAGGACCTTGGACTCGCAATTGTGTAACCAAATTCGTAAAGATAGAAAACTTACTTTTCTTTTATTCTTTCATGAAGCGTTTCAAGCCACCCAAGAACGCTCTTCTCGCGGCTTGATCCCCTCTCCTTGGTAAAGCTCGAATCTTCAAACTTCTAACTTGAAGCTCTCTAGAGATAGTCCACCAACTTGATCACAATCTAACTAGTAAGGATGCTAGTTCTCTAGTTAGTGTTTAGGCTTAACCTAGGGTTTTACTTAATCTTGGAGAAAGGAAGGTGTTCAACACATGAACCAAAAGAATTACCAATTAGCTACTAGAGGAGCTCGAGCTCCCCTATTTATAGAGAGAGGGTGCCGAAATTCCTAGTCCTTAATGGGCTAGGATTTTGGTCTCTCTCTCTCCTATTACTTGATCATCAAGTAATTTTGACTTTGACTTTGAATTCTAATTCAAATCAACTTTCAAGAGAGCTAAAAATATCCAAACTATTTTTGGATAATTTTATACTTTATTTATTTAAAATAAATAACTTATTTTATCTAATTAATTAATTCATAATTAATTAACTAGATTATTTTTCTCCAAAATAAGACTTTCTTTTTAATTCAAAATTAAACCAAAGTCTATTAAATAATTAACAAATTAATTATTTAATATATATATACAATATATATATATATATATATATATATTCACGCGTGTGACATGTGTCACTCACGTGACCCACACGTGTGGCTTCACACGTGTGGAACCCTCTTGGCCCGATTAACTCGTTTAATCATTTTAAAGTCTCAACTCATGTAACCAAGTTGTTGTGTGTGACCCTCTAGGTTCTCAATTCAATTAGCAGTGACCGTAATTAATTAATTCACTAATTAATTAATCAGTCCACAGATTAAACGACCATAGTCTAGCAACAGGTGTTTAACCCCTAGCTGAATTGGAATGCTCGGATTCGACAAAACCTTTAAGTCATTGATTCATGTGAGATACAATCCTCCTACTTACTATCTCTCAACCAAGATCTAGGGCAAGGGAATAATCAGAACCCTAATAATCCGGTCTTAAAGCTAAGTGCATTTCATATCCATTTGATCTCAATCCAAGAAACCCTTTTCTTGATGTCTTGATCTATTGCCTTGGCCAAGGACTCCATATGGCATATGAATGACTTACACAATAAGAGATCACCTTGCAAATGCAAGTGTAGGTCCTTTCTTGATTCTCATTCACTTTCATGAATCACTTGTGTAGCCCCAGCATAAGCCTTGAATCAGTTGTCTAAGGCGACACCCTTTAAAGCTTATACCTAAGACTACAGAGTTAACTCATAAAGTGACAAGGAACCTCAAGTCTAAGGATCAATTAATCACATCAATGACTCGTGAGATATTTCCTAATCTGGAAGTTTCCATTTCCTGAAATAGAAACTTCCTTTCCCATTTAGGAATGTTCTCACACGGGGCACCTCAGTGAACTTACTTATTAAAGTAAGCACCTTTATGTATCACGTACGTATCAACTATACACTTTGCACCTCCATGAGACAAGGTGGTCCTTCTTAAGGGCGTGATCCCACAAGCAAGCCTTCGAGGAGTCAGGTTGACACTCCCACTGTCTGTAGGACTCATCGGCTTGGAGTAATTTACTAATCATGACTTATGTGATATAGGGCTCGTTTCATGAACCATTTCACCTAAATGGTAGAGTCCTAAAGTCATCAGGATTAGGGGAGTTCTCATACATGCACAGATAAAGTAAACGCATATAAAAAAAGAGCATATAAAGAAGTGTTGCCTCAATTCGTTATTTCATTCAAAGATTGTCTGTAATTACAATAAGGAAAAGCACAAAGCGTATATACAATCGGCTTTCTAGGGCACTATTCCTAACAGAAGAACACCCCTGTTTTCTATAGCTCCGGACCGTGTTGCAGTCACCATGTTTAGAGCAGAAGGTGTTACAAATCAACTAGCTCAAAGAAGGATCCGATGAAGATGAAGATGATGGCGATGGAGTTTCCCACAGACGGCGCCAAAAATGATGGTGCAGGATAAGGATTCCTAAGATGCAACCAACACTTTGAGATTTTATTTATAAGGGGAAGACCATCACAGGCGTTTGAGCCTCAGGGTCTGGGTTTCCGATGAGCGTGGGTTCTTCCAGCTAGGATAACACCAGTTTATGCAATGGGAATGCAACAAAAAATGGTGAAATGCAGGGAGCTTGAGGAAGATGAAGATGCCGGGAACGTGCAGTGGAATAGCCCAGAAAAAGTGCAGTGTTTTTTGTGGAAGAAGATGACTTGGGGGAGAATGCAGGTGTTCTCCCTTATTTATATGTTAGGGGTGAGGGCAGTTTGGGTAATTGGACCGTGTGGTCCCAAACTTGTGTTGCCCTAACACGTGGCGGCCTGAGACGACATGAGAACGATGGCTTTGAAAAGCAGGCGGAGTGTCAGGTACGAGGTGCGCACTGCCGTTGTGTCAGAGGTTGTTGGTGAGGACCGTGCGCTGGGAAGCTCAAGATTAGTCCTGCGGGTGTACGGATGCCCTACAAAGGGAAAAGCCATACTCGAGCGCCAATGACGCTCGAAGGGACGCACGAGGGGGTTTCCCCTGGCAGATGACCTACGAGCGTCAACTACACGAGCGTTAGAGAGCAGGTGCCCTCGGGGGTGCCTCCCTGGAAAGGGTGGCTCTGAGGGCCGTGGTGTGAGCGTCAGTTTTGACAGCTTGGACGCTTTACTTAAACAGTTGGCCGAGGCTCATGGGCCTGTATTAGTCAGCAAGTGAGTGGGCTGGGTTGGCCCGCGAGCCCATCAATGCGAGCGTCCAATCTCTAAGTAGGCTGATAGCGACACGTGGATGGCTCTGATACGAACGTGATTTTATGTCTCATCAATGTAAATGATATTTTGTTACCCTATGTTAAATCTTTTCAGAGTGTTTTTTATTGTAAAATTTGTTTATTCTTTTTAAGTATAAAGTTTAGTGTTTTTTTTTTTTTTTTCATTTCATAAGCAGTTATATCTCCATCATTGATATTATAAATACCTTTCATAATATTGTTAGGCTGAATTTTTAATTCTTCAACCTTTCCAAAATTGGATTCTTCAAAAGTCTCTGTTTCTCTTACCTGAGAAGTAGAAACTCTTGAAGGCGATTCAGTAAAATAATTAACAAGAGAAATATGGTAATGATGAGATCTAGATTTGGAATAAGATCTAGAAGTTTCTCCTATAGATTTTCTGGATTTCAAAACTTATTTGAACATTTCCTTTTGGAGTTTGGATAATATTAGTAGGGTTATGACTGATATTAGATTGAGCAGGAACAACTTGCTCACTAACCCAATTTTCTTGGAAAATTATTTCTTCCCATTTTAATAGATCTCCGAGTAGTTATCTCAGATCTACTAAAATTGGTTTCTATGAGAATAGTTTCATTTTATGGTTTTTCAACCATTTTACATTGAGGGTTAAGAGTCTGAAGAGGATTGTAATAGATTCTATAACAAACACATATAACCTCTGATCCAGGCGCATAATTATAACCATGATTCTTTATATTTAAAGTTAAAACATTCAAAATATTAATACCAGATAAAGATAATTGAAGATTCGGATAAACATTAAAATAAACTGGACTATGAGCTAAACTAGATTGTATGATACCCATCAAAGATTGTTTCCATATTAAATTTCTACCATCTCTAAGAGCTGCTATGAAACTCTCTGGCAAGCTTTCTAAGGTTAAAGATTTAAAAGCAACTTAAACCCAATATGAATAAATTTATAAATACCTTTATATTTATTGAGATCTCTATTATTGAGTAATCTAATAATCATTTCCTCTTTATTAAGAGAAATAGTTTCTTCAGTGGTTTTAACCACTTGCTTAAATCCAAATCAATCAAAAGTCCCAAATTTATAAATAATTTTTGGATCTATTTTAGGAATAGTCCATTTATACAATAAATCTAAAATCCGAGGAATATCATATTCCTCTTCAATATTGTTTTTAACAGTATCTCTCCTTCTTATGATATTCATCATAAAATATTGTGTTGAATAATACCAGAAACCGAAATCAATACTCATGGCTCTGATAACATTTAAGGGATCTTTATTAAGCTGCGGATCTATTATAAAAAATTTTAATCATTTGGTGGTAACATAATGAAAAATTTTATACTGTACATGGGTAATTTCACAAAGTTAAAACAGACTAGAGATTTAGTTCTTAACCAGTCATGGAGGCAAGCCCTAAAAAAGCCTAAAACATGGCAACAGAGTGGGACGAATCCAGACTTCGGTATTAAACATAATCTCTGCTTATTTTAACTCTAACCATCCCAAAAATAAAAAGTTTCCATCTGGTACCTTTTTTTAATTATTTCTTAAATTTAATAATAATTAGTCCGTTTATTTCAGAAGTGATTATATTGAGAGTGAATAAACTTTTTAAATAAAACTTACTTACAATAGGAACAAGTGGATTTCAAAATGATATTTTTAGTTTATTAAAAAAGAAGGAAAATCTAAATATCTTTGAAGTATTTAATGCCTTCAATGTAATCAAACAAAATAATAACATAAAAAAATAGAATTGGTATTTTAAAGGGTTTCTTTTTTTTTTTTTTTTTTTTCTAAATCTTACTATATATATACTAGTATAGAACTATAGATATTTAAATTCAAATTGAAGTTGTATTCTTAGCAAGTAATTGAATAAAGCGAGGAACGTGTTCTTGAATAGGAATAAAAGAGTTCATAATAAACACTGCCAGGTATAGCATATGTTAAGGTCACTTGATAAAATCATAAAATACACCAACTTAAAAGAAGAATTCAGAAATACAAAACCTCAGACTCATATACTTAAATTCTTATACGAGATATAAAACTAAGAGGCGCAAGCTCGTACAGTAACACTGACAACAACAGAAAGCAGTTAGTAGCAAGCATGAACATCGAATCACAAATATAGCAGCGGAAGATTTATAATAGAGTTTCGTAGAGATAAATGAGGCCGAAGTGGAGGGGGAGAGATTACATGAATTATGCAGGTACACATACATTGTATGATTTCATAAAATTGAAGCATAATTTATCGGTTTTAGGCATCGTTGGACGTTGGCAACATTGGCAATATATATATTTTCCCGTATGAAAATTAAATTGGAGCCACTAAAATCCTTAAATTGTTACTTTTCTGTAATCTAAATCGTAACGACCACACTTAATAAGATGTCAAATATATTTACTGTCTCAATTTTGCAATTTTTCCGCATAGTAATTAATTAGTTATGCAAATTTTCGCCAAATGTACATCTAAAAAGGTGAATAAATTGATTAACTCTATGTGATACATGCTATATGTTAGTTAAGAGTCTATAATATAATGTTTTAAAATTAAAAATAAATAACTTCGAAGTATCCGTTTTGATGAAAATATAGTGGTATTGATGTTTTGCTAGAATAAGGGGAACAAAATGATTGGATCAAAATTTTCTTTTCTACAATTGAGGAGATAACATTATTGTCCTGCTTTATTCCTTATCGGTGGAAGCGAAAAAGAGAGCAAAATTGTGTGATTTTGCCATATTGTTGATATCACCATTAAGGCCACGCCAAGAAGCTATTTCTTTCATTTGAACTGACCTTAAATTGTAATTTTCTGAGTAATTTGTGTTACCCCAATTTCTATTGCATTTTCCTGAGTAATTTGCGCGTTACACCGAAAAAGACAAGTGAATCACTACAAAAAAAAATGGGATTAGTGACCGCCAGATCGGTCACTAATCCTATAAAAATCGGTCACTGATTGGCATCAGTGACCGATTCTGATCGGTTGGTAAAAACCTCGTAACTAATTTATTTAGTGACCGATCTTTATCAGTCACTAAATTAGTGACCGAAATATCGGTCACTAATGTTAAGGAGAGGGTCACTAATCAAATTATCCACCTTTGTTAAATCGGTCACAAATCGGTCACTAATTTAGTGACCGCACATAAATCGGTCACTAAACTCCTAGACGACTTCAGTCACTAATCGGTCACTAATTTAGTGACCGCACATAAATCGGTCACTAAACTCTTAGACGGCTTCAGTCACTAATCGGTCACTAATTTAGTGACCGCACATAAATCGGTCACTAAACTCTTAAATGAGTTCAGTCACTAATCGGTCACAAATTTGTGACCGATACTGGCAGTCACTAATTTCAATCGAAATTGTTATGCACGATTTTGTGACCGATACAATCGGTCACTAATTTAACTGATCTCTAATTTTAATATTGATTTAAAATTGTATTTTTTATTTTTAATTCCTATATTATTTTAATGAATCAATTAAAAACATAATTGAAATAAACACAAGTAATAATACCAAACAAAATACTTTTAACATCCTAACATAATATCATAATCATATTACAAATTATTCAATTAAAAGTATGAACCTTCTCAAACATTAACAAGAAGTCAAATAAGTTTTCATCAAGCTTTCAATCACCTTCATTGTTCCATATAAAAACTCCAAAAGACTTCTACTTGTTGGATGTTTGGCCAAAATTAGCCGCTTCCAAAGTATTCAATCTGTCTAAGCACTTGGCCAAAGTCGCCGATAAAACTTCTTCTCTTTGTCTTGCCTCCTCGGCGATTTTTTTTGCTTCCTCCATGATTTTTGCTTCTCTAATTGCAGCCTCTTCTCTTTCTTTTGTTAACTTTTCTTCAATCAACCTCATTTGTTCTTCATTGATAGCAGTGTATGAAGATGATATCGAGTTTGATTGGGAAGAATTTGCTCCAACTATATCTCTATAGTGGATAGTGTTCCCAAATGAATAAACTCTTCCTTTAGATGGGCCACCACTTGCTTCAATCCACTTTACAGGATCAAACGAGCCTTCAGGAGTAGGGTTGCTATCATCCTGACTATGTGCCTCATAGTTTTCCTAAAAAATATCAGTAATACCATAAATTGTAAGTATACATAATTCACAAATAAAAATATATAACCACTAATTCAAATGCAAATGATTCCCAAATATAAATCAAATACACCAACAATATCAAAATCACAAATGAAAAACATGTCAATTCCTGTAACAAAATAACAAAATCAAATGAAACTAAGTAGCTATTTCTGATCTCATTCGGTGATTTGATGAATTAAAGCCATAATTTTTGCTTTTTTATGTTATTAGTTAGACTACCCAGAAGACAACGTTTCACTCTCTCTATGTGCAAATTGCTTTCTTGAAGACCAACATGTGAGAGTGGTGTAAGAAAAAAATAAAACATATAATCATTTGGCTGTATATATATATAGAATTGAAAGAGACATGAATCTTTGTATAATTACCCTCATCAACAGCTGATACAATAGATGAAAAATGTTCCCCTTATATGATGAGATGTTCATTACCCCAATCAAGAGGAAAACATCACTACTCAAAGTAAAAACAATTCCTATCAAATCACCATAAACATCACTAATCAAAGTATCAACCATTCCCATCAAATCACCATAAACATCACTAATCAAAGTAACAACTTATTCAATTACCAATTATATCAACAATGCCAAAAATCTCAAATGAAAAAAAATATCAAATTCATTAAAATTACCTTAACTTTTTTAGACCTTGGATCACAATACTCTCCTTTACCCTTTTGTGTTCGGTGGGTTCGATCATGAATTTGAACAGGTGTAATTTTCACAGTTGGATTGTCTGCTGCCTACAAAAGAATAAGGAACATATTAAAGAAATATAAGAATGACTTAAAATAATATACATAACATTACGAATAAATAAATTAAACAAACCAGTCTACGTCCATGCTCCATATGTGAAATTGAACCTCCTGTGTGCCGAGTAATCGATCCATCTACTCCAGTCATTCGATTTTGCCTTGCCTTTTCGGACT
Source organism: Lantana camara (assembly GCA_037501455.1). Classification (NCBI taxonomy): domain Eukaryota; kingdom Viridiplantae; phylum Streptophyta; class Magnoliopsida; order Lamiales; family Verbenaceae; genus Lantana; species Lantana camara. Next base: position 61,844,472 of record CM074856.1, read on the forward strand.
TCTCTTTGTAGTTTGGCTCACTCATGTAATCCACAATTTTGTTCCAATCTGCTGCCGACATATTCTTTGGAACAAATTCTCTCATTTTCTCCAAATCTTCACCACCAGCTTGCTTAATTGCATTTTGCTTGAACCTATAGATCACTTGTTTGTAGTTTCTCGTATGAGTTTGCTCCCATGAATGTCTAATACCACTATCATGCTCGGGCAACCATGAGTAACGCTCCTGTATAAGAGAAAATGAACAATCCATAATTATATCTTATCTAATTTTTAAAATTTTGAAATATTATAAACAATAACTTACTTTGAATTTTTGGAAAAGATATTCTTTGTAATCTGATGGAACTAGTTCCCATGTAGCACATCCTGGCATGTACCTTCTCAAGATATCCATCACTCTACGAGATACGATATCTGGTATGAAGCTGCATGATAATTTCAAACATTATAACAAACCAAAAAATTTGAGAGGTGTTGGAGGAAGAAAAAAATTAGCTTGGGGATTGGAGGCAATAATGAACTATAAATTTATACATTATGTGAAAATATAATCTCAAAATCAAGTGTACTAGATTAGCAATATATGGAAGTTTGTCTAGTTATAACACAAGTACGTCTACTCGAAAGTTATTCAAACATTAATTTGTTTTCCATTAGCCTACATTCTCTCTTTATAAGGACATCCAATTGACCAGACATTGCGGCTATTAGAGCACCCATCCACATTAATATCTTATTAATACTAAACAAATATTACATGTATCTGCAAGAAACAAACAAAAGTTCAAAACAAAGCTAACTTTGGTAAATATTGAAAGTTGGAAAAGGAATTATAACAATAATATACTTTTGGCCCCTCAAATTTTATTTAAATGATTCTTGATCCCTAGAAGTGTTGTGCTCGAATAATTTAGTCCCTCTTAGTCATGTTTTAACCATAAAATGATCATAATCTAAATCATTGAACTCTACCGAACCCTTATGAAACTAGCACCAAATTTTTTATTTCAATTATGAATTTTATCTTCTTTTTCATTCAGGTCAAATGTTTTTAGTAAACCATTAAAATTATGAGAGAGAACCGACTACCGAGAAATAATTATGCTAGAAAAGAAATCAACAAATTTTTTCTCTTAAACTTAATTGTCTACCTATATAAATGTCGTGTGTGATTAGGTAAAACAAAAGAGAAAAAACACATAATTGAAACAACAAATCCAACGTACGTGAATCTAAAATACTAGTATTTATTTTTCCTTTTTTTTTTGGTCAAAAGTATTTATTTTTCCTTTTCGAACAATACTAGTATTTGTATATAATATAATCAATACAATAAAAAAATATACCCAAAACACATTACCTGTCATAACATGGCTGAATTAAGTTACCATTGTTTGATACACGACTCCGTTGGGTATCTTCTTGTGCACCAACTTGAGAAGAATTAGATTCCACATCTCTAATTTGCTGGTGTGGTTGTGTATTACTTTCCTCTACATCCGGAGCTGAATCAAAGTGAGTATCTTGTGGGGATTCGTCATGTAATTGCCTAGTTGAAGAACTAGGAGGCTCCAATCGATTAATTTGTGATGTACCCGAAGATCTTAATCGTTTACCTCGACCTCTCCCTCGTGTTGGCATCCTAAAAGAAAATCAATCCTGTTAGATGACTCGTGCACATATTATAATTAGATAGTGACAACATTTGGAAGCAACATGAAAGACAAAATGATTGAATCTAAATGTATGAACCTCACAAATTTAAGCATAAAAAAAAAAAATCTTCATGCAAATGAACACACATGAAAACATCAAACACACACATGCAAATAAAAATATACGATACACATAAATTTACCATAATCAATTGCAATCCATATCATCACCACTAATTGGTTCAACATCTTCCCATTCATTTTCATTAGTGCCTCCTTCATAATCTTCGGCTTGATCTTCATCCTCCTCATAATTCATCCCATATCTTCGAATTTCTTCTAAGGATACTTCTATAGGATCTGAAGCTTCATCTACTAAGGAACTTGAATGATCAAGTTCAACTGTAATGATGGTTTCCATAGGTGCAGGAGCATTATCTTCTTGAAGTGGACCATCAATATTTGGTCGGTTTTGTATTGTCATATGGGGGATGTTTATCCTACTTCTTGCTTTTATTTTGCACACAGCTTTCCAATCACGTCTTTCTCTAGATTTGGTAGGAAAGTTTGTGTAATACACCTGTTGTGCTTGTTGAGCCAAAATGAAAGGATCATCTGTGTTAAGCTTTCTTTGATGGTTGATCTCAACAAGTCCAAATTGTGGATGCACTTTAACTCCTCTATTAGAAATATCATACCAACAACATTTGAATAATACCACTTTATTTCCTTCACCAAAGTATTCTAACTCCAAAACTTCTTCCAACATACCATAGTAATCAACTTCATTCTCGTTCCAGGAGTTACCCAATACACATACACCACTATTCATGGTAGATTTGTGTTTTCCAAATTCAACAGTGTGGAACTTAAATCCATTGACAAAGTACCCATTATATGATTTAACCCATCGACTTGGACCTTGCGCTATGCGCTTAACGCTTTCCTCAACAATGTTGAAAGGATTCATCACCTATTCATATTTACTAATCAATGTTAGAACTACAATTATATGTTAATTTATTAATTTATATAAATCATACTCACATAATTTTGTAACCATGTTGGGAATTTAGAATCTCGTACTCTCCCCAGATCATCACTTGTTAAAGATGGATTTTGACTACACATCTCTTCGTCAAAGAGACTACAAAAAAGTGAAAGAGTATGTATAATATACAGAAAGTATTATTATTATTATTATTATTATTATTATTATTATTATTATTATAGAGCAACAAATGAAAACTTACGTTACTAATGGAGTGAGTTCATCACAATTCAAGAGCACATATCTATGTGCTGAATCGTATTCACTATCATCTCGAAATAGCCGACCACTCTTTTGGCTTCCAATAGGCCTGCCGGGATGGCAAAAAATTCGAAAACAACTTGAATTTCTCTCCCCACCATCATCATTTCTTGGGACTCTATTTACTCGTGTTTCAACATCACCATCAAAGTACAGTGAACAAAATGTTGAAACTTCCTCAATAATGTATGCTTCTACAATAGAGGCTTCCACGCGAGCTCTATTCTTGACTTTTTTCTTTAAACGACCCAAAAACCTAAGCATCATGTTAGCATATAAGTTATAATTCTTTTGATATTTTAACATATAAAAAATATGAACTTATGTATAATTATACCTTTCAAAGGGATACATCCATCTGTATTGAACAGGTCCCCCAACTTTAGCTTCGTAAGCTAAGTGAATTGGAAGGTGTTCCATGACATCAAAGAATGCAGGCGGGAATATTTTCTCAAGTTTACATAATGTTTCAATAATGTTTTTCTCCAATTGCTCCATATGTGATACATGTAAAACAGTGGAGCATATATCTCTGAAGAAAACACTTAACTCTGATATTGATTCCCAAACAGGTTTAGGCAAAAGATCACGAAAGACAATTGGAAGCAATCTTTGCATGAATACATGACAGTCGTGACTTTTCATCCCATAAAACTTCCAATCTTTCTCATTTACGCATCGAGCTATATTCGAAGCATATCCATCCGGGAATTTCAATTTTTTTGCCCATAGACATACCTCCTTCACTTGTTCAGTATTTAGTGTGTAAGATGCTTTCGGCTTGAGAGGTCTTCCCCTTTGATCATAATACATGTGTAGCTCAGGTCTATTACAAAAATTCTCTAGATCTTTTCGTGCATTTCCATTATCTTTTGATTTACCTTTGACATCTAGCACTGTATTAAATATGTTGTCGAACACATTTTTCTCTACGTGCATGACATCCAAGTTATGCCGGATCAAGTTTGTACACCAATAAGGCAACTCCCAAAATATGCTTCTTTTAACCCAATTATGACACTCACCAAACCCAGGTAGGTTCTTAGGGTTACCGAATGGGTCAAATGTTTGTTCAGGAAGTTGATCCACACGCCTTCTAACTTCTGCACCTGACAAACGTGGAGGAGGAGGATCTTTTTCACGTCTACCTTTTGTAAACATATTCTCTTGTTTTCGGTATATGTGACGTGGTGGCAAAAATTGGCGATGGCAATCAAACCATGATTGTTTCATACCATGTTGCAAACGAAATGCCTTTGTACGTTCCATACAACACGGGCATGATAACTTTCCATGAGTGCTCCAACAAGAAACCATGCCAAAAGCAGGCAAATCATTAATTGTCCACATAAGAGCTGCTCTCATTTGAAAATTTTGGTGTCTAAATGCATCATAAGTTTCAACTCCTTCATTCCATAACTTTTTCAATTCATCGATGAGAGGAGGTAGAAACACATCCCATTTTTTGCCTGGAGATTTAGGACCAGGGATAACCATATTCAAGAATATATATGGTTCATCCATGCAAATTCCAGGAGGAAGATTATACACAACTAACATTACAGGCCAACAAGAATAAGGAACATTTGAGTTATTAAATGGGGTGAAACCATCTGTGCATAGACCCAAACGCACATTACGTGGTTCCGACGAAAATGATGGATGAGAACTGTCAAAGTGCTTCCAAGCTTCACTATGTGCAGGGTGTCCCATACTATCATCTTGACATTCATTGTTATAATGCCATGTCATTTGCTCAGATGATGTTTTAGATGAGTAAAGTCTTTGTAACCTTGGAATTAAGGGCAAGTAGCGCAATACCTTATGGGGAACATCCTTTTTTGAAGCTTCATTTCTAGGCTTATACCTATCATGTCCACAAATTTTGCATTTTGTCCTCTCACTATCCTCTTTATAATATAACATGCAATTATTGATACAAGCATCAATTTTCTCATAACCAAGACCTAGTTTTCGAACCATTTTCTTTGCATTATACATGGTACTTGGAAGCCTCTCATCTTCGGGCATCGTACTCTTCATTGTTGAAAGGATGCGGTCAACACATGAATGAGATAAATTGAAATCAGATTTAATATTAAGCACTTCAGAAATAGCAGAGAGCCGTGTATGTTTTTTACAACCATGCCACAAGGGTTCTTCTGCATCTTTCAATAAATCAAAGAACTTTTGGGCATCGGGATTAGGTGGTTCGTTTGTTGGATTTTCACCCCCATCAAACCCCCACTCAAAGTTTGGACCCGCTGTGTCCATAACCATGGTTCTCATTCTGGTGCTTCCATTATCTATAAGCCCCGAAGATTCTCTACTAGATTCACGCAACCAAGGTTCTCCATGTGCATCCCATCTAGTGTAACCGTGCTCAAATCCATGTTTTATAAGGTGATAGTGAACATTATCACGATTATCAAATCTCATGTTGCGACATTTTGAGCAGGGACATTTTATGTTACCACGATCAACAATTTCAGGATGAGAGTATGCAAATTCTAAAAAGTTTATAACCCCTTGATTAAACGCCTCAGTTATGTATCCTTTATCATCTAATCGTTGCCACATCCAACTTCGACTACTAGACATATTACTGTATAGATTATTAAAGATAAAATCAATAAAATTTATGTAAAATCAAGTGACAAAACAAAATAATGCAAAGCCCAATCAAACAAGAAATGCTTGAAAATATAAAACATAAGAAACGCTTGAAAATATAAAACATACCTGCTCACAATTCCACTAATATCTTCAAGAAGTAATTCTTTGGCCAATTTTATTCCTATGCAAAAAGACAATTATTCAAATCAATATCATCATACTATCCAACTTTATCTTTTGCCTCAACTTTATACAAAGCTAGAAGTACTTGAAAGTGAACTTTATACAAAGCTAGAAGTACTTGAAAGAAAAAAGATAATTATTCAAATTCTTACACATAAACAATACAGTTCAGATCAGAGATCCCCTGCACAATTAGTTAGTTCATTTTATTTTAAATTCTTGGATTTTTGTCCAAAATACCCACCTTTCATTTCTCCCTCATACTCTCATGTATATGCGAACTTTGAATTTATTATTTATTTATCATATTAACTTTAGCTTTGTATATTAATCTTTCATTCCTATTGATCATGCAAACACAAGCCAATTATATTTCTTTCGCAATTTTAAAACAAAATTTGCAGAAGTAATGAATCTTGTGTTTCAACTGATGATCTTTATCATTAACTGTACAGGAATTTTCCATTATCACAGAGATGGGTAAATCTTTATGCTTTGTAAATTGTTGTTGAGGTACCTCATTTATCCATAAGTGGTAAAAAAATTACATTTGTGCTGCTGCAAACTTAGAAAAAGTAGTTGATAGTATCAACAAGAAATAATAGGGCTTTTAATTATATATCTAATAATTTGTAATTAATTTCTTTGTGTTACGTACAATTGCATTAATTGTTTGAATGTTAGTGAAGAGAATTAATAATGCAAAATGTGAAGAGGTCATATACAGTTGGGATTTTCGAAACTTGTTCCCTCTCCAGCATAAGTTGTCGACATTTAAAATAAAATGTTTTCTTTTATATCTTGTTTTTAAGTAGCAATTAATATCAAGTATGTGCTTGCTAATACGTATATTATTATATCATAAATTATGTTTCTTTTTTATGGGTTAATTACATCTCTAGACCCCCTTATAGAAATTAGTCAATTACAATTTGCATCAGTGACTCAGTCAAAATTACAATTTACCCACCATTATTAACTTTCAAAGTAAGTGTTTTTATCATTTTGAATACGTGTGTGTGTGTATATATATATATATTCAGAAAAACTTAAGGTGATAGTGAACATTATCACGATTATCAAATCTCATGTTGCGACATTTTGAGCAGGGACATTTTATGTTACCACGATCAACAATTTCAGGATGAGAGTATGCAAATTCTAAAAAGTTTATAACCCCTTGATTAAACGCCTCAGTTATGTATCCTTTATCATCTAATCGTTGCCACATCCAACTTCGACTACTAGACATATTACTGTATAGATTATTAAAGATAAAATCAATAAAATTTATGTAAAATCAAGTGACAAAACAAAATAATGCAAAGCCCAATCAAACAAGAAATGCTTGAAAATATAAAACATAAGAAACGCTTGAAAATATAAAACATACCTGCTCACAATTCCACTAATATCTTCAAGAAGTAATTCTTTGGCCAATTTTATTCCTATGCAAAAAGACAATTATTCAAATCAATATCATCATACTATCCAACTTTATCTTTTGCCTCAACTTTATACAAAGCTAGAAGTACTTGAAAGTGAACTTTATACAAAGCTAGAAGTACTTGAAAGAAAAAAGATAATTATTCAAATTCTTACACATAAACAATACAATACACACCAATTAGTTCGTGTCAGTGAAAATCGAACAGATTAACCGGCTTGCAGCTGACATTGTTCATCAACATCTATACAGGATCATAGTAGCAATCATTGAACCTACTTCAGGATCAGTAATTCAATTCATGTTAAACATCCAATTCAATCAGAATTTTCAGTTCAACTCACGCATTCCTATTTCTTTCATTTCTTTCCCTACAAACCTGAAGGATGTTAAACAGACTAAACATGCTGAAACTTTACCTAATTAAACTGAAGCACCGAGCTGACTGAGCTATAAAAACTAAGCACATCACTTTATTTTGTTAGGCTCTCTTCCAGAAATTATATCGCAACAGCAAAATTTCATAACATCATGACATATTATAGCAAAACAGAGATACCAACGAAATTCTTCAATCAAACTCCCGATTCCCCATTCAAGTTACTAATCCAAAACTCCAGTTCAACTCGAAAACAAGCACCCAATCGCCACAGAACTAACATTAACTTACTTTCCACAAAATGAGCACCAAGAACTGAAAATTATCCCAAATAAACTAAATTAAAACACTTATAAAGATAATAATAAAATGAGACAAATGGAGAAAATAGACAGAACATTCAAACTTCCCACCTAAAACACAATGCAATTACCCCCAAATTATCCAGAATTAACAGAGTCGTCTTCCCCAGCAGCCCAACAACTCCAAAATGGAATTCAAACCCTGCACCATTCAACGAAATTCATCTCAGTTTCCAGAGAAGAGCTATTAAAATTCATTTTTTTTTTTTTGGTCTTCTTTTATTTTCGTGTGAAGATAAAAACAATATTGTTTGTCATTATCAACATATTCTGTTTATCAAACATTTCCATGAAGACCAGTTCAACGAAGAGTAATCAGTAATCAGATAAGTTGTATCCGTATACTTACTGTTGAAATTCGACGTTGACGATGGGAACAGAAGGATTCGCGATAGATTGGTAGGCCGAATTGGATAGACCAATACTCGCCGTTCTCTGAGGCTTGACAGAGAACGAGAGTCAGTGGCTAGCAGCGGCGGGCGCGGTAGCTTGAGCGAGAATTGTGGAGAGAGAGAGGCGGCTGGGATTTTGCCCTAGGTTTGTGGAGAGAGAGGCGGGATAGCAATTTTGGGGGAGGAGATGTTAAAAGCGGGGTTTTATTTTTTGGGGAAGAGAGAGGCGGGATGTTGCCTTCATGACCGAAAAAAGAGAAGGAATCTGCTAAGCCTAAGGATTTCTCTTATGGGCTCTCTTTTCTTCTTTTTTTTTTTTATTAAATATACTTATGCATTTATATATGTTAAAATACTAATTGCATTTAATAAACATATATATGTTAGGAAATTTTAATAAATAGGTAAAAGTACTAAATTTTATAAATGTAGTTCCATAGGAAAATTAGTTAATAAGTTAATTGTTTAACTGTTATTTGATTTTTTTAATTAAGTTTATTATGTTTAATTAAGTTTGCATCAATTATTATATAAAATGAACTTAAACGATCTTTAATTGAACGAACTCAAGTGGTCTGATTTTAAATAGCTTGTTATTAATTAATTCAATACAAGTTGATAACATTTTTCTAGGATATGAATTTCGAATCAATTCTCCCGTGGATCACTTTGATTCAATGAATATTTCGAAATATATTTTTAAACTTAACTTAACTAAGTTAAGTCGAGTTTCAAATTAAATGTAATAAGATTCTAAAATTTTATTTGATTCACAAATCGATTCTAACATTCTTCCAAAGTATGAATTTCCAAATCAATTATCAATTAAGTGGATCAATTTGATTCAATCAGTATTCCGAAATATATTCAAATAGTTAATGATCAAATTTGATTTTGTTCAAAAAATAAAAAGTCAATATTTGGTATAGATTTGACTAAATAGTTAATGATCAAATTTATACTTTGTTCAAAGAATGAAAACAATTTCATTAAACCGTTTGGCATGTACATTAATACTGGAGAAAGAATATTGAAAATAAAAGTATAATTTCATTATTTATAATATTTTTTCTCTAATATTAATAATTTAAAGCAATAATAAATTGAAAATTGATTTGTTTACATTTTTATGGTTTATTTAAAATATCCTAAAAAATGTGATTAGTGACCGATTAGTGACCAGTCTAATTTTTATTCACAAAATCAGTGACCGATTAGTGACCGCAGTATAACAAAATTGAACAATCTATGACCGACTCTAATCACTTACAGTATCAGTGACCGATCAGTGACCGATCAGGGTTTGGGTCACAAATTCAGTGACCGATTAATGACCGCACATATATCGGTCACAAAATCAGTGACCGATTATAATTAAATCCAACAATCTGTGACCGATCTGTGACCGATAAGAATCGGTCACAGATTCAGTGACCGATCAATGACCGACTAATTCACGAGTCACATAATCAGTGACTGATTAGTGACCCATAAAACATGGGTCACAAAATCAATGACCGATCTGTGACCGATCTATGACTGAATTTTATGCAGTCACTGATCGGTCACTGATTATTACATATATGTAATATCAGTCACTGATCGGTCACTAATTAGTGACCGATCAGGCGGTCACTGAAAATCGGTCACTAATCCTGTTTTTTTTGGTAGTGAATGGAGCACTTGCGTCAAGGATAATTAATTTTAATTTTATTTTGAAAAATCAGCATAACGAGGAACATATTTTTTTACACTTGTCTAGTGATTAATGGAGAATTAATTAAGAAAAACAGTCTATTAAATATAATATACTTGTCATTTTTTTTTTCCCTGAAAAACCTGTTAAAAAGGTCGTGACCGGGGTCTGATAAGGACCCCTCGTCATTCATAAATCAATCGAACCGTATATTTTGTCATTATAATTGATTGGGATCGATCGAGTCAAATTTGAACTAAAATTCTTCCTCAAACGAGAAAAATATTAATACATCCTGACACTGGCAAAAATACGGTGAATTGCACCCCCAATCTATTCTAAGGATAAAAAAACTATGCTCACCTCCTGCAAAATGTTTATTTCATAGAATTAAGTAGAAACATTAATAATTCGGTTTATTCTTATAATTATTTGTACTTTTCAAGTTGGGATTGATCACTTGACTTAGGATTATATTGAATAAAAATTAATTTATCCATCCCATATTTTATGTGGAAAGAACAATCAACTAATATATTTGATTATGTCAATGCTTGTTGATTCAAGTGGTTAAAGCGTTCTTTCTCCAAGATAATGATTCGGGTTCGAATCTCTCTAACTATTTGGGGTGTGTTTAAAAAAATATATATATCATATTCCACTGTTAATTTGATTACACTTCAATTTCATGTCGTATAACCAATAAACTAAATACGTGTGATACAATTTTATAGAAGCTCAAGGTTAATAGTGTCGTAGAAATAACTATAGTATGGAAAGAAAAGGTCCATCTATGCCCATTCCTATCCTATATTCTAAATGGAATGCAATGACATATAATTTAATAAAGTTTCTATTCCTCTAAGAGTTTTCAAGTATTAATTTATCTCGCTAGATAATCACAATTTTGTAACTCTCTTGTTTGTAACTGTTTTTTACTTTTGCTTACATGCATGTCTAAATAATTAATGGAAATTCATTATTTGAATTTCCATTAGAATTTGGGTGATGAACGAACAATATAGCTAGATGAAGGACTATTTATTTATTTGTTTATTGAACTGTTAACAAAAATTAATTTGCTATTTCGTTGAATTTTATTCGTTATGAAAATGAAAATTCCCTATTTACTAGCAAAGTCATCGAGTAGATGATAAACTTCAAATGTTCCACATTTTAGCTAGGAATACATGCATATATTACAAAATAGTTTTTATTTGACATTTCTCATGCACCAACACTTCTAAAAATATTATTTTATTGTGTCGTGTAGTGTCAGACACTTTCTATGTGCAAACTTAAAAAAAAAAAAAAATGTTTCGTATTAAATGCGTATCGCCATATCTATATTTATGCATCATAATTTAACATGTATGTGCCATGAGGATGCAAAGCAAGCATTTTTAGCATCAAAACTATAAAATCCAAACTTTTTATACCACGTAGGATTTCGCATGGATTCTTTTTGGTGAAAATTTGAAATTCCAGTCCCATTAAGCTTGTATTTGCGAAAATTCAAAAGTTTAAAGGTGATTCATGGGATATTGATTAATACTGCAACTAGGCAAAGAAAAATATGTAAGAAAAGTTAGGTTACTTAACGTTAACTATTCATATTTTATCATATATTCTTTTAGAAAGATTTTTGTTCCATATATATATATGTGTGTGCCATATTTTCCAATAAAAACAAATTTGCGAGTAAAAATTATCAATATCAAGGTTATTGTTGGGGACCTCCCATAGGCCCAGTTCACAGGTCCAAAGCCCAATACAGTTTGAAAGTTTTGCATGAAGGATAGTATCGCGTTTGGGTAAACTAATTCGCATAGGGCGAACTGAGTTACGAGGTTAACCTGAATAGGAGTCTAGAAACGTGGCTGGCAAGTATGAGAAGATAAGAGTAATAAGATCATATTTAGGGTAAGTCCAGGAATGAGATAAGAACAAAGGAGACCCTGTTTCCTTACAAATAAGAGGGTGATGGAGTAAGAAAGGCAGAATCCCAAGAGAGGAAAAATACGAGTAAGAGAGGTACTCATCACAGGCGTTGTCTGTGGGAACAAAGACCAAAAAAAAAAACCCACAACTCACGACACCGCTTTTTCAAATTTTCTCTCTTGGGAAAGACACGAGCATGTCCAGAGAATGAATAAATAGATTGAGGGAACGAATAGAAGGAAGGAACCTGGGAGACGATCTTTTGAACGAGACGATGAACAACCACAGTGAAGGAGAAGGGATCAAAAGAGATTTTGTCACTCCGAAACAAGCGAATAGGGCCGCTGTCGGATCAAATCCTCTGCTGCTGAGGATGACTATGGAGCAGTTGACAAACTTGGCCGAGCTCATCACAAATTTGCAGAACAAGAATGCGGAGTGGAACGCAGCCGAAAGTAGGAGAACATACGAACAAGGATGATATCAGAGGCGGTGTTCACATTCACCCAATCGGAAGAATCAACATCGAAGAATCTGACAAAGAGAAAGATTATAACGAAGAAGAGAATCGTGAAGATACGCCATTCTTGTCAAGAAACAAGGAGCCGGTCCAAAAAGAAACACTGAACCTTGAAGAACAAATGTGGGACTTAGAAAAGGTCGTGGAAGAGATGAAGAAAAAGTGGGAGGGACAAATGGTGGAAAAGAAAGGAAGTCCTTTTTCGCAGGCAGTAATGGAGGAGGATTTGCCGCCTGATTTCAGGTAGTTGCATGTGGCAATTTATGATGGAACGGGCGACCCGTTAGAACACATTAACGAATTCGAGCATGCAACAACGTTACACAAACTAACCACTCTCAGAGGACCAACACGGAGATGGTTCACTCATCTGACACCTAATGTGATTAAGGATTTTGAGGATTTCAGTCGTCTTTTCCAGAGCCAGTTCCCAAGTTCCGTATAATATAAGAGAACTTCGTTGAGCCTATTTACAAAAAAACAAGGACCAGGAGAATCCTTGCGAACTTATGTACAAAGGTTCAACAGGGAAGCTTTGGAAGTACCTTTTGCATCGGCGGAAGTAAAAGTTAGCGCGTTTACGCAGGATTTGTAGGGAGGCGAGTTCTTCAGTCATTAGCTCTGGACCCAGCAATGGATTTTGATGATCTCTTTAGGCGAGCAGGAAAATTATCTTCGACTATTCTTCCTATTATCAATCTGGAAGAAGCCTTAGCAGCCAGAAGAGCAGCAGTGGAAGAGGTCACTCGTAAAGGAGTGATGATGGGAGCGGGCCAAAACTTCCACATCTCTTATAAATTCTTAGAAATTTCTCTAAGGTCCTTCATTCCTACCTATAAATACCCCTTTAGAAATTCATTCTAAACTCATAAATTCCCTCATTTCCAACACACAAATCACTCTCCTTCTCTTCCAAACCCTCTTGCCACCCCCCTCTCTTCAAGAGACATCAAGGTTAGTTTTTGTGCTTTAATTTATATTTTATTATGTAATTTAATTTATATTTTATATACTTTATAATATGTTTAGAAATTCATGATAGAAAATTATATTTTAGGAATTTATATTTCATGAATTAAAGTTAGGAATTTAAATTATAAAAATGCATGTTTGTTATAGGAATTTATTTAAATATGTGTTCATTTGCTCATGAATATGTTCTTGAATATTAGAATGAATGCATGCTTAGGAAATTTAATTAGAAATTATTTTTCATGAGAGATTTATATATTTTGCTACATTATGTCTCAAATCTTATGTTATGAATAAGAATATGATCTAGATGTTAATATGTCCTATGAATATTCAAATACTAAATTTTATGAATTATGACATTATTTCCAAACCCTAATTCTCATTATAACTCCCGTAGTAACCAAAACTGACCAAAAACCCTACTTTAACCCTAACTTTATCGATTTTCGAATTTCAACATTTTTCCTAATCAATATTATAGTCAAAATGATCCTTGGATTATTTTATGAATTTTCACACGCATACCAAAATTCAATTCCAACCTTAGCATATTTTATAAATATTTTCCCTTTTAAAAATTATCATTTTATTATAGACGATTAGCTTTCATTTAATATTCAAAATTTTACTTGAAAAGTTTCTTGAATTTTTCTCCAACTATGATAATTTTCCCAGCCTTTAAACTTCATCATAGCTTCGTTTATATAATTTTATCATGGTTTTCATCATCTCTAACGTTTATAACTTTCAAACGAAAAACCGAAACATTCCACATTTATAATCATAATGAAGCTTATTTTTCACTCATTCTTTCATTATTTTTACCACTTCAAGTTCTCGTCTCTCGACTCTTGAATAAATTTTACATTATTTTATATTTATTTTTATTCACTATGACATCATTCATGACATCACCTTTCTAAAAATTGAAAGTCTAAATATGTGAATTTAAGTCTTCCACATTTCCTACAAGAATTCCATATAATTGTGTAAGTTAGAAATATTCCACATTTCTTACAACAATTCCACACATTTGTGTTATTGAGAAATATCCACATCTATGATAAATTCTTAGAAATTTCTCTAAGGTCCCTCATTCCTACCTATAAATACCCCTTTAGAGATTCATTCTAAACTCATAAATTCCCTTATTTCCAACACAAAAATCACTCTCCTTCTCTTCCAAACCCTCTTGCCACCCCCCTCTCTTCAAGAGACATCAAAGTTAGTTTTTGTGCTTTAATTTATGTTTTATTGTGTAATTTAATTTATATTTTATATGCTTTATGTTATGTTTAGAAATTCATGATAGGAAATTATATTTCATGAATTCAAGTTAGGAATGTAAATTATAAAAATGCATGTTTATTATAGGAATTTATTTAAATATGTGTTCATATGCTCATGAATATGTTCTTGAATATTAGAATGAATGCATGCTTAGGAAATTTAATTAGAAATTATTTTTCATGAGAAATTTATATATTTTGCTACATTATGTCTCAAATCTTATGTTATGAATAAGAATATGATCTATATGTTAATATGTCCTATGAATATTCAAATAGACTTAAGAACATGTTCTTGATGTTCTTGAAGTGTGTGTGTTCCGTGTGCCTGTTGTGTGTAAGTGTGTGTTCAATTTTGTGTTTAAGAGTGTTTAATCCCCTATGGTTAAATAGTAATCGTTTTTCAATAGTAACTTTGATTTTTAATTTCAAATGAAGACTTTGACTCATAAAATCTTGTAGAGATTTCAAATATTAATATAAAATAATATTTTGGATTTTTAGAAAGAGCTTTTATATAGAATTTCCAAAAATCGGGGATTAAATAACAATTTCCAAAATATAACTCTAGCTTATTAGAATTTCTTGTACATTGTTTATTTGACTAGTAAGACTTAGTCCTAGGCCGATAATAATACTTTCAGGCAAGGATATAATTGAACAATGGAATCCAAAGGATTTTATCTAGACCGTCAAGACACTCGGTGAGGGTTAAAATGTTTTCAACTGGAATCATGCCTATACTTATGTATCTACATAAAAACAATTTTCCAGCCTACCTATTATTCATGATTTATCATCTTATATATATAATATCATATCATCATATCCTTTTTAAAGGGAAAATACTTTCATACCAAAATCAACGTTTTACTAGGGCGTTATATATTAAGTCCACTTTATCAAACGTTGATTCTGGGTTATGCCAGCAAAATATTATTCTTGATTCATGTTATGGGCCCTGGCTGTATCCGTATCGAGCAATTACCCGGAAGGTATCGGGCCGAGGTTATTGTTGGTGATGCGGACTGCCACCAACTCTTGGTAGTGGTTTAGCTGGAGGTTAGTTATTCCATGCCAAGAGATAAGGGAACACTACTTCCCGATTATTGTTTACCGTCTCTAGGGTTTGCTCCCCTATTGACACCAAGGAGTGGCAGAGGTATTATCATATTGGTTTTATTAAAGTACCGGTACCATGTACAGTGCCGTTACTATTTTACCGAATATTTAAGGAGTTACGGATGGAGAGGCCTCGCTTACGGGCAATAAAACTCTTTTATTGACCGGTTCATATTTCTACAAATATTCCAATTTTCCCCTATCCCTGTTTTTAAACCTATTATGAACCGGATTATGATTGCTTATCCTATTGCTAATATTTTAGATCAAGACCTTCTTGATCCTATATACATACATAAACTAGGCGAGAGGTTAGTCAAAATGACTAAGTGAAGGTGGATCATATCTTATAGATATACGTATAAGTATATATATATGTATATAGGATTAAGAAGGTCTTGATCTAAAATATTAGCAATAGGATAAGCAATCATAATCCGGTTCACAATAGGTTTAAAAACAGGGATAGGGGGAAATTGGAATATTTGTAAAAATATGAACCGGTCAATAAAAGAGTTTTATTGCCCGCAAGCAAGGCCTCTCCATCCGTAAGTCCTTAAATATTTGGTAAAACAGTAACGACACTGTACATGGTACCAGTACTTTAATAAAACCAATATGATAATATCTCCGCCACTCCTTGGTGTCAATAGGGGAGCAAACCCTAGAGACGGTAAACAATAATCGGGAAGTAGTGTTCCCTTATCTCTTGGCGTGGAATAACTAACCTCCAGCTAAACCACTACTAAGAGTTGGTGGCAGTCCGCATCACCAACAATACCCTCGGCCCGATACCTTCCAGGTAATTGCTCGATATGGATACAACCATGGCCTATAACATGAATCAAGAATAATATTTTGCTTGCATAACCCAGAATCAACGTTTGATAAAGTGGACTTAATATATAACGTCCTAGTAAAACATTGATTTTGGCATGAAAGTATTTTCCCTTTAAAAGGGATATGATAATATGATATTATATATATAGGATGATAAATCATGAATAATAGGTAGGCTTGAAAACTGTTTTTATGTAGATACATAAGTGTAGGCATGATTCCAGTTGAAAACATTTTAACCCTCACCGAGTGTCTTGACGGTCTAGATAAAATCCTTTGGATTCCATTGTTCAATTATATCCTTGCCTGAAAGTACTATTATCGGCTTAGGACTAAGTCTTACTACTCAAATAAACAATGTACAAGAAATTCTAATAAGCTAGAGTTATATTTTAAAAATTGTTATTTAATCCCCGATTTTTGGAAATTCTAGATAAAAGCTCTTTCTAAAAATCCAAAATATTATTTTATATTAATATTTGAAATCTGTAGCGCCCCAAACAAAAGGCACCACATCCCCTGCACCGAGGCCCGAACGGGGACCACTCACTCGCTATGCTAGGCGGGAGCTAGAATCTCGAAACCCCACAAGCCAATCAATAAGATAAAATGCACGTGCGGAAGCATATCATATAATCAATCATGAATATAGGTAGCAATTGACAGGTTCAACTAGCATAAATACCTAGTCCCGAAATTTCAAACATAAATCATAATTCATAAATCGTAAATCTGCGTTCAAACATGTTTCAATATGACTTAAACAAATTACAATGTGCATGAGGAAAGACTCTGACTTAACTACAAAACTTGACCGACACAAATCCCGCCTAACACTCCAAGCCTGCAAAAGCACTTAAAACAAAGCCGGGTTCAGTCTATAGGAGACTGGTGGGTATAAAACAGGGCATAACATATATAATATCGCAGTATTTAAACACCCACACATGCACTCTATAATCCCGTGCGAGGTTTTTAAGATATTTCCCAAGTGGGTAAAACAAAGGAAAACAATGCTAGGGATTACAACTATCAAATTCATACATTCCATTCATAAGGTTTCATGGCCCGGCGAGTGGGCATGCATAATCTCCAACCTTCTTCTCGTGTGTGCATAGTCCATTTGTTCATTCATTACCGATCATGCAACATTCATTCATTCATAATCTTTCATAATCATAATCATAATCATTCATTCATAATCATAAACACTTACACCTTCTTCCTCCGGGTGGTGGACGGGTTAGCAAGACCCGACCACCTCATACATAGTGGCTAGTGAGGTTCATGAGTCCTCAAAAGCCCGATTCCCCTACCTCGCTAAAACTCCTAACGAGGTCGGTTGCGTCGTCATTATTTGTTGGGACTAGTGCAAGCTGATCACCGTCAGCCCGAGCTTCCCCGTATAGCCAGGTACACATAGTCCCGGACCCACATAATCATTGTGTTCACTGTCTCGCCAAAACATTGGGTAAAGGTTCATAAATAAAAGGGGTCATACGTTTGAAATCATTTACCCAAAATGACTCGATTTATATATATATACTAATTTGGCTCAAATCTTTCACATAAGGGATATATTGGGTTGTCATAACTATTAGAAGAGAAACCCACCTGTTACAACTTACCGACAATACCAAAAGAAAGAAAGACTTGAGGTGTCCTATGAACCCGACATCTCCGCCTTGGAGAAAGCTGTACAAAGATAACATAGTGTGGTTGTGAGACTCGAGACACTAAATGAACCATATAAGACGCACGACAATGCAATGAATATGATATGAATGCACAAGAGATGATATTTTGTCATGGAAACGTTCATGTGCACGATTAATGCCTTTAAGACATATAAACAAGCAATTCATTCATTAGAAGTGGCGTTCATATCAATTCGAGCTCATAACTTTCACATTCCATATTAAGTCAATCCATGAATTTCATATAACGATCATAACATATGCTTTAACATGTATACATTTCATATGAATCATAAAAGAAGAAATAAATACGCAATTAGGGTTCATATTGAGAGCAAAGATCCATGCATGTGCATATTAGGAGCAATGATGACATATTAAATCATAACTCGTAAAATATTCCACTAAAAATCATGAAACTTTATAATAAATAAGATAACAAATTATAAAATATGTTAGTATAGCATAAAAGTCATAAAAGAGGTGGAAAAAGAATAAATAAGCGAAAAAAAACAAGAAAAACGAAACCGGAGCCACAAAGAAAACACAGGACAGAATCCACCCCCATGGATTCTGGTCCACAAGCTCTACTGACTCAAATCCACCCCCGTGGATTCTTGTCAGTAACCAAAAAAACACACACAAACAGGGGGAAAACGAAATGCAAGCCACAAAACACATAACCAACTCAAAACTCAACCCAAAAGCATACAAAATCAGGTCAAGAACTCATACATACAAGTTATATCACATTAGGCATCAAGAACTCAACATCAATTCCATATCTTCAAGCTCCATTAATAGCAAATTCAAGAATACTCAACAACCAAGCAAAACAAGTTCATAACCATCTAATTACATGCCTTAGGAACACATATTACTCATGAAATTCAAAGGAAAACCCAAGGATTCAAGTTGATCAACCAAAATAAGCAAGAACCATACTATTCATCATCTCTTCCAATCTAAGTCATAAATGGATGAAACCATGCAAAGCTCAACATAAAATGACCACCATGAGCTATACTACTAAAAAATAAACTCACCTTCAAGAATAAGTGAGGAAAGATTGGGAGATGAGCTCAATTTCTCCAAGGGTTTTGCTCTGGGGTTTCTTTTCCTTCTTTCTTCTCCTTTCTTGCACTTTGGCTGAATGTGGGGTGAATGAGGGAGGGATGGTTCGGTTTTGGGGCTGAATAAGGGGAGTGGGGCTAGTTGTCAAGTGGTTAGGGTCAATGGGTAGGCTATAGGTGCGTTAGAGTAGGTCCGAAAGCTCCTAAAGGTTAGTAATGGTCATTTTAGGCGCAACGTGCTCGTTTGGGTTGAATTTCGGGAATGCAAATGATCTTAAAAAGGTATGTGACTGGTCCCATTGTATCCGAATCGTCGATACGGATTCAACGGAGGTGACGAAACTCGATTCCGAGTTCCCGAGCTCAAGATATCACATATCGAACCAAAGGTACGCTAATTGTCCGTTAGCCCCGGTTTGGTTCCAATCATTCAAAATAAATTTAAAACGCAATCAAACAAATCCGAAAACATGAAACGATCATATAAACACATTCAAAACACGTATAACGCCAACATACTAAATTTTCATGAAA
This sequence comes from Lantana camara, assembly GCA_037501455.1. NCBI lineage: Eukaryota > Viridiplantae > Streptophyta > Magnoliopsida > Lamiales > Verbenaceae > Lantana > Lantana camara. The sequence goes on from CM074856.1 coordinate 61,864,508, forward strand.
ATCGGAATTCATTTCATATAGTAATGACATGTAAAATTGTCACGTAAATGCATATAGTTCAAGAATTCATATAAATTCAAATTTAATTAATTCAAATATATAAAAGAAAATAAAACAAACAACATAAATGAAATAAAATGAAATGAAATAAAATAGTAATTAAACACTTAATGACAATTAATTCACGCAAATTGGTAAACACATATGTCATACTAGAATACGAAAAAGTTGGGGCGTTACAAAATCTCTACAAGATTTTATGAGTCAAAGTCTTCATTTGAAATTAAAAGTCAAAGTTACTATTGAAAAATAGTTACTATTTAACCATAGGGGATTAAACACTCTTAAACACAAAATTGAACACACACTTATACACAATAGGCACACGGTACACACACACACTTCAAGAACATCAAGAACATGTTCTTAAGTCTATTTGAATATTCATAGGACATATTAACATATAGATCATATTCTTATTCATAACATAAGATTTGAGACATAATGTAGAAAAATATATAAATTTCTCATGAAAAATAATTTCTAATTAAATTTCCTAAGGATGCATTCATTCTAGTATTCAAGAACATATTCATGAGCATATGAACACATATTTAAATAAATTCCTATAATAAACATGCATTTTTATAATTGACATTCCTAACTTTAATTCATGAAATATAAATTCCTAAAATATAATTTCTGTTAGAAATCTGAGCGCGCGGAACGTGGGTGGTATCAACAAGAAAGATAAGCATTTAAGCACAAGGAGATTTATAGAGGTTTGGCCCCAAAGGTTGTGAAAACACTAACCAATGAGATTAATCCTCTACCTAAGGTTGTTAAACTTAGGATTTTGAAGAGAGTATCCATTAAGAAAGATGAGACACGAAGGTCTGATATACAATACAAAACAAGCTGGAACGCCCGGTACCGGTACCAAAGGTCAAGCCACACATGAGCGCCTGGTACCAAAAGATACCGCGGTCAAGTTCCAGAACTCAGTGTGTCACTCACTCCTCTCCATACTACATTACAAGCCTAACAATTAGGAGAATACACCATCTCCATGCGCTTCCAACAGCTACTGGAATGTAGGAGGATGAAGCTTTATTGCATGAGTTAAATCTCCAAATGATCAGCCATGTCTCCATATATAAGCTCCCAAACTAGCCGTTAGACAGCAACCCTTTTTGAATTTGAATTCAGTTGATACCAGCTGTCTCCAACTCTCTCTTCACAAATCTGAAAATGAAGACTTTACAATAAAATGAGCTTAACGGTCAAATCCAAACATATAAAATTAGTCTTAAGTTATTTATTGAAATGTGTGCCAAGAATATTTGTTTTGTCAGCAACCAAAACACATATGCCCTGAATTGTTCCAGGACTGGTACCAGGGCTAACAATTTCCTATCATGAATTTCTAAACATAATATAAAGCATATAAAATATAAATTAAATTACACAGTAAAACATAAATTAAAGCACAAAAACTAACCTTGATGTCTCTTGAAGAGAGGGGGGTGGCAAGAGGGTTTGGAAGTGAAGGAGAGTGATTTGTGTGTTGGAAATGAGGGAATTTGTGAGTTTAGAATGAAACTCTAAAGGGGTATTTATAGGTAGGAATGAGGGACCTTAGAGTAATTTCTAATAATTTATAAGAAATGTGGATATTTCTCAATCACACAAATGTGTGGAATTGTTGTAAGAAATGTGGAATATTTCTAACTTACACAAGCATATGGAATTCTTGTAGGAAATGTGTAAGACTTAAATTCACATATTTAGACTTTCTATTTTTAGAAAGGTGATGTCATAAATGATGTCATAGTGAATAAAAATAAATATAAAATAATGTAAAATTTATTCAAGAGTCGAGAGACGAGAACTTGAAGTGGTAAAAATAATGAAAGAATGAGTGAAAAATAAGTTTCGTTACGATTATAAATGTGGAATGTTTCGGTTTTTCGTTTGAAAGTTATAAACGTTAGAGATGATGAAAACCATGATAAAATTATATAAACAAAGCTATGATGAAGTTTAAAGGTTGGGAAAATTATCATAGTTGGAGAAAAATTCAAGAAACATTTCAATTAAAATTTTGAATGTTAAATGAAAGCTAATCGTTTATAATAAAATGATAATTTTTAAAAAGGGAAAATATTTATAAAATATGCTAAGGTTAGAATCGAGTTTTGGTATGAGTATGAAAATTCATAAAATAATCCAAGGATCGTTTTGACTATAATATTGATTAGGAAAAATGTTTAAATTCGAAAATCGATAAGGTTAGGGTTAAAGTAGGCTTTGTAGAACCCCTAACACTACAACCCCGCACCGTTGTACTTCCCGAGTGGATGTGAGACCTAGCACTCGAGAAAGAGTTTGGCGAACGGACAAGACTATACAATACCAGAGTATGAAATTGCAACGGAGAAATAAACTTGAATAATTAGAAGGAAGCAATAGTCAAAGTTAAACCGATCGTATATTATTAAGTTGAGTAAATATTTACAAGGATAGATCCAAATCCACACGAAAGTGCTTATTAAAAGATATACATGTACTCTCTTGGTAAACCCTGAGTAACTAAAAAGTGACACCTTAAAGCTTCAAGATACCTCTAAGGGGTCGATCTGTGGATTCCTGAAATCATGAGTTAAAAGAGTAGGAGGGTTAGTCAAAATGACTAAGTGACGGTGGTTTGAGGTTTATAAATGTAAGTAAAGTTTTGTAAAATCTTTTAACCAAGAAAGTCTTGGTTTGGAAAAAAATAATCTCAAATTACTATATGACAATAATATCCGGTTCATTTTGGTTTTGAATAAAAGGAGTAGGGATAATATAAGTTATACTTAGGAAAATTTATGAACCGTTTTGAAGAAATTATTTGATGCCCGCAAGCGAGGCTTCTCCAACCTTAACTCCTTAAAATTCCAGAAAAATAGTAACGACACTGATCAAGGTGTCGGTACTTAATAAAACAAATACGATAATACCAGCCTTCACCCTTTAATGTCACGTAGGGGACCGAACCCTAGTGACGATGAACGATATTGTGGGAGGGACGTACCTTTTCCCGTCACTTGATGTGGAATAACCAACCTCCGGTTTAACCATCATCATGATCTAGTTGGCGGCTGGTATAATAGTAGTCCTCGGCCCATGCCTCCCGGACTATTACTTCTACCAAGACCACCGGACCCATAAGAAAACTATAATTTTACTTGCAAGACGAGAATATTTACCGGGAGAAAGTACTAAGTACTTTTGGGTAAATATATGAATTTTGGACAATATTATAATTTAATATGAAGCAATTTTCCCAAAAGGGATAATAAGATTTGAAAAGAAATTCAATAAAATAAATTAAAATATTTTATCATGATTCCAGTTGAAAGGATTTAAACCCTCATCGAGTGTCTTGACGGATTAAGAAAAATCCTTAGGGTTCCACTCTTCGATTATGTCCTTGCCTGAAAGTACTACTACCGGCTTATGACTAAGTCTTAATACTTGAATAAACAATGTTCAAGAAATTCTACTAAGCTAGAGTTATATTTTGGAAATCGTTATTTAATCCCCAATTTTTGTAAATTCTAGTAAAAGTTAGCTTTTAAAATTTCAAAATATTATTTTATATTAATATTTAAAATCACTACAAGATTTTATGAGTCAAAGTCTTCATTTGAGATTAAAGTCGAAGTTACTATTGAAAAACGGTTACTATTTAACCTTTGGGGATTAAACACTTTTAAACACAAAATCAAACACACACTAGCACACGGTACACACACATACTTCAAGAACATCAAGAACATGTTCTTAAGTCTATTTGAATATTCATAGAACATATTAGACATACTAGATCATGTTCATATTTATAACATAAGATTTGAGACATAATGTAGCAAAATATATAAATTTCTCATGAAAAATAATTCCTAATTAAATTTCCTAAGCATGCATTTCTTCTAATATTCAAGAACATAATTATGAACATATGAACACACATATAAATTCATATAATAAACATGCATTTTTACAAATTAAATTTCTAACTTAAATTTATGAAATATAAATTCCTAAGACATAATTTCCTATCATGAATTTCTAAACATAATGTAAAGCATATAAAATATAAATTAAATTACATAATTTAAATATAAAATAAAACATAAATTAAAGCATAAATTAAATATAAAATAAAACATAATTTAAATCATAAATTAAAGCATAAAAAAAACTAACCTTGAGAGTTGGGAGGGTGTGTGTGTGGCATGAGGTTGAGGGGAGAGAAGACAGAGTTTTGTGTGTAGGAAGTGAGGAGATTTGTGAGTTATAAATGGCTCTCTTGATAGGTATTTATAGGTACGAATGAGGGGCTTTAGAGCAATTTCTAAGAATAGGTAAGAGATGAGGAAATTTCTACATCACACAAATGTGTGGAGTTTATGTAGGAAATGTGGAAGGATTAAATTCACTCATCTAAACTTTCTATTTTTAGAAAGGTTATTTTAGCAAAGTGATGTCATAATAAATAAAATAAATATAAAATAATATAAAATTTATTCAAGTGTCGAGAGACGAGAAAAATGTGAGACGTTTAGGTTTCTCGTTTGAAAGTTTTTACATGTTAGAGATGATGAAAATCATGGTAAATTATATAAACGAAGCTATGATGAAGTTTAAAGGTTGGAAAAATTATCATAGTTTAGAGAAAAATTCAAGAAACGTTTTAAGTATAATTTTGAATATTGAATGAAAGTTAATTGTTTAAAATAAAATGATAATTTTTAAAAAGAAAAATATTTATAAAATATGCTACGGTTGGAATCAAGTTTTGGTAAATGTATGAAAATTCATAAAATAATTCAAGGATCGTTTTGACTGTAATATTGAATATCAAAATGTGAACGGATAAAAAGTTGTTTTACGGTGTGAATAGTGACTAGGGTGTTTAGATGGTTTTTGATACTTCTTGAGTTAGAATGGGAATCGTGGTTTACGAAAAATGTTAAAATTCTCGAAATAATACGAGGATCTATTTGGTTATAATATTGAGTAGGAAAAAGTGTTTAGGGAAATAAATTAAAATTTAGGAAAAATCTAGGGCTTTAGGGGCATTTTTGGAATTTTCAACCTAAAATTGTAGGAATAGGTTTTGAAGCATATGAAGGGATTTTAGGTGCTAGAAAGGGATAAATACTAGATTTCTAAGATTCTATGGGAAGAGTTTTGAGGTACACGCTTAATAAAGGAAAGAATTGAACTTTTAATTAAGACTATAACACATAAGAGCACATAAGTCACATAAAAATGCGATGCATGAAGAGACTAAATAGCGACCGAGATTTTAAACGCTTCTAGATCAACCCTTTACTTACCTCTCCCGACTCGGCCCTGAGTACGGCTGTTACACTGAAGGCTTCAGGTGGCCGAGAACTAAGTCGGTGACCCCTCAAAGACCTTGCTCTAATTGGTTTTGCAAATATCACAATGAGTTTAGGCATCAAACCTCAAGGTGTAGACATCTCAAGGATGAGATTAAGCGTTTGGCCAAGGAAGGTAAAATCGTGGAAGTACTCATTGGGAAGACACAAGAAGGGAAGGACGTGGAGTATAGAGGAGGACAACAGAGGAAAACGGAGGGCGAACAGAAGGGGGAGGAGCCCCCACTGAAGGGAGTTATACAAATGATAGTCGAAGGTCCCACTGACGGGGACTCTCAGAGGGCCAGAAAGAAATATGCACGAACAACGGAAGTGGAAAAAGTCTGGCAGGTCACTGCTCAAACAGGGCCCCCCCATAGTGTTCAGACAAGAAGATCTCGAAGGAATTCAAACACCACACAATGATGCGCTAGTAATAACAACGATAATTGCGCACCACCAAGTATCCAGAATTTTTGTTGATGGAGGTAGTTCGATGGATATAATTTTCTGAGTGCATTTAAACAAATGGGCTTAGGAACAATTGAGTTGGAGGAAGTGGGCACTTCGCTCTACGGGTTCGGGGGTGAAGTAGTGGAGCCTATCGGATAAATTATGTTGCCTATAACACTGGGAAAACGAAACCAGGTGAAAATAAGACAAGTTCGTTTCCTCATAGTGGATACAGGCTCAACATACAATGTCATAATGGGAAGGCCATCACTAGGAATAGTTGAAGCCATTGCCTCACCTTATCACTTGAAGCTAAAATATCCAGTGTGGGGAGAAGTAGGCGAAGTCAAGGGAGATCAAGTGGTGGCTAGAAAATGATATGTGGAAGCAGCACAAAAGGAAAAAAGGAGGGACAGAAGGAACAACACTACGGCCTTAGGCGAAGGAGCGACGGAAAAACAGACGAGGAGGATGTACAGGTAAAGCCAGAGGGAGAATTGAGCAGTAAATCAGTATGTTATGGGCAAACAAAGATGTGTTTGCATTCTCAACAAAGGACTTGGTCGGAGTTCATCCATCAGTAGTCGAACATCGTCTGAACGTAATATAAGGAAGCAAACCTGTCAAACAAAAGAAGCGAGATTTTGGACCAATTAAAGACGCCATTATACGAGCAGAACTAGATAAATTGTTGTTTGCAGGTCATATAAGGGAGATACAATACCCTGAGTGGATATCCATTATAGTACTGGTCCCGAAGCTAGGCAGAAAATGGCTAGAATGCATGGACTTTAAGCACTTGAACAAAGCTTGTCCGACAGACTGTTATCCCTTACCTCGAATAGATCAGTTGGTTGATGTGATAATAGGGTGTGAGATTCTCAGCATGATGGATACAGCGCAAGGGTATCATCAAATACCATTGGCAGAAGACGATCACAAAAAAGTCAGTTTTATTACGTCATTTGGTACATATTGCTATACAGTTACGCCCTTTGCTCTAAAAAATGCAGGAGCAACATATTAGAGAATGATGGATAAGGTGTTCAGAACCAAATAGGTAAAAATATGGAGATATACGTTGACGATATACTAGCAAAAAGCAAACTAATCAGGGATCATGTCAGAGACTTGCAAGAAACATTCGCAACTATAAGAAGATACAGGCTGAAGTTGAATCCACTAAAGTGTGAATTTGGGATTAAAGGAGGCAAATTGTTGGGATGTTTAGTAACAGAAAGGGGAAAAGAGGTGAATCCAGAGAAAGTCAAAGCCATACAGGAAATAATGTCTCCAAAGACAGTTCGAGAAGTACAGGTGTTGGCAGAGAAAGATGAATTGATCGTATACATTGCAGTAGATACAGAGGCAGTTAGTTTGGTATTAGTAAATGAAGAAAAAGAAAATCAAAGACCTATATACTTCACTAGCAAAACATTGAATGAAACAGAGGCTAGATACACAAATGTCGAAAAAGGAGCCTTAGCAGTTATTGTCACTGCTCGCAAATTACGACCATACTTCTTAGAATATAGGATGATCATCCGAATAAAGCTGCACTTGATATTTTTTTTTTACGTGAATAGAGTTTCCAAGAAGAGTAGTGCAATGGGCAATTAAGTTAAGAGAATTCGATATCGTATATGAGCCATGAAAGCCAATAAAAGCACAGGTTTTGGCAGACTTCATAGCCGAGCTTACAACGGGAGTATAAAATGAATTGTGGTCGACAATACATGTCGATGGGTCATCAGGGCAAGGAGAAAGCGGAGCAGAAATAGTGTTACGAATACCAAAACAGGAAGAATTAGAGTACGCCATGAAAATACATTTTCCTGCTTCAAATAATGAGGCTGAGTATGAAGCGTTAGTGGCGGGAATGAAAATTACTTTCTCGGATTCGCAGTTAGTGGTTGGTCAGATGAAAGGGGAATATGACATAAAAGATGAACGCATGAGGGAGTATGTAAGGAAAATACTAGACCTGGCCAGTAGGTTGAGAGAATTCCAGATATCTCATATAGACTAAGGAGATAACAGAATGGCGGATGCATTGGCAAAATTAGCAGGATCGTTGAATGAGTGCCCATTGCGAAAAATAATGATCTTAGATAGCTTACAGTTAGGAGCAGAAGAGACACAAATGTTCATTCAAACTGAGGATTGGCGAACATCCTATCTGCATTTCTTAAAAGGAGAATAGGTGCTAGGGATTACAGTAAAATAGGCGGCGTGATATGGAAAACTTGAAGGAAAATTGTTCAAAAAATCCTATTCACAACTTTGGCTAAAATCTATTACCCAGGCGGACGGAGAAAATATATTGAGGGAAGTTCACGAAGGATCCTCTGGAAGTCATGAGGGTGGAAAGTTACTAGCTAAGAAAGTGTTGTGAGCAGGGTTCTATTAGCCAACGATGAGAATTGACGCATTATGAGTTGCACGAGAATGCAAAGCCTGTCAGTTGCATGGTCCCGTTATTAGACAACCACCAGAATTTTTAAAGACAATGACTTCGCAGTGTCCCTTTGCCATGTGGGGAATAGATCTCCTCAGACCTACGCCGCGAACACGATCTCAGAAACGCTTTATCGTGGTGGCAATTGATTATTTCACCAAATGGGTGGAAGCAGAGGTAATAGATAAAATAACGGAGCAAGATATTATTAAATTCTTATGGAAAAATATTTGTTGTCATTTTGGTCTTCCGTGTATATTGATATCTGATAATGGGACAAAATTTGTAGGTACAAAAATACAGCAATGGTGCAAAGATCGAGCAATTAAGCAACAAATGGCATCAGTGGCACATCCTCAAACCAACGGATAGGTGGAAGTGACGAACAGGACAATCCTGAATGGTATCAAGACACGACTGGAAGCACATGGAGGAAGATGGCGCGAAGAGTTTCTTAGTGTCTTATGGGCTTATCGGACCTCGCCAAGGCAAGCTACGGGAGAATCACCATTTAGTATGGTCTATGGAACTGAGGCTATAATACTAATCAATATATTGGGTAATTCGCACAGAATAGACACTTTCACAATCTCAGAAAATGAGCAGTTACTAGCCGAAAGCCTGGATTTGATCGATGAACATAGAGAGGTGGCCTATATGCAAGAGACACGATATAAAGCAAGGGTGCGAGCAACATTTGATGGTAAAGTCCGACCCTGGAATTCAAAACAGGCGATCTAGTTCTGAAAAGAGCCAAAGTATCTATAGGAGTTGGGAAACTGGATAAAGCGTGGGATGGCCCATACGTCATCACAAAAGTATTGATCGGAGGAGCTTAGAAACTGGCAGAACAAGACGAGCAGGGTAAATGATGCAAACTACCGAGAGCGTGGAACGCGCAACATTTGAAGAAGTTCTATGCGTAGACTGAAGTGTTGCTCTCTTTTCCTTTTATAAGCTTTTTTCCCACAGGGTTTTCCCTATAGAAGGTTTTTAATGAGGCAACGGATAACTAGCCCATTTGCGGACTCAGGGTACCTTTATTTATTTTCAGTTAGACATTTTTTAAGACAGTGATTTTTACTTTTATGACAAGAATTTAGATTATTGGATGTTTTTATGATCATATGCGAGTTGGTATTTTTTATACTTTTTCCGAGCAAAAAGTAGCCTGTTTTTTATACCTTTTCCGAGCCAAAAGTAGCTTAATTTTTTGTACTTTTTTTGAGCAAAAAGTAGTGTAATTTTTGTACTTTTTCCAAGCAAAAAGTAGCCTGATTTTTATATTTTTTTCGAGCAAAGAGTAGTGTAATTTTTTATACTTTTTTTGAGTAAAAAGTAACTTGCATTTTTATACTTTTTTCGAGCAAAAAGTAGCTTCATTTTTATACTTTTTTTGAGTAAAAAGTAGCTTAATTTACTGTGATTCTTATACTTTTTCTGAGTACAAAGTAAGTTGTATTTTCATACTGTTTCCGAGCAAAGAGTAGTGTAATTTTTTCCGAGCAAAGTCTTGATCTGTATACTTTTTCGAGTAATGAGTAGGGTGATATGTCGGTACTTTTTTCAAACACAAGGTAACACGCATTTTACAACCAAACGGTAGATGGAACACCTTCACCGAGCAGATAATCAGTTCACATTTGTCCATGGAATTTGTATACATTTGTTGCCCACTAGAAACATGGATTTTTTGAAGGGAACATAGTATTATGTTCCTATAGTTTCTCCGGGAGATAGTGGCAGGGGCTAGGTTTAGCTTTCCGGTGCACAAAAGAAGAAACCAAGTACTTCTTTACATTGACGCCAAAACACAGGTAATGTACTATTGGGCAGTTATGAATACTCTACAAGATAAATTTGGGGTGCAGTGTAAAATACATAATATATTCCCCCGGTAAAGACAAATATAACAATGGCAACGATTAACACATAATTAGCAAAACAATCCTAGGGGCAATATTAGGTTTAATTACATAAATAAAAAGTCAGATCAACAAAAAAGTAATAATTATCCCAACAGGAAAATAAGAACTTAATCAAAACGGCATTGTTCAAGAAGTGGTGGGGGTATCAGTGGTCACTTCCTCATGTTGTTTGGGTAATTGTTCTGGGGTATCAGTGGCACTGTCCGTGCTTCCTTCTGCTAGGTTGTGAGGGCTGTCTGGTGGCATGGTCACAGGAATAGGGATGAGTTCCACCTTCCCGTAACGATTGAGAAATTGCCCAAGATTTTTAGTGGTGATTGCTTGCCCACTCGCCAGAGCCTGGTGTACTTGTGAACGACATCTAGAAAGCCATGGTGGAAGTAGCAGATGTTGTTTGCTGCGAACCTGGACAGTTTACGCTGGTAAAACTGCTGCTCCTGTTCGCGACATGTGCGAAGTTGTTCGTCCACTTCAGATTGCAAGGTGGTCAGCTGAGTTTTGGCCTGGTCACATTCCCAGATAGCTTGTTGCAATTTTGCCTCTGCTGTTGTTAGCTTTGTTTGCACTTCTTCATTTTTCTTGATGTGGGCTTCCTACGGATCGCATAACAGCTTGGTCTTTTTGGCATTTAAACCTTGCAAACCCTTGATTTTGTTTTCCAGATTTACACTATTGTTTGCAGCATCCACAAGACCAGACAGACATGTCATGAAATGCGAATAGAAATCACGAAGTTAGGTTCTGATTAGAACTATAACAATTACAATGTACACGCTTGAATACCTGGGCACCAAGCTCAGTAGCTTTATTTACGTGGGCTTTAATGGAGAGTTCAGATAAGACCTTCTTATCTTCGGGTGGTACTATGCCACGTAAATACTCCCGATGGACAGATATTTCCTGAGTATGCAGAACTAATGTTTGCTTAAATAAAGTTCGATGCAGTTCAGATAGCAAGGGCGTTTCTGAACTTGATCCTTGGTGGAGTTGGTCGGTACTAGCAGTGGTATGCTCTAGTTTGGAAATAATAGCCAAGTCTTTGCTAAAAGGGTTCGTTGAGCCCATAGAATGGGTGCGTTTAGTAGCCTTCGAATCAATGATATGTATTTCCTGCTCGGAGGTGGTGGTCCGGGCTGATTTTCGCTTCTTCCGAGTATTGGGTCATATCGCCAAGCTTTGTTGAACCATGGCCTGCCGCATTTCTTCAAGTTCCTGCTCTTCTGCAATAAAGAAATTAAGGACAAATAAACGATAAAGTTATAATACAGTAATGTCCTAAGAATCGTGTTAGTGCTAATGACGCATACCCGTTATGGTTAATAGAGAATCGAATACCGTACTCAAGGAATACCGCTTGTAGCTCCCCAGTTGCGTAAAGAAGAATACACGAAGGGATATGCTCGGAGCAGAGCCAGTTTGTGGGTATATCGTTGGGTGAGTTGTTCAATGTTGGGTTTATAGGAGTGTGGATTGCAGTGCAGAGGCTGTAGGGGTAGTTCCCATGGATATGACCCTCTCACGCGAACATAATTCTCTTTTCAATTGGTACTTTTGTATGATTCCACATCCACCACGACTGGTTTTGACCACGTGGATACGTAGAATATGGTTTTTGAGAATTTTACTTGGTGGCACGCACTAAATAAAAAAATTGTTGGGGGATACACCTACCTCGTTACACCTAGCTATAAACCTTATTAAAGTTCTTATAGCATTGGGGTGCATTTGATAAAAGGGGATATTGTATATACGACTGAATTCAAGTATGGAAGGAAACAATGGGAACCTTAGCCCGGCTACAAGTTGATCGTATAGAATGGGTAAATATTCGTTATTGGATTGTTGAAGGTGTTCTGGTGCAAGGGGAAATCGTAGTACATATATGGAAGGAATTCTAAAAAGTGCTCGAAAACCCTTTTCTAAGGGATGTGTTAGGACTATGGAGGACATGGTGCTTGCTTCTTGTTGAGATGGAGGGTGGCTAGTGGACGCCATTTATTTGAATTAACAGAAATGGTGCAAATACAAACAACAACAAGCCAACAGTTGACGCATATGTTTCCATGCTTGGAAAATTGAAATTCGAGGATACAATAGTGAGGTTGGTTACCTGGTGTCAATGGAGTCGCCACGGCAGACTATTGTAGTTTCAGGGGAGTATTCTGCGCTTTTCTTGGGAAATTGGAGGAGATGAGATGTGTTTGAATTTTGAATTTAGGATAAAAGGAGGTAGGGGGATTAATTGGATTTAGCACGACAGTCGAAAGGTTTCCGGTTTTGCAGGTTCCTATACACGTGAGGGCGCTGGGTTAGATATTATCTGAGTAATAAATACTTTTTGGGGAAGGTAGAGAGGCGGTGAATGGCGTTTGCCAGAATGCTTTCTGAATAGTTTTTTAGGTGTTCGCCATTTTCTGTATTGGGCTCTGTCGTTCGCCTTTAGACTGCAAACTGGATTTTTGGGGAGGAGTAGTGTTGGGGACCTCCCAAGGCCCAGTTCACACGCCCAAAGCCCAATACAGTTCAAAAGTTTTGCACGAAGGATAGTATCGTGTTCGGGTAAACCAATCATAGGGCAAACTGAGTTACGATATTAACCTGACTAGGAGTCTAGAAACGTGGCTGGCAAGTATGAGAAGATAAGAGAGATAAGATCATATTTAGGGTAACTTTGGAAATGAGATAAGAACAAAGGAGACCCCGTTTCCTTATAAATAAGAGGGTGATGGAGTAAGAAAGGCAGAATTCCAAGAGAGGAAAAATACGAGTAAGAGAGGTGCTCATCAGTTATAGACTACAACATACTAAGGCCCACATTTATCATTTTGTAACAATTGGGAATTTGGGATCGGATTTACCATATTATTCTCAAGATATAGTTTAATTTACAATATCACATTTAAATAAGAGGACGAGAACAAAATGGGTTCCTTTAAATGATGCCCAAATTTACTATTTACTATTTAAATTATAAAATATTTTGAAGTTATTTGACCTATTAACTCAGATTTAGGCTCCCATCTCTATTCATTTTTTCATCGGAAAAAGGACGCATAAGAGAAATTAATGTGTAACTCGTATTCTTTTTTGGGTAATTAAATTGACGAAGATGACAATTTGAATCATTCAGTTTAAATGATTATTTGAAATTTTTTATATTTCAGATGGTAAATATAGATTTGAACATAGTTTGACTGCATATCATTTCTTCTCTAAAAGATTCAAAATATTTTTAAAACTAAAAAAATCGAAAATATCATAATTTGTATAGGAGTAATCAAAGTGTTTTTCAATTAGAATTAATATAAAAACCCATCTTTTATTTTCATTACCATATACACTAAGATAAATAATTTATTCATTTATAGAATAAATCTAGTTTTTCAGACACTTTTCAAATAATAAATTTTTTTGTTATTTTTATGTTGAACTTTGGTGGATCTAAACTATAACCCAACCTGATAAGTTAGCGATGTGACCCAAAAAGCCGAAAAAATAGGAGTCTGTATTTTGCTTATTTTTTGTTAGATTGGGTGACACAAGGAGTTTATTACCTTTAGGGGAAATCTAGGGGAAATCTAATTTGGAGGGTACGTACTTTGTACTATTTTTCTCATAGTGAAAAACTCTCTATATTCTTGTTTGAGGACGTAGGCATTATTGGCCGAACCTTGTAACATCTTGTGTTGTTTTTTCTATTTCGTGCTTTAAGTGTGTTCAAGCAAGATAAATTGTTGCATTGATTTCTAATAATTGCTATCAAGAGCTTGGTTATTCTGCACGTAACTAAGGGTTAAGATGATATCTTCATCTTGTGCAAAGTACGACGTCGAGAAATTTAATGGGGGATCTAGTTTCAGAGTAGTTGGAAGATTAAAATGAGATCGTCCCTGATTTTACAAGGATTATGGAAGGCAATTGAAGAGGAGTTTACTGAAGATACAAAGGAAGTAGAGAATTCTAAGTTGAAGGAGAGGCCGTTAAGTGCAATTTTCATAAGCGTCATTGTAACAACCCTAAACAAGGCCTACTTAGAATTGGTAAACCTTGAAAGAAAGTGAAAGCGTTTATTATAGACTTTGATCCGTCAAATGTTCTTCATCCATCACATTTCTATGTGTTTTAAGTTGTTCTTACGTTCTATTGTGTGATTTGGGAGAGACCTCATTTAAAATCCTAGATTACTATTTATTTCCCGAGCCTTCATTCCTTCAATAGAATCCTAAAGCCTCAAATCTGTATCTCTTGAATACCATAACTCACATCTCTTGTCCTAAAATCATTTTTCTGAAATTTTAAATCACAGTTACGATTTTATCCCCATGTCACTGTTTATCCACTAAGCCATATCCTCTTATCTAATTCATGGAACCTTAGATGTAACGCCCCGACTTTTCAGCCGTACAGGTACGCCGTATCGAGAGTGCTAGGTGCGCTTTTAATTTATTTAATTACGTTATTATATGTTAATTATATTGATTATGTGATAAATTGAATAATATGAATTATTTGTTGTACTTTAAATTCAAATTTTAATACGTTTATGTTTGTTATCCTTGTATTATGACCCGTATATGCCCGTACGTGATACCGATTCTTATGATATTTTGTCGTGCATGAAATATGTGTTTTATGAACTTACATATATGCTCATTTTGTGTTTTAGAACTCGTTTGTGGTGGTCGTTGACCATTTATTTATTTTAGGGACTTAAGGGCCTAACTCGTTTTAGTGCACATTGGGTTCCGGAAGCCGTAACTTGAGCTCGAGAATTCGGATTCGAATTCCGGAAGGGTCGTTGGACTCGTAAAAAGAATGGGAGCTAAGAAACCTAACCTTGTATTTTTGTAAATCTGTTTGAGCCTCCGAAACTTGCCCGATCCGACCAGTACGTGCAGATTCGTCACCCTTGACTATTTGACGCATAACTCACTCAATACTTAACGAAATGACTTGAAATTGTGCCATTTTAACCCTAGTTAAAAGCTCTATCAGACCTAACCCTCCCCATTTCAACCACATAAAGAGAGAAAGAGAAATTTCTGCTGCAAACCGAAGTCCATGAGAAGAAGGAGAATTGCACTATTCATTTTGCAAGTTTGTGATCAATACTCCCCCGATTCGTTCCAAATTTGAAAGGTTAGTCCATGAATTTATTCTCCAGATTCTTGTGGTTATTTAGAGTCTTAGTTTGCTCATTTTCATCCATGTTTGGTCCAGATTTGATGAACTACATTTATAGGTGGGTTATTTATCATTTTGATGAATTCATGCTATTTCTTGCTTTATGTTCTGAATTGAGCTTGTTTGTTGATCATATGAACTCCATAACTTCAGTATTTGCCTCCTATTTTGTGGTATGTGAGCATAACATGATTCACCATTTTTTTTTTGCAATTCATGAAACTTGGAGATATGGCATGATTTGAACTCTTCTCTTCCTTGCTTTTGTGCGTGATTTTTGCTGCGAATTTTGGAGTTGGTTATGATCTGAATTTGTGTTTTTTTTTTCATGTTTCTTTGTGTCATCTTGAGGCCCAAGAACTGCCCTACTGCTGCACCTTGTTCTTTCCCCTGTTCTTGCCTGAAAAAATTGGCTGCTGCATCTTTTTTTTGGGGACAAAATGTATGACACGGCCGTGTCACTTTTGCACTCATTTTGGACACAGCCGTGTTGTATGTTCGACCTGCCAGAATATTTGCAAATATTCGGACACGGCCATTTCTGTTTTCAGTGTATTTTGGACATGGTCGTGTCACACTCGTAGGGGCAGCGGTTGGGGAATTTCTTTCGCCGTTTCGTTGCTTTTCCCGCCCCGATTATGATCCTTTTGTTCTTTATTTGTTTCCATGCATTCTCCTTCATTTAATCTCTACGTGAACATGACATGCAGGTATGTATATGTATGTATGTTATATATATGTTGTATTGAAAATAAAGATGTTTGATTTTAGAGACAACATGCATGTACGTTCATATATAAATGTTTCACATTTATTTCCATGCACTTCTTTTGTGGTTCCATATGTATGCATTATTCAGGTTATATATATATAAATATGTATATTATGATATATATATATATATATATATATATATATATATATATATATATATATATATTGTATTTAAATTACGAAATTTAATTAATATGAACTTTATGTGTTTTAAGTTTTGAAGATTTCTAAATGTTTGATGTCAAGAAATTTAAACTTGCATACTTGACTTCTGTGCTTCGTTTTTTGCTTTCTAATGTCTTCTTCTTGCTCGTTTATGACTTGTATGCTATTTAAACATGTTATATTATATGATAGAAATCTAGAATTAATTTTATGGATTTATTTGAAACGAGTTTTTTCGCGAGATGAGTTTGAACGCTTAAGTGGTACCTTCTTGCACTTCATATGCATAATTTTGCATTCATATACATTTTCCGAGCGTCTAATTGGTTTACATTGAGTCTAAGTGTGTCTCTTGTTGTTTCTTTTGCTCAGAGGTTCGTCCCGAGGGTGACGAGGAAGTTTCTTAGAGGTATCTTGCTTTGCTTCGTCCAGTTTGGCCGACAAGGTGAGGTTTTGTTTCTTTTAGTTAAATTGACCTACAACCATTTGTGTTTTGAAGCTAGCATGTGAAGTATACTTATGTTATATGATAGATATGTGTTTGATATGTATCTTGAGGGCTTGTCCCGCTTATTATGATCTTGAAAACGGTTTTTATACATATATAAGTATATTTTGCTTTACTTTGAAAAGACTTGAAGCGTGTGTGCGTGTTTGTACGAGATTGACTTGAGAAATAGGTCCCCTGTTCTGTTGTTTTGTTGGGCCCCGGAATTATGGGTAAGGCGACTTCGGGACTGCCAAGGGGTCGCCGGACATATCGCCTGTGCATAATCTCCATTTATAGGATTAACCGAAACCCACTAGGAGGTTGGTGGGGGAAGGAGCCCGACAGGCTTGAGTGTCGCGAAACTCTCGTCCTGCTTGTTTGCTTGCATGGATGGCCAAGGGTAAGATCAACCCTTCCATTACTGGTGTGGAAGTGGGATTGTTTTGTATTTCGTTTGTTTGATGTGTATATGTTTCGGACGTGAGGAGAGAACTCGTACTCGCCGAGTTAGTATGTCTTGCTTTGCCTTGGATCTATGAAACGGGAATGGGTTCCTAAGTCTTTAAAATTGGTTATTTTGGCCTTCGGCCTTTAACTTCTTTTAAATCTATATATCTATTATCACGAGAAACTTTTGGTGTGCAAAAACCGTCCCCGGTTCATGGATTTTTACGTTTTTGTAACATGCTTTGCTCTATATGTATACGGGTGAGTGTGTTAGCCCCTTCACCAGTTTTTAGGACTGACCCTCGCTGTTTCTCTTTTTTTTTTCCCCTTGTTTTTGAGTTGTAGGTTTCGGACGTCGATTGGTGCTAGGCGGCGGTCTTTATTTTGGTCCTTGGAGTCTTGTAGCGTGTCTCATGCATACTTTGTATTTATTATATAATCCTGAGCTTTCGAATAATGGATATATTCATGAATTGATATGAGAGTATACATTAGGATTTAATTTGGCCCGTGGGGGTATACCATGTATAATTGTTTTAAATTGTGATATCGGTACATCGCATGTATACTTATGTTTTGGATCCTGTTGCTTCCGCACTTATGATTTAATTTTGTATGCGCGCTCTGTATTAGGGTCTAGACCTCCTAGCACAGGGTTTGTTTTGTTTGTCTCCCGTTCGCTGTAGTTTGATGCGTGTGCGGAGTCTTTGTTTCGTTACACGTGTCGAGCTATGGTGCGGGGGATGTGGTGCCCTCCGCTCGGGGTGCTACACCCGAAGCATGAAACTTATATTTTTCCTATTACTTTCATATGCTTTCCATGACCCAAAACTCTTTACAAAAATTGTTGATCAAAATTACCATTAGGTCCCTTTGATCACTACACATTCCATAAAATTAGAAATTTACTTGGAACACTTTTTCCTATCAAATATTACAGTCAAAAGAATCCTTGAATCATTTCAAGAATTTTCATATCATCCACAAACCCTAATTCCTATTCTAACTCCAGTAGTATCGAAAATCACTTCAAAACCCTAGTTACTATTCTTATCGTAAACAACTTTTTATTCATTCACTTTTTGCTATTCAATATTATAGTCAAAATGATCCTTGAATTATTTTATGAATTCTCATGCTCATACGAAAACTCAATTCCAACCGTAGCTTATTTCATAAATATTTTCCCTTTAAAAATTATTCTTTTTACCATAAAAGTTTAACTTACATTTGATATTCAAAATTATACTTAAAACGTTCCTTGAATTTTTCTCTAACCATGACCACTTTCTTGACCTTTAAATTTCATTGTAGCTTCGTTTTTTATAATTTATCATGATTTTTACAATTTCTAAAGTCTATAACTTTCAAACAAAAAACTTAAACGCAACATATTTATAATCATGACGAGGCTCATTTTACGCTCATTCTTTCACTACTTTCACCATTTCGAGATATTTATTTTTACTAAATATGACATCATTCATGACATCACTTTCCCAAAATAGAAAGGCTAGATGTATGATATAAAATCCTCCACATTTCCTATATATTCTCTACACATTTTTGTGATTCAAAATTCTCCACATTTCTTGCTTAAAATATAAATGATAGGTGTATGACATAAAATTCTCCACATTTTCTACATAATTTCCATATAATTTTGTGATTTAGAGTTCTCCACATTTCCTACATATTTTTAAAATTTGCTCTTAGGTCCTTAATTCCTACCTATAAATACCTTTCAAAAGATTCATTCTAACTCACAAATTCCTCTCAACTCCAACACACAAAATCACTCCTCTCTCCCTCCCAAAAATCCCACGCCACACCCCCCTCTCTCTCAAGGTTAGTTATTTTTTTTATGCTCTAATTTATGTTTTAATTTCATGTTTAGTCTAGGTAATTTAAATATTATATTTTATATGCTTTAAATTGTGTTTAGAAATTCATGATCGGAAATTATACTTTAGGAATTTATATTTCATGAATTAAAGTTAGGAATTTAATTTATGAAAATGCATGATTATTATATGAAATGATTTAAATATGTGTTTATATATTCATAATTATGTTCTTGAATATTTGAATAGATTCATGTTTAGAAAATTTGTTTATGAATTAATTTTCAAGTAAAGTTTATATATTATGCTCATTTATGCTTTAATCTTATGTTATGAATATTAATTTAATCAAGAATGCCTAGAATATCTTATGAACATTCAAGTATGATCAAGAGCACGTTCTTAGTGTTCTTGAGTAATGTGTGAAGTGTGTGTGTGCCGAGTGTGTGTAGTGTGTGTTAGTGTGTGAAAGATTAGGTGTTTAAGTGTGTGTCTAATCCCCTCACACTTAACTAGTAGTTGTTTTCAAATAATGATTTCAAAATAAATAAAAATAAATTGGGATTTTAAATAATAATTATTGATTAATGTTTTAATTAAATAAAATAGGGGATTAAAGTTTCAAGAATCATTTAAACGTTTCATATTTCAAATATCGTTTTTGAGATTCAAAAATGTTCAAGGTTTCAAACGTTAAAAAATTAGGATTTCTATTTTAAAAGAAATCCAAGTTTTGACTTTTATTAAACTAAAATAGGAATTTCAAATAAAGATATTCATTTAGGATTTTCAAATCGGATATTTTAAAATATCATTTTCAAAATAAGATTTCTTTATGGACTTCTTTTATAACATAGAAGCTTATTAAGATTCCTAATTTGATTAATAATTACTTGATATAATAATGGACCTTATTTTATAAGCTTTGTTTGAATGGTAAAGTTGTATTTTACCGGAATATTATTTGACCTTATTTCGTGTTAGGACATGCTTTATTATGGTAAATTGTCTATGTGATTAGTTTTGGTTAAGGAATAGAAACTTATAGTCGATCACCACTCACAGCTGAAGGTTTGGACTGACTAGGACTCCGGCATTATTAAATAGTACGTGGTTACTGTAGGTGAGGTTATATGTTTCCAACTGGGATCATGTGTCTTTATATATATAAAACATTTTATATCCTACTCTAATATAGTTCAAGTCTTACCCCTTTATAAATGATACAACCCTTTTTGGAAAAATACTTTAACATCAACTTATATTATTCTAGTATACAAAATTAACCATTTTAAAGTATTCATATTGTCTTGTCTTCTTATAAATATTAAAGTATTTCACGATATAATATTCCGGTACTACATTACCATCGATCAAGTACTGTTAAATGCAAGTAAAATATCTTTTCTTATTGTGGGCCCCGATGGTATCGGTAGAAGTAATAGACCAGGAGGCGAGCGCCAGTGGCTATTATTATACCAGCCGCCAACTAGATCTTGGTGATGGTCTAACTGGAGGTTAGTTATTCGACATCAAGTGACGGCAAAAGGTACGTCCCTCCCAAACTCATGTATATCGTCACTAGGGGTAGCTCCCTGAGGTGACACCAGAAGAAAAAGGGATTATATTATTTATTTCATTGGTAACAACATCTTGATCAATGTCGTTACGAATATTCTCGGTTTTAAGGAGTAAAGGTTGGAGAACGCCTAACTTGCTAAAAAGGGTTCATGTTTTCTCAAAGTATAGCCTATAACCCCCTATCCCGTTATTTTAAAATAAATATGAACCCAGTATTGTTATTGATATAATATTTTCCTATTATCGGGTACTAACCAAGGAGTTTCTTGGTTAACCTAATATGTATATTTATTTAAACATTGCTCTCAAAATTATTACTTTAGTCTTGTTCACTTTTCTAATAGGATCTTTTGAATAAAAGTATTTTAGTCAAAACCCTAAAAGTTCTACTCATATATATATAGTTCCAACCATCCCCTCACTTAGTCATTTTGACTAATCCCTCGCTCTTTTCAAATTCATGATTTCAGGTATTGCCATCTCTCATTAGCTGGTATCTTGAAGCATTGAGAGTTCATTATCCTGTGCATAGTAGACCAGGTTCTCTAGTCCGTAACAAATTAGACTATAACCTCGTGTAATTATTATATTACTTTAGTAACTCGCTATTAAACCATGATCGACACTAATCCCTGCATTATTGTCTCTAAGTTTTCATAAGTTTTAAATTATTTCAAATTCTTTTATTTACTCCCCCAAACATAAGCTGTTGATTTAAATGTGTCAAATTCCACTGCCATGTTTTCTTACTCTGATATCGTATAGCATCGTCCGTTCGTCGGCTTGCCTCTTAGGTGCTAGGTCTCACATCCGCCTGGAAAGTGCGATTGTGCGGGGTTGTAGCGTATTTGGGAGCGCTACAGTCATTAATAACGCTCTTTGTGAGATTGTTATTGAAGATTCGGTAGCAAAGGCATGGAAAAAGATAGAGGAATTGTATTCTGTGGAATTGCTAATAAATTGCCTCTACTTAAGTAAGTTGTTGTACAATCTTTGAATGAATGAAGTTACACCTATTAAATCCCACATTGATGAATTTAATTCGATAATCATGAACCTGAAGAATATAGAGATTGTAATTAATAACAATTATCAAGCCTTGATTGTGTTATGCTCGTTACCACCATTCTATGAAACTTTTGTTGATGCACTGTTGTGTGGGAAAGGTAGTATTTTCACTGGATGATGTCAATAATGCTCTGATATGTAAGGAGTTGGAAACGAGATTTCCAAAAAACTAAACAAAAGGTGATGGTTTAGTGTGTAGGGAAAGAACAGAGACAAGAGATTCTTTTAAGATGATAAGGCTAGTTCAAAGTTTAGAGCAAATAAACAACGTTGTTTTGAGTGCAGGGAGTAGGGTCACTTTATGAGAGATTATCCTAAGCAGAAAGAGAAGAGAGGGAAGAAAAAGAAGGAGAACGTTGCTAATTTTGTTGACACTTTTGGTTATGATAAGAGTGAAGGTGTAGGAGAGGTATTGTATGTGAGTTTAAATCATGGGCAGAATTATTGGGTTCTTGATTTTGGTGCGACTTTTCATATATGTCCTCACAAGCAGTGGTTTGTAACTTATAAACAAAAGAGTGAGACTATTTATTTGGGTAATAATAACTCGTTACCTATAGAAGGAATTGGACTTATCAGATTAAGAATGTTTGATGGTATTATTAGAAGCATTGAGTGTTGGAATGTTCCTCAAATAAGAAATAATTTGATTTCTCTTTCAACTCTGGATGATCAGAGATTTAGGTTCCATTCAAAAATGAAACTCTTAAAGTGCGTAAAGACTCTATGGTAATCATGAAGGGTACGATGAAATCTAAACTTTATTTGCTTCAGGGGAGTGTGGTTGAAGGGGAAGATGTTGTAACTTTAAGCAGTAGTAATCCGAATCAATCCCAGTTGTGGCCCTTACAACTTAATCAGACGAGTGACAAAGGTTGTCGATTTTGAGCAAGCAGAATTTGCTGGACAAGAACAAGACTGAAGCTTTAGAGTTTGGTGAATATTATGTGTTTGAAAAATAAATTAGAGTAAAGTTCTGCAAGAAGACAGCGCATAACACCAAGGAGAAGTTGGACTGCATTTATTTAGATTTGTGCGGTCCAAACAGAATTCCTTCAAAGAGTGGTGTCAGGTACTTTATGACTTTGATTCATGATTACTCTATTTTGATGTGGGTGTATTTTTTGAAAAATAAAGATGAGGCATTTCCAATATTTGTTAAATGGAAGACGATGATTGAAAGGCAAACTGAAAGAAAAGCGAAGTATCTCCGGACTGATAATTGGTTGAAATTTTACAATTATGAGTTCAATGATTTCTATAGCAAGGGGGGCATAGTGAGACACCGCACTTGCATTTACCAAAATAAAATGGTGTTGCAGAATGGATGAATATAATACTTTATGACTGAGCACAAAGCGCGCTCTCAAATGCGGGTGTGAGCAAAGACTTTTGGGCTGAAGCAATCAACACATCATGATGTTTAGTTAATAAATCTACATCTACAACTTTGAGTTTAAAAATCCTTTTGAGGTATGGTCTAGTTCACCTACTGATTATTCTAATTTAAAAATATTTTTTGTCCTTCTTATGTTCATGTGAAGGATGGTAAACTTGAACCGAGGGCAAAGAAACGCATATTTTTAGGATATACCTCCAGATTGAAAGGGTACAGGTTGTGGTGTGCAAATCAAAATTCTCCAGGATTTATTATCAGTAGGGATGTGACATTTAACAAGTTTGCCTCACTGAATAGTCAAGAGGGGAAAGACAATACCAGAATCAGATCTCGATGTGAAAGATTGAATAGAGTTCAATGTTTTAACTCCACTAGCTCAATCTGGTAATTTAGGAGTGGATGAGGTGCAAGATCTTAAGGTTGATGAAGCACCTGAGCAACAACAACAGTATAGTATTGTAAGAGACAGAGAGAGGAGACATATTAGACCACCACAGAGGTATGCACATGTAGCTGATGGACATTTTATTGGATATACAAATCTTGTAGCATTTACTTTATCAGTTGCAGAGATAGTTGATGTGTATGAGCCTAACAACTATAAAGAAGTTATTTTAAGTTTAGATGCAGATCAATAGATTGAAGTTACCGGTGAGGAAATTGAATCTCTTCACAAGAATCAGACATGGGAGCTTGTTCCGTTGCTAAAGGGTTAGAAAGTAGTAGGCTGCAAATAAGTTTTCAAAAGAAAATAGGGTAATCTGGGGGTTGAAGTACCTACATACAACGCAAGGTTAGTGACAACAGGGTTTACTCAAAGAGAGAGGATTGATTATAGTGGATTATTTTCTCCAGTTGTGAAACATAGTTCTATTAGGTTCTTGTTAGCTATGGTGGCTCTTCGTGACTTGAGTTTGAGCAGTTAGATATGAAAACTGCATTTTTACATGGTAAGTCAGAAGAGCAGATTTATATGAGTCAATATGAAGGTTTTGTTGTGTCAGGTATGGAAAATCACGTCTTCTTCCGTTAGAAATCTTTGTATGGTCTTAAACTATCCCCTAGGCAGTGGTATAAAAGGATTGATACATTTATGATTCATAGTGATTTTATACGAAGTGCATATGGTAGTTGTGTGCATCATAAGAAGCTTGTCGAGGATTCTTTTGTGTATTTATTGTTGTATGTGGACAACATGCTTATTGCTGCTAAAGACATGTCTCAAATTAATTTGTTGAAGAATCAGTTAGGCGAGGAGTTTGAAATGAAGGAGTTGGGTGAAAAAAAAGATTTTAGGGATGAATATAACTCAGAATAGAAGTGTTGAGAAACTTATGCTATCTCAGTAGTCTTGTATTAAGAAGGTTGTTCAGAGATTTAATATGACAAGTGCTAAGACTGTATCTGTCCCACTTGCTTCCTATTTCAGATTGTGTTCAAACTCCTTTTCGAAGATAGATGAAGAGACAGATAGATGTCGAGCGTTCCATATTCGAGTGTTATGGGTTGTATTATGTATGCTATGGTTTACACTCATCCTGACATTTCACATGAAGCCAGTGTCGTGAGTAGATAAATCAGATTTCTTGGAAATGAGCATTGGTAGAGCAGACTGAGAAATTGATATTTAGATATCTAAAGGATACTATAAATGTTGGTTTGACTTTTGACAGAGCCAAGTTGTGTGATTTAGTTGTTAGCTATGTAGATTTAGGCTATGTTGGGGACTTAGATAAGAGGAGATTGCCGACAGGTTATAATTTTTACTCTTTCTGGTCGAGTCATTAGTTGGAAGGCGACTTTGCAAGTTGTTGTTGCACTGTCTACTACAGAAGCTGAATATATGTTATTACGGAAGTAGTGAAAGAAACTATTTGGTTGCAAAATTTGGTAAGTGATCTTGATTTGATTCAAAAAAGACTTCAATATTTTGTGATAGCCAGAACGCCATTCATCTTACCAAGAACTAGATGTTGTTGCATTGTTTACTACAAGGCTAAATATATGATTGTTATAGAAGCAACGAAAGAAGATGGTTACAAAGTTTTGCAAGTAATCAGGTTTTGGTTCAAAATAAAACTTTAATATTTTGTAATAATCAGAGCATCAATCATCTTAACAAAAATCTATTGCTGTATTGATTTCTAAAATTTTTCTTTGACAAAATAAGTATCATTACTGTGTTGATTTCTAATTTTCTTTTTTACAAAATAAGTACCATTGTTGTAACATGTCCGTATCTCTTTATCTATTTCCATGCATAGTAACCCACAATTATTTGATCATTTGACCCTTATATAATATCCTGCCTGTCTACCCATCCTATCCATTTTAATTAAGCTATAACTAACTCAATAATCGAGCACCATATATAAGTAGATATTTATTACATAATTGTTGGGATGCAAGACGCTAGTCTTTCTCTATATTTATTTAAATTTATTCCTGTCGTACGCAAAATAGATATAAAAGGGTACACGTAGAACAATTTAGTTGGAAGTTATGAAAGTCACATCTAAAAGGGTACACGTAGAACAATTTAGTTGGAAGTTATGAAAGTCACATGTGCCCCAAGGTCCAAAATCTAACTTGTAGATATTGGGAATCTATATCTTTACCACCTTGGTGACCAAACTTTATTTAATGTCCCCTAAATATGCTAACCATAAGGTTCTCCGAGTGGGACACTACCATAATAGCTGAATTAATATATGATTATTGTCGACTCCACCTAGGCAGATACCATGCATATATTTGTAGGTGAAGCTGGCAAGTCCGAATTATTACAATTTATTTAATTAGTAAAGAGAAATAGAAAATTACATAACGTTATTCTAGGTTATTGAAATGTCATATTTATTATTTATGTACATGATTTATTTTTATATACTAAATAAATTACAAAGACATTCACGGATTTATTTTATTTTATTTTTTGGATTTTTTACATCTAAGCCCCTTACGAGATTACATAATTATAACTCATACTCATTTAGATAGAAATATTAGAAACTCTACAGATAAAAGTTTTAAAAAATTACAAATTTTTATTTTTTTTTTAACACACGCACACTTAAACAGGATTCGAACTCGGGACCTTGCTCTTGAGAATGAATCTATTTACCACTTGAACCAACCCTTATTGGCAAAGCTTCATTCCATTAGTGTTTAGTTGATTTTATGAGCAAATTGGTCATTTTACCCACATCTTGATATTTTCTTTAAATTAAAAAAACCAAAAAAATTATTTGCAAAATATTCAAATCAAGTTTAATTTTAAATTTACTTTAACATTAAATTATTTTAAGTATTTTAATTTTAATTTTTTTAAATTTTAAATTAAGGGTATAAAAGTCAAGTTGTTCATTAATTGATCTAAATCCTAAATAAATGAGGTTAGTGGAAATTTTCATAACTTATAAGAATAGAGTTGGTAATATTTCTATTTGATCGAGTATTAATTACATTACAATCTCGCAGGATGTAGATATAAAAACTCTTATTTTTTCCATAAATCAAATTATTTTGGAAATGTACTTCATATTTTAACTTATTACCTACGATGCACGGACACTTCTAAAAATATCATTTTGTCGTGTCGTGTCATGCCGTATCGTGTCAGACACTCGTGTCGGACACCATGTCCGACACTCCTTACGTGGAAAATTAAAAAAAAAATCCGTGTCGCCGTATCCGTATCATGTCGTGTCCGTGTCGTTGTGTCCGTGTCCGTGCGTCATAGCTTATTACGGTATAATTACATGCTAATACTTGTCATTAAATTTAATTTTAGTGTTGATTTAGGGATAGCCCGAGAGATGGAGCTTTATGTTAGAACGAACACAAGAGTGAGAGATCAAACTAAGTTTAATTTTAATGTTGACACCAAGAGTAAAACATACTTAATAATTCGAATATAATTAACTTAAACTTCTTAAGAAACAGTATTAGTTGTGCAATAAATATTTTTATCAAAGTGGAGTAAATATTTATAGTGAAATATCAATGACAATAAGACACATAATAACTCAGCCCGATTAGCTTTGCCCAATACTTTGTAGATAATCATATGATCAGTGACATCAGCCCTAATCACATTTAAACGCTCCATTTTTACTATTTATATTTATATGAACCATATATATTTATATTTATATTTGATCGAAAATTTTAATTCAAATTTGATTTGATTATTTTCAACCAATTTTCAATCAACGGTACTTGTTGTTTCATTGATGATTCTCTTTTATTTATAATTTTTTTTTTATCAATCACAAGATAATTATAAAATATTTATTTTTTTATATATATATATATATTTGATCAGATTAAGTTCGGATTAAAATCATCAAAGATCGTCTACTCACAGTACATAAATGATTTTCTATTAATAGCAAAAGTCGCATGAAAAGATGGGAGAAAAATAATTGGGCGATACAGGTGTAGGGCGAGAGGTGAAATGAGTTAAATGTTGGTCTGAAATGAAAGGGGGAAAAATGGCGAGGGAGGGGAGTCGGCATCACGTGGAGGAATGTTCAAAGGTGTGCCAATAGAAGAGGGAACACATGCAGAAAAGGAGACGCCCATTCAGTCGACCACCACGTATAGCCTCATTTCTGACTCTGCCCCACCTCCATCAGTTGCAGTTGCAGACACCCTTTCTTTTTTGGACTCGTATCCTTTTCTTCACACGTCCTCATTCACTTACGGTGCGCCTTCTCCCACTTGGCGAACTCTCGTACCGCTGTGTCCCACCTCATGCTCGCTCTTTCTCTCGCTCATAATAATATACGGCGTAAAATCTATGATGCACGGATATACACATAGCTATACGAATATGATAAGATACGAATATGATGATATAATTTTTATTTTTTTTTAAATTTTCCACATGAGAAATATCGGATGCAGTATCCTATACGAGTATCTAACACGACACGATACGGTAAAATCATATTTTTAAAAGTGTCTATATATTATATCGTAAAATTAATAGATCAAAATATATTGTCATGATGATAAACATCGTTAAAAATATTATTTTATTATACCGTATTATATTGAATATTTATATTAAAAGTGGTGTCGAATACTTTTAAATGGAGAATACCTAAGAAATTAATATTATTTTTTTTTCCGTCAAGAGAAATTAATATTATCATATTCATATTATATTATATATATATCGTTGTATTTATATTCATGTATCAAGTGATATATAGACTTTTAAAAAGAGTTGGAAGTGTTAGATATAGTGGATTAGAGATTTTTATTTGATTTATTTTGATTTAATGTTGTGTTATTTATGTGATATTCGGTTATTCAGATCTAATTGGGGTAGATAAACACTCTATTAGACATTAATCCTCTATTATGATTCATGAAAAGTGGGTGTGATTAGGTGAGATTACAATTAGGTAGAAATGGAAAGTGGATGTGATGAGATGATATTACAATTAAGTGGAATTATAATTCATTAAAGGTAAATGTAATCTAACATATTTAACATAATATTGTTGAAAAACAGGAATCAGAAAGCAGCGGAATTTTAAAATTTTTCCAACAAAAGGATCTTGGACTCGCAATCATGTATCCAAATTCGTAGAGATCAAGAAACTCACTTGGGTAGTAGCTTTCTTGACACGTTTTGAGCCGCCCTCAAACGCGCTTCATGCAGTAATGGCAACCCGTTCCTCGAAAGTCTCTTTCTACTTCAGAATCCATTGTAGGGATAACAATCCACACCAACCTAGATTCAAATCATGTTAGGGAAGTTCTTAACAATATAACATAAAGAAAGAAACATGAAACGAGAAAAGCATGATTGAAACTCCCTTCGAAAACCAGTTTTGCGAAAGTAGAAAACTGCCAGTCACAAAACCCTCGTGAAAAAATTCATCCTTCAGGATATGGACGAACGGTTTTCGCCATTTTCTTTGGTTCGATTTTTTCACTCGTTTCATGTTGGGTTCAGAATCGTTTCATCATCCCTTCTGATCGTTTTGCTTGATCCCCACTTTTTGGTAAAGCTCGAATCTTCAAAACTTCTAACTTGAAGCTCTCTAGAGATAGTCCACCAACTTGGCTACAATCTAACTAGTAAGGATGCTAGTTCTCTAGTTAGTGTTTAGGCTTAACCTAGGGTTTCGTTTATCTTGGAGAAAGGATGGTGTTCAACACATGAACCAAAAGAATTCTCGATTAACTCTAAGGGGAGCTCGAGCTCCCCTATATATAGGAAGGGAGGACCGAAAATCCTAGTCCTTATGGACCAAGGATTTGGTCCCTCTCTCCTATTACTTGATCATCAAGTAATTTTGACTTTGACTTTGAATTCAAATTCAAATCAACTTTCAAGAGAGCTAAATTATCTAAACTATTTTTGGATAATTTTATACTTTATTTATTTAAAATAAATAACTTATTTTATCTAATTAATTAATTCATAATTAATTAACTAGATTATTTTTTCTCCAAAATAAGACTTTCTTTTTAATTCAAAATTAAACCAAAGTCTATTAAATAATTAATAAATTAATTATTTAATATTCAATCAAATAAACACGTGTGGCACACGTGTCCCTATGACACGTGTCCAGTCACGTGATCCACACGTGTGGTTTCACACGTGTGGAACCCTCTAGGCCCGATTAACTCGTTTAATCATTTTAAAGCCTCAACTCATGTAACCAAGTTGTTGTGTGTGACCCTCTAGGTTCTCAATTCAATTAGCAGTGACCCTAATTAATTAATTCACTAATTAATTAATCAGTCCACAGATTAAACGATCATAGTCTAGCAACAGGTGTTTAACCCCTAGCTGAATTAAAATGTTCGGATTCGACAGAACCTTTAAGTCATTGATTCATGTGAGATACAATCCTCCTACTTACTATCTCTCAACCAAGATCTAGGGTAAGGGAATAATTAGAACCCTAATAATCTGGTCTTAAAGCTAAGTGCATTTCATATCCATTTGATCTCAATCCAAGAAACCCTTTCCTTGATGTCTTGATCTACTGCCTTGGCCAAGGACTCCATATGGCATATGAATGACTTACACAATAAGAGATCACCTTGCAAATGCAAGTGTAGGTCCTTTCTTGATTCTCATTCACTTTCATGAATCACTTGTGCAGCCCCAGCATAAGCCTTGAATCAGTTGTCTAAGGCGACACCCTTTAAAGCTTATACCTAAGACTACAGAGTTAACTCATAAAGTGACAAGGAACCTCAAATCTAAGGATCAATTAATCACATCAATGACTCGTGAGATATTTCCTAATCTGGAAGTTTCCATTTCCTGAAATAGAAACTTCCTTTCCCATTTAGGAATCTTCTCACACGGGGCACCTCAGTGAACTTACTTATTGAAGTAAGCACCCTCATGTATCACGCACGTATCAACTATACACTTTGCACCTACATGAAACAAGGTGCTCCTTCTTAAGGGCGTGATCCCACAAGCAAGCCTTAGAGGAGTCAGGTTGACACTCCCACTGTCTGTAGGACTCATCGGCTTGGAGTATTTTACTAATCATGACTTATGTGATATAGGGCTCGTTTCATGAACCATTTCACCTAAATGGTAGAGTCCTAAAGTCATCAGGATTAGGGGAGTTCTCATACATACACAGCTAAAGTAAACGCATACCAAACAAGAGCATATAAAGAAGTGTTTGCCTATGATATTAATCAATCATATATTATTCAAAGATTGTCTGTGATACTAGGAAAGTCCCAAAACGGATTATGACTCATCGACTTTCTAGGGCACTATTCCTAACAAATATTAACTATAACTCATTGAAATCTAACATATCTAACATAATATTAACTATAACTTATTGGAGTTTTTTCACGAACTAAAGTATCAAACACAAGGTTGTTTGTTGAATGCTTATGTACAGCACAACTTAATCTTAACTAATAAATATAATAGTGATTATCTAAAAAAAAAAAAATATTACATATCTAATACTTTCTTATTTTCATAATAATAGATAAGTTTAATCTTGGATTAAATAGTGAGCAGTGTGTTACCCAAAGATATTCCATCAATATTTTGACCTAATTAGGATGAATCTTTCCAACAACTAGCCACTCGTTTCCACTTTCCCGCCATCACCGCCTCCTCAATCATATAATTTAGCCGTTCCATGGACAAAACGAACAAGTACGACGATAATGGGTCTCCTTGACGAGTGTCGCAAGTCTAATGGATTGCTTTGGTGGGCTCCCTGTTCCAGAGAATCTGATGTTTTATTCCAACAACACTCGCCATAGTCAGATTTATTACTTTCTCCAGATGACATTGTATTTCTTGCTGAAGCTTCACCGAGTAATGCAGCCACCATTCGCACCATTCTAACCATTCTAGACGAATTTTGCAATGCTTCGGGACTGAAAATAAGTGCTAGCAAGTCGAAGGTGTGGCTTGCACCTTACACCGAGACCAACAATAGGAGAATGATTCTTGATACTTTGGGTATTGGTGAAACAAATTCCATTGGCAAATACCTTGGTGTGAATTTAGGTAATGGGAAAAGATCCAACGCCATTTTCATGGAATGCTTGGAGAAAGTGCAGAAGAGATTATCAATTTGGAAGGCTAAAACTCTTAACCTTGCATGATGCATAACCCTCATTCAATTGGTCACGTCGGCGATCCCAATTTATCAAATGCACACAAGCTGGTTCACATCAAAATTCTGTGATAAATTAGATCAAATTAATTGGAGTTTCCTTTGGTCCACGGACCCAGAAAAGAGGAAAACGCATCTAGTGGGATGGAGCAAAGTAATCCATAAAAAAATGGAAGGCGGTCTCGGTCTCAAGGAGGCGCAACAGTAATATTAGTATGCTTGAAAAAGTGGGCTGGAATGTGCTGAAGGAAAAAGATGAGATATGGTGCAAAATCTTTCAAGCTAAGTATCTAGGTAATGTGGATATACTTGATACTACCCCAAGGGCAATGGCGTCGAACCTTTGGAGAGGGGTGGTAAGGTGTCTAAAAAATGTCTCTCACAGAATATGCTGGTGTAAAGGGAACAAAAATGATGTCAATCTTTGGGATGACAATTGGACCGGTGTTGGTTGTCTCAGGGAACTAGTGGCTGACCCTATACATCCCACTGAAGAAAAATATAAGGTTGCAAATATCATGGCAGATAGAAGTTGCTGGAACGTGAAAAAACTGGCCACTAAAATTCCCAAATATATATGCCGGATAATCGAGGAAATACCGCGAGCCTCAGATCAGGAAGTGGAAGATATTCAAATCTGGACTGGTCATCCGGCAGGCACTTTTACTTGTGCTTCAGCCTATGATGCATTGGAGCTGCCAATTATCAATCATGATCCATCCTGGAGCAAGATTTGGGGCAGTCAACTACCAAGTAAGATCAAATGCTTCTTATGGTTGCTCAATCACCGAAGCATAATGTGCAACGCTTTATGCCATGATAGACATATGATAATTGATTCCAGTTGCAGTCGCTACCTAGCTGAGAGGGAGGATGCGATTCATATCTTCCGCGAGTGACCTACAGCTAGAAACCTTTGGATGAAAGTGGTTCAACAACATCTGGGAACTTAAGCTCAGAAATAACGTGGTAACTAGAGCAGAGTGGAGCTGTGTGTTTATTGCTGGCTTGTGGACCCTTTGGAAGCATCGTAATTCAATTAAATATCAAGGGCGACGAGAGCCTCTTGGATTGTCCCTCAACAACATGAAAAGTCTCATTTTGGATATGGGAAAGCTTCAAAGACCAATAAACAAGATCCGGGCATCCATACATCAAGTGGAATGGCAAAAACCACCACGGGGGTGGGTCAAGCTCATTTTAATTCCAACAAAAAGGCGGCAGCCGACGGTGTAGTTAGAGATGAAACTGGAAAATGGATAATTGGATTTGCTCTCAAAATCAATACTCAAAGCATCACAGTGGCGGAGCTAATTAGGCTACGAGAAGGACTACGAATTGCCTGGCATAGGAGATTTGAGAAAATTGAAGTCGAATGTGACTCAAAAGTTGTAGTGGAGTTGATCGAAAGTGGTGTCACAGAGGAACACCCTCTGGGCCTACTTATTGAGGATTACTGAAACTTGCAACGTAAACCATGACAGTGCAAGATTATCCATATAAGAAGGGAAAGGAACTCGATTGCGGATAGACTCGCTAAACATGGCCAACAGATGCAAGAACTGGAGCAAGTCTGGGAGGAATGGCCTGATGGCCTCAAAGAGTAGTTTTTGAGCTTTATGCCTTAGCCGTTGTACCAAAAAAAAAGTAGGATGAATCTTAGGTCAAATGCAGACTACTTATTATAATATTATGGTTTCGGAGTAGCCTTTATATATATTGATGGTGATCTCCCTAAAAGTTACCATTCTTTTCTTTTTTGTTGGTCTATATTCGTCTTTTTTTCTCTTCTATTTATAGTTTTCATTATTAGGGTTATTCTTCCAGATTTACCCTAAGTCCTTCTTTATCCTCTTTTATTTTTTTCGTGTTGTACACTCATAACAACTCATATCTCACTATGCATCTATCTCTCTTTATTCTTATCCAACTAATACGGTACTCATCCTCTTTTGTTCCTTCCCATTTGCTCGCTTATCGCTAGCGAGTAAACCGAACAAAAAGTCCGAGAAACATAACAATCTCTCCCCTGCTATTCGGATTATATCCCAACACTACCCCCCCCCCCCCCCGGCCGAGCGCGCGCGCAGTCCCTTTGCAAGGAACGATCAAAGGGACTAATAGGTTAGGGTTATTTGGTTGGAATAGAAATACCTATTCATGAAGGCAGACATGTTTGGAGGTAATCCTGATTAAATAACACATTCAAAAATGCGTTTGAAGTTGTCACATCAAACAACTCTGTGACTTCTGTCACTCCGTATTCCGAGGCTCATTATTAGCGTTAAGCACAGGCATGATCCACCGTACACACTTTCTCATCTAACCCTCTATGTTTAAGCACTTGTGTCAAATGAAACAAAATTACTATACTCACAAGCTGAGATCAAATACGATTCCAATCAACCACCTTCATCACCTTCGTTTCTCTGCAAATTCCAATGGCAAAACAACAAAAGCATCCACACCACCAGAGTACAGCTATATCTGCCAACAGGACAATCGGTAAGTGAGACCACCTTCCTTTATATCGTAGACATTACTTCTATAGTATAGCTTTGAACATGGAATCCTTCTCTCGTTTTAATATTACTCCCACTAACATGCTCGCATATCATCCTTTAGAACAACAATTCAGAGCCATCTTTTGAATTCCCCCCCATATATTCTTCGATTTCCAACTGCCAATAATGAATTCAAGAAACCTGATGACGAATTCATGCCGTTCTATATCGATCAGATAAAGGCTGGGTATCGATTTTCCCTTTATCCCGATTTATGCCATATTTCCCGTTTATAGGGTATCCCCTTGATTCAATTTCACCAGAATTCCATTTGCGTTATTTTTGGGTTTATAGCACGATACAATGAAGTAGACATAGAACCCTCTGCCCATCTTTTTAGCGCGTGTTATTAGGTTAAATTTTACAGACCTACATTTTATGTTTCCGCCTGGTCCCTTGCCCAGATTGTAGAGATGAGTTCATATAAAAATTCCAAGTGGGAAGAACATTTGGTATTCGTCAAAGTTGATATCCCCTAGGATATTCCTCGGGCTACCTATATAAAAACCCTCATATGTATCACCCCAATACTGAGAAATTGACCAATGAGTTCACTGTAGAAATACAGAAACTCAGGTTGCACCCCTTCTTCTTACCTCTCCCTCGAGTAGCCTCTTCCTATCAACGATTTACAATCAGTACCATTTTCACTTCATTCCTGACACCAACTGGTATGCCCTAGATACAAATCTAAAATTTTTACGAATCCCAACATGTATCTTTTTAGATTAAAATGTAATCCTTTGTAATGTTTGTGCAGATGAGCAAGCTGTTTAAAAAATGCACTAAGCCATAGCAGTGCAAAGTACTACTGTTCGCACCACAATGCGGAAGAAACGCAAGAGTAGCCGAATACTACATGACCGACCAACCATCTCCGAGAAGTCCCTCAATACAAAAGAAACTGATTCTTGCATTCCAGACATCGTACAACAAGCGACCGAAAGTACTGATGTTCAAATTTCGGAGCCTACACATCTTGTTCAGATGGCAACCTCCATATATACACCCCCTCTGCATCCCCTACTTTTTAATCAGACTTCTATCCTTAATGCTACTGGCCCTACTGTTTATCGTCAATATTTGCTTGTTGTTGCCTCAGCCAGGAGATCCTCGTCGAACAATCCTAAAAGAATCCGGACCAATCGCATGTTCGAACTAAGTGCTCAGGTAAGTACATAGTTAGTATAACAATGTCCAAAATTTCGCTTCTTAAGACTTATGCTTGTCCTATTCATTTTATTTTTTATTCGTAGTTCACCAACTGCATTGGTAATATCCTGGAGTATCGATCAAGAGGCAAACCACGAGAAGAAGATATCCCAACTAACCACTGTCAATAAAAAGAAGTTGGACCAACTCAATGATTTTTAAGAGAAATTTGATAGCCTGCAGCTCATGTATATCGAACAATAGAAGAAAATGGCTAAAGCGAAAACCAAACAAGATGAAGCGATCAAAAGCCTCTCTGAATCACAGCAAATCATGGATGACTGCATCCGTGAAGCTTGCGAAGAAGAACAAAATATGGCCAAACAAAAGTATCAGGCTTTTGCTGCGTAATATTTTTGCTACTACCATCATGGTTTCCTGGAATGCCAACGCCAAATAAAGGCATCTTTAGCAGAGGGTAAAGAAATTAACAAAGAGCGGTTTCCCCATTTGATGGATAGTTATGGGAAGGTGGAGTAGCTTTCCGTACCTCTCTAGATGCCTCCAGATAGCCCCATGAGCGAGAAATAGTATTTGCGGGATGCCAAATCTACAACAAATATTTTTCCATAAGAATTTGATAATATCATTTTCACAAATTCATGTCAAAGCTTCTGCTTCAACCCACTTCGTAAACTAGTCAATGGCCACCACAATGAAGCATTTTTGTGCAGATATTCGTGGCATTGCTCCGACCAGGTCGATTCCCCAAATCCCGAAAGGACAAGGCGAGCTCATTATTTTTAGATATTCTGGCGGGCTTCTGATTGGTGCTCCATGTAGTTAACATGCTTTGCATCCTCGTACTACTTTTAATGGGTCTTTATGCATTGTGGGCCAATAAAATCCTACTTGCAATGCTTTTCCAGCTAATAACGTTTCTCCTTCGTGGCTGTCACATGATCCCTTGTGAATTCCCCCTAAGAGACTTACTCTTTCCTCGTTGGTGACACATTTCATCCAGAGCTGAGCATGACTCTTTTTATATAACTTACCTTCAAGTTCACCATATCGTGCTGCCTGCATTATTTTGATTCCTGTATCCCACTCTCCTTTAAGAAATTTGAGATATGGTGTCCGCCAATTAGCCTCCTCATTAATGTTGTTCACGCCTTCCTCCCCTTGTTTGAAATTATCTAATATGGTTATTTTCTAGATCGGACACTCATCCAGTTGTTCCATTTTTGATCAGTCTACATGCTCTATTCGAAAATCTACCAATCTAATTTTACCAGGCAATCCGCTGTTCCATTTTTTATCAGTTTACATGCTCTATTCGAAAATCTACCAATCTATCCGTTAACATCTTGAATTTTCCATATATTCTTTCATTCTATCATTTCTTACTTCATACTCTCTACTTACCTGCTGAACCACCAATTTTGAATCTGATAGTTCCCGCAATCTATTCGGCGCCGACCCCCAATGCTATTCGCAATCCTGCCACTAGTGGTTCATAGTCTGCTTCATTATTTAATGTTGGAAAATGCAGCCTCATTGTATACTCAATGGTTTCTTATTCCGGAGTAACTAGCACTATTCCTGCTCCACTACCGATTTATCCGAATGATCCATCAATGTTACTGTCCACCAATCTTCTTCTTCTTGCTCGGTGTTTAACTCGACTATGAAATCGGCTAATACTTATACTTTTATAGACTTCCTTGGTTCATAGTTTATATCGTATTCGCCTAGTTCAATCGCCCAATTTACCAATCTCCCTGAGAATTCTGTTCTGGTTAGTATCCTTTTTAGTGGTATGTTGGTCCGAACTATGACTTTATGCTCCAAAAAATATGGTCGTAGTTTTCATGCTGCCGTAACTACTGTTAATGCTCCTTTTTTAGTATTCACGAGTTTGACCTCCCCCTCGACGAGTGCCTTACTCACAAAGTATATTGGTAGTTGTTTTCCTTCATTTTCTTTTAGCAGTATTGCACTGATAACATGTTTATCTACTGCTATATTTAATATCATCTTGTCTTTTTTCTCCGGCTTGGTGAGCAGTGGTAACATATTCAGTTGCTTCTTTAAATGATTAAAGTTCTGCTCGGCTTCCTTGTGCTATTGGAATTTTGTTTTCTTGAAAGAATGGTAGGCTTTTTCCAATTGCTTTTGGCAGGAAACGGTTGATCGCTGTGAGTTTTCCAGCCAATACTTGTACTTCCATCACTGTACGCGGCGACCTCATTTCCTGTATTGCTGTAATTCTCTCTGAGTTCACCTCCATCCCTATTTTTGTTACCAAATTTCCCAAAAATTTACCCCCCTGGACACCGAAAGTGTACTTAGCTGAATTTAGCTTTAGATTGTAATAACTTAAAGTCGCAAATGTTTCCTGTAATTCCACTGCATGCCTGCTGATCTTCTTACTTTTTGTCAGCATGTCATCCATGTGACAGCCCGTCTTTGTGGCGACCAAGGTATAACATAATGAGAGAGTTTAATTCTGTACTTTCGTGATTTATGTGAATTCGCATGCCTTACGTGTCAATTTATAATTTATTTAATTAAGTGCGCATTAGAATTTAATAATTGTTCTTGGACTTAATCCTCCAATAATTGTAAATTAGGGACCTAATTATAATTAGGGTGTTTTTAGCCTTCGTGGCTACCTTGAGCTCGGGAATTCGAATTTGAATTCTAGCCTTGTCATTGAGTTCGTTTCGATGATTCGGATTCATTGATTTAAACTTTTATTTTCTAAGCCTTTTGATCGTCCTACCATTTTAAAATCCGATCCGAATAGACCGGATACCGTTTGACCCTACCCGTTTTGCCCGACCCATTTTCTTGCCTTGAAAAGGGCTAAATCCTTTTCCTTTTCTCCCACTTTGGATCGAGACAAGAGAGAAAGAAGGAAGAGAAGAGAGAGTTCTCCCTTGGCCATTCCAAGCTTTGGCTCGAGCTTGCCTCGTCCGACCATCCGATCGAAGAACCAAGGTAACCATTGTATTCCTCTTGTTACGTGCTTCGACTCTACGTGCATTTTATGGTATGATTCTTTATCTTTGGGGCTATTTGGAGAAGGAGATGAATAGTATAGGTTTCGTGTTTTGGGTCTTTGGGCTCGTTTCGGAGTCTAATTTATGCTCTAATGTGTTATATAGCTTGAATTTGGGTGTTTTTGGTGTATATTTTGATTGGATTTGGGGTGGTTTGGGAACCACTCTCGTTGAGCTCCTGTTGTGTTGCTTCGTTTTTTTTGGAGAAGATGACCCGCATGGCCGTACAAAACTTCAGTTCATTGCTCGCACGGCCGTGCATAACTCTCGAGGTGGAAATTCTACTTTAGCGCGGTCGTACAGCTTTTCAGGCCAGTTTTCGCACGACCGTACACCCTTCGTTCGTGCTCCGTTTTGTCTGAATTTTGAACTGTAGAAACCTTTTTGAGTCTAGAACATTCTCCAATTGGATTCACCACAAAATTCATTGTGGTTTAGGAGATATAATCATTTTAAATTTCTGTCGCCACTTCGCCGAAATTCTGCAATGGTCCAACTTCAAACCTACGCCATTTTCGCCTTGAACCACGATTCGAGCCACCTACCATGGGAAAGATCTTTGTGTCTAGTTTTATTTCCAAGAAAAAAACTTAATTCCCATTTCTCAAACTCAAGTTATGATCGTTTTCCTACAGCTTATCCTTTTCGAAAATTTCCAGCTTTTGCCCGTTTTGCTCGGAACCATTTCTTATGCTTTTCTTTCACCTTTTCACCTCCGAACTTGATCCTAACTTGATGTAACATATGTTATGTGTATGTATTTGTTCATATATGCATTTTATATCGCTTTAGTAATGTGTTGTGTGTCCATACATGAATAAGTGCCACCATTTGCCTTTTGTTTACCTTTGTTTGCACTAATTGTGCACATGAACATGCCTTGATGTGTTTTAAGCGTATGTTAAGTTATGAAATGCATTCCTTTGTATGAAATGCGTTTGAATATGAACTTAGATTAGGTACTTGAATCTCTTATGTGCCTATGCATACGCCGTGCGTCTATGTGGTTCATCTTTGAGTCTAAGTCTTGTTTTTTGTCTTCAGTTTGTTCAAGTGCTCCCGGGGTGGTTTTTCGTGAGCCGTTTTGATTCCGGGGTGGATCACTTGTGTTGTTCGCCTTCCGTTAGTGTAAGGTGAGGTTAGGTTATAGTTAAACCCTATGAAATGTGCTCGTTTTCTATGCATGTAAACTATAACCTTAAGTATAAGTAAATATGTGCGAAATATGTAAGTTTATGAATTTGCTAAGGTTTTGCAAGTATGATACGCTATTTACAAGCCTATGTACGCTTGTTTTGATGTGATTTGGTTCGATTAGTTATGTGTTGCAACATTTAACCACGCTTCAAACCGTGTGCCTCTTATGAGCCGGGAGATACGAGTTACGGATTTGACACGGAGAGGTATGAATAGCGTGGTGGTTGCAAGGTAAGGTTTGGTATGCAAGTTAAAGTTTGTTAATGTTAAGTAGCGGGTTAAGTTTGTTATGTAATGTTTTGTGTTTTGGTATGATGGGTCCCGGAGTTGTGGGTAAGTGAGACCCGGGACGGCCATGGGGTCGCCGGTTATGACCCCTGTGAACATCTCCACAGTTTGATTCGATTACCCCTGATCTCACCAGGAGGTTTGTTGAGTGATGGAGATCCTGAGGGTTTGGAGTAGCTTTCACTCCCCCCGACTGTCTGGATGGTTAGGGTCGCGCAACCCTTCCATCACCGGAGAAAGGAGGTTTGTTTGATATGTCTGTTTTGATTTGATATGTCTGATGTGTTCTGTCCGAGGGGCCCAGGATGAGATTTAGGACTCGTACCCGCCAAGTTTTGTTTGTATGCTCTACTAAGTTCATGAAACGGGGATAGACTCTTAATTAAGATAAAATATGAATCTTTTGAAAGTATGAGTTAAGATATGAAATGTTTTGATACGAAAAGTATGTTTTGCTATGTTTGATACGTATGAATCCGTTAAGTTAAGTTTTGTTCTATTTTGTTAAGAATCCCAATATGTATGTATCGCGGGCAAAGTTTGGTGTGCAAAAACTGTCCCTGAGTTCACGAACCGTGTGTGATTGAATGTGCTTTGCTCCTTATACGTACATAGCGTGTGTGGGTAGCCCCTCACTCACTCTATGTGACTGACCCCTTTCCCCTTTTGTTTTTAGTGTGCAGGTTTGCTTGAAGTTCGAGCTAGGCGGAGTCTGTCGTGTTTGAGTCCTTGCATACGCACTTTTGTATTTGTATGAATCTGAACGTTTGTATGTATATCTTATGATTTATTTTGATATGCTATATTTCGGGACAAGCTTCTAGGAAACAGTTTGATCCTGTTTACATTTACGATTTATGTTATATTTGGGATTAGGGATCTATGTCAGTTGAACCCGTCACTGGCTACTTATACTTTAAGTTTGATTGTGTGAATCGCTTCCGCATACGCATTCGTTTTTGTTGGTTTGTTTAATTTACAGGGTCTACGTTCTGCCTAGCTTAGGTGTGTGTCTGTCTGTCTCCCGTTCGCCTCTGCTTGGTTCATGTACGGGTTTTCCATCTCGTATGTGGATTGATTTTACATTTCGTGATGCTTTGCATTTATCTAATTGCTCTTACTTGATTTAATTATGTGCCATCTTCACATACTAACCGGTATGCATATATCTATATTATAGTTATGGGATTTTCAGGATGCCACCACGTCAACAAAATTTTGGTCTCATCACATGCACATTA
The DNA here is from genome assembly GCA_037501455.1 of Lantana camara. Taxonomy (NCBI): domain Eukaryota; kingdom Viridiplantae; phylum Streptophyta; class Magnoliopsida; order Lamiales; family Verbenaceae; genus Lantana; species Lantana camara. Next base: position 61,905,886 of record CM074856.1, read on the forward strand.
TTATAATCAAGAGCAACCAACAACCGAAGTACATCCTATGAATTGAATGGCAACATTGTACGGTGACTTCAAGACTTTCCATCCTCCCCAATTCAAGGAAGGTCATGATATTTGAGCCGAAGAGTGGCTCTCCGAAATTAACAGCATCTTCGAGGTATGGCCATACAACTCCCAAGATAAGGCCCGTCTTGCCATTCTACTCCTATAAGGACAAACGAGACAATGGTGGAAAAGAGTTGCCCCATAAATTGAAGCAACAAGCGAAGGATTGACTTGGGATACCTTCGTTCGGGAGTTTAGAAGGAGGTACACACCGACCATTTTACGAGAACGAAGATTTGAAGAGTTCCTTAACTTAAAACAAGGAGACAAAACAGTCGTGGAGTACATCGAAGAATTTGAGAGGCTAGGCGTTTATGTGCCTTATATTCTGGGTAACGAGGAGATGAAAACGTGGTACTTAATGGAAGGACTTCGGGAGGAGTTCAAGGAAGCCTTAATTGCAGCAAATACGAGCACATGGGATAAATCTATAACGAAAGCTTTAAGGGTTGAGAATTGGAGATTAATTAGAGGTAAGGAAGAAGAGAATTTGGGACCGGGGGTTGAATTGGGGTTTTGTTTAAATCTACAAATGGAAGAAAGATCCCATCAACGTGGTACTCGAGCTAAGAAGATTCGTGGGAAGAAACCCAAGACCGAAAATTACCCGAGACTAAAGAAAAAGCCCCGATCGTGTGCCTATTATGGAGGAGATAACCATACTTATGAGGCGTATTGGGATAGGTTGAAGAGATGCTACGCATGTGGATCATCGAAACATATGGTTTCCTAGTGTGAGCAATCAAGAGCTAACAAACAAAGGATGCGTGAGCAAAGGCTTTAGTTTGAGGACCAACACGAATCCGAAGATGGAGGTATTTGCATTCATGGTACGTGCATCCATGTCATATTCAATTTTGCACTTATTTACTCTTTGTATCAAAATTGTTGCTTGTAACATTTCTATGTGTTTAAGTGAAATTATGTGATGCATGGCATCGACATATGTAACCCAGCATGCATATTTAGTGGTTGCTTTACAGATGATGTTTCTCTATGATCGAGTATGATCGACGACATTAGAAGATATTGGAAGGAATGGGTTGAGCTGGATACTTTCTTTGGGAGCCACGGATGCGACAAGAATAGAGGTTGAAGAACCTATAAATTGGAAATTGAAGATTTTGATTTGGGAGATAGAACACTAAGATGTATTTTAATAGTGGCTTAACTTCGGGAAACTACCACCGGCGATAGAACAAGGATCCGACCCAAAATTTGGAATGCAATTGAAACCAATCATAAATTTGGGGTATGGAGATTGATTGTGCCTTAGAAGAAAGAGTTCGAAGAGAATTAAAAGAAGATTTTGGTCGGGCTTTTAAGGGACTACAATTGATTGAGGTAAAATCTTGAATGAAGTCACTGGTTAAAAGCGAGATGATGGAAAACAAATTTAATAAGGAAGATGAGTATTAACCGTGGGGAAATATTTCCTCACCCGAAGGAACTTACGCGAGGAATGATTACAGTTATGAGCGAGGTAATTCGACAATGAAGAAAGGTGTTCGGATAAAAATACTTTGGATGCACTTCTCTTATATTCCAGGAAAAGAGTGGTGCTAAATATGAGAATTGATGCGGTACTTTGGACCACCTTAACAAAGAGGAAATATAATTACAAGACAATAACTCTTCTTTAGGATTTCTATGACAAAGTCTTCGAGTGAAGGAATCCGGGCTACGGCCGTTGGTGATGAAGTAGAGCTCGAGGAATTCAATTCTTGGGAACGATAACAAGACCAAAAGAACACTTAAGAATCGAAGGTTGGATTAGGAGAATTTCCAAGGATAGAAAATAATCATGGGATGAAATTTAAAGCATGAAGAGCATCGTGAACTTCAGGGCACAATGCTGAGCAAAGAGACTTCGGCTATGAGCAAATCATCACAAAGATTTAATTTCCCACATCGGTGAAAGGTATCTTGAACATGCATATCCCGTGCATCATGCATCTTTAATTTTGTTTTGTGCCTTGAGTGTGCAAGTTATGTGAGGGTCGTGCTTTGCAACAATTTGTCAAGCCTCATTCAAGAGTCGATGACGTATGAAGGGGCTTCGGATGTTAGATATTTCGAACCTTAGATCGTGAACGAGAAGGAGATTCAGTTTGAGTTTGGTTTTGTAAGTGGCATGAGTTGGTAGCTACACCTTTGAGAGAACACCGAGCTCAGGAGTTGACTCAAATGAACACAAACGGTGAGAGTTAAATCTACTTGAGAACCTCTTTATCGTGCTAGTCGATCGAGCAATTCAAATGACCAGACCGATTCGGAGATTCAAACCCCTTGGGCTTGAAGACCTTTCTCGAGCTAACCCTTGTCGGGACGTCATGAACCTCGAACTTTGGTTAATACAGAAAGTTGTTCGAGCTTAAAACTCGAGCAGGCGAACCTGGGGACCAGGTTCTCTTAAGGGGGGGAGTTTGTGACACCCCGTCTTTGCGGCAATCCAGGTATGACATCATGAGAGAGTTTAATTCTGTACTTTCATGATTTATGTGAATTCGCTTGCCTTACGTGTCAATTTATAATTTATTTAATTAAGTGCGCATTAGAATTTAATAATTGTTCTTAGACTCAATCGTCCAATAATTGCAAATTAGGGACCTAATTATAATTAGGTTGTTTTTAGCCTTCGTGTCTACCTTGAACTCAGGAATTCGAATTCGAATTCTAGCCTTGTCATTGAGTTCGTTTTGATGATTCGGATTCAATGAATTAACCTTTTATTTTCTAAGCCGTTTTATCACCCTACCGTTTTAAAATCCGATTCGAATGGACCGGATACCGTTTGACTCTACCCGTTTTGCCCGACCCATTTTCTTGTCTTGAAAAGGGCCAAACCCTTTTCCTTTTCTCCCACTTTGGATCGAGACAAGAGAGAAAGAGGGAAGAGAAGAGAGAGTTCCGCCTTGGCCATTCCAAGATTTGGCTCAAGCTTGCCTCGACCGACCATCCGATCGATGAACCAAGGTAACCATTGTATTTTTCTTGTTATGTGCTTCGATTCTACATGTATTTTGTGGTATGATTCTTTATCTTTGTGGCTATTTGGAGAAGGAGATGAATAGTATAGGTTCGTGTTTTAGGTGTTTGGGCTCGTTTCGGAGTCCAATTTATGCTCTAATGTGTTCTATATTTGTGATATAACTTGAATTTGGGTGTTTTCGGTGTATATTTGGATTAGATTGTGATTTGGGGTGGTTTGGGAATTACCCTCGTCGAGCTCCTGCTGTGTCGCTGCATTTTTTTGGAGAAGATGACCCCACACGGCCGTGCAAAACGTCAGTTCATTACTCACACGGCCGTGCATAACTCTCGAGGTGGAAATTCAACTTTAGGCCAGTTTTCAGGCCAATTTTCGCACGGTCGTGCAGCCTTTGTTCGTGCTCCGTTTTACCTGAATTTCAAATTGTAGAAACCTTTTTGAGTCTTGAACATTCTTCAATTGGATTCAACTCAAAATTCATTGTGGTTTAGGAGATATATTCGTTTTAAATTTGTGTCACCACTTCACCGAAATTCTGCAATGGTCCAACTTCAAACCTACCCCATTTTCGTCTCGCTTTGAACCACGATTCGATCCACCTACCATTGGAAAGATCTTTGTGTCTATTTTCATTTCCAAGAAAAAAACTTAATTCCCATTTCTCAAACTCAAGTTATGATCGTTTTCCTGCAGCTTATCCGTTTTGAAAATTTCCAGCTTTTGCCCGTTTTTGCTCGGAAAAATTTCTTATGCTTTTCTTTCACCTTTTCACCTCCGAACTTGATCCTAACTTGATGTATCATATGCTATGTGTATGTATTTGTTCTTATATGCATTTTATGTCGCTTTAGTAATGTGCTGTGTGTTCATACATGAATAAGTGCCACCATTTGCCTTTTGTTTACCTTTGTTTGCATTAATTGTGCACATGAACATGCCTTGATGTGTTTTAAGCATATGTTAAGTTATGAAATGCATTCTTTTGTATGTAATGAGTTTGAATATGAACTTTGATTAGGTACTTGAATCTCTTATGTGCCTATGCATACGCCGTGCGTCTATGTGGTTCATCTTTGAGTCTAAGTCCTGCTTTTTGTCTTCAGTTTGTTCAGGCGCTCCCAGGGTGGTGTTTCGTGAGCCATTTTGATTCCGGGATGGATCACTTGTGTTGTTCGCCTTCCGTTAGTGTAAGGTGAGGTTAGGTTATAGTTAAACCCTATGAAATGTGCTCGTTTTCTATGCATGCGAACTATAACCTTAAGTATAAGTAAATATGTGCGAAATATGTAAGTTTATGAATTTGCTAAGGTTTTGCAAGTATGATACGCTATTTACAAGCCTATGTACGCTTGTTTTGATGTGATTTGGTTCGATTAGTTATGTGTTACAACATTTAACCACGCTTCAAACCGTGTGCCTCTTATGAGCCGGGAGATACGAGTTACGGATTTGACATGGAGAGGTATGAAGAGCGTGGTGGTTGCAAGGTAAGGTTTGGTATGCAAGTTAAAGTTTGTTAATGTTAAGTAGCGGGTTAAGTTTTTTATGTAATGTTTTGTGTTTTGGTATGATGGGTCCCGGAGTTGTGGGTAAGTGAGACCCGGGACGGCCATGGGGTCGCCGGTTATGACCCCTGTGAACATCTCCACAGTTTGATTCGATTACCCCTGATCTCACCAGGAGGTTTGTTGAGTGATGGAGATCCTGAGGGTTTGGAGTAGCTTGCACTTCCCTCGATTGTCTGGATGGTTAGGGTCGCGCAACCCTTCCATCATCGGAGAAAGAAGGTTTGTTTGATATGTCTGTTTTGATTTGATATGTCTGATGTGTTCTGTCTGAGGGGCCCAGGATGAGATTTAGGACTCGTACCCGCCAAGTTATGTTTGTATACTCTGCTAAGTTCGTGAAACGGGGATAGACTCTTAATTAAGATAAAATATGAATCTTTTGAAAGTATGAGTTAAGATATGAAATGTTTTGATATGATAAGTATGTTTTGCTACGTTTGATACGTATGAATCCGTTAAGTTAAGTTTTGTTCTATTTTGTTAAGAATCCCTATATGTATGTATCGCAGGCAAAGTTTGGTTTGTTTAATTTACAGGGTCTACGTTCTGCCTCGCTTAGGTGTATGTTTATTTGTCTCCCGTTTGCCTCTACTTGGTTCATGTACGGGTTTTCCATCTCGTATGTGGATTGAGCTTAGTTACGGGGGATATGGTGACCCACCATTTGGGTTGCTACTATCCACGTATATTTCTATGTTTCTGCCGATTTGCTTTGTAAATATTTTATCCATCATTCGTTGGTAGGTTGATCCTACATTTTTTAACCCAAAAGGCATAACAACAAAGCAACATGTTCCAAAAGATGTGATAAAACTTACTGTTTTGCGATCTTCCTCTGCTAATGGTATCTGATGAAATCCTTGAGCGACATCCATCATGCTCAATATCTCACATCCAACTGTAGAATCCACTAGTTGATCTATCCGCGGAAAGGGGTAGTTGGGCATACTCTGTTCAGATCCCTAAAATAAATACATGCTCTCCACTTTCCTACTGATTTTGGTATGAATACCACATTAGAAATCCACTCTGGGAAGTGTATTTCCCTTATATGACCTGCTTTTAAGAGATTATCTATCTCCTTCCGAATGATGGTGTTGGGAATAGTGCCCTAGAAAGCTGTTATGCTTTGGGACTTTCCCTATATCACAGAAAATCTTTGAATAATATATGAATGATTGTAATCACAAGCGAACACTTCTTATGTGCCAATAAGTGTTTTGTGTGTTTCCATTATGTGTGCATGTCTAGAACTCCCCTAATCCGATGAGGCCGTTAAGAACTTTGTCATTATGGGAATGACACACGAAACAAGTTCTTAACTCCATAGGCGAGGATTAGAAACTTCTCCAAGTCAATGAGGCCGACAGACAGTCGGAGTGTCGACTTTGTCTCTGTTGAGACTTGCTTGTGTAGTTATGTCATTAAGAAGGATCACCCGGTTTCATAGGGTGATAAGTGCATGGGTTGATGCGTTCATAATACATAAGGGTGATGGTTGCAAGAGCTTCATCACTGAGAGTGCCCCGCGTGAGAAGATTCCTAGATGGGAAATGAAGTTTCCTGAAACTTCCAGATTAGAAAATATCTCACATGTCAATGACATGAGGAATTAATTCTTAGACTTGAGATTCCACATTGTCTCATATGAGCAAACTCTGTAATCTTTGATATAGGCCCAAAAAGGTGTTGCCATATGGACACCTGAACCACGGCCTATGTTGGGATTACACAAGTGGCATATGAGAATTATTGGAATCAATAAAGGACCTACACTTGCTATAGGCAATATGATCTCTTATTACACAAGTCATTCATGATTCCATCCTAAAAATCCTTGCGCAAGGTGGTTAGATCAAGACATCAAGAAAATGAGGTTTTCTTGGATTGAGATCAAATGGAATATGAAGTGAACTTTGTTTTAAGATTAAGGTTAGTAGGGCTCTCTATATTCTTATGCCCCAGATCTTAATCGAGAGATAGGATGGTAGGAGGATCGTATCCCACATGATGTCATTAACTGAAAGGTTCTTTCGAATATACATTCACATTTCGGGTAGGGGTCACACACCTGCTGGTAGACTAGGGTTGTGTGATCTGTGAGGTAATTAATTAATAAAGTGTATTAATTAATTAGGCTCACTGCTAACTGAAATTGAACCTAGAGGGTCACACACAAATACCGGGTTCAAAGGGTATTATGGAAAGATCAAATAGTTGATCGAAACGAGACCACAGTGTAAAGTACACGCATGGATATCGAGAGCAATGTTTGGACGTGTGCGTCCAATTAAGGAATTGGACCATGTTTTAATTAATTGGAGAATTAATTATTAAGTCCAAATATAATTAATTGGAGAATTAATTATAAAACCGAGATATAATTAATTAGAGAATTAATTATATATCCCTAATATAATTAATTGGAGAATTAATTTTAGCCCGTTAGAATTAATTAGTGAATTAAATCTAAAGTCCTTGATGGAATTAATTCTAAGTATTTAATTATTTAGTTGTTCTAATTTGACTAGAATAAATAAATAAATAAGTAAATATCATCTATTTTATTATTCTAATAAAGTATTAGGATAAGATATTTAATTATTGCTAGAATAATTAAATATTTCTAAATTAGTTAGGAGCTCTTTTTCTAGAAGAATAGATATCTAATTTTAGATAAGATATTATTTACTTGGAGAGAAAGAAAGAATAGAAGACAAGTCAAAGTAGGAATCCGATTCCTACTTGACCTAGTAGGGTTCGAACCCTACCTATAAAAGGGCAAGGGGGTTTGAAATTTTGGGACACACGTGATATCGAGATCATATCCAACCTTCATGGAATTTTGGGGATAATGCTCTTGCTCTCAATTTCTCATTTCTTGTTTCTTTAATACGCATGTTACAGTACTAGCATACTCACTAACATGATTTGAATCTAGGTTAGTGTGGATTATTACTCTAGAGGATTTCTTCTTTGGAATCTCGAAGAAAGAATCAAGAAACGGGGATTTTCATACCGCATGAAGAAAGTTCGAGGGCGGCTCAATACGTTTCAAGAAAGCTTCAATTCGTGTGAGTTTCTTGAGTCCCAACGTTACGACACGAACATTGCAAGTTTTTAGATCCCTTTTGGAAAAAAAATTTTAAACTTCCGCTGCGTTTACTCTGCTGTTTTCCAACAATTAGTATCAGAGCCACCTTGCAATGTTCGTATTGTATCTTTACTGCTTTATGAATTTTGATAGAAAATTCTTGAATTTGGATATAAGTTATGTATCCTTGGTTTTTGTTTGAAATACGAATCTGTCGGATCAATACTATTTCTTGAAAATTCCTGAAAAACTGTTTTCGTAAAAATCTTGTTTTAAGTTGTTTTAATCGGATTTGTTTTGAACTGTTTTAATTTGAAATTGGTTTGCTTGAATTTACTGAAATTGCAAAACGAAAATTCGGAACGAGTGTGTAATCGCGCTCGACAGCGCGCGGCTTAGCGCATTCAGCGTATGGGACGGCATCGCGCCATCCCGCATCTGTCCGAACTCACCTAAGCAACGATGGCGAGACTCGCCGGGCCTGGCGCGTACCCGCACGCGTAGAGCCCAGGCAATCCCACACGTCGCTTGCCTGTTCCGCCCAACCCTTGCAGGATTTCTCGCCCGCATCGCGCACACCAGAGCACGAGACGCACACGCGCGCAGCATTACTGCGCCGCGTGTACTGCCCAGTGCACGGTCACGCGCGGATGCATGCGGGACGTCCCGCAATCCTTCCGGCAGCCTGGCGGTCTGTGTGCGCATTGCGCTTGCTCGCGCGCTTGCGGGCGACGACTGCACGCCTCGCCTAGGGTTTTCGGATGTTGTTTTCGTTTCGTGTTTTCCAAGTTTCATTAAAATCCCGTTTTTTAAAATCTGATTTTATTTTAAAATTTGATTTTAATTTTATAAAATTATTTATTTGAAATAATTATAAAATTTGGGATTTTATGAATTAAAGTCAAGTTCTAATTTTTTGAGAAAATATTAAATATCACTTTGAATGATATTTTGACAAAAATTTAATTTGGAATTAATTGTGGTTTTGTCAAATTGATCCGAATTCGTGTTTTGAATAAATTCTTGAATAGTGGAATATATCAAATTACTTAAGTTAGTTGTAACTTGAAGTCAAGGAAATTTTAAATTTAATTGGTAAATTTAAATTTCAAGCGGATTTTGCTAGTGTAGGTGATCATGGGTTAGTCTTATGAATGTTTTAATTTATGCACATGGATGATTTCAATTGGGGTTGGAGCCCCATAGTTGCTTTATTTCAATTGGGATTGGAGCCCTACTTATGTGCGTACTGTTATGTGTTTATTACGTGGCTTTCCTTATTATAGTTTTTGGGTCGGGGTATGCCCCGTGTACTTGTCTATGGTTAATATGAAGATTAAGCCATATTACTTTATGTTAAGAGAGTAGAACTTAGGAAGTGAGGATTTTTCTTTTCATTTCGGAGACAAGCACCTAAGGAGCAAGAGGGATCCACAAGGAACACTTGAAGAACGGTGGCCATAAGAGAAGACCCCTCAAAATGTTTAGGAGGGTTTCTATTAATATAATAGATAGTGTTTTCAATTAAATTCTGTACCCCTATGTGATATGAACTGTCTTATGTGGCATGAATGTTAGAACTAGCAATTATGGAATGGCTCCCATAATTGCACATAAGATAGGATACCCATGATCATCTCATATTAGTATCATGCTAGGACATGTTATTTGCTAATTGTTTCTGTGATGCATTTTATGTGAAACAGCATTAATCAAGACAATTAAAAATGGATAACTATACATATTGGTGATGTCAAGACCGGACAACTCTCCGGTTAATTCGAAAATCCCTAATTAAAATATTGAGCAACTTTCGAATAAATAGGTATTCTATTACGGTAATAAAATTCCTAGCATTCCATCAATAGGATTTAAGAGTTAGTAGGTAAGCTAATTGCTGTCTCACGAGTCGTGGGGTAATTAGTGCAGCCTATTAAATCTTAGTTTCTTGATTGATCACCTTAGGTGATTGATATTTCTTGATCATTTTAGAATCGACGATGTCTCACTAGTCGTGGGACGTTCCGGACTAAGTTTGATTGAGATCTTATGATTGATGGGCCCCGCTCAACACTGAAGTAGATATGGATGTCTCACGAGTCGTGGGTGCATGATTGAAAGATCGGTGATTCAAAAACATTACTAGGAATTCCATGGAGATGGAATTGGCAGTTTTGTACCTACCTAAAGATTCTTAGACCTTTGGATGTCTCACGAGTCGTGGGTCCAAAACCAAGAATGTTTGGGATCCTAGTACCCGCTGAGAAAACAAGTTTCTTCTAAGGTCATTTGTGATTTATAGACCTTCTAAAAACAGTGGGAACCACATACGATAAAAGACCTAGTCCTATATGTTACGTTATTATTCAATATGCTCACATTTTCTCTGCTTAGCATTTAGGTTGTAGTTATGTGATTGTCTACAAGTTGAAATGTGACCCATTAGTATCCATCCTTGAGTCAAATAAGTTGACTAAAGTCCTAACCACTCTGATTGGCTTCGAATCTTAAAATCTGTTTTAGATTCCAAAGGAGAAAATTGTTCTCTATAAGGCGAACTTTTCACCCATTGTGAAAATTCGACCTAGGCTTAAGAAAAGCAATTGAAAAGTGAAAGGATATTCTCCAAACATTTAAGAACAATTGTACTCCCTCATAGATGTATTACAAAGTATAACACATTATAGGAACACTTAAGAGCAATTGTACTCTCTTGCGAGCATGTTACAAAGTATAACACATCGAAGGAATTGTTCCATATTTGTATGAAGGAATACACGTGTAGCGTGGGCTGAAAGTCCTCACTGAGGAGGACCTTGCAGCCACGTAGTACATTAAGAAACGAGTTTTTAGTCCACTGATTGCTTGAATTGCTTCTATCATCATTCTTAACCCCTTTTGCTCAATCTTAGATGATGATATTGTAGCATAGTTGATCAAATTAGTTGATAACTTAAGACAGCGTCCTTAAGAAGGACTAAAAGGTAATGATGATTAGTTCTTCTTCTAAACCTATAGAGGTAAAGGCATTAAGGCCAAAGAAGAAGAAACCCTTAAAACCCGAAGGAGGGGTGAGAGAAGGGAAAACCTAAAAGAAAGATCAGACTTTAGCTTCCATAGTGGCAAACTAGGGCCTTGGAAAGGAACTGCAAATAGTATAAGGATACTCCATGTGTCTCTCATTGAAGTAATTCCGATAGGATCAGAATTCACTAGTCTTGAGTTAATTTTACACAAGCTATTGTGCAAAACTCAAAGCATTGATGTTTCGAACATACGACGAGAAAACATAAGTAAGTAAGATGACAAAGTTTCAAATAACTTTGGAACGTTATAAATAGGATTAACAAGTTAATCATCTTAGGATCATTTTATGAAAATGAACTCAAAGACTTAACTTCCTAAGAATCCTATTTTAAGGGAAACGTCCCCTAAAACCTCATTTATAAGAGACGAGAGGACGTCCCATAGATTAGATGGATTTCGATCCATACTCATGATTTTGTATTTCTTAATGTAAGCACTAGACAAAATCATTAGTTTAATCATTATGAATGTGTGTACTTACTGAAGTACGAATCTGAAACTTTTGTGAAATTATTAGAAATTCAAAATAAGGAAGGTTAGGAACCTTAGTAGTTATAAGACATAGGCAGCTCGATTGGATCGAGATAGCAGATATCTCAGTGACTAACTCCTTAGTCATCTTAGAGATAATAGGATTATCTCTTAGTAAGCTCATTCATAAATAGCTTCGCATTTTTGAATGAAGGAACATAACCCTATATGATATGGTTCATTCTTGTTACTGACTTACCTTCGTTCTGAACTTATGCTTCAGAAAAACGCAGTTGGGATTTTGAACCTTGCAAATTCCAAATCAGTCCCTTAAATGCACTATGAATTCTGGCTTTCAAAATTCCCTAATAATTCTTATCTTAGAATTTTGGGATTGTCTTCTTATATGAAGAGGACAGTGGGAGTTTTCTTGAGAGAAGAAGATAGTGGAATATGAACTTGAAACAAGTTCAAGTTTATATGAACAATATATATTATTGCTTTTGCAATTCTTTGGAACAAAGAATGTATCTCTCTTGAGTCTTCTTAATTGAAGAAGAAATTGAGAGATAAGATTGAAACTAGTTCAAGTCTATGCAAACAATATAGAATATTGTTTCTACGATTCTTTTGAACAAATGTTGTTTGTTTTAAAGAATATACCTTTCTTGAGAAATCGTTCCTAAGAGAGATGAAGGGTAAGCCCAAAGACTTCAAAATGTTTGAGGACAAAACCCACGCTACGATTAGGAAGAAATGATTCGTTCTGATAAAATTTAGCCAAACTAAGGAGATAGTGCACGTGTGAAACTCTCCTCCCTCGATGCGTTCAGAACGTATTCCTAGATAGCCCGTAAGATGATATGGTTTTCTCCATTAGATCTTCTTAAATGGATACTGATCCATTTACCCTTGAGGAGGCGCTGTTAGATTTGGAATCTAAGCAGTGAAAACAAATTATGAAATCTGAAATGGATTCCATATAATCAAACTAAGTTTGGACCTTAGTTGAACTACTTGATAGGATCAAACTCGTCTTATCAATATGACATTGATAAAGACGTAAATATGGAACATCCATGGAATTCACATTTAGTGGGAGTAAGCAAAAGGTTTGTAGACTCCTAATAGTCAATTTACGAAATTGAATCAGGCTTCTAGGAATTAGAGTATTCGAATTAGTGAAATAGTCAAAGTTGTTTGACTTAAAATTCGAAAATGGCGTGTATAAGAAAGTGTTAGAGACTAAAAGTTCAACTTTTGCTACTTTGCAAAAATGCATCCTTCTCAATGGGAATGCGAAGGATGACATGAAAGTTACTGAGGTCTGGTTAGGAACCATTTTGAGATGAAAGATCTTGGTGATAGATCCTATATTCTCGAGAAAAATATCTATGGGGATAGATTTGAGAGAATCATTGCATTATCACAATCAAGGTACATAGACATTGTACTAAAGGGGTTTAGTATGGAAGATTCCTACAGAATTTCCAATGGGCAATGGAACATCTCTTTTGAAGAGGATGTGTCCTAAACTAACTATGAGAAAGTTAGAATGTCTAAAACCCTTTTTGGGAAAAGGGTGCATAATATATGTAAAGTTATGTACTTGATAAGACACGGCTTCCCACATAGCGTGATGGGCCTAAATATAACCTTAGAGAAGGTCACTGGACTGCTGTAAAAAACACTCTGAATACTTTAGAAGAAATGAGGATATGTTTTAAGAGTCTAGAGAGATCTTGTCATTAAAGGACTGTTTGATGTAACCATTGCATCAAAACATAGATAATTGTTGATCTATGAGGGGATGCGCATTCTGCCTATATGGCAGAACAGGGCTTAGGAAAGAGTTCCAATCGAGAGGCACTATAGATTCGACTATAAGGTTGAATACTTAGTCGTATTGAATATCACTAAGTTAAGTGTTCGGGTAAGAAACTCCATCTAACGGGTAGATGTAGTTCCTAGCATGAAAAAACACCATTATCATATTGTATGATAAAATGGATGGTTGCTCGAGTAAGAGAACCAAGACCTCACCAAGGGACCAGACGCTTGATTATGAATCACGTGAGTAAGAAAATTGTATTTCCTTAATGATATGCAAATTAAAAACATTCACATCAGCAAAGAATATAGCAGATCCACTTTGGAAATGGCCAAAGTCAATAAGGCTCTAAAGGTACATCTTGGGAAGATGGGACCTAGAATGGTCCTGAAAGGCTTTTACAGGCAAGTGGGAGATTGTTGGGAATAGTGACCTAGAAAGCTGTTATGCTTTGGGACTGTCCCTATATCACAGACAATCTTTGAATAATATATGAATGATTGTAATCACAAGCGAACACTTCTTATGTGCCAATACGTGTTTTGTGTGTTTCCAATATGTGTGCATGTCTAGAACTCCCCTAATCCGATGAGGCCGTTAAGAACTTTGTCATTATGGGAATGACACACGAAACAAGTTCTTAACTCCATAGGCGAGGATTAGAAACTTCTCCAAGTCAATGAGGCCGACAGACAGTCGGAGTGTCGACTTTGCCTCTGTTGAGACTTGCTTGTGTAGTTATGTCCTTAAGAAGGATCACCCGGTTTCATAGGGTGATAAGTGCATGGGTTGATGCGTTCAAAAGACATAAGGGTGATGGTTACAAGAGCTTCATCACTGAGAGTGCCCCGCGTGAGAAGATTCCTAGATGGGAAATGAAGTTTCCTGAAACTTCCAGATTAGGAAATATCTCACATGTCAATGACATGAGGAATTAATTCTTAGACTTGAGATTCCACATTGTCTCATATGAGCTAACTCTGTAATCTTTGATATAGGCCCAAAAAGGTGTTGCCATATGGACACCTGAACCACGGCCTATGTTGGGATTACACAAGTGGCATATGAGAATTATTGGAATCAATAAAGGACCTACACTTGCTGTAGGCAATATGATCTCTTATTACACAAGTCATTCATGATTCCATCCTAAAAATCCTTGCGCAAGGTGGTTAGATCAAGACGTCAAGAAAATGAGGTTTTCTTGGATTGAGATCAAATGGAATATGAAGTGAACTTTGTTTTAAGATTAAGGTTAGTAGGGCTCTCTATATTCTCATACCCCAGATCTTAATCGAGAGATAGGACGGTAGGAGGATCGTATCCCACATGATGTCATTAACTGAAAGGTTCTTTCGAATATACATTCACATTTCGGGTAGGGGTCACACACCTGTTGCAAGACTATGGTCGTGTGATCTGTGAGGTAATGAATTAATAAAGTGTATTAATTAATTAGGCTCACTGCTAACTGAAATTGAACCTAGAGGGTCACACACAAATACTGGGTTCAAAGGGTATTATGGAAAGATCAAATAGTTGATCGAAACGAGACCACAGTCTAAAGTACACGTGTGGATATCGAGAGCAATGTTTGGACGTGTGGGTCCAATTAAGGAATTGGACCATGTTTTAATTAATTGGAGAATTAATTATTAAGTCCAAATATAATTAATTGGAAAATTAATTATAAAGCCGAGATATAATTAATTAGAGAATTAATTATATATCCCTAATATAATTAATTGGAGAATTAATTTTAGCCCGTTAGAATTAATTAGTGAATTAATTCTAAAGTCCTTGATGGAATTAATTGGAGAATTAATTCTAAGTATTTAATTATTTAGTTGTTCTAATTTGATTAGAATAAATAAATAAATAAATGTCTTATATTTTATTATTCTAATAAAGTATTAGGACAAGATATTTAATTATTGCTAGAATAATTAAATATTCCTAAATTAGTTAGGATCTCTTTTTCTAGAAGAATAAATATCTTATTTTAGATAAGATATTATTTACTTGGAGAGAAAGAAAGAATAGAAGACAAGTCAAAGTAGGAATCCGATTCCTACTTGACCTAGTAGGGTTCGAACCCTACCTATAAAAGGGCAAGGGGGTTCGAAATTTTTTGACACACGTGATATTGAGATCATGTCCAACCTTCATGGAATTTTGGGGATAATTCTCTTACTCTCTATTTCTCGTTTCTTGTTTCTTTAATACGCATGTTACAGTACTAGCATACTCACTAACATGATTTGAATCTAGGTTGGTGTGGATTATTACTCTAGAGGATTTCTTCTTTGGAATCTCGAAGAAAGAATCAAGAAACGGGGATTTTCATGCCGCATGAAGAACGTTTGAGGGCGGCTCAATACGTTTCAAGAAAGCTTCAATTCGTGTGAGTTTCTTGAGTCCCAACATTACGACACGAACATTGCAAGTTTTTAGATCCCTTTTGGAAAAAAAAGTTTAAACTTCCGCTGCGTTTGCTCTGCTGTTTTCCAACAGTTGGCATCTTTTATTGGGCCAAAATCTTTCTTTTTTTGGACGACATGTTTGCTCCCTTTAATCACGTGTAAACGATGCTCAGCCGCTGTTCGATCCACTCCTACCAAATCGTTTTGTAGAGAATGCGAATGCATCCATATTCTTAAGCAACATGTTAGTGGGTTCTCTTCTAACTTCCTCTTCCAAACCAGCTCCTATTCGTGTGATTGTTTCCTATTTTCCTAAAATGAGTTCAACGTTCATTAGCTCTCCTTCAGGTTTTATTTACACCTTTTTCTCATCCGCTTTTCGCTTCAACCCCACAGATTTATCATCATGCCCTTCTACTCTTTTGTTTTCTTGCCGAACAGTTTCCACATAATATCTTCTCGCAGCGAACTTGTCTCCCTGAACCTCCCCTACATCTTCTATCGGGTATTTCAGTTTCAAGTTGTATGGGGAGGCTATGGCTTCGAACAAACTCAAAGAGGGCCTTCTCAAGATGACATCGTACGCTGAGGGTGCATACACGATCATGAAACGAACTTGCCTTATTTTTGTGTGATTTCCTTTTCCCAATGTTAAAGGCAGTGTTACTTGCCCTATAGGATCTAGCACCTCTCCTCTGAATCCATACAATGATGTGTTAACTGCTTCCAATTCTACCTCCCCTATGTCCATTTGTTTGAAAGCCTTCAAAAATATTATATCCACCGAACTCCCTCCATCCGCAAATATCCTAGATACCTGGTGATATGCTATGATCGCGGTTATTACCAAAGAGTTATTGTGCATCCTTTGGTCAAAAGTAAATGGGAGGTCCTTTGTGTTGTTGTACTTGTAAAGCTTCCTATGATACCCTTGCTCGCGCATATTTCTTGCAAGCCCTTTGGTGTTAGGAATAGTACCCTAAAAAGTCGATTCGTTGTAATCCGCTTTAGGACTTACCTTATATCACATACAATCTTCGAATAATAGACGTATGATATTGATCTTAGGCAAACACTTCTTTATGTGCTATTGCATGTTATGTGTGTTTCCTTTCACATGCGCATGTATTAGAACTCCCATAATCCATCAGGCTGTTAGGGACTTTGTCATTAGGTGAATGAAACATTAAACAAGCCCTAACTTAAGCCGAATAGAAATTACTCCAAGTCGATGAGCCCAACAAATAGTGGGAGTGTCAATTAGGCTCGATTGAGGCTTACTTGTGGGATTGTGTCCTTAAGAAGGATCACACAGTTTGATGGGTTGTAAAGTGCATAAGTTGATGCGTACACAATACACGAGGGTGCTCATTATCAGAATGAGTACACTGAGTTGTCCTGCGTGAGAAGACTCCTAAATGGGAAGAAGAGGAAACTTCCAGATTAGGAAACATCTCACATGTCAATGGCGTGAGTAATTGATCTTTTGACTTGAGATTCCATTGATGTCTTGTGTGAGCAAACTAGGTAATCTTAGATATAGGTCTAAAAGGGTATCGCTCGAGACATTTGAATTATGACTTATGTTGGGATTACAAAAGTGGCACATGCAGGCATGTAAGAATCAATAAAGGACCTACACTTGCTTAAGGAAAGAAGATCTCTTATTGTATAAGCTGTTCATATACCATCCTAAAACCCTCGGCCGAGGTAGTGGATCAAGACATCAAGAAAAGTGTTTCTTGGATTGAGATCAAATGGAATATGAAATGGACTTAACTTTAAGATTAAGATTAATGGGGGTCTCATTATTCCCATGCCCTAGGTCTTAATCGAGAGATGGAATGGTAGGAGGATTGTATCTCATAGATGGTATTGACTGAAAGGTTCTTTCGATTTAATTCGTTATTCAGATAGGGGTCACACACTTGTTGCTAGACTACGGTCGTGTGATCTGTGAGCTAATTAATTAATAAGTGTATTAATTAAGTATACTCACTACTAACTGAATAATGAACCTAGAGGGTCACACACAAATGTCACTTTCAAAGGATATTGTTGGAAAGATCAAATAATTGATCGAAATGAGATCACGCGTGTAAAGTACACGTGTGTCATGTGAGCAAGTTTGGGCGCGTGGTTTAAGTGAGAAATTAGACCATGTGTTAATTAATTGGAGAATTAATTATAAAACCTGAATATAATTAATGGGAGAATTAATTATAAAACCCAAGTACAATTAATTGGAGAATTAATTGTAAAACCCAAATATAATTAATTGTAGAATTAATTATAAAGGGCCATTAGAATTAATTCTAAGGACCAATCCGGAATAAAGAAGTCCAATGAATAATTAATTATGAATTGATTATTAATTGTAAATTGTCATTATTTATTTATGAAATAAATATGACATTATCTAAGTTTATTTATTTAGGAAATAAATAAAGGATATTATCATCTTTATTTTAGAAATAAAGGAGAAATATTATCATACATTATTTGAGAAATAAAAGATAATATCAAGACTTATTTATCTGTGAAATAAATAAGTGTGATAATATGAAATTGTTATTATAATTAGTATTTATTAATGAAATAAATACCAAGATAATATCAAGTTGTTATTATCATAAATATTTATTTATGAAATAAATATAAAGATAGTATCATGTGATTATTATCTTAACTATTTATTTATGAGATAAATATAAAGATAATATCATAAACTATTTATTTGTGAAATAAATAATAGATAATGTCTTAGTTTATTTATTCATGAAATAAATAAATAAGAGATAATATTCTAAAGTTGTTAGGATAAAAGATATTTATTAATAATTCCATTATGAATGAATTATATCTTAATTATCTCATTATGTAAAATAGAGTTAGAGAAGACAAAGAAACTCTCTCTCTCTCTCTCTCTAGGTTTTACATTTCTTATCACAATAAAAGAGAAGAGTCTTCTTGTTGGAAAACAGCAGAGTTAAAGCAGCGGAAATTTTAAAAATTTTCCAAAATGGATCGTGATCTTGCAATGTCCGTTTCAAAGCTTGTGGGATTTCAAGAGACTTACAATAATTGACGCTTTCTTGAAACGCTTTGAGCCGTCCCCAAATGTTCTTCAAGCGGCATAAATCCCCGTTTCTTGAACGATTCTTTATTCGAGATTCCAAAGTAGAACTCCTCTAAAGTATTAATCCACACCAACCTAGAATCAAATCATGTTAGTGAGTATGCTAGTACTATAACATGTGTATTAAAGAAACAGAAACGAGAAAAGAGAGCAAGAGAATTATCCCCAAAATTCCATGAAGGTTGGACGCGATCTCCAAATCACGTGTAAGCCAAATTTTCGAACCCCATGTCTTATTTATAGGGTATGGTTCGAAACCCCAGTACCATGTAGGAGGTGGTCTCCTACTTTGACTTTCCTCCTATTCTTTCTTTCTCTCCAAGTAAATAATGTCTTATCTAAAATAAGATATTTATTTTTTCTAGAAAAAGAGCTACTAACTAATTTAGGAATATTTAATTATTCTAGCAATAATTAAATATGTTATCCTAATAATATTTATTCTAATCATATTAGAATTAATACTTTAGAATAATAAAATAGAAGATATTTATTTATTTCTTTATTTTAATCAAATTAGCACAAGTAAATAATTAAATACTTAGAATTAATTCTTTCAAGGGCTTTAGAATTAATTCACTAATTAATTCTAACGTACTAAAATTAATTCTTTAATTAATTTTATTTGGCTATAATTAATTCTCCAATTAATTATATTGAGGAATTTATAATTAATTCTCAAATTAATTATATCTTGGCTTTATAATTAATTATATTTGGACTTGATAATTAATTCTCTAATTAATTAACACATGATCCAATTTCTCAAACGGATCACACGTCCCAAACAATGCTCTCGATCCACAAGTGTACTTTACACTGTGGTCTCGTTTCGATCAATTATTTGATCTTTCCATAATACCGTTTGAACCCGGTATTTGTGTGTGACCCTCTAGGTTCAATTTCAGTTAGCAGTGAGCCTAGTTAATTAATACACTTTATTAATTAATTGCCTCGCAGATCACACGACCATAGTCTAGCAACAGGTGTGTGACCCCTACCCGAAATGTGAATGTATATTCGAAAGAACCTTTCTCTCAATGACACCATGTGGGATACGATCCTCCTACCATCCTATCTCTTGAATTAGATCCAGGGCATGGGAATTCCATCCTATCTCTCAAATAAGATCTAGGGCATGTGTTAATTAATTGGAGAATTAATTATTAAGTCCGAATATAATTAATTGGAGAATTAATTATATAGCCAAATAAAATTAATTGGAGAATTAATTTTAGTCCGTTAGAGTTAATTAGTGAATTAATTTAAAGTCCTTGATGGAATTAATTAGAGAATTAATTCTAAGTATTTACTCATTTAGTTGTTCTAATTTGATTAGAATAAATAAATAAATAAATATCTTCTATTTTATTATTCTAATAGAGTATTAATTCTAATATGATTAGAATAAATACTATTGGGATGAGATATTTAATTATTACTAGAATAATTAAATATTCCTAAATTAGTTAGGAGCTCTTTCTCTAGAAAATAAATATCTTATTTTAGATAAGATATTATTTACTTGGAGAGAAAGAAAGAATAGAAGAAAAGTCAAAGTAGGAGACCATCTCCTACAAGCAAATAGGGTTTCGAACCCTAGCCTATAAAAGGACTAAGGGGTTCGAAACTTTGGCCTCACACGTGATGTGGAGATCACATCCAAACTTCATGGAATTTTAGGGATAATTCTCTTGCTCTCTTTTTCTCGTTTCTGTTTCTTTAATACGCATGTTATAGTACTAGCATACTCACTAACATGATTTGAATCTAGGTTGGTGTGGATTAATACTCTAGAGGATTTCTACTTTGGAATCTCGAGGAAGGAATCGATCAAGAAACGGGGATTCATGCCTCATGAAGAACATTTGAGGGCGGCTCAAAACGTTTCAAGAAAGCTTCAATTGTTGTAAGTTTCTTGTAATCCCATAAGTTTTGAAATGACCATTGCAAGATCACGATCCCTTTTGGAATTTTTTTTTAAACTTTTGTTGCTTTAACTCTGCTGTTTTCCAACAAGCCCCGCTTAGCTAGGTTGAGTTCTTTTATTCTTGTCACCCGTTCACCACGTGTTTGATTCATGTATGGACTCCCATTTCATGCGTGGATTGGACTCATAGTACGGGGGATGTGTCACCTATTGATGCGGGTGCTACATCCTAAAGTGGTATCTAAGCCTAGGTTGCAAAGTCGGGCTCTTGAGTCATGTCTTGTCAGTTTAGGTCGTACGGCTTAGGAACTATTTATCAACTTAGAAGCCTTCCATTATCATTTAATCATTCGTGACTATTAATTGACACATCTTAATTGTACTTCATGAATATTGTCTAACCCCGACACGCATTTCTCAATGTTTATTTGTAGATGCTTTGTGGTCGACCCATACATCAAGATAGGAGATCTCCATCACCTCCTCGACACCAACAACAACAACAACAACCGCCTCCTATGAACATGAAAAATTTTATGGAGGCTGTTTAGAATTATGTGGAGCAAAGGAGGGCTCAAGCTCCACCACCTTAACCATAATCGGTTCAACCGCCACCACCACCACCGGTTAGAGATTCTCATGGGATATTTTTCAACTATAATCCCCCTAGTGTTGCTGGTAGCATGGCTGATGCCGTGGCAGAGGATTGGTTGTCCCATTTGGAGAGGATCTATAACATTGGCCAATTTACTCCATTTGAGAAAGCCTAATTTGCTATTTTCCAACTCGATGGGGAGGCATTTGATTGGTGGGAAAGGACCCGAGAGAAGCTAGAAGTTGCTAGTGAGGAAGTTACATGGAATGTCTTTAAGAGAGAGTTTCGGGAGGCCTTTATTCCCGAGGTTGTTAGAGAGAGGAAAGAGCAAGAATTTATGGAATTAAAGCAAGGGAGCCGAACGGTAGCTCGATACTTGGCTACTTTCAATAGACTTGGGAAGTATGCTCCACATGTTATTAGAGATGAGAAGAGGAAAGCGAAGAAGTTCATAGTCGGTTTGAGAGAAGATTTGAGGCATGGACAAGCCGGGCACAACTTTGAATCATTCGCCGAATCATTCGCCGATACAATTCAACATGCCCTTGTCCAAGAGGAGGAGTTCAGAAAGAAAGATCCCGTCCCTAGATCACATCACTCGGGATAAGGTTTGGGATCTGGTTTGAAGAGGCCCGCTTATCCGACTGCTCCACCCGTTAAGCCTCCATTTCCTAAGATTCCGGGGAAAAAACCCCAAACAGCGGGACCGGCTTTACCACCACCTTTGGAACCTCTATCGCCGTATCAATCCAAGTCGTGCACTCATTGTGGAGGTCCTACTCATACTTGGGAGACTTACCACCGTCGCTTTGGGGCTTGTTTGATTTGTGGGTCTATGGAGCACCAAATGGCCGGTTGTACTAAGTTTAGAGGGGGACTGAATGGAGGATAGAGACAGTTGGTTCGGGCTCAAATTTATGCCATTGATGGCGAGGAGCATGATGCCGAGGTTGATCCTGTCGCCATTATTGAAGGTACAATATACATTCGTGGCACGAACATACATGCATTGTTTGGTCCTGGAGCCACGCATTCTTTCTTTTGCGTAGTATAGCTGCTTCTTTGTGCTTGCCTATTGTGTGTACCTCTACTTGATTTGTGATTAGTTCCCTGTTGGGGGGAGGGGGGACCTTGCAACTGATCGGGTGTTTAAGGGAGTTCCGATGAGTATTGAGGGTTGTGACTTCTTGACGGACTTCATTGAGATGCCCATAACTCGGTATAGTGCAATTTTGGGTATGGATTGGCTTTACAAGGTTTCTACAGTAGTTGATTGTTCAGCTAAGAGAGTCCAGTTGGGTACCGAAGTGGTTGTGGGTTCTGGTTAGGAGACTCTTCCTTTGTTATCTTTCAAGGAGGCTCATTAGTTGGTTTGTGATGGTGTTTTGGGTTTTGTAGTCTATCTCCTTAACAAGCCAAAAGATCAGTCTAAACTTGAGGAGACCGAAGTGGTGAAAGATTTCCTCGAGGTTTTCCCAGAGAATTTGGGGTCTTTACCTCCAGAACGGGAAATTAAGTTTATGATCGACTTGCATCAGGACGTTGAGCCCCTTATAGAATGGCTCCTGTCGACTTGAAAGAATTGGGGAAACATGTCGATGAATTAATGTCTAGTGGGTATAATCATCCGAGTTCATCTCCTTGGCGTGCACCGATTCTATTCGTGAAGAAGAAAGATGGAACTTTGAGAATGTGCATCGATTATAAAGAATTAAAGCGGATGCCGATCAAATTAAATATCCTTTCCCACATATCGAGGAGTTATTCGATGTACTTCAAGGTTTAAAGGTCTATTCAAAGCTTGACCTACGTCAAAGATATTATCAATTGTGAATCCGAGAAGAAGATATCCTAAAGAAAGGGTTTAACACTCGGTACAGGCATTATGAGTTCATGGTGATACTATTTGGTTTGACTAATGCCCCCGTAGCTTTTATGGGCATGATACACATAATATTTTGGCCTTTCCATGACAAGTTTGTGGTGATCTTCATTAATGATATTCTTGTGGATTCGAGCTCCACCGAGGAGAATTTGAGACATCTTAAACTTGTGTTGCAAACTTTGAAGGATAATCAGTTGTTCGCAAAGTTCAGCAAATTTGTTTTCTGGATTGATAGGGTTTCTTTCTTGGGTCATATTATATCCAAGAATGGAGTGGAATTTGACCCCGCAAAGCTTGAGACCGTGTCCAAGTGGGAGAAACCAAAGAATGCCTCAGAAGTTCGAAGTTTCTTGGGTTTAGCGGGATACTATAAAAGATTTGTGAAGGACGTCTCGAAGATCGCCGCTCCTTTAACCCGATTGACTAAGAAAGATGTGAAATTTGTGTGGGATGAGGCATACGATAAAAGCTTCAATCTCTTGAAGGAGAAAATGACTACCGCCCCAGTCTTGACACTTCCCGAAGGCTCCGAGGATTATACTGTTTATACAGATGCATCAAAGGAGGGATTATGTTGTATATTTATGCAAAATAGGAAAGTTGTTGTATATACCTCTAGAAAGTTAAAGGATCATGAGAAAAACTATCCTACACACGGCTTGGAGCTCGCCGCCTTGATTTTCGCTCTCGCAAAGTGGAGACACTACTTGTATGGAGTCCTTTTTGAGATATTCACCGACCACAAGGGCATCCAATATTTGTTCACCCAAAAAGAATTTAATATGAGGCAAAGGCGTTGGATGGAGTTTCTTGAAGATTATGAGTGAACGATCAAGTACCATCCCGGTAAGGCCAATATGGTCGCTGATATACTTAGTATGAAGGCTAGTGTGTCGAGTTTGGAAGTGGGTGAAGGAAGTAGGATCGAGCCAATTGTCTTGAAGGCTCGTGTTTTCAATATCACAGTGCAACCGGAGTTGAAGCATCGGTTGTTTGAGGCTCAGACTAGTGATCTAGGAGTTCAGAAATTGGTTGTTAAGGCGAGAGCCGATCCGGAGTGTCCGTTTGGGTTCGATGAAACTGGCCTTTTTCATTTCAAGAACTGAGTTATTATACCCGAGGAGTTGAAATGGGTGTTGCTTGGAGAGGCTCACAAATCGGCTTACTCTATCTACCCCGGAGGTAATAAGATGCATAAGGACTTGAAACAATATTATTGGTGGAATGGTTTGAAAGAAGGATGTGTTAGGAATAGTACCCTTAAAGCAGATGTTTGCTTTACTATTTCCTTGTGAAATCACAAACAGTCTTTGAATAATAAACGAGATGATTTTGTTCATAGGCAATCACTTCTTTATGTGCTTATTTATGTCTGTTTGGGTTGACTTTGTTTTGCATGTATTGAACTCCCCTAATTTGATGAGGCCGTTAAGAACTTTGTCGTTATGGGAACGACACATGAAATAAGTACTTAACTCCATAGGCGAGGATAAGAAACTTCTCCAAGTCGATGAGTCCGACAGACAGTGGGAGTGCCGACATTGACTTTGATGAGACTTGCTTGTGTGATTATGTCCTTTTGAAGGATCACTCAGTTTCATTGAGTGATAACTGCATACGTTGATGCGTTCATAATACATAAGGGTGATTGTTACAAGAACATCATCACTGAGATGTCCTATGTGAGAACATTCCTAAATGGGAAAGGAAGTTTCCTGAAACTTCCAGATTAGGAAATATCTCACAGGTCAATGACATGATTCATTAATCCTTAGACTTGAGATTCTGTAATGTCTCATATGAGCTAACTCTGTAATCCTTGATATAGGCTCAAAAGGGTGTCGACATAGTGACACCTGAACCACGGCCTATTTTGGGATTACAAAAGTGGCATATGTAGAATTAGTAGAATCGATAAAGGACCTACACTTGTTGAGAACAAGAATGATCTCTCACTGATTAAGTTGTTCGTAGTCCATTAAATATTATACCCTTGGCCAAGGTGGATAAAAAGATCAAGACATCTAGAAAATGGGGTTTTCTAGGATTGAGATCAAAATGGATATGAAACGAACTTAACTTTAAAGATCAAGAATATTTGAGCTCTGAGAATATTCCCATGCCTTATTTCTTGATTGAGAGATGGAGTTGTAGGAGGATCGTATTTCACTGATTGTCATTGACTGAAAGGTTCTTCGATTCATTTCGTTATTCGACTAGGGGTCACACATCCATTGCTAGATTACGGTAGTGTGATCTGTGAAGTGATTAATTAATTAGGGAATGAATTAATTGTTGACACTGCTAATCGAATAATGAACCTAAAAGGTCACACAGAAATGCCAGAACATGAGGGTTATGGTAGGATGTTAATATGATTAACGAAGGATCAAATTGTTGATCAAAAATGAAGATTGTAACACATGGGCATTGCCACGTGTCAAGGACATGTGATTGCCACGTGTCACGTAGCCACTGCATGGTTGCCAAGTGTCATGTACACGTGGCACATACGAGGTTCCATTTGTGTAATTATGTTACACGTGAATTCTTTTCTAGAATTAATTAATTAAATTGTAATTAATTAACTTTAGTCTTTTAATTAATTATTGAATTAATTGTTAAGACTATTCTCAAATAAACTTAACCCAATAAATAATTAATTGGGAATTAATTGTTTTATTGAATATTGACTTTTAACTTTAGGAAAGTTGAAAAGTCTAATTTCCTGTTGTAGGAGAGAGAAGGTTATTCTTGCAAGACTTGGAGAACAAGTTGGGAACTTATTTTCTCCAATTAAATTAAATAATTAATTAGTTAATTAGTGAGCAAGAAAACAAAGTCCACTAGGTTTATGAAACCCTAGGGATTTTCGAACCCCATAGTATATATACTAATGGTGGTGCTTCTCTTATTCCTTAGACCAACACTCACGAAGTGTTAAGTTTTTGAGAAAATCCAAAAGAAAAGTTTTCAAAGCAAAATTATCCTAGCCATTAACACAAGTTATAGAACTAGCATTCTCACTTGCTTGATCGTGTTCTAGGACTGATGTGGATATGCTTTGGAGGGCTTCTAGTTTGGAGTCTAATTCGAATGCCACTCGAGGGACTTTCCACTTGAAGGGTGTTTGTTAGGCCGTAACAACATCACAAGAAAGCTTCAATTAAAGTGAGTTTCTTGTTATTCCCAACGTTACAGTATGAAAATTGTAAGACAACGATTAAACTTGTGGAAAATTTTAAACTTCCGCTGCTCAACTCTTTCGTGTTTTCCAACAAGTGGTATCAGAGCCACTTTGCAACGTTCGTATTGTATCTTTACTGCTTTATGAATTTTGATGAAAATTCTTGAATTTGAGAATATGTTGTGATTCTTGGTTTTGTTTGAAATACGAAATTGCCGGACCAAAACTGTTTCTTGAAAATTTTGCTAAAATTATTTCCTGATTAATCTGGTTTTAAATTGTTTTAATTTAGATTATATAGAACTGTTTTAATTCGAAATTGGATTACTTGAATTTTTTAAATTGCGATACGAAAAACGGAACGAGGGCATAACCGCGCGCGTGATGCGCATGGGGCGGCAATAGCCGCCCCGCCATGTCTGCCCTCACGCGGGCATGAGCTGCGGCAAGCGCCAGGCAGCGCGCACGTTCGCGCGCGACGTGCCTAGGCCTGCCCCGTACGGTGTCTGCCCGTTCCGCCCCAGTCCCGGAAGCCTCCCGCGATGCAAGGCTACGGGGCTGCTCGTCCTTGTCTAGCACAGCCGCACGGGCTATGAGGGCGGTGCTGCCTGCTCGCATACGCTTGCCGGTGGCGGCCGCGCGCTTTGCTCGGGCTGTCCCGGGCCTATTTCATTTCGTGTTTTCCAAGTTTCAAATAATCCTAAATTACGAAAATTTGATTTTGTTTTAAATTTTGATTTTAAAATTATAAAATTATTCATTTGAAATAATTATAAAATTTGGGATTTTACGAATTAAAGTCATGTTCTAATATTTCGAGAAAATAATAAATATCACTTTGAATGATATTTTAGACAAAAATTTAATTTTGAATTAATTGTTGTTTTGTCTAGATTCGGTGATTCGATTTTTAATAAATTCTTGAATAATGAACTATATTCAAATTACTTAAGTTAGTTGTAACTTGAAGTCAAGGGAATTTTAAATTTAATTGGTAAATTTAAATTCAAGCGGAAGCATGCTAGTTTAGGTGATCATGCTAGGACATGTTATCTGCTAATTGCTTCTGTGATGCACTTTATGTGAAACTGCATTAACAAGACAATTAAAATTTGGATAACATTATATGTCGGTGAGGTCATTCGAAAATCCCATTTAAATATTGAGCAAAATTCGAATAAATAGGTGTTTTATCACAATAATAAAATTCCTAGCATTGCATCAATAGGATTTAGGACTTAATGAGTGAAACTAATTGCTGTCTCACGAGTCGTGGGGTAATTAGTATAACATATTAACTCTTAGTTTCCTGATTAATTATTTTAAATAATTAATATTTCTTGACCATTCTAGAATGGGCAATGTCTCACGAGTTGTGGGTCGTTCTGGACTAAGTTTGGTTGAGATCTTATAATTGATAGGTCCTGCTCAACACTAAAGTAGATATGGATGTCTCACGAGTCGTGGGTCCATGGTTGAAAGATTAGTGATGCAAAAATATTACTAGGAATTCCATGGGGATGGAATTGGCAATTCCTACCTACCTAAAGATTCTTAGACCTTTGGATGTCTCACGAGTCGTGGGTCCAAAACTAAGAATGCTTGGGATCCTGGTACCCACTGAAAAAATAAGTTTCTTCTAAAGTCATTGGGATTTCTAGACTTTCTAAAAAATAGTGGGAGAACATATTTCTAAAGACCTTGATAATATGTAATCGTTATTATTCAGCATGCTCATGATTTCTCTGTTTTTCCATTTAGGTTGTAGTTCTGTGATTCTCTACAATTGAAATGGCAACCAAAAACCCTTTGGTATCCATCCTCGAATCAAACAAGTTGACAGGGCCCAATTACTCTGATTGGCTTCGGGATCTAAAGATAGTTTTAGATTCTGAAAAGAGAAGACATGTTCTCTTCGAACGAGAGCCGGTCGCTGAAGGCGAGGCTCGGACTCGGGCTGAAAGGGACGCAATTGCGAAATGGTCTGAAGATAATCTTCAAGCCCGTTGCCTCATGTTGGCCACCATGTCTCCGGACATGCAGAGGCAACATGAATCAATGGATAACGCTTGGGAGATTTACGATCATCTCGAGCAATTGTACCGCCCCAAAGAGCGAATTCTAAGGTACAACACCTCTAAGGAGCTCTTTCATCTCAGAATGAAAGAAGGTACAAGTGTCCATGAGCAGGTCTTAAGTTTCTTGCTTTGAACGAAAAACTGACCTCTATGGAAATGCCACTGAGTGAAGAACTCGTTGTGGACTTGTTGCTCGCAACGCTTCCAACATCATTCAATCCTTTCGTGCTAAACTTCAACATGAATCATCCTCATGCTACTGTAGCTGAGCTGATTAGTCTACTTGTGACTGCTGAAGACACGATCAAGAAGGATCACAAAGTAATGATGGTCACCCCCTCTTCTGGGCCTTCTAAAGGCAAAGGGAAGAAAGTTCCCAAGAAGAAGGGATCTCTTAAACCCGAAGGAGGGGTTAAAAAGAGAAAGGCCAGTAAGAGAAAAGATCAGAGAGTTTCCATCATTGTGGCAAGAAAGGGCATTGGAAGAGGAACTACCAAGAGTATAAGGATACTCAAAAGAAAGGTGCATTTATTGTTGAAGTAAATCTATCTATTGATTCTAATTCTTGGGTACTTGATACCGGCTATGGAGTTCATATCTGTAATGATGTACAGATGCTAAATGAGGTTCGGCAGCTTGAAGAAGGAGAATGCGTCTTGAAGGTTGGGAATGGATCAACCGTTCAAGCCCAAGCCATTGGGACGTGTAGATTAGATTTAGGTGTCTTTACTTTAGTTTTGAACAAAGTCCTTTATGTACCTTCTATTATTCGTAATATCATTTACATTCCAATACTTGATTGTGAAGGTTATGAGACTTTTTTCTAGAAATGGAAACTTTTATCTTAAGAAGAATGAAACTTCCGTTTTACTTGGTACATTATCTAATGGACTTTATACAACTAAAGACACTAATATTTTGAATATACAACAATTAAACAAACGCAAAAGAAATGACAAGATCTCGGCTTCTTTATAGCACGCACGTCTAGGCAATATTTCCAAAGATAGGATTGCTAAGTTAACTAATTTAGGATCATTCTATGATAATGAACTTAAAGAGTTAACTCATTGTGAATCATGTCTTAAAGAAAAAATGGCCAAAACTCTCTTTAATGGTAAAGTGGAATGTGCCACTAAAGTATTGGATTTAATCCATACTGATGTTTGTGGACCACTTAGTGTAAGTACGAGAAACAATCATCAGTATTCATAACCTTGATAGACGACTTTAGTCGTTTTGGTTATGTGTACTTAATGAAGTATAAATCCGAAGCTTTTGAGAAATTCTTGGAATTTCAAAAGGAGGTTGAGAACCAAATCGGTCACAAGATTAAGACACTTCGATCTGATCGAGGTGGCAAGTATCTAAGTGAAGAATTCCTTAGTCATCTCAGAGATAATGGAATTATCTGTCAGTGGACTCCTCTGGGAACTCCCCAATTAAATGGAGTTTCGGAGAGAAGGAACAAAACCTTACTTGATATGGTTCGTTCCATGATGAGCTTCACTGAATTGCCACCTTGATTCTGGGGTTATGCCTTAGAATCAGCAGTTAAGATTCTGAATCTTGTTCCTTCTAAATCTGTACCCAAGACCCCATTTGAGATGTAGTTTGGCAAAATCCCTAATTATTCTTACTTAAGAATTTGGGGTTGTCCTGCTTACGTGAAGAGGACAGTGGGAGATAAGCTTGAAGCTAGATCAAGCTTATGTAACTTCATAGGATATCCTAAAGAGTCAATAGGATATTATTTCTACGATCCTCTTGAACAAAAGGTCTTTGTGTCAAGAAACGCTACTTTTCTTGAGGACTCGTTCCTTAAAGAAAGAAAGACAAGATCGCAGAACTCGAAGAAGTTCGAGACCAAGGTCCCACGCCAAGTTTGGAGACTAACGTCCCTCAGCCAATCGCGGAGAGTGATATAAGCGAAAATACTCCTCTAGTAAGACGTTCTGAATGTATTCCTAGACAACCAGATAGATGGTATGGTTTTCTGCACCAAACATCTCAAAGGGGTAATGATCCATTAACTTATGAGGAGGCACTGTTAGATTCGGACTCTGAACAATGGAAAGAAGCAATAAAATCCGAAATGGATTCCATGTACTCTAATCAAGTTTGGGCCTTGGTTGATCCACCTGATGGGATTAGGCCCACAGGGTGTAAATGGATATATAAGCACAAGCTTGGAGTAGATGGAAGCGTGGCAGCCTTCAAAGCAAGATTAGTTGCTAAAGGTTTCACTCAAAGACCAGTTGTAGACTTTGATGAAACCTTCTCCCTGGTTGTAATGTAAAAGTCCATTCGGATCTTGCTTGCCATTGCTGCATATTATGACTATGAGATATGGCAAATGGATATGAAAACTGCCTTTCTCAATGGAGACATTGGCAAAGACATTTACATGGAGCAACCCATGGGTTTCACATTCAGTGGGAGCGAACAAAAGGTTTGTAAACTCCAACGATCAATCTATGGATTGAAACAAGCTTCTAGGAATTGGAACATTCGATTTGATGAAGCGGCCAAATCGTTTGGTTTTATTCAAAATCCAAATGAGTCCTGCGTGTACAAGAAAGAAGTGGAAACCTCGGTTCAATTTCTGATACTTTATGTAGATGACATCCTCCTCATTGGGAATGCGAAGGATGACAATAAAGTAACAAAGTCTTGGTTATCGAACTAATTTGAGATGAAGGATCTTGGTGATGCATCCTACATTCTCGGGATAAAGATCTATCAGGATAGATCTAAGAGATTGTTAGGATTATCACAGTCGGTTTACATAGACAAAATACTAAAGAGGTTTAGTATGGAAGAATCCAAGCGTGGAAAACTTCCAATGGGCTCGGGAATAGTTCTTTCGAAGAAGCTGTGTCCCAAGACTGAACTTGAAAAGTCCAGAATGTCCAAAATTACTTATGCATCAGCTATAGGAAGCATAATGTATTCGATTCTATGTACTCGACCGGATGTGGCCTATGCACTTAGCGTGACTAGCTGATTCCAATCTGACCCTGGTGAAGGTCACTGGACAGCTGTAAAGAACATCCTTAAGTACTTGAGAAGAACTAAGGATTTGTTCCTGGTTTACGGAGGCCAGCAAGATCTTGTCATTGGAGGATACTGTGATGCAAGCTTTGCATCAGACATGGATGACTTTAAATACATATCAGGATACTGATGGATGACTTTAAATACATATCAGGATACATATTCTGCTTGAATGGTGAAGTAGTGATTTGGAAAAGTTCCAAGCAAGCGACCACTGCAGATTCGACCACTGAGGCCGAATACTTGGCTGCAAACAATACAACTAAGGAAGGTGTTTAGGTAAGAAACTTCATCCACGAGTTGGGTGTAGTTCCTAGCATTAAAGACCCCGTTACAGTGTTTTGTGATAACACCGGGGCGGTTGCTCAAGCAAAAGAACCTAGATCTCACCAAAGGACCAAGCACATTTTGAGGAAGTATCACTTAATCCGTGATATCAACAATAGAGGAGATGTGCAAATTTAAAGGGTCACATCGACAGAGAACATGGCAGATCCACTTACTAAAGCCCTTAGTCAACAGGCTTTCGAAGGACATCTTCAGAAGATGGGTCTTAGATTAGCACCTGAGTGGCTTTGACGGGCAAGTGGGAGATTTTTAGGAATAGTGCCCTTAAAGCAGATGTTTGCTTTACTATTTCCTTGTGAAATCACAAACAGTCTTTGAATAATAAACGAGATGATTTTTTTCATAGGCAATCACTTCTTTATGTGCTTATTTATGTCTATTTGGGTTGACTGTGCTTTGCATGTATTGAACTCCCCTAATCCGATGAGGCCGTTAAGAACTTTGTCGTTATGGGAAAGGCACATGAAACAAGTTCTTAACTCCATGGGTGAGGATTAGAAACTTCTCCAAGTCAATGATCCGACAGACAGTGGGAGTGTCAACCTTGCCTCTGCTGAGACTTGCTTATGTGATTATGTCCTTTTGAAGGATCACTCAGTTTCATGGAGTGATAAGTGCATACGTTGATGCGTTCCTAATACATAAGGGTGATTGTTACAAGACCTTCATCACTGAGATGTCCCACGTGAGAACATTCCTAAATGGGAAAGGAAGTTTCCAGAAATTTCCAGATTAGGAAATATCTCACAGGTCAATGACGTGATTCATTAATCCTTAGACTTGAGATTCTGTAATATCTCATGTGAGCTAACTCTGTAATCTTTGATATAGGCTCAAAAGGGAGTCGACATACTGACACCTGAATCACGGCCTACGTTGGGATTACACAAGTGGCATATGTAGAATTAGTAGAATCGATAAAGGACCTACACTTGTTGAGAGCAAGAATGATCTCTTACTGATTGAGTTCTTCGTAGTCCATTAAATATTAAACCCTTGGCCAAGGTGGATGAAAAGATCAAGACATCTAGAAAATGGGGCTTTCTAGGATTGAGATTGAAATGGAAATGAAACGAACTTAACTTTAAAGATCAAGAATATTTGAGCTCTGAGAATATTCCCATGCCTTAGTTCTTGTTTGAGAGATGGAGTTGTAGGAGGATTGTATTTCACTAATTGTCATTGACTAAAAGGTTCTTTGATTCATTTCGTTATTCGGCTAGGAGTCACACACCCATTGCTAGATTTCGGTAGTGTGATCTGTGAAGTGATTAATTAATTAGGGAATTAATTAATTGTTGTCACTGCTAATCGAATAATGAATCTAAAGGGTCACACACAAATGCCAGAACACGAGGGTTATGGTAGGATGTTAATATGATTAACAAAGGATCAAATTGTTGATCAAAAATGGAGATTGTAACACGTGGACATTGCCACGTGTCAAGGACACGTGACTGCCACATGTCACGTAACCACAGCATGGTTGCCACGTGTCATACACACGTAGCACGTACGAGGTTCCATTTGTGTAATTATGTTACACGTGAATTCTTTTCTAGAATTAATTAATTAAATTGTAATTAATTAATTTTAGTCTTTTAATTAATTATTGAATTAATTGTTAAGACTATTCTCAAATAAACTTAACCCAATAAATAATTAATTCAGAATTGATTGTTTTATTGAGTATTGACTTTTAACTTTAGGAAAGTTGAAAAATCTAACTTCCTATTATAGGAAAGAGAAGGTTATTCTTGCAAGACTTGGAGAACAAGTTGAGAACTTATTTTCTCCAATTAAATTAAATAATTAATTAGTTAATTAGTAAGCAAGAAAACAAAGTCCACTATGTTTATGAAACCCTTGGGATTTTCGAACCTCATAGTATATATACTAAGGGTGGTGCTTCTCTTATTCCTTAGACCAACATTCACGAATTGTTAAGTTTTTTGAGAAAATTCAAAAGAGCAGTTTTCAAAGCAAAATTATCCTAGCCATTAACACAAGTTATAGAACTAGCATTCTCACTTGCTTGATCGTGTTCTAGGACTGGTGTGGATACGCATTGGAGGGCTTCTACTTTGGAGTCTAATTCGAACGCCGTTCGAGGGACTTTCCGCTTGAAGGGTGTTTGTTAGGCCGTAACAACATCACAAGAAAGCTTCAATTAAAGTGAGTTTCTTGTTATTCCCAACATTACAGTATGAAAATTGTAAGACAACGATTAAACTTGCGGAAAATTTTAAACTTCCACTGCTCAGCTCTTTCGTGTTTTCCAATAGGATGCAGCTGAGTATGTGAGACATTGCAAGACTTGTCAGATGGTGAAAGCCGAGCATCAGAAACTCGGAGGTCTTTTACAGCTGTTACCTATCCCCGAGTGGAAGTGGGAGCAAGTGACGATAGATTTTGTGTCCGGGTTACCGAAAGTAAAGGGTGGTTACGATGGAATTTGGGTAATTGTTGACCGACTGACTAAGTCGGCTCATTTTCTACCAGTTCGGATGTCCAATAAGATGAATAAACTAGCCGAACAGTATTGCAGAGAGATTATCCGCCTTCATGGGATTCCGGTTAGCATTGTGTCGGATAGGGATCCCAGGTTCACTTTGAGATTGTGGCAAGAGTTGCAAGGTCTTTTGGGTACAAGACTCAAGTTCAGCACCGCATCACACCCACAGACGGATGGCCAATCCAAGAGGTTTATTAAATACCTTGAGGACTTGCTACGGGCTTGTGCTTTGGACTATCAGAGTTCTTGGGATAAACAGTTGCACCTGATCGAGTTCGCCTACAACAATAATTACCAAGCCTCGAATGGTATGGCCCTGTATGAAGTTCTCTATGGTCAAAAATGTAGATCTCTGTTGTTCTTTGACCTTGAGGAGTGGAAGTGGACTAAGCAAGAGGGCGTTAAGAAGGGTGAGAAGAAGGAGAATCCTTCTAAGGTCGTGCGTGATATGGTTGAGATAGTCCAATTGGTACAACAATGGATGAAAGCGGCTCAAGATCCATAAAAGAGTTATGCCGACAATCGATGAAGGGATCTTAAGTTTGAAGTTGGAGACCGAGTGTTCTTCAAGGCGTCTGCTTGTAAGGGATTTGCTCGGATTGGTAAAGGAGGGAAGCTTAACCCTCGATACTTGGGTCCATTTGTAATACTTGAGAAGATCGGTGAAGTGGCTTACCGTTTGGACCTACCGCTGAGCTTAACCGGGATTCACAATATTTTTCATGTTTCTCAGTTAAGGAAATACTATCCCGATGAGTCCGAGATTCTTCCCGTTGAAGATGTTGAAGAAGCAAAGTTGTAAACTGATTTAACTTTTGTCCAAAAGCCGATAAAGATTTTGGATCCTAATTTTCAAGTGTTGAGAAATTGGCAAATCCCATTGGTAAAGGTTTTGTGGAGAAGTGATAAAATCGAGAAAGCCACGTGGGAAACCGAGGACAAGATGAAGAATTTTCGTCCGGAGTTGTTCCCGACAAAGCAGTGAATGTGGGGACCGGATTCTTTTAAGGGGGAAGGTTGTGACGCCCCATATTCTCGACTTTCAGATAAGCGGGTCAAGCGTGTGGTTTTTCGAGAGCTAGGATTGTTTATTTAATTTAATTATGCTTTCATATGCATATTTAGATTTCATGTTTATTAATTATGTAACTTATTTGAATAATTGTTAAGGATTTATATGATAAAGTCTGAACTTTATGTTATTATGATTATGAATGTACCTGTTTGTATCCGAATTTAATTCTAATTTTCTTGAAAACTTGACATGCATGAGATAATTGTGTTATGAACATGTTTATATTCTCTTTGTATGTTTTTGAACTCGTTTGATGTGGTTTTGGACCATTTTGTTTAAATGGGACTTAAAAGGAGCTAAATGGCATTTCGTGCACCTTGGGTTTCGGGCGGCATAACTTGAGCTCAAGAATTCATCATCACCATTGGACTTGTTTCGACGATTCAAGTCCAATGGAACAAGCATCATAACTTTTTAAACCCGTTTGAACCTCCAAAATTTGCCCGAACCGAACAGCTTGCATCGGTTAGCAATATCCTACCCGTTTTGGTCATATCCGACCCGTTTGAGCTTCAAATAACCCAATACTTGAATCATTACTCTCCTAACTTAACCCTTAATCAGATTTTAGTCCCCCCATTTCGTCCACTACTCATGAAAGGAGAGAGAGAGAAGAGCTTGAAGCAAGAGAAAGAAACCATTCCCGTCACTATTCATCCACTGGAGATTTTGAGCTCATATCTTCACCAATCCTGATCCAATTCGAAAGGTAAGCCTAGATCCTTGTTCTCCATCCTCTTTTGGTCTTTTTCATCCCTTATTTGATGATTTTGAGCTTGTATTGGTTGAGTTATGAGTTATGAGATGAATAGTGTGAATAGTAAGGGTTTTATGTTCATTTGAAGATTCAACCATGTATCCTTGTGATTTCTTTGGCTTTAATGCATGATAATTGATCCTAAGACATTCATTAATACTTATTGAACTTGTATTAAATGGTATTTGGGAATTTCTGAGGTTACCATTAATGAACTTGGAAGGAAATGAAAGAACATGAACTTGGTTGCATCTCTTACTTATGTCTCTTGTTGTGGCTTGTTTTTACCCAGCTCTTTGGCATAAATTGCATGAGTTTTTTATGCATAAACTTACCTTATTGCATTGCCTTGATGTTGGAATGGTTCTCTTGGTGTTTCATGGGTGAAATAGGGGCTGAACTTCGAGTTTTCAGCCCCTGTGCACTCTAACGCCCGTTACCTCAACCTGGGGCCTCTATACCCACTAACGGCCAATAGGAGGCTTTCTAAGGAAGGGGACTAACAGGCGCTCTGTTTACGACCTTTGCTTGCTTGTTTGCCCGTTTTACTCGTTTTCCTTCCCGATCTTGATCCTTGTGTATTATGTGCTTGTTTATACGTATGAATTGCTATGTTATGACTTGTAATCGCTTGGCTTTGATATGATTTAGGAAGGATATGAACACGAATGAACATAATCTCTTCAAGTATTGAATGAATCGCTTGTTTATGTGCCTCTAAGGTATTAATTGTGCACATGAACATTTTCATAAATTAATATCATCACCATCTCATATCATATTATCTCATAAACATGTCGTTCGTTGATTATTTGGTTCATAAGTCTAGGGTCTCATGTCCACTTATATTTCTAGCCCAGAGCTTGATCCAGTGATCGAGGAGCAAGGTCCGTAGGCTTCTCTTCTTTTCTTTTTTATTAATGTGAGGTTTTATTTCTAGCTAAGTAGAACCCGTAATTGTTGTAAGATTTTACTATAGTTAAAAACCAATCGTGCAAGTGTACACTAACATACGCGTAGCACAATAGGATCGAACCCACAGGGAAGGAAAATCAATCACTACTCTATATCCCTCTCTAATCTAAAGACCGAACGAAAAGCAATTGGAGTTGTTATCTATTAATCTACTAAAACAAAAATAATAATTAACTAGAAACAAACGCAAGTAATACTAAAACACACGAATTAACTTCAGTAAACTAAACAGGCAGGGAAAAGTAATGAATCATACAATCAAGAGCTGATACGATACTCGTCTGAGAAGTGTAATTCTACAGCCTAGTCACTTATATGTATTACCCTCTCTCAAGGTGTAACGAAGTGCTTCATTAGTGTTCAATGTTGCTCTCGCAATCATCAATAGTTAATTAAACCATAGGAACAAGACTAGTGCAATTCAATATTCTAGCGGCTCGGCATAGAATAAGATTACTGTTGTATACGCTAGGACCAAATCTTTTTGTATCCTACAACTTACAAGTTATGAAAACAATCCAAATCACCATTGATTTTTCAATCTATAGGCAATTCTAATTCATGCTGAGGTTGGCCAGACCGTTGCAATTCAAGTTAAGTCCGCTTTCAAAACTAAAAATTACACAAGTCATTCAAGCATTATATCAAACATCTATCATGCATTCATCATCACACCCCTAGCCCTAGAGAATTAGCAACTCATAATCGAAGCAAAACTTATAAAACTAAAGGAAATTGCATTAAAATAACTCATGTTCATCAAATCTAAATAAAGTCTAAAAATCAAACTCATAAACATTCTAACAATTCTGGAAAATTAAATCTAACATATGAAACTAAAATTTGGAGGAATTAGTTTGAATAATAAAGAAACAATAAAACCGGAAAAACGAAATTAGTTTCGATTGATTCGTCTGAATTCTCTGGAAAACTCTTGAAAACACGCAGCATCTCCTCTCTCTAAGCTCGGTCTGAACTCCTCCGAAGAACTCTCTCAAAAATACTTCTAAACGCACCTAAATATCAATCCTAAAATCTCTCGCCGACAGAGGTAATGGGCGTTACCTATCCACGTGCATATCCTGTTAACACCTGTTACAAGACTAAATCGTGTCTGCGCTTTTATTAGTGGTAACGGGCGTTACCACTTTTCTTCAGCCCAAGAGTAACGGGAGTTACCCTTCATGCACCAGAAATCATCTCTTCCTGTCTCTGGTAAAGGCTTTACCAGAGCTGTGCTGCCAAGGAGTAACGGGCGTTACTCCCATACTCCGCCTCAAGTGATGCTCCTGTATTCGTGAACGGGAGTTACAGAAATTGTACTCTTACTTGGTAACGGGGGTTACCACTCTTTCCTCCAAAAATGCGTGAAATTGCTTCGCTTCACCGTTTCGTAACTCCAACTCTAAAATCACCTAAATGGAGCAAAACAAACACATAGCCGCATCAAACGGCACAAAAATATAATCTAATTACGCTCAAAATCCTGCAATTTCCACACTCAACAAAATCCCCCACGCTTGACTATTGCTCGTCCCCGAGTAATACGGAAATTAAGAAAACACATCCTCATCAAACCTGCTCCTCAAAGCAATCATCAGACCTTCGCCTAAACAAGTCTAGCTTATCTAATCAAGTAATTATAAACATAAGATCCTCAAGACTTAGTATGAAAAGTATACTCTTGTGTAGTGTGTGAATCAAACGAAACAATGTACAAAGATTAGAATGACAAATTCATAATTCCCTCCTAAGTTCTAATCATCAACTTCAAAATACACTCTTCGCACCTATCTCCACTAATGGAATTAAATCAAGACTTAGGATCGGTAGGTCTTTCGAGCTTATAATGTAGGCTTAGGGTAAGGTTATGGAAATTTGGATCAAGTGACTAGTTACCAAGCTTACATCATTCAATTTTTTAAATTCAAGGCACTTCAATTTCGCCATTAAACATGAAAATCCCCCCAAATTCGTCAATTGTATCCTACACTCTCAATTTCACACTTCGCATAATTCTCTTTTCTTTTGCTCTATTTTCTCTCTTCTTTTTTTTTCTCCTTATCTTTCTTTTTCAGACTTTTCTCATTCTTTTTCTTTTTCTTTCTCTACAATAATCTCTCAAATTCAATCACAAGAGCAATCAAAAGGGGTCAAAAGATACACAATTACCATAAAAGTCAAACGAGCAAGCCTTGGTGTAAAAATTATCAAGGTAGGTGTTTCATTGTTGTGCATTGGCTTATAATGTGGCTACAAAAATCTTTGCACAACAATTAGGATCAGCGGGGTCAATAAGATCGTTATTTAGTGAAAAAGGGCTAAATGGAAAAGCTTAAAATCCTCCGGCAACGAATGCCTACTTCACTTCCTTAATCTTTCATTAATTCAAAATTTCGCCTCAATAGGACTAAAATGCATCCTAATCAAATCTTAGACTCATTCGGAAATCATCAACTCATCTTTCTAAGCAAAGTACATTATAACGTTCAAAAGTGCACAAAATGTAAGGGTATACTAACACACTAAATCATCAAATCTCATGCAATTTTCCTCGATTCAAACAGCCTAACTCATTCTAGCAAATGCTCAACAATCAAACTTCAAAGAAAAAGTTCAAAACGAGGGAAAATTTTCAAAAATTGTTAAAATTACTCGATTTTTAGCAAATCACAAGTGAAACTACATCTAATCATGCACATATTCAATGAAAACTCCTAACAAGCCTGCACTTCCTCCCCCACACTTAAACTGTGCAATGTCCTCATGCAAATGAAAGAATTAAAGTTCAAGAAAACTCCCTGATCAAATGAAGAACCTGCATCGTGCTAGCAACCCATCCAAAACCTGTAATATGTGACTAGAAAACACGGATCAAGTGCACAGACAATTGACAATCAACATGCAACCAACAATTAACACACAAGTCACAAATTCCAAGTGAACAAAACGTACATTGCATTTAACATCAAAGAGTTCAAGGGCAAAAGCAAAGAAAAAGTAGCAAGAGCATCACAAATAGTTCAAAGTAGTACTAGTGCAGATCCCAAAATAGCAAAGAAACGAATAACAGAGCTAAGTCCAACAAAATCACTGATCAGGCGGTGGAGCAGGGCCTTGGAAATAGCCATCCAAGCGCTGATACAGGTCCTAGAACTGCTCATCAACATGGGTAGTCCATGTGTCGAATCTCTGATCCACATGAGCTCGAAAATCCACCATCTCCTGCCTCTGATCATTCAAGCCATTTCAACTCTGGCCATCCTAGCATTGGCCTCGACAAGATCCAATCTCATCGTCGCGATACTGATGTTCAGAGCACGGACAGACATGGGCTCATCACCCTCCTGCTGAGGTGCCAGTCTTGGGGCATCATTCCTCCCCTCAGGGTCATCCAGAATCGCATCAATAGCTGCCTGAAGCTCAGCCGACAACTCCTTCACTAAAGAAAACCGCCGAAAACCGACGAGAAAAAACCGACGAAAACTCCCATCGGTTTTCCGTTGGAATTTCCGATGGAAAACCGACGGAATTCCAACTGAATTCCCACGGCCAAGCAAAATTCACTCCGTCGGAAAAGCCGTCGGAAAAATTGGCGGAATTTTTAAAAAAATTGCACCAAAAATTCCAACGGAATTCTGTCGGTTTTCCATTAGAATTCCGTCGGAAATTTTGGCACAATTCTAAAAAAAATTGCGCCAAATATACTGATGGGATTTTCCCATCGATTTTTCGTCGGAATTACAATGAAATAAAAATTCCAACGGGAAACTCCCGTCGGAATTTTTTATTCTTCATTAGAAAGAATACCGACGGGATTTTCCCGTTGGTTTTTCGTCAGAATTTCAATGAAATAAAAATTCCAACGGAAAATTGACGGGAAAATCCCATCGATTTTTTTATTCTTCATTAAAAAAAATCGGTTTTCCGTTGGAATTTCAATGAAATAAAAAATCCGTTGGTTTTCCGTTGGAATTTTTCAATCAAATTTAATTAGAAAAATACGATTATAGTTAATACAAATAATTATATACTTAAAAATCATATAATATACAAATTATTAATTATTAATATAATTTTTTACACTAATAATTCGCTTTTATTGATTTTGTGTAAACATCAGATAAATAGTACAAATAATTTATAAATTTTGATATCAAAGTGGATCTTCAATTTTCGATCTTCTTCAACTTATTTAACTTTTATTAATTGGTTTGATCTTCTCCAACTTCAGATTTAGCTTTTAATAACGTTAATCCGTAGGTCCTTGGACTTATTTACAAATCAAATGCTAGATTTTGGAGAATTTCACCAAGAACGCCTTTGAACACTTCGGTAAGTCCGTGGATTTAGCTTGAATGTAACGTCGCTTCGTAGGCATAATGTCTTAATAACGGATCAAACGCCTTGATTTTATAACTTTGGGAAAGAACGCCTTTATATAGGTTTAGGATTCAAGAGTTAGAGTTCAACTCAAACTTATTTAATAATTATCTCTTGTATTTTTTTTTTTAATGAGATAATATCAAATAAAATCACTTGAATATTGATTTCTTTAATATTTTATTATTTTTTTAAAAGAGATAATATATAGGTCGGAATTTCGTCGGTTAACTTAAAAATTAAATTATTTTTTCTCCATTGGTTTTCCGTTGGAAAAAAATTCCGATGGAAAATCAACGGAAATTTTTCCGTCGGTTTTCCGTTGGAAATTACTTTGTTGGAAAAAATAATTTCCCGTTGGAATTCCGTTGGAAATAGAATTCCAACGGAACAGACCCGTCAGGACCCAATTCCGACGATGTATTTTCCAACGGGCGTCATCCCGTCGGTTTGCCGTCGAAAATCAGCTTTTCCGATAAAAAATCGACGGGATTTTCGAAAATCCCTTCGGAATATGCCGATCGGTTTTTGGGGATTTTCTTGAAGTGCTCATAAGTAGCATAGCCCCAAGTATACATCTGTAGGAACCTGTTGCGTACCCTCTTCGGCCACCATGGCAATAACCTTCCATCGAGGGGCTCCTCTGTCCACTCAGTGACTAGACCCATGTTCTTCCAATTCCCCTCATCCAAATATGGGTACGCTGTTAACGGCTCAGCCTTGCGGGCTCTCCAACCTGACCTCCTGCCAATCATGGTGACATACGCCCCATGACCTATTGCACCCGTGGGTCTGTTGGCCACATCCTGCATCCTCTCAAGCAAGTCCCTTGTGCCATCAAACAACTTTCCTTCTCTCATCATCCACATTATATCCAACTCCGTGGCCTGAATATTACCTTCACTCTCATTTGTAGCATAGAAGCTACAGCTCAAGATTTTATGCACAATCCGCCACACCACACTATCCAAGTAGGTAGCCTTCGTGTTTCGCACATGATAGTTGGGGGGTGTTGGGTTTGAGTGGGAACGACCTCCAAATCTCTTCTCTGACCCCTGTTCCCCATGTAGGGAGCCTGGAGGCACCCTCACTAGGAAACCCAAAAAGGCTCTGAAGTGGCCCTATGGAGTATGTGATTGTTTGTCTTCCAACAAGACTGAAGGAGAGCGGCTCAATTGAACAAAGATCCCATTTCATTGTGGTGAAAAAGGTGGCGGTGAGCTCCTGATATGTGGATACGGCATCCTCCAAGAAACTCAGCCAACCTATGTTGTTGAACAACCTTTCAATCTCGTCCCATACTCCCATTCGAACCAATGCCTCTCTTTGGAAGAATTTTGTGGGAAAAATTGTTCTCGAAAGCACCCGGTCATATGGATTTCCAACCCCTTCTACAACCACATTCCTATTCTCACTCTGTGCTCGAGCCATAGAAGTTCCGGAACTCGATGCTCCATCAGTGCGAGGATGCTTTGAACGTCCCATAGTTCCTGAAATTAGAAGAAATAACCAAGCAAAGCAAGCATTATCAATCAAAAATTCACTTAGACAATACATCGAACACCTTGTGGGCACAATCCTAAGATACGTGTTTTAGCGCAAATTTCTCAATCTACCCCAAACAAAACCAAAATTACCCTAAGTGAGCACAATTATCACCCCAAAATCACCCACATTCTACTCCAATTTCGTCTCTAACCACCAATGTATGACTAGAACTAGAGCAATCTACAAATCACCCAAGATCATCTAGAATTCAAACCAATATTCAAACACTAGTTCTAACATGCAAAAGTTCTTCAATTTTAACAAATTTAACTCCAAATTGTCCAAAATTTCCAAGTTCTCATTCTAGGGTTCAAATTCTAAAATGGGGAGAACACCACTAACAAGGGGGATAAGAACTTACCGAGAGGGAAAGAGAATGATATCGTGGGTGTGGGTATGGTGGCGCCGGAGACTAACGGCGGCGGCGGCAATAGGCTGCGCGGTGTGGCGGTGGGGTGAAAACTGTTGCTGCTCGTCGTGTGCGTATGTGTTTGTTGGGGGGGGGGGGGGGAAGGAGTTAGATTTTAGCCCGGTAACGGGCGGTACCCCGTTTCAACTACATGGGAGTAACGGGCGTTACTCCCCCTGTCCCGGACCCCTGTGACGATTAACGGCCATTACTGACTATAACATGCAAAAGTGTAACGCCCGTTACCTATTCTACCCATGCCCCTGACTCCATTAACGGGCGCTACAAAATTTCAGTACGAAGGGTGTAACGCCCGTTTCCTAGCAATCCGTTCCAAAACTCTAAGTCAGCCACAAACACTATTGGATGGTGCTTAATTACGTCAATTAATACCAATTAGCACATAAAAGTTGCAGTCGAACCATAGTGAACCAATCACAAAGACAGATAAACACACCTCAAACCCACATTAAAATTTATAACATCAATTCATTCGCCATACTAGCAATTCAAGCACATGCACACACACAAAATGACTAAATAAATGGACCTTAACTTTGACAATAAGGCTCAAATCACGGTCCACGCATCTATTTCAACGGAAGACTCCGAATAACGTCCCAACTAACCTGCAAACGAGAAAGACAAATAGAGAATCACGAGAAAAATAAGACGAAAGAACGACAAGAAAGAGAAGAAACGAAAAGAAAAGAAAAATTAGTTCTAAGTTATAGTCGTTAGCTTGACTTTGTAATCCTGATTAGTTCACAGGATTCAGTAACACAGGCGAAGTTTGTTTTTCTATGGGCTCGCCAACTAGATACGGCTTCAATCTCTGTCCATTTACTACAAACGTACCCAAACCTTCATTTTCTATCTCCACGGCTCCACTTGACATCACCCTAATAACACGAAACGGACCGGACCAACGGGACTTCAACTTCCCTGGAAAGAGCTTCAACCTAGAGTTAAATAATAAAACCAGTTGGCCTACTTCAAACTCTTTCTCTCGGATTTGCTTATCATGCCATTGCTTTGTGCTCTCTTTATAAAGTTTGGCATTTGCATACGCTTTGAGTCTGAATTCCTCTAATTCATGCAATTGCAAAGCTCTCTTCTCGCCGGCTAGCTTCATATCAAAATTAATGGCCCTGATTGCCCAATATGCCTTATGCTCGAATTCCAACGGTAGATGGCATGGTTTTCCATAGACTAGGTTAAACAGGGACGTACAGATAGGTGTCTTATAAGCTGTCCTATACGCCCATAGTACATCATCCAACTTAGATTCCCAATCCTTCCTCGAGCTACTGACAGTTTTTTCCAAAATCTGCTTAATCTCCCTATTGGAAATTTCAACTTGCCTA
Source organism: Lantana camara (assembly GCA_037501455.1). Lineage (NCBI taxonomy): Eukaryota > Viridiplantae > Streptophyta > Magnoliopsida > Lamiales > Verbenaceae > Lantana > Lantana camara. The sequence continues at coordinate 61,950,702 of CM074856.1, forward strand.
CTCGATTGGGGATGATATGGGCTCGCCACTCGATGGTGAACTCCATACTTGTTCAAAAGAATCTCTAGAGGCTTATTGCAGAAGTGAGAGCCTCCGTCACTAACAAGAGCTCGCGGAACTCCAAATCGACTGAAAATATTCTTCTTCAAAAATCTCAATACAACCTTGGAATCATTCGTCGGTGACTCTATGGCTTCAACCCACTTAGATACGTAGACAACTCCCACCAGAATGTACTTATTTCCATTGGACGACGGGAAGGGACCCATGAAATCAATGCCCCAGACAGCAAAAAGCTCAATCTCAAGAATATACCTCAGGGGTATCTCATCTCTCTTTCCTATATTACCCATCCTCTGACATGAATCACACTTAGTCACAAACTCATGTGCATCCGTAAACAGTGAAGGCCACCAAAATCCAGATTGTAACACTTTTGCAGCTGTCTTGCTCGTGCTAGCGTGATCTCCATAAGAACTGGAATGGCAATGATAAAACACCTCCTTAATCTCATCATGTGGTACGCATCTTCTCACCAAGTGATAGGAGCAGCGTCTAAAAAGCAACGACTCCTCCCAATAGTAATACTTTACATCTGAAAGAAATTTCCTCTTCTGGTGGAAACTTAAGTCGAGAGGTACAATTTTACTAACCAAGTAGTTCACAAAATCTGCATACCACGGTACTCCAAAATCCACCTTAAATAACTGCTCATCTGGGAAATTCTCTACTATAACCTCTTCTTTATCCTCAGCTCTCTCCTCAATTTTCAATCTCGACAAATGGTCAGCTACCACATTTTCTGTGCCCTTTTTGTCTCTAATCTCCAAATCAAACTCCTGAAGTAACAATATCCACCTAATGAGGTCCGGTTTGCTATCTTTCTTGGACAATAGGTACTTGATAGCAGCATGATCAGCATATACCAAATTTTAAACCTATCAAATAAGAACGAAACTTGTCAAAAGCATGTACAATAGCTAACATTTCTTTTTCAGTGGTGGCATAATTAAGTTGTGCATCATTAAGTGTTTTTCTAGAATATGCAATAACATGAAAACGTTTCTCCCTTCTTTGGTCAAGGACATCTCCTATAGCCAAGTCACTAGCATCACACATTAGCTCAAACGGTAAACTTCAGGCTGGTGCCACTATAATGGGTGCTGAAGTAAGTTCTTTCTTCAACCTGTCGAAAGTAATCAAACAGTTATTATCAAAGATAAACTCAGCATCCTTTTGTAAAAGCTTACAAAGAGGTAAGGTGATTTTGGAGAAATCCTTAATAAACCGGCGATAAAATCCGGCATAACCAAGGAAACTCCGAACTCCCTTAACATTAGTTGGTGGTGACAACTTCGCAATCACTTCAATTTTGGTCTTGTCAACTTCAATTCCTTTCTCCGAAATCCTGTGGCCTAACACAATTCCTTTATTTACTATGAAATGGCACTTTTCCCAATTCAGGACTAGATTAGTCTCTTCACATCTCTGTAGAACTTGAATTAAATTTTGTAAACAAGATTCAAAAGAATAACCAAATACAGAAAAAACGTCCATAAATATTTTCATGGTACGCTCAATGAAATCAGAAAAAATGGTCATCATGTATCTTTGAAACGTAGCGGGGGCATTACACAATCCAAAGAGCATTCTCCTAAAGGCGAAAGTAACATAAGGGCAAGTAAAAGTGTATTTTTCCTGGTCTTCCGGAGCTATAGCTATCTGATTATAACATGAATACCCATCCAGAAAATAGTAATATGCATGCCCAGCTAATCTCTCTAGCATTTGATCAACGAACGGAAGAGGAAAGTGATCATTCCTTGTCGCAGTGTTTAGTTTCCTGTAATCAATGCAAACTCCCCATCCCGTGACTGTCCTAGTGGGAATCAATTCATTATTCTCATTTTTAACTACAGTTATCCCTCCTTTCTTAGGTACAACCTGAACTGGACTAACCCACTTGCTGTCCGACATGGGATAAATAATCCTGGCATCTAACAGTTTTATTACCTCAGCCCTAACAACTTCTTTCATGTTGGGGTTTAACCTGCGTTGGTGTTCTATAGACGGTTTATGCTCGTCTTCCATCAAGATCTTATGCATGCAAATAGCTGGGCTAATCCCCTTAATGTCGGAAATAGTCCATCCTATTGCTCTTTTAAGAGCCCTCAACACCCTTAATAAAGCATCTAGTTGCAATTCAGATAATTCAGCAGAAACAACAACAGACAATATATCAGACTCACCTAAGAATTCATACTTCAAATGATTGGGGAGGGGTTTCAATTCCAAGGTAGGTGCCTTAACAATTGAAGGGGGAGGAGTGGGCTTACCTGTACCCAACTCCTCATAAACAAACCTTTGTCGGAATGGTACGAATGGAGTTGCCTCATGTTCCCTCGAATAGGCAGCAATTTCTTCAAGTAATTCCTCTCGATCTATTCTCTATTCCCATCCCTGCAAACATAATTCAAGGGGGTCATCTTGCATTGTTGAAACTGAAATAAAATCATCTACCATGAAACACTGTTCTCCCACTACTGGTCCCTCCATAGTTTTGAACAGGTTAAACTCCACTTGCTCTTCCCCCCACTCTTAGGGTTAGCAATCCATTCTTTACATCAATCAATGCTCCGGCTGTGGCAAGGAAAGGTCTTCCTAGAATCAATGGCATATCTCGGTCCTCTTCTATATCAAGCACAAGAAAATCCACCGGGAGATAAAACTTCCCGACCCTCACAAGGGCATTCTCTAAGATTCCAGTGGGATATGTGATTGATCGATCAGCTAATTGAAGTGACACTGTAATTGGTTGCAGATCCTCTAAACCCAACTTCCTGCAAATAGATAAAGGCATTAGACTTACACTAGCACCAAGATCGCATAAAGCTTTATTGAAAGTTAAATTGCCAATAGTATAGTACAAGGGATAGAGAAACTCCCTGGATCCTTAAGCTTCGGGGGAAGCTTATGCTGAATAATAGCGTTGCACTCCTTAGTAAGTGCAATGGTGGCATACTCCTCCAATTTCCTCTTGTTAAAGAGAATCTCCTTCAGAAACTTAACATAAGTCGGCATTTGTGCTAATGCTTCTGCCAAGGGAATATTGATATGTAACTCCTTGAAGATGCTCAAAAACTTCTCAAACTGTTTCTCCAATTTCTGCTTCTGTAATCTTTAGGGAAAGGGAACTTGTGGCACATATTCCTTGGGTGCCCATTCACCTTTGGCTTTGAAGGGGGCTCTTCCTTTTTCTCCTCTACACTTCCCAATAGTGTTATCTACATCAGAATCTGTAGGCAGCTTTGGGCCTTCGTATTTCTTACCACTTCTCAAGGCTATGGCCTTGTAGTGTTCCAGATGATTGTTTTCGGATTGATCCTGCAACATCCCTTGGCCTCTTTTATTCAATGAGTGGGCTATCTGACCGATCTGAGTCTCCAAATTCTTATTCTGATTCACCACCTGCTCTAATTGAGTTTCCAATTTCTGAAATTTGTCTGAAGATACTGTTATGAACTTCTCCAGTGCAGACTCCCATCCCTGCTTCTATTCCGGAAAGGGTTGAGTATGAGGAATGTATGGTGGAGGTTCTGGTTTCATCAGATAATGGCCTAGAGTATGGACTAGGTCTGGTCGACGCAGACCTTGAGGGTTAGGTTAAAACGGCGGACTGAGTTGCGGTATTAGTTGTTGAGGATAGTTTCCCCAACTAGGGCTGTAGGTGTTTACATTATTTGCATAACTCACTTACTCTTGCACCTGCTCACCTACATTGGAATAAGGACTTATGTTAAACACATGTGGGCCACTACAAATATCACAAGTTACCTGCACTGATTAGAATTGTGTTCCAATCTCATTCACGGAAAGTTGGTCTAATTTGTTATTGAGAGCTTCAATTTGAGCATTGATGGTGGCTAGGCCATCAAGCTCTATGACTCCTGTGCGACCTTAGTCGGTTGACGATGGCTCCTCTCATGCACAAACACATCATTCTGTGATATATTCTCTAATAGTTCAGCAACAAGTGTTTCAGATTTTGATAAGAAAGCTCCACCAGCAGCGACATCCATCACTCCTCTGAAAGTAGGAGACATTCCATTATAAACTGTCTGAATCAATAACCAACCAGGGAATCCCATGGTGTGGGTAATTTTTCTGTAGATCTTTAAATCTCTCCCAGGCCTCATAGAAAGGCTCTCCATCCATCTGTTGGAAACTTTGAATCTCATTCCTATACTTCGTAGTTTTGCTGAGAGGGAAAAATTTGGCTAGAAAAGCCTGAGAAAGTGCCTCCCAGCTTAGAAAGAATTCATTCGGTACAGTACTCAACCATGCTTTGGCTCGTTCCCTGAGTGAGAATGGGAAGAGTCTAACTCGGATGGCATCGGGTGTGACATTGTGGATCTTGAAAGTATCGCACACCTCAAGAAACTACTCAAGATGTGAAGTCGGATCCTCCAGTGGTTATCCTGAAAACGGATTGTTTTGCAATAAGTTTATGATAGCTGGTTTGATCTCAAAGTTATTTGCTGCAATAGGGGGACGACTTGCAGTTTGAATCGCCCCTGCATTCGATAATTGTAATCTCTAATCACAGAAGGAGGTGGCTCTTGAGGTGGATCCACCACCCCTCCGTCTCGCGCGTTGGTAGAATCTTCGGCCATCGAATCTGCACAAGGTCAAGGAAAGTCCTTACCGAAAATCCACAATGACAAAGACTACAAACACAAAATAGGAAAATGGTCTAAAGCACTAGATCAAAATATAGAGTAGTGATTGATTTCCCTTCCTTGTGGGTTTGATCCTACTAATCTAAAGACCGAATGAAAAGTAATTGGTGTTGTTATATATTAATTTACTAAAACAGAAATAACAATTAACTAGAAACAAACGCAAGTAATACTAAAACACACGAATTAACTTCAGTAAACTAAACAGGCAAGGGAAAAGTAATGAATCATACAATCAAGAGCTGATACGATACTCGTCTGACAAGTGTAATTCTACAACCTAGTCACTTATATTTGTATTACCCTCTCTCAAGGTGTAACCAAGTGCTTAATTAGTGTTCAATGTTACTCTCGCAATCACCAATAGTTAATTAAACCATAGGAACAAGACTAGTGCAATTCAATATTCTAGCGGCTTGGCATAGAATAAGATTACTGTTGTATAAGCTAGGACCCAATCTCTTTGTATCCTACAACTTACAAGTTATGAAAACAATCCAAATCACCATCAATTTTTCAATCTATAGGTAATTCTAATTCATGCTAAGGTTGGCCAGACCGTTGCAATTCAAGTTAAGTCCACTTTCAAAACTAAAAATTGCATAAGTCATTCAAGCATTATATCAAACATCTATCATGCATTCATCATCACTCCCCTAGCCCTAGAGAATTAGCTACTCATAATTGAAGCAAAACTCGTAAAACTAAAGAAAATTGCATTAAAATAACTCATATTCATCAAATCTAAATAAAGTCTAAAAATCAAACTCATAAACTTTCTAACAATTCTGGAAAATTAAATCTAACATATGAAACTAAAATTTGGAGGAATTAGTTTGAATAATAAAGCAACAATAAAACTGGAAAAACGGAATTAGTTTCAATTGATTCGTCGGAATTCTCTGAAAAACTCTTGAAAACACCCAGCAGCTCCTGTCTCTAAGCTCGGTCTGAACTCCTCCGAAGAACTCTCTCAAAAAGACTTCTAAACGCACCTAAATATCAACCCTAAAATCTCTCACCGACAGAGGTAACAGGCGTTACCTATCCACGTGCATATCCTGTTAACGCCCGTTACAAGGCTAAATCGTGTATGCGCTTTTATTAGTGGTAACGGGCATTACCACTTTTCTTCAGCCCGTTACCCTTCCTGCACCAGAAATCATCTCCTCCTATCTCTGGTAACGGGCGTTACCAGAGCTGTACTACCAGGGAGTAACGGGCGTTACTCCCATACTCCGCCTCAAGTGATGCTCCTATATTCGTGAACGGGAGTTACGGAAATTATACTCTTACTTGGTAACGGGGGTTATTCTTCTCCAAAAATGCGTGAAATTGCTTCGCTTCGCCGTTTCGTAACTCCAACTCTAAAATCAACTAAATGGAGCAAAATAAACACATAACCGAATCAAACGGCACAAAAATATAATCTAATTACGCTCAAAATCATGAAATTTCTACACTCAATAGTAATATCTTGTGTAACAGTTTTAGCCAAAATGTATTATCTATACGTATACGTTGGAAAATGAATCATTGATCAAATGTTTTCAAATGTTTTTCTGAAAATGTTTTAGCGAGATTATGCACGTGTTACTGGGCCCCGGGAAAATGTATGAATGGAGACCGGTACTGCATCGGGCCGTCGGATAAGCCATTGCATAGAATACCTTTTGAGAATATCCTCACATGACCAGGAGGCCCGGGAGGCGGGATATTCCTGAGCCGGTGTTAACCCATCGAAGGAGCGGGTAGGAGTCATGATCCCCCGTCTCGATATTGATTCATTAGGTGGATTGGGCCTTGCAAACCCTTCTACCGTCCCAAAGGAAGAAGAATGGAAAATTACATTTATTTATCATGATTATGATTATGATTATGGCTTTTATGATTATATATTGCATGAATGCCTTGTAATTCGTTTTATGCACATACTATGGGAGTAAGGTTGGAGAATTTCCCACTCGCCGGGCCATGTAACTATTATGATTTGTAAATTAATAATTTGATATTCGTAATTCCGAGCGATGTCTTTTCTAAACCTCCCACTTGGGTTATTCTAAAACTTCACTCGGAGTTATGGGTTGTATGTGCATGAGATATATTTCTTATGCCCCTCACTTAGTCTTTAGACTGACACCTCCATGTTGTTTTTAGTTTTTATAGGCGTGCTAGGTGGGGAATAATGTTTTGTGGAGTCTTTATTTCGGTTCTAAAATGTCTTATATCTTTGCATTTCTATACTCATACTTTTGGCTATGTAATATTCTATTTTGGAGATTTGATGTATATTTGGGGCCTTGTAGGTCATTGTTGATATACTTATGGTTGTATGATGGAGTTGTATATCCTTTTTCTAAGATTTATAATTATGCTTCCGCTTTAATTGTTGCATCGTTGTGTAAATGGTTTAAAGGTTAGCCCCGCTTTTCTAGGTTGAGTTCTTTTATTCTTGCCACCCGTTTATCACGTGTTTAATTCATGTATGGACTCCCATTTCATGCGTGGATTGGACTCATGGTACGGGGGATGTGGCACCTATCGATGCGGGTGCTACAGCTCGGGTGATAGGACTGCCCTTCTTCTCTATAGCTTGTCCCTCCAAGGATTTCTTCATCTCCACCACTACTTTCTTTAGGTCCTACATCTTTTCTTCCAGGTTGCTCGTTTCTTTGTTCCTGTGATTCCTTACTTTTGGATATTTTTGGGACGTATGTGTGGTCCTCCTCTTCATAGTAGTCTTCTTCATCCTCGTCATCTTCCAGATTTATCCGCGGAATAGGCGATCGAGATCACCTTAAGGTTAATCCATCATGTTCGGATGTCTTTCATTTGCTCTGCTCAAATCTGGGGCCTTGCACTTTAGTGATTAGTCCCACCAACATTCTTAATTGTCTGTCATACTCGCCAGCAAGACCATAGCCTCCTGTGATCCTTTGTTAGTTTGTTCTGGGGTGATGAAATCCGATCTTATTCCTATTTCATTCGCTTGATTACTCCTTCCTATTCCCTCGTTCTGAATTTTAGGCCTCTTACCCTCCATCCGCTCTTTGAGTTAATCTAATTGTTCCTTGGGCATGCTTTCTGAAAAGAAGAAAAAAGGAAGCCCTTTCGGCGAAATCAATGGGTAAATTAAACTTTTTCACACAGACGGCGCCAATGATTGTCCTTTTTCCTCTTCTATTTATAGTTTTCATTATTAGGGTTATTCTGCCAAATTTACCCTAGATCCTTCTTTATCCTCTTTTATTCCTTTTGTGTCGTTTACTAATAACAACTCCTAACTCATTACGCCTCTATATCTCGTTATTCTTATCCAACTAACACGATACTCATCCTCTCTTGTTCCTTCCCATTTGTTCGCTTATCGCTAATGAGCAAACCGGACAATAAATCCGAGCAACATAATAATCTCTCCCCTGCTATTCGGTTTAATTACAATACAATTTATTTAGATCGTGAACTTATATTTTAAGCTCTATAATTATTATTTTGTTTGAGATCCCTAATGGAATTTACAAAAGTACATTTATATTCCTGACAGTTTGCATGAATGTTATATAGAATATATGAACAAAATTACAAAATTATCCATAAAGTTTACAAATATAAACAAAACGATCCTTATAAATTAGGAATTCAAAAACACAGTATCTAGAATCACAAATCAATAAAAAATTCGAGGTAGTTTTGGAATAATATAATGCAACACTAAGAGACGTCACAAAACCACAAACGGTCCTCAAAAGTTAAAGACAAAAATGTAATTCCCAATTTAGTTTAATATTATACTAAGTATAATATTATGGAATTTAGATTTCATCTTTGTATATGTTAGAGTAACCCTTAATTATTTTTATTTATATCCGAATGTATGAGGATATATTGATTGTTTTATAAAAATTTCAGTTAAGTTTAAATGTCATGTTTAGTTCCTAAAGTTTCGAGTTTGTATCGTTGTAATCTCTAAGTTTCAAAAGTAGCAAATAAATCCCTGATGTTGCTAGTCTGTTTCAGGTTAGTCCCTCAAAAATTTTTTCAGTGAAGATGTGACCGAAAAAAAAAATTTAATTGTTCTTGAGTGTTGTCACTTTAAGAGTGGAGCACGTAAATTTTTTTCCAGCCACATTCTTACCGAAAAAGTTATTGAGGGACTACCTTGAGACATATCAGTAACATTAGGAGCTTATCTGTTATTTTTTTTGAAACTTTAAGGATTAAAATGAGATAAATCCAAAACTGAAAAAACTAAAAATAACATTCGCTCTAGATTGTGTGTAAGGATCTTATTGAATTTTTTAGTTCTAGCCTCCAGTATATATCAGTATTGTATCTTGTATATTGGTCAATTAATGAACACAAAAGTTTCTCGGCTCCATACATGATTTTACATGGTACAAGAGCTATATTTAATTTTTTTTTCCTTACCCGGCCACTGCAGCCATGTCCACTACCTCCCTTGTCACCTCCTCAACATCAAACACCACTCATTCCGCTACCCATAGTTTCAGTTTAAAATTGAATACTAGAAATTATCTCACTTGGAAGACGCAATTCCTTCCTCTTCTCAATTATCAAAGCCTAAACTGCTTTATTGATGATATCGATTAAGAACCACCCACAACTACTACATATCTTAAAGATCTAAAGTCTCAGATTGTCAATCCGGCATATGATGATTGGTACAAAAAGGATCGGATGATTCATTCTTGGTTACTCACATCTTCCCCCGAATAAGTTTTTCTCTATATTATTGGGCTCTCTTCATCCTACGAAGTTTGTCAGAGTCTCCCCAATGCATTTGATTCCAATGATATGACAGTGTCGTAGTTTTGGCAGAAAGCCAAAGCACTATCTGATGAACTCTCTGTTGCTAGTTGTCCTCTTTCGGCGACAAACTTTAATGTTATCATCTACCGTAACATTGGAAGTTAATACTAAAACCTCATCACCGTGCTAAATCTGAGACCAGAACCAGTCTCATTCAATGAATTGCACGATCAACCGATTGCCAAAGAAATTATCCTCAAAGGTTCTCTGGAAGTTCCAATCGCCAATGGCTCTCATGTGACAAATTCCAGGATTTGGCCCCTCCCCGCCTACCAACTTCACTCAACTCCATGGCAACCACAGCCGAAATAATTCAAGCCACAACAATCGTTATCCTGGTGGAATTTCCAGACCTCGAGGATCGTGTTAGATCTGTAAGCTGAAGAACCACTATACTTCCACCTATCTTCGTCGATACCAGCCACCTGCACCTGGTTTCCAACCCATGTTCCCTTCTTAGGCTAATCACACTTTTTTTAGATATGGATCTGCTTTCCCTCTGATACCGCTGCAAATTTTCATGCCACACCAGATCTCAATTCTCTAAGCAATACAATGTCTTATCGTGGTAATGATCAAGTTCATGTTGGTGAGGGCTACCTATTATACATATTGGTAAAGCTGGTATTTTCTCAATTAAAGGGGTCCTTTCATTAAATAACATACTATGAGTGTCGTCCCTCACTAAGAACTTATTATTCGTTCAAAAATTTACATCTGATAATGGGGTGTTCTTTGAATTTTTGCCTACTCATTTTTCTTACCAATGACTAAGTAACCAAGAGGGTGTTGCTACGAGTCCCTAGTGAAGGATTGTATGTGGTGTCACCATCGAAGAAACTAGCCATGGTTGGTGAAGTCCCTAGCATGAAAATTTGACCTAGGCCAAAAGAGAGGCAATCAAAAAGTGAAAGGAAATTCTCCAAACACTTTAGAGAAATTTTACTCCCTCACAAAAGTGTAAGGAGTTGTTCCGTATTCGAATGAAGGAATGCAAGTGTGAATGGATATGGACTGAAAGTCCTCACTAAGGAGGACCTTGTGTTAGGAATAGTGCCCTTAAAGCCAACTTTGTATAGTCTACTTTATCTATTTCCTTGTAAAAGAACAATCAGTCTTTGAATAATTGACGGACTGATTTATATCAGAGACTATCACTTATTTATATGTGCTCTTGTATGTTTTGGGTGTTTACGCTTATGTGCTCATGTATTAGAACTCCCTTAATCCATCAAACCTTTAGGACTTATTTATTCAGAGTAATGATCCATAAAACAAGCCCTAATCTAAGTAAGATTAGAAATTACTTTAAGTCGATGAGCCCAACGAACAGTAGGAGTGTCAACCAAGCTCACTTGAGACTTGCTTGTGGGATTGCGTCCTTCAGAAGGAATCATCCTGTTTCATGGGGTGTAAAGTGCATAGTCGATGTGTGTGCAATACATCAAGGTGCTCGCTACTTAGAACGAGTACACTGAGGTGTCCTACGTAAGAAGATTCCTAAATGGGAAAGGAAGCAGCTACTTCAAGACGTGGAGACTTCCAGATTAGAAAATATCTCACAATTCAATAATGTGATTCATTAATTCTTAGACTTGAGATTTTATCGATGTCTTGTGTGAGCTTACTAGGTAATCTTAGACATGGGTCCAAAAGGGTGTCACCTGAGACACTTGAGTTATGAATTATGTTGGGGTTGCAAAAGTGGCACATGTAGGCTTATGAAAGTCAATAAAGGACCTACACTTACTTAAGGCAAGAAGATCTCTTATTGCATAAGTTGTTCATAATCCATCTCGGAGTCCTTGGCCAAGGCAGTGGATCGAGATCAAGAAACGAGTTTCTTGGATCGAGATCAAATGGATATGAAACGAACTTAGCTTTCATATTAATATTATTACGGTTCTAATTATTCTCGTACCCTAGATATTAATCGAGAGATAGCATGGTAGGAGGATCTTATTTCACGAGTTGTCATTCACTAAAAGGTTCTTCCGATTTATTCGTTATTCGGTTAAGGGCACACACCTGTTGTTAGACTATGGTTGTATGATCTGTGGACTAATTATTTAATAAGGATATAAATTAATTAGGGTCACTGCTAATCGAATAACAAAGCTAGAGGGTCACACACAAATACCGGGTCACGAGGGTATAGGCTTGTTTGATTAATTAAATTAATCGAACTGGCTAATTGTAGCCTGAGAGGCCCACATGTGTGTCTAGAAAGACCAATTACAAAGTAACTTCTTGGAAACCCAACGTTTTGGAATAAAAATTTTAATTCATATCTTGTCAGAAAATTTTTAATTTTTCACTGCTTTTTACTCCTTTTTTTCCAACAAGTGGTATCAGAGTCACGCTTGCAACGTTTATCCTAAAACGACTCTTTGAATTGAATTTTATGAAAATTCTTGAATTACAATGATAGTTAGTATTCTAAAATTCGTTTAGAAATCCTAATTTTTAAATCTTGATGTTTTCTTGAAATATTGGACTGTTAGAAACTTGTTTATAAAAATAGTTTTATATCTAGTTTAGAAAATCGAAGTTTCATTCCCGAATTTCGATCGATTAAGAAAATTTTTGAATTTTGGTAATTTAGAAATTCTCGCTTCGCGGTCGTGAACGATTCTTATGAATTTGTTCGCGGCAGCTAACTCTCTTTGTTGTCGCGATCGGTCCTTATAGATTTTGGTCGCGGCCACGACCGAGTACAAAAGCGTAAATTTTTTGAAAAGTGCATTTTTCAACTGATCAAAACTTTATCCCAATTTTAAAATATGATTTTAATTAAAATAATTTTATTTTTAAAATAAAAATTATATTTGGGATAATTGGGAATTAGAAGTAGATTAATCTTTTAAGAAAAATAATATTATTATTTTGGAAATAATATTTGATAAAATTATTAATTTTGAATTAATTAGAACTTTATCAAAATGGATTTAAATTGGGATATAGAAGAATTCTTGAATAAAGAACTGATTATCGGATTAGAACTTTGAATTATTTGAACTCAAAGTCAAAGAATTCTAATTTAATTGGTAAATTTAAATTATTGCGGATTGAATGTGTAGATGATTATGGGTTTATAGTCTTGTGAATGTTTTTAAATTTTTGCACATGAATGGTTTTTTCAATTTGGGTTTGTGAGCCCCTATTTGCGTTTTTTCAATTGGGGTTGGAGCCCCACTTATGTGTGCATCTTACTTGCTTTATTATATGGCTTTCCTTATTACTGTTTTAGGCCGGGGTATGCCCCGTGTACTTGTCTAAGGAATTGAGCCTTATTATTTTAAGTTTATTTTTCTTATTAATGTAATTTAAGAGTAGAACTTAGGTTGTGAGGTTTTATTTCCATTTTGGAGACAAGCACCCATGGAGTAAAATGAAACCGCACAGAAAGGAGTACGGTGGCCATAAGTAGAAGACCCTTCAAAATGTTAGATAAGGGTAATTCTATTTATGTAATAGAATAGAGCTTCATTAAATTATTTTATTCCCTTATGTGAAATAACTGTTCTATGTGGCATAAATGTTTAGAACTAGTGATTATGGAGTGGCTCTCATAATTGCGCATAAGATAGAAAACCCATGATCATCTCACGTTAGTATCATGCTAGGACACATTATCTGCTAAGTGCTTGTATGATGCATTTTATGTGAAACTTCATTAATCATGACTAATTAAATTGGATAATTTTATATGTTGGTGAGGTCAAACCGGACAACTCTCTGGAATTCAAAAAATTCCGCAAATATTCAGCAATTTTCGAAAATAAGAAATTTATGTAAGGTGCGAACTTTAATAAAATTCCTAGCATTCCATCAATAGAATTTAAGTTTAATGAGTTGCTGTCTCACGAGACGTGGGATAACTTGTTAGTTCTTAGTTTCCTGATCAATCACTTTATTAATATTTCATGATTATTTTGGGGAGTGCTATGTCTCACGAGTCGTGGGTCGTGCGAGCTAAGTTTAATCATGATCTTATGATTGATGGGTCCTGCTTAACGCCTAAGTAGATATGGATGTCGCACGAGTCATGGGTCCATGATCGAAAGAAAGGTGATATAAAATTATTACTGACAATTCCATCGAGATGGAATTGGCAAGTTGTACCTACCTAAAGGTTTTATTTCTAGATATCTCACGAGTCGTGGGTTCAAGGTTGAAATGCTTGGGATCTCGGGTACCTACAAGGAAGACATGTTTCTTCTAGGATCATTGGGGTTTAAAGATCTTATAAAAACAGAGGGAGCTACATATGATAAAGAGCTAATCTTTTGTATAACGTTTTATTTAGCATGCTCATGTTGCATTTTTTCTATTTCTATTTTCTATTTATGTTGCAGTTTTTGTGTTTCTCTGCAAGTGTTAAATGGCAACTAAAAATCCTCTTGTATCAATCCTCAAATCAAACAAGTTGACCTATCCTAGTTACTCTGATTGGCTTAGAAATCTGAAAATTGTTCTCGATTCTGAAAAGATAAAGTATGTTCTCTTAGAGCTGGAGCCCGTTCCTGAAGCGAAAACTTCGACTCTGGCTGAAGAAAAGGGATCGCGAAATGGAAAGATGATAATTTTCAAGCGTGTTGTCTTGTAGCACCCGAGCGTAAGGTACCACATCCCCCGCACCGAGACCCGACCCGTATATGAAATGGAAGTCCATACACGTGCCGAATCCACGGCGAACGGGGACACAACACACACGCTATGCTAGGCGGGACTAACCCTTGAACCAATCAGTGCAGGAATCATAAAATCAGAGTTAAATAAAATTCGCGGAAGCAAAACTACATAGCATATATACAATGAGCTAACAAGCTCCAAAAATAGATATACAAAAGCACACAAAGATGCATGGCACTCACGGCCTACAAAATCATAACGCTCCAATCTATACTAGAATCAAATACAAAAGTAGCAACAAGGGTATGAATATGAGACTGAAAAGAAGTGCTAAACAAAAATGCAAGACCTAGACGACTTGTATTCCCGCCTAGCACTCCTATACCTGCACAAAACAGCTGAAAACAACCGGGTTCAGTCTAAAAGAGACTGGTGGGTATCAAAACGGGGCATAAGATATATAATATCGCATAATTTAAACACATACATGCAAGCCCTAATCCCGTGTGAAGTTTGATAAGGATTTACCAAATGGTTAAAACAAAGAAGACATCAACGGGATTACGACGTTCATTTTCATTCATAATTGTTCATAAGGGTTTAAGCTCGGCGAGTGAGCGTGCACAATCTCCAACCTTCTCCTCGTGTAATCATATCATAATTATTGGTTGTCATACATATCTTTCGTGCACATATAAATATGATCATAATCATACATATACACCTTCTTCCTCCGGGTGGTGGACAAGTTAGCTAGACCTGACCACCGGATCGTACATAATGGCTAGTGAGGTACATGAATCCTCAAAAGCCCGACCTGCGTTTCCTCGTCAAAACTCCTAACGAGGTCCGTATCGTCGTAATTTGGTTGGAACTAGTATATGGGATCCCCGTCAGCCCTTGCTTCCTCGGTTAGCCACATATACTAAGTCCCAGGGCCCGTGAACATAACATCCATACAATCTCGCCAAAACATAAGGTAGGGTTTCATATATAAAAGGGGGTCATACGTTTGAAATCATTTACCCAAAATGACTCGATTTATATAAATATATAATTTTGGCTTAAAACTTTGCACATAAAGGATTTATAGGGTTGTTTTAACTAATAGAAGAAAAACCCACCTTTACCACAGCAAAATAAAGGCACAAGCGCGTCTCAATGCTCGCCCTCGTCTCCGACTAAACCCGAATCTGTGCAAAAGAAAAGGTATGAGACTCAATGACCACATATGACGCTCGGCAATGAAGTGAATATGACATGAATGCATAAATGATCATGTTATATTATAAAAATGTTCATGTGCACGATTAAGGAATTTAAAACATATAATTCAAATCATTCATTCATATGTTTCATTTGATTTCATAATTTCATAAATTCATAACATTCATATAATCTTCATAAATTCAAATCATTCATAATATTCATAAATTCATAAATCCATAACAATCATAAATTCATAATTCATAATTCATATCAATTAATCTAACATTCAATTAATAAACATAACACATATTATTCAAATTCACATTTAGGAATAAAACAAATAAAACGTTCAATCAATAGTCGGTAGAATAAATACGCGAAATAAAATTCAATTAATTTCAATAATTAAATTAAATCAAATAATATTTAGAATATGTGATAAATATAAATAATATAATATATATATAATCATATATATATAATACACAATATATATAATATATACATGTATATACACGTACACACATGAACACACCCATGCATGCACAATTCACATATATATATTATATACCACATGCATAAATATATATACTATATATACTATAATTATACATGCATGCAATACACTTACACACACAAAGCCCTAGCCATGCATGCAATATATATATACTATATAAATTATACACATGCATGCACACACAAATAACAAACACAATCAAAACACACACAACACAGACATATATATATATACACAACCACACACATGCATGCAAGAACACAACACACAACAACACTCCCATGCATGCATATAACACATTCTGCACAACCATGCAAACAAAACAGCAGCAGCAACAGTCCAGGAAACACACAGCAGAAATCGAGCAAAACGGGGTGACACCCCCCGTGTCACCCTGCAAGCCTGGACCGAGACACGCCCGTGTCTCGGTACAGAAGTCCCAGGCTTTGCTGCACCCCCGTGTCGTGCTGGAAAGGGCAGAAATGACACGCCCGTTACACGCAGCAGCAACAGCCCTGTTCGCAGCAGAAAACAGAGCAAGAGAAGGCCACCATCGCCAACATGAACGAAGACAACAAAAGCCACACAACAAGGTCTAAAAGGCAGCACAAACTCAACAAGAACACACACCACAAAGCTGCTAAAATGGACAGAAAAAGGGAGAAGGAAACGCAGCAAATTGGCAGCTGAATTCATTTGGAAAAACAGGGCCAAAACTCGAAAAAACAGGGCAAGCTTGAACTCAGCTCATACGACTCAGATCAGGTCCAAAAGGTTATCAAATACGCAGCAAAACATCATGAAATCAACACAAGATTCAGTCCCAAACAAGCTCACTCAAGAAGAAAACCGTACGTGACAAACATGTGGGATTTTCTGAAATTTTCACAAATGATATCTCATATATATCTCAACAAACATGAAAGCAATGATCATAATTGATATGAGGATGTTAAAACAATTAATCTCAGGCTTGGAATCAATCAAAACCATTGAGAATCAAAAGAGATCAAGAAATTGTACAAAAACTCCATTTTTCGGTAAAATGGCCAGAAGTGATTAAACCATGCTCAAAATCATGAATGAAAGGATGAAAATGATCAGAATTAATCATATATTACAACCCTTAACTTACCTTGATGATTGGTTGAAGTTTGGAGGAGATTTGAGCTCCAAAATCTCCAAGGGATGAAGGGTTTCGGGACTGGAGAGAGAAACAGAAGCTTTGGCTGAGTTTTGGGGTTTGTGTGATGATAATCTCGATCAAGGCTTGAAATATCTAGATAGGTGGTTGAGTTAGGGTTTAAAGGAATCAAACCATGGTTAATTTGGTTGTGGTTTGGCCAAGTTATGGTTGAATTAGTGCAACAAGGTCAAGTTGGATGCCGTTTCGTTTTTCGGTTGGATTTCGGAGTTTCAAATGAATTAGGAAAAATATGAGGCTAAGTTTACTAAACTCGAATTTTCGTTACGAGTTCAGCGGAGTTGACGGAACTCGAATCCGAGTTCCCGAGCTCAAGATATTAAATTCGGAACCAAGGGTACGCTAAGTGCTCGTTAGCTCCCGTTTTGGTTCCTCAATTAAAATTTAATTCGTTAACAAAACAAATGAATTCAAAAACATAATTTGAGCATAAAATCATGTCCATAACACATATATGTACGACATATTACAAAATCGTGGCAATTTGATATCATATCATATAAGAACGAAGCACAAAATAAACGAACAAACTCCATCATACAATTCATGCAGAAATTATAAAATTCCCATGCACAATTCATAAACTCCATGCATGAATATTTTAATCCCATGCAAAAATATAAAATTCATGCAAAGTTATATTCCCATGCATAAATATGTTTTGCATGCATGCATATTTAATTCTCCATGCATAATTAATTCTCAAGTATAATTAAAATTTACATGCATAATTATATTAAATCCCATGCAAACATTATGATTTCATGCATATATTATCCACGTATAATATATGTATAGATAAGTAATTAATTAAACAAGATTAATTAATATAACATATAATTAGTATAATCATTAAATTAATAATAATAATTAAACATATATATATATATATATATATAATACGAAACATATATATATAAAATTAATAATATTAAAATAAAATAATATAATATAATATAATAAAATAATAACAATTATTATAAAATTAAATATAAAACACGTAAAAACAATTAATTCGCGCAATTAAGTAAACACATACGCTTTACCTTTACGTCCGAGAAATCGGGGCGTTACATGTCTTATGCATGCTAACATGTCTCCAGATATGCAAAGGCAACATGAAACAATGCAAAATGTCTGGGAGATTTACGACCATTTAGAGAAACTTTACCGCTCTCGTAAACGTGTCACAAGGTATAACACTTCAAAGGAACTGCTCCATTTAAGAATGAGGGAAGGTACTAGTGTCCACCAATATGGTTTGAAGTTTCTTAGTCTCACTGAGAAACTTGCATCCATGGACATGCCACTGAGAGAGGAGCTTTCAGTGGATTTACTGTTGGCTTTGCTTCCACCATTATTTAATCCCTTCGTGCTCAACTTTAACATAAATCATGCAAATGCTATTGTAACGGAGCTGATTAGTCAATTGGTTACTGCTAAGAGCACACTCAATAAGGATAAGAAGGCATTGATGGTTATGGCTCTCTCTTCTTCAAAGACCAACAAGGGAAAGGGAAAGAAGTTCCCCAAGAAGAAGAAACCCCTTAACCCCACTGGAGGGGTCAAGAAGGGAAAGACCCAAAAGAAGAAAAAGATCAGAGAGAGGATGTTTGCTTCCATTGTGGCGAAATGGGGCATTGGAGGAGAAACTCTCAGGAGTATAAGGATACTCTAAAGAAAGGTACGTTTCTCGTTGAAATAAATCTATCTATCAATTCTAACTCATGGGTATTGGATACCGGTTATGGATCTCATATTTGTAATGATGTACAGATGCTTAGTGAGGTGAAGCGGATGAGAGCTAAAGAATATGTCTTCAAGGTTGGAGTTGGCTCAAGCGTTGAGGCTCGAGCTTTAGGCACAGTTAGATTAGATTTAAATGGTTTTGCTTTGATATTGTGTACCCAGCATCATTAGGAACATAATTTCAATTCTAGTACTTGATTGTGAAGGTTTTTAAACTTTTATTAGTAATGGTTCATTTTATATAAAGTAGAATGATTCTTCGTTTATTCTTGGTACATTATCGAACGGGCTTTACTTGATACAAAACACTAATATTTTGAAAATACAATGAGAAAAGAAACATAAGAGAGATGAGAAAGTTTCAGCAAAACTTGGGCACACTATGCTTTGACATATTTCCAAGAATAGAATGAGTAAGTTAACTAATTTGAGATCATTCCGCGAAAATGAACTTAAAGAGTTAACTTTCTGTGAATCCTGTCTCAAAGAAAAAATGGCCAAAGCCCCGTTTAATGGAAAAGTGGTATGCGCCAAAGACATCTTGGATTTAATCCATACTAATGTATGTGGTCCTTTTAGTGTAAGCACAAAGACAATCATCAATATTTCATAACATTCATAGACGACCTCAATCATTATGGTTATGTATACTTAATGAAGTACAAATCTAAAGCTTTTGAGAAATTTTTGGAATTTCAAAAGGAGTCTGAGAACCAAATGGGTCATAAGATCAAAGCACTTCGATCTGATCGAGGTGGAGATATCTTAGTGACGAATTGCATAGTCATCTCAGAGATAATGGGATCATCTCACAGTGGACTCCTCCGGAAACTCCTGAATTGAATAGAGTTCTTGAGAAAAAGGAATAGAACCTTATTAGACATAGTTCATTCGATGATGAGTTCACTGAATTACCACATTTATTCTGGGGATACGCCCTAAAGTTAGCGAAGATTCTGAATCTTGTTCCTTCCAAATCAATCACCAAAACACCATATGAACTATGGCATAATAAAAGCCCTAGTTACTCTTAATTAAGAGTTTAGGATTATCCTGCTTACGTGAAGAGGATAGTGGAAGATAAGCTTGAACCTAAATCAATCTTATACAACTTCATAGGATATCCTAAAGAGTCTATAAGATATTACTTCTACTATCCCCATGAACAAAAGGTGTTTGTTTCAAGGAATGCTACCTTTCTTGAGGAGTCGTTCCTAAGAGAGAAGAAAGGTAAAATTGCACCTTGAAGAAATTAAAGGGGAAGACCCAATGCCACAATTAGAACAAACATCCCATCTGATGAGACTCAACCAATCTTAGAGAGTAGTACACGTGAAAATCCTCCTCCTTTAAGGTGTTCTGAACGCATTCCTAGAGAGCCTGAGAGATGGTATGATTTTCTCCATCAAACATCTCAAGTGGATAATGATCCACTGACTTATGAGGAGGCACTGTCAGATCTGGACTCCGAGCAGTGGAAATAAGCCATGAAATCTGAAATGGATTCTATGTACTCAAACCAAGTTTGGACCTTAGTTGATCCACCTGAAGGAATCAGACCCATAGGGTGTAAATGGATCTATAAACGAAAGCTTGAAGTAGATGAAAGTGTTACAACCTTTAAAGCAAAACTAGTTGCTAAAGGTTTCAGTCAAAGGCCAGGAGTAAATTTTGATGAAACCTTCTCCCTGATTGCAATGCAAAAGTCCATTCGGATCATGCTCGCTATAGCTGTATATTATGACTACGAGATATAGCAAATGGATGTGAAGACCGCTTTTCTCAATGGAGACATTGATAAAGACATTTACAAGGAGCAACCCATGGTTTCACATTCAGTGGGAGCAAGCAAAAGGTTTGCAAACTCCAAAGATCAATCTGTGGATTGAAACAGGCTTCTGGGAGTTGGAATATTCAATTCGATGAAGCAGTCAAATCATTTGACTTCATACAAATTTCGAATGAATCTTGCGTGTACAAGAAGGAATTGGAAACCTCGGTTCAATATTTGGTACTTTAAGTAGATGACATTCTGCTCATTGGGAATGCAAAGGATGACATGAAAGTAACCAAAGCCTGGTTAGTGAACCAGTTTGAGATGAAAGATCTTGGTGATGCATCCTACATTCTTGGTATAAAGATCTATAGGAATAAGAGATTGATAGAATTATTTTACATAGATAAAATACTAAAAAGATTTAGCATGGAAGGTTCCAAGGGTGGGAAACTTTCAATGGGCACTGAACAGTTCTTTCGAAGAAGCTGTGTCCCAAGACTGACTTTGACAAAGTCAGGATGTCCAGAACTCCTTATGCATTAGCTATAGGAAGCACAATGTATGCGATGCTATGTACTCGACCAGACATGGCTTATGCACTGAGCATGACGAGTCGGTTCCAATCAGACCCTGCAGAAGGTCATTTGTGACACCCTGAACGGAGGGCCCCACATCCACCGTACTATGAACCCGATCCACACATGAAATGGAAAGTTCATACATGAACCAAGCTCACAGCAAACGGAGAGTGAGGGGGTTAACACACGCATGTATATATAAACATGCAATCAGGCAGGCTTAATCCCACTGTACGTTATTTGTTATCAAGAACGAGTTGTAAGATTCAAGAATCAATCACTACGTACGGGTGGAATTACGTTCAAGAAGGCAATCAGGTAGGTAGGATATACAATGCATGTGTCGATATTCATACGCCCTCTGTTGATGCCATTTTACCATAACAATCCACGAACTCCAGCTGCTGAACAGGGACTGGGGGCATGCCAGAGATTATGGATATCTATGTATTACATTTTAGGGACCCGGCGAGAACGGGTAGTTATTCCATCCTGGACTCCACTTTTCACTTACTAACAGGACAGGAACAGGAACAAATAAACAGTCAGGCAAGCAGGATTCAGGATTATAATTATCAATAACAGGAAAACAAGTACAGTTACTCCTTTTTCCTCTGGGTGTAATGTGACGGGTAGCTTGCCCTCACATCCACGAAAAAACAGTGGTACTGCAGGTTCATGACTCCCCAGACCGGAATCCCATCTTGCACCACTATGGGACTTGTGCAAGAGGTCACCGTCGGTCCGATGCCTCCCCGGTTCGCTCAATACACAAGCCCCTGGGCCCCACAATCAAGTATAGGATCCATACCGGCTAGCCCAGAGCTAGGAAAGTCAGGGGCAATAACATTATCTCGCAAAACAAGCTCAAGGTTAACACTACAAGTTTATAAAGCATTTCCGGTGCGTAGCCGGTATAAAAGATATGGCAAGTTTTATAAGAAGATCACTTGGCTTATAGGGCATGCAAGGTTATAGGTCGTTTATAAAAGAAAACCCTCTCCTCAATGTGCAAGAAGGACCAAGAAAGGAACCACAAAGCTAGAATGTCTCCACCGAAGAGAACACTGTACAAGAAAGAAGGCATGGTGTACTTGTGAGACATGACTCAAAATGGAACCAAGTAGGACGAATGACAAATGTTTATGAAGTGGTGTACCATGTCATTGCATGGTTCGATATGAAATAAATCATAAATATGTCATGAATTGAAGTGATGGTGTTCATGTGCATAATTAATACAAGCAAGTACAAAGAAAATGCAAACACATAGCATTTAATCGAATATGAACACGTATCACGTTTAATTTCTAAAATTAAATCATATAATTGCAAAACATATTTAATATACAAATTCACATTATTAACATATCAATTCTTAGCAATGCATGTCAATTATTATCACGTAACGGATACAAAACATATAAGAAGCAAAACCGAAAATAAAAATGAAAGAAAGGGAAAACGAGACAAACTGCCTCTCAAAGCTAAGGGGGTAACAGGGGTTATCCCTCTAAGAGTAAACTCAGGAACACCCATTAAGGGACACAGGCGGAAAAGGGCATAGGGGTAACGGGCATTACCCCTTGCATGCACAAATGGGGTAACGCCCGTTACCCCAGGCAGACGCCCAAAACCAACAGTAAGCTGGAGGTAACGAGCGTTACCTCCCCCAAGACCAAAAGCAGTAACGGGGGTTACTCACCCCTGAATTCCAGCTTCAAGCTTCGCCTTCAATGGCGGAGCACACACCCCACACACACAAACCCCCACAAAACAATTCCAAATCACCCAAAAATCATACCACAAGTCACGTACGATACTAGATCACATATTTGCAAGTTAGAGCTCGCGAAACGAGCCCGAACACATAAGTCCCCAAACCCGATACAATTTATCATCTTTCCCATTAAGCACGTAGGCATAAAACCGAGGTACGAAAGGGATATTAAATCAAAGCACGTAATGAGTAGAGCATAAATCTTACCTTAGGTCGTCAATCGGACGGTTGGATCTCGAAAACCCGAGCCGAAAGGTTGGGGCCAAAAGGGGTGGAATTTCCTTCTCTCTCTCTTTCTTAGCTGCTAAAATATGGGAATGAGAGGGAAGAAAAGGGCTTGGCCCTTTTTGAGCTGAAACGGGTCGGATTATACGGGTAGGGTCAAATAGTATCCGATCCATCTGGATTGGATTTTAAAATGGTAAGGCCATCAAATGGCTTTAGAAAATTAAAAGTTTAATCCACTGAATTCGAATCGTCGAAACGCTCAATGGTAAGGTTGAAATTCGAATCCGAATTCCCGAGATCAAGGTAGCCACGAAGGCCCCACAACACCCTAATTATAATTAGGTCCCTAACTCGCAAATATTGGACAATTGAGTCCAAGTACAACTTAAATAAATTCTAAGGCACATATAACTTAAAATAAACTTCATGTTGACACGTAGAACATACGACGTCACATAAATACTGAATTAAATCCTCTCGTGATGTCGTACCTGGCTTACCAAAAAAACGGGGTGCCATAACCTCTCCCCCTTAAGAAGGACCTGTCCTCAGGTCCACTGCCTCGAGTTCTAGACTCTAAGCAAAACCTCTCCGTGTTCATCCCACACGGGGCTCGCGGCCTCCCGACAGGAATTAGTTTAGAGAAGGGTCTTCAAGCACGAAGGGACTTCACTACAAGCTGCACATGAACTTGATCCGGCTATGAGTAGTCCGGACGTCTCGCACGATGGGAGGGTCTAAAACGAGAATCAGCTCCCACCGTTTGAATCCACCCTAACCATCTCACACTCGGTACCGCAAGTGGAGTAGTTAACGAACTTCCACCACTCGTTCTCCTACCCATACAGGTCTTCTATTACCACATCAATTTCATGGTTTGAAGTTGGTTTCTTGAACAACCACTAGCTTCAACACACGGTCTCCAAAGACCTATTGTAATGTCTATTGCACAGCACGACCCTCGTCTCACCGTGTGACTAAGGCACTCGCTCCCTTCAAAAGCAATTAATAAATAACAAACAAACACATACTAGAATAATTAAGAAATGCATGATGCAAGTGATATGTATGTTTGTATGTACCGTTCACCGTTGTTTCAAAATCCTCTACGACTATGATCCGATTTAGCGCTTGATTCTTTGTTGGAGTTTCCTCTAACCATAGTGCCAATAGCCTTGAAATCTTCGATGTGTTCGATACTTCAATAATCACCCGGTCTTCGTCCTCGATCCATTTCCCTTCTTTACAAAACTCTATAGTCTGAAGTTCCACTTTTGAATGTGCGCTTACATTGACCCCATCAACTCATTCTTCACCAAAAATAATCTTCGTCTTTCCTCGGATACTCGAGCTTGTCCTTAGTAGTTCGTGTAATGCCCCGGTTTTGGATGATCAGGTAAGCACGCCACGTGTGGGTTTTGAGCGTAGGAATTTATTTTAATTCTTTAATTTTATAATATTCTTACGTGGCATTCATATTTTATAAAATTCTTGAAACATCAATTATGTGAATTATTTGGAATTCATAGCATTAAAAATATTATTTCATGACACGGAAAACATTTATTGCTTAAAACCGTTACCGAGAGTGCCTCAAATTACCAAATTGTCCCTACTTGATTATTTTTCTAACTTTAGGGACTTAATTGCATTATCTTTCAAGGACTTAATCGATTACATTTCAAAACCTCATATACTTCATTGCATAACTTGAATCTTTGGGGGATTAATTGGCAATTAGCATAATTCACAAAAATCAATGTTGGTGAATCACGTAATAAGCATTCCATGATCTTCCTTGATCAATTATCATCAAATCTCCCAACACCTCCACCTCCTTGCTCTCGGTTTCTTCAAGGAAAAATAAGGAAGAGAGTTTTCATTCTTTTTATCAAGAATCATCTAGATATATTGCTAGAATTGGAGCTTGAGCATCATCTTCATCCATTTTCTTCATTTCTTGAACTTCAAAGGTGAGAGTTGCATGAATTCATGGTTCTTGATTATATTTGAAGGAGCTAGGATTTGAGGATTATGTGTTAGATGGATTAATTCTAGTTGGAAGTATGATTAGGTGATTATTTGTTGAATTATGGCATGATTTATTCATGAAATCATTGAAAATTGAGCTTGATTGATCAAGGTGAGCATGAGTTTGGAAACTTGAAACCTTGATGATATTTCATGACTTAAGTGTTTAAGTGTTAGGTTATCATTTCTTGGACATATATGCATCATATTCCCAGAAAATCTTGGTTTTGTTGATCAAAGAATGGAAATTGTTGCTTGCTTTGTTGCTTCCCGTAGATGCTCTGTTCTTCTCTGTTTCTTTCCAGTTGCAGAACTGGGAACGACCGTTCCCAGCCTCAAGGCATTGTGGGAACGGGCGTTCCCACCTTTTCAAATGAACTAAGTGGCCGACCATGGGAACGGCCGTTCCCATTTTGGCCTTGGTGCCGGAAGGGCCGTTCCCAGCTAGGCGCGTTTTTAAACTGGAAAAACGTTGGTGCGATTTTGGGGATTCATGGGAACGACCGTTCCCATTTTTCAAAGGGGTCCGGAACGGCCGTTCCCACCTGGAATGCAGAACAAAATTCTCTGCATAAAATTACGAAAATAGCCCTTCGATCCGACGACTTCTTTGACCCCGAATTGCTATTATATGTGCTAATATGTACTGAAACAACATGTTATCATGCCACATTGCATTTTCCTGGTCATCTCGATACATTTCCGCCGTTCGTCATATTTGGTCCATTTTAGGTCATGTCTCACGTATACACGTCATGTTTGCACAGGTCAAGAGGTCGTGGACGAGGAGCAGGCTCCGTAGAGCATATCCTTGTTATATTTTGTAAGAAAAGGTGAGGTTTTGTTTTAGGTAAATCAAACCCTATAACCTTTATGTGTCCTTTTCGGCCAAAACGTATTATATTTATAAACGTTTTCAAAGTTATAAACATTTCAAGCAAGCAAGCCATGATCGTCATGATTTTCAAGCAAGTTTGGCGAGTACATGATTGCACGTGGGCCCGAGGGTAATTCTTGAGCCAACCGGGAAAGCAAGGGCTGACGGGTAACTCCTGAATTATCCTCACATTGTTGGGATCACCCCCGAAGCCACTAGGAGATTAATGGTGGAAGGAGTTCCGTGTCTAGGGGTTCATGTCCCCTACACACAACATGTCATGGATAGTTGAGCCTTGCAAACTCACTATCACCCGGAGGAAGAAGGGGACTGGGGATTAATCCGGCATGTCGGGTTATCCTCGGGTTATTGCATGATTTCAAGCATGAAACTGTCTATGTGAGCACTAAATGGAATTATATGATCATGTATTGAATTGATAAAGCAAGCACGTATTGTCACGTTTGGTGTAAAGGTTGGAGAATCGCCCCTGCTCGCAGGGGTCACATGTTCATGAAATGATCAAGTTAAATTGTTAAATTGATTAGTTGTAATCTCGGGTAAAGAACGAGTCTCTTGAACTATTCAATTATTTTAATTCCAAAGTCTTCACCCGAGGCTACAACTTGCATGTGATGTGTGTTATATATATAATTATTGCCCCTCACTCAGTCTTCGGTAGCCTGATACTTCACTTTTCAGGTACTTGAGCGCTTGGTTGTGCTAGGCGGGTGTCCGGTCGAGTTTTGCATTTTCACGGGTCTAGTATTGTACCTTCATGTATAGCACTTTTTGGTATCTCACGTTATGATCGTTGTTAGTACATTTTGAATACCTGATTATGTATATTATTAAGAGATGATAATGTATTGATAGTTAAGTTGGTATCTATACGTATCTATTCGATAAATATGGTACCTATATGTATATTTGAGTTATTGCTTCTGCTTTTGAATTCATGTTGGATTTATTTATGTTGGGGAGTGTCCCGCCTAGCTCGTCATTTTTATTGTCACCCGTTCGCTATAGTTTTGGTTTATGTATGGATTTTCCATTTCATACGTGGATCGAGGCTATAGTGCGGGGGATGTAGTGCCCTGGGGGTTAGGGTGCTACAGTTCGGACATAAACTTCAAACCTTATTAGCGTTACCATCTCATCATGGAAAAAACGATTGACGAACCAATAATCCATCTTGTTCGTGTTATAAGCTTTCCTAGCTATTCTACTTCCAACGCTCAGTTGAATTGGCTCTCACTTTGTCCATCACAAAATATAGTGATTGGGTCGGCTTTTCTTCTTCACTACCTTCTTACCAACTCTCCACACTCCTTCTTGAATCCATCATCTTCAAGTTATGAGACACGGTAAGCCAAACACAATCCTCTCATACTTGGGAGATTGAATTTGTATAGGTCCCGTAACAAAACCAACAATGTAAATTTGTTATCTACGGTTGCCATCGGTCATCCTTTACCTCCTCTTATCGTTTCAATTCCCAAGCATTCCTTAAATTCATGTCTTCATCTCTCGAAGTACTTATTCCTTCCGTTATTATTCTCGAATTTTCACCCACTTTGGTTTTGAAATTATAACGGGTGCTAATTCTTCCAATTCATCCCTTGTCACTTTTGTAGAATTCTCATTGCTTGTTAGCTCTTGCATTTCCATTGTTCCTTGTAGGAGTGATCCATTCGAGCACACCCTGAATTTAAGTCATCCCCCGATCGGCTCTCCCCCTTAAGAATTCTATCCCAATTCCTTGAACTCGTTCTATCGATTCTCAAATCAAATACTTATGACCTCTTCAACTTAACTTCCCTGGTATAAGCGATCCTAGTTATGCCACATATCCGGTGATCCTACTCACGTTCACTTTGAAGTGATCCGTAGGGATATCGACCTACTTCTTTCGTCCCAAAACCCATCTCCACTTTTCCTTTCATTTTACACTTTGTAACCCTAAAATTCTCTTCTTTCCTTGACTCGGATATGGCTCAGTTGACTAATGCTTAATGGTAAAGCGGAGAAGATTTCCTATCAAGTAAATACTAAACAATACATGTCGGGTTAAGATGCCAATGTATGTAGCAAATCAAATAAGATGCAATACCTTAGAGCAATCATATCAAGTAGAGATGCACGCACATACATATAAAGAAAATTAAATAATTTTAATATGAGGTATGATGCATGTGCCATGAATGTATTAAACCTGTCACCGTGGTGGTAAGTTTTTAGCTCGGCAACTTGTCCTTGTTTCTCTAATTATGGCTTGCTTTGAACTCGTTGGTCATTTCTTATTTTTCCACGATCTTCAAATCCCCATAAATCTTCTTGCATCAACTTGTATATCTCCATGGTACGAGATCACGATTTCTTGAACCCAAATTCTTCTAAAGAGTCAATCTCTCAATGTTGCCCGAACTCTCTTCCAAGATTGATCCCCAATTGTTATTCCGAACCCTACTCCTAGTCACCTTGATCGAAGTTCCCTTGATTTCTTTTTTATGAATTCAAATCGTTTGTGTGATCTCTTTGCCTTTCTTTATCATTTCCATTTGTTGCTCCATATTTTCCAATTCGACCTCACAACACGGCAATTCAGCTTAGATCTGGCAAGTAAACTTCGGAAGATGAAACCTTTAGCATCTTGGCTTTCCATGAACTTGAAATTACCATGTTGGTCGGTTCTCCTCGATCCCTTCCCGATTCAGTTTCAATCTTATCCAAAATTCGAAGTATCCTAATCCTAACTCTTCCTTACCCGAAGTCCAAAGTATCTCAATTCTCTCTTCTTTTCTTTTTCCCCGAACTTGACTTCGACTAGCCCGATTTACTTGAAGGTCCTACTTTGGCAATTCTTGTCACGAATATCCCCAATGAACCTATCTCACCTTGAATTTGTTGAAGGTCTTCGCTCCATTCCTTGGGTTAGACGATTCCATTGAATCCGTTGACTAAATTTTGTAATGTAAGTGTAAGTGTTGATCCTTGTAAGTTGTAAACATCGTACACCCTACTCTTATCTCACCGAGTATCCTCCAACAGTGGTAGAGTTGCGAGTTATTCCCAGAATTCGAACCGTCTATTCCGAACACTACCACTCGACCCATAGCCTAATTAGGGAAGGCCCTAAATCTCAAATTCTTGTATATAACTCCCCGGTGCATCCCTTACATCTTCCATGCCTGAGAAAGAGCTTGTGAACGATCGTTGTCATCGTAAAAATTGGTCGTGGTTTGATATTATCTTCATAACCTATAAATCATAACTCATTTCAAGAATAACTGCATGCGGTTAGTGCATGCTCATGTAACATATTCAGCATGAAAGGCATGGATTCAATGAAGAGTGCAACAAATAATTCAACAAAGTTTAAAAAGAAATGCAAACGGAGACACCCTGAATGGAGGGCCCCACATCCCCCGCATTATGAACCCGATCCACACATGAAATGGAAAGTCCATACATGAACCAAGCTCACAGCGAACGGAGACAGAAATAAAAACATCCTGCATTAGGTGGGACTAGACCCTGTACCAGAAAATCAACAGAAGCAAGGCAATCTTACATTCACAATCGATAATGAAATCTGAATTCACATAAGAATGTAAATACGGGTTCAACTAATCAAGATCCTATCCTAACCTGTCCCGAATTAAGAAAACAATAAAGATACAATGTGGCCTATAAGGCCCGATGCAAGCAGGAAATGAAAGTGCAGTACGAAGTAGGGTAAATAAGATCGAGACTCAGAAGGACCAAGATACGAAGAAGACCTCGACAAACTCTCGCCTAACGACCACAGAACCTGCAAGACAGACACTAAAAATAACGAGAGGGAGGGTCAGCCAACTGACTGAGTAAGGGGGTTAACACACGCATATATATATATATATATATATATATATATATATAAACAGGCAATCAGGCAGGCATAATCCCACTGTATGTTATTTGTTATCAAGAACGAGTTACAAGATTCAAGAATCAATCACTACGTACTGGTGGAATTACGTTCAAGCAGGAAATCAGGTAGGCAGGATATACAATGTATGTGTCGATATCCGTACGCCCTCTGTTGATGCCCATTTTACCTTAACGATCCACAAACCTCCAGCTTCTGAACAGGGACTAGGGACATGCCAGAGGTTACGGATATCTCTGTATTACATTTTAGGGGACCCAGCGAGAACGGGTATTTATTCCATCCTGGACTCCACTTTTCACTTATTAACATGATAGGAACAGGAACAAATAAACAGTCAGGCAAGCAGGATTCAGGATTATAATTATCAATAACAGGAAAGCAAGTACAGTTACTTCTTTTTCCTCCGGGTGCAATGTGAAGGGTAGCTAGCCCTCACATCCGCGATAAAAACAATGGTACTGCGGGTTCATGACTCCCAAGACCGGAATCCAATCTTCCACCAAACCTCCTGGAAGATATCCGGGTTGCTCCAACACTGTGGGACTTGTGTAAGAGGTCACCGTCAGCCTAATACCTCCCCAGTTCGCTGAATACACAAGCCCTTGTGTAGCACCCCGGACACGTGGAGGTACCACACCCCCACACTATAGGCCGATCCACCTACGAAATAGACGATCCGTACATGAACTAGCCTATAGCGAACGGGTGACAAATAAAAGAAAAGACGAGCTAGGCGGGACTAAACCCCAAAACAATACAAAACCAAGGCACAACAATTAAAAGCGGAAGCATTAATTCATATATATACATATAGGTACCATATTTATCAGCTAGATACGTATAGATACCAAACTAATTATCAATACATTATCGTCTCTTATACATGATCAAGTATTCCAAATATGATAACAATAGACATGACATGCGAAGTAGTAAAATATATACATGATGGTGCACTGCTAGACTCGTGACAATGCAAGACTGGACCAGACTCCCGCCTAGCACGACCGGCTCTCAAGTACCTGAAAAGTGAAGTATCAGTCTACCGAAGACTGAGTGAGGGGCATAAATATATATTAGCGCAATCACATGCAAGTTATAACCTCGGGTAAGGTTTTATAATTAAAACATTATACGTTCACAATGATATAGAGAACTCGCCCGAGATTACAACTATCAACATTAATTACTGGATCGTTTCATGCAATCAATCAATACATGACCCCGGCGAGTGAGGGCGGTCTCCAACCTTACTCCCAATGAACATGAACATGCTTGTTTGTTTAATAGTCAATAGGTGATCATGCAATTCACTTATCGTGCAATCGTGCAATAGTGTACTCATATAACACGTTCATGAAATGACAATCATGCAATAACCCGAGGCGCATCCGTGGTGCCGGACTCGTCCCCAATCTCCTTTTTCCTCCGGTTTGATGAAGGGATTGCAAGGCCCCAACATCCAATCTCATTGAGCAGAGGGTACATGAATCCCTAAGCCCGGAGCTCCTTCCTCCACTAATCTCCTAGTGGATTCAGGGGTGACCCCTAACATGGTGAGGATAGCGCCAGAGTTACCAGTCAGCCCTTGCTTTCCCGGTTGGCTCTAGTCACTACCCTCGGGCCCAAACGTAACTGTCATGCTACTCGCCTAAACATGCATGAAACAATACCTGACTTGCTTGCTTGCTTGCTTGAACCTGGCTTGGAAATGATCAATGATTTATAGAAATTATAACCGTAAATACCATTTTGGCCAAAATATCACATAAGGGGTATACAGGTTCTATGTAACTAACAATTAAACCTCACCTATACCGACAAGGACAAGTAGGCACGGCCTACGGGGCTTGCTCCTCGTCCCTACCCTCGTGACCTGTGCAAACACGACACTTATACGTGAGACATGACCTAAAATGCACAAAATGTGACGAACGGCGGAAATGTATCGAAATGATCACGAAAATGCAATGTGGTATGATAACATGTTGTTTCACATCATATTAGCACATATTACAGCAATTAGGGGTCAAAGAAGTCGTTGGATCGAGGGGCTAAAAATGTAATTTTATGCAGTCATTTTTGTTCTGTCAGCGAGGTGGGAACGGCCGTTCCGGACTCCTTTGTAAAATGGGAACGGTCGTTCCCATAACCCCAAAAGCGCACCAACGTTTTCCCCCTTTTAAAACGCGCAGGAGCTGGGAACGGCCCTTCCGGCTCAAGGCCAAACTGGGAACGGCCGTTCCCATGCTCGGCCGCCCACATCATTTGAAAAGGTGGGAACGCCCGTTCCCACAATGCCTTGAGGCTGGGAACGGCCGTTCCCTGTTTCTGCAAATATGAAGAACAGAGAAAAACAGGGGAGGGCTACGGGAATGCAAACAAAGCCACCCAAAATTCCATTTTCAATCAACCAATTCATGCTTTTCTGGAAATATGATGCATATAGGTTCAAGAAATAACATCATAACACTTAAACACTCAAAACACACAAGATCATCAAGAATTCATGATTTCACACTCATGATCATACTTGATCATTCATACCAATTATTCAAGAATCTCATGCATTAATCATGCCATAACCCAAGATATCATCATTTAATCATGTTTTATACAACAAGGAGTTCATCTAGCATGCCATCCTCAAACCCTAGCTAAACCATACTTGAACAAGAATCAACAAACCAAGTATATACCCACCTTGAATGAAAGAAATGGATGAAGAAGATGAAGATGGAAGATTTGGAGCTTAAAAGCTTGGAGTTTCTTGAATAACTTGGATGATTTGATGAAATCTCCTCTCCCCCCTTTCTACATGAAGAACCGAGAGCAAGAAAGATGGACATGTTGGTGAATTTGGAAGCAAATGATCATGAGAAGCTTGGAGATGCAATATACCGTGATATTTGGGAAATATGTAATATTTGCAATTAAACCCTCCAAGTTATTTAAGTTAAGCAATTAAGGATATCAAGTTTGGAAAGTGATCACTTTAGTCCTCAAAGGTTTTCATGCAATTTGGTCCCTAAGTTTAAAAGAATGGACATATAGGGCCAAGTTGACAATTAA
Source organism: Lantana camara (assembly GCA_037501455.1). Taxonomy (NCBI): domain Eukaryota; kingdom Viridiplantae; phylum Streptophyta; class Magnoliopsida; order Lamiales; family Verbenaceae; genus Lantana; species Lantana camara. Next base: position 61,983,862 of record CM074856.1, read on the forward strand.
ATCATTTTCGGTAATTAATTCACGAAATAAACATTTTCGAGTTTTAAGATAAATTATAAGTTTAGTATGAATTTCATGAAAGTATTATAAAATATAATTTATAAAATTATTTTAGACATAAAATATTAATAAATGAAAATCGGGGCGTTACAACTCTCCCCCCCTTAAAAGGACCTGGTCCCCAGGTCCACTGTCAAGTTTTAAAATGATGCAAAATTCATAAGAGAACCCCGTCTCTTGAACAAGAATGAAAGAACCCCGTCTTTCACAAGAAGTGAGAAACCCCGTTTCTCAGCAAGGAGTGAGAGAGCCCCGTCTCTTACAGAAAAGGAGAGAGCCCCGTCTCTCACATGCACTGAAGTAGTTCAAGGAGTAGATAGCGAAAACAATGGCATGAATGTTGCAAAGACAAATAGAATCATATTAATGTCATAGATATCACATAGACAAATAAAATCATTTAATCACATATTTATCACTCACAATTAACTAATTTGCAATGCGCAAGAAATTAAATACACTAACAATAAGTTCAATAATGCACGTGGTATGCATGGTTAAAGGTACCGTTCACCGTTGGTTGTATCATGTATATAATTGGTACCTTCCCGCGCTCGCACTGGTAACCTTCCACCCCCGGGAGGTTTCCCTCGTAGCCTTGAGCAAGTGTCGATGTGATGCTCGTCACTCCCGCAGTAGAGACATAATCCCAACCGTTTCCTACAGCCGTCATAGGTGTAGTTATCACGTCCACAATAACTGCAAAGAAGTTTCCCGGAAGATGTTGTTGAAACTGGGTTACGCGAAGTTCCCGAACTCGATCCAAGTGGTTGCTTCTTTTTCTTGCGAGACCTTTCCTGAGGTGCCGGGGTATGATAAGAGATAGGCCGCTTTCCTTTGCTAGAAAACTGCCCCGACTTCGAACCTGAAGCCTGTCCGGGGTGAGGATTAGACCTTCTTGCCTCCAACAAAGTGGTGCCTCGGACCTTTTCTTGGGAGTCACTCGGAGTTAGTTCCCACACTCTTTTGATTTTCTTGAGCTGTGATCCGGTGGAATCCTTGTTTCCTTCAAAGGGTCTTGAGGATGGTTGGTTTTGAAATTCCCTAAATGCCATCGAAATTTGGCCCGACTGTGATGCTAAGTCCCGCGACTCGGAGGAAACATATTCTTTTATCTTCTGATCCACTAAACGCACCAAGGATTCGAAAAACTCCTGAGACTGAACCGGAGGGGGTAAATGTGGAGAAACTCTAGGCACTTGTTCCCTATAAGGGCGATCTTGCGACATCCTGTCAATCAAAACACTGAATATGCATGTTGAATTAATATGTTGATGCACGTTACCCACTCGGAAATAATATTTCAGCACATTGGAGCAATTAAGTTCAATCAAGGAAATTACATATATGTAAAGAAATTTAAAATTAAAGTAGCTTATGATGCACGTGCTTATGGATGCATTGAACCTGTCACCGGAGTAATGGAAAATTTTATCTCGACATGAAATTCCTTGTTTGTTGAATCCGAAGCTTGTCCTGAACTGGTAATCGTTCCTGGTTTCCCACGGTCTTTTGTTCTTCAAATCTGTCTAACATTCACTTGAACATTCCCACGGCTCAGTATTACGATTTCTAAAACCCGAAGTCTTCTATGCTCACGGAATTAACACCTAGCTTACTCTTTAATAGCTGCTCCCCAATTGTTGCCTGAATCCTCTTCATAGTTGTCACTTTGATCCAACTTCCCAGTTTACTCTTCAGGAGCTCCAATAGCTAACTGACTCCCTTTTCATTGCTTATACTTGATCGCCCAATATCCACCTAGCAACTCCTTGCCTTTCTTTATTGTTCCATTTGTTGCTTCATTTCTTTTAACGTAACCTCGTAACACGACAATTCAGCTTGGATCTGGAAATGCCCACTACTGAAATCTTTAACATAATTGTCTTTCAATTTCATATTCACTGGAGTGCCGAGCTTCCTTTATCCCTTCCTAATTGAGATCCCAAAATTATCCTTGTTTTAACTTGGGGTAACTATATGATCCCCAAACAAGAACTCTTGAATTCAATTTCTTTTCCACTTATGGAATTGATTCCTGACCCCTCTCGAATCATAAGTCTCCAGTTATTCTCCCGATTCACCAAGTTGCCACCGTGATGGAAACCCTTCAAGTCTACTCTTTTATTCTGAATCGATTATAGGACTCCTCTTCTTACTTACCTACTTGAGCATATAATTGCCTTCCAGAGTTCTTTATCATCCATTACCATTTTCATTTATTGCTCCAAGTCTCCCAATTCACTCTCTTGCATGACCATCCAAATTGAGTCCGGAAAATAAATTCGTTCCACCCGATTAAAGAATTCCCTAGCATCCTAGTCTTCTCGTGAACGACTTACCCAATTCTACCAACTTGATTTGGATTACGGGAGTTGTTTCTTCTCTTGCTGAAACCGTACTTCCAACTAATTGAATTCCTTACTTGGCTATTCCTCCGTTCGGGAGTTCTTAATTTTTCCCATTCTTCCTTCTTTTTGTCCTCGGATAAAATAGACTTCCTGGCCCAGTAGACACGTCATCTTTGATAGTACAATTTCCCACGGTGAAATCTTTTGTTCCGGATCTCATCCTTTGAATCATAACTTAATGAACTTGTCTTCGAACTTTTCCACATTTGATCCTTAGTCTAAAATTCCCCGGGGTAGCATTTTCTGTGAATTGTTGATCCACGGTGGTAGTCCCGAAATTTGAATGCTTCGACTTGTTGCTCCATATCTTCCAATTCAACCACATCCTAGTTGATAATCTTTAGAGCCATTACCTCAAGAATATCTCTTCCTTATTTTAGAACTCCCTGATTTAAGCATCTTCGAAACCTTTTTTTTTTTTTTTTTTTTTTTTTTTTTCCAACCCCTTGAATCACTTGCTAACGGCAATCCGGTTATTCTCTTTCTAATTAGTACTTTACCTTTCTTGAGTGCTTTCATTTACCACTCCCTATCCTTCAGTGTATTCTCTCAACACGACAATTTTTTTCTTGAATCAGAAAATAAACTCGCCTTACCCAAATGTAGTTTCCAAACTAGTACTTCGATCGGAAATAAGTAATTGACTTTCCTTCCACGCCCTAAATTTTAGCCTCAACTTGCACACCCTTCTCAAATTCTGTGGTAGTCCAAAATTATCGAGCAACTGGCCGTGGTTTGATATTCTTTCTACAACCTGTAACTCACAACTTTCATTGATATAAATGCATGCAGGTGAGGCATGCCCATGTCACATAATAGTCACATAATTAATGCTCGCGATGAAAATTTAATATAAATGCCACAAGTAGTATATTAATGTTTAAATAAAACACATTAAGCACATAGTTTCAAAGAATTCAGGATCAGTTAATTAACAATAAATTGCAAAACTCAATGCAAAACACAAGTTGTCAAGTAATCTAATTAATTCAAAGAATTCAAGTAATATGCAAGACTCTCAATCAACAATTAATCCTATGCCGTTCGACCTATACTTGACACGACACGACACGAGAACCTCGGTTTTGCAACCGGGCTCTGATACCACCTCAGATGTAGCACCCCGGACACGTGGAGGTACCACACCCCCGCACTATAGGCCGATCCACCTACGAAATAGACGATCCGTACATGAACTAGCCTATAGCGAACGGGTGACAAATAAAAGAAAAGACGAGCTAGGCGGGACTAAACCCCAAAACAATACAAAACCAAGGCACAACAATTAAAAGCGGAAGCATTAATTCATATATATACATATAGGTACCATATTTATCAGCTAGATACGTATAGATACCAAACTAATTATCAATACATTATCGCCTCTTATACATGATCAAGTATTCCAAATATGATAACAATAGACATGACATGCGAAGTAGTAAAATATATACATGATGGTGCACTGCTAGACTCGTGACAATGCAAGACTGGACCAGACTCCCGCCTAGCACGACCGGCTCTCAAGTACCTGAAAAGTGAAGTATCAGTCTACCGAAGACTGAGTGAGGGGCATAAATATATATTAGCGCAATCACATGCAAGTTATAACCTCGGGTAAGGTTTTATAATTAAAACATTATACGTTCACAATGATATAGAGAACTCGCCCGAGATTACAACTATCAACATTAATTACTGGATCGTTTCATGCAATCAATCAATACATGACCCCGGCGAGTGAGGGCGGTCTCCAACCTTACTCCCAATGAACATGAACATGCTTGCTTGTTTAATAGTCAATAGGTGATCATGCAATTCACTTATCGTGCAATCGTGCAATAGTGTACTCATATAACACGTTCATGAAATGACAATCATGCAATAACCCGAGGCGCATCCGTGGTGCCGGACTCGTCCCCAATCTCCTTTTTCCTCCGGTTTGATGAAGGGATTGCAAGGCCCCAACATCCAATCTCATTGAGCAGAGGGTACATGAATCCCTAAGCCCGGAGCTCCCTCCTCCACTAATCTCCTAGTGGATTCAGGGGTGACCCCTAACATGGTGAGGATAGCGCCAGAGTTACCCGTCAGCCCTTGCTTTCCCGGTTGGCTCTAGTCACTACGCTCGGGCCCAAACGTAACTGTCATGCTACTCGCCTAAACATGCATGAAACAATACCTGACTTGCTTGCTTGCTTGCTTGAACCTGGCTTGGAAATGATCAATGATTTATAGAAATTATAACCGTAAATACCATTTTGGCCAAAATATCACATAAGGGGTATACAGGTTCTATGTAACTAACAATTAAACCTCACCTATACCGACAAGGACAAGTAGGCACGGCCTACGGGGCTTGCTCCTCGTCCCTACCCTCGTGACCTGTGCAAACACGACACTTATACGTGAGACATGACCTAAAATGCACAAAATGTGACGAACGGCGGAAATGTATCGAAATGATCACGAAAATGCAATGTGGTATGATAACATGTTGTTTCACACCATATTAGCACATATTACAGCAATTCGGGGTCAAAGAAGTCGTTGGATCGAGGGGCTAAAAATGTAATTTTATGCAGTCATTTTTGTTCTGTCAGCGAGGTGGGAACGGCCGTTCCGGACTCCTTTGTAAAATGGGAACGGTCGTTCCCATAACCCCAAAAGCGCACCAACGTTTTCCCCCTTTTAAAACGCGCAGGAGCTGGGAACGGCCCTTCCGGCTCAAGGCCAAACTGGGAACGGCCGTTCCCATGCTCGGCCGCCCACATCATTTGAAAAGGTGGGAACGCCCGTTCCCACAATGCCTTGAGGCTGGGAACGGCCGTTCCCTGTTTCTGCAAATATGAAGAACAGAGAAAAACAGGGGAGGGCTACGGGAATGCAAACAAAGCCACCCAAAATTCCATTTTCAATCAACCAATTCATGCTTTTCTGGAAATATGATGCATATAGGTTCAAGAAATAACATCATAACACTTAAACACTCAAAACACACAAGATCATCAAGAATTCATGATTTCACACTCATGATCATACTTGATCATTCATACCAATTATTCAAGAATCTCATGCATTAATCATGCCATAACCCAAGATATCATCATTTAATCATGTTTTATACAACAAGGAGTTCATCTAGCATGCCATCCTCAAACCCTAGCTAAACCATACTTGAACAAGAATCAACAAACCAAGTATATACCCACCTTGAATGAAAGAAATGGATGAAGAAGATGAAGATGGAAGATTTGGAGCTTAAAAGCTTGGAGTTTCTTGAATAACTTGGATGATTTGATGAAATCTCCTCTCCCCCCTTTCTACATGAAGAACCGAGAGCAAGAAAGATGGACATGTTGGTGAATTTGGAAGCAAATGATCATGAGAAGCTTGGAGATGCAATATACCGTGATATTTGGGAAATATGTAATATTTGCAATTAAACCCTCCAAGTTATTTAAGTTAAGCAATTAAGGATATCAAGTTTGGAAAGTGATCACTTTAGTCCTCAAAGGTTTTCATGCAATTTGGTCCCTAAGTTTAAAAGAATGGACATATAGGGCCAAGTTGACAATTAAATCATTTTCGGTAATTAATTCACGAAATAAACATTTTCGAGTTTTAAGATAAATTATAAGTTTAGTATGAATTTCATGAAAGTATTATAAAATATAATTTATAAAATTATTTTAGACATAAAATATTAATAAATGAAAATCGGGGCGTTACAACTCTCCCCCCCTTAAAAGGACCTGGTCCCCAGGTCCACTGTCAAGTTTTAAAATGATGCAAAATTCATAAGAGAACCCCGTCTCTTGAACAAGAATGAAAGAACCCCGTCTTTCACAAGAAGTGAGAAACCCCGTTTCTCAGCAAGGAGTGAGAGAGCCCCGTCTCTTACAGAAAAGGAGAGAGCCCCGTCTCTCACATGCACTGAAGTAGTTCAAGGAGTAGATAGCGAAAACAATGGCATGAATGTTGCAAAGACAAATAGAATCATATTAATGTCATAGATATCACATAGACAAATAAAATCATTTAATCACATATTTATCACTCACAATTAACTAATTTGCAATGCGCAAGAAATTAAATACACTAACAATAAGTTCAATAATGCACGTGGTATGCATGGTTAAAGGTACCGTTCACCGTTGGTTGTATCATGTATATAATTGGTACCTTCCCGCGCTCGCACTGGTAACCTTCCACCCCCGGGAGGTTTCCCTCGTAGCCTTGAGCAAGTGTCGATGTGATGCTCGTCACTCCCGCAGTAGAGACATAATCCCAACCGTTTCCTACAGCCGTCATAGGTGTAGTTATCACGTCCACAATAACTGCAAAGAAGTTTCCCGGAAGATGTTGTTGAAACTGGGTTACGCGAAGTTCCCGAACTCGATCCAAGTGGTTGCTTCTTTTTCTTGCGAGACCTTTCCTGAGGTGCCGGGGTATGATAAGAGATAGGCCGCTTTCCTTTGCTAGAAAACTGCCCCGACTTCGAACCTGAAGCCTGTCCGGGGTGAGGATTAGACCTTCTTGCCTCCAACAAAGTGGTGCCTCGGACCTTTTCTTGGGAGTCACTCGGAGTTAGTTCCCACACTCTTTTGATTTTCTTGAGCTGTGATCCGGTGGAATCCTTGTTTCCTTCAAAGGGTCTTGAGGATGGTTGGTTTTGAAATTCCCTAAATGCCATCGAAATTTGGCCCGACTGTGATGCTAAGTCCCGCGACTCGGAGGAAACATATTCTTTTATCTTCTGATCCACTAAACGCACCAAGGATTCGAAAAACTCCTGAGACTGAACCGGAGGGGGTAAATGCGGAGAAACTCTAGGCACTTGTTCCCTATAAGGGCGATCTTGCGACATCCTGTCAATCAAAACACTGAATATGCATGTTGAATTAATATGTTGATGCACGTTACCCACTCGGAAATAATATTTCAGCACATTGGAGCAATTAAGTTCAATCAAGGAAATTACATATATGTAAAGAAATTTAAAATTAAAGTAGCTTATGATGCACGTGCTTATGGATGCATTGAACCTGTCACCGGAGTAATGGAAAATTTTATCTCGACATGAAATTCCTTGTTTGTTGAATCCGAAGCTTGTCCTGAACTGGTAATCGTTCCTGGTTTCCCACGGTCTTTTGTTCTTCAAATCTGTCTAACATTCACTTGAACGTTCCCACGGCTCAGTATTACGATTTCTAAAACCCGAAGTCTTCTATGCTCACGGAATTAACACCTAGCTTACTCTTTAATAGCTGCTCCCCAATTGTTGCCTGAATCCTCTTCATAGTTGTCACTTTGATCCAACTTCCCAGTTTACTCTTCAGGAGCTCCAATAGCTAACTGACTCCCTTTTCATTGCTTATACTTGATCGCCCAATATCCACCTAGCAACTCCTTGCCTTTCTTTATTGTTCCATTTGTTGCTTCATTTCTTTTAACGTAACCTCGTAACACGACAATTCAGCTTGGATCTGGAAATGCCCACTACTGAAATCTTTAACATAATTGTCTTTCAATTTCATATTCACTGGAGTGCCGAGCTTCCTTTATCCCTTCCTAATTGAGATCCCAAAATTATCCTTGTTTTAACTTGGGGTAACTATATGATCCCCAAACAAGAACTCTTGAATTCAATTTCTTTTCCACTTATGGAATTGATTCCTGACCCCTCTCGAATCATAAGTCTCCAGTTATTCTCCCGATTCACCAAGTTGCCACCGTGATGGAAACCCTTCAAGTCTACTCTTTTATTCTGAATCGATTATAGGACTCCTCTTCTTACTTACCTACTTGAGCATATAATTGCCTTCCAGAGTTCTTTATCATCCATTACCATTTTCATTTATTGCTCCAAGTCTCCCAATTCACTCTCTTGCATGACCATCCAAATTGAGTCCGGAAAATAAATTCGTTCCACCCGATTAAAGAATTCCCTAGCATCCTAGTCTTCTCGTGAACGACTTACCCAATTCTACCAACTTGATTTGGATTACGGGAGTTGTTTCTTCTCTTGCTGAAACCGTACTTCCAACTAATTGAATTCCTTACTTGGCTATTCCTCCGTTCGGGAGTTCTTAATTTTTCCCATTCTTCCTTCTTTTTGTCCTCGGATAAAATAGACTTCCTGGCCCAGTAGACACGTCATCTTTGATAGTACAATTTCCCACGGTGAAATCTTTTGTTCCGGATCTCATCCTTTGAATCATAACTTAATGAACTTGTCTTCGAACTTTTCCACATTTGATCCTTAGTCTAAAATTCCCCGGGGTAGCATTTTCTGTGAATTGTTGATCCACGGTGGTAGTCCCGAAATTTGAATGCTTCGACTTGTTGCTCCATATCTTCCAATTCAACCACATCCTAGTTGATAATCTTTAGAGCCATTACCTCAAGAATATCTCTTCCTTATTTTAGAACTCCCTGATTTAAGCATCTTCGAAACCTTTTTTTTTTTTTTTTTTTTTTTTTTTTTCCAACCCCTTGAATCACTTGCTAACGGCAATCCGGTTATTCTCTTTCTAATTAGTACTTTACCTTTCTTGAGTGCTTTCATTTACCACTCCCTATCCTTCAGTGTATTCTCTCAACACGACAATTTTTTTCTTGAATCAGAAAATAAACTCGCCTTACCCAAATGTAGTTTCCAAACTAGTACTTCGATCGGAAATAAGTAATTGACTTTCCTTCCACGCCCTAAATTTTAGCCTCAACTTGCACACCCTTCTCAAATTCTGTGGTAGTCCAAAATTATCGAGCAACTGGCCGTGGTTTGATATTCTTTCTACAACCTGTAACTCACAACTTTCATTGATATAAATGCATGCAGGTGAGGCATGCCCATGTCACATAATAGTCACATAATTAATGCTCGCGATGAAAATTTAATATAAATGCCACAAGTAGTATATTAATGTTTAAATAAAACACATTAAGCACATAGTTTCAAAGAATTCAGGATCAGTTAATTAACAATAAATTGCAAAACTCAATGCAAAACACAAGTTGTCAAGTAATCTAATTAATTCAAAGAATTCAAGTAATATGCAAGACTCTCAATCAACAATTAATCCTATGCCGTTCGACCTATACTTGACACGACACGACACGAGAACCTCGGTTTTGCAACCGGGCTCTGATACCACCTCAGATGTAGCACCCCGGACACGTGGAGGTACCACACCCCCGCACTATAGGCCGATCCACCTACGAAATAGACGATCCGTACATGAACTAGCCTATAGCGAACGGGTGACAAATAAAAGAAAAGACGAGCTAGGCGGGACTAAACCCCAAAACAATACAAAACCAAGGCACAACAATTAAAAGCGGAAGCATTAATTCATATATATACATATAGGTACCATATTTATCAGCTAGATACGTATAGATACCAAACTAATTATCAATACATTATCGCCTCTTATACATGATCAAGTATTCCAAATATGATAACAATAGACATGACATGCGAAGTAGTAAAATATATACATGATGGTGCACTGCTAGACTCGTGACAATGCAAGACTGGACCAGACTCCCGCCTAGCACGACCGGCTCTCAAGTACCTGAAAAGTGAAGTATCAGTCTACCGAAGACTGAGTGAGGGGCATAAATATATATTAGCGCAATCACATGCAAGTTATAACCTCGGGTAAGGTTTTATAATTAAAACATTATACGTTCACAATGATATAGAGAACTCGCCCGAGATTACAACTATCAACATTAATTACTGGATCGTTTCATGCAATCAATCAATACATGACCCCGGCGAGTGAGGGCGGTCTCCAACCTTACTCCCAATGAACATGAACATGCTTGCTTGTTTAATAGTCAATAGGTGATCATGCAATTCACTTATCGTGCAATCGTGCAATAGTGTACTCATATAACACGTTCATGAAATGACAATCATGCAATAACCCGAGGCGCATCCGTGGTGCCAGACTCGTCCCCAATCTCCTTTTTCCTCCGGTTTGATGAAGGGATTGCAAGGCCCCAACATCCAATCTCATTGAGCAGAGGGTACATGAATCCCTAAGCCCGGAGCTCCCTCCTCCACTAATCTCCTAGTGGATTCAGGGGTGACCCCTAACATGGTGAGGATAGCGCCAGAGTTACCCGTCAGCCCTTGCTTTCCCGGTTGGCTCTAGTCACTACGCTCGGGCCCAAACGTAACTGTCATGCTACTCGCCTAAACATGCATGAAACAATACCTGACTTGCTTGCTTGCTTGCTTGAACCTGGCTTGGAAATGATCAATGATTTATAGAAATTATAACCGTAAATACCATTTTGGCCAAAATATCACATAAGGGGTATACAGGTTCTATGTAACTAACAATTAAACCTCACCTATACCGACAAGGACAAGTAGGCACGGCCTACGGGGCTTGCTCCTCGTCCCTACCCTCGTGACCTGTGCAAACACGACACTTATACGTGAGACATGACCTAAAATGCACAAAATGTGACGAACGGCGAAAATGTATCGAAATGATCACGAAAATGCAATGTGGTATGATAACATGTTGTTTCACATCATATTAGCACATATTACAGCAATTCGGGGTCAAAGAAGTCGTTGGATCGAGGGGCTAAAAATGTAATTTTATGCAGTCATTTTTGTTCTGTCAGCGAGGTGGGAACGGCCGTTCCGGACTCCTTTGTAAAATGGGAACGGTCGTTCCCATAACCCCAAAAGCGCACCAACGTTTTCCCCCTTTTAAAACGCGCAGGAGCTGGGAACGGCCCTTCCGGCTCAAGGCCAAACTGGGAACGGCCGTTCCCATGCTCGGCCGCCCACATCATTTGAAAAGGTGGGAACGCCCGTTCCCACAATGCCTTGAGGCTGGGAACGGCCGTTCCCTGTTTCTGCAAATATGAAGAACAGAGAAAAACAGGGGAGGGCTACGGAAATGCAAACAAAGCCACCCAAAATTCCATTTTCAATCAACCAATTCATGCTTTTCTGGAAATATGATGCATATAGGTTCAAGAAATAACATCATAACACTTAAACACTCAAAACACACAAGATCATCAAGAATTCATGATTTCACACTCATGATCATACTTGATCATTCATACCAATTATTCAAGAATCTCATGCATTAATCATGCCATAACCCAAGATATCATCATTTAATCATGTTTTATACAACAAGGAGTTCATCTAGCATGCCATCCTCAAACCCTAGCTAAACCATACTTGAACAAGAATCAACAAACCAAGTATATACCCACCTTGAATGAAAGAAATGGATGAAGAAGATGAAGATGGAAGATTTGGAGCTTAAAAGCTTGGAGTTTCTTGAATAACTTGGATGATTTGATGAAATCTCCTCTCCCCCCTTTCTACATGAAGAACCGAGAGCAAGAAAGATGGATATGTTGGTGAATTTGGAAGCAAATGATCATGAGAAGCTTGGAGATGCAATATACCGTGATATTTGGGAAATATGTAATATTTGCAATTAAACCCTCCAAGTTATTTAAGTTAAGCAATTAAGGATATCAAGTTTGGAAAGTGATCACTTTAGTCCTCAAAGGTTTTCATGCAATTTGGTCCCTAAGTTTAAAAGAATGGACATATAGGGCCAAGTTGACAATTAAATCATTTTCGGTAATTAATTCACGAAATAAACATTTTCGATTGTTAAGATAAATTATAAGTTTAGTATGAATTTCATGAAAGTATTATAAAATATAATTTATAAAATTATTTTAGACATAAAATATTAATAAATGAAAATCGGGGCGTTACACCTTGGGCCCCACGATCAAGTACAGGATCCACACCGGCTAGCCCAGTGCTAGAAAAATCGGGGGCAATAAAAATATCTCGCAAAACAAGCTCATGGTTAACACTACACAGTTTATAAAGCATTTCCGGTACGTAGCCGGCATACAAGATATGGCAAGTTTTATAAGAAGATCACTTGGCTTATTTAGGGCATGCAAGGTTATAGGTCGTTTATAAAAGAAAACCCTCATCTCCATGTGCAAGAAGGACCAAGAAAGGAACCATGAAGCTGGAATGTCTCCACCGAGGAGAACACTGTACAAGGAAGAAGACACGGTGTACTTGTGAGACATGACTCAAAATGGAACCAAGTAGGATGAACGGCAAATGTTTATAAAGTGTTGTGTCGTGTCATTGCATGGTTCGATATGAAATAAATCATAAATATGTTATGAATTGAAGTGATGGTGTTCATGTGCACAATTAATACAAGCAAGTACAAAGGAAAATGCAAACACATAGCATTTAATCGAATATGAACACGTATCACGTTTAATTTCTAAAATTAAATCATATAATTGCAAAACATATTTAATATACAAATTCACATTATTAACATATCAATTCTTAGCAATGCATGTTAATTATTATCACGTAACGAACACAAAATACATAAGAAATAAAACCGAAAACAAAAACGAAAGAAACGGAAAACGAGGCAAACTGCCTCTCAAAGCCGTTACCCCCTCCAAGAGCAAACTCAGGAACGCCCGTTAAGGGACATAGGCGGCAAAGGGCATAGAGGTAACGGGTGTTACCCCTTACCTGCATAAATAGGGTAACGCCCGTTACCCAGGCAGAAGCCCAAAAACAACAGTAAGCTGGGAGGTAACGGGCGTTACCTCCCCCAAGACCAAAAGCAGTAACGGGGGTTACTCACCCCTGAAGACCAGCTTCAAGCTCCGCCTTCAATGGTGGACCACGCACCCTACACACACCCCACTCCCCAACAAAACAACTCCAAATCACCCAAAAATCATACCATAAGTTACGTAAGACACGTAGATCACATATTTACAAGTTAGAGCTCGCGAAACGAGCCCAAACACATAAATTCCTAAACCCAGCACTAGTCATCGGCTTCCCCATTAAGCACGTAGGCACGAAAGGGATATTAAATCAAAACACGTAATGAGTAGAGCACAAACCTTACCTTAGGTCGTCGATCGGACGGTTGGATCTCGAAAACCCAAGCTCGAAAGGTTGGGGCCAAAAAGGGGTGGAATTTCCTTCTCTTTCTCTCTTCCTTGGCTGCTAAAATGTAGGAATGAGGGGGAGAAAAGGGCTTGGCCCTTTTTGAGCTGAAACGGGTCGGATTATACGGGTAGGGTCAAACAGTATCCGATCCATCTGGATCTGATTTTAAAACGGTAGGGCGATCAAATGGCTTTAGAAAATTAAAAGGTTAATCCATTGAATCCGAATTGTCGAAACGAACTCAATGGTAAGGTTGAAATTTGAATCCGAATTCTCGAGTTCAAGGTAGTCACGAAGGCTCCACAACACCCTAATTATAATTAGGTCCCTAACTCTCCAATATTGGACAATTTAGTCCAAGTATAATTCAAATAAATTCTAAGGCGCATTTAACTTAAAATAAACTTCATGTTGACATGTAGAACATACGATGTCATATAAATACTGAATTAAACCCTCTCATGGCGTCGTACCTGGCTTGCCGGAAAAACGGGGTGTCAGATCATTGGACTGCTGTAAAGAATATCCTTAAATACTTGAGAAGAATATCCTTAAATACTTGAGAATATCCTTGTTAAAGTGGCGACACTACCTCCAGGGAGCTACCTTTGAGGTGTTTACCGACCACCAGAGTCTCAATTATTTATTTACTCAGACGGAGTTGAATGTGAGACAAAGAGGCTGGGTGGAGTTCCTTGAAGACTATGATCATAACATTCAATACCACCCTAGTAAGGCTAACGTGGTGGTCGATGCTTTGAGCAGGAAGTCTAGTGTTTCAGCTTTGGAGGCAGGTTCGAGTAAGCAGGTTTTCGAGGTTTTGATTTCAGAGGCTCGTTTGGCAAATATTTCTGTTCAACCAGATTTGAAGCAAAGGATGATTGAAGCTCAATCTAATGATCCAAAAATTCAGAGATTGGTTACAAGAGCAAGATTTGATCCGGAGACCAAGTTCGGGTTTGATGATTCAGGGTTGTTTGGTTCAAGACAAGAGTTTGTGTCCCGAAAGAATTTAAATGGGTAATTCTTGATGAAGCACACCGTTCGGCTCATAAGGTACACCCCAGAGGCACCTAGATGTACAAGGATTTTAGAACCGTATATTGGCAAAACGGCATGAAGAGAGACGTGAACTCTCCAACCACTTCCAATTCCCGAATGGAAGTGGGAGCAAGTGACAATAGACTTCGTGTCCGGCTTGCCAAGGACCAAAGAAGGTTTCGACGGAATATGGTTTGTGGTTGATCGGTTTTCTAAGTCAGCCCATTTTCGCCAGGTCCGGATGTCCGACAAGGCGTCCAAGCTAGCCAAGTTGTACTGCAAGGAGATTGTGAGATTGCATGGGGTACCGGTTAACATTATCTCGGATCAAGATCCTCGGTTTACTTTGATTTTCTTGCAAGAGCTTCAGAAATGTTTGGGTACTAAGCTTCATTTCAGTTCCGCATCTTACTCACATACGGATGGGCAATCCGAGAGACTAATCAAGTATCTTGAGGACATGCTTCGTGCTTGTACCTTAGATTTTCAATCTCAGTGGGATGAGCACTTGCATTTGGTCAAGTTTGCCTATAATAACAGCTTTCATGCTTCGATTGGTATGGCACTGTATGAGGCACTTTATGGAAGGAAGTGTTGATCTCCTCTCTTTTGGGATATCGAGGATTGGAGATGGATTGAGGAAGATAAGCTCAAAAGAGCAAAGAAACCTGCGGTGATTTAAGATACCATCGACAAGGTGAAAGTTATTCCGGTAGCTCAGGACCAACAGAAGAGTTACGCGGATAAGAGGAGAGGACCCCCAGAATTCAAAGTTGGAGATAGAGTTTTCTTGAAAGCATCTCCACGAAAGGGGTTCGCTTGGATTGGTAAAGGTGGGAAGCTAAAGCCACGCTACTTAGGCCCCTTTGAGATTCTTGAGAGAATTGGGGAAGCGGCATACCGACTTGATTTACCACCGAGTCTTACCGGGATTCATAATGTCTTCCATGTCTCTCAATTAAGGAAGTTTTATCCCGATAAGTCTACTGTGTTGCCCGTTGATGAGATACAACTTGAGCTGGATTTGATGATTTTTAATAGACCGGTTAAGATCTTGGACCGGAAGTTGCAAGAGTTAAGAAACCGGCAGATCCCCTTGGTTAAAGTCTTGTGGGGTGATCAGAAATCCGAATAAGCCACTTGGGAGACTGAAGAGAAAATGAAGGAGTTGTATCCGGACTTGTTCGAAGCCCCGAGTAGGATCCGAGGACAGGTCCTTTTTAAGGTGGAGAGGTTATAACGCCCCAATTTTTCGGTCGTACAGGTATGACATCACGAGTACGTTTCTTGTGTTTTTAATTATTTATTTTATGCACTTATATGTTTATTTAATGTTTAATTGTTATAATTGTTATATTTGAATTATTTGACATATTATGAACTTGAAATATTTGAACTATATGCTCGTTGCCTTGGTATTTGCTCCATACGTACTCGATTTTAATTTTGATTTTTTTGCTAACTTTCCATGCATGAGATATATGTGTTATGAATATGTTAGCATGCTCGTTATACGTTTTTGAGTTCGTTTGATCGTGTTTTGGTTCGTTTGTTTGGAGAGGAACCAAAAAGGGCCTAAAACGTTTTTAGCGTACCATGGGTTCTGTGCGGCGTATCTTGAGCTTGGGAATTTGGATTCGAATTCCTTCAACTCCATTAGACTCATTTCGACGATTCGGAGCCAATGGAATAAGCCTTGTATTTTTCCAAGCCCATTTGAACCCCCGAAACTTCGTCGAACCGAGCTCCTTGTATGAAATTGCCACCAAATCAAGCCAAACTTGAGTCAAATTAATCATTGTTCAGCCTATTTTCTCCCTTCTAACCCCTTCATTTCAGACATAAGCAAGAGAGAAGGAAAAAGTGGCTGAAAACTTGAACAAAAGGAAGAAGCACTTTGGTACTATTCATCCTTCACCTTTGAGAGCTCATAACTTGATCAATTCTCCACCATTTCAAGAGGTATGTATATGGATTTGATCCCCTACTCCTTGTGGCTCTTTTAAATTCTCTTTTGTGCATTTTCATGGAGATTTGAAAGAGCTATGGTTCCATATATAAATAGTAAGGGTTAGAGGTTATTTTTGAATACATGGTGTTACCATGCCTTTGGAGCTGAATTGATGCATCATTCTTGGTCATTTGAATTTCTTACCATCATTTATTCCATCCTAATTCGTGGTAATTGAGTATGGCATGAGTTATCATTGTTGCATCCATGAAAATGAGAGTTTTGGGCATGAAACTTGATCATATGACTTCCCTCTTGAATCATTTGGTTTTGATAGCTTTTGAAGCTTGGAATTTGGTAGTTTTTGCATGGTTTAAGTGTCCCTTAGCTGATGCATCCTTGCTCCCCTTGTTCCCCTGCATTTCAGCCTTGATTTGTGCCTTTTTCAACTTGTTCCGTCCAATGGCGCGACCGCAATCGCGTGCGGAACAAACCTAGTCGCGCCCATGACACTGCGGTAGTTTTGGGTTTAGAAGGGTGGCGCGACCATGCTAGTTTCAGTCGTGGCCATGACGGTCATGCAGAGACAACACCCTGAAGCTTCGCAGCCGCAACCCTGCTCCAGTTTGCTTATGTCCTTTAGGAGCGGCCGCGACGGTTTTTGCCATGGTTGCGACGCCCCCTGCCCCCTTTTGCATGCATTTTCTTACTTTCTTTCGTGTTGTATGCTTTTATTTCTTCATTTATGTGTTATATGCTTCGTTAACTCTATGTTTTACGTATTATTTCCTCCGCTATGAACGTATTATGTTATTTAGGTGCACGTGTAGGTCGAATGGATTCATGCAAAGTGTTATGCCTTCCCTTCTAGTTTCTTTTCTCGTTGTTGATTATCATTACCTCATTTATTACTTAAATGATTTGTTAACTTGTTGTTTATTGACTTATGCACTTATTTATGAAGTTTATTACGTGAATTGGTTGAATATATGCAATCTATGCCATGATATGAACTAAGTACTTTTCATATGCATCATAAACATTCATTTACAGTCGCCGAGCGTCTATTTGGTACATTTTGATTCTAAGAGTACCTTTTTGTTGTTTGTTTTGTTGAGCTGACCTTCCCGAGGATGAAGAGGTTACCCCTTAGGCATTCTTTGCTCTCTCCTACTCTTGTTCGACTTTAAGGTGAGGTTTTT
This sequence comes from Lantana camara, assembly GCA_037501455.1. Lineage (NCBI taxonomy): Eukaryota > Viridiplantae > Streptophyta > Magnoliopsida > Lamiales > Verbenaceae > Lantana > Lantana camara. The sequence continues at coordinate 62,001,547 of CM074856.1, forward strand.
GTTCCTTTTAGCTATTTCAACCTAAAACCTTATGTGTTTTGAAGCCTGCATGCAAAGTATATATACTAGATGATAAATACGTGTATGATATGTACTTTGAGGACTTGTTTCACTTGTGAAAGACTTTGGAAAACTCTTTTATACGTATATATACTTTATTTTGCTTTGTTTTGAAAAGCTTGTGGTATGCTGGGTCTTGTAGAGAGAATTGGTCTTGAAAGATAGACTACTTGACCTTGAACTTGTTCTTGAATTGTTTGGGCCCCGGGAGTATGGGTAAGGAGACTCTGGGACGGTCGTGGGGTCTCCGGACACACCTCCTGTGCGTATTTCCATTTGAGAGGATTCACTCAACCTCGGGAGGTCGAGAGGAAAGTGAGTTCTCTTGAGCCGGCGGTTATCACCGTTGAAGGAGCGGGTAGGAGTAATTAGCCCCCGTCTCAACGCGTACTTGACATGGGATTTGAGGGAACGCGTCCCTCTTTTCCACTTGAAGCCTGGTTGGACTTGCTTTGTTTTGGTTTTTGGTCTTGTCATGTCTTGGGAAGCTTGTAGATAACTCGTACTTGCTGAGTTCTTGTCTTGTCTCGAGTCTATGAAATGAGAATGGATTCCTAAGACTTAAAATTGGTTGCTTTAGCCTCCAGCCTTTAACTTCTTTTAAGTACTTATACCTATTATCACGAGAAATGACTTGGATTGTAAAAACCATTCTTGGTTCATGGATTATCTCTTGTTTTGTTAAATGATTTGCTCTATACGTATATGGGTGCGTGTGTTGGCCCCCTCACGAGTCACTAGGACTAACCCTCATTGTTGTTTTCTTTTTTCCGTTCTTTTGAGTTACAGGTATTACTTCTGCAGTCTTGAGCTAGGCAGCAAGTGGTCTAGTCGTCTTACTTGTGGATAGCTCGAGTCTCATGCATATGCTTTATTTTGTTATGTAGCTTTAATACTTGTGGACATGTATTGATACCTATGCTAGATACTTCTTTATTTTGGCCCGGGATGGGCATGTGATTATGTAATATGCTATGATTTGACTTTGATGCTATGTATATAAATGTTGCTAGCTTGAAATAACTTGTTTTAAATCGATTCCGCTTATACTTGTTTTACTGCGCACTTTGATATGAGGGTCTAGACCGCCTAACTTAAGAAAGTTTTTGGTTTGTCACCCGTTCGCTATGGTTTGATATGTGTGTGGAGTGCTATTTCATTACACGTGTTGAACTCTAGTGCGGGGGATGTGGTGCCCACCGCTCGGGGTACTACACAAACTACCTCCTTCATGGACCCAAAACAATCAAGTAGACCTATTCTCATCTTGCATGGCGATAGGCTATGCAATTTGAGTATGATGCACTTCTTTCTAATAACACCTGGTCACCAGTACCTCGCCCTGGCACCAAAAATATTATTGGATTTAAGAGGTTATTCACATAAAAAGAAAATTAGATGGGACTATTGAACGATACAAAGCCCGTTTAGTGGTAAAAATTAGATGGCATTGATTATCATGAAACATTCAGTCTAGTGGTCAAAATGACCATGATTCAGACGATTCTCTCCTTGGCAGTCTCTCACTCTTGGCTTAATCGCCAATTAAATATATCTAATTCCTTCCTTCACAGATTTCTGGACACTGATATCTTTATGGAATGGCCTCAAGTGTTCATTCATCCACTCTATGTTCAAGTGTTCAAGTGTTCATTCAGAAGCCATTCTATGGTCTCAAGCAAGCTCCCCGAACCTGGTTCTAGTGCCTCTCAACCTTTCTTCTTCAATTCACTTATCTCGTCTAAGGCTGATCAATCCTTCTTCATTCTCCGTCAAGGTACAATGGTTCTTTACATATTGGTTTATGTTGATGACATTATTGTCACGGGTTCCAACGTGACCAAACTGGACTGGTTTTTATCTGCACTTAAGGCGGCTTTTTTGGTTCGGGATCTTCGTTATCTCTCATACTTTTTAGGAATTGAAGTCATTTATACCTCCACCGAAATACTCCCCTCCCAAAAAAAGTATGAGAATAATCTTTTGTACCAATTCGGTTTTGCTGATTCCAAGCCATGTATCACTCCAATGGTAACAAGCCCCATTTTATCGAAATCTTTGGGACAACCATTTATCAACCCCAAATCTACAGACAATGGTTAGGGGCATTACAGTATGTCACTCTCAGTTTCACTCTCAGTTGCGCAGATATTACATTCTCTGTAAACCGACTCTCTCAATTTATGGATAATTCTATTGATGAACATTGGAAAGCTGCGAAACGCCTTATGCGGTATCTTAAAGGCAAACTCAACCTTGGGTTACTCATTGCCCGCAACAAAGATCACACCTTACAGGCCTTCTCGGACAGCGATTGGGGCGAATACCCCAATGATCGACGTTCAACTGGAGGTTATGTCGTCTACCTTGGTACCAACCTGGTATCATGGCAATCGAAGAAACAACCCACTATTGCACGATCATCAACTGAAAATGAGTATAAGGCCTTAGCTAACGCTGTTGCTGAGGTTTTTTGGATCTGGCGCTTCTCACGAAACTTGGCTTTCCCATATCCGAATCAACGGTTTTATGGTGTGATAATAAAGGTTCCATATACTTAACCTCCAACCCGCTATTTCATGTTCATACAAAACACATTGAGTTGGATTACCACTTTATTCGTGAGCAAGTGGCCCGAGGTACCCTTCAAATCCATTTCCTATCTACCGATGATCAGTTGGCCGACATCCTTACCAAACCACTTGATCAAATCACTCTTGTAATCTTCTCTTTCCTTATCTTTTCCCTTGTAATTAGCTCATTTCCTCTCTTATATTTTGTAGCCCTAGTCTCTAGTATATATCGATATTGTATCTTATATATTGATCAATCAATAAATACAAAAGTTTCTCGATTCCATAAGTGATTTTACACATAGAATAATGAAAATGTTTACTACCTTAAAATATGTGGACAACTATTTCTTCGTTAATTAGTTTGATTTGAAATTAGTTAAGCTACACACATCAAGTATTCATATCTTTTAATTTTCTTTCATAAACTCAGTTTATTTCAGCACCAAGGGCAAAAGTCATGTTCAAATAAACATTGCAAATATTTGAATGAACAATCTGGTGATTATTTCAGCACCAAGGGCAAAAGTCATGTTCAAATAAACATGGCAAATATTTGAATGAACAATCTGGTGAGAAAAAATAAAAGTGTAAGACACATGCTTAGCACATATAATGGGTAAATATGAATATAACGAGATATGATTTTTTTTTATTTTTTTTTTCATGTGAGAAATACAAGACATTCACGACATAGGAAAACAAAAATTTTAAAAGTATTTGTACATTAAAATTGAGTACATATTAGTTTTAAACAACATATTTGGGCACATTTTATTTTTAAAACCATTGTTCAACACTAAAGTCAAGGAGTCTAAAGAAAATATAAGTTATAATCTCTATTTCGAATAAATTTAGTCAAACACGCTCTTAGTTCTGAAAACAATTTATGACCTAATCCAAAATTTTCCAATTACATCTCACTAAGTCACAAGTGCCATTATTTTCTGATTTCAGGACCATGGAAAATTGTTAATGACAATTGTTCAGCTAAAAAGAGGATTCATAACACTTTCACCATCTCTCTTACTTTTCTTAAATTAAATTTTATATTTCAATCCATACATACACGTTATAAATATTAATAGATTGTCGGGATTAGAAGACAGAATCTTTTTTATTTTTTTATTTCATGATTTTTTTTTTCATGATCTTAACTGTTTACTAATATATTTGATGTATACCGATATATAAATGAAACAGAAAATAAAATAAAGAATATATTAAATCATAGAATACGAATACGATGTCATTTCTAAGGAATTATAAGTTCTTTTCAAATGCTTATATGTTCAATCATATATATGTCATCCACTTTCATGAGAAGATGACATGAACGGTCGAGGTACCTGTATGGCCGATTTCTGACAAGAGCTTCTCAGGAATAAAAATTACAAAACTATCTATTGTAAATTAAATCTAAGTTTAAGGATTGATCGAGCTGCAGTTTTAGTTTTTATTTTTGACATAAATTACAGTTTTTAATTTCGAGGATGAAAATATATAGTGTTTCATTTTGAGTACTATAGCCTTTTTCTTAAAAAAATCAGAAACACCCCCTCTAAAATAGTCAGAGAGACTCGAATCTAAAATCATTATTTTTAAAAATAAAAAATAAAAAAAATTAACGACTTGAGCCAATTACCGTTGACTAAGTACTCTAACCTAAGAAAGTTGGTCTTGCAAGTATTTGTAAACAGACACACATATATAATCTTGTGAACATCTATATTATTATTTACTAAACTCTACATGTCCGATATAATTTTGTTTACTGGCCACCGTTCTGAGTTTCAAGAATTTTATTACACCCTAATATTTCTCGAATTTTGATGAATTTTGTTACGCTCTCATAATATTTTTTAACGATGTATATTAATTACAAGACATTCTTAGGAACTATTACAAAATCCAAACCAAGACTTATAGAAAAATCATTAAAAGGGAACAAGTTTGTTTGCATGTCATATTCTTTGTTTTGTTTATTGAACCTAGGAAATTAGACAGATATATAAGTTCCCAAGGGGCCCAAATTTCCTGCAGTCAATTTCCATTAAGAATTCCCAAAAGCAAAAGGAGATTGCTTTCAGGTCAGAAATTAAATTACAAAATTGTACGAATAACCATAATTCATGGATGACTTTTCCTAGTGGGATATTTTCTATCTTGACAAGGAAAGCATGGATAGAAAATGCACACCGAGCTGATATGATACGATTAAAATATGATTGTGATGCCCCCTTTTTTGGTAAATTAGATATGAAGTCATGAGAGAATTTAATACTATATTTTTATGATTTATGTGACGTCACATGCTCTATATGTCAAGGTATAATTTTATTTTAATTATATGTGCCTTAGCATTTATTTAAATTGTACTTAGACTCAATTATTCAATATTTGCAAGTTAGGGACCTAATTATAATTAGAGTGTTTTGGATCATTCGTGGCTACTTTGAGCTCGAGAATTCGAATTCGAATTCCAACCTTACCATTGGACTCGTCTCGATGATTCGGAACCAATGGAATTAACCATTTATTTTCTAAGCCATTTGATCGTCATACCGTTCTAAAAACCGATCCGAGTAGACTGAATACCGTTTGAGCCCGCCGATTAGAACCGACCCGTTAACGGGCCCTGAAAAGGGTCATTCTCTTCCCTTTTCTCCCCATTTCACACGAGCCACACCAAGGAAGAGAGAGGAGGAGAAATTCCAACCCCTTTTGGCCTCCAAGACTTGGAGCTTGGGTTTGTAAGATCCGACCGTCCGATCAACGACCCAAGGTAAGATTTGTACTCTACTCGTTACGTGCTTCGATTTAATACCTCTTTCGTGCCTTGAATACGTGTTATGTATCTACTTGGGGAAGACAATGAATAGTGCCGGGTTGGGAGATTTATGTGTCCGACCTCGTTTCGTGAGCTCTTATGTGCAAATATGTGATCTACATGTTAGATACATGTCGTGGTATGAATTTCGTGCGTTTCGGAGTGGTGTGGGTCGTGTGTGTGTGTTGGTTGTTGCTTTTCCGCCATTGCTGTTGTTCCTTCTTCTTTTTCTAGCAGGACAGGCCGAAACGGCCGTTCCAGGTTTGCCTTGCGGCTCCGAACAGCCGTTTGCGTGTTCCGCACGCGCCAACAGCGAGGGCCGGAACGGCCGTTTGCAGTTTTGGCCTGTGGCCGAAACGACCATTTCTCTTTTAGGCTTCGGATCCAAACTGCGCTTAGAGAGTGGCTGACCTCCGGCAGATTTTCGGATCGTCCCTTTCGCTCGGGAACATGTCGTTCTCGTCCGTGCTTGCTTGTATATGTCGTGCATGACCTTTATATGCTTTTAATTAATGTATTACACCGTTCCATGACATATATCTTGTTCTAATGCATAATTCGTCATGAATTAGTATACTTACTTATTGTGTGGATATTAATTGTGCACATGAACACTATCACGGCATAACATATCATTTTATATCCTCGCACACATGTCATATTATTCCATATCATGCCACGAGCACCTCATATCAATGTCGTGCATCCTATTTGGTTTCATGTTGAGTCATTTCTCACGAGTACACATTGTTCCTTCTCTTGTACAATTCGTTTTTAGAGAGGAGACCTCCGGATCAAATAGGCACCCGTATTATTCTTGTTTCTTGTAGCACCCCAAGCGGTGGGCACCACATCCCTGCACTATAGGCCGACACGTGTAACGGAACGAGGACTCCGCACAAGTACCAAGCCATAGCGAACGGAGACAAACAAAACCAAACCCTAAGTTAGGCGGAACGTAAACCCTGCACAACATAGTACATAACAAATATGCGGAAGCGTGATCATGACAAACAAAATTCAAAACAATGCAACCAGTTGATAGGTTCAAACTAGCATAATTCCTAATCCCGAAAATCAAGTCATAACAAAATCATACTTGCCAAACGGGTTCATGCTAGCCCTAGAAGCCTGTCCCGAATTCATACCATAATTAAACAAATCATGTTTATACAAACGTGTAATCATATCAAATATACGTAATCTGAGTACAAGGTACGACATACAAGAATGTAGACTAAACAAAAGACTCCACTCGAACCGGAGTCCACAAACAAACTGACTGACTCCGCCTAGCTCGAACTCCAAAGCAAACCTGCAAAGCTAAAAACGTAAAGAGGGAGGGGTCAGTCACACTTGACTGAGCGAGGGGTTAACACACACACACTATACATATATGCAGAGCAAAGCAAGTCAAACGTAAATGTTCGTGAATCCGGGATTAGTTTTTTGCAATCCAAAAATTTGCCCGTGATAATAGATATATGGTAGTTTTAACAAAACCAAGCAAAAAGTGGCTAGCTTTACATAACAAGGTTTATGTACGTGACAAGACAAACGTAACATGTATATCAAGAATATTTTATTAGGTTGTTAATATTTCAAATTTTATCTTAATTTAAGAATCTACCCCCATTTCACGAACTCAAGATAAACGAAACAAGACTCGGTGGGCACGAGTTCAAACCTCCCAAACTCTTCAAGACAAAACGTTCAAAACCAAGAAATAAACAAAACAAGACATACCAAGCAAAGCAACACGTGTCAAACCTCAAGTCGTGGTGATGGAAGGGTTACACGACCCTAGCCATCCATGAACAGACGAGGGGAGTGCTCAATGCTACTCAAACTCTCCGGACTCCATCCCCTAACCAAACCACTACAAAAAAACAGCCGAATTCTGATGGGAAAAAATCGACGAAAAACTCCGTCGGTATCCCGTTGGAATTTCTGACGGAAAACCGACGGAATTCCGTCTGAAAATTTTGGGGAATTTAAAAAAAAATTGCGCCAAAAATTTCAACGGAACTCCGTTGGGTTTCCGTTGGAATTCCGTCGGAAATTTTGGCGCAATTCTAAAAAATTGCTCCAAAAAAACCGGTGGGATTTTCCCGTCGGTTTTTCGTTGGAATTTCAATTAAATAAAAAATGCAACGGAAAAGCGACGGGAATTACCCTTCGGCTTTTTTATTCCTCAATTAAAAAAAAAACCGACGGGTAATTCCCGTTGGATTTCCGTTGGAATTTCAATTAAATAAAAATTCCAACGGAAAACCGACGGGAATAACCCGTCGGTTGTTTTATTCCTCAATTAAAAACAAAACCAATGGGAATAACCCGTCGGTTTTCCATTGGAATTTCAATTAAATAAAAATTCCGTTGATTTTCCGTTGGAATTTTTCAATCAAATTTAATTAGAAATCTCGATTCAAATATCTTTTAATTTTTTTTTATCTCTCAGAGTTTTCCCCCACCCAATTGAGTGAAGGACTAATCTCCCGAGGTAGCTGAAGGCGCTTATTGCGGGGACATCTCCCAACGTAGTTTTTTACATCCACAAGGTTCGACCCCGAGACCTTGCTTAAGTGAACTCAAACCCTTATCCACTTGAGCTAACTGTCCGTTGGTAAATATCTTTTAATAAATCAACACATATATTATAGTTTTAAGTCATTTTCGTATTAAAATTTATGTTTTTTTAATAATCGATTATTTCTAATAAAGAAAAACTAAGTTATCAATTATATAAGTTATTTAATGGTGAATGTAACGCCCCCGTTTTTCAGTTTAAATAATGTGACGTAATTGTTTATAAATTGCGCAATTTAATTATTTAATTATGTGATTAATTGTTTTTACGTGTTTTATATTTAACTTTATTATAATTGTTATTAGTTATTATATTATATTATATTATATTATCTTATTTTAATATTATAAATTTTACATATATATTTCGTATATATATATATAGATATGTTTAATTATTATATTATTAATTTAATGACTATGCTAATTATATATTATGTTAATTGATCATGTTTTACTTAATTAATTGATTATTAATATATATATATATTTATACGTACTATATATATATATATGCATGGAGAATTTTATTTATGCATGAAAATCATATTTTTGCATGGGATTTAATATAATTATGCATGAGAATAAATTATGCATGGAGAATATTAAATATGCATGCATGCAAATCATAATTGTGCATGGAATATCATAATTTATGCATGAATTGCATGTATGAGTTTGTTCGTTTATTTTGTGTTTCGTTCTTATATGATATGATATCAAATTGCTACGATTTTGTAATATGTCGTACATATGTGTGTTATGAACATGATTTTATGCTCAAATTATGTTTTTGAATTCATTTGTTACGTTAACGAATTTAATTTCAATTGAGGAACCAAAACGGGAGCTAACGAGCAATTAGCGTACCCTTGGTTCCGAATTTAATATCTTGAGCTCGGGAACTCGGATTCGAGTTTCGTCAACTCCGCTGAACTCGTAACGAAAATTCGAGTTTAGTAAACTTAGCCTTATAATTTTCCTAATTCATTTGAAACTCCGAATTTCAACCGAAAAACGAAACGGCATCCAACTTGACCTTGTTACACTAATTCATCCATATCTTGCCCAAACCACAACCAAATTAACCATGGTTTAATTCCTTTTAACCCTAACTCAACCATCTATCTAGATATTTCAAGCCTTGACCGAGATAACCCTCATACCATCCCCAAAACTTCAGCCAAAGCTACTGCTTTCAGTCCAGTCCCGTAACCCTTCACCATTTGGAGATTTTGGAGTTCGATTCTCATCCAAACTTCAACCAATCATCAAGGTAAGCTTAGGGTTGTATTGTATGATTACTTCTGATCATTTCCATCTTTTCATTCATGAAGTTGAGCATGGTTTTCTCATTTCTGGACATTTTTCCCGAAAATGGAGTTTTGTACAAAATCTTGATCTTCCTCGTTTCTTTATGGTTTTGATTGATTCCAAGCCTGAGTTTAATTATTTTGACATCCTCATATCAATTATGATCATTACTTTCGTGATTATTGAGAAATATATAAGAGATCATTTATGAGATTTTCAGAAAATTTCACTTCAAGGTCACGTATGCTTCCATGCTTTGATTGATCACCTTTGGAACTGATTTCCTTGTGGAATATATGATATTTTGTTGCTTGTTTGTTGGTCTTAACTAAGTTGTATAGTTGGAGAAGGTTGAGTTTAATCATGCCCTGTTTTTCATCGATTTTGCTCTGTTTTTCGGGACTGCTTTTGCTGTCAATTTGCTGCGTTTCCTTCCTCCTTTTTACTGTCCATTCTAGTGGTTATGTGGTGTGTATTATGGTTGAGTTGTTGCAGCAATTTGTGCCTTGTATTATTGCCTTTCTTGCTCGTACATGGCTGCCTTCTTCTTGCCCTGTTTCTGCGCCATTTTCTGTTAAAAACAGGGTTGTTGCTGCTGCGTGTAACGGGCGTGCCATTTCTGCCCTTTCCAGCGCGACACGGGGGTGCAGACTTGGCCTGGGACTTCTGTACCGAGACACGGGCGTGTCTCGGTCAGGCTTGCAGGGTGACACGGGGGTGTCACCCCGTTTTGCTTGATTCCTTGCTGCGTATTTCCGGAGCTGTTGCTGCTGTTGTTTCCTTGGCCTTTGCTGCTTCTCTGCTGTGTACCTTAGCTGCTGATATTCTGATGCATTGCTTGTGTGCTTTGTGCATGCATGAGCGTGTTGCATGTGTGTGTTCGTGCAGGTGTTGCATGCATGTATATAGTATATATAGTATATAATGTGTATAGAATATATAGTAAGTATAATTATGCATGTAATATATAATATATATATGCATGCATGGGTATAATGTGTGTGTACGTGTATATATATGATATATATATATATTATATATGTTAGTATGTATTATTATATAATTGTTATATTATATATGATCATATATATATATTATATATTATATATATTTATTATATATTTTAATTATTGTTTGATTTAATTTAATTATTGAAATTTATTGAATTCTATTTCGCGTATTTAAATTACCGATTATTGTTTGAACGTTTTATTTATTTTATTCCTAAATGAGTTTACGAATATTATGAATTTATGAATTTATGAAATTGAATGAAATATATGAACGAATGAATGATTATATGTTTTAAATTTATTAATCGTGCACATGAACATTTTATTGATATAATATGATCATTTATGCATTCATATCACATTCACTTCATTGCCGTGCGTCATATATGGTTCATTTAGAGTCTTGAGTCTCACGAACACGTCTTGTGGTCTTTTGTACAGTTATCTCCAGGGTGGAGAGCTTTTGATCGTTCAGGCACTTGGTGCTCGATCCTTGTTTCATCACGGTTCAGGTGAGGGTGGTTTTCGTTGTAGCTATATACCAAACCCTATAACCCTTATGTGCAAAGCTTTGGCCAAAAACCTTATGATTATATATATATGATTTCCAAACGAAGCTATCGAGTAAATTCTTCTGAATTATACGTATGAGCGTATATAAGCTTAAAAATGGTTTTTGTAATGAGGCTATGCTCCAAACCGTGTGCCCTCGTGCTAGCTATGGATTAGGATGACACGGAGAGGTACGTATATAGCATATGCCGAGTTACACGGTAAGGTATGATTTCTTATGGTATATATCATATGTATATATGGATATGTTTTGGCGAGATTGTATGGATGATATGTTCACGGGCCCCGGGACTTAGTATATGTGGCTAACCGAGGAAGCAAGGGCTGACGGGGATCCCATATACTAGTCCTACTATTAAACAGCGGTACCGGACCTCGTCAGGAGATTGGCGGGGAAAGGGAGACTGAGTGCCATCTGGAGAGTCATGTAACCCCTTTTGGTCAAAGACAGAGGTGGTCGGGTCTTGCAAACCCACCACCAACCCGGAGGAAGAAGGTTGGTTATGATATGATTATGCACCGTGCGGGAATGCCGGGATCCGGATCGCCCAAACGAATATGTTTATGATATGAATTATGGTCTGTGTGTATTATGACGTATTGCATGATCACCTATTTAAACTATATTATGGATATTTGTCGTACACGGTCGGAGTTTGGATGGAGGTTGTGCACGCTCACTCGCCGAGCTTTATATTTATGTATGATCTATGAAAGTAATAAATTTAATATGAATTAGTCGTAAAAGTCGAGCATTGTTTATCTATTTTCTCGCCCTTTTCAGGAACTAAATTCAAATAAAACCTTGCTCGGGATTTATGACTTGCATGTGCATGTTTTATATATATGTATCGCTCCTGCTCACTCAGTCTTCTAGAGACTGACCCCTCTCCCTCCCCACTCTTTTAGTGTGCAGGTTTGATCCTTGGAGTTTGGCTAGGCGGAGGTGTTTGAAGTTTTTGAGTGAGTCGAGTTAGACTAGTAGAGTCTCTTCACTCATTCACGTATTGAAATCATGTATGACTCGTTCGGTTATATATTAAACTTGAATATTCATGTAATTGTTATTGAACTTTGGCTTTTCTGCATTATATTTTGTGGTTTGGTAACCGTTGTCTAGCTCCGCCTAGCTTAGGAAGGTTTTATGTTTGTCTCCCGTTCGCTAAGGTTTGATACGGGTGCGGATTATCTGTTTCGTTACTCGTGTTGAGTCTTAGTGCGGGGGATGTGGTGCCTCACGTGCGGGGTGCTACATCCTTAAGTGGTATCAGAGCCCGGTTGCAAAACCGGTGTTCTTGAGTCGTGTCGGAGTCAGTCTAAGTCGAACGGCTTAGGGACTATATGGCAATGTGTGCATTGCATTGATCTTGAACATGAATTTGGCTTTCCTTTTTGAATTTCGTTGGACTATCTGTTGCATTTACATAAGGATCCTTGCAATAATTGTTGAAAATGTGTCATGAGCATGCACTAATCGCATGCATCTACTCTTGAAATAAGCTGTGATTTATAGGTTATGGAGATAATATCAAACCACGGCCAAGTTCGACGATAAAGAAGATCGATTGCAAACTTTTCTGAGGTACGGAAGATAGGAAGGATGCCTGGGGAGGAATGTGAAGAATGTTAGTTGTGTGGCTTTGTAGACTGAGTTGCAATTAACGGTTGGGATTCAGAATGGGAGGTTCGACCTTGGCGAAGCGATAGTAGAGGAACATTTGGGGGAATAGAAATAGGAGTTAATCGTGGGGTTATTGAGATTCAAAAGACTAACTTATGAGAATCGGCTACTTGGAGTGCATTAATTGGATCCAACAGGATCTTTCAACCTCAGGAATGAATTACACAAAGCCTTGAAGATATTTTGGTCTCGGATTTGGATTAGGGAAGAGGTACTAGTCATTAAGAGGAGTAGAGACAATAGGGGTCCGGCAAAGGTTATACATCAAGGGTCTACAAAGAAGGACTTCGAACTAAGTCTAAGTGATTAGAAGTCGGGTTCTAGAAGGCAAGCATTTGGGGAAACACGAATAGAGGGAAGGTGGCGATATGGGGAACAGGATTTGAGTTCGTTTTCCAAAACCAAGCTGAATTGCCATGTTGGGAAGTAAAATGGAAGATATGAAGCAACAAATGAAAAAGAGAAAGAGAGGAAATCATGTGCTCAAGTAGAAGCAATTGGAGGTGAATTGAATCTACAAAGGATAAACGCGGAATTCTTGATTGAGGCGACGATTAGAAGTAAAGGTCGAATTTCGAGGAGAAGTTTGGATACTAACTCTGGGGACGTGGAAGAATTAAGGATTAAGGAATTGCCATCTCGGATAGTGGAAGATACAAGTGATAGACTCATGGAAAACTTGAAGACCGTGGGAATGGCAAGGAATAATTACCAGGCCAAGTGACCTTGGGATCGGAAGAACGAGGAGAGCTACCGAGCTAATAACTTCCCACATCGGTGACAGGTTCTAAAGCATTCATAGCACGTGCATCATATCTTGCATTAGTTAGTTATTCTCGTGACTTTATGTTTATTTGTGCATTTCTAATTGGTTTCGTTGCACTAATGTGTTGAATAATTGCTTGATGTAAACGTGACACATGCATTGTCATTTTAACCCAACATGCATTTTAGTGTTTACTTGATAGGAAGTCCTTTCGCCTCAACTATCAAGTGTCAGTTCAACCGAACCATACCTGATTTAAAGGAAAGGAAGTAATGGAGTGTTCGGATCGTATAAGAATAGGAAAGAAGGTTTAAGGGAGTTCGACATGAAAGAGCAAAATTTTAAGGGGGAGAGCACGACCGAGAGATAAAATGGAGGATGGAAATAGTGCTCGAATAAATATGTCAATAGCAACAACGAGGATGCAAATTAAGGAGAATCCGGATATCCTAATGGTGGCCATTGAAAATGAATAAGAGGATGGTAATGGTTAAGTTGTTAAGAAAGGAGTGGTGATGCCAAATTCGGGGAGAGATTTTTTTTCGAGATATAAAGAAGAAAATTTACTAAACGACTCTATGACTGGAATTCCGAATTTGGGAGTGATGAAATTATATGGGAGTTTTTGTGACCTCCTAAGATGGAATTAACTAAAGGAAAAGTTGATCAAGCTATTAAATGAGGTGATGTTGTCGACCAAGATTTATTCAGCAGAAGTATTAAGGGATCCGAGACAACATTATTAAGTTATCGGTTCTATCAAAGGTGATCCGGAAGGAAATCCACGAAGAAACCAAACCGGAGAAGATGATCATTGGAGGATTTACATCGAACTTCAAGAGTCATCAAGAACACTCTATCTTCGATTCAAGAAAAATGGAGCTAGATGCCAAATATAACCTGAAGGGGGGGGGTCAAAAGGAGGTGAATGGATTTGTTAAGATAGAAGCTATAGGTCTAACTTCAAGACAGATGATCTAAGGATATTCGGGGAGGTCAAGCTCGGTTAAATAAAAAGAATGGGATGGTCGAACGAAGATTGGGGGAAATGGTGAAGACTGGAAATAGTACAAGTTAGAACGGATCCAAGCGTATGATCCTTAAAGGATTTATCAATAGCTTCACCGAAAAACTTGAAGAGATTCAAGACAATCTGACCACTGAGCTACCTTCAGGATAGATTCTACCCTGGACAACGACAACTCCCAATTCTAAACTTTGAAACTTCGGTGAACGGTACTTATAACATTCATGATACATGCATCCATGCAAATTTAACTTATATAAATCTTATGTTAGGTGTTTTGATCTGTACAGTGTTAAATTACTTGGAGTAATTGAATATCGATGTGAACGACGTTTATTACTTGCTTTGGGTGCCTTACGTGATTTTAAATTTGGGTTTTGCGTGAGTTGCTTGGGAGTATTGGAGACTTCCTTGCTTTATTTTCGGTTAAGAGACGGGGATTCTCTTATTTTTGTTTGAGAGACGGGGTACTCTCTTTGCTTGCGAGAGACGGGGTTCTCTCATTACTGTTGGAGAGACGGGGTTCTCTCATTGCTGCTCGAGAGACGGGGCTCTCTCCTTGTTGTTTGTGAGAGACGGGGAATCTCTTATTGTTTGTTTTCAGGCGTGTGTGAATCCGAGGACGGATTCTTTTTAAGGGGGAGAGAATGTAACGCCCCCGTTTTTCAGTTTAAATAATGTGACGTAATTGTTTATAAATTGCGCAATTTAATTATTTAATTATGTGATTAATTGTTTTTACGTGTTTTATATTTAACTTTATTATAATTGTTATTAGTTATTATATTATATTATATTATATTATCTTATTTTAATATTATAAATTTTACATATATATTTCGTATATATATATATATAGATATGTTTAATTATTATATTATTAATTTAATGACTATGCTAATTATATATTATGTTAATTGATCATGTTTTACTTAATTAATTGATTATTAATATATATATATATTTATACGTACTATATATATATATATGCATGGAGAATTTTATTTATGCATGAAAATCATATTTTTGCATGGGATTTAATATAATTATGCATGAGAATAAATTATGCATGGAGAATATTAAATATGCATGCATGCAAATCATAATTGTGCATGGAATATCATAATTTATGCATGAATTGCATGTATGAGTTTGTTCGTTTATTTTGTGTTTCGTTCTTATATGATATGATATCAAATTGCTACGATTTTGTAATATGTCGTACATATGTGTGTTATGAACATGATTTTATGCTCAAATTATGTTTTTGAATTCATTTGTTACGTTAACGAATTTAATTTCAATTGAGGAACCAAAACGGGAGCTAACGAGCAATTAGCGTACCCTTGGTTCCGAATTTAATATCTTGAGCTCGGGAACTCGGATTCGAGTTTCGTCAACTCCGCTGAACTCGTAACGAAAATTCGAGTTTAGTAAACTTAGCCTTATAATTTTCCTAATTCATTTGAAACTCCGAATTTCAACCGAAAAACGAAACGGCATCCAACTTGACCTTGTTACACTAATTCATCCATATCTTGCCCAAACCACAACCAAATTAACCATGGTTTAATTCCTTTTAACCCTAACTCAACCATCTATCTAGATATTTCAAGCCTTGACCGAGATAACCCTCATACCATCCCCAAAACTTCAGCCAAAGCTACTGCTTTCAGTCCAGTCCCGTAACCCTTCACCATTTGGAGATTTTGGAGTTCGATTCTCATCCAAACTTCAACCAATCATCAAGGTAAGCTTAGGGTTGTATTGTATGATTACTTCTGATCATTTCCATCTTTTCATTCATGAAGTTGAGCATGGTTTTCTCATTTCTGGACATTTTTCCCGAAAATGGAGTTTTGTACAAAATCTTGATCTTCCTCGTTTCTTTATGGTTTTGATTGATTCCAAGCCTGAGTTTAATTATTTTGACATCCTCATATCAATTATGATCATTACTTTCGTGATTATTGAGAAATATATAAGAGATCATTTATGAGATTTTCAGAAAATTTCACTTCAAGGTCACGTATGCTTCCATGCTTTGATTGATCACCTTTGGAACTGATTTCCTTGTGGAATATATGATATTTTGTTGCTTGTTTGTTGGTCTTAACTAAGTTGTATAGTTGGAGAAGGTTGAGTTTAATCATGCCCTGTTTTTCATCGATTTTGCTCTGTTTTTCGGGACTGCTTTTGCTGTCAATTTGCTGCGTTTCCTTCCTCCTTTTTACTGTCCATTCTAGTGGTTATGTGGTGTGTATTATGGTTGAGTTGTTGCAGCAATTTGTGCCTTGTATTATTGCCTTTCTTGCTCGTACATGGCTGCCTTCTTCTTGCCCTGTTTCTGCGCCATTTTCTGTTAAAAACAGGGTTGTTGCTGCTGCGTGTAACGGGCGTGCCATTTCTGCCCTTTCCAGTGCGACACGGGGGTGCAGACTTGGCCTGGGACTTCTGTACCGAGACACGGGCGTGTCTCGGTCAGGCTTGCAGGGTGACACGGGGGTGTCACCCCGTTTTGCTTGATTCCTTGCTGCGTATTTCCGGAGCTGTTGCTGCTGTTGTTTCCTTGGCCTTTGCTGCTTCTCTGCTGTGTACCTTAGCTGCTGATATTCTGATGCATTGCTTGTGTGCTTTGTGCATGCATGAGCGTGTTGCATGTGTGTGTTCGTGCAGGTGTTGCATGCATGTATATAGTATATATAGTATATAATGTGTATAGAATATATAGTAAGTATAATTATGCATGTAATATATAATATATATATGCATGCATGGGTATAATGTGTGTGTACGTGTATATATATGATATATATATATATTATATATGTTAGTATGTATTATTATATAATTGTTATATTATATATGATCATATATATATATTATATATTATATATATTTATTATATATTTTAATTATTGTTTGATTTAATTTAATTATTGAAATTTATTGAATTCTATTTCGCGTATTTAAATTACCGATTATTGTTTGAACGTTTTATTTATTTTATTCCTAAATGAGTTTACGAATATTATGAATTTATGAATTTATGAAATTGAATGAAATATATGAACGAATGAATGATTATATGTTTTAAATTTATTAATCGTGCACATGAACATTTTATTGATATAATATGATCATTTATGCATTCATATCACATTCACTTCATTGCCGTGCGTCATATATGGTTCATTTAGAGTCTTGAGTCTCACGAACACGTCTTGTGGTCTTTTGTACAGTTATCTCCAGGGTGGAGAGCTTTTGATCGTTCAGGCACTTGGTGCTCGATCCTTGTTTCATCACGGTTCAGGTGAGGGTGGTTTTCGTTGTAGCTATATACCAAACCCTATAACCCTTATGTGCAAAGCTTTGGCCAAAAACCTTATGATTATATATATATGATTTCCAAACGAAGCTATCGAGTAAATTCTTCTGAATTATACGTATGAGCGTATATAAGCTTAAAAATGGTTTTTGTAATGAGGCTATGCTCCAAACCGTGTGCCCTCGTGCTAGCTATGGATTAGGATGACACGGAGAGGTACGTATATAGCATATGCCGAGTTACACGGTAAGGTATGATTTCTTATGGTATATATCATATGTATATATGGATATGTTTTGGCGAGATTGTATGGATGATATGTTCACGGGCCCCGGGACTTAGTATATGTGGCTAACCGAGGAAGCAAGGGCTGACGGGGATCCCATATACTAGTCCTACTATTAAACAGCGGTACCGGACCTCGTCAGGAGATTGGCGGGGAAAGGGAGACTGAGTGCCATCTGGAGAGTCATGTAACCCCTTTTGGTCAAAGACAGAGGTGGTCGGGTCTTGCAAACCCACCACCAACCCGGAGGAAGAAGGTTGGTTATGATATGATTATGCACCGTGCGGGAATGCCGGGATCCGGATCGCCCAAACGAATATGTTTATGATATGAATTATGGTCTGTGTGTATTATGACGTATTGCATGATCACCTATTTAAACTATATTATGGATATTTGTCGTACACGGTCGGAGTTTGGATGGAGGTTGTGCACGCTCACTCGCCGAGCTTTATATTTATGTATGATCTATGAAAGTAATAAATTTAATATGAATTAGTCGTAAAAGTCGAGCATTGTTTATCTATTTTCTCGCCCTTTTCAGGAACTAAATTCAAATAAAACCTTGCTCGGGATTTATGACTTGCATGTGCATGTTTTATATATATGTATCGCTCCTGCTCACTCAGTCTTCTAGAGACTGACCCCTCTCCCTCCCCACTCTTTTAGTGTGCAGGTTTGATCCTTGGAGTTTGGCTAGGCGGAGGTGTTTGAAGTTTTTGAGTGAGTCGAGTTAGACTAGTAGAGTCTCTTCACTCATTCACGTATTGAAATCATGTATGACTCGTTCGGTTATATATTAAACTTGAATATTCATGTAATTGTTATTGAACTTTGGCTTTTCTGCATTATATTTTGTGGTTTGGTAACCGTTGTCTAGCTCCGCCTAGCTTAGGAAGGTTTTATGTTTGTCTCCCGTTCGCTAAGGTTTGATACGGGTGCGGATTATCTGTTTCGTTACTCGTGTTGAGTCTTAGTGCGGGGGATGTGGTGCCTCACGTGCGGGGTGCTACAGTGAAAGTATCAATTACGTAACGAGAAGATCCCCCTTTTGATGGTTTGATCTTCTTCAACTTCAAATTTAGCTTTTAATAACGTTAATCCGTAGGTCCTTCAACTTAGTTATCTATTTAAAAATTATATAATATACAAATTATAAATTGTTAATTGACACAAAAGTATATAATATACAAATTATACATTATTAATTAAAATAAAGATATTTAGAACATCAATCTTTTAACTTTAAATATAGTGAGGAGATCCCAATTGGAATTTAATTTTCTGTTAGACACTCTCACATATATAAATAAAAAGTTTATAATTTTAAATTACCACTCTTATGATGCTCAAACAATTCTAAATATTATTGTAACGTATGATGTTGTATCATATTAAGGTTGGACATCTTAACAAACGTCTTTCACTTGTTAAATTTAAAAACTAATATATGTTGTAGCATATTTGTATCCATGCATTATAAACACTCACTTATATACATACATACATATATATAGTGTTTCCACACAAAAAAAACATATATATATATATAGTGTTAATATACTATTTTATTAGTTATCAATCGTAATTTACATAATAAGTATTTTTAATAAATTTAATACTTGATAATAAGTATATAGTGTTAATAATATTTGAACTAAGTTTAAAATATGAAAACTACGAAAATTTTTATTAATTATGTATCTTTATAAAAAAAAAAAACTTTTATATATATATATATATACAAAAAAAATTGTAGGTTTATAATATAATTAATCGTTATGTAAAAGTTATTAGCAATGATTTTATATTTATACAGAAAAATAATTTTATTTATAATTTTGAATTAATAATTTAAGTGAAACGATGTAAAAATTATTTTTATATTACTAATTTTATTTTTAAATGTACAAATATCTTATAATCTAACTTATAATTAATATATTAATTTTAGAAAGAGTTCTTATTATGATACTCTATATATTTTCTATGGATTGGAGAACTCTTAATCCTAATGAGTTTTATTTTCATTCGAATAAGTATTTTTAAAAATTTTCAATAAATATGATTATATTTAATTCAAATAATCATATATTTACAATTTTATATTTTAAATTAATAACAAAAAGTTTTTAAATAGTTAATTGAAATAAGTGTAAAAATATATTTAAAGACATAATATTAATAAGAAGTAAGTTATCTAAGTTGGTAAGGGATTCACCATTCTTCCTTGGAGACCTGAGTTCGAATTCCTGCTTGCGCAATTATCGCGAGAATTAATTCTCACATTGGGTTAGCTCAAGCTCGGCTCGTGGCTCGTCCGAGGTGTTGGTGTGGCTCGTTTTCGGGGCAGTTCGGGTCTCACAAATGAATTTTTTTATTTTTTTAAATTTATTTATTTTTATTCTATTTCCGACGAAATACCGACGGAAAATTCCGTTGGAATTCCGTCGGTTAACTTAAAAATTAAATTATTTTTGTTCCGTTGGAAATCCATTGGTTTTCCGTCGAAATTCTTTTAATTTATTTATTTTTATTCTATTTCCGACGGAATACCGACGGAAAATTCCGTTGGAAATCTGTCGGTTAACTTAAAAATTAAATTATTTTTGTTCCGTTAGAAATCCGTTGGTTTTCAGTTGGAAAAAAATTCCGATGGAAAACCGACGGAAATGGCCCATTGGCTTTCCGTTGGAAATTATTTTGTTGGATAAAATAATTTTCCGTCGGTTTCCCGTTGGAAATATATTTCCAACGGAAAACCAACGGAACGGACCCGTCGGGACCCGATTCCGACGATATATTTTCCAACGGGCGCCATCCCGTCGGTTTTCCCTCGGAAATCGACTTTTTCAATGGAAAACCGATGGGTTTTCCGAAAATCCCGTCGGAAAATGTCCGTCGGTTTTCGGGCTTTTTTTGTAGTGAACCTCCTGGCGGGTTCCGGTACATCCTTAACATGTACGTACGTCGGGGCCCCACAAGCAAGACAAAATTCATGTACAAGGCAAATCAAGTCCTAAGCCCGCTACAAACCTGCAAAACAAGACATATCGTGCGTGCCACAAGCATACATATCATATACACACCCATATACGTACATATCGCATGCATACGTATCAAACATACGCTCTTACACACACATCACATGCGTACATACTATACATACATACAAACGTGCATAAACACATACAAAGGTACCAAGTTCAAACGTATCAAATCCAAAAGCAAGCATACATAGGCTCATACATAGCGTTCCTACTTTCAAGCGTATAACAAAGCCCTCAAGATATGTATTTCGCACATATTTACAGATACGTAGGGCTTATAAGTCGCATGCATTTCAAAACGAGCATGTTGCATTAGGGTATAACTATATCCTAACCTCACCTCGTACAAAACAGAGCCAAAGACAAGAGCTTGATTCACCCCGGAATCAACATGGCCAACAAAACACCACCTCGGGTGTACCTGGACAAACTGAAGGCAAAAGGCAAGGCTTAGACTCAAAATGACCCACGTGGACGCATGGCAAATGCATGAACGTTCATAAATCATAGCTCGTATGATGCATGGTTCCAAGTTACACATAATCAGGGCATACATATGCATATCATAACAATCAAGGCAATGCATAACATAAAACAATCATAATTCAAGTTGGGAGCATGCTAGGGGCGGGAAAGAACGAGTAAAACCGAAAGAAACGAGAACAAAGCGCGAAAAACAAACGCAGCAGGGCGTTGCGGCCGCGCCCAAAAGGGTCAAGGCTGCGCGGCAACAACAGACACAAAAACTGGAAGAGTGTCGCGGCCGCGACGTACACACTTCCAGAACCTCCACTGACCAAGCATCGCGGTAACCGAGCTTTGGACAAAGCAGTCATGGCAGCGAGCAAGCGGGGAGATTGGAACTACCCAAAACCACACGAAACGAAGCAAAACTCACATATAACACAAATAACATGCATAGGTCACATTAGAGCACAAATCGGGCTTCGAAACGAGCCCAAACTGTAACGCCCCAAATTCCGGAAGTTCAGGTAAGCACGCCACGTGTGGGTCTTCGGGAGTTGGGAGTTTAATTTTATATATTTACTTGCTTATTATGATTTCATTATAATATTATGTGCATTATACATTTCTATGTATTTATATGAATTAGTTTTAATGTGAAATTTGTGAATTACCTGGTAATGTGTCTAATTTTATTATGTAACTTTAATTGATCATCTCATAAATTTATGGACTTAATTGAATTTTATGAATTGGGAGTTAAATGTCTAATTGTTAGAGATGATACTTGTGTGCATTCATTTAAATAAATGAGGGACTATTATGCAAAATGAAGAGTTATTATGCTTGTAGTGGATGATATGATATATCATATATGTATTCATCCCCCTCCCTCTCATGCATTACATTACATACAAGAGAACACACACACACCTAGTAAGAATCGGTGTTTACACATTCAAGAGAAGGGAGGAGAATTTCATCAAATTCAAGCTATAATTCAAGGAATTAGCAACCAAGTTGGAGCATCATCTTCATCTCTTCATCTCATCTCATTCTTCTTTCATTTCAAGGTATATATTGGAGAGTATTTGAATTCCTTGATTGAGTATATGAGTAGGGTTTGAGGTTTGATTGATGCTTTCATGCTTATTCATGATTAGAAGCATGTTTAGGTCCTTGTTTCTTCATTTCTTGCTTGAAACATGAAGTTATGTTGAAGTTGGAACATATGAAATTTTATGGGTTTTGAATGATGAATTCTTGTTGATCAATGTATGATATGAGTATATATGTTAGATTTTATTGTGCCTCAAGTATGGATACATGTTTCTTCTAGTTTGGATTGCATTTGATGATTGAAAATTGGTGTTTTGGTTGGATTTTGATGTTGTCCGTGTTTTACCCTGTTTTTTTTTTCTGCTACGCACTGTTGACACGGGCGTGTCAACTTTCTCTTCTTCAGTGTGACACGGGGGTACGTAGTGGTCTGGTTTTTCTGTACCGTGACACGGGGATGTCACGGATGCTTTGTAATGGTGACACGGGCGTGTCACCTTCTGTTCGCATGCATGTTGTCCGCTGTACCCAGACACGGGGGTGTCACGGCTTAGTGTATATTGGTGACACGGGCGTGTCACCCTCTGTTTTCATGCATTTTGTTATTTTTTTTTTTCTTTTGCATGCATGGTTGTGCGTGCATGTGTTTTATACTCGGTTTATGGATAATCATGCTCTTATTTGACCTTCATTAAATTGTTATTGCATGACCTATTGGTGCATGACTTTGCCGTTCGTCATAATTGGTTCATTCGAGTCAAGTCTTACTTCACACTTGTCCTTGTTGCACAGATCAAGGTCCCGGTTTCGTGGAGCCCGCTCCGTAGGGTGTTCTCTTGCTTTCTTTTGGTCGTTTGGTCAGGTGAGGTTTAAATTCTAGATAAATAGAACCCTTACAACCCCTATGTGACTATTTCGGCAAAAACGTATATATATATATATATATATATATATCTATAGTTTGCGAACTTTATGATTTTCAAATGATTTGACAAAACCGATTGATTGATTGATTGATTGATTGACGGATTGATTGTATTGGCGAGTTATTGAATTGTACTGTGGGCCCGAGGATAGTGGCTCGAGCCAACCGGGAAAGCATGGGCTGACGGGTAACTTGAGTGATATCCTCACCATTTGGGATGACCCCTGAACTCCCTAGGAGATTAGGGGAGGAAGGAGTTCCGGGCTTAGGGATTTATGTACCCTCTACCCAGACTGATTGGATGGTGGGGCCTTGCAATCCCACCATCACCCGGAGGAAGAAAGAGTCACTGAAACTGCTAATTGTGCACAGTGAATAATTGCTTGATCACCTAATCACCTAATAATTGATTGATTGTACACGGTCGGAGTAAGGTTGGAGAATTGCCCTCACTAGCCGGGCCACATATTGATTGTATTGAACTGAATTAATTGATAAATTGAATTAGTTGTAACCTCGGGCGATAGTACCTTTTTATTTTACTAATCGTATTGTGATTTTCTAAAATTATTACCCGAGATTATAACTTGCATGTATGTGCGCATATATTTATTTATACCCCTCGCTCAGTCCGTTTGGACTGACACCTCAACTTTTCAGTTTTACAGGTTCGTGCTAGGCGGGAATTAGAGTCTCGTTGTCTTTTATTCGGGTCTAGCACTGCACCTTCATACATTGCCCTTGTGTTGATACTAGTTATTTTGTAGTATGTCTTGAATTATACTTGGGATTGATATTGTAATGATATGGATTGTCGGTACCTATAAGTAAATATGTAAATATGGTACCTATATGTATTGAATGATTTTGCTTCCACTATTTTATTGCTCTGAGTTTTTTTGGTTTTATTGAGGGTACCCGCCTAGCCATGTGTTTTTTTTATTGTCTCCCGTTCGCTACAGTTTCGGTTCATGTATGGATTATTCGTTTCATATGTGGATTGAGACTGTAGTGCAGGGGATGTGGCGCCTAGCGTTCCGGGTGCTACACAAACACCCCTAAATCCGAAACCCACACTATCCACAAAATCCCCAAATAGGCACATAAACACGAAACCAGGCTTCGGAAAGCACGCAGAAATGGAGCATTTAACGAGTAGAGTACAAATCTTACCTTGGATCGTTGATCGGGCGAACGGGGTCGGAGTTCTTGAGCTCGAAAGGCTTGGGGAGGGTTTCTTCTTCTTCTTTTTTCTTCTTCCTTCTCTCCCTTTTGGACCGTTGCAAATGGGAAAAGAAAAGGGGTTCAGTCCCTTTTCTCTGGCCAAGAAACGGGTTGGATAAAAATGGGTAGGGTCAAACAGTATCCGATCCAACTGGATCGAATTTTATAACGATAGGGCTATCAAATGGCTTTAGAAAAATACGAAGTTAATTTCATCGAATCCGAATCGTCGAAACGAATTCAATGAAGGTATCGGAATTTGAATTCGAATTCCCGAGCTCAAGATTACCATGAAGGCCAAAATATCCTAATTATAATTAGGTCCTTAATCTTTCAAATATTAGGCATTCGAGCCCAAACAATTAATTAAATTCTAAAATGTAAACACTTAAATAAAAATTACACATTGACAATTAAAGCATGTAAGTCATATAAATCACGAAAAAAATACAAAATTTAAATCTCGAGTGACGTCCTACCTGGAAGGCCGAAGAAGCGGGGCGTTACATTTCTTGTCTCGTGGTATTCCAGGTGAGGGTGTTTTCGTTCTAGTTACATATCAAACCCTATAACCCTTATGTGATAAATTTTGGCCAAAAACCTAATGTATATATATATTGATTTTCAAAGTGAAGTTATCGAGTAAATTCCTATCGAGTAAATTATTTCTCAAGGATTATGAAATGTAATATGTTTCTCACAACTTGAAATGTTTTGGCGAGATTATGCACATTGATCATGTTCATGTTATTGGACCCCGAGAAAATGTGTGAATGGAGACCGGTTCGGCATCGGGCCGACGTATAACTAAACCATTGCACAAAGTACCCTTTGAGATATCCTGGCGTGACCAGGAGTCCGGGAGGCGGGATATTCTTAAGCCGGTGGTTAACCCATCAAAGGAGCGGATAGGAGTCATGAGCCCCCGTCTCAATATTCTTATGGAATGGTTCGGGTCTGCAGGCCTGACCATTATGGAGGGAGAAGATGGGAACTATTTCATGATTACAATTATACACATGATTATGATTATTATTGTTATTCACCGTGTGGGAAGGTTGGGACACGGATTGCCCAAACGATCATGTCTCATATATTTATGACTCGCATGTATCATTATGTATTGCATGATCGCGTATTCAAAATGTATTAATCATGTTTATTGTACACGATCGGAGTTTGGTTGAAGAGTTGTACACGCTCACTCGCCGAGCCACAATGATTATTATAGATTATGAACGTAACGAATTTAATATGAATTAGTCGTAAAGTCCGAGCATTGCTTAAGCTATTTTCCTGCCATCCGCGGGAACTAACTTCCAATAAAACCTAGCTCGGGGTTTGTTACTTGCATGTGCATATTTCTATATTTATGTATAGCTCCTGCTCACTCAGTCTTTTAGAGACTGACCCCTCTTTCCCACTTTTCCAGATTCTTGCAGGTCGTGCTAGGCGGGAGTTGAGTCTTGGTGTTATTTGAGTCTCACTTGTACACTTGAGTCACATTATACGTTGTTATGAATTAATGGTATTACTTTTTGTATGGGCCTATGTGCCAAATATGATTATTGGATATTGTTTTGGGACAGGTTGCATGCTTTGTAGAACCCGTTGTTAGGTTGCATGCTGAATTTTAAATACGTTTATGAAATTGTTGGGCTTGTAGCCATTGTTGGAATTCATGTATCTAGCATATTGCTTCCGCACCACATTTTGAATATTCTTGATTATTTGGTACAGGGTTAGATTTCGCCTAGCCAGGTTGTTTTTAATTGTCACCTATACGCTATGAGTCTGGTTCATGTATGGATTGTCCATTTCATGCATGGACTAGACTTATGGTACGGGATATATGGTGCCTTTTGTTGCGGGTGCTACAATGATGATATAATTTTTTTTTAAAATTTTATATATGAAGATTGTTGAACACGATACCTGCGCAAAACAATATAGTAAAATGATATTTTAAAAAAAAATCATACGTTATAGAATTGAGCTAATGACTCCAAGTTTGTATTTTTTGATCTCCTAACTTTTAAGTGGTGCGATACTAATTAAGTATTTTGTAATTTATATCATTTGAATGAAATGTTTTATTTCTTTTTTCCTTTCAATTCGAGGATATTTTCGACTTATGGGATGTAAATTTACATCCTATGAGAGTATCAGTAGGAAAAACGTTGAAAATGCTTTGAAATTGTAAAAAAAAATAAAAAATGTACGAGGCCAAAGCTAAAAATATGTGAACTTCTAAGGGGGGAAAAAAAACGAAAATCGATTAACTCGCCCAAATGCAAATTTTTGTTTGATATGGGATTTAAAGGACCTTATATACACACACATATATATATGAAAGCAAATAATATAGTTAGGGTTGCTCAAATCACCCTAAAATCCGTTTCGCATTTGGTCGGTGCAAATTGGACATGCATCCTCTTCAAAAAAATATTTAAACTAAAATACATATATAAATGGGAATAATTCTATATCTTTTGTTTTAAGAATAATTCTATATCTAGTTTTTAATTATATGGACAAATATATTATATTTATTTATTCTATTTAAATTTTTTGTTAATCATACAATAAGTATAAGAATTTTAAAGAAAAGTTAAGGCCTAACAATCTATTGAAAAGCTCTTATATGAGATTATCATTTCAAATGAATGTGAACTAACTAATATGAACAGTCACCTATAATTAATTACATACAAATATTTTTAATTGTTGTGAACTTCCTGTATTATGCCCTCAACAATTACTGGTTAAAGAATGAAAAATAGTTACAAAATATTTTGATTTTTATCGTGACGAGTACTACGCATGCTTAGCCGCAGAAAAAAGTAAAAACAACAATTTAAAAAGAAGGGTTGAAATGAAAGGTCAAATCGAATTACAATGGATTCGTACCCATATGAAAAGAAACGAATATTAGTACTTTTGAGGCATATATAATTGTTCAACATATTTATCCTTTCAATCCTTTTACACAAATAAAAAAAAATGCGGACAATTCCTCAAAAATACCCAAATGTAAACTGAATTTCCTTTTTACTCCCTCATTTTGAAAAAGTTCCTGTTCACTCCCCAATTGAAAAATAAAATTTCTTTTCACTCCCCAAGGTTGTATAATAATTCAGAAATTGCGTACAATTTTTAGGAAATTGCGTATAAAAATCCCGCAATCTCATATATATAAGATTCCGGGATTTTTATACGCAATTCCCTAAAAATTGTACGCAATTCCTAAAGACAATGTACGAACATGTACTATTTGTGGGGACCTAAAAGGAATTTTGTTTTTCAATTGGGGATTGAATGGGAACTTTTTTAAAATTGGGGACCTAAAAGGAATTTTTTCAACTTTTTGATACTATTCAAAGATTTTTCCAAAAAAATGTCTTTACATTCTTTTTCTTAGAAAATAAAAAAAGGAAAATTTCTTTACATTTTTATTAGCCGATTTTACTAGTTTATAATTTTTTATTTTATTTTGTTTTATTTTTGGGTGAGGAATAGCTTAGAAATGATCTTCACAGTTTAATGTCATAATCGCCCTCACCATGAAGTAATTTAAAAATGAAAATGTATTTGGGTCTGTCATTGTTGATAGGATTTGGAAAATCTTGAGCCATTTTCAAGTGAGGGTGAAAGCCATTTACTGACAATTATTGTGTTGTCATTTTCACTATTTACCTGTTTTGGTTTAGATTAACATTGATTGGGTCGGCATACAAACATTTCTTTGTTTGACCTAAGCAAAAAATTACTGATCACAATGTCAGATTTTGTGGCTGAGATTACAAATTAACTCTCTCTTTCTACCCTTCACTCTCTCTCTCTCACGAGGACTTATGATATATAAATCATATCGTATTTTATTAGAAGCTGTGTTTTATATTAACCACATAAAAAATTTAAAAAAAAATTTAATTATATTTATATCACGTATCTATGGAAGATACAACGGATAGTGTGGAATAAATCTTTAATTAAGTATTATATTTTTACTTAATTTTCTATTTTAGTAAAATATCTTATGATTTTCACATAATGTAGTACTTAAAATACCTCTCAAAATATATTATATAATTTTCATAAAATATAGTACTAAAACGTTCTAATACCGTATTTATATCCTATTATGTTATATAATTTTATGAAGAGTAAAATAAAAATATTTCAAATTGATAGAGAGTTATTTCAACTGTTCCAAGATAGAAAGAAATCACATTCCATTTGAATACAATCCAAACAAGTCACTGTCAAATTCTCGAAAACTATGTAAAAAATAAATATACTGTAGATTTCTAGGGAATTCACCTAGATAGTTGAGAATTATGGTAGATACAGTCAGGTATAATGATCTAATTTTAATGCATAAGTATCTATTTTAAGGCATTAGAATCCAAAAGGGAAGATTAATGATAAGGATAAATCCCACATTTAGGTATAAGAATATTCCTACGTGAAGATTAAGAAATAGCAACAAAAATATATATACATAAAGGTAGGAATCTAGCCATTGAAGTTGGATAACAAATTGCTGTTTAATGTAAACTTTCCTTTTTTTTTTTTTTTTCCAATTGTTATAAAAAAAAGGACAAAAAAGAGTGTGCGGAAATACAATTTAAGAACTTCATGCATAGATGTACAGACGAGTAGTGACTTAAATGATAAACATTGATACCTACGAATTGATAGGTCATAAATTTAAATTTTATTAAAAAATTAATATTTATCCTCTTAAAAAAAATAAACAATACGTAAGAAATTTTGCTGACGGCTCAAACTACTGTTAGTTTAGATTTAATTTTTTTTTTAATTTCTATAAATTATAAAACAATAAATTCAAACAGGATAAAAATAAAAATATTTTAAATTGATTAACTTTACATAATAGTGAAAAAAAAACAGTATGATTAAAAAAGAATTGAAGATATTTTAGGGTTTCATGAGCATTTTTTTGCCAAAGGGAGTAAATTAGTTCTTGTAATTTTTATGATTTTGATGAACGTAAATATAATTTTAATGTGTTCTTCTCGTTATAAAAGTTCATAATTAATATAACAATTGAATAATATGCATGAAATGTCCGCCAAGCTATCTATTCTCTTTAAGACAAATACATACGAGGCATATATATATTGTTGAGAATATACTCATACAAAATAGTCGGGAGACGTTTTTCGGAAAGTGTATATGCATATTACCGTATGCCCGAATTACCATATTTTATCAATAACTTTTTTTTAATACACACCTTAAAGTAGCGACAAGAATTCAAATTTATAATTATTATCTTAAATAAAAAAAATTAATTACTTAAATCAATTTCTGTTCAATCCATTAAAAGAATTTAGTAAAATCTAAGAAAGGCAGACAAAGATAAACAGAATAAATTATTAAAGCAATAAATCAAGTTTACAAATCCAATTGCCACAAACTCTGTTTAGAAGTTTTCTTGGCTTCCTTCAAAATCAAAGATAAAATGCATTAATAATCAAACCAAAACATACAAAACATGGTCTACAATTGGTAGAAAGACAAAAATGTACCAAAGTAACCCGAACGTCATTTCTAGTGTCACGCCCCAACGCATGGAAGCACGTGTAAGTTCTGAATTTACTAAGTATAATTTAAAATTAAGCCTAAATTACTGTATAAAAGAAATATTCGTTGATTATACTTAAAACTTTTTGAATTATATAGATCAAACTTATATTTTTCTGGACGCGGGATGGTCGTCACCCCTAGCAAGAATATGTCCTACCGAGTTAGCATCACAGTGAGAAAAAAATAACATGAAATAAAGACATAAAATTGACTAGAAAACTACACATACCTGACACTATATTAATGGACAAGAGATATAAGTTTCTGATTCATTTGACCGGGTCTTTTTTTTTTTATAAAAAATGTCGGAGATAATCACTAGCCCGACATATTGCAGCGGGAGCTGCGAGGATTTTGCCATGTTCTAACTAGGTTGGTTCATGTACTGTTTTTTTTTTTTTTGTTAAACTCTATCCTGTGGAGGTATTCAAATTAGGTTAGTGATTGATTTTAGGTTTTATCATAAACCTAGTTGATCACTTCTAATTACGTAATTCAATAGATCAAACTGCACTCAAATATAGGGCGTATTTCCCATTTTTATAGAAATTGTTGTACCAAAAACAATGCTATAACCAATTTTAACTCTTTTGGGATGTAAAATATATATATTTCTTTCTCACCATCCCCATAATGTATGAAACAAAAATATGCATTTCGATTAGGATCGTATTCTATGATTATGATTCTTTGATAAACAAAATGAAGAAATAAAAATAAATGATATGAAACAAGAGGTTCAAGCTATCTTGCTTAAGGATTTGGATATTTGTAATTTTAAGGTTGAGATCCGCTTTTCCACCAACGATCAACGAATTTATAATTTAGATCTATAAGGTCCACTGATATCCCAATCTAATTTCTATATTTATCGGTTCATGTTTTTATCTTTTTTTTTTTTTTTTTTCTTCGTGGCTCCGTTCCAATATTGTTGTAAATTAAATTTAACAAAGGTGCGTCAAGAGGTCACTTTTGTTCCCATCCATCTGCCTTTCTTCTCCTTATATCATACCTTAATCTTGATTGTTCTTTAATAATTGAAAAACATTGTAGTTAACTATGTTCAGATGGTTCATCAGCTCGTGTTATATATATCACTTATGTTTAATTATTGTGTACAATTTTTAAGGAAATCCAATAAGTCATCATAAGTTTGTGACACATAACAATATCAACTCTCTAAGTGCTATCTGGCCTCTATTCTCACTGTCCGGATATCTAAATGTTTCCTGATGAGACTAACTGAAGATCCGTTACAGTCGACAAATATTAAGAGTTGTCTCTGAGTTTCGCCCCTATTATATATTATTTCATTACTCGTGTGTCTAACAGTTTCAGGGCCACACCGACTAGTTCTCATTTAAAAAAAAACTCTCACTATCACCAAGTTATGCTAGACACAAGAAAAGGGTTTACATACTCCAAAAACTCTTTGATATCATCTACAAGATAATGTAAACTAAAGAAATTTTGTGTGGGATATATATACTAGAGCCGGCCGTGATGTGTACGTACTATATATTTTACAAATGACTATAATTATTTACATCAATATTTAAATACTCTTATTTGTTCATTACGTGATTACGCAGTCGCCTGGAATTATAATGGGAATTAGATAATTTACTTTACACATGTCCATAAGGCGACAACCTTTTTATCAAATCAAAACTAGTATCATTTTGATTTTCGAACTTCCCTCAATTTTAGTATATGTATAAAACAATTGATGAGGATTTGACAGAAGCAAGTATCCCAATAAGGATAAGAGTCGTGTACCCTTGAGTGTCATAGTCTTTGTATAATTGTTGGCCTGTGACATTGACCGGTTACATTTTATGCAAGTTAGAGAAGTATTAGTTTGGACTTTGGAGTTTAATTATCAGATATACCTAATTAATACTTTAAATCTTATAATTTGAAATATCTCAAAGTAAATTTTATGATTGTATTAAGTTAACAATCAAAAATTCTATAATCGTGGTTGTTATCACGATAGTAGGATTTTAAATGTTAATTTAATACTAATTTAATACAATTATAGAGTTTGCTTTGAGACATTTCAAATCAGAGGGTTTAGAATGCTAATTAAATATAGTACCGGGTGACCGAGAAAAAAATACTATTAGTTTGGCCTGTAGATACAATTTTTATTTGTGTGTTGTGCGTGCCTAAACAATTGCTTGCATGTTCTTGCACTTTCATGAGGGAATTAACGTATCAATGTCAAAACGGTGTATACACTGTAAGTAAATATATACCGCTATCTCATGCTTATTTTCATGTATTGTAAGATTGTTTTATTAATTGAATGATTTAATCACTTTTACTACATCTAATAATTATGAAGCATATCATTGATTGTAATTTCCATATTAGTAATTATCACATGCTTTGAATCTTGTTACGTTTGAAAAAGATTTGATTAGTTATTAATGACTCCGTCCAATACTGTAACGCCCCGGTTTTTTATTTATAGTAATATGTCATATTTGTTTCTAAATTGTACAATTAAATTATTTAATTATGGGATTAATTGTTTTTACGTGTTTCATATTTAATTTTATTATAAATTGTTATTATTTTATTTTATTATATTTTATTTCAAATTAATATTATTTATACATATTACGTTATTTTAAGTAATTATCTTAAATTATTACTAATTTAATGATTAATATTAATTAAGTGGGTTATGCTAATTAATCATGTTTAACCATATTAACTAATTATTCAAATATAATACGTTGACTTTAATTTTATTTAATATTAGAATTAATTTATTTGGTTTAATTTGATTATGCATGGGATTTTATGAATATGAGCATGAATTGCATGAAATGTTCATGGTTGTTTAATTTGTGCATCGTTCTTATATGAAATGATATCGAAATGCCGTGAAATTGTAGTATGTTGTAAATATATGTGTTATGAACATGCCTATACGCTCGCTTTATGTTTTCGAATTCATTTGATATGTTAACGAATTTAATTTGATTCGTGGAACCAAATCGGGGGCTAACGAGCACTTAGCGTACCCTTGGTTCCGTATTTAATATCTTGAGCTCGGGAACTCGGATTCGAGTTCCGTCAACTCCGCTGAACTCGTAACGGAAATTCGGGTTTAGTAAGCTAAGCCATATATTTTTCCAAAGTCATTTGAACCTCCGAAATCCAACCGAAAAACGAAACGGCATCAAATGGACCACCTTTCACTATATTGACCATAACTTGATCAAAACTTAACCAAATTAACTATGGTTGGTGGCCTTTTAACCCTAGTTCAACCCTCTATCAGCCCTTACTTGCCCATCTCGATTTAACCCTCACTCAAACCAGAAAACTTATCCAAAGCTTCTGCAGTCCAGTTTTTCCCGCAACTGTGCAAATTTTTGGGATTTTAGAGCTCAAATCTCAATCATCTTTCATCCAATCAACAAGGTGAGTTAAGATTATGTTATACATGCATATTTGGTTATTTTCGTCCTTTCATCCCTGATTTTGATTCATATTTCATGGGGTTTTAGAGCATGTGTTTGAACAGTTAGGTTTTTGAGCAATTGAATGAATTTTGAACTGAATTTCTCCCTCCTTCACGTACCATTCTGCTGATAGCTTTTGGGAGTTGCTTTGATGTTATATGTTGTCTCTTTTTTACCTCATATGCTGGCGGAGGATTGGTTGATTGATCATGTTTGGGTTGGCTCTGTTCTTTTCCAGTTTGCTCGGTTTTTCCCTCGCCGAAACTGCTGCCTTTTCTTGTGTTTTGCTGCATGCTTTGAGGTTAATTCCAGGCGTGATTGTTGTGCATTTGAAACCTCTTCTTACCCTTAGTTGTTGGCTTGTATTGTTTGCAAATTATGTGTATGATTAGCCTGCTCCTTTCCTTGCTTTCTCCTCCCCTGTTTCGCCATCGTGCTGTGCCGTTTCTGTAACTGTTGCTGGCGAGACACGGGGGTGTCGTTTTGTTCGTTCCAGCGAGGAACGGGGGTGCGAATGGGGCTGGAATTTCTGTACCGAGACACGGGGGTGTCTCGGTTTGTGCTTGGGTGGTGACACGGGGGTGTCACCTTGTTCTTTCCAGCTCTTGCCTGCGTTTTCTTTTCCTTGGTTGCCTGCAGGTATATGTTGCTGCTGCTGTTCTTCCATCGTTACAGTTGTGTGTATATATATATATATATATATATATGCAGAGTTACTGTGTGTGTACATGAGAATAATTGCATGCATGAGTGTTGTGTGTGCATGGCTTTGTAGTGTGAGTTGCATGCATGTATATGTTACTATATATATATATATATATATATATATATATATATATATATATATATATATATATTTGTGTGTGTGTGTGTGTGTGCTGTGTGTGTTGTTGTGCATGCATGGCTGTGTAATTGTGTGTGCATGCATGGCTAGGTGTGTGTGTGTGCATGCATAGCTATATATATATATAAATGTATATGAAACTCAAATATTTTGCATGCATGTACTATATATATAAGCATGTGTACGTGTGAATATATATAAATATATATATATATATATATATATATATTATATGTTTAAATGTTATTTGATTATATATATATATATATATTATATATTTTAAATATTATTTGATTTAATTCAATTGTTGAATTAATTGATTTCTATTTCACGTATTTAATTTACCGATTATTGTTTGAATGTTTCATTTATCCTATTCTAATTGTCAACATGAATATTACTTGCTATGATTATTAAATGAAATTTTAGATTAATTGATATGCATTATGAAATATGAATTTATGAATTTATGAAATTTAATGAAATGAATGAACGAATGGTTTGATTATATGCTTTAAATTCCTTAATAGTGCACATGAACATTTTCATGATATAATATGATCTTTTATGCATTCATGTCATATTCACTTCATTGTCGTGCGTCATATATGGTTCATTTAGAGTCTTGAGTCTTACAAACACGTCATGTTGTCTTTGGTACAGTTTATCTCCAGGGTGGAGAAATCTTGATCAACTAAGCACTTGGTACTCGTATCCTTGTATCGTCTTGTTTCAGGTGAGGGTGTTTTTGTAACGCCCCAGTTTTTCAGTTTTAATAATGTGGCGTATTTGTTTATAAATTGCTCAAATTAATTATTTAATTATATGATTAATTGTTTATAAGTGTTTTTATTTGATTTAAACTGTAAACTATCGTTACTCTA
Organism: Lantana camara; assembly: GCA_037501455.1. Taxonomy (NCBI): domain Eukaryota; kingdom Viridiplantae; phylum Streptophyta; class Magnoliopsida; order Lamiales; family Verbenaceae; genus Lantana; species Lantana camara. Next base: position 62,037,136 of record CM074856.1, read on the forward strand.
ATTTAATTCATTTTATCTTACTTTGATATTTAGTGTTTAATTTCTTAATTAAGGTTTCATGTTACCTTAACTATTTCGGTAATTTCGTTAATTAATTTCAACATGTTATTAGTTGGTTTTAATTTAATTAATATGGAATTTGAGTTTTAGTAATTCATTTATAACAATATGAATTCGTTCATGCGCATGAGTGTTCTATTTGTGCTTCGTTCATATATGTAATGATTTCGGATTGGTATGGAAATTTAGTATATCGTAAATATGTGTGTTATGAACATGCCTATATGCTCGGTTTATGTTTTCGGATTCATTTGGCGTGTTTATGAATTTAATTTTGATTGTGGAACCAAATCGGGGGCTAACGAGCAATTAGCGCACCCTTGGTTCCGTGCGTGATATCTTGAGCTCGGGAATTCGGATTCGAATTCCGTCAACTCCGTTGCCTTCGTATCGACGATTCGGAGACAATGGAAGAAGCCTCATACCTTTTTGAGATCATTAAGACCTCCAAAATCCAACCGTAACGGACAACTCGTGCAAGAAGAGCCCTTATGTTGACTAGTCTTCATGGTGGGACCCCATTACACCCCTTAACCTAACCATGACTTAACCATGACTTATCCACCTTGAGTTAAGCCCCTTTCTCTCCTCTTTAGCTCTGAAAACCGAACCATAAGCCTCCATTTCCAGCTGCAACTGATCGAGAGAAGGGAGAAGAGAAAGAAGGAAGAAAACCCTTGGCCCTTTTGTGATTTTGGAGCTCAAATCACCATCTTCCTTCACCAAAACTTCAAGGTATGAATATTTATGTCTTCTCTACTCAATTATGTTTGATTTCATCTATTTAAAACATGATTTGGATCAGATTTGATTAGGGTTTGAATTATGAGATTAGTATGAACTTTTAGGGATTTTTGTCCTAGTGACCTATTTACTTGTGTGGCTGAATTCCTTGCTTAAACATGATCATATGAACTTGGTTCTTGGCTTATTTCTTTCCTAACTGATAGTATATGATGTTAGGAGGATTTCTTCTCTTGCTCCTTTTATAAAATTTTGAGTTATGGAGCTCCAAACTTGGTGATCAAACTATTTTCCCCTGTTTTTGAACTGCTGTGTGAAATATGGTGTTGTTGCATGATCATATGGCCTCCATTTCGTGTGAAAATGCATGGAGTTGATGTACACTTATTGCTCTACATGTTAACATTCATGCTTTAAGTATTTGGTTCCATTTGAAGCCTCAAAACCGAAATACATGGCCTGTTTTATGCATGCTCCATGACAGATTCGTTGCTGTTGCAATTGTGTGGTTGTTGGTCACCCTAATGTGCTTTAAATTGTACCATTTTGCATATATATGATGTATATTAGTTGTTTAGTATGTTAGCATGCATTCCCCAAAGTTTCAGATCCTAATTCAAGCCCTAAGTACTTGATCAAGGCATGATAGAATCATTAGGGCTCATATGTCCGATTGTAGCGACCCAGTTTTGTTTCACGGTTTCGATGATCTTAACGTGTGATTTAGCTTTTGCACTCTAAATGAAAAATGTTCATAACATGCCAAATATGTTGTATATGAAGTTTCAGAGCATTTGGAGTTCATTTGGTATGCCTTTGGATTGAGTTTGTTTGAGTTCAGTTTTGCCGGAAAAATTTCAAAGGGGATTAAGTTCTGTACCGTGACACCCCCGTGTCTCATTTACTCATAAGAGGGAGACACGGGCGTGTCACACTCTCTGGGCAGCTCTGTACTGAGCCACGCCCGTGGCTCAGTTGGGCTAGGGTTGGTGACACCCCCGTGTCACTTCCCATGCGCAGTCTTCGTTACTTCCTCTTCGGTTTTTGATTTGTTTTCCATCCTTAATGACTTTATCTCCTTTTGTGTTAAACTATGAACTTGTTTTGCTATGTGTTAGGAGTATTGTGGTTCAATTTCGTGGCATTTGGATGAGTTATAGGTATGCTTTTGCTTATTGCCGTTTATGTGTGTTTATATGTCGTTTACGAATCGCATCACTTATTTTCTATATCATAAGACTTCTTCTTGTTGTCAAACCTTGGATATATGCTATGTTATGTAATAGGAAGTATATGGTAGCATCATGGAAGAGCTTGAACATGTTCTATGCTCCTATTTGAGTTCTTGAAATAAATTGATTGGGAATATGAATTGAATGATAATGAATGAATGAGTGAATGAATTGGTTATATGATTTTCATGACTTAATATGATCTTTATGCCTTCATATCATGTGTGAGCATTGCCGTGCGTCATATATGGTTCATTTAGAGTCTTGAGTCTCACGAACACGTCTTGTGGTCTTTTGTACAGTTTGTCTCCAGGGTGGAGAGCTTTTGATCGTTCAGGCACTTGGTGCTCAATCCTTGTTTCTTCACGGTTAAGGTGAGGGTGTTTTTGTTTTAGCTATATAACAAACCCTACAACCCTTACGTGAAAAGCTTTGGCCAAAACCTTATGATTATATGTATATGGTTTTCAAATAAAGCTATCGAGTAAATTCTTCTGAATTATACGTACGAGCATATATAAGCTTAAAATGGTTTTGTAATGAGGCTATGCTCCAAACCGTGTGTCTTCATGCTAGCTATGGATTAGGATGACACGGAGAGGTACGTACATAGCATATGCCGAATTACACGGTAAGGTATGATTTCTTATAGTATGTATCATATGTATGTATTGATATGTTTTGGCGAGATTATGCTAAGCTGTTATGTTCACGGGCCCCGGGACTTAGTATATGTGGCTAACCGAGGAAGCAAGGGCTGACGGGGATCCCATATACTAGTCCCAACCAAACTACGGTGATACCGGCCCTCGCTAGGAGATTTAGCGGGGAATGGGAGCTGAGTGCCCTTGGGGGATTCATGTACCCCCATTGGCCTAGGAATTAACCGGTGGCCGGGTCTTGCAAGCCCGTCCACCACCCGGAGGAAGAAGGTTGGTATTGATATGATTATGTTTATATATATGTTATGATATGATTATGCACCGTGCGGGAAGGCCGGGATCCGGATCGCCCAAACGAATATGTTTATGATATGATTTATGGTCTGTGTGTATTATGATATATTGCATGATCGCCTAATCAATATATTAATGATATTTGTCGTACACGGTCGGGGTTTGGTTGGAGATTGTGCACGCTCACTCGCCGAGCCTTATATTGATGTATGATTTATGAATGTAATGAATTTAATATGAATTCGTCATAAATCCGAGCATTGATTGGTCATTCTCTTGCCCTTTTTGGGAACTAATTTCAAATAAAACCTTGTTCGGAATTTATGACTTGCATGTGCATGTTTTTATATATATGTATCGCTCCTGCTCACTCAGTCTTCTAGAGACTGACCCTCTCCCTCCCCAACACTTTAGTGTGCAGGTTTGGCTTTGAAGGTTCGAGCTAGGCGGAGGTGTCTGGAGTCTTTCAGTGAGTCGAGTTAGATTAGGAGAGTCTCTTTACTCATTCATGTAGTGGAATTATGTATGATTTGTTCTATTATACCATGAACTTGAATAATTATGTAATTGTTATTGAATTGTCTTACCGGGTTTTGTTATTGTTTAAAAGAGGCCTGAAGAGCCCAAATTTCTGCTTATGGTTTGTATGATTGAACTTTAGATTTACTACGCATTATATTTTGTCGTATGGTTAACATTACAGGGTCTAGCTCCGCCTGGCTTAGGAAGGTTTTTATGTTTGTCTCCCGTTCGCTAGGGTTTGATACGGGTGCGGATTTACAATTTCGTTACTCGTGTTGAGCCTTAGTGCGGGGGATGTGGTGCCTCACTTGCGGGGTACTACATCCTTAAGTGGTATCAGAGCCCGGTTTGCAAAACCGGTGTTCTCGTGTCGTGTGTGAGTCAGTCTAGGTCGTACGGCTTAGGGACTATATGATAATGTGTGCATTGCATTGATCTTGAACATGAATTCGGCTTTCCTTTTTGAATTTCGTTGGACTATCTGTTGCATTTACATAAGGATCCTTGCATTAATTGTTGAAAATGTGTCATGAGCATGCACTAATCGCATGCATCTATTCTTGAAGTAAGTATTATTTATAGGTTATGGAGATAATATCAAACCACGGCCAAGTTCGACGATAAAGAAGATCGATTGCAAACTTTTCTGAGACATGGAAGATGGGCAGGATATTCTGGGAAGAATGTAGAGAATTAGAGATGTGAGACTTCCCAAATGGAGCTTCAAGGATGAGGATTCGGAATGGGAAAATTGAATCTAGAGATGCGATAGCAAAGAGACATTTGATGAAATCGGAATGGGAGTTAATCATGGGATTGTTGGGACTCAAAAGACTAAATTATGAGAATCTGCTACTTGGAGTGTTTTAATTGGATTCAGCAAGATTTGTCAACTTAAAGAATGAAGTGAACGAGCCTTGAAGATATTTTGATCCCGGATGAGATCGTTGAAGAGGTCTCAATAATTAGGAGAGACTAAGATACAATGGGTTCGGTAGGAGCTGTGTATCTGGGGTCGACAAGAAGGATCTATGATTAAGCCTAGTGAATTGAAATCAAGTCTTTCGAAGTTAAGACCGGGAAGAGTTGGACTTGGGTGCCTTGGATTTCGATCATGATGGGAAACTCATAAACAATAGTTACGGTAATGTTAAGCAAGGGTTGAGTGGGAGATGAGCTTGTTTTTCCAAGACCAAGCTGAATTGTCATGTTGTGAAGTTGAAATGGAAGATATGAAGCAACAAATGGAAACGGTAAAGAAAGACAACCATTCCTTGAAAGGAAATCATGCGGTCAAATGTAAGCAGTGGGAGGTGAATTGAACGTTCGAAAGGGTAAGCGCGGGATTCTTGATTGAGACGACGATTGGAAGTAAAGGTCGAATTTAGAGAATAGATTGGACGCTAACTCCTTGGAAGTGAAAGATACAAGTTGATTTATAAAGATGCATGGGAATCTCGAAGACCGTGGGAAAGGCAATGAATAATTACCAAGTCAAAGTAACCGCGGAACTTGGAGTAGCAAGGAAAAGCTGTCGAGCTAACTACTTACCCCATTGGTGACAGGTTCTAAAGCATTCATAGCACGTGCATCATATTTTGCATTAATTATTTATTTTCTTGATCTTATGTTGTCCGTACATTTCTAATTGGTTTGGTTGCGCTAATGTGTGGTATAATTGCTTGGTGTAAACGTGACACATGCATTGCCATCTTTACCCGACATGCATTTTAGTGTTTACTTGATAGGAAAATCTGGCACCTCAATTGTCAAGTATATCCTCGCTCGAACCATATCTGAGTTAAGGGAAAGGAAATAATGGCGTGGCACATGACAAGAAAGACAATTGGGAAATAAAGAACTTTAGGTAAGGGATAGGTTAGTGGAAAGGACCTCCGAAGGAAAGTCAGATTAGATTCATCTTTGGGGTGTTCGGATCGAATAAGAATGGGGAAGAGAGATTGAGGGAGTTCGATGAAAAAGCAAAATTTTAAGGGGGAGAGTACGACCGAGAGATAAACTGGAGGATGGAAGTAGTGCTCGAATAAATATGTCAATAGCAACAACGGGGATGCAAATTAAGGAGAATCCGGATATCCAAATGGTGGCCATTGGAAATGAATAAGAGGACGGTAATGGTTAAGTTGTTAAGAGAGAAGTGTCAATGCCAAATTCGAGGGAAGATTTTTCGCGATATAAAGAAGAGAGTTATTAAACGACTCTATGCCTGGAATTCCAAATTGGGAGTGATGAAATTATATGGGAGTTTCCGTGACCTCCTAAGATGGAATTAACTAAAGGAAAATTTGATCAATCTATTAGATGAGGTGATGTTGTCGACCAAGATTTATTTAGCAGAAGTATTAAGGGATCCGAGACAACATTATTAAGTTATCGGTTCTATCAAAGGTAATCCGGAAGGAAATCCACGAAGAAACCAAACCGGAGAAGATGATCATTGGAGGATTTATCAATAGCTTCACCGAGGAACCTTGAAGAGGGTCAAGACAAGCTGACCACTGAGCTATCTTCAGGATAGATCCTACACTGGACAACGACAACTCTCAATTCTAAACTTTGAAACTTCGGTGAACGGTACTTATAGCATTCATGATACATGCATCCATGCGAATTTAACTTATATAATTTTTATGTTAGGTGCTTTAATCTTGTATTGTATTAAATTACTTGGAATAATTGGATATTAATGTGGGCGACATTTATTGCTTGCTTTGGGTGCCTTACGTGATTTTAAATTTGGTTTTGCGTGAGTTGCTTGGGAGTATTGGAGACTTCCTTGCTTTATTTTCGGTTAAGAGACGGGGATTCTCTTATTTTTGTTTGAGAGACGGGGTACTCTCTTTGTTTGCGAGAGACGGGGTTCTCTCATTGTTGTTGGAGAGACGGGGTTCTCTCATTGCTGCTCGAGAGACGGGGCTCTCTCCTTGTTGTTGTGAGAGACGGGGAATCTCTCATTGTTTGATTTCAAGCGTGTTTTGAATCCGAGGACGGATTCCTTTTAAGGGGGAGAGATTGTAACGCCCCAGTTTTTCAGTTTTAATAATGTGGCGTATTTGTTTATAAATTGCTCAAATTAATTATTTAATTATATGATTAATTGTTTATAAGTGTTTTTATTTGATTTAAACTGTAAACTATCGTTACTCTAATTTAATTCATTTTATCTTACTTTGATATTTAGTGTTTAATTTCTTAATTAAGGTTTCATGTTACCTTAACTATTTCGGTAATTTCGTTAATTAATTTCAACATGTTATTAGTTGGTTTTAATTTAATTAATATGGAATTTGAGTTTTAGTAATTCATTTATAACAATATGAATTCGTTCATGCGCATGAGTGTTCTATTTGTGCTTCGTTCATATATGTAATGATTTCGGATTGGTATGGAAATTTAGTATATCGTAAATATGTGTGTTATGAACATGCCTATATGCTCGGTTTATGTTTTCGGATTCATTTGGCGTGTTTATGAATTTAATTTTGATTGTGGAACCAAATCGGGGGCTAACGAGCAATTAGCGCACCCTTGGTTCCGTGCGTGATATCTTGAGCTCGGGAATTCGGATTCGAATTCCGTCAACTCCGTTGCCTTCGTATCGACGATTCGGAGACAATGGAAGAAGCCTCATACCTTTTTGAGATCATTAAGACCTCCAAAATCCAACCGTAACGGACAACTCGTGCAAGAAGAGCCCTTATGTTGACTAGTCTTCATGGTGGGACCCCATTACACCCCTTAACCTAACCATGACTTAACCATGACTTATCCACCTTGAGTTAAGCCCCTTTCTCTCCTCTTTAGCTCTGAAAACCGAACCATAAGCCTCCATTTCCAGCTGCAACTGATCGAGAGAAGGGAGAAGAGAAAGAAGGAAGAAAACCCTTGGCCCTTTTGTGATTTTGGAGCTCAAATCACCATCTTCCTTCACCAAAACTTCAAGGTATGAATATTTATGTCTTCTCTACTCAATTATGTTTGATTTCATCTATTTAAAACATGATTTGGATCAGATTTGATTAGGGTTTGAATTATGAGATTAGTATGAACTTTTAGGGATTTTTGTCCTAGTGACCTATTTACTTGTGTGGCTGAATTCCTTGCTTAAACATGATCATATGAACTTGGTTCTTGGCTTATTTCTTTCCTAACTGATAGTATATGATGTTAGGAGGATTTCTTCTCTTGCTCCTTTTATAAAATTTTGAGTTATGGAGCTCCAAACTTGGTGATCAAACTATTTTCCCCTGTTTTTGAACTGCTGTGTGAAATATGGTGTTGTTGCATGATCATATGGCCTCCATTTCGTGTGAAAATGCATGGAGTTGATGTACACTTATTGCTCTACATGTTAACATTCATGCTTTAAGTATTTGGTTCCATTTGAAGCCTCAAAACCGAAATACATGGCCTGTTTTATGCATGCTCCATGACAGATTCGTTGCTGTTGCAATTGTGTGGTTGTTGGTCACCCTAATGTGCTTTAAATTGTACCATTTTGCATATATATGATGTATATTAGTTGTTTAGTATGTTAGCATGCATTCCCCAAAGTTTCAGATCCTAATTCAAGCCCTAAGTACTTGATCAAGGCATGATAGAATCATTAGGGCTCATATGTCCGATTGTAGCGACCCAGTTTTGTTTCACGGTTTCGATGATCTTAACGTGTGATTTAGCTTTTGCACTCTAAATGAAAAATGTTCATAACATGCCAAATATGTTGTATATGAAGTTTCAGAGCATTTGGAGTTCATTTGGTATGCCTTTGGATTGAGTTTGTTTGAGTTCAGTTTTGCCGGAAAAATTTCAAAGGGGATTAAGTTCTGTACCGTGACACCCCCGTGTCTCATTTACTCATAAGAGGGAGACACGGGCGTGTCACACTCTCTGGGCAGCTCTGTACTGAGCCACGCCCGTGGCTCAGTTGGGCTAGGGTTGGTGACACCCCCGTGTCACTTCCCATGCGCAGTCTTCGTTACTTCCTCTTCGGTTTTTGATTTGTTTTCCATCCTTAATGACTTTATCTCCTTTTGTGTTAAACTATGAACTTGTTTTGCTATGTGTTAGGAGTATTGTGGTTCAATTTCGTGGCATTTGGATGAGTTATAGGTATGCTTTTGCTTATTGCCGTTTATGTGTGTTTATATGTCGTTTACGAATCGCATCACTTATTTTCTATATCATAAGACTTCTTCTTGTTGTCAAACCTTGGATATATGCTATGTTATGTAATAGGAAGTATATGGTAGCATCATGGAAGAGCTTGAACATGTTCTATGCTCCTATTTGAGTTCTTGAAATAAATTGATTGGGAATATGAATTGAATGATAATGAATGAATGAGTGAATGAATTGGTTATATGATTTTCATGACTTAATATGATCTTTATGCCTTCATATCATGTGTGAGCATTGCCGTGCGTCATATATGGTTCATTTAGAGTCTTGAGTCTCACGAACACGTCTTGTGGTCTTTTGTACAGTTTGTCTCCAGGGTGGAGAGCTTTTGATCGTTCAGGCACTTGGTGCTCAATCCTTGTTTCTTCACGGTTAAGGTGAGGGTGTTTTTGTTTTAGCTATATAACAAACCCTACAACCCTTACGTGAAAAGCTTTGGCCAAAACCTTATGATTATATGTATATGGTTTTCAAATAAAGCTATCGAGTAAATTCTTCTGAATTATACGTACGAGCATATATAAGCTTAAAATGGTTTTGTAATGAGGCTATGCTCCAAACCGTGTGTCTTCATGCTAGCTATGGATTAGGATGACACGGAGAGGTACGTACATAGCATATGCCGAATTACACGGTAAGGTATGATTTCTTATAGTATGTATCATATGTATGTATTGATATGTTTTGGCGAGATTATGCTAAGCTGTTATGTTCACGGGCCCCGGGACTTAGTATATGTGGCTAACCGAGGAAGCAAGGGCTGACGGGGATCCCATATACTAGTCCCAACCAAACTACGGTGATACCGGCCCTCGCTAGGAGATTTAGCGGGGAATGGGAGCTGAGTGCCCTTGGGGGATTCATGTACCCCCATTGGCCTAGGAATTAACCGGTGGCCGGGTCTTGCAAGCCCGTCCACCACCCGGAGGAAGAAGGTTGGTATTGATATGATTATGTTTATATATATGTTATGATATGATTATGCACCGTGCGGGAAGGCCGGGATCCGGATCGCCCAAACGAATATGTTTATGATATGATTTATGGTCTGTGTGTATTATGATATATTGCATGATCGCCTAATCAATATATTAATGATATTTGTCGTACACGGTCGGAGTTTGGTTGGAGATTGTGCACGCTCACTCGCCGAGCCTTATATTGATGTATGATTTATGAATGTAATGAATTTAATATGAATTCGTCATAAATCCGAGCATTGATTGGTCATTCTCTTGCCCTTTTTGGGAACTAATTTCAAATAAAACCTTGTTCGGAATTTATGACTTGCATGTGCATGTTTTTATATATATGTATCGCTCCTGCTCACTCAGTCTTCTAGAGACTGACCCTCTCCCTCCCCAACACTTTAGTGTGCAGGTTTGGCTTTGAAGGTTCGAGCTAGGCGGAGGTGTCTGGAGTCTTTCAGTGAGTCGAGTTAGATTAGGAGAGTCTCTTTACTCATTCATGTAGTGGAATTATGTATGATTTGTTCTATTATACCATGAACTTGAATAATTATGTAATTGTTATTGAATTGTCTTACCGGGTTTTGTTATTGTTTAAAAGAGGCCTGAAGAGCCCAAATTTCTACTTATGGTTTGTATGATTGAACTTTAGATTTACTACGCATTATATTTTGTCGTATGGTTAACATTACAGGGTCTAGCTCCGCCTGGCTTAGGAAGGTTTTTATGTTTGCCTCCCGTTCGCTAGGGTTTGATACGGGTGCGGATTTACAATTTCGTTACTCGTGTTGAGCCTTAGTGCGGGGGATGTGGTGCCTCACTTGCGGGGTACTACAGTTTTCGTTCTAGTTACATATCAAACCCTACAACCTTATATGACAAGCTTTGGCCACAAACCTTAGCTATATATATATATATATACATGTCACTTTTAAAGTAGAGTTATCGAGTAAATATTGATCGAGTAAACCCCTTTTCAAATGACTTATGAATTATGTTATGTTTCTTATGAATTGATATGTTTTGGCGAGACATGATTATGATTGCACGGGCCTAGGGACTTAGTACATGTGACTATCCGGGGAGGCATGGGCCGACGGTAATCCCATGTACTAGTTCCACTATATTACGGCGAAACGGACTTCGTCAAGGAGTTTTTGACTGGGAAACGCTAACCGGGCTGTGAGGCCTCATGAACCTCATAGCCGCATTGATATGATTAGGTGGTCGGGCCTTGGAAACCCGTCCACCACCGGAGGAAGAAGGTTGGAACTTATTTTATAAATATGATTATGTTATGTTATGATTGTTATGCACCGTGCGGGAAGGCCGAGACACGGATCGCCCAAACGACTATGCTTTGTGTGTATCATAATATACTGCATGATCACATACTCAATGTATTAATGATAATTGTCGTACACGGTCGGAGTTAGTTGGAGATGATGCACGCTCACTCGCCGAGCCTTTATGTTTATGTCTAAACTATGAATCTAATGAATTTAATATGAATTAGTCGTAAAGTTCGAGCATTGTTTATCTATTTTCTTGCCCTTCGTGGGAACTAACTTCCAATTAAACCTTTGCTCGGGATTTATGACTTGCATGTGCATGTTTCTTATATATATATGTATCGCTCCTGCTCACTCAGTCTTCTAGAGACTGACCCTCTCCCTCCCCAACACTTTAGTGTGCAGGTTTGACTTTGGAGTTTCGAGCTAGGCGGAGTTATGTCGGGTTGAGTCGGTCAAGTTAAGTTAGAAGCGTCTCTGCATTCACCTCATGTATTTAAATTATGATTGATTCAACCTTGTAAGATATTGGAGTTGAATCTTGTATTTCTGCTATTGAATTGCTTTTGTTGGGCTTTGTTTATGAGTTTAAAAGAGGCCTGAAGAGCCCAAGTCTGTTTATGGTTTGTGTGTTTGAATTTTAGTTTTCCGATGCATTATATTTTGTTGATTGGTTGTTATTGCAGGGTCTAAGTTCCGCCTAGCTTAGGAGGGTTTTCTATTTGTCTCCCGTTCGCTATGGTTTGATACGGGTGCGAATTTACCATTTCGTTACTCGTGTTGAGCCATAGTGCGGGGGATGTGGTGCCTCACGTGCGGGGTGCTACAAATACATTCTTGAATCAAGCTCAAACAACTCTTTTCTAAATTTGCATGATATAATTTTTGTTTCACAATTATATACGGCGAGAGACAATTTGTGGTTTAGCCTACATTTGTTAAACCAACGTATGGGAAATGTAAATATTGACTTTAATATATAGTTTGATCAATTATTTAATTGTTTGTTATCCTGAGGAATTCAGGTAGTGGAGTGATTAACCTCAAGCTTAAGAATTAGTTGAAGTAAGTTGAGTTGTGAACGGAGTTGTTAGGTTGTGAAAGTAGTTGATCGATCGATTACGATTTCTGATTTAATGAAAGTGATGTTAAGTGTACCATGCGGAAGTTGTGCAAGTTGCAGTATTGTCTATCTTGCCGATAAGATTGTTGATTAGCTGTATTGTTTCTTTCTTAGAAAGTTATTTCTAGTGTTTTTGGTGTTCGGATTTAGAACTTTACTATACGTGTATTAATATCCATATGAGTGGTGCATATTTAAAATCCTAAGCGAAGCTTTTCCGTACCGAACCTAATATATCATCCTATGTTTTATTTGTTTTCCATGCCTTTAATTGCTTTGTTTAGTACTTTTGATATTTCGTAACTACAACTATTTTCAGAAAAACAAGCTTAACTCTTAACAATCAGTTTCCAAAAGTTCAAATCCTCTGGCCATTAGTGGCGTGTGTTTTAAAAAATAAAATAAAATAAAAAAAATAAAATAAAACAGTTTCCATAAAACCATAATAAATTCCGAAAAACACGTTTGTGATTATTATTCCCCACTTCACGGGCCTTTTAATTTATGGGATGTAATTCTGAGTTTAAATTAGACTATTTAATTCCGATAATTAGATGAAAAAGTTAAAATATCATAAATTGAAAAGAAAATTAATAAATATCCATATATATTTTTTGAGCCGGGTAAAAGAAAAATTATTATGGAACATTATGTAAAAGTTCTTGTCTTTTTTATCTTTTTTATTTTATTTTATTTTATTTTTATTCAAACAAAATGTAAGAATCGATTAGTATAAAACCTGCGCAGTAGCCCAACTTAGCTAGGCTGCCCCCAAATTTTAAGAAGTCTTTAAATTCCAAGAAGGCGGCCCAAAAATTGGATGGGATAGGCTGCTGGATCCGACGGAAATTGGGCTAAGGAGGCTTCAATAGGATGTCCAATCATTAATGGTTCGATTGGATAATTCTGAAAACAACAAAAGTGGACCAAATGATTCAATTAGGGGGACAAGAACGAACCGAACCAAACTGAACCGAACTTTATTATTTTTTTTTTTGGCTCGAGGTTCGGTTCGGACTCGAATTCGATGAACTCTAATTTTCTAATTCAAAGTTCGGCTCGTCCAATGGTTCGAGTTCGGGTTCGGCTCGGTTTCGAGTTCGAACCCAAGATATAATTAAAAAAAAAAAAAAATTTATTAAATATATATATAATATTTTTTTGAAATATAATATGTCGACTCGCGAGCCACGAACAAGAATAAAAAGGCTCATATTCGAGTTCGAGTTCGGTTCGAACCTTGGCTCGGTTCGACCTCAGTTCGAACTTTTCGAATTCGAACCTTAACCAACTCGACTCGATCAGCTCGTAAACCGATTCGGTTCGTGAACATCCCTTCACAAGATATTGTCATTTCTCTTGCAATTGTGGCACAGTTTGGCTGCAACTAATAGTCCAATTAGAGATTTTAAAGGGATTACCCAACTGTAGGACCGTCTACCCTCTATTAAATGTTCCCCTTATCATGGCCAGCCGCTTTTTACTCCCCTCTAAATTGAATCACAAAAATAGTAAATTCAAATCGTCCACCAAACCCACAATGGACAAGCAACACAATCACTCATTCTGACCATTCCCAATTGGATAACAACCTATGATGCACGGATACGGACATGGCGACACGAATACGACACTACACGGACACGGCGACACGGATTTTTTGAAAAATTTAGGACACGACACGGCTCCGATACGACTATATTATATATAAATAAATAAATTATATATATATATATATATATATATATATATATATATATATATATATATATTTATTTATTTATATAAAATAAAATATTATAAAAGTATTTAATATTACAAACTTAAATAACATATATTATTTTCAAATTCAACATTAAAATCATTAAAAATAAAATTAATACATTTTTTATATAATAATATTATGAAAAAATTGAATTTAAATTAACTTTAAACATTTTTTAGCAAATTTATATAATTATTTTTTTTAAAAAAAAATATACCCTCAAATATTCAGGAAATATAAATTAAAAATTAATTTTTTTTAAAATTTTTCGTGTCGCCGTGTCGGACACTTCTTAAGTCGTGTCCGAGCCGTGTCGGATGTTTCTTAAGCCGTGTCGGACACGTGTCCGCGCCGTGTCCCCAGCGTGTCGGATTTTTTTTTTTTTTTTTGGACATATTTTGCCGTGTCGGACACGTGTCGGTGCCGTGTCCGTGTCCGACATTGCACGGGGTAAATTTTCGGAGTGTCCGTGCATTATAGATAACAACTTGATTGATTCCCCACTTATGGATTATATCGATGTTCCGGCCGCGGCTATTCGACAGGCCCACCAATCGCCATGAGTATCTTGTGATGGAACTGTTACGGATTGGGGTTCTGGTAGGACTCATAGGAGTGGTAAAATGGGTTGAACCTATTTAGTCCAATCCAATTCAATGGGTTTGACTAAATTGGGTTGGATAAAATTTGAATTGTGTTAATTTTGGGTTGGACTAAGATGGGCTAAGAGGGTAATGAGTTGTTTACGGATTGAGTTGAGTTGACATTTAGTTTGAATTGAGTCTTTAATGAGTAAAACCTATTAATATAATTTTAATATTTTATTATTATTTTACTTTTACATAATTCAAATATTATATTTCTATTTATAAACTATTTACATATAATTGCTTATTTTTTACACACATTTACATAGACTAACATATTTTTTTCGCATACTAACATAATTTTACATATATTTTCAAACACTAACACATTTTTAGCACACACTAACACGTATTTTGACACTAATATTATTTTACAAACACAAATACATTGTTTTTTTTTGGTGAAAACACATTTACAGACACTAACATAGTTACACACTAACACATTTTTTTGCACACATTAACCAATTTTACATGTATTTTCACACACTAATACAATTTTACACACATTGTCACACACTAACACATTTTTATCACACACTAACCCACATTTACTAACACTAACATAATCTTATACATATTTGACTTATTTTAGACCCAATTGACCAATTTTAAACTCATTACAATTATTTTTCAACTTGTTCGATCTATTTTAGATCAGTTTAACCTATTTTGGACCCGTTATATTCGTTTTAGACCCGTTTCATCCGTTTTTTTAACTGCTCGACCCATTTTAGACCTGTTACACCCATTTTATCCATTTTTTGGCCTATTCGATCTATTTTAATCTGATTAACCCGTTTTGGACCAATTTCACCCGTTTCTCAACTTTTCGACCTATTTTTCAACTATTTGGCACATTTTGGGCAAACTAGGTAATAAATGTAGGTCTAAAAGTGTATCGCTCAAGACACCTGAATTAAGGCTTATGTTGGAATTACAAAAGTGACAAATGGAGTCATGTGAGAATTAATAAAGGACCCATACATGCTTAAGGCAAGAGGATCACTCATTGCATAAGTTGTTCATATTTCATCACGAAGTCCTTGGTCAAGGCAGAGGATCGAGATCAAGAAAGGAATTTCCTGTATGAGTATCAAATGGAAATGAAATGAACTTAACATTATGATTAACATTATCAGGGTTCTAGTAATTCTTATGTTCTAGATCTTGATTGAGAGATAGAATGGTTGGAGAGTCATATGTCACGTGATGTTAATGACTGAAAGGTTCTTCAATTTAATTCGTTATTTAGCTAGAGATCACATACCTATTGCTAGACTATGATCGTGTGATATATGGACTAATTAATTACTAAAGTATTAATTAATTAGACTAATTGTTAATCAAATAATGAACATAGAGAATCACACACAAATGTCAGGTCATGAGGGTTTTGATAGGAGGTTAATTGGATTAACCAAAACTGTTTAGAAGTTGGTTGTGTGGAACCCACATGTGCGTGTGGCACCTGTGCGGCGTGTCACTCGTGTGAGTGTGTTTTAATTGATTAAATTTTTTAATCAATTCGGGCTTTAATTAAATAGTAATTAATTAATTATCCCAGTTCAAATGTAACGCCCCGCATTTTCAGAGCAAGATACGATGTCGTTTTCGTGCGATTAGATTGTTATTTATTTAACTCTGCTTGTGCTTGAATTTCTTTATCATTGTTTTAATAATTTAATTGACTCAATTGCAATCTTATATAAATAAGTGAACCTAATTGAGATATGAGTTTAATTCCTAATTGCTCTTTGATTTAAATTATATGGGCGGATTTGAAATTAACTAAAATTGGGGATCAATTTCTAATTATGAGAAATTTAATTGGACTTATTTGGACACCACTTTAAATCTTTGGAGTACTTTTATAATTTCTAAATTTCGAATTGGACTTACTAATACTTTCTTTAAAACCTTGGGGTTGCTTTTATAATTTTGAAATCTTTAATTTGGGCTCAATTGTTCTTGTTTAAAAGTTGTGAACTTGATTGCATAACTTTACTAATGGAGGGGCTTGATTGTAATTTCGAAGTTTAAGAACCCTTCTTAACCGAGAACCCTAGCTGCGCACCCCCCATTCTTCTCTTCTCTCTTCCAATCTTCAGCAGACAGCAGCTGCGCGACCTTCTTTCTCAGGAGATACTCTCTCCGCCGGCGACTCAACGCCGACACCACAATCACTGCTCCGGACGGCCAACCACTGCAACCGCCAGCCTCTCTTTCTACTTTCCTCTCCCGTATCTCTCTTTCTCTCTCTCTCCCTCAACACATAAGAGCAGCCGCTGTTTCCTTGCCGGAAAATGCTTCGGACAGCCATGGATTTCGGCAGAATCACCAATCGCTGAGCATCGCCACTCTCAGTCTCGATCACCTTCTCCGACAGCTACCTTGTTTCCTTTTTCCCTTTCTTTACCCAAATCCGAGCAAATTAGGAGATCTCTCTCCTTCGTCACCGGCAACAGCTCTGCCCCGGCGACACTGCATCACCGCCGCCTCCTTCTTCCACCCAACTTTGGAAAGAAGGCGGAACTTGCAGCACCACCCGACCACCACCAGACAGCCACCTTCGATCTATTCTCTTTCAGATCTGAGAGAGGAGACATCGAGAGCAGCCCTCACCTTTGTCCAGCTCCAGCAACGGACGGCCAACCCTGTAATCACCACCAGGCAACCACCATTCTGATAGCCACAACCGCCACCATTTCTCCCCTGTTTTCTTCCCTTTGCCGACACCAACCATGCGGGTTATGAAAGAGGGGAACGAGGCTAGGATGATCCTAAGCAACAGCTGGGAGTAATCGTTCCTGCTAAATTCAGCCACAGAATCCGAGCAGGCCTTCTCCTTATTCGGTCCAGATTGTAAGCAACAGACATTCATCTTCTTTTTCTGCGTGAATGGGCTATAATTTAGATAGTCCATTTAGAATTGTAATACATATATATATTTGAATATTTCAAGTTTGGGACTGTATTCATTGAAATTGTTTATGGATCTGTGTTTTGGATATGAAACTTGTATGAATTGGCACTTGAGATTCTATTTAAATCGTGAATTATGCGAATTAGAATCTTGTGATTGTATTTCAGAAAAAGAATTATATGTTCAACTCTTTTGGTTGTGAATTAATGAAAGAAGCAAACGGAGCCGGCTGTCTTAATTAGTTGATTACCAGAAATTTCGTTACATGGAATGCCTGTTGTAGTAATTGAATTCTCGTTTTGACTAATTAGTGCTGGGTTGGTTTGGGAGTTTATCTTATTTATTTATAATTTGTTGCTAAGTTGAGTTAGTTGAAGAGTTTGTAAAATTGAATCGGAAACTTCGTAAAAACACATTTGTCAAACTGATAATGTAACTTAGAATCTTGATTTGAAATGTTGTATTGATGTATATTAGTTGTACACTTGAAACAATTGTTATGGATGTATGTTCAGTAATTATTGATTTAAAACTCAATCTGTATGAACCTTGAATAACTGTAAAGCTTGGGGTAAACTAGAGTGATAATTATGCATTTCATGTTGAGTCTTAAAATTTGGTGTTTCATATTCATGAATATTATCTATATGTTCTTGGGTTTCCAGTGAATTTGTGCGTAGGAATTGTTTGAATATAAATGTTTGTATACTCATTCCATACCGCAAAGGAATTTGACAACCATACATATAATTCGGACTTTGTATTAAATGGATTCTTGAATTTGGAATATGTAATACTAGTGCTCCTAAGTGAATGGTACGTGCATAACTGTTAATTGAGAATTAACGCATGACTTAGTTGGTGTGTCTTGTAATTAGTCTGGTGAGTGGAACAGTATATAAATTCTTGGGAAAAACTTTGTACTTGAAGTGTAACTCACATGCTAATTGAGTGATCTTATTAGCCGGTTGATTTGTGAATTAGTCATTTTGTATCGTATTTCTTTTGAAAGAAGAGTATGTTAATTTGAATTGGAATCTTGAATTGAATCTATGGTGTATTATTATAAATTAGACTTTCCTATAGGATTAGTTGTTTTGTTTCTTAATCGAGCTCTTGAGTTGTGAAATTATGAGATATTATATAAGTTGATACTTTGTGAATTATGGTATCCTCAATTATTAATAACTTATTAAATTGTACTCCTTAGACCAAATTCGCTTAAGCCGATTGATTTGATTCGTGTTAACACATATTGGATTTATTTATTTATTTGTTTTGCTTGTCTATGTGAGTTGTTTGAGATTAAGTACGTGTCTAATTGCAACGTGGGATATTTATTGTACACATGAACAAGTTCGTAATATGTTTTAATATTTCATATCCCTTCATGCCATTCCATGAACATTGCCGTGCGTCTATGTAGTTCATGTCTGAGTCGTGTCTCATGAGTACTTCGTGTTTCCTTTTCTGTTCAGTAATCTCCAGGCGGAGACAACTCGATCAAGTTTGCATTCGTCTTGCCAGTTCTCGTTTCTCGTCGCTTCTCAGGTGAGGTTTAGGATTTTGTATAGTTAAACGACCTATGACCCCAATATGATGATTTCAATCCCCGCATGCGATTATATACTATATATTTACGATCAAATATGTGTTGGATATGATATGATTATGACCTTATGATACAACTTCAGTTTTGGAAATTAAGTATGAAGGCATATGTAAGCTATTTCGAAAAGTTAAGTTATGTTATGATTATGTAGCGAGATTGCCATGAAAGTTGGTATATGTTATGTTCTGTTCTATTATGGGGCCCAGGAGCTACGGGTAAGGAGCCCCCGGGACGGTATCGGGCCGTCGGGGATATACCTGTGCGTAGTCTCCATCTGTATGAAGAGGATCTACCGGGACCCACCAGGAGGTTTGGTTGGGAAACGGAGTCCTGAGGGTTTGAGTAGCATTGGCACTCCCCTCGATTGTATGGATGGTTAGGGTCGCGCAACCCTACCATCACCCGGAGTTGAGGTTGGTATGTTATTTATGTTTTGTCATGATATGAGGAGTTGAGGTTGGAAGCTCGTACTCGCCGATCATATGGTATGATATGTTATGGGAATCATGAATCGGAATAGGTTTTCTGAAAATGTTTTCTAAGTATATATATATATATATATATATATATATATATATATATATATTTGGGTTTTGCTTTGAAACGCTTTGGTATGCAACACCTATTCCCGATTCATGAGTTCACTCTTTTGATATGTGCTGTGCTCTGTATATATATATTGTGGGTGTGCGTTAGCCCCCTCATTCAGTCAGTTGACTGACACCTCATTTATCTTTTAGTTTGCAGGTTTCCTTTTGGCTTGAGCTAGGCGGAAGTGAGTCTCTTGAGTCACACTTGTCAGTCTAGTTGGTATTAGGATGCAGTTGTCGCATACTTTATTTATGTTATGTATTTATGTTTAACACTTGAAGGTTATGTTTATGTTTTACTTAGACTTAAACCCGTGTGGGGTTAGTAAGCTAGTAATTAGATGTTAGTAGATATTATGATGATGCTTATGCTGTTTATTATGTTGGATTACGAATTGATTCGGGACTAGGTATTTATGCTAGTGGAACCCGTCACCTGCTTTGCATGTTTTGTTTTAAATGCTTCTGCTATCTATTGTTGTTGGTTTTAATTGCTTCCGCACTCTGAGTTTGTCAAGTTAGATCCGCCTAGCCTAGTGTGTGAGTTGGTCTCCCGTTCGCTATGATTCGGATTTGGGCATGGACTTTCCATTTCGTGACCGGGTCTGGGTCTTAGTGCGGGGGATGTGGCATCCTCCGTCTGGGGTGTTACATCAAAAATAATAACTCAATAAATAATTAATTTGTTTGATTTAATTGGATCAAAATTAAATAGATAAATCCTAAGTGAGTTAGGATGAGATTTCTTAATAAGTACTTAATTAAGATTAGATCTTAATTAACTTAGAAAATAAGTTAATGTGTAGCTTAGTGAGTAAGAAATAAAAAACCCATTAAGATTAGAAATCTTAAGAGGGGCCCGAACTCGTTAAGCATGAACAAGAGGTTCACATTTCTATTGGGGTTTTAACCAACTTTCTTGAAGTGTTAAAATTATTTTGGGGAAAAATAAAAGATAGTTTTTCGCACTCAATTATCCTAGCCAAATCACAAACAAAACTAGTATTTTCAATAATTCGATCGTAAACTAGGATTAGCGTGGATACTTCTAGAAGAATACTCTTGGAGAAGAACCATTTGAGGGATTCAATCCGCGAGAAGAACGATCGAAACGTGCTTTGATCGTTTCAAGAAAACTTCTAAAAAAGTAAGTTTCTGAAGAACTTTCTTGATTGTTTTGAACTAATAATTGCAAGCAAAAGATCCTTATGTAAAATTTTTTAAATTTACCTTGCGCAATGTAAGTGTTTCCCAACAAATCGTGGTCAACGAACTGATTTGGTCCAAATGGGTTGGATCGAAGCAAACCCAACCCAAGGGGGAGCTACTCATTTGTAAGAGGAACTATCATTATGATTCATGTATTTGTGTTTTGTAAAGTTTAGGTAAATGTGAATTTACAAACCAATGGGTAGAAGTTGGACCCTAAGAATGAAAATTACTCTGAACGCCTAAACCACATAAGAATAAGATTTATCTTATTAAGATTAAAACTTCTCTCCACTATCTCTAGTTTATTTGTGTTTTTGCTCAATTCGTTATGAACTAATTAGTTTTCTAGGATTATGGATGAACCCTTTGTTTAATTAGAATTTCGTTGTTCTTCACCTTTGAATAATATGAATTTCAGTTGTTTCTTATATTGTGTGCTTATTCGATTTAATTGCCTGATCACCAATTAAGTCGTATTTCTAACTTTTAGCGAAGCTTGGGAGAGATAAGTTAGGAGAGCTTAGACATATAAGAACCTTTGTTCAATTATTTACAAGAGTCGAATAACTTGATTGTGATTAGGATAGGGATATACTTAATCACCTTAGGTAGGTTGTTCCGAACTATAGCTTGATTCGTTCTTATTTATTGATAACTTGCATAGGGATATGGAGTTGTAATAGCAAGAATAGCGGAACATGCCTTGGGGAGAAGCTTGTAACGATATGTGATTAAAACCTAGTAACTGATTCATATGATTTCATTAGGATGGAGCGACGGGTCATGTAACGCCCCGTGTTTTCACACGTGCAGGTAAGAGTTACGTGCGCATTCACATTTAATTATATGATTTTATATCTTGTTTTATTAATTGAATTCGTTCTAATTTGATTTAACTGTTTATAATTTATATGAATTCCAATGTGTGCTTTGAATATATGAATGAATTTGTGAGAATGTGAATTTCATGAATTTGGTGTTAATTGAATGGAATTATGTGTTTCGTGTAATTTGCGGACTTGATTGTAACTTATTTGAATGTTTTGGACTCAATTGAAAATTGGGTTTGGGCTTAATTGCCACTTTTTGAAAGTTTAGGGACCTATTTGTATATAGGCAACCCTGAACGGTTTTCGCGATATCTTGAGCTCCGGACCTCGAAATCGAGATCCGTAATTGGCGTTGAGCTTATCTCGACGTTACCTATCCAATAAACTTGACCTTATACTTTTTCGATACCGTTCGAACCTTCGACAACGAATCTTTCCACGACCTCGTTTCTTATAACTTGTTTGAACCGTTTACTAATAGAACCGGACTAGAACCGACCCGAATCCTACCCATTTCTCCACTAAATATCAGCATTTCTCTCCTTGATTGCCATTTTGATCGATCAATTCGTCATCCAAGAGAGAAAAGAGAAGCTCCAAAACCCTCCATAGTTGATCATCCAAACCCTAAGCTCAAGATCAACTTTCATCCAATCTTCTTCCAAGGTAAGGTATGGATTGTTTTTCTCTCCTTCTCCTCTCCATTTTCTTCCGATTATATCTTGGTATGAGTTGGGGAATCATGTGATGTGAGGGAATTCTTGAAAATGAATAAATGATATGAATTTTTGGTTCCATGTCTTTCCTTGGTTTTGAGTGAGAGTTGATGCATGGAAAGTGTTGCTTGAAGCTTCCTTATCATTTCTATATGCTTGGATCTCATGTTGGTTATGTATTATATGATTTGCCATTAATGGAGCTTGAAGCTTCCATGGATGAAAGCTTGTTGTTAAGTGATCTTTTGCCAATTTTACGTATGAATTCTTGTATATATGAATGGATTGCATGATATATGTGAATTATATGGCTTGAGATCATGTTTAAGTGCAATATTTGAGCTTCCTTATTGCTGCCCTGTTTTGCAAAGCTTTTCCCTCGAGAAACAGAGCTTATGCTCTGTTTTCTCTTTGAAAACGATGCTTGTCAGCTTTGAACTGAAAATGGACACGGCCGTGTTGGGCTCTCGACTTTGATTTTTTTCTGAATTTAATCTCGGACACGGCCGTGTCCAAACGCTTTGAAAACTCAACACGGCCGTGTCAAGCCCTCGACTTTGTTTTTTTTCTGAATTTAAACCTCGGACACGGCCGTATCCGTTTCCTTTGAAAACTTAACACGGCCGTGTCATTTGAAATGGCAGCTTTGGGGGAACTCTTTTATTGCTTGTTTTGCATTTATGACTCGTAATTTTGGATTATATGTAATGTGAAGGTATTAAAGTTATGTTTTATGATTGATATATGATATTGGTGACCATATGAATGAAAGTATGAAAGTATGAACGATATGAACGGGAATGAATACGGTTTTACCGTATAATGAACGAAACTTGGTGAATTATGTGTTTAATTGGATTCTATGACATTCATGACCATAATTGAACATATTATTGCATTTTAAGCATTCCATAGCATGATTGCATAGCCGAGCGTCTAATGTAGTCATAATTGAGTCTCACACTACCTTTGTCACACAGATCTTGATCCAGTGGGTGACGAGGTCGGGCAGTGAGAGTTTTGTCGGGTTCTTTTTGTCTACCAGGTGGGTTTTTCTTCTATTAGATAACAATATGACCCCGAACACCTAATGTGCAAGATTTTGGCCAAAACCCTATATAGGTATTTATACCAAGTTTTGAACGAACAAATGTTTTAAACGGAAACCCTTTTTCTTGAATATCCTACCAAATGTTTTGGCGAGTAATGATTGAGTGACCACAATGAATGAGGGCCCGGGACTTAGTGTAATGGTGAACCGGGGAAGCATGGGCTGACGGGAATCCATTTATACTAGTTCCAACAATTTCGGCAACCTGGATTTCACTAGGAGATTAGTGAATGAAAGGGGTCCCGTGCTTTTGGGGATTCATGTACCCCTCTAGCATTAATGAATGAGGGCTCGGGCCTTGCAAACCCGTTCCCTACCCGGAGGAAAAAGGAGTATATGAATGAACGAATGAATGTTCTAATGAATGTGCACGAAAGAAAGAATGCATGAACGAATGAATGAATGAATGAATGGTTAATGAATTACACGAGGTGGTGGTTGGAGATAATGCACGCCCTCTCGCCGGGCCACAAATTACCTAATGAATGAAATGAATGGTTATAATCCTATTCGTTGTATTTATTTTCCCATTTGGGAAAAAGGATTCAAAACCTCGAATAAGGATTATAATTTGCATGTACGTGGTTAAATTCCGCAATATTATGTTATTATGCCTATGTTATTATACCTATCTTTTTATACCCACCAGTCTGTCTAAGACTGAACCCGGAGTTGTTTCAGTTGTCTTTTGTAGGAAGGGGGATGCTAGGCGGGATACCAGTCAGGGAGAGTCTTGCATCGTGTCTAGCCGTTCCTTTACACGCATATGATTACATTTTGTTCATTTTGGAATTTTGTATATGTATGGAGCGTACTTGTATATGGTACCTATATGTATCTTACATAAAATATTGGTACATAGAGCGTATAACTCAATATATGAATTACATGTTGGTACCTAGAGCATTTAGCTTAATATATAATATATGAATGATTGCTTCCGCTTTTCTATTGCTCTGTTGTTACTTTGATTGTTGTTGGGGTTTAAGTTATAGGCTAGTCCCGCCTGGCTTAGCGAGTGTGTATGTCTCCGTTCGCTATGATTCGGCACGTGTATGGAAATCCATTTCGTATACGGGTCGGGTCATGGTGCGGGGGATGTGACGTCTCGCGCTCGGGTGTTACATCCTTTGAGTGGTATCAGAGCCCAGGGTTGCAAAACCAGGGTTCTAGTGTCGTGTTGAGTCAGTAGGTCGTTCGGCTGTAGGAATTACTTGGTAACTTGGAGCTTTTGCATTTTTATGTGATAAGGTGTTTTGATTCTTGACTTGAATGATTGATTGAATTAATGCATTGTCATTCATGAACTAAAATCAGCACGCATGTTAGTGTTTGAGTGAACAGGATGCCTCCTAGAAGACATCGGGAAAGGTCTCCGGATCGTCATCATCATAGAGATCGTTCTCCTAATCCTCCACAGCCGCCTATGAATATGGAGCACTTTATGGAGGCGGTATATAACCATGTGGAGCATAGAAGGGCTCAGGATTCTCCAGTATAGCCGCAGGCTGAACATCAAGCACCTCCTCCAAATAACCCGAGAGATCATCATGGGTTGTTTTTGAGTTATAATCCACCAAGGTTTTCCGGTTCGGTGGATGATGCGATATCTGAGGGATGGCTCACAAGGATTGAGAGGATTTTTAATGTTCGCCAATTTACCTCTCAAGAGAAAGCTCAATTTGCCATTTTCTAACTGGATGGAGAGGCGTATGATTGGTGGGAACGCACCCGAGAGAAGCTCGAAGTGGAAGGGGAAGAAGTTACTTGGGAAGTGTTTGTAAGGGAATTCAGAGAGGCTTTTGTTCCTGAAGTTGTCCGAGAAAGAAAAGAACAAGAATTTATGGATCTGAAGCAAGGTACTCGGATGGTGGCTCAGTATCTTTCTCTTTTCAATCGGCTTGGCAAGTATGCACCTCACATTACAAGAGATGAAAAGAGAAAAGCAAAGAGGTTTATTTCGGGATTGAGGCAGGATCTGAGACACGGGCACGCAGGCCATAACTTTGAATCTTTTGCTGACACGGTACAGAGGGCATTGGTGTTGGAAGAGGAGTATAAGAAAAAGGACCCCTTACCTCGTATGCAAATGGGACAAGGATCGGGATTTGGAAAGGGGAAAAGGCCTATGGTATCTCCTCGTCAGCCATTTCAAGGGTAAGCTAAGAGGTTTCGACCTACAGGAGCTGCACCGCCGAAACCACTAGCACCTCCAGCTACTTCTGATCCTCGTCATGATAGGTCACCATGTCTATATTGTGGAGGCCCGACTCACACCTACAACACTTGCAGAAGGAGGTTGGGACAGTGTCTGATTTGTGGAAAGACGACGCATATGGCCAATACTTGTCCAGACAAGACTCCGGGCTATCAACCGGGAGCTCAGAGGCTGATGATTCCAGCTCGTGCATATGCCCTTGCGGGTGAAGAGCAAGATGTGGAAGCCAATCCCAATGCTATGGTGGAAGGTACGATATGCATCCATGACACGAACATACATGTATTATTTGACCCTGGCGCTACTCATTCGTTTATTTCTTGTAAATTAATTGATACTTTGTGTTTGCCTGTTACGTGCTTAAACGCTTGTTATGTGGTGAGTTCGCCGTTGGGTGGAAGTCTTGAGACGGATCGGGTGGTTAGAGATTGTATGTTTGGGTTTGAAGGCAGAGAATATCGAGCAGATTTGGTAGTAATGCCGATGAACAGATTTGGGGTTATTCTGGGAATGGATTGGTTGTTTCGGTACCACGCCACGGTTGATTGTTTCACCAAGACTGTTAAGTTGGGAGAAGAAGTGACAGTGGGGAAAGAATCAGAGATTGCACCTCTTTTGTCATTCAATGAGGCTCACAAGTTGATAAGGAATGGGGCAACGGGATTTATTGCCTATATCTTGAATAAGCCGAAAGATCAGGCGAAACTCGAAGAGACAGAAGTGGTGAAGGAATATCTTGAGGTGTTTCCCGAAGTTTTAGGTTCTTTGCCTCCGGATCGAGAGATCGAATTTGTAATAGACTTATATCCGGGATCTGAACCTTATTCTAAGACTCCTTACCGGATGGCACCGGCAGAGTTACAGGAGTTAAAAGTTCAGCTGGAAGATCTTCTCAAGAATGGTTATATTCGGCCAAGTTCGTCACCGTGGGGCGCGCCGGTTCTCTTTGTTAAGAAGAAAGATGGAACCTTGAGGATGTGTATTGATTACCGGGAGTTGAATCGGATGACTGTAAAGAATAAGTATCCATTGCCTAATATAGAGGATTTGTTTGACATGCTACAAGGTTCAAGAGTGTATTCCGAGCTTGATTTAAGGCAATGATATTATCAGTTAAAGATTAAGGAGGAAGATATTCCTAAGACAGGATTTAATACCCGGTATGAACATTATGAATTCGTGGTGATGCCATTTGGATTAACTAATGTGCCGGCAGCTTTTATGGACATGATGCATCGGATTTTCCGGCCGTATTTGGATAAGTTTGTTGTGATCTTCATTGATGATATTTTGGTGTACTCAAGGTCAGAAGAGGATCATGCTCGGCATTTGATATTAGTTTTGGAAACTTTAAGAGATAACCAGCTTTATGCCAAGTTCAGTAAATGCGAGTTCTGGATTGACAGGGTGAGTTTCTTGTGACATATTATTTCGAGCAAAGGATTAGAAGTGGATCCTTCGAAGATAGAGGCAGTTTCTAAGTGGCAGAGTCCTAAGAATGTTTCTAAGATCCGAAGTTTCTTGGGTTTAGCCGGTTATTACCGAAGATTTGTTAAGGATTTTTCTAAGATTGCGGCTCCGTTAACCCGATTAACCAAGAAAGAGGTTCAGTTTAATTGGGATGAGAAGTGTGAAGTTAGTTTTCAGCTCTTGAAGGATAAGTTAACTTCTGCACCGATACTTGCACTTCCGGATGGTATTGAAGGTTTTATTGTGTATACGGATGCTTCCCATGAAGGCTTAGGTTGTGTTTTGATGCAAAACGGGAGAGTAATTGCTTATGCCTCTAGGAAATTGAAAGAGCATGAGAAGAATTATCCCACGCACGACCTTGAGCTTGCAGCGGTGATTTTTGCCTTGGGAAAGTGGAGACATTATTTGTATGGAACTTCTTTTGAGATTTTCACCGATCATAAGAGTCTTCTGTACTTATTCTCTCAGAAGGAGTTGAATAGAAGGCAACGAAGGTGGATGGAGACTCTCGAGGATTATGATTGTGTGATTAAGTATCACCCGGGTAAAGCTAATGTGGTAGCGGATGCATTGAGCAGGAAGGCTAGTGTATCCAATTTGAAGGTAAATATTGGACAACCAATGGAATTGGTTAAGATAAAGGCTCGTATTGGTAACATCTCAGTACGTCCAGAGTTAAGGCAACAGATATTCGAGGCACAACGGACGGATGTTGAGATTCAGAAGTTGATTGAGAAGGCTCGATCAGACTCTGAGTGTCCGTTTGGATTCGATGATACGGGAATCTTTCGATTTAAGGACAGAGTGGTAGTTCCAACGGAGTTGAGAAGAGCTATTTTGGATGAAGCTCATAAAACTGTCTATTCGGTACATCCTGGTGGAAACAAGATGTATCGGGACTTGAAACAGTATTATTGGTGGAACGGATTGAAGAGAGACGTAGTGAATTATGTGAAGTATTGTCTGACTTGTCAGTTAGTGAAAGCTAAGCATCAGAAGCCGTCAGGATTGTTACAGCCACTACCTATTCCAGAATGGAAATGGGAACAGATAGCAATGGATTTTGTATCGGGTTTACCTAGAGTGAAAGGTGGATTCGATAGAATTTGGGTAATCGTGGATAGGTTAACCAAGTCAGCGCATTTTCTTGCAGTTCGGATGTCAGATAAGATAGGTAAGTTGGCTAAGAGGTATTGTGATGAGATTGTTCGGTTACATGGAGTGCCAGCTAGTATTGTTTCAGACAGGGATCCGAGATTCACTTCCAAGTTCTGGCAAGAGTTACAGAAATGTCTGGGGACTAAGCTCCAATTCAGTACAGCTTTTCATCCACAGACGGATGGGCAATCTGAAAGGTTAATCAGATATCTTGAGGATATGTTAAGGGCGTGTGCGTTGGATTTCTCGAGTTCATGGAATGAACAATTGCCCTTAATTGAGTTTGCCTACAATAACAGTTACCAAGCTTCTATAGAAATGGCACCGTATGAGTTTCTTTATGGACGAAAGTGTTGATCCCCGTTGTTTTTCGATTTGGAAGAATGGAAGTGGAGTAAGCAAGAAGGGGTACAAAGAGGTGAAAGGAAAGATAAACCTTCCAAAGCTATTCAAGATGCTATTGAAAAGGTTCAAATTATCCGACAACGGATGAAAGCAGCTCAAGTTCGATAGAAAAGTTATGCAGATAAGCGAAGGAAAGATCTTAAATTTGAAGTTGGGGATAGGGTATTCCTGAAAGCTTCACCTCGGAAAGGATTTACCCGAATTGGAAAAGGAGGAAAGTTGTTGGGACCTTATGAGATTTTGGAGAGAATCGGAGATACAGCTTATAGATTGGATTTACCTCCAAGTTTAACGGGTATTCACAATGTCTTTCATGTATCACAACTTCGGAAGTACTATCCCGACGAATCAGTGATTATACCGGTTGAAGAAGTGGAGCTCGAACCGAATCTCACTTTTATTCAGAAACCAGTTAAGATTTTGGATCGAAAATTTCAAGAACTTCGGAATAGACGGTTTCCCTTGGTGAAAGTGTTGTGGCGAAGTGATAAGACGGAAGAAGCCACTTGGGAAACAGAAGAGAAAATGAAGAAGTTCTATCCCGAATTGTTTCCGACCGAGCAATGAATCCGAGGACGGATTCTCTTTACGGGGGAGAGGTTGTAACGCCCCGTGTTTTCACACGTGCAGGTAAGAGTTACGTGCGCATTTACATTTAATTATATGATTTTATATCTTGTTTTATTAATTGAATTCGTTCTAATTTGATTTAACTGTTTATAATTTAAATGAATTCCAATGTGTGCTTTGAATATATGAATGAATTTGTGAGAATGTGAATTTCATGAATTTGGTGTTAATTGAATGGAATTATGTGTTTCGTGTAATTCGCGGACTTGATTGTAACTTATTTGAATGTTTTGGACTCAATTGAAAATTGGGTTTGGGCTTAATTGCCACTTTTTGAAAGTTTAGGGACCTATTTGTATATAGGCAACCCTGAACGATTTTTGCGATATCTTGAGCTTCGGACCTCGAATCGAGATCCGTAATCGGCGTTGAGCTTGTCTCGACGTTACCTATCCATTAAACTTGACCTTATACTTTTTCGATACCGTTCGAACCTTTGACAACGAATCTTTCCACGACCTCGTTTCTTATAACTTGTTTGAACCGTTTACTAATCGAACCGGACTAGAACCGACCTGAATCCTACCCATTTCTCCACTAAATATCAGCATTTCTCTCCTTGATTGCCATTTTGATCGATCAATTCCTCATCCAAGAGAGAAAAGAGAAGCTCCAAAACCCTCCATAGTTGATCATCCAAACCCTAAGCTCAAGATCAACTTTCATCCAATCTTCTTCCAAGGTAAGGTATGGATTGTTTTTCTCTCCTTCTCGTCTCCATTTTCTTCCGATTATATCTTGGTATGAGTTGGGGAATCATGTGATGTGAGGGAATTCTTCAAAATGAATAAATGATATGAATTCTTGGTTCCATGTCTTTCCTTGGTTTTGAGTGAGAGTTGATGCATGAAAAGTGTTGCTTGAAGCTTCCTTATCATTTCTATATGCTTGGATCTCATGTTGGTTATGTATTATATGATTTGCCATTAATGGAGCTTGAAGCTTCCATGGATGAAAGCTTGTTGTTAAGTGATCTTTTGCCAATTTTAGGTATGAATTCTTGTATATATGAATGGATTGCATGATATATGTGAATTATATGGCTTGAGATCATGTTTAAGTGCAATATTTGAGCTTCCTTATTGCTGCCCTGTTTTGAAAAGCTTTTCCCTCGAGAAACAGAGCTTATGCTCTGTTTTCTCTTTGAAAACGATGAGCTGACACGGCCGTGTCAGCTTTGAACTGAAAATGGACACGGCCGTGTTGGGCTCTCGACTTTGATTTTTTTTCTGAATTTAATCTCGGACACGGCCGTGTCCAAACGCTTTGAAAACTCAACACGGCCGTGTCAAGCCCTCGACTTTGTTTTTTTTCTGAATTTAAACCTCGGACAGGGCCGTGTCCGTTTCCTTTGAAAACTCAACACGGCCGTGTCATTTGAAATGGCAGCTTTGGGGGAACTCTTTTATTGCTTGTTTTGCATTTATGACTCGTAATGGTGGATTATATGTAACGTGAAGGTATTAAAGTTATGTTTTATGATTGATATATGATATTGGTGACCATATGAATGAAAGTATGAAAGTATGAACGATATGAACGGGAATGAATACGGTTTTACCGTATAATGAACGAAACTTGGTGAATTATGTGTTTAATTGGATTCTATGACATTCATGACCATAATTGAACATATTATTGCATTTTAAGCATTCCATAGCATGATTGCATAGCCGAGCGTCTAATGTGGTCATAATTGAGTCTCACACTACCTTTGTCACACAGATCTTGATCCAGTGGGTGATGAGGTCGGGCAGTGAGAGTTTTGTCGGGTTCTTTTTGTCTACCAGGTGGGTTTTTCTTCTATTAGATAACAATATGACCCCGAACACCTAATGTGCAAGATTTTGGCCAAAACCCTATATAGGTATTTATACCAAGTTTTGAACGAACAAATGTTTTAAACGGAAGCCCTTTTTCTTGAATATCCTACCAAATGTTTTGGCGAGTAATGATTGAGTGACCACAATGAATGAGGGCCCGGGACTTAGTGTAATGGTGAACCGGGGAAGCATGGGCTGACGGGAATCCATTTATACTAGTTCCAACAATTTCGGTAACCTGGATTTGACTAGGAGATTAGTGAATGAAAGGGGTTCCGCGCTTTTGGGGATTCATGTACCCCTCTAGCATTAATGAATGAGGGCTCGGGCCTTGCAAACCCGAGTATATGAATGAATGAATGAATGTTCTAATGAATGTGCACGAAAGAAAGAATGCATGAACGAATGAATGAATGAATGAATGAATGGTTAATGAATTACACGAGGTGGTGGTTGGAGATAATGCACGCCCTCTCGCCGGGCCACGAATGACCTAATGAATGAAATGAATGGTTATAATCCTATTTGTTGTATTTATTTTCCCATTTGGGAAAAAGGATTCAAAACCTCGAATAAGGATTATAATTTGCATGTACATGGTTAACTTCCGCAATATTATGTTATTATGCCTATGTTATTATGCCTATCTTTTTATACCCACCAGTCTGTCTAAGACTGAACCCGGAGTTGTTTCAGTTGTCTTTTGCAGAAAGGGGGATGCTAGGCGGGATACCAGTCAGGGAGAGTCTTGCATTGTGTCTAGCCGTTCCTTTACAATCATATGATTACATTTTGTTCATTTTGGAATTTTGTATATGTATGGAGCGTACTTGTATATGGTACCTATATGTATCTTACATAAAATATTGGTACATAGAGCGTATAGCTCAATATATGAATTACATGTTGGTACCTAGAGCATTTAGCTCAATATATAATATATGAATGATTGCTTCCGCTTTTCTATTGCTCTGTTGTTACTTTGATTGTTGTTGGGGTTTAAGTTATAGGCTAGTCCCGCCTGGCTTAGCGAGTGTGTATGTCTCCGTTCGCTATGATTCGGCACGTGTATGGAAATCCATTTCGTATACGGGTCGGGTCATGGTGCGGGGGATGTGACGTCTCGCGCTCGGGCGTTACAGGTCAAATTAGCAAAGTGGGGATTCTATAATTCTAGAGTTAGTTAGTATACAAGTACTTGATTTCGTAAATTGTTTTATTAAATTGTTTAATTAATTTTGATTTATTTAGTTAGATAAATTAGATTAGTCCTTAATTCATTTAATTCGATTGTATGAATAAAATCAAATTGCATTAGTTTAGTACTCAGTCGTGAATTTGTTTAGTTCCTCATGGGATCGACACTCGACTTCTCTCTATTACTTGTTTGCGATACGTGCACTTGCGTTTAACCCAACAAGTTATTGGCGCCGTTGTCGGGGAACTATTTTAAATTCTAATTGATATTAATACGAAGTAATAGGATCTTAATTCAGACATTTAATTTTTGTTTCTTTTTTGGTGTGTTTAGGTATTTGACCATTGTATGAGTGAAGATTTGTCTAAAGCTTTAGTGCCCTACGAGCTGAAGCTAGAACGAATGTTTTGTCAACGCTGAAGGAAACAAAAGCGGATAATAGGTATAACGATTACAATGGCCAAAGAACCGAAGGCGCTGAGGGACTACGCAGTCCTTGTGATTGGAGGATTACAATAAAGTATCGCGAGACCTCTAATACAAGCTAAAAATTTCGAGATTAACCCATCAGTGATTTGAATGGTAAGCAGCACGGTTCAATTTGGCGTATTCCAGACGGAAAGTCCGAATGATCACATCAGGGACTTCTTGGAAATTTGTGACACATTCAAGCAGAACGGGGTATCGAGTGATGCAATCCGATTGCGGCTATTTCCATTCTCGTTGCGGGATCGAGCAAAGTATTGGCTAAATTCCTTGTCTAGCGGGTCCATCACAACATGGGATGACTTAGCTTAGAAGTTTTTAACAAAATTCTTTCCTCCCCGAAAGACCGCACAACTGAGGAATGGAATTTGCACCTTCTCCCAACATGATTCTGAATCACTCTATGAGACTTGGGATCAATTCAAGGGATTGCTTAGAAGATGTGTAGCACCCGCATCGATAGGCACCACATCACTTGCACCATGAGTCCAATCCACGCATGAAATAGGAGTCCATACATGAATCAAACACGTGGAGAACGGGTGACAAGATAAAATAACTCAACCTAGCTAAGCGGGGCTAACCCTTAACTAATTACTTAACGATGCAATCAAATAAATACGGAAGAAAAAACATTAATCTACATAGAAGATACGTAACTCCATCATACAATCCCAAAATATAACATCCATGGCCTACACGGCCCAAATATTACAAGTATTCTCCAAAGTAGATTAATACATAATCCAAAAATATCAAGTATTCATGAGATGGAGAATTATAAAGACATGCTAGACTCGAAATAAGACTCCAAGAGGACCTTATTCCCCGCCCAGCATACCTGCAAAAGAACTAAAAATAACGTGGGGATCAGTTGAAAGACTGAGTGAGGGGCATAAGTAAATATATCACATGCACATGCAATTCATAACTCCGAGTAAAGTTTTATAAAATCCCAAGTGGGAAAGTTAGGAAAATACATAGCTCGGAATTACGAATGTCAATTGATTACGTTACAATTTCATAATAATAATAATACGTGGCCCGACGAGAGGGCAATTCTCCAACCTTACTCCCATAGTGTGTGTATTAAGTTCAAGTTATAGGGCGTTCATGCACATTCGTAATCATAACGTAATCGTAATTAACAACATAATTTTCCATCCTTCTTCCTCTGGGGCGGTGGAACGGTTTGCAAGGCCCTACCACCTCGTTGGTCCGTATCGAGTCAGGGGATTATGACTCCTATCCGCTCCTTCGACGGGGTAACACCACCGGCTCAAGAATATCCCGCATCCCGGCCACCCAAGTCGCACGAGAATATTCTCAAACGGTACTTTATATGAAATGGATTATCCGACGGCCCGATGTCGTGCCGGGTCCATTCATACATTTCCCCGGGCCCAATAATACGTGAATAATTCTCGCCAAAATATTTTCGTGAAAATATTTTAAAACCTTTGCGTAAGTAATTCGGTTCCAAAAGTATACGTATAAATATTACATTTTGGCTTAAATAATCACACAAGGTATTACAGGTTCTAATAACTAGAAATAAAACCTCACCTTGACATGAGAGAGAATGAAGAAGAGAAGCCTATGGACCCTACTCCTCAACCACGGGATCGAACTCTGTGCAAGAAATATAAGTGTACATAAGACTCTAGACTTATGAACTAAATAATCGGCGAACGGCATCATTATGAGATGATATGATATGAGATTTTGATATCAATAATTTATATTAATGTTCATGTACACAATTAATATCTCATGGACCACGCAGACAAGTAAGATAACGAAAAGAATTAAAATTACACAAGTGGTGCTCCCAGGGCTCCATCCCGGCCGGGACTAAATTTAGTTAAAAAGGGGTCCCGGCCGGGACACCCTGTCCCGAAAACCTTTTGCCATACCCTCTAGTCGGGGACTGGTTTTTAACTGAAAAGGATCCCGACCGGTAGCCATGATCAGTTTTGAAATCTGCAAGGGGATCCCGACCGGGGTAAAAAATGAACTGAAAAGGTTCCCGGCCGGGAACCAAAGCTCGAACAGCAGGGAATGGCAGGGGAGTCACGGAAATGCAACCAAAAACCACGCAAAGCATTACCAAGCTGCAAATATGAAGTCCCAACATGCTTAACACTTCAATATACACATTATATCACAAGTAGACATCATATAATACATGTTAAGACCAAGATTCAAGCAATACTATTCACAAAACCCTCAAATATATACAAGTTCATTAAATTCGCCAACAACCAAGTCAATGGAGCAATAAATCCATGGATTCTCATATAAATACATGTAGACATGCTTAGCAACAAGAATTTAAGCTCAAATCCTAAGGTTTTTAACAAAACACACATTCAAACACACATACATACATACATACATATATACATACATACATATATACATACATACATACATATATATATATATATACATATATATCCACACAAACCTTAAGAAGAAATGGAGAGAATGAGATGATGAAATGATGAAGAAGATGATAATGATGCCATGATTCCTCCTTCTTCTTCTCTTCCTTCTTACTTGGATCAAATGGGGTGTGTGTGTGAAGAGTTGAGAGAAAGGGGTGTTTGTGTGTGTATTAGAGATTTAATGTGTGTGTATAGTGTTGTGTAAATATGTATTATATTGGACGATATTTGTATGTATATATGTATGTATAAAGTGAAAGATAAATGATATATGTGTATGTGTATGTAATGTAATGTGTAGTGTATACATAGATTGTATGTATAAGGTGTAATGTAGATATTATGATATATAATATGTATATAAGTACAAGTACTTTATATTCTAATATATAATGTAGGTATGAAATGTATGTGATGTATAGATACTCATATATAAGTATATATATTTATATAAGTGTAGGTATGAAATATATATATATATATATATATATATATATATATATATATATGTATATATAAATAAATGAATTATGAAATATGTATATGTTATGATATGAAATGGAAGCAAATATATAATATACTCACACAAGTCAATTAAATCAAATATTCACATAATTCACATAGACATATAATTCAATTAAAACATGCAAATAATTTTAACTCTCAAAACTCACAAGTGTGGGGCGCGTACCTGAACGACGAAAACACGGGGCATCACAAGATTTCCTTATCATGGTCTCACCAAGTGGTTTGAATTGTAAACATTCTACAATGGAATATTAGAGCAAACCAAGACACTTGTAGATGCTGCAGCAGGAGGTGCATTAATGAGTAAGTCAGTTGATGAAGGTTATGATTTGATCGAGGAGATGGCTACAAATAACTACCAATGGCCTAATTCTAGAAGACCAAAGAAGGTCGCTGGTATATATGAGGTTAACAAAATCGTAGCACTCAAAACTCAAGTGGCAGTGTTGTGTGTAGAAATTACATGGTTTTGAGTGTAATTTGATTACATTTTTGTGCCATTTGATGCGTTTATGTATGTATTTTGCTCCGTTTAGGTAATTTTAAAGTTGGAGATGAGAAACGGCGAAGCGAAACAATTTCACGCATTTTTGGAGGAGAATGGGGTAACTCCCGTTACCACTTAGGAGTTCAATTGTTGTAACCCCTGTTACAAGACACAGGAGTGGAGCTTTGGTGAGAGAGGAGGGGTAACGCCTTTTACCCCTGTGCAGAAGGAAAGTGGTAATACCCGTTTTACCACTAATAAAAACGTTACAGCGATTTCACCAGTAACGGACGTCAACAATAATGGTACATGGAGAGGTAACGCCGGTTACCTAGGGCGGCGAGAATTATTTGGGCTACTATATTAGTACGTTTTGGAGTCTTTTTGGGGAGAGCTTTTCTTCCAGGTCGTGACCTAGGGTTTGGAGAGAAGACAAGGAGTTTCAGAAGTTTGCCGAGAATTCGAGAAGACAGAAGGATTGAATTCCTAGAACGATCTTTGGTCTTATTCTTGCTTTAATTTACACACTAATTCCTTTGAGTTTAGTTTTGATTAGTTTTCGTATGTTAGATTCGTTTTTAGACAACACTGAATGTTTATGCTTTTGTTTTTTAGACTTAGTTTAGAATTGATGAATATGATTTATTTTAATGCAATTTCCTTTAGTTTTATGAGTTTTGTTTTAATTATGAGTAGCTAATTCTCTAAGGCTAGGGGGAGTGATGATGATTGCATGATAGATGTTCGATATGATGCTTGAATGACTTGTGTTAATTCTTAGTTTGAAGACAGGTTTGAATTGACTTGCGATGGCCTGATCACCCTTAGCATGTGTCATAATTGCCTATAGATCGAAAGAGTGATGGTAATTTAGATGGTTTTCATAACTTATAAGTTGTAGGATTGAAAGAGATTTGGTCCTAGCTTATACAACATTAATCTTATTCTATGCCGAGCCGCTAGAATATTAAATTGCACTAGTCTTGTTCCTATGGTTTAATTAACTATTGGTGATTGCGAGTGCAACATTGAACACTAATTGAGCACTTGGTTACACCTTGAGAGAGGGTAATACAAATATAAGTGACTAGGTTGTAGAATTACAATTTTAGACAAGTATCGTATCAACTCTTGATTGTATGAGTCATTACTTTTCCCCTGGCTGTTTCGTTTATTGAAGTTAATTTGTGTGTTTTAGTATTACTTGCATTTGTTTCTAGTTAATTGTTATTTCTGTTTTAGTAGATTAATAGATATCAACACCAATTGCTTTTTGTTCGGTCTTTAGATTAGAGAAGGATATAGAGTAGTGATTGATTTCCCTTCCCTGTGGGTTCGATCCTATTGTGCTACGCGTATGTTAGTGTATAATTGCACGATTGGTTTTTAACTGTATTAAAATCCTACAACAAGTTTTTGGAGCCGTTGCCGGGGAAGGCGTTTTAAGTCAATATTACTCAATTATTTTGATCTAGTGCTTTAGACTATTATTCTACTTTGTGTTCATTATCCTTGTCACTGTGGAATTGGACTGAGGATTTTTTTTCCCCTTTGTGCAGGTTTACGGTGCTTACGAAGATCTCAAGAAGGAGAAGAAACTGATTACTTTACCGATGGCTGAACCAGACCCACCAACACCACCGGCCATTAGAGATTATAACGTGCCGCAGGCTGGAGCAATTCAGACTGCAGCCCATCCCCCGATTGTAGCATATAACTTTGAGATTAAACCAGCTATCATAAACTTACTGCAAAATAATCCGTTTTCAGGATTACCACTGGAGGATCCAACATCACATCTTGAGTATTTTCTTGAAGTGTGTGATACCTTCAAAATTCACAATGTCACTACTGATACTATCCGAGTTAGGCTTTTTCCCTTTTCAAGGGAACGAGTTAAAGCATGGTTGAGTACTGTCCCAAATGAATCCTTTCAGACTTGGGCAACATTATCTCAGGCTTTCCTAGCCAAGTTCTTTCCACTTAGCAAAACCACGAAGCACAGGAATGATATTCAAGGTTTCAGGCTGTTGGATGGAGAGTCTTTCTATGAAGCTTGGGAGAGATTTAAGGATTTGCAGAAGAAGTGTCCACATCACAGGATCCCGGTTGGTTATTGATTCAGACTTTTTATAATGGGATATCCCCTACTTTTAGAGGAGCGATGGATGCCGCAGCGGGCAGAGCGTTCCTAGCAAAATCTGAAGCAGTTGCTACTGAGTTGTTAGATAATATGTCACAAAAAGATGTTTTTGTGCATGAGAGGAGCCATTCGCAACCAGCAAAAGTGCAAGCAGGAGTCATAGAGTTAGATGGCTTAACCGCTATCAATGCCAAGTTTGAAGCCCTTAACAAGAAATTGGATCAACTTTCTGTCAACGATGTTGGGATTCAATCCCAACGAGTACAGGTAACTTGTGAAATTTGTAGTGGTCCACATGAGTTTAATATGTGTCCTCATACCAATGCAGGAGAACAGGTGCAAGAGCAGGCGAATTATGCAAACAACTTCAAACCAGCAAATGTCCCTACTCAAACAACTACAATCCAGGATGGAAGAACCACCCTCACTTGTCTTGGTCTAATAATCAGAATGTTCAACAACCACCTCAACCAAGCCCGTAGTTTCAGCCTAGGCAGTAATTTCAACCTCGACTACCAACCCCATTTAATGCTGTGCCCCCTTAACAGGAGCAGAAGCAGGGATGGGAGGTCGCACTTGAGAAGTTCATAACTGTGTCTACGGATCGACATCAGAAGTTGAAAGCTCAATTAGATCAAGTGGTAAATCATACCAGAACTTTAGAGACTCAGATTGGTCAGATTGCCCAATCTTTGAATCTGAGAGGCCCAGGAATGCTACCGAGCCAAACTGAAAACAATCCTAAGGAGTACTGTCAGACCATATTTGTAGGAGACAATAGAGAGAATCAAGGTCCGAAGATACTTGCAGGTTCGGATGTTGAGAAAGTTATACTTGAGAAAGTTGAAGAGGAAGATGATTTTGAGAAGGAGAACTTAGAGAAAGAAGTGATTTCAAGCAAAGAGAAGTCTGAGGACTTCACTACTGTTATACTTACTGAGGAATGCAGTTCTATTATTCAGCATAAGCTTTCCTCGAAGCTTATGGATCCAAGGAGTTTTTCAATTCCTCTTACTATTGGTTCTTTGCAATTCCATAACGTTTTATGTGATTTAGGAGCTAGTGTAAGTTTAATTCCATTATCTACTTGCAGGAAATTAGGAGTGAAGGAGCTTACACCGACTAATATGACACTCCAACTAGCAGACAAATCGGTGAAATATCTAATAGGAATTCTTGAAGATGTTTTGGTAAAAGTTGAAAGATTTTGCATCCTACTGATTTTGTAGTTCTTGATATTGAGAGCGATGAGAGGATGCCATTGATCCTTGGAAGACCGTTTCTGGCTACGGCTGGAGTAGATATAGATGTTCAGAATGGACGGCTCAAGTTCAAAATAGGAGATGAAAGAATGGAGTTTAGGAATTTTGGTTCCAAGATACCACGGGCGATTCCGGATAAGTGTTGCATGATTAAGGTTATAAGTGAGACCTCAGACGGAATAATACTATTCACAGAGAAAAGGGATGCAGTTGATTGGGAAGGAAAACCGAAGTCTCAGAAATCGAGAATAAAGGATGTTTTGGAATTAGATACTTGGAGATCAAGCTCCGATTTTGTGAGTAACAAGAACGAGGTTGCTCCTTGTGACTCGTTGCTTGGGGATTGTTAATCCCAACCCGGTTTTCAAAGTCAAGCTAAGGACTATAACTTAGAACTAAATTTTCTTTCCTTTCCTTATGTTTTTGTTCCCGTCGTTTTCGTTTCTTTCGTCCTTGTTTTTCTCGCGTTAGTTGAGTTGTCTCTCTCGTTTGTAGGTCACTTGATGTTTTGCTAGGAAGCCAAGGTCTAGATGGTGCGAGGATCATGATTTGAGCGTTATTGTCAATATTGAAGTCCATTTACTTTGTTCGTATGCGTGTGCATGACATTGATTTCTTTTATTAGGCAAATGAGTTGTTGATATGAATGGATGTATGTGTTTATGTGTTTCGAGAATGGTGCATTATGGTTTGATTGAATTTTATAAGTTGAGTTTGGTTAAATAACGTGCTTAAGCACCATCTGGGTTGTGTTTGTGTTTTAATAGTGTTTTGGGCGAAATATTTAGTAACGGGCATTACACTATTGAAGTTACCTTTTGGTAACCCCCGTTAACGAGGTCAGGCGTCCCGGGCAGTATAGGTAACGAGCGTTACACCCTTGTTGTTGGTTTTCGGTAACGCCCGTTAATGGCGTCAGGCGTCTGGGCCAATAGAGGTAACGACTATTACCCATTTCAAGAAGGAAACTGGTAATACCCGTTACCGGTCCGATTGTGCAAAAATCTGGGTTTAGGAATCATGTTTTTAGGGTTAAATTAATTATTTTCCTACCCAATTTCGGAATTTTCTCCCCCAAACCTATAAATACACTTGCACCCACTTATTTTACCTTAGAAGAGATTCAATAGTTCCCCTTGGCCAACCATTATCAATTTGCAACCAAGAAGCTTTACCATTAAGTTTACACTCTCTCTCTTTCTTTGTGAATCGAAGTAAGTCAATATCTCCATTGTTAGAGTTAATTTTTCCAATCTAAGATTGAAACCTAGGATTGATTGAATTAATGAATTTTGAGAGATTATGCATGCTAGAATTAGGATTAATGCCTTGAATTGAATTTAACTTGAATTGGGTTGAATCTTTGAAGAATCCTAACTTCTAAGTAGTCTTGAGTCCGAATTATAAAGTTGAAGGTAGAGAATTTAGTGTTTAAATTGTAGATTATAAGCTAGTGTGGATTTGAGTTGGGTAGATTGAAGAACTCAAGATTAGAACTCATACCTTAGCCCTAAGCACGTAAGATGTTTGATAAATTGTCCAATTGAATTGTGATTGATTTTTTTTTTTTTTTTGGTGCTTTGTCTTGCTATATTTGGTTGATTTAGGTATTATGGGTTGTACTAAGCGCTCAAGAGTTCCGGAACCCTTCACTACTTCATCTCGGTTGGACCATCAGTCGTTTGGATCGGTCAACATAACGGTGAATGCTTTAGGTAACCCTTTTCAAAGGAATTTGACAAGGAACATTGTGTCTACTAAATTCTTTAAGGACATGTGGATGGAGAAGTTTGAGGCTTGGGCAGAAGTAAAAAGATTGTTTGACAACATAGGTTGGTTACCATTCCTTTCTAGGAAAGATATGACGTACGAAGAGATGACGACCGCTTTCTTCACCACGATGAACTTCGATCCGGTAGACAACACCTTGACTTTTACTCTAGATTATATGGAAACTCGAGCATGGAATGTGAGCCGGATAATAGAGATTCTTCATTTCCCAGCCAATGCCACTACTTGTTTGCCTAATAGGAGTGATGCTCAGAGAGAGGCGGTCTGGAGATCCTTTCCTTTGCGAGAGGGTGTTCCTAGTTATTCCCCTCGGTGTACACATGATAGCTATCTTGATTCATTGACTTGAGTGCTAGTCCATAGGATTTTAGCCACGGGATTTTGTGCTAGATATGGAAGAGATAGCCACATTACTGAGACTGAGTTGGGTATAATGTACATGATGAAGGAAGGCATCAGGTTTGATGGAACGGTTGAGTTTCTATGGAAGCTTCAGGAGATTGCTGGGAGTGTTACTGGTACGATTGCTCACGGTGCTTTTGTAACGATGTTTGCTCGGGAGATGAATTGGAGACCTCGGGGAGCTTTGCCTGTTGACTTTGGATATGATATTGGTCCACAATACTTGGAGACTGTAGGCTTGGCTATTGCTTGGGAGAATGGAGGGCTGAAGGATTATAATTTGCCTTGGTGGCCAATTCTGGATAGAGATCAGCTTTGGCAGATGTATAGCTGGGGTAAGGCCCGGTTTGATGAGCTTTCAGAGAGGCAGAAGGAGCTTTTAGCTCGGATACTTGATAGGCCAGATGACGAATTTGGGATTCTT
Source organism: Lantana camara (assembly GCA_037501455.1). Lineage (NCBI taxonomy): Eukaryota > Viridiplantae > Streptophyta > Magnoliopsida > Lamiales > Verbenaceae > Lantana > Lantana camara. Next base: position 62,079,522 of record CM074856.1, read on the forward strand.
CATAGTGCCGCGACTGTTGTTGCTGAAGCTAGTGATGAAGCTTCTGTTACTGTGAGAGGCGTGCGTGCAGAGTTGGCAGGATTAAGGGCTGATTTGACCACCGTGATCGCGAGAGTTGAGGATTTGGCGCATTATATGGATGAGCGATTCGATGCGTGGGAGGCCAGATTGGAGGCTAAATTCGTAGGGTTCTGTGCTCGTGTTGATCAGTATTTCGGAGGACCCCCATCACCCTGATTCTGTTATTTTGTTTTTCTCCCCTGATTTCTAGATATTCTTTCTACGTTTATTCTTGTTATGTTTGGATATTTTGGCTACACTTAGATTTTTGCATATGTTTGAATTCCTGAATTTTGTTTATGCATATGCTCTTCTTTACATGAATTTGTGACTTGTTGTTGATTGGTGGATGCATGTTGATTGTCAATTGCCTATGCATTTGATCCGTGTTTGCTAGTCACTTGTTCAGGTTTTGGAAGCCTTGCTAGCACATTGCCGGTTCTTTATTTGATCAGGGAGTTTTCTTGAACTTTACCTCTTTAATTTGCATGAGGACATTGCAAAGTTTAAGTGTGGGGGAGGAATTGCATGCTTGTTAGGAGTTTTTATTGAATATTTGCATGATTAGATGTAGTTTCAATTGTGATTTGCTAAAAATCGAGTAATTTTACAATTTTTGAAAATTTTCCCTCGTTTTGAACTTTTTCTTTGAAGTTTGATTGTTGAGCTTTTGCTAGAATTAGTTAGGTTGTTTGAATCGAGGAAAATTGCATGAGATTTGATGATTTAGTGTGTTAGTATACCCTTACATTTTGAGCAGTTTTGAACGTTATAATGTACTTTGCTTAGAAAGATGAGTTGATGATTTCCGAATGAGTCTAAGATTTGATTAGGATGCATTTTAGTCCTATTGAGGCAAAATTTTGAATTAATGAAAGACTAAGGAAGTGAAGTAGGCATTCATTGTCGGAGGATTTTAAGCTTTTCTATTTAGCCGTTTTTCACTAAATAACGTAATATTATTGACCCCGCTGAGCCTAATTGTTGTGCAAAGATTTTTGTAGCCACATTATAAGCCAATGCACAACAATGAAACACCTACCTTGATAATTTTTACACCAAGGCTTGCTCGTTTGATTCTTATGGTAATTGTCTATCTTTTGACCCCTTTTGATTGTTCTTGTGATTGAATTTGAGAGATTATTGTAGAGAAAGAAAAAGAAAAAAGAATGAGAAAAGTGTGAGGAAGATAAGAGAAAAAAAAAAGAGAAGAAAGAGCAAAAGAAAAGCGAATTATGCGAAGTTTTAAATTTAGAGTGTAGAATATAATTGAAGAATTTGGGGGGATTTTCATGTTTAATGGTGAAATTGAAGTGCCTTGAATTTAAAAAATTGAATGATGTAAGCTTGGTAAGTAGTCACTTGATCCAAATTTCCATAAACTTACCCTAAGCCTACATTACAAGCTTGGATGACCTACCGAGTCTAAGTCTTGATTTAATTCCAATAGTGGAGATAGAGTGTATTCCGAAGTTGATGATTAGAACTTAGGAGGGAATTGTGAATTTGTCATTCTAATCTTTATACATTGTTTCGTTTGATTCACACACTACACAAGGGCATACTTTTCATACTAAGTCTTGAGGATCTTATGTTTATGATTACTTGATTAGATAAGCTAGACTTGTTTAGGCGAAGGTTTGATGATTGCTTTGAGGAGCAGGTTTGATGAGGATGTGTTTTCTTAATTTCCCTATTACTCGGGGACGAGTAATATCCAAGTGTGGGGAATTTTGTTGTGTGTAGAAATTGCATGGTTTTGAGTGTAATTTGATTATATTTTTGTGCCGTTTGATGCGTTTATGTATGTATTTTGCTCCATTTAGGTAATTTTAGAGTTGGAGATGAGAAACGGCGAAGTGAAGCAATTTCACGTATTTTTGGAGGAGAATGAGGTAACTCCCGTTACCACTTAGGAGTTCAATTGTTGTAACCCCCGTTACAAGACACAGGAGTGGTGCTTTGGCGAGAGAGGAGGGGTAACGCCTGTTACCCCTGTGCAGAAGGAAAGTGGTAATGCCCGTTACCACTAATAAAAACGTTACTGTGATTTCACCAGTAACGGGCGTTAACAATAATGGTACCTAGGGCGGCGAGAATTATTTGGGTTGCTATATTAGTGCATTTTGGAGTTTTTTTGGGGAGAGCTTTTCTTCCAGGTCGTGACCTAGGGTTTGGAGAGAAGACAAGGAGTTTCAGAAGTTTGCAGAGAATTCGAGAAGACGGAAGGATTGAATTCCTAGAACGATCTTTGGTCTTATTCTTGCTTTAATTTACACACTAATTCCTTTGAGTTTAGTTTTGATTAGTTTTCGTATGTTAGATTCGTTTTTAGATAGCACTGAATGTTTATGCTTTTGTTTTTGAGACTTGGTTCAGAATTGATGAATATGATTTATTTTAATGCAATTTCCTTTAGTTTTATGAGTTTTGTTTTAATTATGAGTAGCTAATTCTCTAAGGCTAGGGGGAGTGATGAAGATTGCATGATAGATGTTCGATATGATGCTTGAATGACTTGTGTTAATTCTTAGTTTGAAGACAGGTTTGAATTAACTTGTAATGCCCTAATCACCCTTAGCATGTGTCATAATTGCCTATAGATAGAAATAGTGATGGTAATTTAGATGGTTTTCATAACTTGTAAGTTGTAGGATACAAAGAGATTTGGTCCTAGCTTATACAACAGTAATCTTATTCCATGCCGAGCCGCTAGAATATTGAATTGCACTAGTCTTGTTCCTATGGTTTAATTAACTATTGGTGATTGCGAGAGCAACATTGAACACTAATTGAGCATTTGGTTACACCTTGAGAGAGGGTAATAAAAATATAAGTGACTAGGTTGTAGAATTACACTTGTCAGACGAGTATCGTATCAGCTCTTGATTGTATGATTCATTACTTTTCGCCTGCCTGTTTCGTTTACTGAAGTTAATTCGTGCGTTTTAGTATTACTTGCGTTTGTTTCTAGTTAATTGTTATTTCTGTTTTAGTAGATTAATAGATAACAACACCAATTGCTTTTCGTTCGGTCTTTAGATTAGAGAAGGATATAGAGTAGTGATTGATTTCCCTTCCCTGTGGGTTCGATCCTATTGTGCTACGCGTATGTAAGTGTACACTTGCATGATTGGTTTTTAACTGTAGTAAAATCCTACAACAGGCAACACTAACAAGGTTGTTGGCATTACTCGAAAAACCTTCCATACAAGCCCCAATGATTATATGTGACATATGTGGTGATGGACATCTTATGGATTGATGCCCGAGGAGAATTGAGTCTATAAATTATATTAGTCACAATGACGTGTACCCCAACATTTATAGTCCGAGATGGAGTAAACACGTAAACCACTCTTGGGGAGGCAATCAAGGTCAATCATCTACACAACCTCCACTCCAATCGATGCATAGTGGCAATGAGATCTCATTAGTCGACATGTTTCATAAGTTTATGGAGAGGACTGAGATTCAAATGAAGGCTATGGAGGTTCAAGTGGGATAATTAGCTACACCAATGGGACATATGGCAACTGCGCTACATCATCGACCTCAAGGGACCTTACCATGTGACACCGAGCCGAATTCGACAAGTATTGGTAAGAAAAGTTGTCAAGCAGTCACCCTACGAAACCCGGTAAGGGGTCTTCAATTGCTGTCACATGGTAAGGACAAGTATTTATATAAGTGTAGGTATGAAATATATATATGTATATAAGTTAGAAAAATATGCAATGCTTATGAAATGAATGAATTATGAAATATGTATATGTTATGATATGAAATGGAAGCAAATATAATATACTCACACAAGTCAATTAAATCAAATATTCACATAATTCACATAGACATATAATTCAATTAAAGTATGCAAATAATTCCACCTTTCAAAACTCACACGTGTGGCGCACGTACCTAAACGATAAAAACACAAGGCCTCACAACCTTCCCCCCTTAAAAGAATCTAGTCTCCAGATTCACTGCTCGGACGGGAACAACTCCGAATGAAACTTCTTCATTTTGTCCTCGGTTTCCCATACGACTTTCTCGGTTTTTCACTCCCCCACAAACCTTTACTAATGGGATTTGCCGATTTCTCAATACTTGAAATTTGCGATCCAAAATCTTTACCGGGTTTTGGATAAAAGTTAAAATCCGATTGCAAATCTGCTTCTTCAACATCTTCAACGGGGAGAATCTCAGACTCATTGGGATAGTACTTCCTTAATTGAGAAACATGGAAGACGTTGTAAATCCTGGTTAAGCTTGGCGATAGGTCCAAATGGTAAGCCACTTCACCGTTCTTCTCAAGAATCTCAAATGGACCCAAATAATGAGGGTTAAGCTTCCCTCCTTTACCAATCCGAGTAAATCCCTTGCGAGGAGATGCTTTCAAGAACACCCAGTCCCCTACTTCAAACTTAAGATCCCTTCTCCGATTATCGGCGTAGCTCTTTTGACGATCTTGAACCGTTTCATCCGTTGTTATACCATTTGGACTTTCTCAATCATGTCTCACACGACCTTAGAGGGTTTCTCCTTCTTCTCAACCTTCTTAACACTCTCTTACTTAGTCCATTTCCACTCCTCAAGATAAAAAAACAACGGGGATCTATACTTCTGACCACAGAGTACTTTATACGGGGCTATACCAATTGAGGCTTGATAATAGTTATTGTAAGCGAACTTAATTAAGGGCAACTGTTTATCCCAAGAGGCCTGAAAGTCCAAAAAGCACATGCCCGTAGTAAATCCTCAAGATACTTAATCAATCTCTCGGATTGGCCATCCGTCTGCGGGTGTGAACCGGTGCTGAACTTAAGCCTTGTACCCGAAATTCCTTGCAACTCTTACCACATCCTTGAAGTGAACCTTGTTGGGAATAGTGCCCTTAAAGTAGATATTTGCTTTACTAATTGTAATGCCTCGGCTTTTCAGTCGTATAGTATAACGTATGTGTTTACGTAATTGCACGTTTAAATTCTTTAATTATGTAATTGATTGTTTATTATAAATTATAATTTTAATTAATCATTTTAACTATAATAATTTCGTACACATTAAAGAATAATTAAAATGGAATTTAAATTTTATAATCGAAAATATTTGAAATTTAAATGAATTTTTGAATGTTTTGATCGCGTGCCGTTCCTACTTAATTTGATTTCGAAATTTTGTGAAAATTTAGTATGTTGTAGATTTAGCTGTTATGAACATGTCTATATGCTTGTTTTATGTTTTCGATCTTGTTTGATACGTTAACGAATTTTATTTCGGGAACGGGACCAAGTCAGGGGCTAAAGAACATTTAGCGCACCTTTGGTTCCGGGTGTCATAACTTGAGCTCAGGAACTCAGATTCGAGTTTCGTCACCTCCGTTGAACTCGTATCGAAGATTCGGGTTTAATGGAGCAAGCCTTATATTTTTCGAAGTAGGTTTGAACCTCTGAAATTCAACCGAAAAAAGCCTCGATCGCAGATTTTCCACACTTAGCCATTTTAATCATAACTTCCACCATACTTGACCAAATTAACCATGGTTGGACTTTTTGGAACCCTAGTTCAAGTCTATATCAGCCACTAACAGCCCCAATTCGAACCACACTCAAACCAAAGGAGAAAAGCTCAGCTAAAGTCCTGCTCTCCAGTTTCATTTCGCCACTTTGCCCATTTTGGAGATTTTGAGCTCAAATCTCTTCCAAACTCAACCGAATTCAAGAGGTAAGATTATAATCTTGTTGTCCATCTTTTTTTCTCTCTTTAAAGTGATATATTGCTGATTTTTATGGAGTATTGAGCATAATTTGGAGATATACATGAATAGTAAGGGTTATGTGAAATTTGTTTAAATCTTGTGAATTCTTGATTCATTTCTTGATATGAAAGCATATATGTGATCTAGATGGCTTATTTGTTTCATTTATGAGCATGAATTTCATGTGAATTGCAGATTCTTGATCTTTCATGGCTGCTATGAGTTTTTGGGGAAAAATGGGACTGATTTGCATCCATGAATTGTGCCGATTGTGTGTGCTTGATTTTGGGGTAATTTAGCTGTCCTTCTTGCTCCTTCTTGTTGTATATTGTTGCTGTTTTTCCCCCCTTTCGTGTCCGGTTACTACTGCTTCGTTTGGAGAAGAAACAGGGCTGGATTCATCATCTTTGCGACTGCTACACGCAGTCGTGGCCGCGAGCGGGTTTAGGAGTTTTTGGGTCGCGCTCGCGACCCTATTTTGCCCAAGTTTCGATCTGTTGCTGCCTGTGCTACTGCTGGAGAGATTGGTAGCGGCCGCGACCCCTTTTGTGCTGATATTAGTCGCGGCCGCGACCTCAATTTGTCACAGTTCCGAGTTTTTGCTGTCTGTTGCTGCTTGTTGTATTGTTTGGCTATGCATTTGCTTTGTGATGAAAATTGTGCATGTGGTTGTGTGTTATGCATGTGTGAATATATATATTTATATATATATATATATATATATGTATGTATTACCTTGTGTAGTATTTATATAACATATATATATGTCTCTATGCATGTAAGTACGTATATATATGTAATATTATCCATGGCTAACGTGTGTCTATATATATATATATATATATATATATTATATTATGTAAATGCATGAAGTGAATAGACATATGCATAATATGTAATATATTATATATATATGACATGCACTATTACATTTAATTAATTTGTAAGGTTTGCATGCATATGATCTTGTGTGTGTACGTGGGCATATATATATCTAATTATGTGCATGCGCTTTATATATATTATATATATAAACTCATGCATGCATGTGTGTACGTGTATATTTATATATATATATATCTATATATATATATATATAAATATATATTTGAATATATTATATAATATAGGTATATATATATATGTATATAAATATTAGATATTGTGTGATTTATTTGGATTATGGAATTAATTTGCTATCTATTTCACCGTTTGCCTATTCTCTAATTGGAAACTTGATATATTTGAGTTATAATTGTTATATGAAATTCGTGACTTGAATTGCTATAACGTGGCTTAAATGCTTCTATATGAAACGTTAAGTACCATCTTGCATTCTTTTGATGTCTCAAGTGATTCCATTTGCCCTTTATACTTATATACAATGCAAACATGTTGAAATGTGTAATATGATTATAGTTTGAAGATTTTGGCTCAATGTTGCTATGAATTATGAAAGATATGAAACGAATGGACTTGAAACCTCCATGTATTGAATGTCTTTGAATAAACTATTTGATTTCATGAGTTCATGATATCATTTTATTTATTATACATCTCATATCATGTTTAATGCATTGTCGTGCGTCATATATGGTTTATTTGGGGTCTTGAGCCTCACGAGCACGTTACTTTGTCCTTTGTACAGTTTTCTCCAGGGCGGATATGTCGGGTTCGTAGGTTACTCCCAAGTATTCCTTTCTTCTTGGTATTGTTCGGTAAGAGGTGTACAGGTGGGTTTCTCTACTATTTAGTTAAATGACCCTATGTACTCCCAATGTGTAAAGATTTCGGCCAAAAGGATATATGTATATAGAGTCGTTTTCAAAAGTAAATGATTTCTATGTAAAGCCTTTATTTTATGAACCCTACCAAATGTTTTGGCGAAAAAGAATGAATGAATGCACAGAATGGGGCCCAGGGACTTAGTGTGAGTGGCTATCCGGGGAGTCTTGGGCCAACGGTGATCCCTTGTGCTAGGTCCAACCAAATGACGGCGTAATTGGACCTCGTTAGGAGTTAGCGAGGAATGGATGCTGAGTGCCATCTGGGAAGTCATGTAACCCCTTTTGGTCAATGAATGGGTGGACGCGTTCTCCTGGGTCGGTACACGGTAGGGAGGAACAAAACCTGTCCAGTGAGGACAATATCGTTTGGCGGGAAGGTACACTTCAACCCAAAACGACGCGTTCACTGCCTGGAGGAAAAAGGTGTAAGTGATCATGAATGTGCACAAAGAAAGAATGTAATGCATGAAAAGAAAGAACGAATGAATGTTTAATGAATTACACAAGGTGTTGGTTGGAGATAATGCACGCCCCCTCACCGGGCCATGAAAGACCTAATGAAAATTGGTTGTTATAATCCCTTTTGATGATTTCTTTATTTCACCCATTTGGGAAATGCTCTAAACACCTCAATTGGGACTATAACTTGCATGTGATGTTTAAATACTGTCTTATATGATACTTATGCCCTGTTTTATACCCACCAGTCTCCTATAGACTGAACTCGGCTTTGTTTTCAGTTCTTTTGCAGGTTTTGGAGTGCTAGGCGGGGTTCTGAGTCTGTCAAGTCTCATATTTAAATCTAAGTTACTTCATACGCATCTTGTATATAAGTTACCTTATTCAAGAATGTATATATGGAAATGTTATATTTATATGAATCCGGGACAGGTTTCTAGGGATAGTTTGAACCCCGTAAATTATGATTTATGTTTATGTATGAATTTTCAGGACTAGGTATCTATGTTAGTTGAACTCGTCTATATGATTAACATAATTTCTGAATATATGCTCTGCTTCCGCAATTGCAATTATTTTATTGAATTGTTTATTTGGTTTCGAAGTTTAGTTCCCGCCTAGCATAGTGAGTGAGTGAGTCCCCGTTCGCTCTGAACTGGCACGTGTATGGATTTCCCATTTCATATACGAGTCGGGTCTGATTGCGGGGGATGTGGCTCCTTGCGTGTGGGGTGCTACCTCCTTAAGTGGTATCAGAGCCCTAGGTTGCAAAATCCGGGCTCTCGTGTCGTGATTGAGTCAGTTTAGGTCGTACGACATAGGAACAACTTGTCAATGTGTGCACCGCATTGATCACGAGCATTGTTGTTGAAATTTGATATGGAAATACTTGATTAAATGTGTTTAACTTAAATTTTGTCGACTTTTGTGTTGTATTTTCATTAAATACGTGCTCTTAGTGCTAATTATGTGTCATATGCACTTACTAATCGACATGCATTAATATTTTAGATCAGTTGTGATTATAGGATATCTTTATAACATCAAACCACGATCAATTTTCACGATAACAACAACTCGCCACGAGCTTTTCTTTAAGGCGGGGATGATTTAAAGAAGACTTTGGGGATTTAGAGAAATTTGGGCCATTAATGATTCTCACGACAAGGTTACAAGATGGGAATTCAAGATAGAGGTGATAACTAAATTATGGGTGAAGACTCAACATGTATAAGAAAGCAAGCCATTAAGACAACAAAGTGATTGAAGATTCAGGGAGAAATTAAGATAAAAACCACAAGGGAGGATGTCAGTTCTCAGAAAGGCCTCGAAGATCAACACCTCCAATGCGGAACCTATGCTTCGCTCTTGTGGGGTCTCTAATGGTAATAGCTTTACTCAGGATGAAAGCCGTGAATTGCCAACTCTAAGCTTAAAGCCAGAAAAGGGAGATCTCTTCGCTGGGAATGGAAGGTAGGAACATCATTAGGAAAAGTAAAGAAAGTCAATCAACACAGTGAATACCAACTTATGGAAGATAAAGAAGTTAGAAGTTCCATCATTGATTTGATTGGAATTAATTTTCAAATTCAATCTGAATTGTCGGTTGTGAGACCGAATTGGGTGATATGGAGCAACAAATGGAAACAATAAAGAAAGGCAAAGAGCGGTTGGAGAGAAATTATGTGCTCAGGTCTAAGCAAGTGAAATATGAGTTTATCCCATCATTGAACTCATAAAGAATAGTCAAGGGAACTTCGAGCAGAATGACAACTAAGAGTAAAGTTTGGAACACCATTAGGGGATCCATCTTTGAAGGGAGATAAGATGTCGATTTCATGGGCGTAGAAGAAGTTGGGTTCGAGGGATTTCAATTTTGGACCGCGGGAACACATAACTTGATACCCGGAGACTTTGAAGATTTTGAAGACCATGGTAAAACAAGAAATGAACGACAATTCGAGGCAAGTTGTACTTAGAGAAATGAAGAACAAGTAGTCAAGCTAAAGCTTAGCACTACGGTGACAGGTGTAATACATTCATGGCATATGCATACATACAAGTTTAATTCAAATAATTTTGTTGAGATGTGCTTTGATCGATTTCTAGTGATAATTTCTTTGTATGGTCGACGATTAATATGAAAGATATTTATTACCTGTCCTTTTGTGTGACTCATGTGAATCTTAATTGTTGTGTTTAGTATTATGCTACTTTTTGCCTGTGATTAATTTGTGATTTAGTTGTGTTTCCTTCGTTGTTTTTCGAGAGACGGGGTGCTACTCTCGTTATTTTTTGAGAGACGGGGTGCTCTCATTGTTGTTCGAGAGACGGGGTTCTCTCATTGTTTGTTTTCGGGCAAATAGTGAATCCGAGGACGGATTCTTTTAAGGGGGAAGAGATTGTAACCCCCCGGCTTTTCAGTCGTATAGTATAACGTATGTGTTTACCTAATAGCGCATTTAAATTCTTTAATTATGTAATTGATTGTTTATTATAAATTATAATTTTAATTAATCATTTTAATGATAATAATTTCGTACACATTAAAGAATAATTAAAATGGAATTTATATTTTATAATTGAAAATATTTGAAATTTAAATGAATTTTTGAATGTTATGCATTTATATGTTTTGATCGCGTGCCTTTCCTACTTAATTTGATTTCAAAATTTTGTGAAAATTTAGTATGTTGTATATTTAGGTGTTATGAACATGTCTATATGCTCGTTTCATGTTTTCGATCTTGTTTGATGCGTTAACGAATTTTATTTTGGGAACGGGACCAAGTAGGGGGCTAAAGAACATTTAGCGCACCTTTGGTTCCGGGTGTCATAACTTGAGCTCGGGAACTCGGATTCGAGTTTCGTCATCTTCGTTGAACTCGTATTGAAGATTTAGGTTTAATGGAACAATCCTTATATTTTTCTAAGCACGTTTGAACCTCCGAAATTCTACCGAAACGAGCATCGACTGCAGATTTGCCACACTTATCCATTTTAATCATAACTTCCACCATACTTGACCAAATTAACCATGGTTGGACTTTTTGGAACCCTTGTTCAAGTCTCTATCAGCCACTAACAGCCCCAATTCGAACGACACTCAAACCAAAGGAGAAAAGCTTAGCTAAAGTCCTGATCTCCAGTTTCATTTCGCCACTTTGCCCATTTTGGAGATTTTGAGCTCAAATCTCTTCCAAACTCAACTGAATTCAAGAGGTAAGATTATAATCTTGTTGTCCATCTTTTTGTCTCTCTTTCAAGTGATATATTGCTGATTTTTATGGAGTATTGAGCATAATTTGGAGATATACATGAATAGTAAGGGTTATGTGAAATTTGTTTAAATCTTGTGAATTCTTGATTCATTTCTTGATATGAAAGCATATATGTGATCTAGATGGCTTATTTGTTTCATTTATGAGCATGAATTTCGTTTGAATTGCAGCTTCTTGATCTTTCATGGCTGCTATGACTTTTTGGGGAATTATGGGACTGATTTGCATCCATGAATTGTGCCGTGTGTGTGTGCTTGATTTTGGGTTGATTTAGCTGTCCTTCTTGCTCCTTCTTGTTGTATATTGTTGTTGTTTTCCCCCCTTTCGTGTCCCCTTGCTGCTGCTTCGTTTGGAGAATGAAACAGGGCTGGATTCATCATCTCTACGACTGCTACACGCAGTCGCGGCCACGAGCGGGTTTAGGAGTTTTTGGGTCGCACCCGCGACCCTATTTTACCCAAGTTTCGATCTGTTACTGCCTGTGCTGCTGCTGGAGATATTGGTAGCGGCGACGACCCCTTTTGTGCTGATTTTAGTCGCGGCCGCGACCTCAATTTGTCATAGTTTCGAGTTTTTACTGTCTGTTGCTGCTTGTTGTGTTGTTTGGCTATGCATTTGCTTTGTGATTAAAATTGCGCATGTGGTTGTGTTTTATGTATATATATATATATTCACGTTAGCCATGCATAATATTACATATATATACGTACTTACATGTATAGATAGATATATATATGTATTACCTTGTGTAGTATTTATATAACATGCATAGATACATTAGCCATGCATAAATGCATGTTATTTAAATACTACACAGGGTAATACATATATATATCTATCTATGCATGTAAGTACGTATATATATGTAATATTATGCATGGCTAACGTGAATATATATATATATATATATATATATATATATATATATATATATATATATATATTATATTATGTAAATGCATGAAGTGAATAGACATATGTATAATATGTAATATATTATATATATATGACATGCACTATTACATTTAATTAATTGGTAAGGTTTGCATGCATATGATCTTGTGTGTGTACGTGGGCATATATATATATATATATATATATATATATATATACATACATATATATATATATATATATTTGAATATATTATATCATATAGGTATATATATATATGTATATAAATATTAGATATTGTGTGATTTATTTGGATTTTGGAATTAATTTGCTATCCATTTCACCTTTTGCCTATTCTCTAATTGCAAACTTGATATATTTGATTTATAATTGTTATATGAAATTCGTGACTTGAATTGCTATAACGTGGCTTAAGTGCTTCTATATGAAATGTTAAGTACCATCTTGCATTCTTTTGATGTCTCAAGTGATTCCATTTGCCCTTTATACTTATATACAATGCAAACATGTTGAAATGTGTAATATGATTATAGTTTCAAGATTTTGGCTCAATGTTGCTATGAATTATGAAAGATATGAAACGACTGGACTTGAAACCTCCATGTATTGAATGTCTTTGAATAAATTATTTGATCTCATGAGTTCGTGATATCATTTTATTTACTATACATCTCACATCATGTTTAATGCATTGCCGTGCGTCATATATGGTTCATTTGGGGTCTTGAGTCTCACGAGCACGTTACTTTGTCCTTTGTACAGTTTTCTCCAGGGCGGAGATGCCGGGTTCATGGGTTACTCCCAAGTATTCCTTTCTTCTTGGTATTGTTCGGTAAGAGGCGTACAGGTGGGTTTTTCTACTATTTAGTTAAATGACCCTATATACTCCCAATGTGTAAAGATTTCGGCCAAAAGTATATATGTATATAAAGTCGTTTTCAAGAGTAAATGATTTCTACGTAAAGCCTTTATTTTATGAACCCTACCAAACGTTTTGGCGAGAAAGAATGAATGAATGCACAGAATGGGGCCCAGGGACTTAGTGTGAGTGGCTATCCGGGGAGGCATGGGCCGACAGTGATCCCTTATGCTAGTTCCAACCAAATGACGGCGTAACTGGACCTCGTTAGGAGTTAGCGAGGAATGGACGCTGAGTGCCATCTGGGAAGTCATGTAACCCCTTTTGGTCAATGAATGGGTGGACGCATTCTCCTGGGTTGGTACATGGCAGGGAGGAACAAAACCTGTCCAGTGAGGAGAATGTCGTTGGGCGGGAAGGTACACTTCAACCCAAAATGACACATCCACTGCCCGGAGAAAAAAGGTGTAAGTGATCATGAATGTGCACAAAGACAGAATGTAATGCATGAAAAGAAAGAACGAAAGAATGTTTAATGAATTACACAAGGTGTTGGTTGGAGATAATGTACGCCCACTCGCCGGGCAACAAAAGACCTAATGAAAATTGGTTGTTATAATCCCTTTTGATGATTTCTTTATTTCACCCATTTGGGAAATGCTCTAAAAACCTCAATTGGGATTATAACTTGCATGTTAATGTTTAAATACTGTCTTATATGATACTTATGCCCTGTTTTATACCCACCAGTCTCCTATAGACTGAACCCCGCTTTGTTTTCAGTTCTTTTGCAGGTTTTGGAGTGCTAGGCGGGGTTCTGAGTCTGTCAAGTCTTATATTTAAATCTAAGTCACTTCATACGCATTTTGTACATAAGTTAGCTTATTCAAGAATGTATATATGGAAATGTTATATTTATATGAATCCGGGACAGGTTTCTAGGGATAGTTTAAACCCATACATTATGATTTATGTTTATGTATGAATTTTCGGGACTAGGTATCTATGTTAGTTGAACCCGTCTCTATGTTTAACATAATTTTTGAATATATGCTCCGCTTCCGCAATTACAAATATTTTAATTGAATTGTTTATTTGGTTTCGAAGTTTAGTTCCTGCCTAGCATAGTGAGTGAGTGAGTCCCCGTTCACTCTGAAATAGCACGTGTATGGATTTCCCATTTCAGATACGGGTCGGGTCTGAGTGCGGGGGATGTGGCGCCTTGCGTGTGGGGTGCTACACTAATTCCTTGTAAAACCACAAACAGTGTTTGAATAATATACAGATAATTTTGTTCATAGGCAATCACTTCTTTATATGCTTATTTATGTCTATTTGGGTTGACTGTGTTTTGCATTTATTGAACTCCCTTAATCCGATGAGGCCGTTAAGAACTTTGTCATTGTGGGAATGACACATGAATCAAGTTCTTAACTCCACAAGCGAGGATTAGAAACTTCTCCAAGTCAATGAGTCCGACAGACAGTGGGAGTGTCGACCTTGACTCTGTTGAGACTTGCTTATGTGATTATGTCCTTTTGAAGGATCATTCAGTTTCATGGAGTGATAAGTGCATACGTTGATGCGTTCATAATACATAAGGGTGATTGTTACAAGAACTTCATCACTGAGATGTCCCACATGAGAACATTCCTAAATGGGAAAGGAAGTTTCCAGAAACTTCCAGATTAGGAAATATCTCATAGGTCAATGATGTGATTCATTAATCCTTAGACTTGAGATTCTGTAATGTCTCATGTGAGCTAACTCTGTAATCTTTGATATAGGCTCAAAAGGGTGTCGCCATCTAGACACCTGAACCACGACCAATGTTGGGATTACGCAAGTGGCATATGTAGAATTAGTAGAATCGATAAAGGACCTACACTTGTTAAGAACAAGAATGATCTCTTACTGATTGAGTTGTTCGTAGTCCATTAAACATTAAACCCTTGGCCAAGGTGGATAAAAGATCAAGACATCTAAAAAATGGGATTTTCTAGGATTGAGATCGAAACGGATATGAAACGAACTTAACTTTAAAGATCAAGAATATTTGGGCTCTAAGAATATTCCCATGCCTTAGTTCTTGATTGAGAGATGGAGTTGTAGGAGGATCGTATTTCACTGATTGTCATTGATTGAAAGGTTTATCGATTCATTTCGTTATTCGACTAGGGGTAACACACCCATTGCTAGATTACGGTAGTGTGATCTATCAAGTAATTAATTAATTAGGGAATTAATTAATTATTGTCACTGCTAATCGAATAGTGAACCTAAAAGGTCACACACAAATGCCAGAACACGAGGGTTATGGTAGGATGTTAATATGATTAATGAAGGATCAAAATAGTTGATCAAAATCGGCATAAAACGAGGTTGATGCCACGTGTCACGCGGCCAACGTGGCTTCCACGTGTCAAGTACACGTGGCTTCACGCGTGTCCCATTTCGTGTGATTTATTTTACACGCGAATTCTTTTCTAGAATTAATTAATTGAATTGTAATTAATTAATTTTGGTCTTTTAATTAATTATTGAATTAATTGTTAAGACTATTCTCAAATAAACTTAACCCAATAAATATATAATTGGGAATTAATTTATTTATTGAATATTGACTTTTAACTTTAGGAAAGTTGAAAAGTTGAACTTCCTATTGTAGGAGAGAGAAGGTTATTCTTGCAAGACTTGGAGAATAAGTCAGGAACTTATTATTCTAATTAAATTAAATAATTAAATGAGTTAATTAGTGAGCAAGAAAAGAAGCCCACTAGGGTTAGGAGAACCCTAGTAGGTTCGAACCCCCTTGTATAAACACAAGGGTGGGTGCTTCTCTTATTCTTTAGACCAACACTCACGAAGTGTTAAGTTTTTGAGAAAAATAAAAGAAAAGTTTTCAAATAAAAAATCCTAGCCTTAACACAAGCCATAGAACTAGCATTCTCCCTCGCTTGGTCATGTCCTAGGTCTGGTGTGGATACGCTTTGGAGGATCGCTGCTTTGGGATCTAATCGAAGGCCGTTTGAGGGACTTTCCGCTTGAAGTGTGTTTACATCACTAGAAAGCTTCTAACTTCTTAAGTTTCTAAAACACCCAACGTTACAGTACAAAATTGCAAGACAACGATTAAACTTTTGAAAAATTTTAAACTTCCGCTGCTAAACTCTTTCGTGTTTTCCAACAAGTGGTATCAGAGCCACCTTGCAACGTTCGTATTGTATCTTTATTGCTTTTAGAATTTTGATGAAAACTTCTTGAATTTGGGTATTAGTTACGTATTCTTGGTTTCTAGTTTAAAAATGAATCTGTCGGATCAATATTGTTTCTTGAAAATTCGTGAAAAACTATTTTCAAAATCTGGTTTTAAACTGTTTTAACTCAGATTTGTTTGAACTGGTTTTAATTCGAAATGAAAATTGGAATTTTTAAAATTATGAAACGAAGGCCGGAATGGATTGCACACAATGCGCCATCGCGCTCGGCTTAGTGCGCAGCCGTACGCGCATGGGCGGTAAGATGACGCCCCAATCCATGCAGTCCGTGTGGGCACAGCGGCCGGGCACACCTAGACGCACCTAGCACACCTACCCGCCTTGTTTCGCCCACCCGGCCTAGCACCGTCCGCGAGCAGCGCGCGGTTGGCGAGCAGCCCTGCGCGCAGCTGTGTGGGAGATTGCTAGGGCATCCCGGGAGGCCCTTGCGGGCTGTGTGCATGAGCGCTGCCTGCTCACGTGCGCCTCGTGCGCTCGCTTGTGGGCAGGTGTTGCGTGCCTTGCTTTGGCTTTCCAGAACCCTAATTATGTTTCATGTTTTGGTTTTGTTAAAATCCCGTTTTGAAAATCTGATTTTAATTTTAAAATTTGATTTTAATTTTATAAAATTAATTATTTGAAATAATTATAAAATTTGGGATTTCATGAATTAAAGTCATGTTCTAATTTATCGAGAAAATAATAAATATCACTTTGAATGATATTTTAGACCAAAAAATTTAATTTTGAATTAATTGTTATTTTGTCTAGATCTGATGATTTGATTTTGAATAAATTCTTGAATAATGAACTATATTCAAATTACTTAAGTTAGTTCTAACTTGAAGTCAAGGAAATTTTAAATTTAATTGGTAAATTTAAATTCAAGCGGAATCATGCTAGTTTAGGTGATCATGGGTTAGTCTTATATATGTTTTAAATTCTGCACATGGATGATTTCAATTGGGGTCGGAGCCCCATAGTTGCGCGCTTTCAATTGGGGTTGGAGCCCTACTTATGTGCGTACTATTATGTGTTTATTATGTGGCTTTCCTTATTATTGTTTTTGGGCCGGGGTATGCCCCGTGTACTTGTCTATGGTCAATATGAAAATTGAGCCATATTACTTTATGTAAAGAGAGTTGAACTTAGGAAGTGAGGTTTTGATTTTCATTTTGGAGACAAGCACCCATGGAATAAGAAAGATCCACAAGGAACACTTGAAGAACGGTGGCCATAAGAAGACCCCTCAAAATGTTTAGAGGGTTTCTATTAAATGTAATATATAGGGCATTTTTCCCATTAAATTCTGTACCCCTATGTGATATGAATTGTCTTGTGTAGCATGAATGTTAGAACTAGTGATTTTGGAGTGACTCCCAAAATCACATATAAGATAGGATACCCATGATCATCACATAATTAGTATCATGCTAGGACATGTTATCTGCTAATTGCTTCTGTGATGCACTTTATGTGAAACTGCATTAAACAAGACAATTAAAATTTGGATAACATTATAAGTTGGTGAGGTCATTCGAAAATCCCATTTAAATATTGAGCAAAATTCAATAAATAGGTATTTTATCACGGTAATAAAATCCATAGCATTCCATCAATAGGATTTAGGACTTAATAAGTGAAACTAATTGTTGTCTCACGAGTCGTGGGGTAATTAGTGTAGCTTATTAACTCTTAGTTTCCTAATTAATTATTTTAAATAATTAATATTTCTTGACCATTTTAGAATGGGCGATATCTCACGAGTTGTGGGTCGTTTCGGACTAAGTTTGGTTGAGATCTTATGATTGATGGGTCCTACTCAACACTAAAGTAGATATAGATGTCTCACGAGTCATGAATCCATGATTGAAAGATTAGTGATGCAAAAATATTACTAAGAATTTCATAGAGATGGAATCGACCATTAGTACCCACCTAAAGATTCTTAGACCTTAGGATGTCTCACGAGTCGTGGGTCCAAAACTAAGAATGCTTGGGATCCTAGTACCCATTGAGAAAATAAGTTTCTTCTAAAGTTGTTGGGATTTCTAGACTTTCTAAAAACAGTGGGAGAACATATTTCTAAAGACCTTGATAATATGAAATCGTTATTATTCAGCATGCTCATGTTTTCTTTGTTTTTCCATTTAGATTGTAGTTATGTGATTCTCTACAGTTGAAATCGCAACCAAAAACCCTTTGGTATCCATCCTCGAATCAAACAAGTTGACGAGGCCCATTTACTCTGATTGGCTTCAGAATCTAAAGCTAGTTTTAGATTCTGAAAATAGAAGATATGTTCTCTTCTAGGGAGAGCCTGTCGCTGAAGGCGAGGCTCCGACTCGAGCCGAAAGAGAGGCGGTCGCGAAATGGTCAGAAGATAATTTTCAAGCCCGTTGCCTCATGTTGGCCAACATGTCTCCGGATATGCAAAGGCAACATGAGTCTATGGAAAACGCTTGGGAGATTTATGACCATCTCGAGCAATTGTACCACCCCAAAGAGCCTGTTCTAAGGTACAACACCTCTAAGGAGCTCTTTCATCTCAAAATGAAAGAAGGTACAAGTGTCCATGAGCACGGTCTCAAGTTTCTTGCTTTGAACGAGAAACTAACCTCCATGGAAATGCCACTGAGTGAAGAACTCGCTGTGGATTTGTTGCTCGCATCGCTTCCCCCATCATTCAATCCTTTCGTGCTAAACATCAACATGAATCATCCTTATGCTACTGTAGCTGAGTTGATTAGTCAGCTTGTGACTGTTGAAGACAGGATCAAGAAGGATCGCAAAGTAATGATGGCCACATCCTCTTCTAAGCCTTCTAAAGGCAAAGGGAAAAAAGTTCCCAAGAAGAAGGGATCTCTTAAACCCGATGGAGGGATTAAAAAGAGAAAGACCAGGAAGAGAAAGGATCAGACAGAGGACGTTTGCCATCATTGTGGTAAGAAAGGGCATTGGAAGAGGAACTGCCCAGAGTACAAGGATACTCTAAAGAAAGGTGTGTTTATTGTTGAAGTAAATCTATCTATTGGTTCTAATTCTTGGGTACTTGATACCGGCTGTGGAGCTCATATCTGTAATGATGTACAGATGCTAAATGAGGTCCGACAGCTTGAAGAAGGAGAATACGTCTTGAAGGTTGGGAATGGATCAAGCGTTCAAGCTCAAGCCATTGGGACGTATAGATTAGATTTAGGTGTCTTTACTTTAGTTTTGAACAAAGTCCTTTATGTACCTTCCATAATTCGTAATATAATTTCCATTCCAATATTAGATTGTGAAGGATATGAGACTTTCTCAAGAAATGGAAACTTTTATCTTAAGAAGAATAAAACTTCCGTTTTGCTTGGTACATTATTTAACGGACTTTATAAAACTAAAGACACCAATATTCTGAATAAACAAAATTAAACAAACGCAAAAGAGATTACAAGATCTCGGCTTCTTTATGGTACGCACGTTTAGGCCATGTTTCTAAAGAAAGGATTGCTAAGTTAATCAATTTAGGATCATTCTATGATAATGAATTTAAAGAGTTAACTCATTATGAATCATGTCTTAAAGGAAAGATGGACAAAACTCCCTTTAATGGTAAAGTGGAACGTGCCACTAAAGTATTGGATTTAATCCATACTGATGTTTGTAGACTACTCAGTGTAAGTACGAGAAACACTCATCAGTATTTCATAACCTTCATAGACGACTTTAGTCGTTTTGGTTATGTGTACTTAATGAAGTTTAAATCCGAAGCCTTTGAGAAATTCTTGGAATTTCAAAAGGAGGTTGAGAACCAAATCGGTCACAAGATTAAGACACTTTGATCTGATCGAGGTGGTGAATATCTAAGTGATGAATTCCTTAGTCATTTCAGAGATAATGGAATTATCTCTCAGTGGATTCCTCCGGGAACTCCTCAATTAAATGGAATTTCGGAGAGAAGGAACAGAACCCTACTTGATATGGTTCGTTCCATGATGAGCTTCACTGAATTACCACCTTCGTTCTGGGGTTATAACCTAGAATCAGCAGTTAAGATTCTGAATCTTGTTCCCTCCAAATTTGTACCCAAAACCCCATTTGAGATGTGCTTTGGCAAAATCCCTATTTATTCTTACTTAAGAATTTGGGGTTGTCCTGCTTACGTGAAGTAGACAGTGGGAGATAAGCTTGAAGCTAGATCAAGCTTATGTAACTTCATAGGATATCCTAATGAGTCAATAAGATATCATTTCTACGATCCTCTTGAACAAAAGGTCTTTGTGCCAAGAAATGCTACTTTTCTTGAGAACTCGTTCCTTAAAGAAAAGAAAGGCAAAATCGCAGAACTCGAAGAGGTTCGAGACCAAGGTCCCACACCAAGTTTGGAGACTAACGTCCCTCAGCCAATCACAGAGAGTGATACATACGAAAATCCTCCTATAGTAAGATGTTCTGAACGTATTCCTAGACAACCAGAGAGATGGTATGGTTTTCTCCACCAAACATCTCAAATGGATAATGATCCATTAACTTACGAGGAGGCACTACTAGATTCGGACTCTAAACAGTGGAAAGAAGCAATGAAATCCGAAATGGATTCCATGTACTTTAATGAAGTTTTGACGTTGGTTGATCCACCTGATGGGATCCGGCCCATAGGGTGTAAATGGATATATAAGCGCAAGCTTGGAATAGATGGAAGCGTGGCAGCTTTTAAAGCAAGATTAGTTGCTGAAGGTTTCACTTAGAGACCAGGTGTAGACTTTGATGAAACCTTCTCCCCGGTTGAAATGCGAAAATCCATTCGGATCTTGCCTGCCATTACAGCATATTATGACCATGAGATATGGCAAATGGATGTGAAAAATGCATTTCTCAATGGAGACATTGACAAAGATATTTACATGGAGCAACCCATGGGTTTCACATTTAGTGGGAGTGAACAAAATGTTTGTAAGCTCCAACGTTCAATCTACAGATTGAAACAAGCTTCTAGGAATTGGAACATTTCATTTGATGAAGCAGTCAAATCGTTTAGCTTTATTCAAAATCCGAATGAGTCCTGCTTGTACAAGAAAGAATTGGAAACCTCGGTTCAATTTCTGATATTTTATGTAGATGAGATCCTCCTCATTGGGAATGCGAAGGACGACATGAAAGTAACAAAGTTTTGGTTATCAAACCAATTTGAGATGAAGGATCTTGGTGATGCATCCTACATTCTCGGAATAAACATCTATCGGGATAGATCTAGGAGATTGTTAGGATTATCACAGTCGGTTTAAATAGACAAAATACTAAAGAGGTTTAGTATGGAAGAATCCAAATGTGGAAAAATTCCAATGGGCCCGGGAACAGTTCTTTCGAAGAAGATGTGTCCCAAGACTGAACTTGAAAAGTCCAGGATGTCTAGGATTCCTTATGCATCAGCTATAGGAAGCATAGTGTATGAGATGCTATATACTCGACCGGATGTGGCTTATGCACTTAGCGTGACTAGCCGATTCCAATATGACCCTGGTGAAGGTCACTGGACTGCTGAAAGAACATCCTTAATTACTTACGAAGAACTAAGGATTTGTTCTTGGTTTACGGAGGCCAGCAAGATCTTGTCATTAGAGGATACTATGATGCAAGCTTTGCATCAGACATGGATGACTTTAAATCCATGTCAGGATATATATTCTGCTTGAACGGTGGAACAATGAGTCGGAAAACTTCCAAGCAAGCGGCCACTGCAGATTCGACCACTGAGGCCGAATACTTAGTTGCAAACGATGCTGCTAAGGAAGGTGTTTGGGTAAGAAACTTCATCCACGAGCTGGGTGTAGTTCCAAGCATTAAAGACCCCGTTACAATGTTTTGTGACAACACCGGGGTGGTTGTTCAAGCAAGAGAACCAAGATCTCACCAAAGGAGCAAGCACATTTTGAGGAAGTATCACTTAATCCGTGATATCGTCAAGAGAGGAGAGGTGTGAATTGAAAGGGTCGCATCAACAGAGAACATGGCAGATCCACTTATTAAAGCCCTTAGTCAACAAGCTTTCGAAGGACATCTTCAGAAGATGGGTCTTAGATTAGCACCTAAGTGGCTTTGACGGGTAAGTGGGAGATTGTTGGGAATAGTACCCTTAAAGCAGATGTTTGCTTTACTAATTCCTTGTAAAACTATAAACAGTCTTTGAATAATATACGAGATGATTTTGTTCATAGGCAATCACTTCTTTATGTGCTTATTTATGTCTGTTTGGGTTGACTGTGTTTTGCATGTATTGAACTCCCCTAATCCGATGAGTCCGTTAAGAACTTTGTCGTTATGGGAACGGCACATGCAACAAGTTCTTAACTCCATCGGCGAGGATTAGAAACTTCTCCAAGTCAATGATCTTACAGACAGTGGGAGTGTCGGCCTTGACTCTGCTGAGACTTGCTTATGTGATTATGTCCTTTTGAAGGATCACTCAGTTTCATGGAGTGATAAGTGCATACGTTGATGCGTTCCTAATACATAAGGGTGATTGTTACAAGAACTTCATCACTGAGATGTCCCACGTGAGAACATTCCTAAATAGGAAAGGAAGTTTCCAGAAACTTCCAGATTAGGAAATATCTCATAGGTCAATGACGTGATTCATTAATCCTTAGACTTCAGATTCTGTAATGTCTCATGTGAGCTAACTCTGTAATCTTTGATATAGGCTCAAAAGGGTGTCTCCATATAGACACCTGAACCACGGCCTATGTTGGGATTACACAAGTGGCATATGTAGAATTAGTAGAATTGATAAAGGACCTACACTTGTTAAGAATAAGAATGATCTCTTACTGATTGAGTTGTTCGTAGTCCATTAAACATTTAACCCTTGGCTAAGGTGGATAAAAGATCAAGACATCTAGAAAATGGGGTTTTCTAGGATTGAGATCGAAATGGATATGAAACGAACTTAACTTTAAAGATCAAAAATATTTGGGCTCTGAGAATATTCCCATACCTTAGTTCTTGATTGAGAGATGGAGTTGTAGGACGATCGTATTTCACTGATTGTCATTGACTGAAAGGTTCTTCGATTCATTTCGTTATTTGGCTAGGGGTCATACACCCATTGCTAGATTACGGTAGTGTGATATGTGAAGTGATTAATTAATTAGGGAATTAATTAATAGCTGTCACTGCTAATCGAATAGTGAACCTAAAGGGTCACACACAAATGCCAGAACACGAGGATCAAAATAGTTGATCAAAATCGGCATAAAACGAGGTTGATGCCACGTGTCATGCAGCCAACGTGGCTTCCACGTGTCACGTACACTTGGCTTCACGCGTGTCCCATTTCGTGTGATTTATTTCACACGCGAATTCTTTTCTAGAATTAATTAATTAAATTGTAATTAATTAATTTTGGTCTTTTAATTAATTATCGAATTAATTGTTAAGACTATTCTCAAATAAACTTAACCCAATAAATAATTAATTGGGAATTAATTTATTTATTGAATATTGACTTTTAACTTTAGGAAAGTTAAAAAGTCCAACTTCCTATTGTAGGAGATAGAAGGTTATTCTTGCAAGACTTGGAGAATAAGTTAGGAACTTATTATTCCAATTAAATTAAATAATTAAATGAGTTAATTAGTGAGCAAGAAAAGAAGCCCACTAGGGTTAGGAGAACCCTAGTAGGTTCGAACCCCCTTGTATAAATACAAGGGTGGGTGCTTCTCTTATTCTTTAGACCAATACTCACGAAGTGTTTAAGTTTTTGAGAAAAATAAAAGAAAAATTTTCAAAGCAAAAATCCTAGCCTTAACACAAGCCATAGAACTAGCATTCTCACTCGCTTGATCGTGTTCCAGGTCTGGTATGGATACGCTTTGGAGGATCACTGCTTTGGGATCTAATCGAAGGCCATTCGAGGGACTTTCCGCTTGAAGGGTGTCCGTTAGGCGGTAACGACATCACTAGAAAGCTTCTAACTTCGTAAGTTTCTAAAACACCCAACGTTACAGTACGAAAATTGCAAGACAACAATTAAACTTTTGGAAAATTTTACACTTCCGCTGCTCAACTCTTTCGTGTTTTCCAACAAACCTCGGATCCCTATCCGATACAATGCTAACCAGAATTCCTTGAAGGCGAATAATCTCTCGGTTATAAAGATCAGCTAGCTTGCTGATTTTATCGGACATCCGAACTGGTAGAAAGTGAGCTGACTTCATCAGGCGGTCAACAATTACCCAAATTCCATCATAACTACCCTTTACTTTCGGTAACCCGGGCACAAAATCCATCGTCACTTGTTCCCACTTCCACTTGGGGTTAGGAAACGGTTGTAAAAGACCTCCGGGTTTCTGATGCTCAGTTTTCACCATCTGACAATTCCTGCAATGTTTCACAAATTTGGCCACATTCTTCTTCAACCCATTCCACCAATAATATTGTGTCAAGTCCTTATACATCTTATTACCTCCGTGGTGGATAGGGTAAGCCGATTTGTGAGCGTCTTCAAGTATCACCCTTTTCAACTCTTCGGGTACAACCACTCTGTTTTTCTCTGGATCGGTTCTTGCCTTAGCAACCAATTTTTGAACTCCTGGGTCACTAGTTTGAGCCTTAAATAACCGGTGCTTCAACTCCGGTTGTATATTGATGTTGGCAACACGAGCCTTCAAGACAATAGGCTCATTTCAACTTCCTTCTCCTACTTCCAAACTCAATACACTAGCCTTCCTACTAAGTGCATCGGTGACCACATTGGCTTTTCTGGGATGGTACTTGATTGTGCACTCATAACCTTCAAGAAACTCCATCCAATGCCTTTACCTCATATTTAATTCCTTTTATGTAAACAAATATTGGAGGCTCTTGTGGTCGGTGAAGACCTCAAAAGGAATCCCATACAAGTAGTGCCTCTACTTACCAAAAGCAAATATCACGGCGACGAGTTCCAAGTCGTGTGTAGGATAGTTATTCTCATGATCCTTTAACTTTCTAGAGTCATATGCAACAACTTTCCGGTTTTACAACAACACATATCCCAATCCCTCCTTTGATGCATCCGTAAAAATGGCATAACCCTCGGAGCCTTCGGGAAGTGTCAAGACCAGGGCGGTAGTCAATTTCTCCTTTTATAATATCCCACTAAACCCAAGAAACTTTGAACTTTTTGAGGCATTCTTCGGTTTCTCCCACTTGGACACGATCTCAATCTTTGCAGGGTCAACTTCAACTCCATTCTCGGATATAATATAACCTAAGAAAGAAACCCTATCAATCCAAAAATCACAGTTACTGAACTTCGCGAACAACTGATTATCCTTGAGCGTTTGCAAAACAAGCTTAAGATATCTCAATGCTCCTCGACGGATCTCGAATACACAAGAATATCATCAATGAAGATCACCACAAACTTGTCGAGGAAAGGCCTGAATATTCTGTGCATCATGTCCATGAAAGCTGTGGGGGCATTAGTTAGACCAAATGGCATCACCACGAACTCGTAATGCCCGTACCGAGTGTTAAGCCCTATCTTTGGGATATCTTCTTCTCGGATTCGCAATTGGTAATATATCTAACGTAGGTCAAGCTTAGAATAGACCTTTGAACACTGAAGTATATCGAACAACTCCTCAATATGTGGGAGGAGATATTTATTATTGACCGTCATCCGATTCAATTCTCTATAATTGATACATATTCCCAAAGTCTCATCTTTCTTCTTCACAAATAGGACTGATGTACGCTAAGGAGATGAACTCGGACGAATGTACCCGCTAGACATTAATTCTTCGAGTTGCTTCTTCAATTCTTTCAACTCGGCAGGAGCCATTCTATAGACAGTTTTAGAGAATGGCGCGGCATCTGGATACAAGTCGATCACAAACTCAATTTTCCGTTCAGGAGGTAAAGACCCCAAGTTCTCTGGGAAAACCTCGAGAAAATCTTTCACCACTTCAGTCTCCTCAAGTTTTGCCTAATCTTTTGGCTTGTGAAGGAGATAGCCTACAAAACCCGAAGCACCATCACGAAACAACTTATGAGCCTCGGTGAAAGACAACAAAGGAAGAGTCTTCGAAACAAAACCCACAACCACTTATGAACCCAACTGGACTCTCTTAGCTCGACAATCAACAACTGCAGAAAACTTGTAAAGCCAATCCATACCCAAAATTGTACCATACCGACTCATAGGCATCTCAATAAAGTCCGTCAGAAAGTCACGACCCTCAATGCTCACCGTAACTCCCTTAAACACCCGATCAGTTACAAGGCTCCCCCCAATGGGGAACTAATCACATAGAAAGCAGTAGTACACACAACAGGCAACATAAAGAAGCAACTACACCACGCGAAAGAAAAGAATGCGTGGCTCCAGGATCAAATAATACATGTATGCTCATGCTATGAATGTATATTGTACCTTCAACAATGGCACCGGGATCAACCTCGACATCCTGCTCCTCGCCATCAATGGCATAAGCTCGAGCTTGGACCAATTACCTCTGACCTCCATTCGGACCCGGTTTATATTGGGCACATCCACTTAATTAGTGATTCATGGATGTACATATCAAACAAGCTTCAAAGCAACGATGGCAAGTCTCCCATGTATGAGTGGGACCTCCACAATGAATACAAGGTTTGGATTGTTGAGGCGGTAAAGGTGCTTAAGGTGGTGGTAGCGCCGGCCCCGCCGTTTTGGCCTTCTTCCATGGGCCTTTAACAATGGGAGCTTTGGTGGGTGGATCCACCGTGTACGTGGGCCTCTTGAAATCAGATCCCGAACCTTATCTCGGGTGTTGTAATCTAGGAACGGGGTCCTTCTTCTGATACTCTTCTTCTTGGACAAGGGCACATTGGATGGTATCGGTAAAAGACTCAAAGTTGTGCCCGGCTTATCCACACCTCAAATTTTCTCTCAACCCGGCTATGAACTTTCTAGCTTTCTTCTTCTCATCCCTTGTGATTTGGGGAGCATACTTCCCGAGCCTATTGAAGATGACCAAATATTAAGCTACCGTTTGGCCTCCTTGCTTCAAATCCATGAATTCTTGCTCCTTTCTCTCTCGAACAACTTCGGAAACAAAAGCCTCCCAAAACTCCCTCTTAAAGACATCACAGGTAACTTCCTCTCCGGTAACCTCTAGCTTCTCCCGGGTCCTCTCCCACCAATCAAATGCTTCCCCTTCTAGTTGAAAAATAGCAAACTGAGCGCGTTCAAGTGGGGTGAATTAGCGAATATTATATATCATTTCCAAGCGAGATAGCCAATCCTTCGCCACGACATCATCCATGGTACCCGAAAATCTATGGGGATTGTAATTAAGGAAAATCCCGTGAGAATCCCTAATCGGCGGTGGTGGTGGCGGTTGAAGCAGTTGTGGTTGAGGTGGTGGAGCTTGAGCCCTCCTATTCTTAACATAATTATACGCAGCCTCCATAAACTTCTCCATATTCATATGAGGTGGTTGTTGTTGTTGTTGATGTGTAGGAGGTGAGAGAGATCTCCTATCCTGATGTATGGGTCAACCACGAGGCATCTACAATTAAACATTAAGAAATGTGTGTCGGGTTAAATAATATTCATGAAATGCAATTAAGGTGAACCAAGTAATTAATCAAGAAATGATCATATAATAATGCAAGACTTCCAAGTTGACAAGTAGTTCCTAAGCCTTACGACCTAGATTGACAAGAGACGACTCAAGAGCCCGGTTTTGCAACCTAGGCTCTGATACCACTTTAGGATGTATCACCCGCATCGATAGGCACCACATCCCCCGCACCATGAGTCCAATCCACCATTGGGAGTCCAACATGAATCAAACACGTGGCGAACGGGTGATAAAATAAAATAACTCAACTTAGCTAAGCGGGCCTAACCCTTAACCAATTACTTAACGATGTAATCAAATAAATGCAGAAGTAAAAACATTAATCTACATAGAAGATACGTAACTCCATCATACAATCCCAAAATATAACATCCATGGCCTACACGGACCAAGTATTACAAGTATTCTCCAAAATAGATTAATACATAATCCAAAAATATCAAGTATTCATGAGATGAAGAAATATAAAGACATGCTAAACTCGAAATAAGACTCCAAGACGACCTTATTCCCCGCTAGAATACCTGCAAAAGAACTAAAAAAACGTGGGGGTCAGTCGAAAGACTGAGTGAGGGGCATAAGTAAATATATCACATGTTGTAATGCCCCGTTTTTCATTTATGCATTATGTTACATTATATTAAATTTCATAACATTATATATAATATATTCTTATACATTTATATGAATTATCACTAACGTGAAATTTACGTGAATTAATTGATAACGTGCTTAATTACTATTATGTGACTTTACTTGATCATTTCGTAAAAATGAGGACTTGATTGCATGAAATGAATTGGGGTTATTTGATCATTTACCGTGGAATGAAACTTGATTGCATGCATTTAAATATTTCAAGGACTAAAATGCAAAATGTGTTGACTCATGTACATTAGTGGAAGACTTTGATAAATATCTTATTCATTTCATCTCTTCATTTCATTCATCTAATTTCATCAAAATCTCACACACTCACACACACTTAATATCAGTTCAAAACTCCAAGAGAAGATAAGAGAATATTTCATCATATTTCAAGCTAGAATTCAAGAAAGAAGTTGCATAGTTGGAAACATCATCATCATCTCATCATTTCATCCTTTCTTTCTTCATAAATAAGGTAGAATGAGAAGTTACATGATTTCTTGATTTCATGATTGAATAGAGTTTGATGATTATGGATGAATAATTTGTGTATATATGATTAGAAGGATGATTATGGCCTTTAATCTTCAAAGCTTGCATGAATTCATGACTTATGTGAAAGTTGGAAGACATATAAATATATGGGTTTTCCATGAATGATTTCTATGATCTAGATATGTTTCCTTGGATTATATGTGGCCTAAATGACTTATATGAACCATATGCATGTTATATGTTAGTTTTGAGTTGATTCTTGCCTTGGTTTGGTGTTGGGAAGGCTTGGGAGCCATTTCCCCTGCACATGCCCTATTTTTCGCCCAGATCTCTTCCAAACGCCCGTTTGGGTCCCTAGTTATAACACCAAATGCCCGTTTAGGAACCTACTGCCTCACCCGAGAGCTTCCAAACGCCCATTTCTATTTTTAGTGCATTTTGTAAATGCCCGTTGACCCCTCAAACAAACTCCGATTGACCTGATTTTTGAACTGTTGGAAACCTCTTGAAGTTTAAAACAACCTACAATTGGAATCATCTCAATATATTTTGTCATTTGTGAGATATAATCAATTCTTTTTGGTGTCGCCACTTTACCAAAAATCTACAATCACCTAACTTCGAGCGTACTCCATTTTCTCCTCCTTTTGAACTAGAAAACGAGCCATATATCCTCGGAAATTTATACTTGTCTAGTTTGATTCAAAACAAACAAAACTCAATTCTAGCTTCTAGAACTCAAGATATTCCAGTTTTCCTACAACATATATGTTTCCTAAAATTGTCCATTTTTACCAAACTTCACCAAAACCTCTCTTATTTCATTCCTTTCACTTCCTTGGCTCCCGTATGTGAATTATATGATATATATACTTGGTTTATTGATAATTATACTTTTATTTGATATTCCTTAATTGTTATTGCATGACACGTTGATCATGACTTCGTCGTGCGTCGTAAATGGTTCATATGCGTCGTGTCTCACGAACACTTGTCCTTGTTGCACAGATTGTCTTTCTGTTGACGAGGAGCAACCTCCACAGCCATATCCTTGTTATTTTTTCGGCACAGGTGAGGTTTAATTACTAGATATATGGAACCGTACGACCCCTACATGATGTTTTCAGCCAAAATGTATATATAGATATATATCTATATATCTTTCTCAAAACCTTTGTCAATTGCAAATGATTTATCATGACATATTGAACTTATCGTGATTGATTGATCGTGTTTTGGCGAGTAAAGCATGTTCACTTTGGGCCCGAGGGTAGGGTATTGAGTAATCCGGGGAGGCATCGGGCCGACGGTGATCTCTTGCACTATCCTCACCAAAAGTTGGGGTCACCCCTGAATCCACCAGGAGGTTTGGTGGAGGAAGGAGCCCGCCAGGCAAAGGGACTCATGAACCCTATGCCCAGATTGATTGGGTGGTGGGGCTTTGCAATCCCACCATCAACCGGAGGAAAAAGGGTTCATGAAACTGCTAATTGTGCACTGTAACAACTTGCGTGATAACCATTGAATTGAAACCTAAATATTGATTGTTTACTGTTGGTGTAAAGGTTGGAGAATTTCCCTCACTCGCCGGGCCACGGATTGAATTGATAATGATTGAAATGTTAAATTGATTTAGTTGTAATCTCGGGCGAGAACTAATCCTATTCTTAAACTTATATTGTTCCTTTTATAAAACCTTACCCGAGGCTATAACATGCATGATACGTACGCTAATATTTTTTTATACCCCCTCACTCAGTCTTTTGTAGACTGACACGTCACTTTTCAGGTCTTGCAGGGTGCGTGCTAGGCAGGATGTGAGTCGAGTCATATCCTTTATCTTGAGTCTAGCATTCCACTTTCATATTGACACATGTATTGTTCTTGTATTCATTTTGAGATTTGGTACATATGTATATGATGTAAGTAAACTTGATGATAATGAGATGCATGAATAGTGTGTTTCCGTTTTATGGCTTATGCACTTTGGTGTGTACTTGAGGGTTAGTCCCGCCTAGCTAGTGGTTTATTTTCTTTTGTCACCCGTTTGCTATAGTCTTAGTTCATGTACGGATCATCCATTTCGTATGTGAGCTGAGCTATAGTGCGGGGGTGTGGCATCTCGGCGTTCCGGGTGCTACACATGTACATGCAATTCATAACTCCGAGTAAAGTTTTAAAAAATCCCAAGTGGTAAAGTTAGCAAAATACATCTGTAACGCCCTAATTTGTAGCACCCCGCACGTGAGGCACCACATCCCCCGCACTAAGGCTCAACACGAGTAACGAAATAGTAAATCCGCACCCGCATCAAACCCTAGCGAACGGGAGACAAACATAAAACCCTTCCTAAGCCAGGCGGAACTAGACCCTGCAATGAAGCCAATCAACAACGTATAATGCATTGCAAACTCAATTTCAAACATACAACTCATAAGTAGAATTTGGGCTCTTCAAGCCTCTTTTAAACTCATAAATACAATCCAATAAAACAGTTCAATAACAATTACATATTTATTCA
Source organism: Lantana camara (assembly GCA_037501455.1). NCBI lineage: Eukaryota > Viridiplantae > Streptophyta > Magnoliopsida > Lamiales > Verbenaceae > Lantana > Lantana camara. The sequence continues at coordinate 62,111,156 of CM074856.1, forward strand.
AGTTCATGATACCGAAGGCTCGAATCATACATAAATCCAATGCGAATGCGAGAGCAAAGGCTCTCCTAACCTAACTCGACCCACCTAAAGACTCCAAACACCCCCGCCTAGCTCGAACTCCAAACTCAAACCTGCACACTAAAAGTTGGGGAGGGAGAGGGTCAGTCTCTAGAAGACTGAGTGAGCAGGAGCGATATATATATATAAAACATGCACATGCAAGTCATAAATCCCGAGCAAGGTTTTATTTGAAATTAGTTCCCACTAAGGGTAAGAAAATAGATAACCAATGCTCGAACTTTACGACTAGGTCATATTAAATTCATTACATTCATAAATCATACATAAATATAAGGCTCGGCGAGTGAGCGTGCACAACCTCCATCCAAACTCCGACCGTGTACATAAATATCAGTAATATATTGATTTAGGCGATCAGGCAATATATCATAATACACACAGACCATAAATCATATCATAAATATATGCGTTTGGGCAGTCCGTGTCCCGGCCTTCCCGCACGGTGCATAATTCTATCAAAACGTATATATAAGAAGAGGCGGAAATCCTAATCAACCTTCTTCCTCCGGGTGGTGGACGGGTTAGCAAGACCCGACCACCTCTGTCAATGGCCAATGGGGTTACATGAATCCCCCAAGGGCACTCAGCTCCCATTCCCCGCTAAATCTCCTAGCGAGGGCCGGTATCACCGTAGTAAGTTGGGACTAGTATATCGGATCCCCGTCAGCCCTTGCTTCCTCGGTTAGCCACATATACTAAGTCCCGGGGCCCGATAAGTAATAAGTGATAAATGTGTCTCGCCAAAACATTAATTCATAAGTACATATCATAATTCCTAAGTACATAACATAATTCATAAATACCTTACCGTGTAATTCGGCATATGCTATATACGTACCTCTCCGTGTCATCCTATTCCGTAGCTAGCATGAAGACACACGGTTTGGAGCATAGCCTCATTACAAAACCATTTTTAAGCTAATATACGCTCTTACGTATAATTCAGAAGAATTTACTCGATAACTCATTTGGAAACCATATATATATATAATCATAAGGTTTTGGCCAAAGCTTTTCACATAAGGGTTGTAGGGTTTATTACGTAGCTAAAACGAAAACACCCTCACCTGACCCGCGACGATACAAGGATACGAATATCAAGTGCCTGAACGATCAAGATCTCTCCACCCTGGAGATAAACTGTACAAAAAGACAACATGACGTGTTCGTGAGACTCGAGACTCCAATGAACCATATATGACGCTCGGCAATGAAGTGAATATGACATGAATGCATAAATGATCATATTATATCAATAAAATGTTCATGTGCACGATTAAGAAATTTAAAACATATAATCAAATCATTCATTCATATGTTTCATTCAATTTCATAAATTCCTAAATTCATATTTCATAATTTCATAAATTCATATAAATTTCATAAATTCATAAATTTATAATGCATATCAATTAATCTAAAATCCAATTAATAAGCATAACACATATTATTCAAGTTCACATTTAGGAATAATATAAATAGAACGTTCAATCAAAAGTCAGTCGAATAAATACGCGAAATAGAATTCAATTAATTTCAATAATTAAATTGAATCAAATAATAATTAAAATATATAATAAATATATATAATATATAATAAACATATATAACATATAATATAATATCATATATATGCATAATATATATAATCGTATAATACATGCATTACATATAATATATAAATATATATATATATACGTACATGCATAAACACCCATGCATGAAATTAATACCTATATTACATGCATAATATATACTATATATAATACACATGCAACACTAAATCATAGAAGCCATGCATGCACACAACACCAAACACAACCATGCATATAATCACACAGCAGCAACCCTGGACATAAAAACAGCAGCAGCAGCATCCACACAGAAAAACAGGGAAGAAGACGCAGGCAAACTCAGGAGAAACGGGGTGACACCCCCGTGTCACCTCCCAAACCCAGACCGAGACACCCCCGTGTCTCGGTACAGCAACTCAGGACAAGGAAGCACCCCCGTTCCTCGCTGGAACGGGTAAAAATAGCACGCCCGTGCCACGAACCAGAAGCAGCTCTGGTTTACAGCAACATACGCAGGAACAGAGCAGCTAAACCAGCGAGAAAGATAGGCAACAAAGGCAGCCAAAAGATGCAAGAAAAGGCAGTCTAACAAAGCATGAAGGAGCTGCAAGAACTCAAGCAAAAAGGCCAAGAAATAACAACAAAAGCATGAAGGAATGATAGCAGTTTCGCAGCAGAAAGCAGGCCAAGAACAGAGCAACCAACGCGGAAAAAAAACAGGGCATGGCTAATCCTCTTCAATCCCACATATTCATATCGGTTAAGGCCATCAAATGTGCAGCAAATCAACACAAATTCAACCTATAACTCAGTTCCAAACAAGCTCAACCAAGAGAAGGAAGGATACGTGACTTTCATGAAAATTTTCTCAAAGTCTCATAAATAATAACTCATGAATACTCTTACTACCAAGAAATCAATGTTCATAAATGATATGAGGATGTTAAAACAATCAATATCAAGCTTGGAATCGATCAAAATCATTGAGAAACGAAGAAGATCAAGAATTTGCCCAAAATCTCAAATTTTCGGTAATTGCCCAGAAAATCATGAAACCATGCTCAAAATCATGAATGGAAGGATGAAAATGATCAGAATTAAACATACAATACAACCCTAAGCTTACCTTGATGATTGATTGAAGTTTGGATGAGATTTGAGCTCCAAAATCTCCAAAGTTGAAAGGGTTACGGGTCTGGAATGAGGAACAGAAGCTTTGGCTGAGTTCTGGGGCTTGTGTGAGGATAATCTCGGTTTTTAGGGTTAATGGATGAATAGAGGGTTGAGTTAGGGTTCCATAGCATCCAACCATAGTTAATTTGGTCAAGGTTTGAGCAAGATATGGTCATTTTAGTGCAACAAGGTCAGTTTGGTCGCCGTCTCATTTTTCGGTTGAATTTCGGAGGTTCAAATGACTTAGGAAAAATATAAGGCTAAGTTTACTAAACTCGAATTTTCGTTACGAGTTCAGCGGAGTTGACGGAACTCGAATCCGAGTTCCCGAGCTTAAGATATTAAATTCGGAACCAAGGGTACGCTAATTGCTCGTTAGCTCCCGTTTTGGTTCCTCAAATGAAATTAAATTCGTTAATCTATCAAATGAATTTAAAAACATAAATTGAGCATAAAATCATGTTCATAACACATATATGTACGACATATTACAAAATCGTAGCAATTTGATATCATATCATATAAGAACGAAGCACAAAATAAACGAACAAACTCATACATGCAATTCATGCATAAATTATGAAATTCCATGCACAATTATGATTTGCATGCATGCATATTTAATATTCTCCATGCATAATTTATTCTCATGCATAATTATATTAAATCCCATGCAAAAATATGATTTTCATGCATAAATATATTAATTTGCATGCATAAATAAAATTCTCCATGCATATATATATATATAGTACGTATAAATATATATATATATATATATATTAATAATCAATTAATTAAGTAAAACATGATCAATTAACATAATATATAATTAGCATAGTCATTAAATTAATAATATAATAATTAAACATATCTATATATATATATACGAAATATATATGTAAAATTTATAATATTAAAATAAGATAATATAATATAATATAATATAATAACTAATAACAATTATAATAAAGTTAAATATAAAACACGTAAAAACAATTAATCACATAATTAAATAATTTAATTGCGCAATTTAGAAGCAATTAAGGCATATTAATAAAATTGAAAAACCGGGGCGTTACATAATTTCTCGGCAAGTCAGGTATGACATCACGAGTGGGTTTAGACCAAGTGTTATGTGACTCATATGTGATCTATATGCTAAGTGAACATTTTATATATTTAATTTCATGAGTTAATTACTACTATGTGACCTTTATGTAATTATTCGATCTTATATGAAATCCTTGGACTCAATCGAACTTCTAATTGGACCCCAATTGATCACCTACCAAACCTTGGGGCCCTAATTGAAGCACTTAAATTCTCGGAGGACCAAAGTGCAAATTCCTTCCTCTTCTCTCCCTTAAAGCACGATCCACAACCCTTTTTTTCTCATTCTTTTCCTCTTAATTTTCTCTCATCACACACAAAGCTCCAAATCCCATTTTTCTTCTTCTCTTCAATCGATCCATCATCAAGCAAGAAAGGCAAGGGATTCAAGCTCCATTCTTCTCCATTCAAGACAAGAACTCAAGCTCTCATCATCTTCTTCTTCTCATCCTCTCCCCCCCCCCCCCCCCCCCCAAGGGTATATGCGTGTGTATATATATATATATATATATATATATATATATATATATATATGTGCATATGTGTTTATAGGAATATATAATGTGGGTTTTCGTAAATAAGTGATTCTTGCTTTATAACTTGAATATTTGTGTGTATATGCTTGAATACATGAAGATTAATGAATTCTATGTTTGATTGTTTGAATTCTTGGAGCAAGAGTATGTGTATCTATATGTGTTTATATATTTATAGATATAAATGTGAATGTGGGTTGGTTTCTTGTGCATTTCATGTCTTTTTGCTAGGCTATAATGATAAAGCATGTATATATGAGTTTATACCTTGAATTTTGATGGATTTGGAGTGAGTTTGCTTGCCCTTTTGATACCTTCTTGTTTGAGCTTCGTTTCTCTAGAGTTCTGCTGCTGTAGAAGGATCAACGGGCATGGATTTTGACCCACGGCCGTGGATTTGTGTCCAGAGACCTGGAGGTCTTCCCACGGGTGTGGATTTTTATGAAGGAAAAATCCACGGCCGTGGATCCTCCATTGTTTTTTGCCTGAGTTTGTTTTATTCCGTTTACCCCTCAAACGAGCTCCGATTGACCTGAATTTTGAACCCACGGAAACCACTTGAAGTCTAGAATATTCTCCAATTAGAATCATCTCATTATCCTTTCTAATTCGTGAGATATAATCAATTCTTTTTGGTGTCGCCACTTCAACGAAAATCTTCATTCATCCAACTTCGGGCCTACGCTATTTTTACCTTGCTTTGAACCATGATTCGTGCCATATATCCTTGGAAAGATTTATTTGTCTAGTTTCATTTCCAATAAATAAAACTCAATTACAACTTCTACAACTCAAAATATTTCCATTTTCCTACAGCTTTCGCATTTTCAAATATTGTCAACTTTTACCGAAACTTGCCCAAACCTCTCTTCTTGCGTTCCTTTCACTTCCATGATCCCCGTACATAAATTATATGGCTTGTATGAATGGTTAATTGATAATATGTGACATATTTTGATATGATAATGGATTTTATGTTGTGAATCCAATGTGTTAACGTGAAATGAAAATGTGAAGATTTAGATGTTACAATATGGCCTTCTTTGCAACTATTGCTTTCTTTATGTGTTAATGGATTTCTTTCACCTTAAATTGATTCCTATGCATTTAAACATTTTGATATGTATGTTATTATTATTGTTTTAAGGTTATGGCTTAATTTGGTATAAATATGAAAGATATGAAACGCATAAATATGAAACCACCATGTATTGAACGTTTTGAATGAATTACCTGATTATATGACATCATAACATGATTTATACTCTTTATGCATCTCATATCACGTGCATAACATGCCGTGCGTCTATGTGGTTTCATATTGAGTCAATTCTCACGAGTACACATTGTTCCTTCTCTTATACAGTTCGTTTCCAGGGCGGAGACTTCCGAATTGAATAGGCACCCGTATTACTCATGTCTCTTGTCTCGTAGTATTCCAGGTAAGGGTGTTTTCATTCTAGTTACGTATCGAACCCTATAACCTCATGTGACAAGTTTTGGCTAAAAACCTAATGTATATATATAAATTGTTTTCACATGGAGTCATCGAGTAAATTATTTCTCAAGGATTTGTAATGTACTATGTTTCTCTTGACTTCAATGTTTTGGCGTGAGCATGACTATGAACACGGGCCCAGGGACTTAGTACATGTGGCTATCCGGGGAGGTAAGGGCCGACGGTTGTTGGGAAAACACGATCAAAAAGCGCAGCGGAATTAAAATTTTTTCCCAAAAAGCAAGATCTGACTTGCAATTTCTATTTCTAATCTTAGAGATTCAAGAACTTACAAGAATCGTCGCTTTCTTGACACGTTTTGAGCCGCCCTCAAACGCGTTTCATGCGGTAATGGCAACCCTGTCCCTCGAATGATTCTTTCTACTAGATTCCAAAGTAGATCTCCTTTAGAGTAATAATCCACACCAACTTAGATTCAAATCATGTTAGGGAAAGTGCTAGCGATATAACATGTGTAAAGAAAGAATCATAAAACGAGAAAAAAGAGAGCAAGAGAATTCTCCCAAATTCTTGAAGCCATGTTTGGTCGTGAATCCCAAGTCATGCGTAAGGTGAAAACTTTGAATCCCTTGGCTTATTTATAACCTAGGGTTTGAACCCCAAACCTTAATCGGAATCCGATTCCAACTTTGACTTTACTTCTATTTTCTTTCTCTCCAAGTAATAGGAATCTTATTCAAAATAAGATATCTTATTCTTCTAGAAAGAGAGTTCCTAACTAATTAGGAATATTTAATTATTCCAATAATAATTAAATATCTTATTCCAATAATATTTATTCTAATCATATTAGAATTAATATTTACTAGAATAATAAATAGAAGATATTTAGTATTTATTTATTTATTTATTCTAATCAAATTAGAATAACTTAAATAATTAAATACTTAGAATTAATTCTCTAATTAATTTCTAGAATGGCTTTAGAATTAATTCTCTTAATTAATTATAACGAGCTAAAATTAATTCTCTAATTAATTTTATTTGGCTTCATAATTAATTATATTAGGGATTTATAATTAATTCTCCTAATTAATTATACTTGGGCTTTATAATTAATTCTCCAATTAATTAACATATGATCCGATTTCTCAATCGGACCAACACCCAAAAACTTGCTCACTTGCCACACGTGTACATTTACATGTGTGGTCTCGTTTTGATCAATTACTTGATCTTTCTTTCAATACCCTTTGAACCGGACATTTGTGTGTGACCCTCTAGGTTCATTTTCAGTTAGTAGTGAGACTAATATGCTTTATTAGTTCACAGGTCACACGACCATACTCTAGCAACAGGTGTGTGACCCTTACCCGAACAATGAATATATATTTGAAAGAACCTTTCAGTCAATGACAGCTGTAAGGTACGATCCTCCTACCAACCCATCCCCCGATTAAGATCTAGGGCATGGGAATAATGAGAGCCCTACTAATCTCAATCTTAAAGCTAAGTTCATTTCATATCCATTTGATCTCAATCCAAGAAACCCTTTTCTTGATGTCTTGATCCACTACCTCGGCCGAGGGTTTAGGATGGCATATAAATGACTTATGCAATAAGAGATCTTCTTGCATTACAGCAAGTGTAGGTCCTTTGTTGATTCTCATATGCTTCCATGTGCCACTTGTGCAGCCCCAACATAAGCCTTGAATCAGTTGTCTGAGGCGACACCCTTTAAAGCTTATACCCAAGACTACAGAGTTAGCCCACAAAGTATCAATGGAATCTCAAGTCAAAGGATTAATTTACTCGCGCTATTGACCTGTGAGATATTTCCTAATCTGGAAGTTTTTATTTCTAGGTATAGAAACTTCCTTTCCCATTTAGGAATCTTCTCACGCGGGACACCTCAGTGTACCCATTTTAATAACGAGCACCCTCATGTATTACGTACACATCAACTATGCACTTCACACCCCATGAAACAGGATGATCCTTCTTAAGGACGCAATCCCACGAGCAAGTCTCAATCAAGCCAAATCAACACTCCCACTGTTTGTTGGACTCTTCTACTTGGAGTGGTTTCTAATCCGGCCTTGAGTTAGGGCTTATTTCATGTGTCATTCACCTAATGACAAAGTCCCAAACAGCCTTATGGATTAGAGGAGTTCTAATGCATGCGCACATAATGGAAACTGTAACACCCCGTATTTTCGGAGCAAGATACGATGTCGTTTTCGTACGGTTAGATTGTTATGTATTTAACTCTTCTTGTGCTTGAATTACTTTATTTATGTTTTAATAGTTTAATTGAATCGATTGCAACCTTATGAAAATATGTGGACTTAATTGAAATATATGTTCAGAGTCTAATTACTCTTTAATTTAAATTATATGGGTTAAATTGTAATTATCAGAAATTGGGGATCAATTTCTAATTCTAAGAAATTCAATTGGACTTGATTTGGGGTACTTTTATAATTTCTAAAATCCGAATTTGGACTTACTAATACTTTCTTTAAAACCTTGGGGATGCTTTTATAATTACACGATCTCTAATTGGATTTATTTGAACCCTAATCGAATTTTGAGGACTCAATTGCATCATCTTAACTCTAGAAGGACCTTTGTGCAATTTCAGATAAAGGGGTCTTCTATATCCCAAGAACCCTAGCGCAACCCATTTCATTCTTCTTCCTCTTTCGGCTTTGAGCAGCAGCAGTACCTCTCTGTCTCCCTCTTCCGATAAGCAGCAACGCAGCAGTTGCTGTGCCAACCACCATCCCCCGACAATGCCTTCTTCTCCGGCGTTCCCCACCGCGTCACCAACTCAGTCGCCATCACCACCGTTGAGCCACCTTCGGAGAACCACCATCTGCTAGTTCTCCACCGCTAAAACCACATCTTCTCTGGCGAACTCAGTCAGCCAGGCCACCACCCAGTCACCTCGCCACTGAAAGATCACCGCCGTGGCACACGACCACCATCCACCACTTCGGACAGCCATGGATTCCGGCAGCCTCCGACGAGATACCGCCAACTTCTTCACTCCGGCGCACACTCCGAATCTCTCTCATTCCAGATCTGAAAAGGGAAGGACCTAAAGGCTGCGCCACCTCTTTCTCAGCTACCCCCACCGGCGAGATGTACCACGGCTACCACCGCAGTTAGGGTCAGATCCGACAACCACCCTATTTCTTCTTCCTCCTTTTTCGCCCAGATCTGAGCAGAACCGGGAATCCCCCTTCAGCCCACAACTGCCTCCATTCAAACGCCATCAGTTTCCTTCAGCACCACAAACGCCACCCATCACCATCATCTCCGTCGCCCAGTGAGTTCCTCCGCCACCGGTTCTTTCTTTCTCCAGCCACGATTTCCGGTGCACCACCATTTCTCCCCTATTTTCTCCCCTTTGCCGGCACCAACCATGGGGGTTATGAAAGAAGGGAACAAGGCAAGGATGATCCTAAGCAGCAGCTGGGAGTAATCGTTCCCGCTGAGCTCAGCCGCAGAATCCGAGCAGACTTCCTCCTTATTCGGTCCAGATTGTAAGCAACAGACATTCATCTCCTTTTTCTGCGTGAAAGGACTATGATTTAGTTAGTCCATTTAGAATTGTAATGTATATATTTGAATATTCCAAGTTTAAGACTGTATGTAATTTCATTTAATGTGGTGGTATAAAATTTGAACAAGATATGCAATTATATGTATGAATTCGGATTGGGTTAGTGTTTAGAATGAACTCTTGCCTTTAATATTGCTCGTGAGATAGCCTGGTGGTGGTAATGTGATGAAGTTGTGTATGCTGGTTTGTGGATTATAATCTGAAATATGTTGCGTTTCTTAAGTATAATGAAATATTATTAATTGGCGTATTCACCATAATCAATTAAATTAATGATGTGAATTACAAGATTATAAGATAAGGATGCAGAGATGTTCTAAATAGGTGTTAGCTAGGAATGTGTTTGGTAATCATGATAAATGCAACGGCGTGTGCTAATTCAATAGGAATGTTAAATATTGTAACCGAGTCAATTGAATTCTATGATTTAATTTTGTGAATTGTTATATGGCACAATTTAGTCTTATATTGTTTGGTATAATGGTGAGAATGTAATTGTAAGATATTTTGTGAATTGAATAATCAATGCATGGGATAATGGATTTGCTTGGTTGTTAGCTGAACAGATTTAAATGTTTTAATATACCACATTATGCATTTTATGTTTAATTGCTTATTACATGAGTATTATTTGATTTCCTTATTTAAATATAATAGTTATACTATAATTTGAATTTTATGAATTACATATATAATAAGTGGCTCATTTCGTATTAACTTGGTTTCCTTAAGTGTTGATTGGATTGTTCGGTATGACATGAGATTATCTATATGTTTCGTGTGCGCTTGTGACTTGATGATACGTGTTTTAAGAGTCAAATGTAATTGTACATATGAACACGTTCATAACATGTTTTGATATTTCATATCACTTCACGCCATTCCATGAACATTGTCGTGCGTCCTTTTGGTTCACGTTTGAGTAACGTCTCACGAGTACACTGTATTTTCCTTTTCTGTACAGAGATCTCCAGGGCGGAGGTAACCCGATCGAGTTACACCAATCTTGTCAGTTCTCATATCTTGTCGCTTCTCAGGTGAGGTTTAGGATTTTGTATAGTTAAACGACCTATGACCCCAATATGATAATTTCAATCCCCGCATGCGATTATATACTATATATACGATCAAATATGTGTTGGATACGATATGATTATGACCTTATGATACAACTTCAGTTTTGTAAATTAAGTATGAAGGCATATGTAAGCTATTTCGGAAAGTTAAGTTATGTTATGATTATGTAGCGAGATTGCCATGAAAGTTGGTATATGTTATGTTATGTTCTGTTCTGTAATGGGGCCCAGGAGCTACGGGTAAGGCCGTCGGGGATATACCTGTGTGTAGTCTCCATCTGTATGAAGAGGATGTACCGAGACCCACCATGAGGTTTGGTTGGGAAACGGAGTCCTGAGGGTTTGAGTAGCATTAGCACTCCCCTCGACTGTATGGATGGTTAGGGTCGCGCAACCCTACCATCACGCGGAGTTGAGGTTGGTATGTTATTTCTGTTTTGTTATGATATGAGAAGTTGAGAATTATATATATATTTGTGTTTTGCTTTGAAACGCTTTGGTATGTAACACCTATTCCCGGTTCATGAGTCCACCCTTTTGATATGTGATGTGCTTTGTATATATATATTGTGGGTGTGCGTTAGCCCCCTCACTCAGTCAGTTGACTGACACCTCATTTATCTTTAAGTTTGCAGGTTTCCTTTTGGCTCAAACTAGGTGGAAGTAAGTCTCCTAAGTCACACTTGTCACTCTAGATGGTATTAGGATGCATTTGTCGCATACTTTATTTATGTTATGTATTTATGCTTCACACTTGAAGGTTATGTTTATGTTCTACTTAGACTTAAACCCGTGTGGAGTTAGTAAGCTAGTATTTGGATGTTAGTAGATATTATGATGATGTTTATGCTATTTATTATGTAGGATTATGAATTGATTCGGGACTAGGTATTTATGCTAGTTGAACCCGTCACCTGCTTTGCATGTTTTGTTTTAAATGCTTCCGCTATCTATTGTTGTTGGTTTTAATTGCTTCCGCACTCTGAGTTTGTCAAGTTAGATCCGCCTAGCCTAGTGTTCGAGTTGGTCTCCCGTTCGCTATGATTCAGATTCGGGCATGGACTTTCCATTTCGTGACCGGGTCTGGGTCTTAGTGCGGAGGATCTGGCATCCTCCGTCTGGGGTGTTACATTGTTAAGTGGTATCAGAGCTCTAGGTTGCAAAACCGAGCTCTTGAGTCGTGTTGAGTTTGTCTAGGTCGTACGGCATAAGAATAACTGCGCATTGCATTTGTTTGACTTTATATTTTGACCCTTCAACATGAATTGTTCTGTGATTATATGATTGTGTGCACATTATGACTTTGATTATGCAACATCTTATTTTATGTACTTTATAAATTGCAACTAATTGTTGCATTTACGTGATATACGTGTTACATTTCATTTGCATCTTTAACCCGCATGCATCGAATTTAGTGTTTAAATTTCAGCGTGCCCTATGAGTCAACACTGAGGTTTCCCTCCGTCAACACTATCTATTGGCACTACAATGAAAACATACCATAATTCGAAGATGAAAGGATTCTTTACCAAGATCAATGGTCATGAAAAAGTTCAGAGTTGAAGGAATGAGATTTGCTATATTGACCTACTATCTTAAAGTCAATTGAAAGATGGAGTTTGACGAATTTTCACCTTGAGGATTCGTTCATTTGAAAGTAGTCACCTTGTGGATGGAAATAAGTCAATGGAGGAGAATCTGAGCAAGTAGAACCCGTTTTGAAGGAGTTTGATGAACTTTCGCCTTGATGATTCGTTCATTTGGAAGTAGTCACCTTGTTGATGGAAACGAGTTAATGTAGAAGAATCCGATCAAGTTCAAGGGATGGGGATAGGTAACCATGTTACTTAAACAATGGGCTACAAACCATCGGTGAATGTCGAAGGTTTTGGTGCCGTTTAGAGTTAACAAATGACAAGACAAGATTGGTTGTTTCTTCAAGATGAGATGGAAGATATTGTTGAGGTGGGAATAGAACACTTAGATGCCGGAAGACTTATCTAAGTTTCAGAATCATATACTAGCTTTGGGAAGTGCTTAGCACCACGATCATCCAACGAAACTCTGAGGTAAATATCGGATTGACAAACGAATCGTAGACAACCCCTTGAAGATGAGCAAATTAAGATTTAACACATAAATCAGAATTCTTGGGAGAAACTGAAGATGATTCTAGTTGAGCAAGGATTACGGTCTAGTAATGGATTTGGTGATAAACGAGCTTTGCTGAGTTACCACTCTATGAAAAGACTCAAGATAAAGAGGTTCAGATGACGAGGGTTGCATCATTGTCGGCTTAATCAACTCCTACTGCTTCATCTCGACTTTCTTGTCAAAGATTTTTACACTTTGGTTAACGGTACGCCAAGCATTCATGGCATTTGCATACATGCATCGCTTAAATACTTTCACCTTGTTTTGCTTGATGTGGGTGATGACTATTGCTATTTTAATTGTGATAACTTGGACACCTAATCTAGTATTTGTAACTTGAAACTTCTACTTGTTATGAACCGTTGCTGAAATGAATGAGTTATGTACTTATGTGAACTATTCATGCTTATGTGATTTAAAACTCTCTTGATTGCTCACTAACCTCGCATATAACATACATACATACTGTAACCTTGTTTTACAGGGATTTCGTCGCGATATCCTCCTTGAGTTGAGGTATGAGCGTTGAATCTATACTCAAGGGATACTGATATCATTGTGTAAGGTACACCAGACATGCACCGCATACTTTTCATCAAGTGCTACTCTGATTTGTGTATGTATGAATGTTGATCTGTGGATTTATTTGCAAGAGAGACCTTAGGCCCCCTCTTTTTACGTGTTGGAGAGATGTAGGATTCTCTCTATCTATGTGATAGAAATATGTTGGATTCTTTCTAAGTTTTGTGCACGAGAGATGTTGGATTCTCTTGTAATTAGATATTCGGAAATGTTGGATTCTCTTGAATCTAAGGGTTTGAGAAATGATGGATTTTCTCAATCTAGAATGTTTGGGAGATGTGGAAATCTATCAGACTTAGGTTGAGAGACGGGGTTCTCTCAATTGTGTGCTTGAGAGACGGGGTTCTCTCAATTATGTGCGCGAGAGACAGGGTTCTCTCTCTTTTATGTGCTGAGGGACGGGGCTCTCTCACTTTACGTGCCGAGAGATGGGATTCTCTCTTGTTTGTTGTGGTTGCATTACGTGTTGTCCTGACAACGGTCTGCAAGTGACGAGTTTGCAACGCCATTGAAGTTGAGTGCAGTAACAACTATTCGTCTTGTGGGATTGGTCGACCAACTTGATGAAGGCAACGGTCCAGTAATCGAACGGATCTCAATGACAACGAGACATCGCGAGAAAGGTTCAGTAAGGGCAATGAGAGTAAGCTTCACAACAAGGCTATATTTTATGCAAGTCCTCGAGAAGGGTTAAGACAATACGACTCGAAGTTCATCCAGCTCAATAGTGGAACTTGGGGACCAGGTTCTCTTATGGGGGGAAGGGTGTAACACCCCGCATTTTCGGAGTAAGATACGATGTCGTTTTCGTGCGGTTAGATTGTTATATATTTAACTCTTCTTGTGCTTGAATTGTTTTATTTATGTTTTAATAGTTTAATTGAATCGATTGAAACCTTATGAAAATATGTGAACTTAATTGAAATATATGTTCAGTGCCTAATTGCTCTTTAATTTAAATTATGTGGGTTAAATTGTAATTATCAGAAATTGGGGATCAATTTCTAATTATAAGAAATTCAATTGGACTTGATTGGACACCACTTTAAATATTTGGGGTACTTTTATAATTTCTAAAATCCGAATTTGGACTTACTAATACTTTCTTTAAAACCTTGGGGATAATTTTATAATTACACGATCTCTAATTGCATTTATTTGAACCCTAATCGAATTTTGAGGACTCAATTGCATCATCTTAACTCTAGAAGGACCTTTGTGCAATTTCGGATAAAGGGGTCTTCTCTATCCCGAGAACCCTAGCGCAGCCCATTTCATTATTCTTCCTCTTTCGGCTTTGAGCAGCAGCAGTACCTCTCTGTCTCCCTCTTCCGATAAGCAGCAATGCAGCAGTTGCTGTGCTAACCACCATCCGCCGGCAACGCCTTCTTCTCCGGCGTTCCCCACCTCGTTGCCAACTCAGTCACCATCACCACTGTTGAGCCACCATCGGAGAACCACCATCTACTAGTTCTCCACCGCCAAAACCCCATCTTCTCTGGCGAACTCGGTCAGCCGCGCCACCACCCAGTCACCTCGCCACTGAAAGATCACCGCTGTGGCAGACGACCACCATCCACCACTTCGGACAGCCATGGATTCCGGCAGCCTCCGACGAGATGCCGCCAACTTCTTCACTCCGGCGCACACTCCGAATCTCTCTCGTTCCAGATCTGAAAAGAGAAGGACCTCAAGGCTGCGCCAGCTCTTTCTCAGCTACCCCCATCGGCGAGATGTACCACGGCCCCCACCGCAGTCAGGGTCAGATCCGACAACCACCCTATTTCTTCTTCCTCCTCTTTTGCCCAGATCTGAGCAGAACCGGGAATCCCCCTTCAGCCGGCAGCAGCCTCCATTCAAAAGCCATCAGTTTCCTTCAGCACCACAGACGCCACCCCTCACCAACATCTCCGTCGCCCAGTGAGTTCCTCCGCCACCAGTTCTTTCTTTCTCCAGCCACGATTTCCGGCGCACCACCATTTCTCCCCTGTTTTCTCCCCTTTGCCGGCACCAACCATGGGGGTTATGAAAGAAGAAAACAAGGCAAGGATGATCCTAAGCAGCAGCCCGGAGTAATCGTTCCTGCCGAGTTCAGCCGCAGAATCCGAGCAGGCTTCCTCCTTATTCCATCCAGATTGTAAGCAACAGACATTCATCTCCTTTTTCTGCGTGAAAGGACTATGATTTAGTTAGTCCATTTAGAATTGTAATGTATATATTTGAATATTCCAAGTTTGAGACTGTATGTAATTTCATTTAATGTGGTGTTATAAAATTTGAACAAGATATGCAATTATATGTATGAATTCGGATTGGGTTAGTTGTTAGAATGAATTCTTTCCTTTAATATTGCTCGTGAGATGGCCTGATTTTGGTTGTAATGGTGGTAATGTGATGAAGTTGTGTATGCTGGTTTGTGGATTATAATCTGAAATATGTTGCGTTTCTTAAGTAAAATGTAATATTATTAATTGGCGTATTCACCATAATCAATTAAATTAATGATGTGAATTACAAGATTATAAGATAAGGATACAGAGATGTTCTAAATAGGTGTTAGTTAGGAATGTGTTTGGTAATCATGATAAATGCAACGGCGTGTGCTAATTCAATAGGAATTCAATAGGAATGTTAAATATTGTAACCGAACCAATGGAATTCTATGATTTAATTTTGTGAATTGTTATATGGCACAATTTGGTCTTATATTGTTTGGTCTAATGGGGAAAATGTAATTGTAAGATATTTTGTGAATTGAATAATCAATGCATGGGATAATGGATTTGCTTGGTTGTTAGCTGAACGGATTTAAATGTTTTAATATACCACATTATGCATTTTATGTTTAATTGCTTATTACTTAAGTATTATTTGATTTCCTGATTTAAATATAATAGTTGTACTATAATTTGAATTTTATGAATTACATATATAATAAGTGGCTCATTTCGTATTAACTTGGTTTCCTTGAGTGCTGATTGGATTGTTCGGTATGACATGAGATTATCTATATGTTTCGTGTGCGCTTGTGACTTGATGATACGTGTTTTAAGAGTCAAATGTAATTGTACATATGAACACGTTCATAACATGTTTTGATATTTCATATCACTTCACGCCATTCCATGAACATTGTCGTGCGTCCTTTTGGTTCACATTTTAGTCGCGTCTCATGAGTACACTGTATTTTCCTTTTCTGTATAGAGATCTCCAGGGCGGAGATAACCCGATCGAGTTGCACCAATCTTGTCAGTTCTCATATCTTGTCGCTTCTCAGGTGAGGTTTAGGATTTTGTATATTTAAACGACCTATGACCCCAATATGATCATTTAAATCCCCGCATGCGATTATATACTATATATACGATCAAATATGTGTTGGATACGATATGATTATGACCTTATGATACAACTTCAGTTTTGGAAATTAAGTATGAAGGCATATGTAAGCTATTTCGGAAAGTTAAGTTATGTTATGATTATGTAGCGAGATTGCCATGAAAGTTGGTATATCTTATGTTCTGTTTTGTTATGGGGCCCAGGAGCTACGGGTATGGAGCCCCCGGGACGGTTAGGGCCGTCGGGGATATACCTGTGCGTAGTCTCCATCTGTATGAAGAGGATGTACCGGGACCCACCAGGAGGTTTGGTTGGGAAACGGAGTCCTGAGGGTTTGAGTAGCATTAGCACTCCCCTCGACTGTATGGATGGTTAGGGTCGCGCAACCCTACCATCACGCGGAGTTGAGGTTGGTATGTTATTTCTGTTTTGTTATGATATGAGAAGTTGAGGTTGGAAGCTCGCACTCGCCGAGCATATGGTATGATATGTTATGG
Source organism: Lantana camara (assembly GCA_037501455.1). Taxonomy (NCBI): domain Eukaryota; kingdom Viridiplantae; phylum Streptophyta; class Magnoliopsida; order Lamiales; family Verbenaceae; genus Lantana; species Lantana camara. Next base: position 62,128,374 of record CM074856.1, read on the forward strand.
GAATCATGAATCAGAATAAGGTTCCTGAAAATGGTATGATATATATACATATATTTGGGTTTTGCTTTGAAACGCTTTGGTATGCAACACCTATTCCCGGTTCATGAGTCCACCCTTTTGATATGTGTTGTGCTCTGTATATATATATTGTGGGTGTGCGTTAGCGCCCTCACTCAGTCAGTTGACTGACACCTCATTTATCTTTTACTTTGCAGGTTTCCTTTTGGCTAGAGCTAGGCGGAAGTAAGTCTCCTGAGTTACACTTGTCAGTCTAGTTGGTATTAGGATGCATTTATCGCATACTTTATTTATGTTATGTATTTATGCTTCACACTTGAAGGTTATGTTTATGTTCTACTTAGATTTAAACCCGTGTGGAGTTAGTAAGCTAGTATTTGGATGTTAGTAGATATTATGATGATGTTTATGCAGTTTATTATGTTGGATTATGAATTGATTCGGGACTAGGTATTTATGCTAGTTGAACCCGTCACCTGCTTTGCATGTTTTGTTTTAAATGCTTCCGCTATCTATTGTTGTTGGTTTTAATTGCTTCCGCACTCTGAGTTTGTCAAGTTAGATCCGCCTAGCTTAGTGTGTGAGTTGGTCTCCCGTTCGCTATGATTGGGATTCGGGCATGGACTTTCCATTTCGTGACCGGGTCTGGGTCTTAGTGCGGGGGATATGGCATCCTCCGTCTGGGGTGTTACAGAAACACATAAAACACGTATTGGCATATAAAGAAGTGTTTGCCTATGATAATAATCAACCGTATATTATTCAAAGATTATCTGTGACACAAGGAAGTCCCAAAGCAGATTTCGTCGAATCGGCTTTCTAGGGCACTATTCCTAACAACGGTGACCCATGTGCTAGTTCCACTATGAACTACGACGAAACCGACCTCGTTAGGAGCTTTAGCGAGGAAGGGGAATCGGGTTTTTGAGGGTTCATGAACCTCACTAGCCACCATGTATGAGGTGGCCGGGTCTTGCAAGCCCATCCACCGCCCGGAGGAAGAAGGAGTATATGTATGATTATGTTTTATATGTATGATTATGTTATTATGGTTATGCACCGTGCGGGAAGGCCGAGACACGGATTGCCCAAACGATTATGTCTCTTATTATATGGCTTGTATTATAATGTATTGCATGATCAAATATTCAAATTTATTCATTATGTTTGTCGTACACGGTCGGAGTTTGGTTGAAGATTATGCACGCTCACTCACCGAGCCATAATGATTATGTATGAATTATGAATTTAATGAATTTAATATGAATTTGTCATAAAGTCCGAGTATTGCTTAGTTATTTTTTTGTCCTTCGTGGGAACTAACTTTAAATAAAACCTTGCTCGGGATTTATGACTTGCATGTGCATGTTTATATATATATATATGTATCGCTCCTGCTCACTCAGTCTTCTAGAGACTGACCCCTCTTTTCACTCTTTCAGCTTCTTGCAGGTTTAGCTAGGCGGGAGTCGAGGCTTAGCTTGCTTGTTCGAGTCCCTTGCCCACTTGAGTCACATTTCACTTTATTATGAATTTAGTTGTATCTTTTTATGTATTTGGGCCTCGGTGCCAATTTTGATTATTGGATTTGACTCGGGACAGGTTGCATGGTTAGTTGAACCCGTTGCTAGGTTGCATGTCGGATTTAATTTATGTTTATGATATGTATTGGGCTTTTAGCCATTATTGATATTCATGTTTGGCTCTATTGCTTCCGCACTATACTTTGAGGATTCTTTGATTGATTGATTGGTACAGGGTTGGATTTCCGCCTAGCCAGGATCTTTTATTTTGTCACTCGTTCGCTATGAGTCCGGTTCATGCTTGGACCACCCATCCCATGTGTGGACTAGACTTGTAGTGCGGGGAAGGTAGTGTCTGTCGTTGTGGGTGCTACATCCTTAAGTGGTATCAGAGCCCCAGGTTATAAAATCAGGGTTTCTTGTGTCGTGTCATGTCAAGTATAGGTCGAACGACATAGGAGCTAATTGTCAATGTATGTATTGCAATGTTCATGCGCTTAATTATTGAAATTTGATGATAATTATATTGGTGAATGTGATTAATTTAAATTTTGTTGAATTATGTGTTGCATCCTGCATCAATATGTGCTTTTGATGTTAATTATGTGCCATATGCACTTACTAACCGTCATGCATTTATATTTGAGTCGAGTTGTGATTGTAGGATATCGATGCAACATCAAACCACGGCCAATTTTCTCAATCACAACAATTCATTACAAGCTCTTCTTTCAAATGCAGACGATTAAAGGATATACTGGAATAAAGAGAAGTATTAGGGTGATAGTTACTTTCCATAAGAAAGGTATCGATTGGAATTGAGAAGATTATAGGTTGGGAGTTCAAGCTCGAGATGGGAATTAAATCTTGCAAGAAGGTTAATGTAGCACCCCAATCGGTGGGGCACCACACCCCCGCATTATAACCCGACACGTGGTACGAAATGGAAAGTCCGCACACGCACCAAGTCACAGCGAACGGGTGACAAACGAAAAACCAACCAAAGCTAGGCGGTACCTAAACCCTGTACAAGTAAAATAAGCAAAACCCGAATGCGGAAGCGATGCAAAATATGAACTAATTCCACACCCTGTCCTGAAAATTCATGTGATCAAAGCATAAACGTCAACTTGTACAGAACATACTATATACATAATTTTCATACATAAATCGGAACAAAGTAATTAACAAAATCAAACGGACAGACACAGACTCGACAGACCCGACTCAAAGCCGCCTAGCTCGAACTCCAACAACTTGCACCTGCAAACTAAAAACATAGGTGGGGCGAGGGTCAGTCCACTGACTGAGCGAGGGGGCTGAACTCACACACACTATACATAATAAGGAGCAGAGCACGTATCAAAAGAAAGATTATGAACCGGGAGTAGGGTTTTGCATACCAAAACCATTTTCAAATCGAACTTATACATATCATATCAAATCAAACTTATACATATCTTATCTTATTCATAACTTAACAAACTGAGCATACTCATATTTTATTAAGAGAGAAAGCTCCTATCCCGTTTCATAATCAACATAACATATCATAATCATATACCCGGTGAGTAACGGGTCTCCCACCTTACTTCCATATCGAATCATACGTATCATATCAGAAATCAACAAATATCATAAACAATCCAACCCCAACACCATGTAGTTCGGGGAGCAAACCCTCACTACTCATACAGATACAAACACACATGGGGTAGCGAACCCACACTGTGCCTTCCCCGGTTATCCACGGAGGGCTCAAGATACCACGCCTTCCCAACCTCCCTAGGTCGCACGTGAATATCTCAAATGAGAACGTGCACAGGGGTCATAACCGGCGGCCCCATGGTCGTCCCGGGTCCCCCTTACCCACGTCTCAGGGCCCAACATATCAAAATAGAGCATATCAGACAGATCATATCATAACTCGCTACATATCAAACTTATCATATCGAATCAAAATCATACTTACGTACCTTATCGGAGCATACCATACCTTGCAACTTAGCATATGCTATAAACGTACCTCTCCATGTCATCCTAATCCGCAGCCGGTATGAAGACACACGGTTTGGAGCATAGCCTCGTTGCAAAACATTTCAAGCTTACATATGCTCGTACATATACAGTTCAAAAACCTTTAATCGTATGACAAATTCATAAACATATCATATAAACACGTATCTATTATATAAATATAATAGAATAATCGCATGCAGGCTTGAAAACGAGCACAGAATGTTGTAGGTCGCTGTAACTAAAACAAAAATCCTAAAACCTCACCTTACACCAAACAGAGCCAAATACAAAGCAGAAGGTCCACCCCGGAACCTGCACGACCTCAAGTCACCACCCCGGGTGCACCTGTACCAACTGAACACACAAACACAGCACGGAACTCAGACTCAAGCAGACAACCACATAGGGACGCACGACATATGCTCAAACACTTAATAAATGCAATCACATCAGCAAGGTTCAAATTTATATAAATTATATGCGAAACAAAACATTAAGGCATATTCATACGCACAATTAATGCAAATTAGGGAAACTGAAAGGCAATAGGATTCACTTTATTTCATATCAATTCATATATTGCACATTTACAAAGCAATCAAATTAAATTCACATATAACGTTTCATAAATTTATACGTATTACAAAGCCAAATAAATCATATAATAGCATGTTTCAAATTTCATTTAAAGCTCACGAAATTTCATAATAAATTCTAACCATGCTAAGTTCAGATAATTCATTCATGGCATACTCAATTCATATATTACATAACGGATTCAATTATCAAGGTTGAACCAATCAAATCAAACGAATTCATCTTGTTTCCAAAAATTACACAAACACCCCCTCTAATCTAATCAATTAGCATAAATTCAATAACTCGGGATTCAATTTACAAAATACAAAGTCCATACTTATCATATTTCATATTATACATGATTTCATACACAATGGAATTCATTTCGATCAACAATTCAAGCATATAACAATTAATTCACATTTAAACAATTAATTCAAATAAGTCCCAAATACACAAATAAATACGCAGAAATTAAACCGAGTGTCCGATTGACGAACGGAAAGTGGTGATAGACTCACCACAACGAGGCGGACACGCTGTCCGAAGGTCGCCGGATCGCCGCTGCCGGAGCCACCGGAATAGTGGCCGGCCGCCGTTCGGCGGCCGCCGGAACGTGCCGGAAAAATCCTGAAAAATCACCCGTGCAAAGATTCATCGTGCTCAATCCAATTCCTCGATCAATTTCTACAAATTCCAAACCAATTGTCTTCAATTTCAGATCCAACAATACGAAAACCCTAAATCTTCAAACTTCAATTACTTTCAAACCGGTGAACCAAAATGCGATTCGAAAGAGGCATCGGCTTACCCATGACAAGCTTTACGAAAACCCTAAGCTATCATGATGGAAAAATCCTCGGAGGTGGCGCCGCCGGTGTGCCGCCACTGTGCCACCACGAACCGCCGCCAAACGGCAAAATCTGGAGTCAAGCAAATGGGGTTCATTAGTTCTCGTCGTTCCGAACAACTTTCGTGAAGGGTCCGAGGCCAAAAGATGGCCGGAAAAGGCCCCCGTTGAGCTCCGAAGTTTCTGCCACCACCACGTCGCCGGAACCACCACCTACGGCCAAAATTGGGTGAAAACGATGCCGGAAATGGACTCGGGAGGTCGAAAAACCTTGGAAAACACTAACCTTGGTCGGAAAAAGTCGCCGGAGCGCCGCCGTGACACTGTTCACGCGGCGGCGGCGTGAACTTCAGGCGGCGCGTGCGCCGCCGTCCGGTGGCCGTTGGCCGCGCCGCCAACGTCATCCGCTACGCCAGGAGCTCCTCTCACCGGCTGTGGGGCGCGTGTCGCCGGAGGGTCCCCGGAAGCCGCCGCGGGAGGCCGGCAAAGTGGCAGCTCCGCCACCTCCTACAGCCGCGACTGAAAATCACGAATATCTCCATCGTTGGTCGTCGGTTGGTCGAGTTCTTGGTACGGTTGCGACCGCGTCGTCGAGACAATCGAAATGGACTATTCATTCATCGAATTCCGTCGAGAAACGAGCGAGTTTGAGTAGTGTGTGAAAACACACCGTGAGTGTGTGTGAACAGTGAAAATCGCTGGAGAAGACGACGCTGGGGCTGAGATCTGATCTTCTGGCACGCAAAACGAGGATCCGGGGTATATATCTCGGGTCCTCGTACGCAAAAACGATCGAACGAACGAGCTAACGAAGTCAGAATGGGGCAAACTTAGAGTCTGCGGACTCGTTTCTTCGCCCCGGACGTAAGGAAGGGGTCAAAGAGGTCGAACTCTCGACCGAACGAGAAATGACCGAAAAACCCCTTAAAAGAGAAAATTACAAAGGGGCCCTTAAACTCTAAAAGAGTTCAAAATAGGGCCACGAAAAATACAAAATCACATCAATAAACACATTAAAAGGTTGAAACGTGGCGTACCTTACACGTCGGACGAGCGGGGTGTCACAATCTCCCCTCCTTCAAAAGGACCTGTCCTCAGGTCCTATTATTGCGTTGTAAAGCTTCGAACTGGAATACTTCAATCCATCTCCTGAAATCGTGTAGAGTTACTCCCACTGATTGCATCAACTCCCTGCAGAGTTCCGTAGTCACAGAGGTTTGTTCAAACACTTGACCGTTGGTCGCTTCAAACTCGTTCGATCCCCAACTAGGCCACTGCACCCAAAGCTCGATACCATCGCTTCCTCGCTGGTTGCAAACCAACAACAGGCCACGCGAAACTCACCCGCGACAAACAAGAGAGAATCACATCTCTCAGCACACAAGAAAGAGAGAACCCCGTCTCCCAGCACATCAAAAGAGAGAACCCCGTCCCTCAGGCACAGAATTAAGAGAACCCCGTCTCTCAACCACGCAATCGAGAGAGCCCCGTCTCTCAACCTAAGTCTGGCAGACTTCCACATCTTCCAAACATTCTAGTTTGAGAAAATCCAGCATTTCTCAAACCCTAGATTCGAGAGAATCCAACATCTCCCAAACATCTAACTCCAAGAGAATCCAGCATCTCTTGCTCACATAATTTAGAAAGAATCCAACATCTTTCTATCACATAAATAGGGAGAATCCCACATCTCCCTAACACGCAAATAGAGAGATCTCAACAACTCTCTAGCATACAAGTTCACTTACTCAGCATTCAAACATACAAACGTTAAAGTAGCGCCGAATGCAAAACATGGGATGCATGTGTAGTGTACCTTTACCCGACTGATATCGGTGTCCCTAGAGTATAGACTCATCATCCATGCTCAACTCAAGGGGGATATCGCGATGGAATCTCTATAAAATAAAATCACACTATGCTTGTAGGTGCATGAAGGGTTAGTGAGCCATTAAGGAAATTTTATAAACACTGAAGCACAACAATCCACGCAAGCATGTAATCCATTTAGTTTACAAGAATTCACAACAACAATAGATTTTAAGTTATGATAATTAAAGCAGTTAGTCACGTTATTACAATCGAGCAACATCAAACATTACACGTTGTCACATATGTCAAGCAAAGATAAATATAATTACTTATGAAATGCATGGGTGCAAATGCCATGAATGCTTAAGGTACCGTTCACCGTAGTAATGGTAAGCTTTATCTTGGCACGTAGTTCCTTGTTTGCTGAATTATAAGCTTGTCCCGAACTGTTGATCATTTCTTGTTTGTTTGTTTGTTTCTGTTGATCACGGTCTTCTTATCTTCAGAATTATCTAGCATCACTTGGACATTTCCACGGCTTGGAAGTGCGATTTCTAAAACCTGAAGCCTTCTACGCTCATGGAATTAACATTTTGTATTTTCTTTAGGAATTACTCCCCGATTGTTTCCCGGGTCTTCTTCATGGTTGTCACTTTAATCAAAAATTCCTTGGTTCACTCTTTAGGAGTTCGTATAATTAAATGAACCCTCTTTTCCAATTGTTTATACTTGATCGCCCGAAATCCACCCAGAATTTCTTTACTTTTCTTTATCATTCCCATTTGTTATTTCCTGTCTTTCAAGTAATCCCACATCACGACAATTCAGCTTGGATCTAGAAATACCCCGACTTTCATCAAATCATTTATGAGGCTACGAGTATCGCATCGTGCAGAGAGATTGACCACAACCCAACGTTCTATCTTACATGCATTCACCCTATCTTGAAGCTATTGGCTCGATCGTATATTTTCTGGTCAAACCTTGTTCGAATTCAAATGTTGCTTCAACCAAGACAGCAGGTAGTGGATCAGGTAGGAGAACACCTAAAGTACAACCACGAAGCTAATGCATGTGGGGTTAGGGATGTGAATGAAGTGCACTCATATCCAGCAAAGAAAGCAGTCAAGCACGTAGAACAATATCCAAAATAATTAAAATTTACTCCAATGCATAATGCACGTGCCATGTATGCATAATACCCGTTTTTATAGCAGTAGCATTGATTCCTTGTTATAAATTCTTGTAGAGGTCCATTTGCTTTTCATCCAAGTAGTCAGAAGATGAGAGTTTCAAATCCTCCTTCACGAATTTGTAGCAGTAAGAAGTGTTGTCTCGATCAACTTCAATTTTTGACATCAAGGCAACACCCTATAATTCACAAATGGACCAAATATCTATGCATGTGGGTTAGTACGTGGGTATGTCAAGTAATGAAAGCAATTAAGAACGCTTAAGTAATGCAGATGCAATATGTAATTTAGTAAAATTTAATCGTAATAATAATAATTTTACAAAAATCGTAATCATCGCGTGCACACAATCACATAAGCTCAGACAAATTCATACATACAAGTCAAAATTTCACGTCTGACAAATGCAATGCACAAGTATTCCTATGCCGTACGACCTAAACTGACACGACACGACTCCAGAGCACCGGTTCTGAACCTGGTAGCTCTGATACCACTTAAGATGTAGCACCCCAATCGGTGGGGCACCACACCCCCGCACTATGACCCGACACGTGGTACAAAAGGGAAAGTCCGCACACGCACCAAGTCACAGCGAACGGGTGACAAACGAAAAACCAACCAAAGCTAGGTGGTACCTAAACCCTGTACAAGTAAAATAAGCAAAACCCGAATGCGGAAGCGATGCAAAATATGAACTAATTCCACACCCTGTCCTGAAAATTCATATGATCAAAGCATAAACGTCAACTTGTACAGAACATACTATATACATAATTTTCATACATAAATCGGAACAAAGTAATTAACAAAATCAAACGGACAGACACAGACTCGACAGACCCGACTCAAAGCCGCCTAGCTCGAACTCCAACAACTTGCACCTGCAAACTAAAAACATAGGTGGGGCGAGGGTCAGTCCACTGACTGAGCGAGGGGGCTGAACTCACACACACTATACATAATAAGGAGCAGAGCACGTATCAAAAGAAAGATTATGAACCGGGAGTAGGGTTTTGCATACCAAAACCATTTTCAAATCGAACTTATACATATCATATCAAATCAAACTTATACATATCTTATCTTATTCATAACTTAACAAACTGAGCATACTCATATTTTATTAAGAGAGAAAGCTCCTATCCCGTTTCATAATCAACATAACATATCATAATCATATACCCGGTGAGTAACGGGTCTCCCACCTTACTTCCATATCGAATCATACGTATCATATCAGAAATCAACAAATATCATAAACAATCCAACCCCAACACCATGTAGTTCGGGGAGCAAACCCTCACTACTCATACAGATACAAACACACACGGGGTAGCGAACCCACACTGTGCCTTCCCCGGTTATCCACCGAGGGCTCAAGATACCACGCCTTCCCAACCTCCCTAGGTCGCACGTGAATATCTCAAATGAGAACGTGCACAGGGGTCATAACCGGCGGCCCCATGGTCGTCCCGGGTCCCCCTTACCCACGTCTCAGGGCCCAACATATCAAAATAGAGCATATCAGACAGATCATATCATAACTCGCTACATATCAAACTTATCATATCGAATCAAAATCATACTTACGTACCTTATCGGAGCATACCATACCTTGCAACTTAGCATATGCTATAAACGTACCTCTCCGTGTCATCCTAATCCGCAGCCGGTATGAAGACACACGGTTTGGAGCATAGCCTCGCTGCAAAACATTTCAAGCTTACATATGCTCGTACATATACAGTTCGAAAACCTTTAATCGTATGACAAATTCATAAACATATCATATAAACACGTATCTATTATATAAATATAATAGAATAATCGCATGCAGGCTTGAAAACGAGCACAGAATGTTGTAGGTCGCTGTAACTAAAACAAAAATCCTAAAACCTCACCTTAGACCAAACAGAGCCAAATACAAAGCAGAAGGTCCACCCCGGAACCTGCACGACCTCAAGTCACCACCCCGGGTGCACCTGTACCAACTGAACACACAAACACAGCACGGAACTCAGACTCAAGCAGACAACCACATAGGGACGCACGACATATGCTCAAACACTTAATAAATGCAATCACATCAGCAAGGTTCAAATTTATATAAATTATATGCGAAACAAAACATTAAGGCATATTCATACGCACAATTAATGCAAATTAGGGAAACTGAAAGGCAATAGGATTCACTTTATTTCATATCAATTCATATATTGCACATTTACAAAGCAATCAAATTAAATTCACATATAACGTTTCATAAATTTATACGTATTACAAAGCCAAATAAATCATATAATAGCATGTTTCAAATTTCATTTAAAGCTCACGAAATTTCATAATAAATTCTAACCATGCTAAGTTCAGATAATTCATTCATGGCATACTCAATTCATATATTACATAACGGATTCAATTATCAAGGTTGAACCAATCAAATCAAACGAATTCATCTTGTTTCCAAAAATTACACAAACACCCCCTCTAATCTAATCAATTAGCATAAATTCAATAACTCGGGATTCAATTTACAAAATACAAAGTCCATACTTATCATATTTCATATTATACATGATTTCATACACAATGGAATTCATTTCGATCAACAATTCAAGCATATAACAATTAATTCACATTTAAACAATTAATTCAAATAAGTCCCAAATACACAAATAAATACGCAGAAATTAAACCGAGTGTCCGATTGACGAACGGAAAGTGGTGATAGACTCACCACAACGAGGCGGACATGCTGTCCGAAGGTCGCCGGATCGCCGCTGGCGGAGCCACCGGAATAGTGGCCGCCCGCCGTTCGGCCGCCGCCGGAACGTGCCGGAAAAATCCCAAAAAATCACCCGTGCAAAGATTCATCGTGCTCAGTCCAATTCCTCGATCAATTTCTACAAATTCCAAACCAATTGTCTTCAATTTCAGATCCAACAATACGAAAACCCTAAATCTTCAAACTTCAATTACTTTCAAACCGGTGAACCAAAATGCGATCCGAAAGAGGCATCGGCTTACCCATGACAAGCTTTACGAAAACCCTAAGCTATCATGACGGAAAAATCCTCGGAGGTGGCGCCGCCGGTGCGCCGCCACTGTGCCACCACGAACCGCCGCCAAACGGCAAAATCTGGAGTCAAGCAAATGGGGTTCATTAGTTCTCGTCGTTCCGAACAACTTTCGTGAAGGGTCCGAGGCCAAAAGATGGCCGGAAAAGGCCCCCGTTGAGCTCCGAAGTTTCTGCCACCACCACGTCGCCGGAACCACCACCTACGGCCAAAATTGGGTGAAAACGATGCCGGAAATAGACTCGGGAGGTCGAAAAACCTTGGAAAACACTAACCTTGGTCGGAAAAAGTCGCCGGAGCGCCGCCGTGACACTGTTCACGCGGCGGCGGCGTGAACTTCAGGCGGCGCGTGCGCCGCCGTCCGGTGGCCGTTGGCCGCGCCGCCAACGTCATCCGCTGCGCCAGGAGCTCCTCTCACCGGCTGTGGGGCGCGTGTCGTCGGAGGGTCCCCGGAAGCCGCCGCGGGAGGCCGGCAAAGTGGCAGCTCCGCCACCTCCTACAGCCGCGACTGAAAATCACGAATATCTCCATCGTCGGTCGTCGGTTGGTCGAGTTCTTGGTACGGTTGCGACCGCGTCGTCGAGACAATCGAAATGGACTATTCATTCATCGAATTCCGTCGAGAAACGAGCGAGTTTGAGTAGTGTGTGAAAACACACCGTGAGTGTGTGTGAACAGTGAAAATCGCTGGAGAAGACGACGCTGGGGCTGAGATCTGATCTTCTGGCACGCAAAACGAGGATCCGGGGTATATATCTCGGGTCCTCGTACGCAAAAACGATCGAACGAACGAGCTAACGAAGTCAGAATGGGGCAAACTTAGAGTCTGCGGACTCGTTTCTTCGCCCCGGACGTGAGGAAGGGGTCAAAGAGGTCGAACTCTCGACCGAACGAGAAATGACCGAAAAACCCCTTAAAAGAGAAAATTACAAAGGGGCCCTTAAACTCTAAAAGAGTTCAAAATAGGGCCACGAAAAATACAAAATCACATCAATAAACACATTAAAAGGTTGAAACGTGGCGTACCTTACACGTCGGACGAGCGGGGTGTCACAGTTAAGATCCGGAATAGAAGACTTGGTATGTGGTAACAATTTATGGGTTTCATTATAGTCGGCGCATACTTGATGAGATGGTGGTGGGGCGTGTGAAGTTTACAATTTATAAAATCAACATGCACGCCTACTCTACAAAGCTTATATAATCGGATTCAATGGGATTATCTAATTCACGAAAGAAGCGAAGGAAAACCTTGAAGGTGTTTTAGTTCGAGGTTTGAACCAACAAAGAGGCGGACACCTTCAAGAGAATTCAAGGTAAAATAGGTTCGTTGGATGATGAATGCCAAGGATCGCCAAAAAAGGTTCGGAATACCATAGGGTTTGTGAATGGCGAGCAACACAAATCATCAAGGAAGAGTTTCCGAATAACTCAAGTTCTTAGAAGTTAAGTTCGGGAAGAAGGAAAAGAAGAGGGAAGTGAGATACTCCAAATTTCGGGTGTGATGAAGTTCGAATTTGGAAGAGTTAGAGAAAATCAATTAACGCAGTGAATATAACCCCATAAAAGATACAGAGCAACAAAGGGAACGATAAAGAAAGCAAAGAGATTTTGGAAGGAAATCATGTGCTCAAGTGTAAACAATTAGAGGACAAGTCATTCAACCAATCTGAATTTACAAGAGATAAGTCAAGGGGAATTTGATCAAGAAGAATTTAGGTTCAAGAATCATGAAATTTCGGACCATGGAGACACATAAGTCGATACAAGGAACTTTGAAGATTTGGAAGCCATGGAAAGTCAAGATACCTTAGTTGGCATTTAAGTTCGGTATTCGGATCGGAGTGGAAGAAATAGGATTACTTAATCATGGAAGATGAGAGTTAATTTTCCCGTAAGAACTCGAAAAGGATGGAGCAAAACAACTTTGACTAAGGTAGTGACCATGGAGAAAAACAACTTCGACTAAGGTATAGAACTTGGGATTAAATAACATCTCGGACCGTGGGGGGCACACTACCTTATGCAAGAAAGCTAAGGAAATCCGAAAGACCGTGGTTGTAACAGCCCAGATTTTTGAGATCAGGATAGCATGGGTAAGTAAATGGTTAAGAGGAAAGCGTTTATAGCCTTAGTCCATTACACATTCCATTTTATGTGAATTATGTGCATTTATGTTCTGATTTATAATTGTGCCTTTTTGAGAGAATCACATCACTATTCATCCATCGAACCCTAAACCTTTACCTAAACCTTGAAAAAACTTAGAAAGCTGATTTCTATATTTTCCAAACTCATATCATAGCTTTCATTGTTCCAAAATATATTTTTAAAATTGTTTGTTGAAAATTCCATTTAGGTCGTATTCATCTTTAATTGTAGGAATTTTCGAAACACTTTTACCTATTCAATATTAGGCTCGATAGAATCCTTGCAAAATTTTATGAATTTTGGTATGATTTCCAAACCCTAATTCTTAACGTAGCTTCCGTAGAAATCAAAACCGGCCGAAAAACCCTAATTTTGCCCTAAATTAGAAATTTCTGAATTTCAATGTTTTTCCTATACAATATTATAACCATTACGATCCTTGGATTATTTTATGAATTTTAGGACCTTTTCCAAACTCTAGTACAAACCCTAACTCGTTTTATAAATTTTTCTTTATTTTCCCAAAGTACTATTCCCACCGTAAAAACTAATTTTCAAACCGTCCAACATTTGGTATACAATATTACAGTCAAAATGATCCTTGAATTATTTCAAGAATCATGGACACTTTCTCGGAAATCAATTCACATTCTAGCTTCGTTTATGAATTTTATTGTATTTTTCAAAATTCCCGAACGACTACTACTTTAAATGTAGACGTTCAAACGTTAAGTATTTATAACCATTAGGAAGCTCTTTCGATTCTCTTTCTTTTGCAATTTCTCTCATTCCAAACTAAACCCTAGACGTTCTTCTACGAATTTATTACCATCTTCATCCTATTTTAGAATTATTTTTATTTGGTCATGATTACTAAAATAATTAATTATTTCTTAAATTTACACCTAAGTATACACTTAACCCCCCTAATAAATGAACCTAGCTTATTCACTACATGATTCATCTAATTAATTGCAACATAAGCCCCTAAATACCAACTATAAATACCCTAGAGCTTGTAACATAAAATTCACACAAAATCATCATATTTCCCTCCCAAAAGCCACGACAATCACTCTCTCTCTCTCTAAGGTGCAATTTTCTTTTATTATTTCATGCTTTATGTTATGTTTTTAATATTATAATATTAGTAGCATGCTTAGCAATAATAAAATTATGTTTTAGGAATTTATTTTTATAATATATATGCATAATTGGGAACTTTATGTGTAATGTGCCTACATTATGAAATTTTATTTAATTAAATGCATGAAATGTGATATGATATAATATGAATGTATATTTAAATAATTATGTTCTTGTTTACTTAAATTTATGATTAGAATAATTTATTTAGATTTAATTTTATGATTAAAGTGCTACATTTGAATTTAATCATGTGTTATAGACTTAGAACTTGTTGAATATGATCATGAACTAGTATGAACATCTTCATGAGCTCAAAAACACATTCATAATGTTCTTGAACAAATTCATGTGCACGTGTGATAGTGTGTGTGTGTGTGTGATCGATTTTATGTTATTAAGTGTTTAATTCACAAGAAATTGAATAGTAAATGTTTTCAATAGTTATTTTGACTTTTTGGTCAACATTTAATTAATTAATTTCGAAATTAATTTAATTTTAATTATAAAATATGATTTTTGGAATTTTAAATAATTATTTTTCCAAATTAATTCAAAAGTTAATAAAATTATAAAATAATTTCAAGATCAACTTACATTGTTGAATTAAATTCCAAATTTAATTCCTAATACTCTATTTAGGGTTATGACATGATTAATAAATATTTAAGTGGTTAAATAATTTATGAAACCTAATAAATTAATTATTTTCCCTTAAACAAATGAAATTAAATTTTACCGGGAAAATAATTTCTAAATGATTTGAGAATTCTCTAATATGTTATATTTCTTAAACCTTATGTGATTATGTGATTAGAATCATAAGAACCTAGTTCTAAGTCAATAGTAATTACTTTCAGGCAACAATTGCTCTGAACAGTGGGATCCGTTCCAACCTATTTGAATTTCTGTACTAGGTGAGGGTTAAAACATTTTCAACTGGAATCATGTTTATATCTATATCTAATTATAAAAGGATTTCCAAACCTATCTATTATTTGATTTCCTATATATATATATATATATATATATCAATATTATACATATTCCTCTTTATGAGGAAAATACCAATAAGTCGGAATCAGGATCTTATACGGACATTATATATTTCAGTCCTATTAATACTAAGAACTGACTCCCGACTAAGCAAGTCAATCATTATTATTTATCAAAATGGGCCCGGCGTGCAGCTGTGTCGAGCAATACTCGGAAGGTAACGGGCCGAGAGTATTGTTGGTGCCGCAGACCGCCACCAACTCTTGGTAGTGGTTTAGCTGGAGGTTAGTTACTCCATGCCAAGAGATTTATAAGGGAGACAACCTCCCTGGGAGAGATAGCTTCCTCCCACATATATACATACCGTCGGTAGGGTTTGCTCCCCTACGGACACTACGGTGTTGCGGAGTTATTATCATATTTAGTTTTATTAAAGTACTGGTGCCTTGATCAGCCCGGTACTGTTTTACAAATATTTTAAGGAGATCGGAGGGAGACGCCTTACTTGCAGGCGGTACAAATCTTTTATTAAACGGTTCATCATTTATAAATAAACTCCAAATACCCCTATCCCGGTTTCTCACTTATGAACCGTATTATATTTGCTATATCCTATTGCTATGATTTTATATATACATATATATCTATATATATAACTATATATATATCTAAATCTAATCTTCCTTCACTTAGTCACTTTGACTAATTCCTCGCCTGATTCAAACACATGATTTCAGGAAGCGAGGATAAACGACACCTAGAGGTATCTTTGAAGCTATAGGTGTCATATTTATTAGATCAGGTTTAGATTAAGAGCATTTAATCCTGATCATGTATATTGCTAATAAATTGCTCTCACATTGACTCCGTACACTACACTATTATATTACCCCCTTACAATATCATGCACTATTTTGTGTGTTATCATGTTGCTTGTTGTAAATTTTAAATTCTTCCGTTTTCCGCTGCATTTTACCCTACGCTCTACTTAAGTACTGTCTATACCGTTCGCCGTAGTATTTCTCGAGTGCTAGGTCTCACATTCGCTCGAGGGTAGTACGGTGCGGGAGTTGTAGTGTTAGGGGGCGCTACAGCTTAAGGTGGTATCAGAGCATCAGGTTTGGTTAAGAAGAGACTTAACCTATAAATGCTGGGAGAATGATCGTTTTGTACTTGAACTTTAGAATTCACTCTAAGTGTTTCTTTATATAGCAATGGAGAATCAGGAACCCGGGAACGCACATCATACCTGGCTTGAGGAGTACGAGGCCCCACACACTATAGCAGTATCTCATCGTGAGAGTCCTATACGTTATTATACTTGGCAGAGGGCGAGACATGTAGTTCGGGGAGGTAGAGCAGGTAGAGTTGGGCATGCTTATCCGAACCGTTTAGTGCATATACTTGAGTCAGAGAGAGATGCGTATTATATGGAGGCTCAGATGGCTCGCGAGTATCAGCTAGAGTCTGCTAGATATCTTGATTTGGCCCTACAGAATGCTGTGAGTAGGAATTTTGCTCAGCAGCAGACCTCTACCTTGGAGCAGGAGAACGCCGATCTGGTGGCACAGGTGGCGACCCTACAGCAGGATTTAGCCTCTATGACTCTTTCTAGAAATGCCTCTCGGACTTTATATCAGCATTACCGTTCTTGTATTCGGAGCCGACTGGCCGGTGCCTATCACATGTCTGGTGTACAGGCTGTTGAGGAGATGATGGATCAGGGAGAGGATGCAGCAGCTGAGCCTGAGGAGGAGGAGCCCGGAGGCGAGGCAGAGGCTGAGCAGGACCCTGAGGAGGAGCAGCAGGGTGACGGTTGGAGCCCTATTCGAGGTGAGGTTGTGGATAGTGATCAGCATGATTAGGCAGAGATTATTCTGGAGCTTGGTATATATCTAGGAGTAGTATCAGTGGGAGGTTGTACAGATCAGTCAGTAGAGGACCTTCCCCTTTTGACGTAGCAGCTGACGCAGCTAGCCTGATGGAGATGAGCGAGTTGAGAGCTTTGTAGGGTGTAACTTGACGTAGATCAGGTCCACCCCATTTTGCTTTTTGTAGTTGTAGCTATAGCTCTCAAACTTGATGCATATATATAACCCACTTTTGCAGTTACATTCTTGCTCTACATTTACTGCTTTCATACTTATTGCATTATGAGTTAGAATTGCTTCAAGATACCAGCAGGACCGTAAGTGAGTATTTTATTTTCCTGCATCTTTACTTGTTATTATGTTTGTGCTTTATTTTTGCACTCTTTTACTTGTTGTACTGTTTAATTTTGTGCTTTACTAAATCTGTGTGATATGATATCTACTGCTTGATATTATCTGAAACATGTATTTATGTGATTATATGCAACACATTCTTAACCATCATGCATTAAATTCTTCATAAAGCAACTGTAAATCAATATGTCTCCTCGAAGAGCTACCCAAGACAATACCCCCCCTCAAGAAGGTGCATCCTCGGCAGGAGGAAACTCTGAATTAGTAGATGCTTTGAAAGAGATAGTGCAAACTTGTGCTAATGGAACAAAGGGGAATAATGAAAAGACTCTGGAGAAATTTCTACGAATGAACCCGCCAAAATTCTTTGGAGAACCCAGTGATGTAAAAGCTGAAAGTTGGATAGCTAGTATCGAAAAGATCTTCGAAGCCATGGGTATTTCCCCAGAAGAACCAGAAAGAATCCAGTTTGCAGTTTTTATGTTAGAAGTAGCAGCATTAAGTTGGTGGAATTATATCAAGCGTGTTTGGGCAGAAGATCAAGTTAATTATAGGTGGGTAGACTTTGTCAGAGTGTTTCAAAACAAATACATCCCTCAGATAGTTAGGGATGCTCGAGAGGCAGAATTCATGGAATTAGTACAAGGCAATATGTCGGTAGCTGAGTACGAAGCTAAGTTCATCCTATTGATCCAATATGCCCCACACATCCTCCATGATGAACGTCGGAAAACTCAGCGATTCATTAAGGGACTTAAGTCGGATCTTAGGTGGGCTTTGGCTCCATTCGAGTTGGAAATCTATACTAAGGCTGTGGAAACGGCTATGAAAACAGAGGCTACACATAAAGAGGTTCGTATAGCTAATAGCCGTCCTGGATCCTTCTACAAGACAACTCAGGGATCTAAACAACCTGCTGGACCAGCAAAGCCAAATCCAGGAAAGAAACCGATGCAATCATGGTCCCGACCTCAACAGACATTCCCAAAACCTCAAGAAGAGATTGTCTGTGAATATTGTCAGAAGCGCGGACATACTGAGAAGGATTGTCATAAGAAAGCTGGAGTCTGTACATGGTGTGGAAGCCCTGAACATCAGTACTCAGAATGCCCAAAGAGACCACAACAGTGGAATAAAGGAAAGGTTCCAGCTAAGACTCCTGGAAGACCAGTAATTAAGGGACGTGCATATGCTATAGAGGGCAGTGACGATCCCGATCCTACCAAGGTTGTTGATGGTACGGTACACATTCTAAACACCCCAGTTATTGCTTTATATGACCCTGGCGCCAGGCATTCATTTATTGCATCTGAATTATGTGTGCATTTCAATTTTCCACTTGAATCATTGTCTTATATGCTCGAAATAAGTTCTCCTTTGGGAACTTGTTTTACTACGGATAGAGGATATAAACGCTGTCCTATAAGAATTGGTACCCAATACTACCCGATAGATCTTATAGAATTACCAATGTCAAGATATGGGATTATTCTGGGAATGGATTGGCTTAGCAAGTACCGTGCTAAGTTGGATTGCTTCAAGAAAGAAGTCACCTTAGGGAAAGGTGATAGCTCTGGGTTGAAAGGAAAATCTGAGTCGGTATCCTTGGTGACAGCAACCGAAGCTAAGAAATTAGTGAGTAATGGAGCTACTGGATTCATTGCCTATTTGTTAAATAGGCCTAAAGATCAGCTGAAAATTGAGGAAGTAGAGGTGGTAAAAGAATTCACTGATGTTTTCCCTGAGCATCTGAATTCATTACCTCCTGACAGGGAACTAGAATTTGTAATTGATTTAGTCCCTGGAGCTGAGCCATTCTCTAAAACACCTTATCGAATGGCTCCAGCCGAGCTCCAAGAATTGAGAAAACAACTTGATGAGTTGTTAGCTTCAGGATACATCCGTCCTAGCACATCCCCATGGGGAGCGCTTGTGTTATTTGTCAAAAAGAAAGACGGATCATTGCGATTGTGTATCGATTATCGAGAACTCAATCGTATGACTATCAAGAACAAATACCCTCTTCCCCATATTGAAGAACTGTTCGACATTCTTCAAGGATCACGAGTGTATTCCAAATTGGATTTAAGGCAAGGGTATTATCAGCTGAGGATTAAAAAGGAGGATATTCCAAAGACTGCTTTTAATACCCGCTACAGCCACTTCGAATTTGTAGTAATGCCTTTTAGGTTAACCAATGCCCCGGCTGCATTCATGGATTTAATGCACCGAACGTTCCGACCGTATTTGGATCAGTTCGTGGTCATCTTTATTGACGACATTCTGGTGTTCTCAAGAACCCCAGAAGAACATGTTGAACACCTTCGTAAAGTGTTAAGAGCTTTAAAGGATCATAAGTTATACGCGAAGTTCAGCAAGTGTGAATTTTGGTTAGAAAGAGTGTCCTTCCTTGGACATATAATATCCGGTTCTGGCATAGAAGTAGACCCTTCAAAGGTTGAAACAGTAATGAATTGGCAAGCGCCAAAGAACCCATCAGAAGTGAGAAGTTTTCTAGGACTTGCCAGATATTACAGGAGATTTGTAAAAGATTTCTCCAAGGTAGCAGCGCCTCTTACTCAGTTAACCAAGAAACAAGGAAAATTTGAGTGGACAGAAAGGTGTGAACGGAGTTTTCAAGAACTGAAACAAAGATTAACGTCTGCCCCAGTATTAACCTTACCAGAAGGAAAAGAAGGTTATGTGGTTTATACGGATGCATCCAAAGAAGGATTAGGGTGTGTCCTAATGCAAAATGGTAAGGTTATAGCCTATGCCTCAAGAAAACTTAAACCTTATGAAGAGAATTACCCCACACATGATTTAGAATTAGCTGCGATTATATTCGCTTTAGCTAAATGGAGGCACTATCTATACGGGGTAACTTTTGAAGTCTTTACTGACCATAAAAGTTTGAGATATTTATTCACTCAAAAGGAGTTGAATATGAGGCAGAGAAGATGGATGGAATTTCTGGAAGACTACGACTGTAAAATACAGTACCATCCAGGAAAAGCCAACGTAGTGGCAGACGCTTTGAGTCGAAAATCCAGTCTATCAGCATTAGACGGAAAAAGCAAACCCATAACTGTCCTTTCGAAATCCCGACTGGCCAATATAGTGATATCCTCGCCATTAAAAGAAAAACTTAGGGAAGCCCAAGCACAGGATGAATGGATCAAGAAGTGTCTCAATTCCAAGGAAAAGGATATTGAGACAAAATTCACAACAGATGACCATGGGATCTTGAGATATAAAGGTCGAGTCTGTGTACCTCCTACAACTATAAAAGAAATACTGGATGAGGCACATAAGACCCGATGTACGATACATCCAGGAGGAACAAAAATGTATCATGATCTCAAGACACATTTCTGGTGGAATGGAATGAAACGAGATGTTGCTAGCTATGTCAAAAGATGCTTGACATGCCAGCAAGTCAAAGTGGAGCACCAGAAACCCGGAGGAAAGTTACAGCCGCTATCAGTTCCTACTTGGAAATGGGAACAAATCACCATGGACTTCATCACGGGCTTGCCAAAAGTTAAAGGAGGATATGATAGTATATGGGTTATTATTGATCGGTCAACTAAGTCTGCACATTTCTTATCGGTCAAGACTACTGACAAGGTCAATTCTCTAGCAAAGTTGTACCAGAAAGAGATTATAAGGTTACATGGTGTACCCATTAGTATAATCTCCGATAGAGATCCGAAATTCACTTCACAGTTATGGCAAAGTCTTCAAGAAACAATGAGGACTAAGCTGCATTTCAGTTCAGCCGCACATCCTCAGACCGATGGTCAATCAGAAAGGACGATCAAATATCTAGAGGATATGTTGCGAGCTTGTGCCTTGGATTTTCAAGAGAACTGGAAAGAATGTTTGCCTCTTGTGAAATTTGCATATAACAATAGTTATCAGGCATCAATCCAAGCAGCACCTTATGAAGCCTTATATGGGAGAAAATGTAGATCTCCATTATATTGGGATATGGAAGAAACTAAAGCAACTGAAAGAGGAGATACAAGGAAAACCATTAGAAAATGGATAGCAGAGTCTACAGAAAAGATTGAAATTATCCGTCAAAGAATGAAAGCAGCTCAAGATAGGCAGAAGAGTTATGCTGATACCCGGAGAAAGGATATAGAATTTACGGTAGGCGATAAAGTGTTTTTAAAGGCATCACCAAGAAAAGGTTTCACCTGTATTGGGAAAGGTGGAAAACTGAATCCCAAATACATAGGACCTTTTGAGATCATAGAACGTGTTGGACCAACAGCCTATCGCTTGGATTTACCAGCAAACCTCACTGGAATACATAACGTATTCCATGTGTCACAGCTCCGTAAATATTTTGCGGATGAATCCCACATCTTGCCAATAGAAGAAGTTCCTCTGAAGCCCGACTTGACTTATACAGTAAGACCAACCGAAATCTTGGATAGGAGATTCCAAGAACTAAGGAATCGAAAAATCCCCCTTGTTAAAGTGTTATGAAAAGGACATGGGACAGAAGAACAAACCTGGGAAACTGAGGAAAAGATGCAAAACCATTACCCAGAGTTGTTCCGAAACAGGAACAGAATCTGAGGACAGATTCTCTTTGAGGGGGGAAGATTGTAACAGCCCAGATTTTTTAGATCAGGATAGCACGGGTAAGTAAAGGGTTAAGAGGAAAGCGTTTATAGCCTTAGTCCATTACACATTCCATTTTATGTGAATTATGTGCATTTATGTTCTGATTTATAATTGTGTCTTTTTGAGAGAATCACATCACTATTCATCCATCGAACCCTAAACCTTTACCTAAACCTTGAAAAACCTTAGAAAGCTGATTTCTATATTTTCCAAACTCATATCATAGCTTTCATTGTTCCAAAATATATTTTTAAAATTGTTTGTTGAAAACTCCATTTAGGTCCCTAGATACTATTCATCTTTAATTGTAGGAATTTTCGAAACACTTTTACCTATTCAATATTAGGCTCGATAGAATCCTTGCAAAATTTTATGAATTTTGGTATGATTTCCAAACCCTAATTCTTAACGTAGCTTCCGTAGAAATCAAAACCGGCCGAAAAACCCTAATTTTGCCCTAAATTAGAAATTTATGAATTTCAACGTTTTTTCTATACAATATTATAACCATTACGATCCTTGGATTATTTTATGAATTTTAGGACCTTTTCCAAACTCTAGTACAAACCCTAACTCGTTTTATAAATTTTTCTTTATTTTCCCAAAGTACTATTCCCACCGTAAAAACTAATTTTCAAACCGTCCAACATTTGGTATACAATATTACAGTCAAAATGATCCTTGAATTATTTCAAGAATCATGGACACTTTCTCGGAAATCAATTCACATTCTAGCTTCGTTTATGAATTTTATTGTATTTTTCAAAATTCCCGAACGACTACTACTTTAAATGTAGACGTTCAAATGTTAAGTATTTATAACCATTAGGAAGCTCTTTCGATTCTCTTTCTTTTGCAATTTCTCTCATTCCAAACTAAACCCTAGACGTTCTTCTACGAATTTATTACCATCTTCATCCTATTTTAGAATTATTTTTATTTGGTCATGATTACTAAAATAATTAAGAGATAATGATTTTCACCCATCCGAACTATAGGCCATTTGGCAATTTACCATCCAAACTATTTCGCCCGCGAAACCACCATCTAAACTTTCAATTCCTGACAAACCACCATCCCATAGCGGTTTTGACCCTTTTTTGAGCGGTTTTGACTCTTTTTTCAGCGGTTTTGGATGTTTTAACACATAATCTATGGAAAAATAACAAAGAGAGACAGATTTACATGTGTTAAAACATCTAAAACCGCAGTAAAAAGAGTCAAAACCGCTCAAAAAAGGGTCAAAACCGCTTTGGGATGGTGGTTTGTCAGGAATTGAAAGTTTAGATGGTGGTTTCGAGGGCGAAATAGTTTTGATGGTGAATTGCCAAATGGCCTATAGTTCGGATGGGTGAAAATCATTATCCCAATAATTAATTATTTCTTAAACTTACACCTAAGTATACACTTAACCCCCCTAATAAATGAACCTAGCTTATTCACTACATGATTCATCTAATTAATTGCAACATAAGCCCCTAAATACCAACTATAAATACCCTAGAGCTTGTAACATAAAATTCACACAAAATCATCATATTTCCCTCCCAAAAGCCACGGCAATCACTCTCTCTCTCTCTAAGGTGCAATTTTCTTTTATTATTTCATGCTTTATGTTATGTTTTTAATATTATAATATTAGTAGCATGCTTAGGAATAATAAAATTATGTTTTAGGAATTTATTTTTATAATATATATGCATAATTGGGAACTTTATGTGTAATGTGCCTACATTATGAAATTTTATTTAATTAAATACATGAAATGTGATATGATATAATATGAATGTATATTTAAATAATTATGTTCTTGTTTAATTAAATTTATGATTAGAATAATTTATTTAGATTTAATTTTATGATTAAAGTGCTACATTTGAATTTAATCATGTGTTATAGACTTAGAACTTGTTGAATATGATCATGAACTAGTATGAACATCTTCATGAGCTCAAAAACACATTCATAATGTTCTTGAACAAATTCATGTGCACGTGTGATAGTGTGTGTGTGTGTGTGATCGATTTTATGTTATTAAGTGTTTAATTCACAAGAAATTGAATAGTAAATGTTTTCAATAGTAATTTTGACTTTTTGGTCAACATTTAATTAATTAATTTCGAAATTAATTTAATTTTAATTATAAAATATGATTTTTGGAATTTTAAATAATTATTTTTCCAAATTAATTCAAAAGTTAATAAAATTATAAAATAATTTCAAGATCAACTTACATTGTTGAATTAAATTCCAAATTTAATTCCTAATACTCTATTTAAGGTTATGACATGATTAATAAATATTTAAGTGGTTAAAGAATTTATGAAACCTAATAAATTAATTATTTTCCCTTAAACAAATGAAATTAAATTTTACCGGGAAAATAATTTCTAAATGATTTGAGAATTCTCTAATATGTTATATTTCTTAAACCTTATGTGATTATGTGATTAGAATCATAAGAACCTAGTTCTAAGTCAATAGTAATTACTTTCAGGCAACAATTGCTCTGAACAGTGGGATCCGTTCCAACCTATTTGAATTTCTGTACTAGGTGAGGGTTAAAACATTTTCAACTGGAATCATGTTTATATCTATATCTAATTATAAAAGGATTTCCAAACCTATCTATTATTTGATTTCCTATCTATATATATATATATATCAATATTATACATATTCCTCTTTATGAGGAAAATTCCAATAAGTCGGAATCAGGATCTTATACGGACATTATATATTTCAGTCCTATTAATACTAAGAACTGATTCCCGACTAAGCAAGTCAATCATTATTATTTATCAAAATGGGCCCGGCGTGCAGCTGTGTCGAGCAATACTCGGAAGGTAACGGGCCGAGAGTATTGTTGGTGCCACAGACCGCCACCAACTCTTGGTAGTGGTTTAGCTGGAGGTTAGTTACTCCACGCCAAGAGACTTACAAGGGAGACAACCTCCCTGGGAGAGATAGCTTCCTCCCACATATATACATACCGTCGGTAGGGTTTGCTCCCCTACGGACACTACGGTGTTGCGGAGTTATTATCATATTTAGTTTTATTAAAGTACTGGTGCCTTGATCAGCCCGGTACTGTTTTACAAATATTTTAAGGAGATCGAAGGGAGACGCCTTACTTGCAGGCGGTACAAATCTTTTATTAAACGGTTCATCATTTATAAATAAACTCCAAATACCCCTATCCCGGTTTCTCACTTATGAACCGTATCATATTTGCTATATCCTATTGCTATGATTTTATATATACATATATATCTATATATATAACTATATATATATCTAAATCTAATCTTCCTTCACTTAGTCACTTTGACTAATTCCTCGCCTGTTTCAAACACATGATTTCAGGAAGCGAGGATAAACGACACCTAGAGGTATCTTTGAAGCTATAGGTGTCATATTTATTAGATCAGGTTTAGATTAAGAGCATTTAATCCTGATCATGTATATTGCTAATAAATTGCTCTCACATTGACTCCGTACACTACACTATTATATTACCCCCTTACAATATCATGCACTATTTTGTGTGTTATCATGTTGCTTGTTGCAAATTTTAAATTCTTCCATTTTCCGCTGCATTTTACCCTACGCTCTACTTAAGTACTGTCTATACCGTTCGCCGTAGTATTTCTCGAGTGCTAGGTCTCACATTCGCTCGAGGTTAGTACGGTGCGGGAGTTGTAGTGTTAGGGGGCGCTACAGTGGTTACACAAACAAAGATCAACAAATTCGAGAGTAAAGGATGAGGCGTCGGACTAAAACTTATCCCTACGGTGAAAGGTACTTGCATTCATGGCACGTGCATCATCCACTACGTTACTTATGTAATTTTCTTACATTGTGTTTAATCGATATAATTGCTTAAATGTGCTGCACACCTTAATTGTTGGAGATGTGCGACATGCATCGAGCATTCTTACCCAACATGCATAGCTATGTGTTTTCTTAATAGGGAGTCTTCTCTACCCCGCTCACCGCATACCATTTCAACGAGTCGAATTTCGATCAAGAAAGGAAAGGAATCGTAGGTTGCAAAGTAGACAAGGGTGCAATGGAAATTTTGAAAAAGTTGGTAATTAGGGATAGAGAAATGATGGACCAAGTTCAACGAGCCAAGGTGGAAACTAAGGGGGAGAGTACGATCGAAGAATAAACTTAAGCTTCCAGTTGTGTCAAGAGAACTACTTTTAATACGAACAACGGGAATGCAGGACGTGACGAGTCACGGGACCCTACAAAAGCTATAAGGGATAAGTTGGATCCGAAGAATGTCTAGACCGAGATTTCTAAAACTTCAATAAGTTGTTGGGAATAAAGGGTACCTAAGTGGATAAGTTACGAGCTTAAAGGATATTTATGAATCGTATCAATAAGATGAAAGAAGGATGACCAATGATTGCGAACAACACTGTTGATCTCTCATTCGAAGACAAACACGAACTCAATCTCCCAAGGATTTAAAAGATAGAGTTTTACATGACGTGTCTTGGATACCTACGATGATGGAGCTATAAAAGAACTAAAAGAAATGGTAAAGAGGATATCAGGTAAAGGAAAGGTCAATCAGATCATCATATTCTGTGATGGAAAAAGTGAGAGTCAATTCAACTGAGCCTTTAAGATGAGACGACTTACGGGTATGTCAGCCATTTTCCATGATAAATCGGGGACACCATAAGAGTTGAACATCATAATTCGAACTCATGGAAGAATGACTCAAACAACTGAGGATACCAAATGTGACTCATTAGGAAAACAAGTTGATAGGATTGAGGCGAAGAGAACACTTAAGAATTGGAAAGGGAAAGTGTAAGAGAAGAAAAAGGAATCGAGACCGAGTTAGCTGAAAGATGGGATGGATTGAGGACCGGGCATGTGCTTAAGGATAGAAAGTAGGGAGTTGAGAAACAACTCAACCGTGGGTTAATGCATAGGCGCGGGTAAAGAGAGCATTATCATCAATTTTATTACTACGGTGAACGGTACACCAAAAATTCATAGCATATACATACATGCAACTTTAATTTGAATAATTTCATGATACTATGTGTGCTTTGATCACTTGTTGTGTTAGCTGCTCGTATATGAACGATACTTGATTTACTTGATATTTCGTACCTGTCTCTTGTGTGATATATACGTGTTTGTTTATTTATCTTTTTCTTGGTTTGTTGCGTTATTGTTTGAGAGACGGGGTTCTCTCGTCGTTGTTTGAGAGACGGGGTTCTCTCGTTGTTGATTGTGAGAGACGGGGCTCTCTCCTTATTGTTCGAAAGACGGGGTTCTTTCGCTGCCTGCTACCTAATTAGACTTTCGAGTGCTTAGGTTTTGGGTAGTTAAGGGTCGTGACTTAACAGCAATTGAAGAACCTTTGTTAGTTGAAGACCTTTTCCGAACTAATCCCTGACGGGGAGTTGCTAACCCGCGTGGGATGAACACGGGAAAGTTTGTTCAGAAGTTAGAACTCAAGGCAGTGGACCTGAGGACAGGTCCTTCTTAAAGGGGAGAGGTTGTAACGCCCCGATTTCTCGGGAAGTCAGGTATGACGTCACGAGTGGGTTTAGACCGAGTGTTATGTGACTCATATGTGATTTATATGCTAAGTGAACATCTTATATATTTAATTTCATGAGTTAATTGCTACTATGTGACCTTTATGTAATTATTTGATCTTATATGAAATCCTTGGATTCAATCGAACTTCTAATTGGACCCCAATTGATCACCTACCAAACTTTGGGGCCCTAATTGAAGCACTTAAATTCTTGGAGGACCAAAGTGCAAATTCCTTCCTCTTCTCTCCCTTAAAGCACGATCCACACCCCCTTTTTTCTCATTCTTTTCCTCTTCATTTTCTCTCATCACACACAAAGCTCCAGACCCATTTTTCATCTTCTCTTCAATCGATCCATCATCAAGCAAGAAAGGCAAGGGATTCAAGCTCCATTCAAGACAAGAACTCAAGCTCTCATCATCTTCTTCTTCTCATCCTCTCCCCCTCCCCCCCCCCCTCTCAGGTATATGTGTGTGTATATATATATATGTGCATATGTGTTTATATGAATATATAATGTGGGCTTTTGTAAATAAGTGATTCTTGCTTTATAACTTGAACTTTGTGTGTATATGCTTGAATACATGAAGATTTATGAATACTATGTTTGATAGTTTGAATTCTTGTAGCAAGAGTATGTGTATCTATATGTGTGTATATATGTGTAGATATAGATGTGAAATGTGGGTTGGTTTCTTGTGCGTTTCATGTCTTTTTGCTAGGTTATAATGATAAAGCATGTATATATGAGTTTATACCTTGAATTTTGATGGATTTGGAGTGAGTTTGCTTGCCCTTTTGATACCTTCTTGTTTGAGCTTCATTTCTCTCGAGTTCTACTACTGTAGAAGGATCCACGGCCGTGGATTTTGACCCACGGCCGTGGATTTGTGTCTAGAGACCTGGAGGTCTTCCCACGGGCGTGGATTTTTATGAAGGAAAAATCCACGGCATAAAAATCCACGGCCGTGGATCCTCCCCTGTTTTCTGCCTGAGTTTGTTTTATTCCGTTTATCCCTCAAAAAAGCTCCGATTGACCTGAATTTTAAACCCACGAAAATATCTTGAAGTCTAGAATATTCTCCAATTGAAATCACCTCATTATCCTTTCTAATTTAAGAGATATAATCAATTATTTTTGGTGTCACCACTTCATTGAAAATCTTCATTCATCCAACTTCGGGCCTACTGCATTTTCACCTCGCTTTGAACCATGATTCGTGCCATATATCCTTGGAAAGATTTATTTGTCTAGTTTCATTTCCAGCAAATAAAACTCAATTCCAACTTCTACAACTCAAGATATTTCCATTTTCCTATAACTTGCACATTTTCGAATATTGTCAACTTTTACCGAAACTTGCCCAAACCTCTCTTCTTCCGTTCCTTTCACTTCCTTGATCCCCGTATGTGAATTATATGACTTGTTTACATGATTAATTGATAATATGTGACATATTTTGATATGATTATGGATTTTATGTGGTGAATCCAATATGTTAATGTGAAATGAAAATGTGAACATTCAAATGCTACAATATGACCTTCTTTGCAACTATTGCTTTCTTTATGTGTTAATGGATTTCTTTCACCTTAAATTGATTCCTATGCATTTAAACATGTTGATATGTATGTTATGATTATTGTTTTAAGGTTATGGCTTAATTTGGTACAAATATGAAAGATATGAAACGCATGAATATGAAACCACCATGTATTAAACGTTTTGAATGAATTACCTGATTATATGACATCATATCATGATTTATACTCTTTATGCATCTCATATCATTTACATAACATGTTGTGCATCTATGTGGTTTCATATTGAGTCAATTCTCACTAGTACACATTGTTCCTTCTCTTGTACAGTTCGTTTCCAGGGCGGAGACTTCCGAATTGAATAGGCACCCCTATTACTCATATCTCTTGTCTCGTGGTATTCCAGGTAAGGGTCTTTTCGTTCTAGTTATGTATCGAACCCTATAACCTTATGTGATGAGTTTTGGCTAAAAACCTAATGTTTATATATATATTGTTTTCAAATGGAGTCATCGAGTAAATTATTTCTCAAGGATTTGTAATGTACTATGTTTCTCATGACTTGAATGTTTTGGCGAGAGTAAGATTATGAACACGGGCCCAGGGACTTAGTACATGTGGCTATCCGGGGAGGCAAGGGCCGACGGTGATCCCATGTGCTAGTTCCACTATGAACTACGACAAAACCGACCTCGTTAAGAGCTTTAGCGAGGAAGGGCAATCGGGATTTTGAGGGTTCATGAACCTCAGTAGCCACCATGTATGAGGTGGCTGGGTCTTGCAAGCCCGTCCACCTCCCGGAGGAAGAAGGAGTATATGTATGATTATGTTATTATAGTTATGCAGCGTGCGGGAAGGCCGGGACACGGATTGCCCAAACGATTATGTCTCTTATTATATGGCTTGCGTATATTATAATGTATTGCATGATCACGTAATAAAATGTATTAATTATGTTTGTTGTACACGGTCGGAGTTTGGTTGAAGATTACGCACGCTCACTCTCGGAGCCATAATAATTATCTATGAATTATGAATTTAATGACTTTAATATGAATTAGTCATAAAGTTCGAGCATTGCTTAGTTATGTTCTTGCCCTTCGTGGGAACTAACTTAAAAACCTTGCTCGGGATTTTTGACTTGCATGTGCATGTTTATATATATATATGTATCGCTCCTGCTCACTCAGTCTTCTAGAGACTGACACCTCTTTTCACTCTTTCAGCTTCTTGCAGGTTTAGCTAGGCGGGATTCGAGTCTTAGCTAGCTTGTTCGAGTCACTTGTCCACTTGAGTCACATTTCACTTTATTATGAATTGAGTTGTATCTTTTTATATGTTTGGGCCTTGGTGCCAATTTTGATTATTGGATTTGACTCGAGACAGGTTGCATGGTTAGTTGAACCCATTGTTAGGTTGCATGTCGTATTTAATTTATGTTTATGATATGTATTGGGCTTGTAGCCATTATTGAAATTCATGTTTGGCTCTATTGCTTCTGCACCGTACTTCAAGCATTCTTTGATTGATTGATTGATTGGTATAGGGTTAGATTTTCGCCTAGCCAAGATCTTTTATTTTGTCACTCGTTCGCTATGATTTTGGTTCATGCTTGGACCATCCATTCCATGTGTGGACTAGACTTGTAGTGCGGGGGAGGTAGTGCCTATCGTTGTGGGTGCTACAACATCGCTCGGAATTACGAATGTCAATTGATTAAGTTACAATTTCGTAATAATAATATGTGGCCCGACGAGAGGGCAATTCTCTAACCTTACTCCCATAGTGTGTGTATTAAGTTCAAGTTATAGAGCGTTCATGAACAATCGTAATCATAATGTAATCGTAATCGTGATCGTAATCGTAATTGAAAACATAATTTTCCATCCTTCTTCCTCTGGGGCGGTGGAAGGGTTTGCAAGGCCCTACCACCTCGTTGGTCCTTATCGAGGCGGGGGATCATGACTCCTACCCGCTCCTTCGACGGGGTAACACTACCGACTCAAGAATATCCCGCCTCTCGGCCAACCAAGTTGAGCGAGGATATTCTCAAAGGGTACTTTATATAAAATGGATTATCCAACGGCCCGATACCGTGCCGGGTCCATTCACACATTTTTTCGGGCCCAATAATACTTGAATAATTCTCGCCAAAATATTTTCGGGAAAACGTTTGAAAACCTTTGCGTAAGTAATTCGTTCCAAAAGTATACGTATAAATATTACATTTTGGCTTAAATAATCACACAAGGTATTACGGGTTCTAATAACTACAATAAAACCTCAATTTAACACGAGAGAGAATGAAGAAGAGAAGCCTATGGACCCTGCTCCTCAACCACGGGATCAAACTCTATGCATGAAATACAAGTGTACATAAGACTCTAGACTTATGAACCAAATAATCAACGAACGGCATAATTATGACATGATATGATATGAGATTTTGATGTCAATAATTTATATAAATGTTCATGTGCACAATTAATGTCCCACGGACCACGTAGATAAGCAAGATAACGAAAAGAATTAAAATTACATAAGTGGTGCTCCCAGGGCTCCATCCCGGCCGTGACTAAATTTAGTTAAAAAGGGGTGCCGGCCGGGACAGGGGTCCAGTAGCTAAACTGCATGGCCATCCCGGCCGGGACAGAAAATAATCTCGGCCGAGACACCCTGTCCCGAAAACCTTCTGCCATACCCTCCCGGTGGGGTCTGGTTTTTAACTGAAATGGATCCCGGCCGGTAGCCATGATCAATTTTGAAATCTATAAGGCGATCCCGACCGGGATAAAAAATGAACTGAAAAGGTTCCCAGTCGGGAACCAAAGCTCGAACAGCAGGGGATGGCAGGGGAGTCA
The DNA here is from genome assembly GCA_037501455.1 of Lantana camara. NCBI lineage: Eukaryota > Viridiplantae > Streptophyta > Magnoliopsida > Lamiales > Verbenaceae > Lantana > Lantana camara. The sequence continues at coordinate 62,160,585 of CM074856.1, forward strand.
TGGAAATGCAACAAAAAACCACACAAAGCATTACCAAGCTGCAAATATGAAGTCCCAACATGCTTAACACTTCAATATACACATTATATCACAAGTAGACATCATATAACACATGTTAAGAGATTCAAGCAACACTATTCACAAAACCGTCAAATATATACAAGTTCATTAAATTCACCAACAACCAAGTCAATGGAGCAATAAATCCATGGATTCTCATATAAATACATGTAGACATGCTTAGCAACAAGAATTTAAGCTCAAATCCTAAGGTTTCGAACAAAACACACATTCACACACACATACATACATACATACATGTATATATATATATATATATATATCCACACAAACCTTAAGAAGAAATGGAGAGAATGAGATGATGAAATGATGGAGATGATGATGATGATGCCTTGATTCCTCCTTCTCCTTCTCTTCCTTCTTACTTGGATCAAATGGGGGGTGTGTGTGTGAAGAGTTGAGAGAAAGGGGTGTTTGTGTGTGTATTAGAGATTTAATGTGTGTGTATAGTGTTGTGTAAATATGTATTATATTAGACGATATTTGTATGTATATATGTATGTATAAAGTGAAAGATATATGATATATGTATATATATATGTAATGTAATGTGTAGTGTATACATAGATACATTAATTGTATGTATAAGGTGTAATGAAGATATTATGATATATAATATGTATATAAGTACAAGTACTTTATATTCTAATATATAAGTTACGTATGAAATGTATGTGATGTATAGATACATATATATAAGTTTGTATATTTATATAAGAGTAGGTATGAAATATATATATATATATATATATATATATATATATATATATATAAATGAAAGGAATTATGAAATATGTATATGTTATGATATGAAATTGAAGCAAATATATAATATACTCACACAAGTCAATTAAATCAAATATTCACATAATTCACATAGACATATAATTCAATTAAAACATGCAAACAATTTTAACTCTCAAAACTCACACGTGTGGGGCGCGTACCTCAACTACGAAAATACGGGGCATCACAAGATTTCCTCATCATGGTCTCACCAAGTGGTTTGAATTGTAAACATTCTACAATGGACTATTAGAGCAAACTAAGACACTTGTAGATGCTGCAGCAGGAGGCGCATTAATGAGTAAGTCAGTTGATGAAGGTTATGATTTGATCGAGGAGATGGCTACAAATAACTACTAATGGCCTAATTCTAGAAGACCAAAGAAGGTCGCTGGTATATATGAGGTTGATAAAATCGTAGAACTCAAAACTCAAGTGGCAGCACTAACAAGGTTGTTGGCATTACTCGAAAAACCTTTCATACAAGCCCCAATGATTATATGTGACATATGTGGTGATGGACATCTTACGGATTAAAGCCCGAGGAGAATCAAGTCCATGAATTATATTAGTCACATTGACCTGTACCCCAACATTTATAGTCCGAGATGGAGTAAACACGCAAACCACTCTTGGGGAGGCAATCAAGGTCAATCATCTATACAACCTCCACTCCAATCGATGCATAGTGGCAACGAGATCTCATTGGTCGACATGTTTCATAAGTTTATGGAGAGGACTGAGATTTAAATGAAGGCTATAGAGGTTCAAGTGGGATAACTAGCTACACAAATGGGATAGATGGCGACTGTTGTAGCACCCCAAACGGAAGGCGCCATATTCCCCGCACTCAGACCCGACCCGCATATGAAATGGAAAAATCAATACACGTGCCAGATCAGAGCGGATGGGGACTCACTCACTCATTATGCTAGGCGGGAACTAAACCTTCAAAATCAATTAAACAATTCCAACGCGATAATGCAATTGCGGAGGCGGAACATATATTCAAAAATTATATCAATCATGGAGATGGGTTCAACTAACAGAATGAACTAGTCCCAAAAATTTCAACGTATACGTAAATCATAAATACAATCATAACCACGGGTTCAATCTATCCCTAGAAGCCTGTCCCGATTCAATAACATAAGATCAATACAATTCAAGGTAATATAATCAATTACAATATGCGATGTTGTGACTCGAGCTAAACCACAAGACTTGACAGACTCAAACTCCCGCCTAGCACTCCCAACCTGCAAAAGAACTGAAAATAAATCCGGGTTCAGTCTATAAGAGACTGGTGGGTATAAAACAGGGTTTAATATTAATAATACTACAAGAATTAGAGCGCACACACATACATGCGAGGCATAATCCCGTACGAGGTTTTGAAACATTTCCCAAGGGGGTGAAAACAAAGAAAACATCGCCCGGGATTACAACTATCAATCTCGTTCATTCATTGCAATCATGCGGTCAATACGTGAGCCCGACGAGATGGTGAATTTTCCAACCTTCACCTCGTGTGCGCGTTTATTCATTTATTTGTTCATTAGTGATCACACAATCATTCATTCAGTCAGAATCATTCGTTAATTCAATCGTTCATTCATTCAATCATTCATGCAATCATCCATTCACTTACACCTTTTTCCTCCGGGCGGTGGATGGGTTAACAAGACCCGGCCACCTCAATCATTGACCAGTGGGGTTTCATGAGTTCCCCAAAGGTGCTCAGCCCCCTTTCATCGCTAATCTCCTAGCGAGTTTCGGATTCTGTAATTTGGCTGGGACTAGCACACGGGATCCCCGTCAACCCTTGCTTTCCGGGTTCGCCACGTGCACCAAGTCCTAGGGCCCCCATTCAATGTGATCAATCAATTCTCGTCAAAACATTGGTAGGGTAATCATTAAAAATGGATTAACGTTCGAAATCATTGACTCTATAAAAGACTCGATATATATATATACATAATTTGGCTTAAAACGTTTCATATTGAAAATATATCGGGTCGTTTAACTACATAGCAGAGAAACCCACCTGTTACACCTTACCGACCGATACCAATAAGAAAGGAAAACTTGGAAGAAACTATGAACCCGGCACGTCTCCACCTTAGAGAAACTGTACAGGAAACAACACCGTGCAATCGTGAGACTCAAGACTCCATATGAACCACAGATGACGCACGGCATGCAATGAACATGATATGAGATGCATAAAAAGTAAAATGATGTCATAAAGCCAAATAATTAAGTACATTCAATGCATGAAGGTTTCATATTCATTCGTTCCATATCTTTCATGAATCATATCAATATCGAGCTAAAATCCTCAAACTATAATCATATTACATATTTCAACATGTTTACAATGTATATAGTAAATATAAAAGCAGAAGGAACCACTTGAGATATCAAAAGAATACAACAAGGCGCTTAACATTTCATATAGAAGCACTTGAGACACAATATAACAATTCAAGTCATGAATTTCATATAACAATTATAACTCAAATATAACAAGTTTACAATTATAGTATAAACAAAATAAAGACATTCAAATCATTTAAATGGTAAGAGTGAAATAGGTAACAAATTAATTCCAAAATCGTTGAGTAAATACAATATATTAATTAATACTCACATTATATAATATATTAAAATATATATATATATATATATATATATATATACACACACATACATTCATTATATATGTATATCATACATGAACTAATACATATCATATATATATATATTATACATGCACAAACATATTATAAATACATAATACACATGCACACACACATTACATATATATATATACACGTACTGCACAAACACACATGCATGCATATTATATATATATTATACATACACATTCACATTCATATTACATATTTAAATATAATATCACACACACACATAGATATGTACACGATTACACAAATACATAAGTTAAACACATAAACAACTTGCTGCAACAAATCTACGCCCCAGCAGGCCATCTCCCCGCTACGGGAGATTTTCTTCTCCACTTTCCCCGGCCGGGGAGACGTTATAGAAGGTTTTGGCATGAAAGTCCCCGGCGGGGGACTTCTCTTCCACAAATCTCCCCGCCCGGGGAGATCTTTATCGTTAACCATAGCAGCAGCTGTATCTCTTCTCCCCTGTTCGAACCTCAAACCAGCAACAGCAACAAGAAAGGTACAAATACAGCAACATATCATACTTAATGCATCAATAAGTTACACAATTTCAGCCTTTAAACACCAACAACAACCGGCAACAACAAAAAGAAGGAAAAGCTTGAAGTTTCTTGAAATCCAACATTGGTGAAATCTCATACAAGGCATATAACTCATATACAAGTATAGGAATGGATCAAGGATGAAACAAGGAGCACATAACACTTCACGGATCAAGAATCGAACCATAAACGAGCAAGAAATTCACAAATCTGCACAAACCCTTAACTATTCACATAGCAGCCCCAAACCATACTCAAAACCACATTGAATTCAGCAAATACACACTTAAAAGAAAGAGGAGAAGATATAGAACAAGAATCTGGGCTTACCTTTCGAATTTGAGGCGAATCAGATAAGAAACGAGCTTGCAAAGTGAAGGTTGAATAGTGAAAAATCCCTTCTCTCTCCCTCTCGATTTCTGCTTCTTTTCTTCTTTTCCCTTAGCTGAAACGAAGTGAGAAGCAAAAAAGGGTTGGAAAAGGGTTTAATTAGGGTCACATGGGTTCAAATACGGGGCGATTCGGTTAAGAAACGGGTCGGATATATGCAAAATGAGCGAAGGTGGCGAATCTGTCACAAGGGCTCGGTTCGGGCGAAATTCGGGAGATCAAACGGGATTAGAAAAATATGAATCTAGGTTCTTTGGTTTCCTTTCTTCGTTACGAGTCCAACGTCTCTTCCGGAATTCGAATCCGAATTCTCTAGCTCAAGATACGCCGTCCGGAACCAGAGGTGCGCCTAATATTCTTAATCTCCCAACTTGGTCTCGTTCTCGAAATAAAATTTGTTACCACATCAAACGAGATCGAAAACATGAAACGAGCACAAACACACGTTCATAACTCATAAATGTACAACATACTAAAATTTCACGAAATTTCGGTTTCAAATCATATGAGAACGAAGAGCGATTAAAACACTTATGCTCAAAGCATTTACAATTTCATAACTTTCCAAATTGAATAATAAAATTAAATTCCATTTTAAATTAAATATAAAAGTCAACGATTAATTTTGAAATTAATGATAATGTAATTAAAGATATAATTAATTAATATTTTTAACATTTAATTATAAAATTAAATATACAAAACACTTATAAATAATTTAATTGCGCAATTAGTATACACATACGTCATACTTGTACGAATGAAAATCGAGGCGTTACAATCTCTCCCCCTTCAAAGAATCCGTCCTCAGATTCACTATTCGCCCGGAAACAGACAATGGGAGAGCCCCGTCTCTCAGAAGCAACAAGGAGAGAACCCCGTCTCTCGAACAACAAGGAGAGAACCCCGTCTCTCGCAAACAAAGAGAGAACTCCATCTCTCACAAACAACGAGAGCACCCCGTCTCTCACAAACAAAGTAAGAGAGTCTCCAAAACATAAAACATCGATACAACGCAAAAAAATACCAAGCAAAATTAGTAAATTATCAAACACCACAGTCACATAAAGAGCAAATAATAATGAATATAGTCATTTAGCAAGATGCATAGTAACCAGAAATCATTTAAGTTTCACCGTAGCAATGGACTTTGAAGTTGAAAGTTTCATAGCCAAATTACACAGTCGGATCCAAAACTGGCTCGGTTCTTGACTTGTCCTCAGGCCCTTAGTATGTGTGTCTGGTTGAAGAAAAGATAGACTCTCGGTTGGTTCCATTCTGAGTCTCACCCCCTGATTACCTTCTTCAATTTGATAAATTTTTGGAATTCAATTAGATTCTTAGGATAACGGTTGTTATCTTCCTCTATCTTCTTTAGTCCCTCATCATCCACCTAGAATTCTTTTCCTGGTACCATCAATTCTTTTAATTAACCGAATCATAACTCCTCCTACATACCTTTAGAACACCTTTCCCTTGGTCAAGTTCAAATCTTCTATCTTTGCAAATATTTGAGTCTACCATACTCAAGATTAACTATTTTCAATGATCCCTTCATAGAGTATAATAATCAAATTCGGCTTTCTTTCCCAGAAATTGAGCAAAAGTTTCCTCACTCCTGGACTATCTTCCTCTATTCGGTTAAGTCCTTGTATTTTAAATAGACCCCTCGGAGGTGATGGTCATTGAATTCTTCGGTCCCTCATTGCCTACCCACAATTCTTCTCTCGGGGTGACTAACTCTTTAAATAACCGATCCCTGACTTACACCGTACACTTGTTTCTTCCTCAGTAGTTAAGAAGATCCGATGTTGACCCATCTTTCGATCTCTAATTTATCTTCATACTCTATCTCCAACCATACAGTTGCTGGTTTAGTTCTCCGTTGGTATCTTAGTTAAACGAAATTCATTGACGTCATCTATAAACAAGATATGTCGACCACGCTTCCCTTCTTCAAAACTGCTTAAGAAATTCATCAGAAATTCCCGATAATACTATCATCTTCGATACCTGAATCACGTACACTTGGATACCCCCAAATGAATCAAATCTCTTTCATGCCTCATGGAAGTCTTCAACCCCCGTGTAATAACCTAACCCCCATTTTTCAGGACTAGGACTGATAAACCATCTTCTCCTTTTCCATCACTATTATTAGAAGTTTCACTCCCACCGTGGTTTACGTTTCTGTTGTTTCTGCTAAAATACTTCCTAGAGCACAACCTTCAATTGAAGTTCGTTTCATAGTCGTGCTCTCCCCCTTAAGAATTTCACCTCCTCAGGTCGATCCCTGGAAGTGATCAAATCGAATGGCATCTCAACTCTTTCGTTCTTTAAGTTTCCTTTCTTTCTGGAATTCCCTTTCAACCCATTACTTTTAGAAATACCATATCTATCTCTATCTCGACCCTATCACCGAAAGGATTCTTCTTCAACACGGTTTGGTAGAGCTTTAATTGGAAGAATAATTGAAGCCTTAAGTGGGCAAGGCATCCTCACGAGTAAACACTGAAACGATACGTGTTAGTTAAGATGTTAAATGCATGTAGCACATATTTTCAACAAAGGACAAGCAACATCAAATTATCGATTACCACATCAAAGCACATAATTCAACAAATGAATATACCACAACAATTTAACAACTATAATACTAAGGTACACAAGATAAGAATTTAAATAATTCAAAATAATGTATGATGCACGTGCTATGAATGCATTGAACCTGTCACCATAGTAGTGGCGTTAGCATCATGTCTTATCCTTAATCTTCGACGTTGCAAGCATACGTTGTATGGTTGAGTACCTCTGTCATCAACAATGATTCCCGATCCTTATACACTTCTCTTCCTCGTATCAACGCATGCCTGGAAGTCCCTAGAAGTTGATATAGCCCCAATTCTTCCAACTTTTCTTTGTTCCCCCTCTTTATGTCCACTTGTTAATTCATGATAGTTAGTATATCGAGTATGCCCGCTTGCAAGGTTCCGTTGTGAATCCACGAGGTTGGTGTCTCTCCATTCCATGCATTTTGGGTTGAAAAACTTCTAGGATCTCCCATAACGAATCCCGAACCTGCAATTACCCTCGAATTTCTCACTTTGACTTTCCATTTTGATCACTTCCCTTCATCTCCAGGCCTAGGTGGGGAATCTTGAATGATTTGATCTTGTGTTGAATATCTTCATACTCAGATGGATATGAATTCCCGCTCATCCCGTTGCCTCATGTATCTTTTGAATTGGTGCTTCAAGTCCCCACGATACTTCTATATCGATAACCTTCAAGTATGGTTGAGAGGCTGAAATTAACGAACTTCTTCCATAATCAAGGTCTTCACTCATGATGCCGTGTGAGGGAGTGTAGTTCCATCTTGTGAACCATGAAGGTAAAACACCCAACTTTTCATTCCCGTTGACTCCACAATCCCTTCGTTGGTTGGTAGAAGAAACTCGTTATTGAGGTTGACAATAGATTTCTTAGCGTGATAACACCCTATAACCAAAAATTAACTCAAATATAGATGTATGTGGGTCAATGTATGCTTATGGCACGTATTTATAATAGCAACCAAGTATTAGATACAAAATGAAACACGTAAAGCAATAAGGTGAAACAAGTAAAGCAATAAAGTTGAAAGTGACCCCCACATATCAAGTAATTCCAACAATTCATGCTAATTAACGATGAAAATTCAATGCAATACACACGTTGACAAGTTGTTCCTATGCCGCGCGACCTAAACTGACACAATCACGACACGCGAACCCTGATCTTACAACCTGGAGGCTCTGATAGCACTTAAAGATGTAACACCCCAAACGGAAGGCGCCACATCCCCCACACTCAGACCCGACCCGCATATGAAATGGAAAAATCCATACACGTACCAGATCAGAGTGGACGGGGACTCACTCACTCACTATGCTAGGCGAGAACTAAACCTTCAAAATCAATTAAACAATTCCAACGCGATAATGCAATTGCGGAGGCGGAACATATATTCAAAAATTATATCAATCATGGAGACGGGTTCAACTAACAGAATGACTAGTCCCGAAATTTTCAACGTATACTTAAATCATAAATACAATCATAACCATGGGTTCAATCTATCCCCAGAAGCCTGTCCCGATTCAATAACATAAGATCAATACAATTCAAGGTAATATAATCAATTACAATATGCGATGCTGTGACTCGAGCTAAACCACAAGACTTGATAGACTCAAACTCCCCTCTAGCACTCCCAACCTGTAAAAGAACTGTAAACAAATCCGGGTTCAGTCTATAGGAGACTGGTGGGTATAAAACAGGGTTTAATATTAATAATACTACAAGAATTAAAACGCACACACACACATGGGAGGCATAATCCCGTACGAGGTTTTGAAACATTTCCCAAGGGGGTGAAAACAAAGAAAACATCGCCCGGGATTACAACTATCAATCTCGTTCATTCATTACAATCATGCGGTCAATACGTGAGCCCGGCGAGAGGGCGAATTCTCCAACCTTCACCTCGTGTGTGCATTTATTCATTTATTCGTTCATTAGTGATCACACAATCATTCATTCAGTCACAATCATTCGTTAATTCAATCGTTCATTCATGCAATCACTCATTCACTTACACCTTTTTCCTCTGGGAGGTGGACGGGTTAGCAAGACCCGGCCACCTCAATCATTGACCAGTGGGGTTTCATGAGTTCCCCAAAGGCGCTCAGCCCCCTTTCATCGCTAATCTCCTAGCGAGTTTCAGATTCTGAATTTGGTTGGGACTAGCACACGGGATCCCCGTTAGCCCTTGCTTTCCCGGTTCGCCACGTGCACCAAGTCCTAAGGCCCCCATTCAATGTGATCAATCAATTCTCACCAAAACATTAGTAGGGTAATCATTAAAAAGGGATTAACGTTCGAAATCATTGACTCTATAAAAGACTCGATATATATATATATATATATATATATATATATATATATATATATATATATATATATATATATATATATATATATATATATATATATAATTTGGCTTAAAACGTTTCATATTGAAAATATATCAGGTCGTTTAACTACATAGCAGAGAAACCCACCTGTTAAACCTTACCGACCGAGTACCAATAAGAAAAGAAGACTTGGAAGAAACTATGAACCCGGCACGTCTCCACCCTGGAGAAACTGTACAGGAAACAACACCGTGCAATCGTGAGACTCAAGACTCCATATGAACCATATATGACGCACGGCATGCAATGAACATGATATGAGATGCATAAAAAGTAAAATGATGTCATAAAGACAAATAATTAAGTACATTCAATACATGAAGTTTTCATATTCATTCGTTCCATATCTTTCATGAATCATATCAATATCGAGCCAAAATCTTCAAACTATAAGCATATTACCTATTTCAACATGTTTACAATGTATATAGTAAATATAAAGGCAGAAGGAACCACTTGAGACATCAAAAGAATGCAACAAGGCACTTAACATTTCATATAGAAGCACTTAAGCCATATTATAACAATTCAAGTTATGAATTTCATATAACAATTAGAGCAATATCATTTTTGGTCCCATAGGATTGGGCGATTTGCAATTTTGGTCCCATTCTTTCAGAATTTGACAATTTTGGTCCCGTAGGTTTCAATTTGTGATAATTTTAGTCCTAACCGTCAAGTTTTGGACGGAAACCGTTAAATACATTAGTGGGGCGAAGGTCAAATAAAATCTTTGACAAAAAAAATAATTATATATATATATATATATATATATATATATATATATTAATGTATATAATATATAGTACATATAATATACAAATATCTATTATAGCTTAAAAAATATTTGATCATAATAATATATTATATTTTTATTTTAACATAATAATATATTTATATTATATTATTATTAAAATTTATTTATATTTTAACTTAATAATTATTTGAACAAAAAATGTATTGCTTGGGTTTCGAACCCAGGACCTCAGGTAAGAGAAGGAGCCTCGCGACCAACTAGGCTATTGGCTACACTTAAGTTTTTTTTGTCAAAGATTTTATTTGACTTTCGCCCCACTAATGTATTTAACGGTTTTCGTCCAAATATTGACGGTTGGGACTAAAATTATCACAAATTGAAACCTACGGGACCAAAATTGTCAAATTCTGACAGAATGGGACCAAAATTGCAAATCGCCCAATCCTGTGGGACCAAAAATGATATTGCTCTAATTGTTATATGAAATTCATAACTTGAATTGTTATAATGTGGCTCAAGTGCTTCTATATGAAACGTTAAGTGCCTTGCTGCATTCTTTTGATGTCTCAAGTGGTTCCTTCTGCCTTTATATTTACTATATACATTGTAAACATGTTGAAATAGGTAATATGATTATAGTTTGAAGATTTTGGCTTGATATTGATATGATTCATGAAAGATATGGAACGAATGAATATGAAACCTTCATGTATTGAATGTACTTAATTATTTGGCTTTATGACATCATTTTACTTTTTATGCATCTCATATCATGTTCATTGCATGCCGTGCGTCATCTGTGGTTCATATGGAGTCTTGAGTCTCACGATTGCACGGTGCTGTTTCCTGTACAGTTTCTCCAGGGTGGAGACGTGTCGGGTTCATAGTTTCTTCCAAGTTTTTCTTTCTTATTGGTATCGGTCGGTAAGGTGTAACAGGTGGGTTTCTCTGCTATGTAGTTAAACGACCCGATATATTTTCAATATGAAACATTTTAAGCCAAATTATATATATATATATATATATATATATATATATATATATATATATATATATATATATATATATCGAGTCTTTTATAGAGTCAATGATTTCGAACGTTAATCCCTTTTTAATGATTACCCTACCACTGTTTTGGCGAGAATTGATTGATCACATTGAATGGGGGCCCTGGGACTTGGTGCACGTGGCGAACCGGAGAAGCAAGGGCTGACGGGGATCCCGTGTGCTAGTCCCAGCCAAATTACAGAATCCGGAAGTCGCTAGGAGATTAGCGATGAAAGGGGGCTGAGCGCCTTTGGGGAACTCATGAAACCCCACTGGTCAATGATTGAGGTGGCCGGGTCTTGCTAACCCGTCCACCGCCCGGAGGAAAAAGATGTAAGTGATATATATGTATATATATTTAATACTAATATATATAATATATAATATATATACGTATAAAATGTATATTATGTATTTATAAAAAATAATATTTATATACTGTATATATTAAATATTATGTATTTATATATTATATACGTGTAATTATTATGTTAAAATATAAATATATTATTATGTTAAAATAAAAATATAATATATTATTATGTTAAAATATTTTTTAAGCTACAATATATATTTGTATATTATACGTACTATATAATATAAACATTAAATATATATATATATATATATATATATATATATATATATATATACTTAATATTAATATATTAATATATTAATATTAAGTATATATATATATATTTATATATATTAATATATATATATTATTAAATATATATATATTTTTAGTTTCAATATTTATATATATGTATAAAATGTATAGTATGTATTTATAAAACAAATATTTATATAGTATATATATTAAATATTATATATTTATATAGTATATACGTGTAATTATTATGTTAAAATATAAATAAATTTTAATAATAATATAATATAAATATATTATTATGTTAAAATAAAAATAAAAATATATTATTATGTTAAAATATTTTTTACGCTATAACACGTGTGTGTATATATATATATATATATATATATATATTAAATAATATTATAATATAAATTTATTATTATGTTAAAATAAAAATATAATGTATTATTATGTTAAAATATTTTTTAAGCTATAATATTATTTAATATATTTATTAAATATTATTTAAAATATTTATATTATATTATTATTAAAATTTATTTATATTTTAACATAATAATTATTGAACAAAAAATGTATTGCCTGGGTTTCGAACCCAGGACCTCAGGTAGGAGAAGGAGCCTCGCGAAAATCTACGCTACGACTGCCGTTATGTCTTTTTTGTCAAAGATTTTATTTAACTTTCCTCCCACAAATGTATTTAACGGTTTCCGTCCAAAAATTGACGGTTGGGACTAAAATTGTCACAAATTGAAACCTACGGGACCAAAATTGTCAAATTCTGAAAGAATGGGACCAAAATTGCAAATCGTCCAATCCTATGGGACCAAAAATGTAATTTGCTCTAATAATTATAACTCAAATATAGCAAGTTTACAATTATAGTATAAACAAAATAAAGGCATTCAAATCATTTAAATGGTAAGAGTGAAATAGGTAACAAATTAATTCCAAAATCGTAGAGTAAATACAATATATTAATTAATACTCACATTATATAATATATTCAAATATGTATATATATATATATATATACATGCATTCATTATATATGTATATCATACATGCACTAATACATATAATATATTATACATACACAAACATATTATAAATACATAATATACATGCACACACACATTATATATATATATATACAAGTACTGCACAAGCACACATGCATGCATATTATATATATATTATACATACACATTCACAATCATATTACATATTTATATATAATATCACACACACATATATTCATATACACGTATAAACAAATACATAAGTTAAACACACAAACAACTTGCTGCAACAAATCTACGCCCCAGCAGGCCCATCTCCCCGCCAAGTGAGATTTTCTTCTCCACTTTCCCAGGCCGGGGAGACGTTATAGAAGGTTTTGGCATGAAAGTCCCCGGTCGGGGACTTCTCTTCCACAAATCTCCCAGCCCGGGGAGCTTTAAATCGCGGACCACAGCAGCAGCTGTATCTCTTCTCCCCTGTTCGAACCTCAAACCAGCAACAGCAGCAACAAAGGTACAAATACAGCAACATATCATACTTAATGCAGCAACAAGTTACACATTTTCAGCCCTTAAATACCAACCATAACCGGCAACAACAAAGAAAAGGAAAAGCTTGAAGTTTCTTGAAATCCAACGATGGTGAAATCTCATACAAGGCATATAACTCAAATACAAGTATAGGAATGGATAAAGGATGAAACAAGGAGCACATAACACTTCACGGATCAAGAATCGAACCATAAACGAGCAAGAAATTCACAAATCTGCACAAACCCTTAACTATTCACATAGCAGCCCCAAACCATACTCAAAACCACATCAAATTCAGCAAATATACACTTAAAAGAAAGAGGAGAAGATATAGAACAATAATCCGGGCTTACCTTTCAAATTTGAGGCGAATCAGACAAGAAACGAGCTTGCAAAGTGAAGGTTGAATAGTGAAAAATCCCTTCTCTCTCCCTCTCGATTTCTGCTTCTTTTCTTCTTTTCCCTTAGCTGAAACGAACTGAGAAGCAAAAAAGGGTTGGAAGAGGGTTTAATTAGGGTCACATGGGTTTAAATACGTGGCGATTCGGTTAAGAAACGGGTCGGATATATGCAAAATGAGTGAAGGTGGCGAATCTGTCACAAGGGCTCGGTTTGGGTGAAATTCAGGAGATCAAACGGGCTTAGAAAAATATGAATCTAGGTTCTTTGGTTTCCTTTCTTCATTACGAGTCCAACGCCTCTTCCGGAATTCGAATCCAAATTCTCTAGCTCAAGATACGCCGTCCGGAACCAGAGGTGCGCCGAATATTCTTAATCTCCCAACTTGGTCTCATTCTCGAATTAAAATTCGTTACCACATCAAACGAGATCGAAAATATGAAACGAGCATGAACACACGTTCATAACTTATAAATATACAATATAATAAAATTTCACGAAATTTCGATTCCAAATCATATGAGAACGAAGAGCGATTAAAACACTCATGCGCAAAGCATTTACAATTTCATAACATTCCAAATTGAATAATAAAATTAAATTCCATTTTAAATTAAATATAAAAGTCAACGATTAATTTTGAAATTAATGATAATGTAATTAAAGATATAATTAATTAACATTTTTTACATTTAATTATAAAATTAAATATACAAAACACTTATAAATAATTTAATTGTGCAATTAGTATACACATACGTCATACTTGTACGAATGAAAAATTGGGGCTTTAGAACTGCGCTACATCATCGACCTCAAGGGACCTTACCATGTGACACCGAGCCGAATTCAACAAGTATTGGTAAGGAAAGTTGTCAAGCAATTACCCTACGAAATGGAAGAGAACTTGAGGAGGTTGAAAAGAATACAATTCCATCCAAGAAAAAAGACACAGAGCAGTCTATTGTTAGAGAAGAACAAAAGAATGTTCTGGATAGAGGAGTAGCTGATTCGGTCCCCTTGACAGCCCCCTTCCCTAACGATTTCAAAAGGCAAAAATTGATAAGCAGTTTCAACGATTATTTACATATTCAAGAGATTGCACATTAATATACCTTTTGCAGAGACGTTGAAAATAGATGCCAAGTTATGCAAAATTCATGAAGGATATTTTACCAAAAAGAAAGCGCTTGGGAGATTATGAAACGGTGGCCCTAACTGAAGAATGTAGTGCGATAATTCAAAATAAATTACCACCAAAGTTAAAGGATCCAAGGAGTTTCACAATTCCTTGCGACATTGGTACATAATTCTCAAGCCGGGCATTATGTGACTTGGGAGCAAGCATCATGATGCTCGCTTCAATCTATAGGCGCCTGACTTTAGGTGAAGTAAAACTGATGAGTGTAATCTTACAGTTGGCAAACAGGTCACTTATATATCCTCAAGGTGTGATCGCAGACATATTATTCAAGGTGGATAAATATATTTTTCCGGCGGACTTCATCGTACTTGACATGGAAGAGGACTCCCATGTGCCCATCATTTTGGGAAGACCTTTCTTGGCTACAGGTAGAGCTCTCATCGATGTTCAAAAGAGGGAACTAACAATAAGAGTTCAAGACGAATCTGTTACTTTTAATGTTTCTAAAGCCATGAAATTCCATGATGATACGAATGATTGTTTTGCTATTAGTGCAGTTGATCTTTGTGCAACAAACCATTTTATCCAGGCTCCATTAAATTTACCTTAGTTTTGTGGGAGAATAAAGCACCCAACAGGTCCAAAGGAAGGAGATGCAGGAAAGGTGTTAAAAGAGATAACCACCACCAAGTCAAAAAGAAAATCAGTTGGTGAGCATGCGCTTTAAGAAGTGACAAAATCAAAGGAGCGATGGAAGAGCAAGAATTTGGAGCCATCAGCTGATTTAAGGGAGAAATTAAAACTCAAAAATTCCCATTTGAATTTATTCTTTGAAAAACTCAAGAATAAGGCTACATAATTTTGCATGAAGTCGAGCCAAGGATTATAAACTAGGCGCTTTTTGGAAGGTAACCCAAAATTTTGGAGTTTTTGTGTTTTCTTTTTTTTTTTTTTGGTTTCGTGTGTGTTCTTTATGTTAGAATCTATTTAATGGTTGCGTCTTTCTGAACCTGCAGGTACGGGTGCAAGGGATACCGTGGAGATGGCAAGAGTTTGGAATTTTAGCAAAGAAGAAATAGAGTCAGGTTTGGTGTATGTTCGAACATGGAAGTCCATGTTTGAATACAGGAGTATCGATTTTGGCCCAGTAGCTTCTGTCGAGAGCCATGTTTGAACACAGGCACTTATGTTCGAACATGCGAGGAGGAGTTTTCATCCACTAGCTTCTGTCGCAATCTGTGTTCGAACACAGGGAAGCATGTTCGAACATGAGGGAAAGTTTTTTCATCCAGTAGCTTCTATTGAGATGCGTGTTTGAACATAGGAATGTATGTTCAAACATGCGAGCACGAGTTAATCCAGTAGGTTCTGTGATGATCCATGTTGCAACATGAGAGCGTTTTTTAGAAAAAATTATACATCTCCGATCACCGTTGTTGACGGTCCACCACCGCTAACCATTGTCGTTGGTGACGCCTGCCAGCTCAAATCATTATCTCCGATCATTGATGCCTAGGTGACATAATTCTAACCCCCTATTTTTGCATGTTTTTTGTATGTGTTGTGTGACTATGTTCGTTGTCTTGAGAAACAAAGTGCCCCTCAAGTTTGAGGTGTGACGCCCCGTCTCTTCGGCATTCCAGGTACGGCGTCACGAGAGAGTTTATTTCAGTATTTTGTGAATTATGTGATTTAGCATGCTTACGTGTCAACGTGATATTAAATTTAATTACGTGTGCCTTAGAATAATTAAATTGTACTTGGACTCAATTGTCCAATATTTGCAATTTAGGGACCTAATTATAATTAGGACGTTTGAGCCTTCGTGGCTATTTGAGCTCGGGAATTCGAATTCGAATTCCGACCCTATCATTGAATTCGTTTCGATGATTCGGATTCAATGAATTAATCTTTTAATTTCTAAAGCCATTTGGTAGCCCTATCGTTTTAAATTCGATCCGTTTGGACCGGATACCGTTTGATCCTACCCGTTTTAACCGACCCGTTGGACCAGCCCCAAAAGGGGCCAGCCTTTTCTTTCTCTCCCACTTTGATCGTTAGCAGCAAGCAAGGAAGAAAGGAAAGAGAAGCATTTTCCCCATTTTTGGCCAAGAAGCCTTGAGCTCGGGTTTGGGAGATCCAACCGTCCGATCAACGACCTAAGGTAAGATTTGTGACCCTTTCGTTACATGTTTTAATTTATCGTCTCTTTCGTGCCCCGGATATGTGTTATATGGCTAATTGGGGAAGATGATGAATAGTAACCGGGGTGTGAGTTTGGTATAATCTAGGCCGTTTTACAGGTTCTAATGTGGAAATATGTGTTCCATATGTTATATGTGCTTTATTGGGTTAATTTTGCATGATTTTTGTTGTTGTTTGTGGTTGTGTTTGTGTGTTGGTGGTGTTTCCCGACGCCATTGCTGTTTCTGCTCTGTTTTTTCGAGCAGGACGGTCCGGAACGGCCGTTTCCGTTTTGGCCTTGGGGCCGGAACGGCCCTTCCCATCCGCGTATGGGAACGGCCGTTCCCGTTTTGTTCTTTGGGTGGGAACGGCCCTTCCCGGGCTGGCGTCAGTGCGAGTGTGGGAACGACCGTTCCCTGTTTGTGCTTGGGCTCGGAACGGCCGTTCCCGTTGTCCAGTAACTCTGGAGCGTGTGTGGGAACGGCCCTTCCCGCCTTGGGCGAGGCCGTTCCCAGCTTCTGTTGTGTGTGTGTGGTTGTTTTTCGGTTATTATGCTTCGTTATGACCTCGTTTCGCTTTGTGAGCTTTATTACTTCAATTTAGTTGCATGTTTTAATGTAATTTTTGCATCGTATGCTTTAATATGTCCATGAAAGGTGAATTATTGTTAATGCATAATTGTTTTATGCTTGTATACGTGACTCATGACTTCATGCTAATCATAAACATAAGTCGTGCGTCTAATTGGTTCATTCTTGAGTCTAAGTCCTGTTTTGTATTCAGTTTGTTCAGGTACGCCCGGGGTGGTGTTTTGTTGGCCGTGTTGATTTCGGGGTGGATCAGTTGTTGTGTCATCGGCCTCTTCGGTGTCAGGTGAGGTTAGGATATAGTTACACCTTATTGCAATGTGCTCGGTTTTGAATGCATGCGATTTAATAAGCCTTATATGTATGTAAATAAGTGTGAAATATGTATTTGTTGAATATGCCTCGAGTTTGCAAGTATGTTAAGCAATGTACGAGCCTATGTATGCTTGATTTGAAATGATTTGTTATGATTTGCCACATGAAGCTATGCTTCTGACCGTATACTTCTCATGAGCCATGTTTGGCAAGGACCGAGTTTGATTGAAACGGAAAGTGGTATGTATACGTATATATGTATAAGTTATGTCTGTCTGTCTCTGTTGTAGCGGGTTCTGATATGATATGTGTTTGTTGGGCCCCGGAGCTATGGGTAAGGAACCCTCGGGACGGCATAGGGCCGTCGAGGTTAAGCCTGTGCATAGTCTCCATCTGTCTGCAGAGGATCACCCCTGAACTCACCAGGAGGTTTGGTGAGGGAAGGAATCCTGAGGGTTTGAGTACTCGCAAGGCGCTCCCCTCGTTTGTCTGGATGGTTTGGGCGTATACACCCTTCCATCACCCGGAGTTGAGGATGATATGATATGATTTGATATGTATGTAAGTTTTCTGTTTTGATTCTGATATGATATGTTATGAGGAGATTGGTGAAGTCGGAGCTCGTACCCGCCGAGTTCTATATGATATGATATGTATGTTCTGTTAAGGTTTATGAAACAGGGATAGATTCTAATTTAAATAAAAGGGAGTTTTATAAGATAAGTTAAGTTTTGAATATGGTAAGAGCTAATAGGTTTTGCTAAGTTTGTTCGGTAAGTTAAATTGGTTTGTTTGATTTGCTAAGTAAGCCCTTTGTATATATGTATATCACGGGAAATGATTTAGTGTGCAAAAACTATCCCCGCGTTCATGAACATTATGAGTTTGATATGTGCTTTGCTCTTATATATATAGTGTGAGTGCGTTAACCCCTCACTCAGTCGAGTTAAGACTGACCCCTCCCCTTTTACTGTTAGTTTGCAGGTTCTGCTTGGAGTTCGTGCTAGGCGGAGTGTGTTTGTCTTTTGGAGTCTGTTCCGTGTCTTTGTCTAGTAGGTGGTCTTGCATTCACATTTCTTTAATTTGGCTTATGTATAAGATATGTTTGTCTACGCTATTTGGAATTTAATTATGAATATATATGTATATTTCGGGATTAGGTATTTATGCTAGTTGAACCCGTCAACTGTTTATGTATGTTTTGATTTCTGCATGGCTTGTTTCGCTTCTGCATACTTTTAATTGTCTATTTGGTTTTGTTGTTCAGGGTCTAAGTTCCGCCTAGCCTAGGTGTGAGTTTGTCAGTCTCCCATTCGCCACTGTTTGGTTCATGTACGGACTTCCCATTTCGTATGTGGATCGGACTTTGGTGCGGGGGATGTGGTGACCCACCGTGCGGGTGCTACATCCTTAAGTGGTATCAGAGCCCCAGGTTGAAAAGCCGGGGTTCAGTGTCAGGTCGTGTCTGTCTAAGTCGAACGGCATAGGACAACTTGATTATGTGTGCATTTGCATCTTGATTTGATAAGCTATGTATGTGAAATTTCAATACTTTGTTGAATTTTTATTACGTGAGACATTGCATTTCTTTGATGCTCTACTTGATTTACTACGTGACATGAGCACTTACTAATTGACACGCATATATATTGTAGTTGCTGAGTTTTTCAGGGTACCACCGAGTCAACAACCCTACGGTTAACCTTCTCTACCAACTCTGTGATCTCAAGGACAATCTTTTACCGAGTACTAGTAATGGATCCGATGGCAATGATGTACCAAGAATTCCTAGCCTTCAAGCCTCCCCAATTTCGAGAGGGAAATGATGTAAAGACTGAAGAGTGGCTGTCGGAGATAGAGGGAAATTTTGAAATATGGCCACGAAACTCTCGAGATATGGCGCGCCTTGCTACATTTCTCTTGCAAGGACAAGCAAGACAGTGGTGGAAAAGGGTTGCTCAACAACTAGAGACTACGAACGAAGAGTTGACTTGGGAAGTATTTATTCGAGAATTCAGAAAGAGGTTTGCACCAGCTATTCTACATGAGCGAAGACTTGAAGAATTCCTCAATCTGAAACAAGGAGATAGATCCGTCGTGGAATACATGGAAGAATTCGAAAGGTTGGGCTTATATGCGCCTCACATTATGGGTAACGATCAGATGAAGGCCAAATACTTCATGGAAGGTCTTCGGGATGAATTCAAGGAAGCCCTGATTTCAAAGGATACGACTACGTGGGATAAAGCCACGAAGAAAGTTTTAAGGGTTGAAACTTGGATCGTGACAAGGGGCAAGGAAGAAGAGGTATCGGGGTCTAATGTGGAGTCGGGTTTATGCTCAAACTTGCAAGTGGAAGGAGAATTTCACCAACATGGAACTCGGGCCAAAAGAATTCGGGGAAAGAAACACAAGACCAGGAATACTTCCAGGTTGGGGAAAAGGCCCCAGTTATGTGCTTATTGTGGAGGAACTACTCATACCTATGAGGCATGTTGGGACAGATTGAAGAGGTACTACATTTGCAGGTCAGTAGAGCACAAGATCTCCGAGTGTGATCGATCGAGAGCTAATAAGCAAAAGGCACGGGATCAACGACTTCAAATTGGAAACTAACAGAAATCCGAAAGTTGAGGTAATTGCATTCATGGCACGAGCATTCATCCTCCATTTTAAATATTGTAATTATTTGTTCTTGTGTCGTAATTGTTAATTGCCATTAATTGCTATTCATTATTAATTGTTGTTAATTGTTGATGCCACTATGTGTTTAAGTGACGATTAAGTGATGCATCTCATTCGCACTTTGACTCAACATTCATATGTAGTGTTTTATTTTAGGATATTTCTTCATTAAAGTTACCAAGTTGTGTTCGTTGGGAATTAGAAGAGATGGGTTGGATAGGGAATGAAATTAAGGATTTCTTTTGGAGATCGGGTTGAGTTTATGGAGACATGGAAAATATGATAAAGAAGAACGATCTGAGAGGTCCCGGTACCAAATTGAAGAATTTAGGAATTGGGGTATATTTTGAAGAGAAATTAAAGATCCGAGGTAGCTTATTTCACCAAGCAAGGCATGATTTGTTTTGGAATTCGGATTTAAGAATAGTGAAGGAAATTAACTCTTGGAAATAATTGGGAGAAAGAATTAAGGAGTTGCTATCGGCGAAAGTTTTAAACAAATAACAAGAGTAGAACAAGAGATCAATTTGGGATTTGGGATCAATTACAATCCACTACAACCTTGGGGAAATGGTAACCGCTTTCCATTTAACCGTCAAGAAGATTGATGCCACATTCGAAAGATATTTTTTTATGGGAAGGAAACTAATTTTTGAGCAAGAGTTTATCTCAGGATTTGGCAAAAAAAATGAGTAATTAAAATCCCGGGAGTACGGTGATCAATTGGTTTTTTAGTTAACCATGCCTTGAAGAGAAGAACTTGCTAGAAAATTCTAATCGAGCCTTTATTCAACTTCAAGAGAAAGAAATTAAAGTATAGTAGAAGGTATTGGTTCGGGAGAGCCTACGGAACATATTACTACGGGAATTGGGTTATGGGATCCCCTAAATCACTGAGTGGAATAGATCACACAAGAAATTACCTCAGGATTTCCAAAGAAAATCAGTAGCATTAATCAAGGGACGACGCACTTCCTTATATATTCAAGAGAAGGGTGCTAAGGTAATGAGTTCGGCACCAAATTTGAAGAACACTTATTGGGAAGGAACTAAGATTTCGAGACAAGGCAATTATTGGAAAATTCCACAATACACCAATGGGAGAAGATTTCGGGCCGTGGGATTTGGGAAAGACTTTGAGAAGGAACTACGGTTTCAAGACACAACCTTTTTCTTAAAGTACTTCTCCAAGAATTTTGGGAGAAACCAAAACAAGACCAAGAGATCACTTAAGAGATGGAGTTTAAATTAGAGAAATTATCAAGGATTAAATTCGAAGGACTAGCAAGGATAATTGTCAACCGTGGGATGAAGATTTGACTTGATATTTGAAGTGTAAGAGATACCGGGGAATTTCAAGATATAGTCATGAGCAAGGAGAATTGGATTAGAGTTATTTAAGCTAAACCACAACTGTGGGATAAAGATCAGGGGGATATTCGAAGATCGAGACACGTTGGGAATTTCAGAGCATAACCTGGAACCAAGAAATTCTGGCGTCGATCAATTCATCATAAAGATAAGATTCCAATGCTTCGGTGAACGGTACATTAAACATACATACCATGTGCATCATCCATCTTTTGTTTTGCTTTGCTTTGGGTGTGTGTGTTGTAGTTGTGAGTTGTTGGTTACCCTCTGGGGTGACTTGAGTGTGCGAGTGTTATTGTTTTACGGTAAGTTGAGGGTCGTGTTTTGCAACGGTCTTCTCCACAAGTTCCCGGAGTTCACGGTTGAGGTGATCAACGTTCGAAAGTCAACTTCGAACCACGGGTTGAAGGCCCTTCTTGGGTGGAGAGCGAGTGGTTTGAGTTCCTTAACAACTCCACTCGTGGTCCTGAATTGTGGGTTAGTTTGGATTGATTCAAACGGTGGGAGTTGAATCACTTGTGAGCCTCCTATCGTGCGAAAAGTCTGAATTACTCCTAGTCGGGATCAAGTTCGTGTGAAGCTTGAAGCAATGATCGAACCCCCTTCGTGCTTGGAAGACCTTTCTCGGGCTAACCCTTGACGGAGTGTCGCGAGCCCCGAACTTGGGTGAATGCGGGAGAGTTGCTCGTCGTTTTGTTACGAGCGGTGGAACCTGGGGGCCAGGTTCTCTTAAGGGGGGGAGATTGTGACGCCCCGTCTCTTCGGCATTCCAGGTACGGCGTCACGAGAGAGTTTATTTCAGTATTTTGTGAATTATGTGATTTAGCATGCTTACGTGTCAACGTGATATTAAATTTAATTACGTGTGCCTTAGAATAATTAAATTGTACTTGGACTCAATTGTCCAATATTTGCAATTTAGGGACCTAATTATAATTAGGACGTTTGAGCCTTCGTGGCTATTTGAGCTCGGGAATTCGAATTCGAATTCCGACCCTATCATTGAATTCGTTTCGATGATTCGGATTCAATGAATTAATCTTTTAATTTCTAAAGCCATTTGGTAGCCCTATCGTTTTAAATTCGATCTGTTTGGACCGGATACCGTTTGATCCTACCCGTTTTAACCGACCCGTTGGACCAGCCCCAAAAGGGGCCAGCCTTTTCTTTCTCTCCCACTTTGATCGTTAGCAGCAAGCAAGGAAGAAAGGAAAGAGAAGCATTTTCCCCATTTTTGGCCAAGAAGCCTTGAGCTCGGGTTTGGGAGATCCAACCGTCCGATCAACGACCTAAGGTAAGATTTGTGACCCTTTCGTTACATGTTTTAATTTATCGTCTCTTTCGTGCCCCGGATATGTGTTATATGGCTAATTGGGGAAGATGATGAATAGTAACCGGGGTGTGAGTTTGGTATAATCTAGGCCGTTTTACAGGTTCTAATGTGGAAATATGTGTTCCATATGTTATATGTGCTTTATTGGGTTAATTTTGCATGATTTTTGTTGTTGTTTGTGGTTGTGTTTGTGTGTTGGTGGTGTTTCCCGACGCCATTGCTGTTTCTGCTCTGTTTTTTCGAGCAGGACGGTCCGGAACGGCCGTTTCCGTTTTGGCCTTGGGGCCGGAACGGCCCTTCCCATCCGCGTATGGGAACGGCCGTTCCCGTTTTGTTCTTTGGGTGGGAACGGCCCTTCCCGGGCTGGTGTCAGTGCGAGTGTGGGAACGACCGTTCCCTGTTTGTGCTTGGGCTCGGAACGGCCGTTCCCGTTGTCCAGTAACTCTGGAGCGTGTGTGGGAACGGCCCTTCCCGCCTTGGGCGAGGCCGTTCCCAGCTTCTGTTGTGTGTGTGTGGTTGTTTTTCGGTTATTATGCTTCGTTATGACCTCGTTTCGCTTTGTGAGCTTTATTACTTCAATTTAGTTGCATGTTTTAATGTAATTTTTGCATCGTATGCTTTAATATGTCCATGAAAGGTGAATTATTGTTAATGCATAATTGTTTTATGCTTGTATACGTGACTCATGACTTCATGCTAATCATAAACATAAGCCGTGCGTCTAATTGGTTCATTCTTGAGTCTAAGTCCTGTTTTGTATTCAGTTTGTTCAGGTACGCCCGGGGTGGTGTTTTGTTGGCCGTGTTGATTCCGGGGTGGATCAGTTGTTGTGTCATCGGCCTCTTCGGTGTCAGGTGAGGTTAGGATATAGTTACACCTTATTGCAATGTGCTCGGTTTTGAATGCATGCGATTTAATAAGCCTTATATGTATGTAAATAAGTGTGAAATATGTATTTGTTGAATATGCCTCGAGTTTGCAAGTATGTTAAGCAATGTACGAGCCTATGTATGCTTGATTTGAAATGATTTGTTATGATTTGCCACATGAAGCTATGCTTCTGACCGTATACTTCTCATGAGCCATGTTTGGCAAGGACCGAGTTTGATTGAAACGGAAAGTGGTATGTATACGTATATATGTATAAGTTATGTCTGTCTGTCTCTGTTGTAGCGGGTTCTGATATGATATGTGTTTGTTGGGCCCCGGAGCTATGGGTAAGGAACCCTCGGGACGGCATAGGGCCGTCGAGGTTAAGCCTGTGCATAGTCTCCATCTGTCTGCAGAGGATCACCCCTGAACTCACCAGGAGGTTTGGTGAGGGAAGGAATCCTGAGGGTTTGAGTACTCGCAAGGCGCTCCCCTCGTTTGTCTGGATGGTTTGGGCGTATACACCCTTCCATCACCCGGAGTTGAGGATGATATGATATGATTTGATATGTATGTAAGTTTTCTGTTTTGATTCTGATATGATATGTTATGAGGAGATTGGTGAAGTCGGAGCTCGTACCCGCCGAGTTCTATATGATATGATATGTATGTTCTGTTAAGGTTTATGAAACAGGGATAGATTCTAATTTAAATAAAAGGGAGTTTTATAAGATAAGTTAAGTTTTGAATATGGTAAGAGCTAATAGGTTTTGCTAAGTTTGTTCGGTAAGTTAAATTGGTTTGTTTGATTTGCTAAGTAAGCCCTTTGTATATATGTATATCACGGGAAATGATTTAGTGTGCAAAAACTATCCCCGCGTTCATGAACATTATGAGTTTGATATGTGCTTTGCTCTTATATATATAGTGTGAGTGCGTTAACCCCTCACTCAGTCGAGTTAAGACTGACCCCTCCCCTTTTACTGTTAGTTTGCAGGTTCTGCTTGGAGTTCGTGCTAGGTGGAGTGTGTTTGTCTTTTGGAGTCTGTTCCGTGTCTTTGTCTAGTAGGTGGTCTTGCATTCACATTT
This sequence comes from Lantana camara, assembly GCA_037501455.1. NCBI lineage: Eukaryota > Viridiplantae > Streptophyta > Magnoliopsida > Lamiales > Verbenaceae > Lantana > Lantana camara. The sequence continues at coordinate 62,186,072 of CM074856.1, forward strand.
CTTTAATTTGGCTTATGTATAAGATATGTTTGTCTACGCTATTTGGAATTTAATTATGAATATATATGTATATTTCGGGATTAGGTATTTATGCTAGTTGAACCCGTCAACTGTTTATGTATGTTTTGATTTCTGCATGGCTTGTTTCGCTTCCGCATACTTTTAATTGTCTATTTGGTTTTGTTGTTCAGGGTCTAAGTTCCGCCTAGCCTAGGTGTGAGTTTGTCAGTCTCCCGTTCGCCACTGTTTGGTTCATGTACGGACTTCCCATTTCGTATGTGGATCGGACTTTGGTGCGGGGGATGTGGTGACCCACCGTGCGGGTGCTACAGAGGGGGTCACCTTTTTTTCGTTGTTTGTGCTTTGGGTTTATTAGTATCTTGTGTGTTTGTTTTGCATGTTTTGTTTGAGGGCAAGGCACCCCTCAAGTTTGAGGAGTTCACCTTGTCGTCAGTTGCTGTTAATGTGTGATTTTGTACTTTGAGGACAAAGTACCCTTCAAGTTTGAGGGGGTCACTTCGTCTTCTGAGTGCAGTTTCATTGTTTTTTATGTTATTCTATGATGATAGTGGTTGTTAAATTGCTAAATTGACGAGTAATATGGGACCTCATGATCATTTTTTGTGGTGATAAAATAGCACTATTGTTGAAAGTACTTCCTATATTTTGCAGACTTGGTTGAGTTTAATGTTTGCTACGCGGTTTACATGAAATTTATGTGCTTGTAACTCCACCCACCGTGAGTCCTTAAACTTGATTTAATTTTCTTCAAAGTGAAATGTTGAATGACACTTGGTTAGGTAGATGAGTTAGTCCATCTTTATAAATATTTTTTAGTCTATTAGCCATTTTTTATTATTTTTACATTAGCCATTGGCCCCCTTGAGCCTTATGCATTGTGTTGCAATTTTTTTCAATTAGCAGTCAATTATAGCCGACAGTACAATGAATATCCCACCTATTATTTTTTACACTAAATGCTTGCTTTGATGGGATAAAACCGATATGGAGAATAGGGATGGTGATGTATACTTTAGCAAGGCCGAATAAACAGGCTATGGTTGATGCTTTCAAGAAGATGACACAAAAAAAGAAAAAAGAAAAAGGATGTGAGGGGGAAAAAAAAAAGAATGTGAAAATGGGGGGGGGGGGGGGGGGGGGGGGGGGGGGGGGGAAATAAAAGTGAAAAGAAACAAAAGGGAAAAAAATGAAAAAGAAAGAATTGAGTTAGAAAACAAAAGCATGGGTGCAAAGAAGTTCAAAAGGGTCGAAGTCAAAGTATGGGAGAAGTCAAAATGGCTTAGTGATTCGTCAATGCAAGTATTTAGTGTTTAAGTCACTTCTACCTAAAATTATTTCCTATCCTTACCTTAGCCCAACATTACAAGCCGAATGATTATTAACTAAGTGAAATTTGCACTAGTGGAGAAGGAAAGGAAAATCAATCTATGTGGCTCTATTTTTCACTTTGTTGCACTTGCACATAAATCAATCCGGATAGCGAGCAGATGTTTTTTCTCAACCCAACACATACATACACAGAAGTGCTACTGATGATAATGCTTATTTTTTAGATGCATGATTTGTGAGTGAGGAATCATTAAGCTTGTTGATGAGGTAATGGATTGACTCTGAGAAATGACACGGAATTAACTTTGTAGTATATGCTCTAGCAACTCATCTTTGTTTGTTTTTCTTTGGTTGTTTGTTTGTTGATGAGGTAATGGATTGACTCTGAGAAATGACACGGAATTAACTTTGTAGTATATGCTCTAGCAACTCATCTTTGTTTGTTTTTCTTTGGTTGTTTGTTTGCTTGGTCTAGCTTGGGATGAGCTATGTTCAAGTTTGAGGGGATTTGATGAGTCTCTATAAGTACTTAGTTTTGCATGCATTATGAATGAGTTTTAAGTACTTTTAGGGTGGTTTAATGTATTATTGGTGCATGATTCGGATATTTCATCATTTTGCAGGACTTTGGGGTGGAAACAGCAAAAGAAGGGAAAAGGAAGGACTTTTGTGCAAATTTTAGGAAAACAGAGTGTATGTTCGAACATGAGCTTCTGTGTTGCAAAATGAGCTAGAACAGAAAGTAGGCGAGAATTATGTTCGAACATGAACGTCTGTATGTTCGAACTTGGAGACTGACGCGTGAGAGCGTCCTATTTCGATTAGAACTCAATTTTCTTTCCCTTTTCAACTTTGCCACCGTTTGGGGACATGTAGGGAGTATATAAGACATCTTTTGGAGAGATTTTGACATAGAGAGAACACGCCATTGATAGGTTTTCACATAGAATTCATCGAAAGTAACCAAGATTGGAGATCGATACCAAGGAATTGAAGATTGAAGACTTCGTCTATGGATTTTTTCCTTCTTTAATCTTTCTTGATGGCGAACTCTAGTTTATTTGTGTTTTTTGTTCAATTCGTTATGAACTAATTTAGTTTTCTAGGATTATGGATGAACCCCTTTGTTTAATTTGATTTTCGTTGTTCTTGACTTTTGAATAGTATGAATTTCAGTTGTTTCTTATATTGTGTGCTTATTCTATTTCATTGCCTGATCACCAATTGAGTCCTATTTCTGACTCTTAGCGAAGCTCGGGACAGATAGAGGTTAGACATATAAGAACCTTTCTTCAATTATTTAAGATTCGAATAACTTGATTGTGATTAGGATAAGGATATACTTAATCACCTTAGGTAGGTTGATCCGTACTAGAGCTTGATTCGTTCTTACTTATTGATAACTTGCATAGGGATATGAAGTTGTAATAGCAAGAATAGCGGGACATGACTTCGAGAGAAACATTTAACGATATGTGATTAAAACCTAACAACTGATTCATATGATTTTATTAGGATAGAGCGATGAGTCAAATTAGCAAAGTTGGGATTCTATAATTCTAGAGTTAGTTATCATACGGGTACTTGATTTCGTAAATTTTGTTCTTAAATTATTTAATTAATTTTGCTTTATTTAGTTAGTTAAATTAGATTAGTTCTTAATTCGTTTAGTTCGGTTGTCTGAATAAAATCAAATTTCATTAATTTAGTACTCAATCGTGAATTTATTTAGTTTCTTGTGGGATCGACACTCGACTTCTCAATATTACTTACTAGTGTGTGTCCCATGCTATGCACGGAATCATTTAAAAAGAGTTATAACATATTTATATAACAAATAATCATGTTCATATAAATAAAAATGAAAATGAGACAAACAACCATAAGAAAGATAATTAGTAAAAAATTAACCGACATCATCACAACAACAATGGATGTAAATAGAATAAAGTTAAATAATTTTATTTCTCATGAATTTTATTTAAATTTTGAGTATCGTAATTAATTACATGAGTTAAATTTAAATTTAAATTAAAATATATTTTTTTTAAATTTATGCATTCAAAATAAGTGTTACCATAAATTGATGCTTTCTTCACAAATCACACTTTGTAATGTCTAACAAGCACTTTCTGCCGCTCTCATCGGAGGAATCCGATCTCATACGACGGAGTATGAAAAAAGTACGAACGGCTACGGAGGCCGGACTTGACGCGATTGATGTAGAACCACCGAGAACTTATCTGCAATCTTTGATGGGAAAGACTACGGGAACAAACAAGAAATTTGAGGAATTAAGTATGGAGGACCGGGACAAGATTCAAATAATGCCACCGACTAAGGAGAAGCCATACCCGCGGGTGATCATCGCAGATGAGATTCGAGAGTCCATTCAAGCCCCATGGCGTGACTCCCTGATCCTTAAGATTCTGGGTCGAAATGTGAATGTTAACCTACTTTCGGCCAGAATAAACAGCATGTGGAAACTGCAGGGTGAATATGATCTTATTGACATTGGTTACAGTTGCTATATCCTGAAAGTCCGTGACTTGGCGAAGGCTTCGTACATTCTCACTGAGGGACCATGGGTCATCGCCGGCCATTACCTGGTGGTGCGTAAGTGGATGCCGAAGTTCCAACCATCTCAGGACAGAGTTCGTACGGTTATGACCTGGGTACGTATCCCGGAACTCTCAGTGGAATATTATGGGAATGTAATTCTTCATGGAGTGGCGGAGAGCATTGGGATACCACTTAAAATTGATAAGAATACATACTATGGGGAGAAAGGGAGATATGCCCGAGTGTGCGTGCAAGTTGATCTGGATAAACCTTTGTGCAGTATGGTGGAAGTGGATGGCACGCTTCGACAAATAGCGTATGAGAATCTGCCATCAATATGCTTTACATGTGGCCGGGTTGGGCATCGCGACAATGCATGTCCGGAGAGGAAGAACCCAAACAGCAACGATGAGGGGTTGCAACAGCCGCAAGGTACTCAGATGGAGGAGGGTACGAAAACAGCAGGGGTACGGCGGTGGTAGTGGGGGAGTCGGGCCTGGAGTTTGGCCCTTGGATGATGGCAAGGGAAGGGCGACCAGCCCGACCCGGTGGTGGGGGTGGCGCCCGGGAATCCGTGAAAGTCTCTAACCCTAATACGGGTAACCGTTTTGGTATCTTTGCGGAACTTCAGGAAGATCCCAAGTCTGGGGAAGGCTCCTCTAAATCGGCACCTCACAGAAAGGAAGTTTTCCTAAACCCAAGCATGGATAAGAACAAATCAAAAGAGAAAGTCATGCCACAAGGGAAGCCTAAATCATGCACCCGTATAGAAATCCAGAGGAAAGGAAAACATACTATGGCTAAATCACAACCCATATCCGAGAAATTTACCTTTACAGCCCAAAAGGAAAACTCTGGCCCATTTTCAAAGCCTGGAGCCGTGTTATCCAATGCACAACTTACGAAGGAGGGGGGGCCCAATGTCGGCCCAGGGGAGAAAATTACCGGCAGGGATGAGGGTGACATGCTTGAGAAGGAGGTGGATACGTCCGGCAGAGAAATTACTAGTTTCGGGGCCCTGATCACAGAAAGATGGAAACAAGTTAAGAATCCTATGTTTGATCAGAACTTCTCTCAACCTAATGGCTGGGATTTAGAGAACGTGGGAGAGGACAGCTTTGCATGGGAACCTGACCCGTCAATGGAGCTAGATGAGACGGGCAGAGATAGAGGGGAATCAGGAAAGGGGGATGTTGTGGTAGAAACTGTAGTGTCAGCAGAGACGGCGGATGCTGCCAGGCTAGGTGATTGCTGAGCAATCGTTTATACTCCACTTTATTTTTTCATGATGAAGGTGTTATCGTGGAATTGCAAAGGTACGGGGAATGAGAATTTTCGACGGAATTTCCGTGAGATGATGCGAGATTACCGGCCTGATTTGGTGTTTCTTCTTGAGACCAAAGTCAGTGAGAATCGAGCAACTAGTATTGCAACTAAGCTGGGGTTCCCGGACGTTTATCGAGCCCCTACGAACGGAAGGGAAGGTGGAATCTGGTTGTTGTGGGATAGTCAAAGGGTTCAGGTGGAGATACTGGATGCTTCGTACCAAATTATATATGCCGTGATTGGGGGGCGTTCGGAGACAGTGTGGCTCTGTTCAGGGGTTTATGCAAGCCCAAACCTTGGGCGTCAGGAGGAACTGTGGGCCTCTCTGGAACAATTCAGCCAAACGCAGACGTTGCCATGGCTCTTAAATGGGGACTTCAATGAGATTTTAGGCCCGGGTGAGAAATGGGGAGGAAGGGATATTAACTGGACTCGATGCCTGGCTTTCAAAGACTATTTTGAGGCATGTGGTCTGATGCAATTAACAATGCAAGGGCCACGGTACACTTGGGAAGGAACGGTGAGTGGGGGTCTGAAGGTGCTGGAGAAGTTAGATCGCGTTCTGGTTAATACAGATTGGAGAATTTTGTTCCCGAAAGGGGTGACAACCGTCCTGCCAAGGACACTTTCCGATCACAACCCCATACTTACCTATTGCATAGGACTGGAACCGCCACCAAGTAAAAAACCGTTTAGGTTCGAGATTGCTTGGGATACGGACCCGGGATGTCGAGTTCTTATCGAGCAAGTATGGCGGATGGAGTCTAATGTGGTGGGGGCTATGGAGAAACTACCGGCGGCTTTGGGGACATGGAATAGAACACACTTTGGTAATGTATTTATCAAGAAGCGTAAGATTAAGGCCAGGATTCTTGGGATACAAAAGTTGGAGGATCAGAGACTGAATCCGAAACTGCTGAGGCTGCTAGGGGAGCTTACGGATGAGTATAACCAACTATTGCGACAAGAAGAACAGATTTGGTTCCAAAAGTCTAGAGTGGACTGGCTGCGACATGGAGATCAAAATACCCGTTTCTTCCACCTTTCCACGGTCATTCGGCGCAGGAGAAATAAGATCTGCTCTTTGCGCATTGGCGACCGTTGGAGCACGGATGCAACAGAGCTTCGAACCCATGTGTGGGAATACTACTCGAATTTGTTCAAGTGTGATGATGACGGGCCTGGGGAAGCGCTCGGTCGAAGCCGGTATCAAAGAACTATCACTGATACTTGGCGCGATAGGCTCAGTATGGTGGCAAGCAAGGCGGAGATACTGGGGGTCGTCAATAGCATGAGCCCCTACAAAGCCCCGGGTCCCGATGGGTGTCAGCCGTTCTTCTTCCAAACGTATTGGGATATTATTGGCGACTCTGTGGTGAACTTTGTCAATGACTACTTAGTTAATGAGGAGGTACCGGTGGAGGTGGGAAAGGCATACATTTGCCTAATACCAAAGACGGGAAGCGCTGAAACAGTGAAGGAGTTTCGTCCAATCACTTTATGCAATGTCATTTTGAAGATTATTACCAAAACTCTTATTCTGAGACTGAAATCGTTTATCCGTTATATTGTCAGTCCGAATCAAAATAGCTTTATCCCGGGTCGAAGCACGCACGACAATATTTTGATTCTTCAGGAAGTCTTGCATACACTTCACCACTCCAAGGATAAACGGGGTGGCATGATTCTTAAACTCGATCTCGAGAAGGCCTATGATAGGGTTCGATGGGATTTCTTGAGGGAGACACTTGAGTTCTTCAACTTCCCAAAGAGCATTATTAATCTTATCATGAGTACGGTGTGTTGCATACAACCGGCAGTGCTTTGGAATGGGGAACCGACTGAACCAATTGTGCCGTCTTGTGGGATACGCCAAGGAGAACCGATCTCACCCTATCTATTTGTTCTGTGCGTGGAACGGTTAACGTATTTGATCGAAGAAGCGGTTAACAAGGGGGGGTGGAGACCGATCCCGGCCACTCGGGGTGGTCCCGCTATTTCACATTTACTTTTTGCCGATGATATTATCTTGGGTGCACGTGCAACGGTGCACGGAGCGCAGTGTATTAAGCAGGTAATGGAGCAATTTAGTAGGACTTCGGGTCTACGGATTAATCTGAATAAATCCTTGGTTCTGTTTGCTAGATATGTTCCTCAGAATGTCAGACAGGAGCTATGCAACATCTTGGATATTCCGGAACGTGGGGATCTGGGGCGTTACCTGGGGGTCAAGTTTGGATTCGGGCGTAACACGAGAGATATCTACTCTACGGTTATCGAACGTGTTAAGAAACGGTTGACAGGTTGGAAAGCACAAAACCTGAGTATGGCGGCCCGGATGACTCTCATTCAATCTGTGATGTCGGCGATTCCCACTTATCACATGCATACGGCCTGGTTCCCGAAATCCGTATGTGATAAACTTGACCGTCTTAATCGTAGCTTTCTTTGGGCTACTGATGTGACGCAAAGACGAACACACCTAGTAAGCTGGGGGAAAGTGATACGCAAGAAGAAATATGGGGGTTTGGGACTTCGCGAAGCAAGGAAGAGTAATATTGCTCTGCTTGCGAAGACGGGCTGGAGAGTCCTTCAAGAGGAAGATACCATTTGGAGCCGAGTATTTCGCAAAAAGTACCTGAAGGGGGATGATCTAATGAGGCATAAACGGCAGCAGGCTAGTTCACGTACATGGAAATGTATCGTGAAAAGTATTCATGCGGTTGAGTCTAACATTAAATGGAGGTTAGGGAATGGACGTAGTGTGGCGCTTTGGACGGATAGTTGGCTTGATCAGGGGGTGATCCTACAACATTTACCCAGCGAGATTCATGAGGACGATGTAGGACTTAAAGTCAGTGATATCATCAGTGAGGATAGGACCTGGAATCTCCAAGCGCTGAAAACTCTGCTCCCGAAGGCGATAAAAGAGGCGATCTATAATACGCCTATTCCGTACGGCAGCAGTGGTGACAGACGGATATGGAGGGGGACGCAAAATGGGATTTTCTCGTTCAAATCGGCGTACAATACTCTCTTGCCAAGGGTAGAGGTAGGGGAGAAGAATTGGGGGTGGATCTGGAGGTTGGCGATACCACCCAAATTAAAATGCTTCTTCTGGGTTTGTTCGTATGATAGTCTGCTTACTAATGGCCTGCGTTTTGACCGGCATTTTGGCACTACAGATCGATGTGGGAGAGGCTATGCGGCTAGAGAAGACGGGGAGCACATCTTTAGAGGTTGTACCGTGGCGCGAGCCATTTGGGGTAGAGTTTTGTCTGAGGAGAATTGGCAAAAATTTCTTGAAGTAACTGGCCCAGATTGGATTGCAGAGGCGTTCAAACTCAATCTGGGAAACAGTCTGGAACCCAATTGTTGTTGGGATTTAGTTCTTGCAGCAGTGTGTTGGACCTTGTGGAAAGGGAGGAATAAGTGGCACTATCAGGCTATTCGGGAACCTTTGTGGCTGGTGATGCAGAACCTTAAGGAATTCTTGGGGCTGTTGGGGGCATCGATGAAGCCAACAGCGCCTAAGCAGAGTAAGAGTCGTCCGGATCTACCATGGCTGAATCCGTCACCGGGATGGGTTAAACTTAATTCGGATGGTAGTTATTATAACCATACCAATTCGGCTGCTGCGGGAGGTCTTGTTCGGGATAGTTTGAGCCAATGGTTGTTTGGTTATGCTCTGAAGTTGGGCGAAGTTTCGATAACGGTGGCGGAACTTCTGGGCCTACGGGAGGGGCTTCGTTTAGCGTGGGAGAGAAGATATCCCCGGATTGAAGTGGAGCTTGATTCGGAAGTCGTGGTCAACCTCGTAAACAAGGAGAACATGGAGGATCATCCTCTGAGAAACCTGATTCTGGACTGTAGAGAGCTTCTGAGGAAGCCTTGGGAGGTGAAGTTTGGTCATATTTCTAGAACGCGTAACACAAGTGCCGACAGACTTGCTCGGCTTGGGCATAATATTGATGGTGATCGTCAGGTTTGGGAGATTCCGCCGGATGGCGTTGGTTAGTTGGTTTTTTTTTGGTCCTCGACCCCTGCGTGGGTCGTTGAGTTCGCTTAGGACCAAAAAAAATAATAATAAATTGATGCTTTAATTGAGGACAACTTCCAAAAATCAAGGGACATATAAAATTGCTAAATATATAAATACATTTAATAACTATCAACCAATCACAATTTTTAGTTTGAATTAAAAATTTCAAAAAAACCACAAAATTCCATTTAGTCAAAATTGACATGATTTGGGTCAAAGACACCCTTCCTATATATTATAGTATAGATTTGCGATACGTGCAGTTACGTTTGACCCAACACAATGCGACAAGTAACAGGAAATAGTTATAGCAGAGATGCGACTTTATGGCAATAACTAAAACGAATCTCACAATCATATGACTCAACTATCCAGAACTGGAATTCTTTACAATAAGAAAAAGGTTGAGGATATCTGTATATATATCCCAAGTTGTTAGAAAAAGATATCTTCCCTTCGTAATGTAAATTGACTTTCAACCAAATTCTTGGCAAAGTCCAATTAGAATATTCCAAGATATTTAGGAATTATACTTGATAAGATATCCACTTACTTTATTCAAAAAAATAAGCAGGAGAAGAAGAAAAACATAATTTCAATTATATGATGCACGAATATTTTTAAAAATATTATCTTATTGTGTCTTGTCGTGTCGGAAATTCGTATTAAACATCATGTCAGACATTCCTCACGTGAAAATTTAAAAATCCGTATCGACGTATCCGTATCGTTTCTATATTCATATATCATAGATTGAATTTAAATAAATATTTTGTAACACAATTTTGTCAGTTAACTTTTGTATTTTTACATACGCACATATGTTTTTGGATTTTTTATTTATTAAAATGTTGTAACAAACATAATAAGTTTACGGGTTTGAGTCTGATTGGGATAGTTCCGCCATCATCCTCTTAAAACAAAATGATAATTGGACATAGTTTTATGCCTGTCCAACAAAATTACATTTTACATAAGTTGTCCTTTATCATGAATATACAAAACTTGCAAATGAATAGATATCACACGGGCAAAACAATTTTTTTTTTTTTTATACATATCTTCACGTGGCTAGAAAAATTCGAACCCAAATGATTGCTCTCGAGAACTAACCCTTTAACCATTTAAATCAACTCTTATGGGCTCACGCATAAAAACAACTAATTTAACTTAACTAGATAAATAAACTAGGTCTAAGTAAACGCGATTGTGTTAGTGTATATAATTGTGCACCAAAAACAAATTAGTGTATATAATTTGATCCCATCTATATCTATACTATTATATATTTGAAAACGACGTTTGGCTTTTTATTGTGTATTTCGATGATGTGGAATTTTGTGGTTTTTTTTGAGGATTTTAATTAAATAGAAAAAATGTAGTTGGTTTATCTTTATTTTATGTATTATTTATTTTAAAACAAATAGTAACTAATGAAAATAATTATCTTTGACAAGATTTATAATATACTTTCTATGTATGAATTTCTGTTTTTATACATATTTTTATCAATTAAATAAATGTCATTATTAATGAGCTTTAAATTAAGAAAGAATGAAATGATAATTTTTCTATATCACGATTTTCACCCCATAATTAGGGTGATATTTAATGCTATCATTTATTAAAAAAATAATTTCTAATTGGTTGTTGGATCAATATATTTCAATTATTATTAAACACAATTCTTATTATAGGTAATTCATTAATTATTCCATTAATCAACACTAAATATATGTTATTAGTAATCAAATCTCCTACAAATGAGCTAACGGAATTGAATTACCTAATATAGCCACCACTCCCTCATAATCCATGACATTTGAAATTTATTTATCGGTGAATTTTAATAATTCCAAATTATTTTTAATTAAAAATATAATTAGAATGATTTCAGTTGTTTTTTCTTTTTGGTATTTTTTAACTAACTCACAGAGATCTCAAGAATCAATTCTCTATTTGTATGCAATTATAAACGTATTTAATGGATATTATTTACTATTTCCTTATTTCTTTCAATATACCATATCATTCAAATTTGGTCATGCTTATATAATCAATCTCTCCATCTCCTAACTCCGCTCTTTTATTTCTGTCATTCATTTTTTTTCTCATTTCCAATTCATCTAAGATGTTTTAAATTGTAGAGATTTGAACGCAATTTCATAATATTGATTGGGGGTTCAGTTAATGTATAGTGTTCATAATCTTTCTGTTTCTTCCTTTGATGTTGTCTAAGGTTTATGATTTTTTTTTCTTTGTATTTTCATGAATGGTATAATATGTAAAGATGAAGTTAAAAATAAGAGAGTTTATTGAATTTCTTTTTATTTGAAATTTTTTACTTTTCATCGCCCTTTGTTCAATGATTACATTTAATTTTTCCGTTAGAAAGAATGTGAATATACACTATATGTTGCATATTTACATATAAATTATTATTATTATTGTTTATTGATTAGTATTTTAGTTTCATGCATCCGAAGATACCTCTACTTTTACTAATTTGAGTGTTTTTGAATTATAATTTTTTTTGGTTTCTTCATATTATTGTGTATCTTTAATTTTTAGCTATGATGCACGGATACGGACACGGCGACACGAACACGACACGACACCAATACGGCGACACGGATTTTTTCTTGAATTTCCCACGTGAGGAGTGTCGGACACGGTATCGAATACGAGTGTCCGTGTAACGCCCCCGTTTTTCAGTTTAAGTAATGTGACGTATTTGTTTAAAAATTGCGCAAATTAAGTATTTAATTATATGATTAATTGTTTATAAGTGTTTTTTTTATTTGATTTAAAACCGTAAACTTTTGTTATTTAATTTAATTAATATGGAATTTAAGTTTAGTAATTTATTTATAACAATATGAATTCGTTCATGCGCTTGAGTGTTTTATTTCTACTTCGTTCTTATATGAAATGATACTGGATTGGCGTGAAAATTTAATATGTCGTAAATATGTGTGTTATGAACGTGCCTATGTGCTCGGTTTATGTTTTCGGATTCAATTGACGTGTTTATGAATTTATTTTGATTTTTGGAACCAAGTCGGGGGCTAACGAGCAATTAGCGCACCCTTGGTTCCGTGCGTGATATCTTGAGCTCGGGAATTCGGATTCGAATTCCGTCAACTCCGTTGCCTTCGTATCGACGATTCGGAGACAATGGAAGAAGCCTCATACCTTTTTGAGATCATTAAGACCTCCAAAATCCAACCGTAACGGACAACTCGTGCAAGAAGAGCCCTTATGTTGACTAGTCTTCATGGTGGGACCCCATAACCCCTCTTGACTTAACCACACCTTAACCATGACTTATCTACCATGGGTTAACCCTTTCTCCTACCCTTTTAGCTGCAAAAACCGAGCCAAAATATCTCCTCTCATTCTGCAACTGATCGAGAGAAGGGAGAAGAGAAGAAGGAGAGAAACCCTTGGCCATCCTTTGTGATTTTGAGCTCAAATCACCATCTTCCTTCACCAAAACTTCAAGGTATGAATATTTATGTCTTCTCTACTCAATTATGCTTGATTTCATCTATTTAAAACATGATTTGGATCAGATTTGATTAGGGTTTGAATTATGAGATTAGTATGAACTTTTAGGGATTTTTGTCCTAGTGACCTATTTACTTGTGTGGCTGAATTCCTTGCTTAAACATGATCATATGAACTTGGTTCTTGGCTTATTTCTTTCCTAACTGATAGTATATGATGTTAGGAGGATTTCTTCTCTTGCTCCTTTTATAAAATTTTGAGTTATGGAGCTCCAAACTTGGTGATCAAACTATTTTCCCCTGTTTTCGAACTGCTGTGTGAAACTTGGTGTTGTTGCATGATCATATGGCCTCCATTTCGTGTGAAAATGCATGGAGTTGATGTACACTTATTGTTATATATGTTAGCATTCATGTTTCAAGTATTTGGATCCATTTGAAGCCTCAAAACCGAAATACATGGCCTGTTTCTATGCATGCACCATGACAGATTTGTTGCTGTTGTGTTTGGTAAGTTGTTGGTCATCCTAATGTGCTTTAAATTGTACCATTTTGCATATATATGATGTATATTAGTTGTTTGGTATGTTAGCATGCATTCCCCAAAGTTTCAGATCCAAATTCAAGCCCTAAGTACTCGATCAAGGCATAATAGAATCATTAGGGCTCATATGTCCGATTGTAGCGACCCAGTTTTGTTTCACGGTTTCGATGATCTTAACGTGTGATTTAGCTTTTGCAGTCTAAATGAAAAATGTTCATAACATGCCAAATATGTTGTATATGAAGTTTCAGAGCATTTGGAGTTCATTTGGTATGCCTTTGGATTGAGTTTGTTTGAGTTCAGTTTTGTCGGAAAATTTCAAAGGGGATTAAGTTCTGTACCGTGACACCCCCGTGTCTCATTTACTCATAAGAGGGAGACACGGGCGTGTCACACTCTCTGGGCAGCTCTGTACTGAGCCACGCCCGTGGCTCAGTTGGGCAAGGGTTGGTGACACCCCCGTGTCACTTCCCATGCGCAGTCTTCGTTACTTCCTCTTCGGTTTTTGATTTATTTCCCCTCCTTAATGACTTTATCTCCTTTTGTGTTAAACTATGAACTTGTTTTACCTTGTGTTAGGAGTATTGTGGTTCAATTTCGTGGCATTTGGATGTGTTATAGGCATGCTTTTACTTGATGCCGTTTATGTGTGTTTATATGTCGTTTATGAATCGCCTCACTTATTTTCTGTATCATATGACTTCTTCTTGTTGTCAAACCTTGGATATAAGCTATGTTATGTAATATGAAATATATAGTAGCATGTTGGGAGAGTTTGAACATGTTCTATGCTTCTATTTGAGTTCTTGAATAAATTGAATGGAGATATGAATTGAATGATCTATGATCGAACAAGTGAATAAATTGGTTATATGATTTTCATGATCTTTATGTTCTCATATCATGTGTGAGCATTGCCGTGCGTCATATATGGTTCATTTAGGGTCTTGAGTCTCACGAACACGTCTTTTGGTCTTTTGTACAGTTTGTCTCCAGGGTGGAGAGCTTTTGATCGTTCAGGCACTTGGTGCTCGATCCTTGTAACTTCACGGTTAAGGTGAGGGTGGTTTTCGTTTTAGCTACGTATTAAACCCTACAACCCTTATGTGAAAAGCTTTGGCCAAAACCTTATGATTATATATATATGGTTTTCAAATGAGCTATCGAGTAAATTCTTTTGAATTATACGTATGAGCGTATATAAGCTTAAAAATGGTTTTGTAATGAGGCTATGCTCCAAACCGTGTGTCTTCATGCTAGCTATGGATTAGGATGACACGGAGAGGTACGTATATAGCATATGCCGAGTTACACGGTAAGGTATGATTTCTTATAGTATGTATCATATGTATGTATTGATATGTTTTGGCGAGATTATGCTAAGCTGTTATGTTCACGGGCCCCGGGACTTAGTATATGTGGCTAACCGAGGAAGCAAGGGCTGACGGGGATCCCATATACTAGTCCCAACCAAACTACGGTGATACCGGCCCTCGCTAGGAGATTTAGCGGGGAATGGGAGCTGCGTGCCCTTGGGGGATTCATGTACCCCCATTGGCCTATGTATTTATCGGTGGGCAGGTCTAGCTAACTTGTCCACCACCCGGAGGAAGAAGGTTGGTTAAGAATTAGGCTTTTCTTATGTATATGTTATGATATGATTATGCACCGTGCGGGAATGCCGGGATCCGGATCGCCCAAACGAATATGTTTTATGATATGATTTATGGTCTGTGTGTATTATAATATATTGTATGATCGCCTAATCAATATATTATTGATATTTGTCGTACACGGTCGGAGTTTGGATGGAGGTTGTGCACGCTCACTCGCCGAGCCTTATATTTATGTATGATTTATGAATGGAATAAATTTAATATGAATTAGTCATAAAATCCGAGCATTGATTAATCATTCTCTTGCCCTTTTAGGGAACTAATTGCAAACAAAACCTTGTTCGGAATTTATGACTTGCATGTGCATGTTTTATATATATATGTATCGCTCCTGCTCACTCAGTCTTCTAGAGACTGACCCTCTCCCTCCCCAACACTTTAGTGTGCAGGTTTGGCTTTGGAATTTCGGGCTAGGCGGAGGTTTGGAGTTCTAAGTGGGTCGAGTTAGGTTAGGGAGTCTCTGCACTCATATTGGTATTGGAGTTATGTATGATTCGTTCTACTATACCTTGAACTCGAACAAGTTATGAAATTTGATACCTATGTATTTATGATGAAATTGGCTTTACTGGATTTTACTATGTTTTAAAAGAGGCCTGAGGAGCCCGAATTCCGTTTATGGCTTGTATACTTGAATTTTGGCTTCGTTATGCATTATATTTTGTGGATTGGTAAACCTTACAGGGTCTAGCTCCGCCTGGCTTAGGAAAGTTTTTATGTTTGTCTCCCGTTCGCTAGGGTTTGATACGGGTGCGGATTTACTATTTCGTTACTCGTGTTGAGCCTTAGTGCGGGGGATGTGGTGCCTCACGTGCGGGGTGCTACATCCTTAAGTGGTATCAGAGCCCGGTTGCAAAACCGGTGTTCTTGAGTCGTGTTGGAGTCAGTCTAAGTCGAACGGCATAGAGACTATGTGATAATGTGTGCATTGCATCGATCTTGAATATGGAATTTGGTTTCTCTTAAGAATTTTGTTGAATTACTTGTTGCATCTTATACGGATTCTTGTCTTTCGTATTGAATATGTGCCATGAGCATGCACTAATCGCATGCATCTATTCTCGAAATGAGTTATGATTTCCAGGTTATAAAGATGATATCAAACCACGGCCAAGTTCTATGATCACAACAATCTATTACAATTCCTTCGGAGGCACGGAAGATAGGAAGGATGCCCGGGGAGGAATATGGAGAATGGTAGTTGGGTGGCTTTGTAGACTGAGTTGCAATTAACGGTTGGGATTTAGAATGGGAGGTTCGACCTTGGCGACGCGATGGCAGAGGAACATTTGGAGGAATAGGAATAGGAGTTAATCAAAGGATGGTTGTGACTCAGAAGAACAACTTATATGAACCCACTACCTGAAGTGCATTAATTTGATTCAACAGGATCTCGCAACCTAAGAAATGAAGGGAACAAAACCTTGAAGATATATTGGTCCCGGATTTGGATCGTGGAAGAGGTACTAGTAATTAAGAGGAGTAGAGATAACAGGGGTCCGGTAGAGGTTATGCATCAAGGATCTACAAAGAAGGACTTCGAACTAAGCCTAGTGATTAGAAGTCAGGTTCTGGAAGGTAAGCATGTGGGTAAACGCAAATAGAGGGAAGGTGGCGATATGGAGAACAGGATTTGAGTTCATTTTTCCAAATCCCAGCTGAATTGTCATGTTGTGAGGTTAAATTGGAAGATATGGAGCAACAAATGGAAACGAGAAAGAGAGGAAATCATGCGCTCAAGTAAAAGCAATTGGAGGTGAATTAAATTCACAAAGGATAAGCGCGGAATTCTTGATTGAGGTGACGATTAGAAGTAAAGGTCGAATTCCGAGGAGAATGTTCTTATGTATAGAACATGGATCTGGGAATAACCGACTTATAAGGGAGCTTCTGGAAAACTCCTAAATCAGAATTGACAAAAGGGAGAGTGTCGAATCAAGCTAGCATAGAATGGAAGGAGGGCAATCAAGAGTAAATCAATAGAGTAAAAAGGGGGTGCAATAATGGCAATATTATTAAGTCTTCGGTTAGTCCCACGATAATTCGGAAGAAAAAATTAAGAAGGAACCAAACCAGAAAAGATGATCATTGGAGGATTTACATCAAAGTTTAAAACGCATCAAGAACATTTCATCTTTGATTCAAGAAATGTAGGGTCAGATACGGAATATAACCTTAAAGGGGTTAAAGAGAATGAATGGATAATATGAACGGAAGCTAGAAAAGGATTCGTGTTACGGTAGATCCTAATGACGAATACCTCAAGGTAGGGATGGAATCATCAAGGTTGTCCGGAGTAGTTATCCTTGAGGGTATTTTAAACTCCGATACGGGTAAGATAGTAGCTAGGGACATAACTTCGAGACGAATGGTCTAAGGGTATTCGGGAGGTCAAACTTGGTTAACTACAAAGAGTTGGTTGAATGAAGATTAAGGGAAATGATGGAGACTGGGAGCAGTACCAGGCAGAACGGATCCAAGAGTATGATCCTTAAAGGATTTATCATTAGCTTCACCGAGGAACCTTGAAGAGGTTCAAGACAAGCTGACCACTGAGCTATCTTCAGGATAGATCCTATACTGGACAACGGCAACTCTCAGTCCTAAACTTTGAAACTTCGGTGAACGGTACTTATAGCATTCATGATACATGCATCCATGCAATTTTAACTTATATAACTTTTATGTTAGGTGCTGTAATCTTGTATTGTGTTAAATTGCTTGGAATAATTGGATATTAATGTGGGCGATATTTATTACTTGCTTTGGGTGCCTTACGTGATTTTAAATTTGGTTTTTGCGTGAGTTGCTTGGGAGTATTGGAGACTTCCTTGCTTTATTTTCGGTTAAGAGACGGGGATTCTCTTATTTTTGTTTGAGAGACGGGGTACTCTCTTTGCTTGCGAGAGACGGGGTTCTCTCATTATTATTGGAGAGACGGGGTTCTCTCATTGCTGCTTGAGAGACGGGGCTCTCTCCTTGTTGTTAGTGAGAGACGGGGAATCTCTCATTATTTGATTTCAAGCGTGTTTTGAATCCGAGGACGGATTCTTTTAAGGGGGAGAGATTGTAACGCCCCCGTTTTTCAGTTTAAGTAATGTGACGTATTTGTTTAAAAATTGCGCAAATTAAGTATTTAATTATATGATTAATTGTTTATAAGTGTTTTTTTTATTTGATTTAAAACCGTAAACTTTTGTTATTTAATTTAATTAATATGGAATTTAAGTTTAGTAATTTATTTATAACAATATGAATTCGTTCATGCGCTTGAGTGTTTTATTTCTACTTCGTTCTTATATGAAATGATACTGGATTGGCGTGAAAATTTAATATGTCGTAAATATGTGTGTTATGAACGTGCCTATGTGCTCGGTTTATGTTTTCGGATTCAATTGACGTGTTTATGAATTTATTTTGATTTTTGGAACCAAGTCGGGGGCTAACGAGCAATTAGCGCACCCTTGGTTCCGTGCGTGATATCTTGAGCTCGGGAATTCGGATTCGAATTCCGTCAACTCCGTTGCCTTCGTATCGACGATTCGGAGACAATGGAAGAAGCCTCATACCTTTTTGAGATCATTAAGACCTCCAAAATCCAACCGTAACGGACAACTCGTGCAAGAAGAGCCCTTATGTTGACTAGTCTTCATGGTGGGACCCCATAACCCCTCTTGACTTAACCACACCTTAACCATGACTTATCTACCATGGGTTAACCCTTTCTCCTACCCTTTTAGCTGCAAAAACCGAGCCAAAATATCTCCTCTCATTCTGCAACTGATCGAGAGAAGGGAGAAGAGAAGAAGGAGAGAAACCCTTGGCCATCCTTTGTGATTTTGAGCTCAAATCACCATCTTCCTTCACCAAAACTTCAAGGTATGAATATTTATGTCTTCTCTACTCAATTATGCTTGATTTCATCTATTTAAAACATGATTTGGATCAGATTTGATTAGGGTTTGAATTATGAGATTAGTATGAACTTTTAGGGATTTTTGTCCTAGTGACCTATTTACTTGTGTGGCTGAATTCCTTGCTTAAACATGATCATATGAACTTGGTTCTTGGCTTATTTCTTTCCTAACTGATAGTATATGATGTTAGGAGGATTTCTTCTCTTGCTCCTTTTATAAAATTTTGAGTTATGGAGCTCCAAACTTGGTGATCAAACTATTTTCCCCTGTTTTCGAACTGCTGTGTGAAACTTGGTGTTGTTGCATGATCATATGGCCTCCATTTCGTGTGAAAATGCATGGAGTTGATGTACACTTATTGTTATATATGTTAGCATTCATGTTTCAAGTATTTGGATCCATTTGAAGCCTCAAAACCGAAATACATGGCCTGTTTCTATGCATGCACCATGACAGATTTGTTGCTGTTGTGTTTGGTAAGTTGTTGGTCATCCTAATGTGCTTTAAATTGTACCATTTTGCATATATATGATGTATATTAGTTGTTTGGTATGTTAGCATGCATTCCCCAAAGTTTCAGATCCAAATTCAAGCCCTAAGTACTCGATCAAGGCATAATAGAATCATTAGGGCTCATATGTCCGATTGTAGCGACCCAGTTTTGTTTCACGGTTTCGATGATCTTAACGTGTGATTTAGCTTTTGCAGTCTAAATGAAAAATGTTCATAACATGCCAAATATGTTGTATATGAAGTTTCAGAGCATTTGGAGTTCATTTGGTATGCCTTTGGATTGAGTTTGTTTGAGTTCAGTTTTGTCGGAAAATTTCAAAGGGGATTAAGTTCTGTACCGTGACACCCCCGTGTCTCATTTACTCATAAGAGGGAGACACGGGCGTGTCACACTCTCTGGGCAGCTCTGTACTGAGCCACGCCCGTGGCTCAGTTGGGCAAGGGTTGGTGACACCCCCGTGTCACTTCCCATGCGCAGTCTTCGTTACTTCCTCTTCGGTTTTTGATTTATTTCCCCTCCTTAATGACTTTATCTCCTTTTGTGTTAAACTATGAACTTGTTTTGCCTTGTGTTAGGAGTATTGTGGTTCAATTTCGTGGCATTTGGATGTGTTATAGGCATGCTTTTACTTGATGCCGTTTATGTGTGTTTATATGTCGTTTATGAATCGCCTCACTTATTTTCTGTATCATATGACTTCTTCTTGTTGTCAAACCTTGGATATATGCTATGTTATGTAATATGAAATATATAGTAGCATGTTGGGAGAGTTTGAACATGTTCTATGCTTCTATTTGAGTTCTTGAATAAATTGAATGGAGATATGAATTGAATGATCTATGATCGAACAAGTGAATAAATTGGTTATATGATTTTCATGATCTTTATGTTCTCATATCATGTGTGAGCATTGCCGTGCGTCATATATGGTTCATTTAGGGTCTTGAGTCTCACGAACACGTCTTTTGGTCTTTTGTACAGTTTGTCTCCAGGGTGGAGAGCTTTTGATCGTTCAGGCACTTGGTGCTCGATCCTTGTAACTTCACGGTTAAGGTGAGGGTGGTTTTCGTTTTAGCTACGTATTAAACCCTACAACCCTTATGTGAAAAGCTTTGGCCAAAACCTTATGATTATATATATATGGTTTTCAAATGAGCTATCGAGTAAATTCTTTTGAATTATACGTATGAGCGTATATAAGCTTAAAAATGGTTTTGTAATGAGGCTATGCTCCAAACCGTGTGTCTTCATGCTAGCTATGGATTAGGATGACACGGAGAGGTACGTATATAGCATATGCCGAGTTACACGGTAAGGTATGATTTCTTATAGTATGTATCATATGTATGTATTGATATGTTTTGGCGAGATTATGCTAAGCTGTTATGTTCACGGGCCCCGGGACTTAGTATATGTGGCTAACCGAGGAAGCAAGGGCTGACGGGGATCCCATATACTAGTCCCAACCAAACTACGGTGATACCGGCCCTCGCTAGGAGATTTAGCGGGGAATGGGAGCTGCGTGCCCTTGGGGGATTCATGTACCCCCATTGGCCTATGTATTTATCGGTGGGCAGGTCTAGCTAACTTGTCCACCACCCGGAGGAAGAAGGTTGGTTAAGAATTAGGCTTTTCTTATGTATATGTTATGATATGATTATGCACCGTGAGGGAATGCCGGGATCCGGATCGCCCAAACGAATATGTTTTATGATATGATTTATGGTCTGTGTGTATTATAATATATTGTATGATCGCCTAATCAATATATTATTGATATTTGTCGTACACGGTCGGAGTTTGGATGGAGGTTGTGCACGCTCACTCGCCGAGCCTTATATTTATGTATGATTTATGAATGGAATAAATTTAATATGAATTAGTCATAAAATCCGAGCATTGATTAATCATTCTCTTGCCCTTTTAGGGAACTAATTGCAAACAAAACCTTGTTCGGAATTTATGACTTGCATGTGCATGTTTTATATATATATGTATCGCTCCTGCTCACTCAGTCTTCTAGAGACTGACCCTCTCCCTCCCCAACACTTTAGTGTGCAGGTTTGGCTTTGGAATTTCGGGCTAGGCGGAGGTTTGGAGTTCTAAGTGGGTCGAGTTAGGTTAGGGAGTCTCTGCACTCATATTGGTATTGGAGTTATGTATGATTCGTTCTACTATACCTTGAACTCGAACAAGTTATGAAATTTGATACCTATGTATTTATGATGAAATTGGCTTTACTGGATTTTACTATGTTTTAAAAGAGGCCTGAGGAGCCCGAATTCCGTTTATGGCTTGTATACTTGAATTTTGGCTTCGTTATGCATTATATTTTGTGGATTAGTAAACCTTACAGGGTCTAGCTCCGCCTGGCTTAGGAAAGTTTTTATGTTTGTCTCCCGTTCGCTAGGGTTTGATACGGGTGCGGATTTACTATTTCGT
Organism: Lantana camara; assembly: GCA_037501455.1. NCBI lineage: Eukaryota > Viridiplantae > Streptophyta > Magnoliopsida > Lamiales > Verbenaceae > Lantana > Lantana camara. The sequence goes on from CM074856.1 coordinate 62,207,954, forward strand.
TACTCGTGTTGAGCCTTAGTGCGGGGGATGTGGTGCCTCACGTGCGGGGTGCTACAGTCCGACACGACACGACACGGTAAAATGATATTTTTAGAAATGTCCGTGCATCATAGATTTTTAGATTCGTTATTTGTTGATGTGATGTATATTTTTTTAAGTATTAATTTATATTTGTTATATTGAATATTGGGGGTTCAGTTAATGTATAGTGGTCATAATCTTTGTTTCTTCCTTTGATGTTGTCTAAGGTTCATGATTTTTTTTCTTTGTATTTTCATGAATGGTATAATATGTAAAGATGAAGTTAAAAATAAGAGAGTTTCTTGAATTTCTTTTTAATTGAAATTTTTTACTTTTCATCGCCCTTTGTTAAATGATTACATTTAATTTTTCTGTTAGGAAGAATGTGAATATCTACTATATGTTGCAGATTTATATATAAATTTTTATTATTATTATTTATTGATTAGTATTTTAGTTTCATGCATCCAAAGATACCTCTATTTTTTACTAATTTGAGTGTTTTTGAATTATAATTTTTTTTAGTTTCTTCACATTATTGTGTATCTTTAATTTTCAGATTCGTTATTTGTTGATGTGATGTATATTTATTTAAGTATTAATTTATATTTGTTATATTGAATTTAGGGATGTTTACCTTTCTAATAGTCAAATCTTGCTTCCTTTATAATTTTGAATCAATAATTTATTTAAATTATCTCATATTTAGTTTTACTCATTTTTGTATTTAGCTATGTTTGTGAATTCGTCTATTCATTAATATGTAATATATTTGAATATATTTTTATGTAGACATATTCTCTATCTTTTCTATAATATATTTTTTCTGAAGTATTTCTGTTGTTTCTTTACTTTTTGTCTAGGTATTTATGGATTTATAATATAATGCATTTCTTTACGTTATATAAAAACTTTTTCAATCCTCTTTCTTTACGTTATTTTTACAAAAAAAATTTAATCCTCTTATATTTTAATTTTATAACATTAATTATTTTTATTTTTTTCAGTATATTTATTCATCGTAATTATTTGTTGCAATTTTTTTCAATTAAATTTATATCTAATAGTTTACCTTTATTTTTTACTTTTTAATATTGCCCCTTTGCTCAAGAACTCTTATCCTTATTCATGCAATAGTGTTATGATCTTCCCCCTTTCATTATTAGTTTCTTAATCTTCTTAATTAACTTTTTTTTAACATTCTTATTCTATTTTTCATTTTTTCTTAAAACCCTAAAAGACACTTGAATAATGAGATTTGATTTAGATTTTATTAAATTTTGTGGGAAAGACGATAGTCGAAAAATAGAGAAGAGAAAATGAAGAACATAAAAGAATAAGATTTGATCTAATTAGATTTAATGAGGATAATTTTATAAAAGTAAAATATAAGTTGATTCTCAATGAGAATTGTTAATACCATCAAGGTTGGGGTAATGGATATTATCTTGGGATAGACTAATGAGCATTCTTAATTGTATTTTATACCAATCAAGGGCGTTTTAGGAATGAATGTGAAAATGTTCATTCCATTCATACGTTATTTTATCATATCAATCATGTCGTTAGACTATAGAGTAACACCGAAACAAAAAAAAAAAAAAAGTAAGTTAGACTATAGAGTATATTACCTCTTTAATTGAGGAAGTGATCTTATTTAAGTTTTATTAAAAATTATAATTGATTATTATTATTATTACTAAATTATTACCTTTAATGATCGACTATTACAAATTTATAAAATCTATAAAATAAATGTTATATTATGTAAAAATCTATAAATTAATTTTTAAATTATCATATTATTCATAATATTTTCATTATTTAGTATATAATGATATTACAAAATTGATATGTATTTTAAGAATGTGATGTGTTTCACGGTTCATGTTTTACTTCTTTTACTTCGTTCTTTATGCAAAATTACATATATGGTTTTAGAATTATCAAATTGATATTCTTAAAATTTCTAATAATTTTGAGTTTTCTTTTATATACAACCAATTTCACTTTAAAGTTATATTCTTAGTGATATTTTAATCATTTTATATGCATCGCACGGGTTGCAGGGGCGTATAATTATATATTACTAAAAAAAATAATTGATAATAATTTTCAACTATTTTAAATATAATATAATTATAATAATTTTATATAATATTTTTTATTTGTTTTAAATATAATATAATTATAATTATATTTTTATATGATATTTTTTCTACGACCCGTGCGATGCACGGAATGATTATAATTATACTATATTTAAAACAAATAAAAAATATTATATAAAATTATTATAATTATATTATATTTAAAATAGTTGAAAATTATTATCAATTATTTTTTTAGTAATATATAATTATACGCCCCCTGCGACCTGTGCGATGCATATAAAATGATTAAAATATCACTAAGAATATAACTTTAAAGTGAAATTGGTTGTATATAAAAGAAAACTCAAAATTATTAGAAATTTTAAGAATATCAATTTGATAATTCTAAAACCATATATGTAATTTTGCATAAAGAACGAAGTAAAAGAAGTAAAACATGAACCGTGAAAACACATCACATTCTTAAACTACATATCAATTTTGTAATATCATTATATACTAAATAATGAAAATATTATGAATAATATGATAATTTAAAAATTAATTTATAGATTTTTACATAATATAATATTTATTTTATAGATTTTATAAATTTGTAATAGTCGATCATTAAAGGTAATAATTTAGTAATAATAATAATAATCAATTATAATTTTTAATAAAACTTAAATAAGATCACTTCCTCAATTAAAGAGGTAATATACTCTATAGTCTAACTTACTTTTTTTTTTTTTTTTTTCGATGTTACTCTATAGTCTAACGACATGATTGATATGATAAAATAACGTATGAATGGAATGAACATTTTCACATTCATTCCTAAAACCCTTGATTGATATAAAATACAATTAAGAATGCTCATTAGTCTATCCCAAGATAATATCCATTACCCCAACCTTGATGGTATTAACAATTCTCATTGAGAATCAACTTATATTTTACTTTTATAAAATTATCCTCATTAAATCTAATTAGATCAAATCTTATTCTTTTATGTTCTTCATTTTCTCTTCTCTATTTTTCGACTATCGTCTTTCCCACAAAATTTAATAAAATCTAAATCAAATCTCATTATTCAAGTGTCTTTTAGGGTTTTAAGAAAAAATGAAAAATAGAATAAGAATGTTAAACAAAAGTTAATTAAGAAGATTAAGAAACAAATAATGAAAGGGGGAAGATCATAACACTATTGCATGAATAAGGATAAGAGTTCTTGAGCAAAGGGGCAATATTAAAAAGTAAAAAATAAAGGTAAACTATTAGATATAAATTTAATTGAAAAAAATTACAACAAATAATTACGATGAATAAAAAACTGAAAAAAATAAAAATAATTAATGTTATAAAATTAAAAAATAAGAGGATTAATTTTTTTTTGTAAAAATAACGCAAAGAAAGAGGATTGAAAAAGTTTTTATATAACGTAAAGAAATGCATTATATTATAAATCCATAAATACCTAGACAAAAAGTAAAGAAACAACAGAAATACTTCAGAAAAAATATATTATAGAAAAGATAGAGAATATGTCTACATAAAAATATATTCAAATATATTACATATTAATGAATAGACGAATTCACAAACATAGCTAAATACAAAAATGAGTAAAACTAAATATGAGATAATTTAAATAAATTGTTGATTCAAAATTATAAAGGAAGCAAGATTTGACTATTAGAAAGGTAAACATCCCTAAATTCAATATAACAAATATAAATTAATACTTAAAAAAATATACATCACATCAACAAATAACGATTTGAAAATTAAAGATACACAGTAATATGAAGAAACTAAAAAAAATTATAATTCAAAAACACTCAAATTAGTAAAAATAGAGGTATCTTTGGATGCATGAAACTAAAATACTAATCAATAAATAATAATAATAAAAATTTATATATAAATCTGCAACATATAGTAGATATTCACATTCTTCCTAACAGAAAAATTAAATGTAATCATTTAACAAAGGGCGATGAAAAGTAAAAAATTTCAATTAAAAAGAAATCCAAGAAACTCTCTTATTTTTAACTTCATCTTTACATATTATACCATTCATGAAAATACAAAGAAAAAAAATCATGAACCTTTGACAACATCAAAGGAAGAAACAAAGATTATGACCACTATACATTAACTGAACCCCCAATATTCAATATAACAAATTTAAATTAATACTTAAAAAAATATACATCACATCAACAAATAACGAATCTAAAAATTAAAGATATACACAATAATATGAAGAAACTAAAAAAAATTATAATTCAAAAACACTCAAATTAGTAAAAGTAGAGGTATCTTCGGATGCATGAAACTAAAATACTAATCAATAAACAATAATAATAAAAATTTATATATAAATATGCAACATATAGTATATATTCACATTCTTTCTAACGGAAAAATTAAATGTAATCATTGAACAAAGGGCGATGAAAAAGTAAAAAATTTCAAATAAAAAGAAATTCAAGAAACTCTCTTATTTTTAACTTCATCTTTACATATTATACCATTCATGAAAATACAAAGAAAAAAAAATCATAAACCTTAGACAACATCAAAGGAAGAAACAGAAAGATTATGAACACTATACATTAACTGAACCCCCAATCAATATTATGAAATTGCGTTCAAATCTCTACAATTTAAAACATCTTAGATGAATTGGAAATGAGAAAAAAATGAATGATAGAAATAAATCTGAATGAATGCATTTTAAGAGCGGAGTTAGGAGATGGAGAGATTGATTATATAAGCATGACCAAATTTGAATGATATGGTATATTGAAAGAAATAAGGAAATAGTAAATAATATCCATTAAATACGTTTATAATTGCATACAAATAGAGAATTGATTCTTGAGATCTCTGTGAGTTAGTTAAAAAATACCAAAAAGAAAAAACAACTGAAATCATTCTAATTATATTTTTAATTAAAAATAATTTGGAATTATTAAAATTCACCAATAAATAAATTTCAAATGTCATGGATTATGAGGGAGTGGTGGCTATATTAGGTAATTCAATTCCGTTAGCTCATTTGTAGGAGATTTGATTACTAATAACATATATTTAGTGTTGATTAATGGAATAATTAATGAATTACCTATAATAAGAATTGTGTTTAATAATAATTGAAATATATTGATCCAACAACCAATTAGAAATTATTTTTTTAATAAAATATTTTAGGAAAAACACAAAATAATATTGAGTCAAAATAGTACAATTACGTGCAAATATCGTCGTGCTATATATAATAATATAGATATGTATAATTTCAAAAGAAATTCATATATGAAAAATATATTATGTATATTGCTGAAAATAATTTATTTTCTTTAGTAATATTTATTTTCATAATAAAATAATATACAAAATAAAAATTTAATTTTAATTTATCTTTATCTATCTTTTTAAACCTAATTAATGATAGCATTAAATATCACCCTAATTATGGGGTGAAAATCATGATATAGAAAAATTATCATTTCATTCTTTCTTAATTTAAAGCTCATTAATAATGACATTTATTTAATTGATAAAAATATGTATAAAAACAGAAATTCATACATAGAAAGTATATTATAAATCTTGTCAAAGATAATTATTATCATTAGTTACTATTTGTTTTAAAATAAATAATACATAAAATAAAGATAAACCAACTACATTTTTTCTATTTAATTAAAATCCTCAAAAAAAACCACAAAATTCCACATCATCGAAATACACAATAAAAAGTCAAACGTCGTTTTCAAATATATAATAGTATAGATTTGCAAGAATTCGTGACGAATAAATTGGGATTTTCTTTTCTTTTCTTTTCATAGGGACTATGATGTTGAGAGCGAGAGACAAAAAACTGTGGAGGAGTTCTACCGATTGAACCACATTAACCAAACATATGACTTTGTGAGTACGACAAATTAATAATTACAAATTTTGCTTAACAAGGGTTTGTATTATGGAGGCTGAAACCCGAACTTGACATGCATATGTGTAGGTGAAGGAGATGAGGGAAAAGTATGGAAAACTTGATAGAACGGAAATGAGCATTTGGGAATGCTGTGAACTTCTTAATGAAGTTGTGGATGATAGTGATCCCGATTTGGATGAACCCCAAATGGAACACTTGTTACAAACTGCCGAGGCTATTAGAAAAGATTATCCCGATCAAGATTGGTTGCATTTGACTGCCCTTATTCATGGTAAATTATAAATACGCGCATACATACTATGTGCATATATATCTTTCGTTCAATCCATTGTCATCGTTAGTTTTAGAGAAAAATTCTAGCTCAAATCTGATGTTTCTCCCTCTGATCCGTTGTGAGATATATAGTCAATTGAGAATTATTAAAGTGAAGAACAAATTGCACAAAAAAAAAAAAAAATCTGATTTGCCACGAATTTTGCAACGGATTATGAAAAATAATATGAACAATTGTAATTGTTTATATATCATTTAATTGTACATTATTTTTCATGGAATGGTAGATCTTGGGAAAGTGCTTCTTCTTCCAAGTTTTGGAGAGCTGCCTCAATGGGCTGTTGTGGGTGAGTGCATCAAAATCTAACAAAAACCCTATTTTTCGTCTTAATCTTATTATTTATTAAACAAATTCTCACGATAAACAACAGGCGATACATTTCCACTTGGTTGTGCTTTCGATGAAGCCATTGTTCATCACAAGGTATCAATTTAATTTGTCGAAGCTACCAAATTAATCTACTACAAAAATGTAATTTACATACTGTTGGGAATAGTAAAAGTGTGTAATAACAACAGTATCAATTATAAAAACAACCATATTTAAATATTTAAGACTCTTGACAATAAATGCAAGGGATAAAAGAACAAACTATAAAATGATATTTTTAATCGAAATTGGATTACATGTCAATGCAGTATTTGAAGGACAATCCCGATATGAACAACCCTTCTTACGCCACTAAGAATGGGGTTCACAAAGAAGGATGTGGACTAGATAAAGTTCTCATGTCATGGGGGCATGACGACTATATGTACTTGGTGAGCTCACACATACATTAATACAACATTTAAACATTTTCTTTTATTATTTTTTCCTCTTGATTTCACTTATACGATTAAAAATAACTATAAATCCCATTTTCATCTGTTATATATATATTTTTAATAATTTTAGGTGGCTAAGGAAAATGGAACAACGGTACCTTCAGCTGCATTCTTCATCATCCGTTACCACTCATTCTATCGTAAGAATTTGAATTTATCCCATTTGTAATATGTGACGAATAATTCTTTTTATCCTTTTATAATGTTAATTAACATGCTAAATATGTAAATATTTGCAGCTCTGCACAGAGCTGGAGCTTATACACACTTGATGAATGAGGAGGACAGGGAGAACCTCGAGTGGCTAAAGATATTCAAGTAATTTTGCTTCATTTTAATCTTTATAATTTGTTTAAGAAAATAAATAAACAAAAACGGTTTACATAAAGATTTTGAATTAATTCAAAAAATAATTTGAGCAAATTAATGAGATAGATTCTAACCTTAATTTTTTTTTTAAAATAAAAAATTGTGGTTCAGCAAGTATGATCTCTACAGCAAGAGCAAAGTCCGAGTTGATGTTGAAAAAGTGAAACCGTATTATCTCTCGCTCATCAACAAGGTAAATAAAAATTTACCACTATTAACATGTTTTCTGGGAAATTTTATGTAATATTCTTCTTTTTTGGGCCCTTTGCTAATATTTTGTTTATTAAATACGGCAGTACTTTCCATCAAAGCTCAGATGGTGAATTTATTTTGTAAAATGCTTCGAAGTGTAACTTTGGGGCACGAACTGTGCAAATGCCGACGACTATGATAAATATGTGATGCAATCATTTGTAATTACGAAGGACCGTGGTCTGTCCATAAAAAGAATTGTTTTGTGTCCCTCCTTATGTACTTGTATGTTGATGTATTTGTATGTCTTATAAATATATAAAATTATCGGAAATTATATCATATTCATGGAATAAATACAAACGACCCCTAGAATATTTTGAAAATTGAGATTTTTTGAGGTTCGACAAATTAAGAATTTCCTTTATGTTTGCATTTTCTAACTCTTATAAGTTTTCTCATACATTAATGATGGAGTTAAACATCATATTTTACCAATTTCACCTATTTCTTGAGTCGTTCGATCAACACCGTCACCGGACACGGGAGATTTGGTAATTGGAGAATGAAGGGGTTTATCTACTATCCTAGAGTTAGCTGTGGAAGGAATCAAAGTTTTAAAGGTTAGTTCAATACCTAGAAAAGTTTGAAAAGAAAGAAGTTTTAAAGCTCCGTCGTCCGAATTCTCAAACTCTCACCAGTAGTCAAGTGTATGCTCTGAAGATTATGAGAATGCAAAGTCACAAATGGATGAAGAAGTCTCCTATTTATAGGAGAGGAAGTTGGTAAAAGTGGTAATAAATTCAAACAAAGCAATCATTCCAGCCTTGGTAACCGTCCCACTTTTGTGAAATGTCGCGCACGTTCCTAGGCCACTCGCGCCCCTTCATGGAATCTCGCACCCATGCACCGTCTCACATTAAATGTGTAGTATCTCGAGCGGTTAGCTGAAGATCTCGCATTTAATGCACTGCAGGCCGAGCGCTTCGATCGCCCATTGTCTTGGCTTCTTCATGCCCCTCGGAGTTCAAATTCAAAATCTACGCACCACAATATTGTAACTATAGAGTTGGGGGGCAAATGATGGAGCCCAGTTGCAACAAGGCCACGTCATGACACGTGGACCTTCATGGTCCCGCCACCTATACTCCAGGACCAACTCAGCTGCACGATAAATTGTGTATAGCGGCAAAGGGTCGATTCCACAAGGATTGGATGGTTATATAATTCTTCAATAACCAAGCAAACAAACAACAAAAATAAAAGGGGCCGGGGGGGAGGGGGGGGGGGGGGGGGATTGTTAACGTAATTAACTAAGTGCAAAAATTTAAATAACAAGCTAAATCTAAAAAAACTAATAAAACAGCGTAAACTTATGGTAGCTAAGAAATAAGACTCTAGTTAAGTTATTCGTATGATTCAAGCTAGTGATTCGATCATAGGTGCAAAAATAAACTTCAATCCGTTGATAGACCGGCTATGGTTATAACAAGTTCTATACACCGAATCCTTTCTTATTTATATGATGATTATAATACGATCATTAACTATTCTCTTATCACAAAGCAGTCTTAAAGACACGGTCCTAAGATTTAACTTCACAATAGCATTAATCATGAAAAGGATACCGATCCTAGCCAACAAACACACAAGCTCGGATTGTTTAGATTATTACACATGCTTCTCACCACAGTCAAGCAACAAAAAAAAAAAAAAGGTACGCTTTAAATGGTGTTAACTCTTAGGCACAATTAGAGTGATAATTACGGATCAAACTAATTGCATAGTTTATAATATAAGGCAAGCATCAAGACAACAATTGATCAGATTACTCATCTCAAATCAAGTCTATAACCTTAAACCAAGAAGCATGCATATACCAAAGAATTCGAAGCTGTAACAAGTCAATTAGACCTCAAAAACCATAATATGAATCAACAAATACAACTAGAATATAAAGGCTAGCTGTTGTTCATTCTTACAAAAATAATCAGCTAAATAGCTGTAAAGAAATGAAATTAAACCACAAAGATTGTCTACAAAAGATATGTTAAGATACTTGATAATCTATCCATGTAATTCAACTAAAAGAGGGAGAGGAAAGGGGATTCTTGCTCTTGGTCGAAACAGGGGTGTAGCGCCGGAAATGGTGGCCACCACATCCCCCGCACCTAAACCCAAGCCCACATATGAAATGGACCTCCATACATGAGCCCAAGTCTAAGCGAACGGGAACCTACACGCATACACTAGGCTAAGCGGGGCTAACGGACCACAGAGCGTGCAAAGAAAGTAAAGCAAAAGCGGAAGCAACAAACAGGATCCAAATGAGCTCAGCTAAAACATACCATAACATATATACCATGGCCACGAGGCCCAAAATTAATTACAAGTATTCAAATCTCCACGATATACATAATCAGATTAGGGATAAAGTATTCAAAGCTGTAAATATGGAATGCAAACTCGACCTAAGAAACTAAGTACGACACGACACGGCGCACTTCTCCCCTACCTCGAGCTGACCTGAAAGAGGGGAAAAGAGAGGGTCGGTCTATAACTCGACTGAGTGAGGGGGCTAAACGCACACCTACACACCTATATATATAAATAGAGCATATATCAAAGGATAGTCATGAACCGAGGCTAGGGTTTTACATACAAAATCATTTTCGAAGAGATAACATAATATACATAAAGAAATCCTACTCGATTCATAACCATCTATACAAAGCATAAACAAACGTCCGGCGAGAGCGGACTTCCCTTAACTCCTCAAACCATAACATAATCCATCCTCACAACCATGGTGATTCGGGAATCAAACCCTAGTCACCTACATTACCAAAAACATACGGGGTAGCGAACCCACGATATGCCTTCCCCGGTTAGCAACCGAGGGCTCAAGATACCACACCGTCTAAACCTCCATAAGTTGTACGTGAATATCTCAAAGGGAACTACACACAGGCCAAACCCGATGGCCCTTGCCTTCCCGAGCATTCCTTACCCATAGTTCCCAGGGCCCAACATACCATACGAACCAAATTCCCATATTTCAGGGCACAACTCGCTCAAAACATAAACGTACAAAAGGATTCAAAATCTTAAGCTTATATACGCTCATACTTATACCGGTTCCATAAAACTCAAGCTTTTCCACAAAATCATAAACATATCTTAAGCACTCGTATATAATTATATAGACTATATCCGCATACGGGTGTGAAATCATCATATAATGGTCGTAGGTCAATAACTAGTAGAAAGTTCCTAAACCTCACCTTAACAAAAAGGAGCAAAAGTGGGATCAAACGGGCGACCCAATACCTAAGCTTCGGGCTCTTGCACGTCCGGAAGAGGTTCTGAAACACAAAAGGCACGATCCGAGACTTAGACTTGAATATGAACCAAATAGACGCTCGACAATGCTTGTGGATGAAATGAATGCAATTGAAATGTATAAACATATCAGTTATATCATACCAATCCATACTCATATAATTCGTATCAAATGAAGTCATATATTCAGAATAATGCATATAGCACGTAATATAACAAACTAACATTGTATACGAAACATAAAAGAAGTAAGAAAACATGAAGAAAGGTATCGAAACTATAAAACGAACAACCGCCGCTGCTGCATTTTCAAATGACACGGCCGTGTTAGGTTTTAGTGCAAAATGGACATGGTCGTTGTAACGCCCAAAACAAGAGGCGCCACATCCCCCGCACTGTGAGCCCGATCCACGTATGAAATGGAGAGTCCATACATGAACTAAGCTCACAACGAACAGGGACACACTCACTCACTAGGCTAAGCTGGAGCTAAAAATTTAAAACCGAATAAACAATTATCAAAAGAAATAAACAAATGCGGAAGCAATGCAGATAAATTCATTCCAATAAAACAGAACAACGGGTTCAACTAACATAGATACCTAGTCCCGAATTTCATACACAAATCATAAAATAATCATAATCATACAATGCTCATAAATGATTGAGTTACAATGAAAGTGTGTGACAAGACTCAACTTGACCAAAAGACTTGACAACACGACTCCCCGCCTAGCACTCCAAACCTGCAAGAAAACTGAAAACAATCCGGGTTCAGTCTATAGGAGACTGGTGGGTATAAAATGGGGCATAATAGAATAATAATAATATAACAGAATTTAAACACACCCACATGCAAGCTATAATCCCGTACGAGGTTTTATTAAATATTTCCCAAGTGGGTGAAAACAAAGGAAAACAACGCTCGGGATTACAACGATCAATTTCATAATTTCATATTCATAATCATTCATGGGGTCAATACGTGAGCCCGGCGAGAGGGCGAATTCTCCAACCTTCTCCTCGTGTGTGCATTAGTTAATTAATTCATTCATTCAATCATTCATTAGTGATCATATCACATTCATTCATTCGTTCATTAGTATACATTCATAATCATATCATAAAATAAGTTCCAACCTTCTTCCTCCGGGTGGTGGACGGGTTAGCAAGACCCGACCACCTCATGCATTGACCCAAGGGGGTACATGAATCCCCCAAGGGCGCTCAACTACCATTCCACGCTAATCTCCTAGCGAGGTCCGGTCTTTGTTAAATAGTTGGGACTAGTGCACGGGGATCACCGTCAGCCCGAGCTTCCCCGGATAGCCATGTACACATAGTCCCGGGCCCCATTAAACATTGTGTTCACTGATCTCGCCAAAACATTGGGTAAGGGTTCATGAAAGAAAGGCTTACGTTTGAAATCATTTACTCGAGAAAAGACTCTGTATACGTAGTAAATACATTTTGGCTTAAAACTTTGCACGTTGGTTTATATAGGGTCATTTTAGCTAATAGAAGAGAAGCCCACCTGTTACACCTTACCGACAATACCAAAAGAAAGAAAGACTTGAGGTGTCCTATGAACCCGGCATATCTCCGCCCTGGAGAAAACTGTACACAAGACGATACAATGCATTCGTGAGACTCAAGACTCTAAAAGAACCATATATGACGCACGCCAATGCAATGAATGTCTTATGATATGCATAAGAGAGGAAGTCATATCATGGAGATGCATTAAGGCACATAATCAATCATTTCATTCATTCTTGGGGCTTTCATAGTCACTTGAGTTCATATCTCCCATGTATAATATCAAATCCATCCATTAATTCCGAACAAAGATCATAACCCATATTTCAACAAGTATACAATTCATATGAATCATAAAAGAAAAGATAAATACACAAGTAGGGTTCATATTGATAGCAAAGATCCATATGTGCACGTACTTGGAGCATTGACGACATATTAAATCATAACTCGTAATATATTCCACGAAAAATCATGAAAATTTATAATAAATAAGATAACACATTATAAAATATGTTAGTATAGCATAGAAGTCATAAAAGAGGTGGAGGAAGCTCAAACAAGCGACGAAAAACGGAACCGGGGTAATAAAAATGGGCAGGGCAGAATCCACCCCCATGGGGAAAAATCCACCCCCATGGATTCTGGTCAGAAGCTCTTCTGCATCAAATCCACCCCCGCGGATTTCTTCAAGGCCAAAAATCCACCCTCGCGGATTTAGGTCAGTGGCGAAAAACACACAACAAGCAGGGCAAAACTCATGCTAAACCATATAAACATCAAATTAACACACATAGGTAAGTTAGGTTAGCAAATATTCACGCATTTCAATCCATTAAGACAACCAAAGATGCAACAAATCAAGCAAGGAAAGAATACGGAACAAGTTCATGCAAACTCTTCACTTTTCACAAATGGCAAAGTCATGAATCCTAATCCACTACCCAAACTAAGTTCATACATATCACATATGATGTGTTAGGAATAAAATACATGCTTCATACCAAAAGAATTCACAAGAAAGCAAGCTAGAAACATCCATTTTCTCCCAACCAGTCACTATTCATGCCATATGCCCAAACATGCTCAAATCTTGGAGAAATCATGGAATATGGACTTAAAATGATTACCAAGTGATACACAACACAAATATGAGTTTACTTTTCAATTTGGAGAAGAAAAGGTAGGGAGATGAGCTCAAAACTCCTTTGGCCAAAAAGGGTTTCTTCTTCTTCTTCTTCTTCTTTTCTTCCTTGTTCTCCTTCTCTCCCCATAAAACTGAAAATATCTAGGTGGGGGGGGGGGGGGGGGGGGGGGTTTAGGGTGTCGGTTTGGGGAAGAAAAGGGTGAGGGAGAGAGTGTGCAAGTGGGCTAGGGTCAATGGACAGGGTCTAGGTGCGTAATAATAGGTCCGTGACATAGGTATAGTCTTGATCGGTCAATTTAAGCGCGAGTTGCTCGTTCCGGTTGAAATTTGAGGATCCAATTGGTCTTAGAAAAATATGAGGCTTATCCCATTGTCTCCGATTCATCGATTCGGATCCAATGGAGGTGACAGAACTCGATTCCGAGTTCCCAAGCTCAAAATATGCCGCCCGAAACACAAGGTACGCTAAATGCACTTTAGCCCCCTTTTCGGTTCCGATCACACTAACGAACACAAAACTCAAACATGCAAGAACAAAATCATGCAACGAGAAAATAAACATGATCTTAAAGTACATAATTCACTCATGCCAAGAATCCACGAAAAACAGAAATCAAATCGAATAAGAACGACACTCAAACAAGAGCATATACGCAAATACAATCAAGAATTCATAATTAAACAATAAAACTTAACAAAAGAATCCATAATTAAAAATCATATATAATTAATTTAATTGCACACTTTAGTAACCACATATGTCAAGCTTAAATCACAGAACTGGGGCGTTACAAACTCAACCCCTTAAAAAGAATCCGTCCTCGGATTCACTAAAACTAAAGCAAACAAAGAGAGAGCCCCGTCCCTCGAAAGCAAAAAAGAGAGAACCCCGTCTCTTAAACAACAAGAAGAGAGAACCCCGTCTCTCAAACAACAAGGAGAAAGAACCCCGTCTCTCAAACAACAAGGAGAGAGAACCCCGTCTCTCAAACAACAAGGAGACAAGGGAGTCTCTAATACTCCCGAGCGACACAACCCAAACATAAGCAACAACAACAACAAAGAGAAAATAACAATGAGGAGGTAACAATGGCAATTACAACAATTAACATCAAATAAGACACGTAGGGCCAAGTACTATATATATATATATAAGGCAAGCACATTATTCATCAATAATACAAGGCAATTAACATGAAAAGAGACCAAGGCACACAACAACAAAATTATTGAATTAAATTGCATGTATGTATATGCCATGAATGTTTATGATACCGTTCACCGTAGCAGTGAGGTTGAAGGTTGATAATTCATAAAGTAGTTGGAGGATCCGATTTGACTCCCGATCAATTCTTGAAGTTTCCTTTTTCTCTTGAGAAGTTGAGTTCGTAAAGGTATTCATCCCTTCCGCTATTACTTCCATGGCTTCAACTAATTGAATCTTGAAATGATAGCAAGTGCTAAACCTTTCCATGAAGCCTTCGTGAAGGGATGATCGACCACTAGGTAAAGTTGGTGTGTCGTACATTATTCACATCCCTTCAATACTTAGTGGCGTCCTTTGCTAATCTCCGAATTTATTTCATCTTCGACCTTTATACGTGCACTTCACTTATGTTTCTTTAATTCACTCCTAAGGTTCAATTCAAACCCTTCAATAATTACTTCCTTCTGATCCCCAACTTTTCTCTTTCTTGCTCTTCTTGAAATCTGGACTAATTTAATCCCCTCTTGTATCAAAATTCTTGATAAGCCGTTTCTGGTAGAGAGGTTATCGCCATAAACCCAAATTCGTTGCCCCTCCAATTTCTCACCTAATTCTCTTAATTCTTGGAATACTATTCTCTAGTCTTGTTCTTCCTATAATCCCCGAGGTTAACCCAAAACTTTCTCGCTCTCTAAGATTCCAGCTCCATTCATCCTTTATCCCTCATATGAAGTTTTCGTTACTTGTTGTCTCTTGTATTTCCATTCTTTCAACTAAAGGTAATCCCTTCAAGGATCGAAAAGGATTTACATTATTTCCTAATCAATGCTCTCTTATTTGGAAATTTTAGTTGAATTCGTTACTTCGCCTCTGAGATTAAGGTTTCCCCAAAACTCTTCAACTTAGTTTCTTTGGTGTAGATTGTGCTAGCTACGCTATATGCCCGGAACTCTTGCTTTCACTCAATTCGACATGATTGACAGGGTTAAGCATTCGTTTTTGCTCTACTCCGGTTCTAATTTCCAAGCCTCCAAATTCCTTTTTCCTTTTTAACTCCCAAGATATAACCCAACTATTCTTCTCGTCTTGATTCGAGTAAGCCTTGATCAAAGAATCGCTTGATGAACAAGGTGGAGCCATTCCCTATCAATTAAACACTAAGCCATGCATGTTGGATTAACATGCCAATGCACATAGTAAACAATTAAAGATGCAACTATACAACACGTTGGAGCAATTATATTAATTAAACATAAACGTACATATAGATAAAGAAACTAATTAATTTAAATCTATGAATAATGCTCGTGCCATGAATATGCAGAACCTGTCACCGAGGTGGTAAGCTTTTAGCTTGATGACGTGTTCCTCATTCCCATAATTGTAGCTTTCTTTGGAGACATTGATAATTCCTTAGCTTTCCATGGTTTTCAAATCTCTATAATCTTCTTGCATCCATTTGTATATCCCACGGCCCGAACGTGTTATTCTTGAACCCAAGGTCTTCTTTGTCCATGGAGTTTACACCTCAACGTACTTCCAAGCATCGACCTCCAAAGGTCGTCCGAATCTTCATCTTGATGTCCTCTCCAGTTGAAGTTCCCTTAGCTTATCCTTTGTTTCCGATCTACGTGCATAATTCATCCGTGATAACGCTTTCCATTCTTGCTTGCTTCTTGATGTCTCCACGTTCCAAGGTTCCAAGAAGACTACGCGATTTGAATTCCTCGATGCTCTTAAGTCTCTTTGCCTTGCGTCCATTTGTTGTCCCACGCTTGTATTCGTATCAAGTGAGCTTCCATATTTGACCTCATATGAGCTTTATGATTAACGGCTCCCAATCCTTGCATCTGAGTTGAGTCGAACCTTTTTAACACATCTTGCATCCGATCCCTTGAAGCTTCCCAATTTGGTCTTCCAATCGCCCAACCATTCCAAACTCGGAGCTTCAACGGTGAACCTTGGAGCATTTAATCTTGTATTAAATGTCTTCAAAATCGGGGTGGTGAAAAGTTCCACACCCCTCTCGTTGTCTCACGCATCCCTCAAGTTAGAACTTGAGTCTTTACAATTCTTGTATGTTGAGAACCTTCAAGGTTTGTAGGTAGGGCATGATTGATGAACCTTTCCGTGATCCAAGCTTCCTCCCATGATACGAGCCATGATAGGTAGTTCCATTGTGCAAGCCGCGGAATTTGAACACTCGGCCTTCAAGTTACTTTGTCAATTGTAGTTGGTGTGAATTGTAGCTTTGTTTGCATGATAGTAGCCTATATAAGAAAAATCAACTCAAATATGGATGCATGAAGATTAGTGTATGCTTATGGCACGTAGTTAAGTTAATCAATGCACATAGAATGCAAAATGCAACATTTAAAGCAACTAAATAAGAGAATAGATTATATACATGTATTAAGCAATTTCCAACAATTAGTATCAAATATTCATGCCAAATCGATGCAATGCACACATTAACAAGTGGTTCCTATGCCGTGCGACCTAACTGACTCAATCGCGACACTAGAACACCGGTTTTGCAACCGGGCTCTGATACCACTTAAGGATGTAAAGCCTGAAACAAGAGGCGCCACATCCCCCGCACTATGAGCCCGATCCACATATGAAATGGAGAGTCCATACATGAACCAAGCTCACAACGAACGGGAACACACTCACTCACTAGGCTAGGCGGGAGCTAAAAATTTAAAACCGAATAAACAATTATCAAAAGAAATAAACAAATGCGGAAGCAATGCAGATAAATTCATTCCAATAAAACAGAACAACGGGTTCAACTAACATAGATACCTACTCCCGAATTTCATACACAAATCATAAAATAATCATAATCATACAATGCTCATAAATGATTGAGTTACAATGAAAGTGTGTGACAAGACTCAACTTGACCAAAAGACTTGACAACACGACTCCCCGCCTAGCACTCCAAACCTGCAAGAAAACTGAAAACAATCCGGGTTCAGTCTATAGGAGACTGGTGGGTATAAAATGGGGCATAATAGAATAATAATAATATAACAGAATTTAAACACACCCACATGCAAGCTATAATCCCGTACGAGGTTTTATTAAATATTTCCCAAGTGGGTGAAAGCAAAGGAAAATAACGCTCGGGATTACAACGATCAATTTCATAATTTCATATTCATAATCATTCATGGGGTCAATACGTGAGCCCGGCGAGAGGGCGAATTCTCCAACCTTCTCCTCGTGTGTGCATTAATTAATTAATTAATTAATTCAATCATTCATTAGTGATCATATCACATTCATTCATTCGTTCATGCATTCGTTCATTAGCATACATTCATAATCATATCATAAAATAAGTTCCAACCTTCTTCCTCCGGGTGGTGGACGGGTTAGCAAGAGCCGACCACCTCATGCATTGACACAGGGGGGTACATGAATCCCCCAAGGGCGCTCAACTACCATTCCATGCTAATCTCCTAGCGAGGTCCGGTCTTTGTTAAATAGTTGGGACTAGTGCACGGGGATCACCGTCAGCCCGAGCTTCCCCGGATAGCCACGTACACATAGTGCCGGGCCCCATTAAACATTGTGTTCACTGATCTCGCCAAAACATTGGGTAAGGGTTTATGAAAGAAAGACTTACGTTTGAAATCATTTACTCGAGAAAAGACTCTGTATACGTAGTAAATACATTTTGGCTTAAAACTTTGCACGTTGGTTTATATAGGGTCGTTTTAGCTAATAGAAGAGAAACCCACCTGTTACACCTTACCGACAATACCAAAAGAAAGAAAGACTTAAGGTGTCCTATGAACCCGTCATATCTCCGCCCTGGAGAAAACTGTACACAAGACGATACAATGCATTCGTGAGAATCAAGACTCTAAATGAACCATATATGACGCACGACAATGCAATGAATGTCTTATGATATGCATAAGAGAGGAAGTCATGTCATGGAGATGCATTAAGGCACATAATCAATCATTTCATTCATTCTTGGGGCTTTCATAGTCACTTGAGTTCATATCTCCCATGTATAATATCAAATCCATCCATTAATGCCAAACAAAGATCATAACCCATATTTCAACAAGTATACAATTCATATGAATCATAAAAGAAAAGATAAATACACAAGTAGGGTTCATATTGATAGCAAAGATCCATATGTGCATGTACTTGGAGCATTGACGACATATTAAATCATAACTCGTAATATATTCCACGAAAAATCATGAAAATTTATAATAAATAAGATAACACATTATAAAACATGTTAGTATAGCATAGAAGTCATAAAAGAGGTGGAGGAAGCTCAAACAAGCGACGAAAAACGGAACCGGGGTAATAAAAATGGGCAGGGCAGAATCCACCCCCATGGGGAAAAATCCACCCCCATGGATTCTGGTCAGAAGCTCTTCTGCATCAAATCCACCCCCGCGGATTTCTTCAAGGCCAAAAATCCACCCTCGCGGATTTAGGTCAGTGGCGAAAAACACACAACAAGCAGGGCAAAACTCATGCTAAACCATATAAACATCAAATTAACACACATAGGTAAGTTAGGTTAGCAAATATTCATGCATTTCAATCCATTAAGACAACCAAAGATGCAACAAATCAAGCAAGGAAAGAATACGGAACAAGTTCATGCAAACTCTTCACTTTTCACAAATGGCAAAGTCATGAATCCTAATCCACTACCCAAAATAAGTTCATACATATCACATATGATGTGTTAGGAATAAAATACATGCTTCATACCAAAAGAATTCACAAGAAAGCAAGCTAGAATCATCCATTTTCTCCCAACCCGTCACTATTCATGCCATATGCCCAAACATGCTCAAATCTTGGAGAAATCATGGAATATGGAACTTAAAATGATTACCAAGTGATACACAACACAAATATGAGTTTACTTTTCAATTTGGAGAAGAAAAGGTAGGGAGATGAGCTCAAAACTCCTTTGGCCAAAAAGGGTTTCTTCTTCTTCTTCTTCTTTTCTTCCTTGTTCTCCTTCTCTCCCCATAAAACTGAAAATATCTAGGTGGGGGGGGGGGGGGGGGGGTTAGGGTGTCGGTTTGGGGAAGAAAAGGGTGAGGGAGAGAGTGTGCAAGTGGGCTAGGGTCAATGGATAGGGTCTAGGTGCGTAATAATAGGTCCGTGACTTAGGTATAGTCTTGATCGGTCAATTTAAGCGCGAGTTGCTCGTTCCGGTTGAAATTTGAGGATCCAATTGGTCTTATAAAAATATGAGGCTTATCCCATTGTCTCCGATTCGTCGATTCGGATCCAATGGAGGTGAGGGAACTCAATTCCGAGTTCCCGAGCTCAAAATATGCCGCCCGGAACACAAGGTACGCTAAATGCTCTTTAGCCCCCTTTTCGGTTCCGATCACACAAACGAGCACAAAACTCAAACATGCAAGAACAAAATCATGCAAGGAGCAAATAAACATGATGTTAAAGTACATAATTCACTCTTGCCAAGAATCCACGAAAAACAGAAATCAAATCGAATAAGAACGACTCTCAAACAAGAGCATATACGCAAATACGATCAAGAATTCATAATTAAACAATAAAACTTAACAAAAGAATCCATAATTAAAAATCATATATAATTAATTAAATTGCACACTTTAGTAACCACATACGTCAAGCTTAAATCACAGAACTGGGGCGTTACAAACTCACCCCCTTGAAAAGAATCCGTCCTCGGATTCACTAAAACTAAAGCAAACAAAGAGAGAGCCCCGTCCCTCGAAAGCAAAAAAGAGAGAACCCCGTCTCTCAAACAACAAGAAGAGAGAACCCCGTCTCTCAAACAACAAGGAGAAAGAACTCCGTCTCTCAAACAACAAGGAGAGAGAACCCCGTCTCTCAAACAACAAGGATAGAGAACCCCGTCTCTCAAACAACAAGGAGACAAGGGAGTCTCTAATACTCCTGAGCGACACAACCCAAACATAAGTAACAACAACAACAAAGAGAAAATAACAAGGAGGAGGTAACAATGGCAATTACAACAATTAACATCAAATAAGACACGTAGGGCCAAGTACTATATATATATATAAGGCAAGCACATTATTCATCAATTATACAAGGCAATTATCATGAAAAGAGACCAAGGCACACAACATCAAAATTATTGAATTAAATTGCATGTATGTATATGCCATGAATGTTTATGATACCATTCACCATAGCAGTGAGGTTGAAGGTTGATAATTGATAAAGTAGTTGGAGGATCCGATTTGACTCCCGATCAATTCTTGAAGTTTCCTTTTTCTCTTGAGAAGTTGAGTTCGTAAAGGTATTCATCCCTTCCGCTATTACTTCCATGGCTTCATCTAATTGAATCTTCAAATGATAGCAAGTGCTAAACCTTTCCATGAAGCCTTCGTGAAGGGATGATCGACCACTAGGTAAAGTTGGTGTGTCGTATATTAATCACATCCCTTCAATACTTAGTGGCGTCCTTTGCTAATCTCCGAATTTATTTCATCTTCGACCTTTATACGTGCACTTCACTTCTGTTTCTTTAATTCACTCCTAAGGTTCAATTCAAACCCTTCAATAATTACTTCCTTCTGATCCCCAACTTTTCTCTTTCTTGCTCTTCTTGAAATCTGGACTAATTTAATCCCCTCTTGTATCAAAATTCTTGATAAGCCGTTTCTGGTAGAGAGGTTATCGCCATAAACCCAAATTCGTTGCCCCTCCAATTTCTCACCTAATTCTCTTAATTCTTGGAATACTATTCTCTAGTCTTGTTCTTCCTATAATCCCCGAGGTTAACCCAAAACTTTCTCGCTCCCTAAGATTCCAGCTCCATTCGTCCTTTATCCCTCATATGAAGTTTTCGTTACTTGTTGTCTCTTGTATTTCCATTCTTTCAACTAAAGGTAATCCCTTCAAGGATCGAAAAGGATTTACATTATTTCCTAATCATTGCTCTCTTATTTGGAAATTTTAGTTGAATTCGTTACTTCGCCTCTGAGATTAAGGTTTCCCCAAAACTCTTCAACTTAGTTTCTTTGGTGTAGATTGTGGTAGCTAAGCTATATGCCCGGAACTCTTGCTTTCACTCAATTCGACATGATTGATAGGGTTAAGCATCCGTTTTTGCTCTACTCCGGTTCTAATTTCCAAGCCTCCAAATTCCTTTTTCCTTTTTAACTCCCAAGATATAACCCAACTATTCTTCTCGTCTTGATTCGAGTAAGCCTTGATCAAAGAATCGCTTGATGAACAAGGTGGAGCCATTCACGATCAATTAAACACTAAGCCATGCATGTTGGATTAACATGCCAATGCACATAGTAAACAATTAAAGATGCAACTATGCAACACGTTGGAGCAATTGTATTAATTAAACATAAACGTACATATAGATAAAGAAAGTAATTAATTTAAATCTAAGAATAATGCTCGTGCCATGAATATGCAGAACCTGTCACCGAGGTGGTAAGCTTTTAGCTTGATGACGTGTTCCTCAGTCCCATAATTGTAGCTTTCTTTGGAGACATTGATAATTCCTTAGCTTTCCATGGTTTTCAAATCTCTATAATCTTCTTGCATCCATTTGTATATCCCACGGCCCGAACGTGTTATTCTTGAACCCAAGGTCTTCTTTGTCCATGGAGTTTACACCTCAACGTACTTCCAAGCATCGACCTCCAAAGGTCGTCCGAATCTTCATCTTGATGTCCTCTCCGGTTGAAGTTCCCTTAGCTTATCCTTTGTTTCCGATCTACGCGCATAATTCATCCGTGATAACGCTTTCCATTCTTGCTTGCTTCTTGATGTCTCCATGTTCCAAGGTTCCAAGAAGACGACGCGATTTGAATTCCTCGATGCTCTTAAGTCTCTTTGCCTTGCTTCCATTTGTTGTCCCACGCTTGTATTCGTATCAAGTGAGCTTCCATATTTGACCTCATAGTGAGCTTTATGATTAACGGCTCCCAATCCTTGCATCTGAGTTGAGTCGAACCTTTTTAACACATCTTGCATCCGATCCCTTGAAGCTTCCCAATTTGGTCTTCCAATCGCCCAACCATTCCAAACTCGGAGCTTCAACGGTGAACCTTGGAGCATTTAATCTTGTATTAAATGTCTTCAAAATCGGGGTGGTGAAAAGTTCCACACCCCTCTCATTGTCTCACGCATCCCTCAAGTTAGAACTTGAGTCTTTACAATTCTTGTATGTTGAGAACCTTCAAGGTTTGTAGGTAGGGCATGATTGATGAACCTTCCCGTGATCCAAGCTTCCTCCCATGATATGAGCCATGAAAGGTAGTTCCATTGTGCAAGCCGCGGAATTTGAACACTCGGCCTTCAAGTTACTTTGTCAATTGTAGTTGGTGTGAATTGTAGCTTTGTTTGCATGATAGTAGCCTATATAAGAAAAATCAACTCAAATATGGATGCATGAAGATTAGTGTATGCTTATGGCACGTAGTTAAGTTAATCAATGCACATAGAATGCAAAATGCAACATTTAAAGCAACTAAATAAGAGAATAGATTATATACATGTATTAAGCAATTTCCAACAATTAGTATCAAATATTCATGCCAAATCGATGCAATGCACACATTAACAAGTTGTTCCTATGCCGTGCGACCTAACTGACTCAATCACGACACTAGAACACCGGTTTTGCAACCGGGCTCTGATACCACTTAAGGATGTAAAGCCCGAAACAAGAGGCGCCACATCCCCCGCACTATGAGCCCGATCCACATATGAAATGGAGAGTCCATACATGAACCAAGCTCACAACGAACAGGGACACACTCACTCACTAGGCTAGGCGGGAGCTAAAAATTTAAAACCGAATAAACAATTATCAAAAGAAATAAACAAATGCGGAAGCAATGCAGATAAATTCATTCCAATAAAACAGAACAACGGGTTCAACTAACATAGATACCTACTCCCGAATTTCATACACAAATCATAAAATAATCATAATCATACAATGCTCATAAATGATTGAGTTACAATGAAAGTGTGAGACAAGACTCAACTTGACCAAAAGACTTGACAACACGACTCCCCGCCTAGCACTCCAAACCTGCAAGAAAACTGAAAACAATCCGGGTTCAGTCTATAGGAGACTGGTGGGTATAAAATGGGGCATAATAGAATAATAATAATATAACAGAATTTAAACGCACCCACATGCAAGCTATAATCCCGTACGAGGTTTTATTAAATATTTCCCAAGTGGGTGAAAGCAAAGGAAAATAACGCTCGGGATTACAACGATCAATTTCATAATTTCATATTCATAATCATTCATGGGGTCAATACGTGAGCCCGGCGAGAGGGCGAATTCTCCAACCTTCTCCTCGTGTGTGCATTAATTAATTAATTAATTAATTCAATCATTCATTAGTGATCATATCACATTCGTTCATGCATTCGTTCATGCATTCGTTCATTAGCATACATTCATAATCATATCATAAAATAAGTTCCAACCTTCTTCCTCCGGGTGGTGGACGGGTTAGCAAGACCCGACCACCTCATGCATTGACCCGGGGGGGTACATGAATCCCCCAAGGACGCTCAACTACCATTCCACGCTAATCTCCTAGCGAGGTCCGGTCTTTGTTAAATAGTTGGGACTAGTGCACGGGGATCACCGTCAGCCCGAGCTTCCCCGGATAGCCACGTACACATAGTCCCGGGCCCCATTAAACATTGTGTTCATTGATCTCGCCAAAACATTGGGTAAGGGTTCATGAAAGAAAGGCTTACGTTTGAAATCATTTACTCGAGAAAAGGCTCTGTATACGTAGTAAATACATTTTGGCTTAAAACTTTGCACGTTGGTTTATATAGGGTCGTTTTAGCTAATAGAAGAGAAACCCACCTGTTACACCTTACCGACAATACCAAAAGAAAGAAAGACTTGAGGTGTCCTATGAACCCGGCATATCTCCGCCCTGGAGAAAACTGTACACAAGACGATACAATGCATTCGTGAGACTCAAGACTCTAAATGAACCATATATGACGCACGACAATGCAATGAATGTCTTATGATATGCATAAGAGAGGAAGTCATGTCATGGAGATGCATTAAGGCACATAATCAATCATTTCATTCATTCTTGGGGCTTTCATAGTCACTTGAGTTCATATCTCCCATGTATAATATCAAATCCATCCATTAATTCCGAACAAAGATCATAACCCATATTTCAACAAGTATACAATTCATATGAATCATAAAAGAAAAGATAAATACACAAGTAGGGTTCATATTGATAGCAAAGATCCATATGTACACGTACTTGGAGCATTGACGACATATTAAATCATAACTCGTAATATATTCCACGAAAAATCATGAAAATTTATAATAAATAAGATAACACATTATAAAACATGTTAGTATAGCATAGAAGTCATAAAAGAGGTGGAGGAAGCTCAAACAAGCGACGAAAAACGGAACCGGGGTAGTAAAAATGGGCAGGGTAGAATCTACCCCCATGGATTGTGGTCAAAAGCTCTTCTGCATCAAATCCACCCCCGCGGATTTCTTCAAGGCCAAAAATCCACCCTCGCGGATTTAGGTCAGTGGCGAAAAACATACAACAAGCAGGGAAAAACTCATGCTAAACCATATAAACATCAAATTAACACACATAGGTAAGTTAGGTTAGCAAATATTCATGCATTTCAATCCATTAAGACAACCAAAGATGCAACAAATCAAGCAAGGAAAGAATACGGAACAAGTTCATGCAAACTCTTCACTTTTCACAAATGGCAAAGTCATGAATCCTAATCCACTACCCAAAATAAGTTCATACATATCACATATGATGTGTTAGGAATAAAATACATGCTTCATACCAAAAGAATTCACAAGAAAGCAGGCTAGAATCATCCATTTTCTCCCAACCCGTCACTATTCATGCCATATGCCCAAACATGCTCAAATCTTGGAGAAATCATGGAATATGGAACTTAAAATGATTACCAAGTGATACACAACACAAATATGAGTTTACTTTTCAATTTGGAGAAGAAAAGGTAGGGAGATGAGCTCAAAACTCCCATGGCCAAAAAGGGTTTCTTCTTCTTCTTTTTTTCTTCCTTCTTCTCCTTCTCTCCCCATAAAACTGAAAATATCTAAGTGTGTGTGGGGGGGGGGGGGGGGGGGGGGGTTAGGGTGTCGGTTTGGGGAAGAAAAGAGTGAGGGAGAGAGTGTGCAAGTGGGCTAGGGTCAATGGATAGGGTCTAGGTGCGTAATAATAGGTCCGTGACTTAGGTATAGTCTTGATCGGTCAATTTAAGCGCGAGTTGCTCGTTCCGGTTGAAATTTGAGGATCCAATTGGTCTTATAAAAATATGAGGCTTATCCCATTGTCTCCGATTCGTCGATTCGGATCCAATGGAGGTGACGGAACTCGATTCCGAGTTCTCGAACTCAAAATATGCCGCCCGGAACACAAGGTACGCTAAATGCTCTTTAGCCCCCTTTTCGGTTCCGATCACACAAACGAACACAAAACTCAAACATGCAAGAACAAAATCATGCAAGGAGCAAATAAACATGATCTTAAAGTATATAATTCACTCATGCCAAGAATCCACGAAAAACAGAAATCAAATCGAATAAGAACGACACTCAAACAAGAGCATATACGTAAATACGATCAAGAATTAATAATTAAACAATAAAACTTAACAAAAGAATCCATAATTAAAAATCATATATAATTAATTAAATTGCACACTTTAGTAACCACATACGTCAAGCTTAAATCACAGAACTAGGGCGTTACAGTCGTGTCCGATTAAAATTAAATTTAGGAGTCCAACTCGAACGTTGGACACGGCCGTGTTGAGTTTCAGTTCATTTAGGACACGGCTGTGTCCGATTTTACAAAAATATTCTGCCCAAGTTGAACTTCCAACACGGTCGTGTCAAATTCATGTTCAAATCTAACATGGTCGTGTTGGACTTTCTTCTTCGAAAAAAAAAATAGCAGCCGCAACGGTGTTCATGCGCGAAAACAGGGAAGCAAACAGGGCATCACGCAGCAGCTCCAAGCAACAACAACAACCAACATTTAAGCTTCTAACTCAAGTAATAACTTATCCTAACTACACCCAATTCATCAAACAAGACAAAAAGAGCAAGGAATCCATATATATATCCATCTCATGCAAGAAAACTTGAAGCTCATCAATGGTGAAATGCTACATACTCAACCATGAGCAAAATACAATCGTACAATCAAGAATGAAGCTTGACAGGTCATATATATATCATCAAAAAATTATAGCTCCAAGAATAACAAGAGATTATCAAACCTTTATAAACAAATCCATACTCCATATATTCATCAAACTTGGCTCAAAGCATGAAATTAAGGGTTCAAAATGATCACATATGCATGTACATATCAAATATAGTCTTACCCCTTGAAGATGATGGAAGAAAAATGGAGAATGAGCTCAAATTTCTCCTTGGATGAATAGTGACGAGATAAAAGCTTTGTTCTCCAAAGTTGCTGCACTTTTCTCCCTTTTTCCTTGTATGAACCGAGAATGGAGAGGCAAGGATGATAGTGTATCATGCTGTTGGGGTGTGGGGCCAAGATGCACTCAAAAAGATTAAAAGATGAAGGACTAAAGTGCAATTTAGTGAAAGGTAGTCATAAGGTCGCGAGGTTAGTTTTTGATCTAGTTTCGGAGTATCAAAAGGCTTTAGAATTATACAAGGCTTAGCCCATTGAACCTGAATCGTCGAAACAAGTCCAACGAAAGTGACGGAATTCAAATCCGAATTCTCGAGCTTAACTTACACAAATCGGAACCCAAGGTGCGCTAAAACGTTTTAGCCTCCTTTAGGTTCCAAACGAAATAAAACTCCAAAAGCTCAACAATTAAACCGATATCATAAGACGAGCATATTCACCAGTTCATAACATGTAAAACTCATATATGACCAAACGACACAAAAATCGGAATTCAAATACAAATTCAAACGAAGAAAGAACCAAAGAAAGAAGCATAAACATTTAAAGTATAAATTCAAGTAATTAAAGAAAAGATAATTAACAATAATTAAACATCTAATTGTGCAATTAAGGAATTTAAATAAGCACATACGTCATACCTGTACTACTAAAAGATCGAGGTGTCACAATATCCCCCCCTTAAAAGGGACTTGTCCTCAAGTCCGACCTGAAGTCTCAGACAACTCGGGATATAACCTCTTCATCTTTTCCTCGGTTTCCCACGTTGATTCCTCATATTTCTGATCTCTCCACAGTACTCTGACTAAAGGAATCTGTCAATTTCTCAGCTCTTGCATTTTTCGGTCCTGAATTGCCACCGGATGTTTCTCTTTTGTCAAATTCGGCTCTAACTGAATCTCTTTAATGGGAAGGATGGCAGACTCGTCAGGATAATATTTACGAAGTTGAGAAACATGAAATACGTTGTGTATCCCAGTTAAACTTGGTGGTAAATCTAATCTATACGTCGTCTCTTCGATTCTCTCCAAATTCTCAAACGGCCCGAGGTACTCTGGACTAAGCTTTCCACCTTTACCTATTCGAGCGAAGCCCTTTCTAGGAGATGCTTTTAGAAAAACTCTATCTCCGACTTCAAACTCTAAAGGCCTTCTTCTCTTATCAGCGTAGCTCTTCTGATGAGCCTAAGCGGCCTTCATTCTCTGTTGAATCTTATGGACCTTCTCAATAGTTGCAGCAATCTTTTCCTTAGGTTCTGCCCTCTCGAGTTTATTATCCTCGGTCCATCTCCAATCTTCGATATCCCAAAACAGAGGAGACCTGCATTTCCTCCCATACAAAGCTTCATATGGAGCCATCTTAATCGAACCCTGATAACTGTTGTTGTAAGCAAATTTAACCAAGGCCAAATGCTCGTCCCACTTATCCTGAAAATCTAGAGCACACGCTCTAAGCATATCCTCCAAATATTGTATTAACCTTTCAGATTGACCCTCGGTCTGAGGATGTGCAGCAGTGCTAAACTTTAGTTTGGTACCCAAACACTTCTGAAGATTCTGCCAAAAGATTGAAGTAAACCGTGGATCCCGATCTGAAACTATACTAGCCGAAACTCCATATAATCTTATAATCTCCTGGATATACAACTCTGCTAGCTTCGGTACCTTATCAGACATTCGTACTTTGAGGAAATGAGCTGATTTAGTTAATCTGTCAACAATAACCCATATTCCATCGAACCCTCCTTTGACTCTAGAAAAGACGGACACAAAGTCCATCGTCACTTGCTCCCACTTCCACTCGGGAATAGGAAGTGGTTGGAGAGTTCCTTCCGGTTTCTGGTGTTCAGCCTTCTCTCTTTGACACGTTAGACATCGCTTCACGAAGTTCGCGACGTCCCTTTTCATGCCATTCCACCAGAATTTCTCTTTCAGGTCCCGATACATCTTAGTACCTCCTGGATGAATCGAGTATCCAGAGCGATGTGCTTCTTCTAATATTAGCCTCTTAAGCTCGGTTGGGACACAAATCCTTGCTTCGAACCTTAACAACCCTGAATCATCCAATCTAAACTTAGAATCCGGATCCTCTCGAGAACGAGCTATCAATTTCTGAATCTCTGCATCCAAGGCTTGAGCTTCTAGCAACTGCTGTTTCAATTCTGGTATAACTGTAAGATTAGCCAGCCAAATTCCTGAAACCAGAATCTCTGAACCCGTACTCGAAGAACCTGCTTCCAAACTAGCCACACCCGCCTTTCTACTCAAGGTATCGGCTACTACGTTAGTTTTACCCGGATGGTACTGGATTTTACAATCATAATCCTCTAATAACTCCATCTAACGCCTCTGTCTTACATTCAAATCTTTTTGAGAAAAGAGATACTTGAGGCTTTGGTGATCGGTAAATACCTCGAAAGTTGTACCATAGAGATAGTGTCACCACTTCATCAAAGCGAACACAACCGCAGCCAATTCCAAGTCATGGGTAGGGTAATTCTTCTCATGCTCCTTCAATTTCCTAAAAGCATAAGCTACCACTCTACCATGCTGCATCAAAACACAACCGAGACCCTCTTTCAAAGCATCCGTAAAAACTACATAACCCTCGATGCCCTCGGGTAGGGTAAGAACCGGTGTCGAGGTCAACTTTACCTTCAAAGTCTGAAAACTTGCTTCACACTTATTATCCCACTCAAACTTCACTTCCTTCTTAGTTAAAAGGGTCAACAGAGCCGCAATCTTAGAGAATCTTTCACAAACCGGTGGTAATATCCTGCTAACCCAAGGAAACTTCTGATCTCTGAAGCATTTCTCAGCCTCTCCCAACGAAGCACAAATTCAACCTTAGATGGATCCACTTCAATTCCATTACCCGAGATGATATGACCCAGAAATACAACCCTGCCGATCCAAAACTCGCATTTACTGAACTTAGCATATAGCTTATGTTCTCTCAAGGTTTCCAAGACAATCCGGAGATGTTCTGCATTCTCTTCAGCCGACATTGAATACACCTGAATGTCATCTATAAAGATTACCACGAACTTGTCAAGAAACTATCTGAACACTTGGTGCATCATATCCATGAACACGGCTGGAGCGTTAGTTAACCCGAAAGACATCACAACGAATTCAAAATGCCCGTATCACGTATTAAACCCCGTCTTCGGGATATCCTCCTCCCTAATACGCAGTTGATAGTAACCCTGCCTCAAATCTAACTTCGAGTAGACCTTAGAGCCCTATAGAATGTCAAACAACTCCTTGATGTGAGGCAATGGGTATTTATTCTTCACGGTCAGCCGGTTCAACTCATGGTAATCTATGCACATCCGTAACCTTCCATCTTTCTTCTTTACAAATAGAACAGGAGTACCCCACGGAGAAGTGTTCGGATGAATGTACCCGCAAGCTAGAAGTTCATCAAGCTGCGACTTCAACTCCTTTAACTCAGCAGGAGCCGTTATGTAGGGAGTCTTCAAAAAAGGCTATGCTCCGGGGATAAAGGTCGATTACGAACTCGATGTCCCTGTCGAGTGGCAAAGAACCCAACGTCTCAGGAAATACATCGGTATACTCTCACACGACCTTTGTCTCTTCAAGTTTGGCCTGATCCTTCGGTTTGTTCAAAAGATAGGCCACAAAACCTGTCGTATCGTCCCGGACCAGTTTACTAGCCTCACCAAAGGAGATAAACGGGCTCGACTTCAACCTTTCGCCCTTAAACACCACTGAACCAAAGGAAACCTTCTTCTTCCGATAATCCATCTTAGCCCCATGCTCGTACAACCAATCCATTCCGAGGATGACATCATACTTCTGCATAGGCATCTCAATCAACTCTGCAAGAAAAAACCGACCTTCAAAGCTCACAGGGCACCCACGAAACAACCTGTAAGTTACCAAACTACGACCAAGTGGAGAGCTAACCACATAGTCATGCGCACAGAGGGAGACAGACAAGCACATAGAAGCATTTATATCCTGGGAACTAAAAGCATGAGTAGCCCCAGGATCAAACAATGCATGCAATGTAGTGCCATGAATGCTAACGGTACCTTCGATCACGGCGTTTGGGTCGATCTCCACAGCTTCTTCTTCCTCGCCACCTAATGCATAAGCCTTAGCCTGGATTGCGGGCCTTTGATTATCCTTCTTCTTCGGGCATGTGCTTACCATATCATCCGGTGCCCCGCAGAAGAAACATTTCTTATGTAGTCTGAAGCAGTTATCCACGTGATGAGGACCTTTGCAATACGTTCATTGAACCTTAGGTGGAGCCGGAAGAGCCAAAGGTTGTTTGGCTTGGCTCGGTCCCGTGGGTCGGAACTATTTATTTTGAGGCTTAGTTTGTGGGAAAGCTTGAAACGCCGGCCTCTTCCCAAACTTATTAAAACTTCCCGAGCTCGAACCCTGTCCAGCATGAGAGCTTTTCCTCCTTAAAACCACTCTTTCCTTGACCCTCAAAGCTTTATCAGTCACCTTCGCCCACGTGCTCGTATTAGCCGCTTCCAGAGTATCTTTCATGTCTTCCCAAAGACCCTGAAGGAAATGAGAAGCTTTAGCTTCATCATCATTGGCAATGTTCGGAGCATAGCGTGAAAGTCTCTCAAATCCATTGATATAATCCGTTACGGATATTCCTCCTTGTTTGAGGTCCATAAACTCCCTCAAACGTCGGCTTCTGGTAGCTTTAGGGATATATTTATTCTTGAATTCCCGCTCGAAGACATCCAATGTAATCTCCTTCCCAAAAGCTTCCAACTTGATCTGAACACTAGACCACCAACTGTAAGCCTGTCCCTGAAGCATTGTAAGAGTGCACTGTAACTTTTCCACCGGACCACAAGGAATAAGGCCCCATATCCGGTTAGTTTGAATCAACCACTCCTCCGCTTGTACATCGTTCCCACCAATGAAAACCGGTGGATTCTGATTTTTAAACTCTCGAAGAATGGTAGTGATGGCATTCCATCCATGATTCCCAGCCTGAGGGGTATTGTTCCTCTCCTGAGCTCTTTGTTCTAAGAATACGGCCAATCTCTCCATAAAATTCCCGGGATCCATTTGGGGTGGTGGTGGTGGATTATTATTTTCCGGTGGTGGAGAGTGATCTCGGTGATGGCGATGTTCAGGAGATCTATCTCGGCGGTGGTTTCTTCGTGGCGGCATGATTCTGCAAGATAGGAGTTTCCAATGCATATGCGTGCAAATTAATACATGTTCATGTGCATGATTAACAAGAAAATAAGCAAATAATCATATAAATGCACATAATCACATTGTCCTAAGCCGTACGACCTAGACAGACTCAACACGACTCTCAAGCTCCGGTTTTGCAACCAGGAGTTCTGATACCACTTTAAGATGTAGGGCCCGAAACGGTGGCCACCACATCCCCCGCACTTAAATCCAAGCCCACATATGAAATGGACCTCCATACATGAGCCCAAGTCTAAGCGAACGGGAACCTACACGCACACACTAGGCTAAACGGGGCTAACGTACCACAGAGCACGCAAAGAAAGTAAAGCAAAAGCGGAAGCAACAAACAGGATCCAAATGAGCTCACCTAAAACATACCATAACATATATACCATGGCCACGAGGCCCAAAATTAATTTCAAGTATTCAAATCTCCACGATATAGATAATCAGATTAGGGGTAAAGTATTCAAAAGTTGTGAATATGGAATGCAAATTCGACCTAAGCAACTAAGTACGACATGACACGACACGACGCACTTCCCCGCCTAGCTCGAGCTGACCTGAAAGGGGGAAAATAGAGGGTTAGTCTACAACTCGACTGAGTGAAGGGGCAAAATGCACACCCACACACCTATATATATAAACAAAGCATATATCAAAAGGATAGTCATGAACCGAGGCTAGGGTTTTGCATACAAAATCATTTTCGAAGAGATAACATAATATACATAAAGAAATCCTACTCGATTCATAACCATCTATACAAAGCATAAACAAATGTCCGGTGAGAATGGACTTCCCTTAACTCCTCCAAGCATAACATAAAACTGAAATCATAACATAATCCATCCTTACAACCATGGTGATTCGAGAATGAAACCCTAGTCACCTACATTACCAAAAAACATACGGGGTAGTGAACCCACGGTATGCCTTCCCTGGTTAGCAACCGAGGGCTCAAGATACCACGCCTTCTCAACCTCCATAAGTCGCAAGCTATGATGCACGGATACGGACACGACGACACGGACACGACACGACACGGATACGGTGACATGGATTTTTTCTTGAATTTCCCACGTGAGGAGTGTCGGACACGGTGTCCGACACGAGTGTCCGACACGACACGACACGGTAAAATGATATTTTTAGGAGTGTCCGTGTATCATAGGTCGCAAGTGAATATCTCAAAGGGAACTACGCGCAGACCAAACCCAATGGCCCTTACCGTCCCGGGCATTCCTGACCCATAGTTCTCGGGGCCAACATACCATACGAACCAAATTCCCATATTTTAGGTTACAACTCGCTCAAAACATAAACGTACAAAAGGACTCAAAATCTTAAGCTTATATACGCTCATACTTATACCGGTTACATAAAACTCAAGCGTTTCCACAAAATCATAAACATATCTTAAGCACTCGTATATAATTATATAGACTATATCTGCATACGGGTGTGAAATCATCATATAATGGCCTTAGGTCAATAACTAGTAGAAAGTTCTTAAACCTCATCTTAACAAAAAGGAGCAAAAGTGGGATCAAACGGGCGACCCAATACCTATGCTTCGGGCTCTTGCATGTCCGGAAGAGGCTCTGAAACATGAAAGGCAAGACCCCGAGACTTAGACTCGAATATGAACCAAATAGATGCAATTAAAATGTATAAAGGTATCAGTTATATCATACCAATCCATACTCGTATAATTCGTATCAAATGGAGTCATATATTCAAAATAATGCATATAACACGTAATATAACAAACTAACATTGTATACGAAACATAAAAGAAGTAAGAAAACATGACGACAGGTATCGAAACTATAAAACGAACAACCGCCGCCACTGCATTTTCAAATGACACGGCCGTGTCAGGTTTTAGTGCAAAATGGACATGGCCGTGTCCGATTAAAATTAAATTTAGGAGCCCAACTCGAACGTTGGACACGGCCGTGTTGAGTTTCAGTTCATTTAGGACACGGCCGTGTCCGATTTTACAAAAATATTCTGCCCAAGTTGAACTTCCAACACGGTCGTGTCAAATTCACGCTCAAATCAAACATGGTCGTGTTGGCCTTTCTTCTTCGAAAAAAAAATAGCAGCAGCAACGGTGTTCATGCGCGAAAACAGGGAAGCAAACAAGGCATCACGCAGCAGCTCCAAGCAACAACAACAACCAACATTTAAGCTTCAAACTCAAGTAATAACTTATCCCAACTACACCCAATTCATCAAACAAGACAAAAAGAGCAAGGAATCCATATATATATCCAACTCATGCAAGAAAACTTGAAGCTCATCAATGGTGAAATGCTACATACTCAACCATGAGCAAAATACAATCATACAATCATGAATGAAGCTTGAGAGGTCATATATATATCATCAAAACAAAGTATAACTCTAAGAATAACAAGAGATCATCAAACCCTCATAAACAAATCCATACTCTATATATTCATCAAACTTGGCTCAAAGCATGAAATTAAGGGTTCAAAATGATCACATATACATGTACATATCAAATATAGTCTTACCCCTTGAAGATGATGGAAGAAGAATGGAGAATGAGCTTAAATTTCTCCTTGGATGAATAGTGACGAGGTAAAAGCTTTGTTCTCCAAAGTTGCTACACTTTTCTCCCTTTTTCGTTGTATGAACCGAGAATGGAGAGGCAAGGATGATAGTGTATCATTTTGGTGGGGTGTGGGGCCAAGATTCACTCAAAAAGGTTAAAAGATGAAGGACTAAAGTGCAATTTAGTGAAAGGTAGTCATAAGGTCGCGAGGTTAGTTTTCGGTCGAGTTTCAGAGTATCAAAAGGCTTTAGAATGATACAAGGCTTGGCCCATTGAACCCGAATCGTCGAAACGAGTCCAAGGAAGTGACGAAATTTGAATCCAAATTCCCGAGCTCAACTTATACAAACCGGAACCCAAGGTACGTTAAAACGTTTTAGCCTCCTTTAGGTTCCAAACGAAATAAAACTCCAAAAGCTCAACAATTATACCGATATCATAAGACGAGCATATTCACCAGTTCATATCATGTAAAACTCATACATAACAAAACGACACAAAAATCGGAATTCAAATACAAATTCAAATGAAGAAATTACCAAAGAAAGAAGAAAAAACATTTAAAGTATAAATTCAAGTAATTAAAGAAAAGATAATTATCATTAATTAAACATCTAATTGTGCAATTAAGGAATTTAAAAGCACACATACGTCATACCTGTACTACCGAAAGATCGGGGTATCACAAGGGGATTCAGCCTAGTTCTTGCTCTATTCCAGCAGCAGCTGCTGCTGCGTGCCTCCTCCTCTATTCCCCAAGACTGAATATCCTTCTTTCTCTCAACATTAAGAATATAAACCCCTTATTGCAAGTTGGGCATACAATTGAAGGTAAAGAACTTTTGCAAGTCCCTAAATTATCAAATTTAATTCTTGAGATGCGCACAATCTGAAATAAAGTAGCTGAAAGTGGGTTTAATTGCTAAAAATGAGAAGTTAACCGCAATTGTTGACCTGGGTGAGCTGTCTGCTACGTCACCCTTGAGCTTTAGCTATGGTCATGGCTTAGGTCTTTTTTTCCACTTATTGCTTCTTTTAGCCCAGATTTTGCATAATCCTTCGTTTTAACCAACAAAGCACGGACACGCCTATCTTTTTGGCTATGCAGTGTCGGACACGGACACGGCTCCGACAGGGCAAAAAGGGTCCAAAAATTAAAAAAAAATTGGTCTAGTTAGGGACACGGCTGTGACACCCCAGGACATGGCTCTGACACAGAAAATTAAAAAAAATCAATTTTTTTATTTGTTTTTAAATTTGAGGATTTTAATTTTTTTAACCAAAAAATAATTGTATAAATTATTAAAAAATATATTATATTAATTTAAATTTATTTTTATTGTTGTTTTTAATTTTTCCTTATAATATCAAGATACACAAATTTATGTATTAATGTTATTTATAATAATTTTAAATGTTGAATTGGATATGAATGTATTTTATTTAAAATTATAATATTAAATACTCTTATAAATTTCTCATTTTGAATAAATTAACAAATATACTATATATTTATTTATATATAATATAGTCGTGTCCGAGCCATGTTGTGTCCTAAGTTTTTAAAAAAATCTGTATCACCATATCCATGTCGCCGTGTCCATGTTCGTGCATCATAGGTTTCAACATAAACAAACCTGCAAAGTAACATTTAAGCATAATTAAGCATATTTCCAATTAAATACAGGGGGAAAATAAAAACAATTAAAGCATAAATGACACACTAACAATAAACTACTTGGAAGTGACTATAATCCTTACAGTTGGGAAAAACTACAAGACTCCTCTGGGGCTCAAACCCACAGCATGGTTCCTAGGTATCAAAGACACCCCTATGAGCAAATAACCACAAGGGTTAATACAGAGCGCCTCGTGGGATACTATGAAACCTTTGGGCAGTCAGGCCCCCTCGAGTCCCTCTGGGACCTCCATCCTAAGGGTACCTAATTGTTGGAAAACATGAAAGAGTTGGGCAGCGGAAGTTTAAAATTTTTCCAAAAGTTTAATCGTTGTCTTGTAATTTTCGTACTGTAACGTTGGGTGTTTAGAAACTTACAAAGTTAGAAGCTTTCTAGTGATGTCGTTACCGCCTAACGAACACCCTTCAAGTGAAATCCCTCGAACGGTCTTCGAATTAGACTCCAAAGTAGAAGCCCTCCAAAGCGTATCCACACCAGACCTAGAACATGATCAAGCGAGTGAGAATGCTAGTTCTATGGCTTGTGTTGAGGGTAGGATAATTTTGCTTTGAAAACTTTTCTTTTGGATTTTCTCAAAAACTTAACACTTCGTGAGTGTTGGTCTAAAGAATAAGACCCACCCTTGTATAAATACTAGGGGGTTCAAAATTCCCTAGGGTTCTCCTAACCCTAGTGGGCTTCTTTTCTTGCTCACTAATTAAGTCATTTAATTATTAAATTTAATTGGAATAATAAGTTCGTAACTTATTCTCCAAGTCTAGCAAGAGAAGACTTCTCTCTCCTACAATAGGAAGTTGGACTTGTCAACTTTCCTAAAGTTAAAAGTCAATATTCAATAAATTAATTAATTCCCAATTAATTATTTATTGGGTTAAGTTTATTTGAGAATTGTCTTAACAATTAATTTAAAATTAATTAAAAGACCAAAATTAATTAATTACAATTTAATTAATTAATTTCTAGAAAAGAATTCGCATGTGGAAAATTCCACACGCATGAAACCATGTTACCACACGTGTACAATACACGTGTAGGCCACGTGTACATGACATGTGGCAGCCACGTGTTCATGACACGTTGCAGTCACGTTCCAAGCGTGATATGTGGCGGGGCGTGATTCGTCTCGCCCTCTTTGATCAACATTTTGATCCTTCGTTAATCATATTAACATCCTACTATAACCCTCGTGTTCTGACATTTGTGTGTGACCCTTTTAGGTTCATTATTTGAGTAGCAGTGACAACAATTAATTAATTCCCTAACTAATTAATCACTTCACAGATCACACTACCGTACTCTAACAATGGGTGTGTGACCCCTAGCCGAATAACGAAATGAATCGAAGAACCTTTCAGTCAATGAAAATTAGTGAAATACGATCCTCCTACAACTCCATCTGTCAATCAAGAACTAAGGCATGGGAATATTCTCAGAGCCCAAATATTCTTGATCTTTAAAGTTAAGTTCGTTTCATATCCATTTCGATCTCAATCCTAGAAAACCCCATTTTCTAGATGTCTTGATCTTTTATCCACCTTGGCTTAATGTTTAATGGACTACGAACAACTCAATTAGTAAGAGATCATTCTTGTTCTTAACAAGTGTAGATCCTTTATCGATTCTACAAATTCTACATATGCCACTTGTGTAATCCCAACATAGGTCGTGGTTCAGGTGTCTATATGACGACACCTTTTTGAGCCTATATCAAAGATTACAGAGTTAGCTCATTTGAGACATTACAGAATCTCAAGTCTAAGGATTAATGAATCACGTTATTGACCTCTGAGATATTTCCTAATCTGGAAGTTTCAGGAAACTTCCTTTCCCATTTAGGAATGTTCTCACGAGGGATATCTCAGTGATGAAGTTCTTGTAACAATCACCCTTATGTATTATGAACACATCAACGTATGCACTTATCACTCCATGAAACTGAGTGATCCTTTAAAAGGACATAATCACATAAGCAAGTCTCAGCATAGTCAAGGTCGACACTCCCACTGTCTGTCGGACTCATTGACTTGGAGATGTTTCTAATCCTCACCTATGGAGTTAAGAACTTATTTCATGTGTCATTCTTATAACGATAAAGTTCTCAACGGCCTCATCGGATTAGGGGAGTTCATTACATGCAAAACACAGCCAACCCAAACAGACATAAATAAGCACATAAAGAAGGGATTGCCTATGAACAAAATCATCTCGTTTATTATTCAAAGACTATTTGTGATTTTACAGGAATTAGTAAAGCAAACATCTGCTTTAAGGGCACTATTCCTAACAATAATGGCTACCCATACCGAGTGCGACCCCTAGGTAACAACTTCATAGTGCTTTTTGACACCGAGTACATGGCAGTGTACCTACTACTATCGCTTTACAGCTACCTTTATAACAGGCCTGCAGACACTTTTTGTAGTGCCCAGTGCATGGGCCACCACATCCCCCGCAGTAAGACCCGAACTCGCATATAAAATAGAAGTCCATACACGAGCCCAAGTCAAAGTGAACGGGAGACCATACACTCAATAGGCTAGGCGAAGCTAAACGAACTCAAATCGCGCAACAAATATCCAAATTGCGGAAGCATGAAATTCTAACAACATAAGAATTCAAGTTCAACCACATACATCAAATATTCAAAAATACATAAGCATATCATATCATAAATCCATAAAAACATTCATAATATTAGATACGAGTCCAAAATAATAATATCTATTGCACCTAACAAGATCTAAACCCAAAAGTGAGACTCAAACGACCCACTTCTCCATCTAGCTCGTGCACAAAACCTACAACTAAAAGAGTAAATGAGGGGTCAATCCAAGGACTGAGTGAGGGGACTAACGCACACCCACACACTATACATAAATAGAGCAAAACACGTAAAAGAGAAAGGTTATGAATCGGTTTTGCATACCAAAACGTTTTCATTAAAACATTACATATCATATACATATACATTCGTAAAGAATCTATTCCCCGTTCCATAATCCAAACATTACATGAGTTCAAGCATCCACTGTTACTTCTCATGCATTACATAAAACCAAATCATATTCAATCCTCAACTTCGGTGATGGAAGGGTCGTGCGACCCTTAACCATCCATTACATTATATGTAGCACCCCAAGCGGTGGGGCACCACACCCCCGCACTATGACCCGACACGTGATACGAAATGGAACGTCCGCACACGCACCAAGTCACAGCGAACGGGTGACAAACGAAAAATCCAACCTAAGCTAGGCGGTTTCTAAACCCTGTACAAGCCAAATATGCAAAAAAACCCGAATGTGGAAGCGATGCGAAATACGAACTAACAAAAACTTTAATCAACAAAATACAGAAACGGGTTCAACTAATCCAAGCCCTGTCCTAACCTGTCCCGAAAATTCATATAATCAAAGCATAAACATAATGTTGTACAGAACATGCTATATACATAATTACAAACGGATGCAGACCAGAGATTCTCGACTTAATCAAATAGATACAGGCTCAAAAGACACGGACTTAATAGACAAGACACAAAGCCGCCTAGCTCGAACTCCAAGAACCTGAACCTGCAGACTGAAAACATAGGTGGGGCGAGGGTCAGTCCACTGACTGAGTGAGGGGGCTGAACTCACACACACTATACATAATAAGGAGCAGAGCACATATCAAAAGAAAGATTATGAACCGGGAGTAGGGTTTTGCATACCAAAAACCATTTTCCAAAAAGAGCTCATATTTACACATATATTCATATCTTCTTAAGTTTGAAAACTCGTAAGGATTCATAGATTCAGGGACGCATATGGATTCATATTAAAACTCATAGGGATTCATATTTAGAAACTCATAAGATTCATAATTAGAAACTCATAAAGATCCTTATATTCATAATGATTCATAACTCAGCGTGGAAATCTCATATTGAAAACAAACTCTCCTATCCCGTTTCATAATCAACATAACAAAAGAATTCAAATACCCGGCGAGTACGGGTTTCCAACCTTACTCCTTAAACAAAAACTCAAAAGATTCATAAGGAAGCATAAATTCATAAAATTCATAGGATTCATAAATTCATAGATTCATATTCCCGTATTCCAACCTTTCTCCGGAAGTCTGCACGCGGGTTACGGGCCCACATCGTGCAACTCAATATACGTGGGGTTGCGAACCCACAACGTACCTTCTCCGGCCTCAGCCGAAGGCTCAAAGCACCACGCCTTCTCCATCTCCCTCAGAGTCGCGCGTAGGTACTTCAAAGGAGCACGTGCACAGGCTTAACCCGGCGGCCCAACACCGCACCGGGCGTCCTTACCCACGCCTCCAGGGCCCAGGGATTCATAAGATTCATAAGGATTTATAAGAAACATACCTAACTCGCGAAACCTAGAAACATTTGATTCATACTTAAGAAACATACCATAAGAAACATACCTTACCGTGCAACTCGGCATATGCTATACACGTACCTCTCCGTGTCTTCCAAATTCATAATAAGCTGAAGGAGACCCATAGTTCGCTTGCAAATACACGGTTTGGAGCATAGCCTCGTTGCAAAACCATTTTAAGCTTATATACGCCCATACGTATAATTTCAGAAGGATTCATATCAAATCGAATTAACAAAATTCATAACATATCGTAAGACACATATTTAATATACCTATAGTATATATATTCGCATGCGGGCTTAAAAACGAGCATATAGGGTTGTAGGTCGCTTTAACTAAAACAAAAATCCTAAAACCTCACCTTGTCGACCAAACCGGACAAAACGGACCAAAAGAAGTCGAACGAACCACTTCCTCACATCGGAACGAACCTAAGAGCAAAGCAAAGAGCAAGAGGAAAACTTAGACTCAAAATGAACCATATTGACGCTCGGCAAATGCATATGAATGCGAGTGATGCTTATGAAGCTTAACAAATTAACCAATAATGCATACGAGTTCATATTAAATCGTAAATCTCATAAATCATACTAAACAAATTCACAAGTTCCATATAACACACATATCATATCATACAACATGTTATCAAAGCGTTCATATCATATAAAGAGCAACGATTGATCATGCAAGACATATAAACGAGGCAGAAGGTCATAAACGCACGTTAAAGGAGCATACTTCACATATGAAGCCATAATTCAAAACGAGCACATAAATCAAGTTATAAATTCATAATACATAATTTAACACATAATTCATTAAGCTAACATTGCATATAGGCCACAAACGGGACAAGAGAAAGCAAATAAAAGCAACGAAAATCGAACAAAGAAGAGCATACCATGCATTCATGCCATGATCACCAACTTAGGGGCTGAGTTTGGAGTTAAAAGTTTGGGGAAAGAATGCTAACATGTTAAGAAACTAATATACTCCATGTATATGCAAATTGACACGAATTGGAGCACATTAGAACCACCAACTAATCGCAAAAATGCCACAACAGCAGTTCGGTTCGCACATAGCATACAAACAGGCTTCATGTTGCGGTTTAGGAGCTGAAAATGGATCTAAAAACTTGCAATAGCAGGGCTAACATGTAAAGCAATTAGTATACCACATCTCCATGCAAATTCACACGAATTGGATGTCATTAACTCAAGCAACAAAGCACAAATTCACACAGCAGTTCCAAAACAGGGGAGCAGATTTCTAACCTAGGTTTGGGGCTCAAGAACTCATAATTTCATCAAAGGATCTTAAGAGAAAATCATCCAAACATCATGTACTATCAGTTAAGTATCCAAAATGGAGCATAATAAGTTCATATGATCAGCTTTAGCACCCCAAAACAGCCACACAAAACTGATGCAAGAAAGGCATGAAAACAAGTCATATTCTAACTCATATATATACAGCTGAAAAGGGGCATAAAATGTAACGCCCCGCTCATCCGATAAATAAGGTACGTCACCTTTCAACCTTTTTGATATGTTTAATTTTGTGTTTGGTGCGTTGTGTGGCCCACTTTTGAACTCTTTTAGAGTTAGGGCCCTTTTTGTAATTTTCTTCTTTTAGGGGATTTTCCGGTCACTTCTCGTTCGGTAGAGATTTTGACTTCTTTGATCCCTTTAACGAGTCCGGGGCAGCGAAACGAGTCCGTAGACTCTAAGTTTGCCCAATTCTGACTTCGTTAGCCTGTTCTTCCGATCGTTTTTGCGTACGAGGACCCGAGATATATACCCGGATTTCCTCGTTTTGCGTGCCATATCACAGCAGCTCCAGCCATCGTCTTCTTCCCCACGACCATCACTGTTCACACAGTGAAGGTGTGAAATGTAACATCCCGATCGTTCGGATCTCCAGGTACGCCGTAACGAGAGGGTTTCATGTGCTTTAAATTATTTAATTACGTATTTGAATGTTATTTTAATGCTTATATGATTATTTGAATTAATATGAAATTAATTGTTTATATTCATGAACTTTGATTTTAAACGTTTAAGTTTCGTATGCTCGTAATTTGCTTGTTATGTGCCGAAATTCAATTTCGATTTTTGTGAAATTTCGATATGCGTGATATACGTGAGTTATGAATGTGTTTGCATGCTCGTTTTAAGTTTTCGGGTTCGTTTGTCGAGGTTTTAAACCTTATGTATTTGACGAGGGACATGAGGGCCTAACTAGTTTTAGCGCGCCTCTTGTTCCGGAGGCCATAACTTGAGCTAGGGAATTCGGATTCGAATTCCGGAAGATGCGTTGGACTCGTGACGAAGAGACAAAGCCAAGGAACCTGATTTGATATTTTTCTAAGCCCATTTGGACCCTCGTTTTTCGACCGGAACGAACAGCTTGTGCTTAAGCCACCTTCTTTGACTAGTCTCACATTTGTGGGCCCAAACTAACCATACCTAAGCCTTAACCTTGGTTTACATGACCTTGATTCATCCCTCTCTCTCCCTATCAGCAGCATTTCGTGCTCCTTACCCCCAAGAAAGGAGAAAATATCAGATCCAAGGAAAGAAGAAGAAGAAGAAGAAAGAAGCCCTCTCCCATGTCTTGTGATTTTGAAGCCAATCTTCTCCATACTTCTTCATACCTTAAAGGTAAGTATATTTATGTATTCTCCTCTATTCTATGCTTCATTTAATCCTTTAAATTCATGAAATGCATCAGATTTATTATAGGTTTGAAAGCTTGCATGAATAGTTAGGGTTAGCTCATATTTTTGAATCCATGGCTTAGCTTAAGTTTGTGGCTGATTTGGTGCTTCCTTGTTGATTATATGAACTCCTTTGCTTCCATTCTTGATTCTTACTTCATGCTAGATGTGTTAGGGTTGTTTTCTCTTTGATAACATGATTGAAACCTTGAGTTTTTGGCCATGAAACTTGAAAACCGAACTGCTGCAAATCTGCTCTTTTTTCACCAAACTGCTGTGACGTTTTGTGCTTCGTTGCTTGAGTTAATGACTTCCAATTCATGTGAATTTGCATGGAGATGATGTATACTAATTGATTTATATGTTAGTCCTGCTCTTGCAAGTTTTTAGATTCATTTTCAGCTCCTAATCGAAGCATGATGGCCTGTTTGTATGCTATGCACGAACCGAACTGCTGCTGTTGCATTTTGTGATTTCTTGGTGGTTCTAATGTGCTCCAATTCGTGTCAATTTGCATATACATGGAGTATATTAGTTTCTTATCATGTTAGTATTCATTCCCTAAAGTTTTAGCTTCTTATTCAGGCCCTAAGTACTTGATCATGGCATGATTGAGCTCATATGTCCGTTTTTGACGCTCCAGAGTTGCTGCATGATTTCGGTGACCTTAACGCGTGATTTAGCCTTTGAGTTCTAAATGAAATATGTTCCTAACATGCTAAATATGTTGTATATCAAGTTTCATAATA
The DNA here is from genome assembly GCA_037501455.1 of Lantana camara. NCBI lineage: Eukaryota > Viridiplantae > Streptophyta > Magnoliopsida > Lamiales > Verbenaceae > Lantana > Lantana camara. The sequence continues at coordinate 62,252,869 of CM074856.1, forward strand.
TTTGGAGTTGATTTGGTATGCTTTTGGACTGATTTTGTTTAGTGTCAGTTTTGCCAGCAAACTTTGTATGCAATTTTGGTTCTGTACCGAGACACCCCCGTGTCTCATTTGCCTTGAAAGGTGAGACACGGGCGTGTCAGGCTTCCTGGGCGTGTCTGTACTGAGCCACGGGCGTGGCTCAGTTTAGCTAAGTTGAGGGACACCCCCGTGTCCCTCCCCTTACGCAGCCCTTAGTTTTCCTTTTCGGTTTTTGGTTTGTTTCACCTCTTTATTGTCTTTATCTTCATTTGTGTTGAACTATGAACTTGTTTTACTATGTGTTGGGAGTATTGTGGTTCGATTTCATAACATTTGGGTGAGATTTAGGCATGCTTTTGTTGAATGCCGTTTATGTGCGTTTTGGTGGTGTTGATGATTTCCTTAACCCTTTTCCCTCATCTTGTGATTTGTTCTTGCTTTCAAACTTTGGAGATATGTTATATGAGGTAATAGGGTGTATGTATTAGAGTTTTGTGTAAGATTGAGTACGTTTGAATGTGTGTTGAACTTAATTCACTTCAATGCTCTTATTTGTCTAAATGTTAAATCTTGTGCCTTGAATTTCTTGAATTGATTGGAAACATGTAATTATGAATTCGAATGAGAGTGAGCGAAGGATTGAATGACTTGATTATATGATTTAAATTCCTTAATAGTGCACATGAACGTGTTCATGACATAATAGCATCTCTTATGTATTCATACGCATTCGCCGAGCGTCAATATGGTTCATTTGAGTCTAAGTTTGCCTCTTGCTCTTTGTTTTGCTCTTAGGTTCGTTCCGTTGTTGAGGAAGTGGTTCGTTTGACTCCTTTTAGTCCGTTTTGGTTGGTTTGCTCGTCCAGGTGAGGTTTTCTTTCCTTTTAGTTATGATGACCTAAGACCCTAATTGAATTTCGAACCCGCATGCGACTTATATATGTATATATATAGATATGTGTTTGGATACGTATTTCGTGGGATTTGTCCCGTTTGCCTTAAGAATTTGAAAACGCTTTTATAAGTATATAAGCTCTATTTTCTTTTGTTTTGACAAGCTTTGTTAAGTGTGTGTGTGTTTATAAGCGTGATAAGATTTGTGGATAAGCTTCGCCTGGTAAGTGTGATAAGTGCAAGTATAAGTGTAAGTGTAAGTTTGGGCCCCGGAGAAGTGGTATGTGATCCCGGGTCAGCCATGGGGTCGCCGAGCTCTCTCATCAACACGACTCCACAAAAGGGAGATTTCGCCCATCCTCGGGAGGTCGAGGGGAAGGCGGGTCTTCTTGAGCCGGCGGTGTGCTTAGTGACCCGTCGAAGGAGCGGGTGGATCCCCCGTCTCATTCAGCTTTCAGCAGGGGTTGAGAGGGGCACCTCTCTCCCCAAAACGGTGTTGGGGTGGAGTTGAGATATGATTTGTTTTGTTTTCGTTTCGCCTTGGTGTATGGAGTAAGTGAGTTGGATTTAAGCTTTCAGTTCGTTATGTTTCGATTATGGTTGTGAAACGGGGGCGGATTTCTAAACTCTAAAACTTGACTGATTTGGCCTTCGGCCCCAACCTTCTTTCTTTATATATATTACCACGGGTTAAATGTTTTAGAATGCAAAAACCGTGCCCGGTTCATGAACCCCTTTAAGCTTTGTATATGCTTTGCTCTTATGTATATGTATGGGTGCGTGTGTTAGCCCCCTCACCAGTCTCTAGGACTGACCCTCGTTATTTCTATCTTTTTCCCCCTCTGATTTGAGTTGCAGGTACCCGTTCTGAGGTGTTGGAGCTAGGCGGTTGTCTTTGAGTCGGGTTTGAGGATAGCTTGTGTCTCATGCATGGCATTTTTGTTTTCTTTATGTTTTTTTTGGCTAATTCTGATTTATGTATAAGTTATGCCTCCAATTCGAAATTGTAAAGTTTGTATAAATTGAATCGAAAGTTTGATATGTCTTGAGTATTTTTATTTGCTTTATGAGATTCTGGTGCTTCCGCATTCGTTATTTGTTTTATTGCGTGCTCTGAGTAGGGTCTAGACCGCCTAGCTTAGGTTTGAATTTTGTTTGTCACCCGTTCGCTGTGGCTTGATACGTGGGCGGAGTTCCCATTTCGCTTCACGTGTTGGGCTATGGTGCGGGGGATGTGGCGCCCTTCGCTCCGGGGTGTTACATGAAAACACACACTTACCGTTCTCCCTCGTTTCTCGACGGAATTCGATGAATCAATAGTGCAAATTTATCAGCTCGACGAGCCCGTCACAACCGTACCAATATTGTGGCCAACCGAAGACCGACGGCGGCGCATCGGCGGCCTGAAAGTGGCGGGTGGCGCCACCACTTCGCCGGCGGCGTTCCGGCGAGTTTCGCGAGCGGAGCTTGACCCTACCCTACGTTTTTGGACCTTCTCATTCCATTTCCGGCCTCCGTTCAGCACGAAAACCACCGCAAGTGGTGGTTCCGGCAATGACGCACCAGCAGAAACTTCGGCAGCGATTTCGGGCCTTTTCCCGGCCGATTTTGGTGGTGGAGCCTTTACAAAAGTTGCTTAGAATGACGAAACGTAGTGGATGGCATCAGTGGCGTCCCGAGAACCGGCCGTTGGCGGCGGACCGGCGGTGAACCGGTGGTGAACCGGCGGGTCCGAACCGGTTACTGTTCCGACGATTTTTTCGGCGATTTGACTTGGGGCTTTCGTAGGGCTCGTTATAAGCTTTCCAACGGTATGCCCGGATTTCATTTTCGTTTAGCGGTTTGTATTTAATTTCAGTTTTCGTCGTTGGAATTTAGTTCGGTTTTTCATCAACGAAGTCCGGTGTGTTTGGTATTTTCTGAAATTGATTGAGGGCTTTTGTTGAGTAGGCCGAGACGTACGTTTCTGTCCTTCCGGGGATTTTTCCGACCACCGGAGACGATGTTCCGGTGGCGGCCGGTGACTGTTCCGGCGGCTCCGGTAGCGGCATTCCGGTGACCTTCGGACAGAAGGTTCCTTTCGTTGGGGTGAGTCCAACGCCACTTTCCGTTCGTCAATCGGACGCCCGGTTGATTTGTTGTGATTTATTTTGTGTATTTCTATTTATTTGAAATTAATTGTTTTAATTGCAATGAATTGTTAATTGCTTGAATTGCCGATCAATATGAATTCCAATGTGTATGAAAGCATGTATTAAATGAACTATGATATATGTTGATGCTTTGATTTGCAATTTGAATCCCGTTATGCCAAAATTGTATTAATTGTTAATTGTTTTAAAATGTAATTTGTTCTTGTATACTTGATAATTAATGAATATGCATTGTATGGCATTTGAAAACATGTAATAAATTATGAATGTATGAATTCATGTTGTTATTGATATAGTTGGAATTGATATGTGATTTTGGGAGATTTAAGTGATTTGGATGACTCTATTTTGTCTATTTTATAATTGTATACTTGAGTTATAAACGTTATATGAAGCTCATGACTTGATTGCAAGGAATTATGAAATGATTGAGCTTGAAACCCTCATGTATGGAATATACTTGAACGAATTACTTGATTATGTAACTTCATAACATCATTTTACTTCTTATACATCTCATATCATGTGTTTAGCATTGCCGTGCGTCTATGTGGTTTCATATTGAGTCAATTCTCACAAGTACCCATTGTTCCTTCCCTTTATTGTACAGTTCTTCTCCAGGGTGGAGACTTCTGGATCGAATAGGCAACCGTAGTGCTCTTGTTCTTGTTCTTGTCTTGTGGTATTCCAGGTGAGGTTTAATTTCTAGTTATTTAGAACCCGTATAACCTTTATGTGGTTTTTGGCCAAAGGTATTTATATTTATAATTTCCTGAAAGCTCTTATTATTCCAAGCATGTTATTGTTCATGAATCAAGCAAGTAGGTCATGTTAGTGTGCACCCAATCAAGCATGTCATGTCATGAAAGCATGTACCTGTGTTCTCCTGGCCAGGTTCTCCTTAGGGAGGGCGCTGGGCTGGTCTTCGGGTTGGTGGTTGTCCATCCAACCACAGGAAGAACAATACCCTACCGTGTACCTGTGTTCTCCTGGCCAGGTTCTCCTTAGGGAGGGCGCTGGGCTGGTCTTCGGGCTGGTGATTGTCCGTCCAATCACAGGAAGAACAATACCGTATCGTGATCGTGTGTTCTCTTGGCCAGGTTCTCCCTAGTGAGGGCGCTGGGCTGGTCTTCGGGCTGGTGGTTGTCCGTCCAACCACAAGAAGAACAAAGACCTATCGTGTACCCGTGTTCTCCTGGCCAGGTTCTCCTTAGGGAGGGCGCTGGGCTGGTTTTAGAGCTGGTGGTTGTCCGTCCAACCACAGGAGAAATAACCCTACCATGTTACAAGCCAGCCATGTAGTGATTGCATGCACTCCATTCCATGAACGTGTTATATGATTACACTACTGCATGATTGCACGATAATTGAATTGCGTGGTCACCTAATGATTAATAAACAAGTAAGCATGTTTATTGATTGCATGAAAAGGAACAAGTATTTAATACTGATAGTTGTATTCTCAGGCGAAGCTACGTTATTGTTAAACTATATATATTATATTTTACAAACCTTTACCCGGGAATATAACTTGCATGTTATCTGCGCTTATATATTATTATGCCCCTCGCTCAGTCTTGTAGAGACTGACACCTCACTTTTCAGTTTTTCAGGTGGTGTGCTAGGCGGGAGTCAGAGTTGTGTCTTGTCTTTCCTTTCGAGTCTTGTTCCAGTCTCATCACTTACACTCACTGCATATTGTATTTTAATTACCGTATTGAGCTTGCTATTGAATTAGTATGGTATTTACTGAATTAATTGAAATCGGGACAGGTTTCTAGGGCTTTAGTTGAACCCGTTTTATGATATTGTATTGAATTGATCCGGGACAGGTTAGGACAGGTGTATTATCTTAGTGGAACCCGTATTTAATTTCCTTAAACTTGCATTCATTTTATTGATAATTGCTTTAATTCCGCACCTTGGTCATTATTGATTGTTTCAGGGTTAGATTCCGCCTAGCTAGGACTGTCTTTTTATTGTCTTCCGTTCGCTGTGAGTTTAGTTCATGTATGGACTAGCCATTTCATATGTGGACCGAACTCATAGTGCGGGGGATGTGGTGCTCACGTCACGGGGTGCTACATCTTTAGGTGGTATCAGAGCTACCAGGTTCAGAACCGGTGCTCTGGGTCGTGTTGTCTCGAGTATAGGTCGCACGGCATAGGAACTAATTGTCAATGTGTACATTGCATGTAACACCCGGGACGATAGGCGCCACATCCCCCGCACTATGAGTCTAGTCCACACATGAAATGGATAGTTCAGCATGAACCAGACTCATAGCGAACGGGTGACAAAATAAAAACAACCTTGCTAGGCGGAAACTAACCCCGTACCATATAATCAAAATGCTGTGCGGAAGCATTAATGTGCAATTCATAGATTTCAGCAAAGGCTACAAGCTCGAATTTCCAATACATAAAATTAAATCCATCATGCATCCTAACAACGGGTTCAACTAAGCACACAACCTGTCCCGAATCAATATCCAATAATTTCATAACTAGCACAAAGGCCCAATTACATAGGAATATCCAATTAGAACATAATAATGTAAGATGTGACTCGAGTGTACAAGTGATCTAACAAAAGAAGTAAAACTTGACCTCCGCCTAGCAAAACCTGCAAGAAACTGAGAAGTGGGAAAGAGGGGTCAGTCTCTAGAAGACTGAGTGAGCAGGAGCGATACATATACTATAGAAACATGCGCATGCAAGCCATAAATCCCGAGCAAGATTTTATTCAAAGATAGTTCCCACGAAGGGCAAGAAATTAACAAGTAATGCTCGGACTTTATGACTAATTCATATTAAATTTGTTATGTTCATAATTCATACATAATCATAAAGGCTCGGCGAGTGAGCGTGCATCATCTCCAACCAAACTCCGACCGTGTACGACAAATATCAATAATATATTGAATACGTGATCATGCAATATCTTATAATACATGCAATCCATATAACCTAAGATATAGGCGTTTGGGCGATCCGTGTACCGGCCTTCCCGCACGGTGCATAACAATCATAACATAAACATAATCATAATCATAAAATAAGTTCCAACCTTCTTCCTCCGGGTGGTGGACGGGCTTGCAAGACCCGGCCACCTCATGCATTGACCCGGGGGGGTACATGAATCCCCCAAGGGCGCTCAGCTACCATTCCACGCTAATCTCCTAGCGAGGTCCGGTCTCTGTTAAATGGTTGGGACTAGCACATGGGATCACCGTCGGCCCTTGCCTCCCCGGGTAGCCACATGTGCTAGATCCCGGGCCCGTGCATTCATTCATGTTCTCGCCAAAACGTTCAATTCATGAGAAACATAATACATTTATAACATACTTATTCCCTTTCATAATCATTGAGAAAAGATTTACTCGATGACTCCATTTGAAAACAGTATATAGATATACATAGGTTTTTGGCCAAAACTTATCACATAAGGTTGTAGGGTTTAATACATATCTAGAACGAAAACACCCTCACCTGGAAGATGACGATACAAGGATACAAGCTAGGCCGTGAGCCTATCGATCACGATATCTCCACCCTGGAGATGAACTGTACAAGAGAAAGACATAATGTGTACTCGTGAGAAACGACTCAATATGAAACCAATTAGGACGCACGGCATTAACATGAGGTGTTCGTGAAATTCTATGTCATGTTTCAATATACAATAGATCATAAGATGTCATGAGTTGATGTGATCATGTTCATGCACACCAATAAAGCCATTTAGACACATACATGTTTTAATCATTCAATTCATAATATATTACAATACATGTTAACAAGGCATATGGATCAATTAGGCATGTATATAATGCATATAAGTCACATAAGGAGTCTAGGAGGTGCAAGGAAGGCGATAGAACGAGTTTTGGTAAAGTTTAGCAAAAGTTAGGAAAAATTGACAATTTTTGGAAATGCGCAAGCTGTAGAAAAATGGGTATATCTTGAGTTTGAGACATTGGAATTAAGTTTTTCTTGTTGGAGGTGAAACTAGACACATAGAGGTTTTCAAGGATATGTGGCACGAATCATGGTTCAAAGCGAGGTGAAAATGGCATAGGTTTGAAGTTGGACGAACGCAGATTGTCGAAGAAGTCGCGACACCAAAATGAATTGATCATATCTCATAAATGGAAAAAGATATTAAGATGATTCCAATTTGAGGATGTTCTAGACTTCAATAGGTTTCCGTGGGTTCAAAAATCAGGTCAATCCGAGTTCGTATGAGGGAGAACGAATCAAAACAATCTCAGGCCAAAACAGGGGATGGTCCAAAGTTTCTGCCTCAAATCCACCCTCGCGGATTTTTCCAAAAGGAAAAATCCACCCTCGCGGATTCAGGTCAGGGGCCAAAAAAAACGCAGAAAACAGGGCACAAACGTGGGAGAAGACCAAAATCACCAAAACACCTCAAAACTCAACCCAAATCACTTAAAACATGTAGTATACCAAGAAGAAACATCAAATGCAAGTTTAGGGCAAATTAAAACACTTAAATTCATAAACCCACATATATGTGCACATATATACATACACCTTCTTGCCCCAAGAATGTCAACAATCAAGCTTAGGATTCAAAGATTATCATCTATTCATGCATATACACCCAAAGATTCAAGTTATAAAGCAAGAATTCCCCAACCCTAGTTATCACCCAACATACTCATATATATACACTTATACCTTGGAGGAAAAGGATGGAGAAGAAGAAGAAATGGTTGGAGCTTGAATTCTTGGGCCAAAGCTTGAAGAAATCTCTTGTCTCCTTGCTTGCTTGATGGTCCGATCAAAGAAGGAGAAGAGGAAAGGAGTTGGGAGCCTTTCTTTTGATAGAAGAAATGAAAGAAGAAGAATGGATTGGGGGGGGGGGGGGGGGGGGGGGGGGGCTTTGATCGTGAATTAAAGGGAAGGAAAGAGGGAAAATCACACTTTGGTTCTTCTACAATTTAAAAGCTCCAATTGGGTCCCGAAAGTTTGGTTGGTGAATAATTGAGGTCCAATTAAAAGTTCGATTGAGTCCAAGGATTTCATATAATTTCAAATAAGTGCACAAGTGAAATAAATATTTAATTGGCAAGTAAGCATGTTATAAGCAAATTCAAATAGCATAATCAAATAAATCATCTAAGTCATATTAGTCACATGACAGTAATTTAGTTCACGAAATTAATATGTTAAACGAACACTTAACAATTAAAACACATAAATGTCACATAACTCTCAGTCTAAACCCACTCGTGACGTCATACCTGTATAGCCGAAAAGTCGGGGCGTTACAACCTCTCCCCCTTAAGAAGGACCTGTCCCCAGGTCCACTGCCTTGATTCTGAACTTTGCGTAAACTTTCCCGTGTTCATCCCATGCGGGTTAGCAACTCCCCGTCAGGAATTAGTTCGGAAAAGGTCTCCAAGCAACAAGGGGTCTTCAATTGTTGTTAAATCACGACCCTTAACTCACCGAAGCCTAAGCACTCGAAAGTCTAATCAGGTAGCAAGTAATGAAAGAGCCCCGTCTTTCGAACAACAAGGAGAGAACCCCGTCTCTCACAAGCAACAACGAGAGAACCCCGTCTCTCGAACAACAACGAGAGAACCCCGTCTCTCAAACAAAAAAAGAACGAGAAACTCTCAAACTCTCAAAACAACAATTAAATAAACAATCATGTCACAACCACACAAGAAACAAGTAGGAGTTATCAAATACATCGAGAATCACTCATACAAGAACAGTTAATACAACAAGTAATCCAAGCACTTAGCATCATAAAATTATTCGAAATAAAGTTGTATGTATGTATATGCCATGGATGCTAAATGTACCGTTCACTGACGCTCGAGAATCTTATATTGTAGTGATCCGATTCAACACTTGATTCCCTCCATAGTGTCAGGCATTGCAATCCCTGATGTATTCAATACTTAAATAACCACCCGATCTTCATCACATAATCTTTTCTCTTGCCTTCTCTAAACACCATAGTCCGAAGCTCAAATTTTTAGTGTGTACTTGATCGTTACCCAATTAGCTCGTTGTCCACCTCGATTAGTATTCGACCTTCTTAGTTGTTCAAGTTAGCCTTTAAATGCTCAAGTTCTAACCTCCAACTTGAATACTTGAGTTAATCTTTAGTAGCTCAATTTCCATTCTCCAATCCCAATAACTTCCCCGGTTAATCCTGGAAAAACGCCCGACGAGATGGTAACCCATCTTTCATGTTGTGTGTTTTCCTTCTAAGTATTCCTCTTCCAAAGTAACTCTTGTTTTCATCACGTGACTTGATTCTAACTTCATTTATCATGGAATATGATGATCCGATTAGCTTCCCTTTTACCCAATACTTTCCTTGCCAATTCTTAAAATTCTTTCACAGTCCCATGTCTCCAAGCTGAAGACACGTTATGCTATCTATGATCCTTTTAATCTTGGAAGATTTAACTTGGAAGTCTCATAACAAGAAATCAACGAGGTTGATTCTTCAACTGAAGTTACCAACTATCATTCTTCTGGGTCGGCTCTCCCCCTTAAGAGATTCTATCTCAACCCTTTGAACTTGTTCTATCACTTATGGAATATGGGATTCCCAACTTCTTAACTTCAGCTTCCTTGGTATAAAGGTCCTAGTCAAGCTACGTGTCCGGTGACATTATTCATATTTACGTTGAAGTGATTTTGGTAGAGATAACAACCTACTTCTTCTATTCTACCCTCAAGCTCTGTTTTCCCGAGCCTCGATATTTCCTCTTTCCTTTTGTTCCACACACTTTGCAATCCAATTGTCCTCTTATCTCAAATCGGATGCGGCTCGGTCGGAGTAACACTTGAGGAATGGAGTGGAGAAAGTTCCTATCAAGTAAACACTAAACCATGCATGTTGGATTAAGATGCCAATGCACATAGCCAACATATAAGGATGCAACACATTAGAGCAAGTATTTAATGTAAAGATGTATGCACACATATAGAAATATAGAAGAGTAATTAATTTAAAGCGAAGTATGATGCACGTGCCATGAATATATTAAACCTGTCACCATGGTGGTAAGCTTTTAGCTTGACAATTTGATCCTTTGACCTTGAGCTCATCAACCACTTCTTGCTTACCCACGGTCTTCTAACTTCCTTAATTCTCCTTGCATCCATCCATGTTTCCAAGGTCCGTGTTTGCTATTAAATTCCAATTTTCTATACCCGAACATCTTGATACCTCAATCCTCCCAAATGCCAATTTCCAAGTTCCTTTTTACTTCCTTAATCCTCTTGTGAGGCCCCAAATCCAACGTTTCCATTAAACTCCAATCCTTTCACATTCACGAAATCGGTAGCGCTAGTCTCCCCAAATTTCGATCCCAAATTATAGGATTTCCACCATAGTCGTCACCTTAATCATAGTCTCTATATTTCCTTCTTCTTAAGTTCATAAAAGTGAATGGATTTGGCTTCCATGATTGTATGATCTTAGTGTTCCATTTCGATCAAGTTATCAAACTTGAATATCAGTTTGGGTACCTTGACTTCCCATAGATTTATAGGGATTATGCCGTTGCTTGGTTCCTCTACTTGTCACCTTCATGAATCCAAAATTGTTTGGTCTCCAACCCAATCTAAGATTTATTTTAGCATCCAAAGTATCTCACTAATCTCTTATCCGATTCTTTACCGCAATTGTTATCTTGACCAAAACTTTCTCGCTCTAGCCTTAAAGAATTTCTCGTGGTCGAGCAACTTCATAAACTTTCCAAGATCGGATGCTTTCATTCTCACTCCGGGTGGAATTGACGAATTTAGGGGTTGATTCGAGTATCTTGGTCATCCTTTTGTAATTCCGAAAGTGAAGTGGTCTCTAGCTTCTTCCACTAGCCTCATTCCAAAACCCTAAGTATCTCGACATATTTCTTTACACCAAATTCCTCTTTATTTTAAAAATTATAAATTCCCTTTTTCCATAATTAAGCTTCTCGATCTTTAGCTTCAATTCGGATCATTTCTTTCAACTCAAGTTTTCTTCTTTGGTCTTCTAAACCCGGATGTTGTAAACATTTGATACCTTCAAGTATTGATTTCGCCTCCTTCTTGAATTAAATGAATCTCATGCCCGGTTGATCGACTCCCTTCGCGATATAAAGAGGTAGGTGTTTATTTTGTGGATATAAACATCACAACCTCGTACTATTACTTCATTCATTCAAAATCTTCACCCAAAATTTAATTCCCTTTTTGAGCTCGAACTCTCAACCTATAATCTTATCATAAGGGTCACCGATTACCCGTATTATTCTAAATATCCGAAGCAAACATCCACACTTTAGAGAGAGCCCGTTGCAAGTTGTTGTGGTTTTGAGGATTGGCCGTGGTTTGAGGTTATATTAATATCCTACAATTCACAATTCAATTCAAATATAATGCATGCCCGTTAGTACGTGCATATGACACACAATTAGCACCAAGAGCACGTATTAATGAAAAATGTAACACATAAATTAACAAAATTTTAAGTTAAACACATTTAATAATAAGTTTTTCCATGTCAAATTTCAATAACAATGCTCATGATCAATGCGATGAACACGTTGACATGTTGTTCCTAAGCCGTTCGACCTACACCTGACACGACATGACACGAGAGCCTGGGTTTTGCAACCTGGGGCTCTGATACCACTTAAGAATGTAACACCCGGGACGATAGGCGCCACATCCCCCGCACTATGAGTCTAGTCCACACATGAAATGGATAGTTCAGCATGAACCAGACTCATAGCGAACGGGTGACAAAATAAAAACAACCTTGCTAGGCGGAAACTAACCCCGTACCATATAATCAAAATGTTGTGCGGAAGCATTAATGTGCAATTCATAGATTTCAGCAAAGGCTACAAGCTCGAATTTCCAATACATAAAATTAAATCCATCATGCATCCTAACAACGGGTTCAACTAAGCACACAATCTGTCCCGAATCAATATCCAATAATTTCATAACTAGCACAAAGGCCCAATTACATAGGAATATCCAATTAGAACATAATAATGTAAGATGTGACTCGAGTGTACAAGTGATCTAACAAAAGAAGTAAAACTTGACCTCCGCCTAGCAAAACCTGCAAGAAACTGAGAAGTGGGAAAGAGGGGTCAGTCTCTAGAAGACTGAGTGAGCAGGAGCGATACATATACTATAGAAACATGCGCATGCAAGCCATAAATCCCGAGCAAGATTTTATTCAAAGATAGTTCCCACGAAGGGCAAGAAATTAACAAGTAATGCTCGGACTTTATGACTAATTCATATTAAATTTGTTATGTTCATAATTCATACATAATCATAAAGGCTCGGCGAGTGAGCGTGCATCATCTCCAACCAAACTCCGACCGTGTACGATAAATATCAATAATATATTGAATACGTGATCATGCAATATCTTATAATACATGCAATCCATATAACCTAAGATATAGGCGTTTGGGCGATCCGTGTACCGGCCTTCCCGCACGGTGCATAACAATCATAACATAAACATAATCATAATCATAAAATAAGTTCCAACCTTCTTCCTCCGGGTGGTGGACGGGCTTGCAAGACCCGGCCACCTCATGCATTGACCCGGGGGGGTACATGAATCCCCCAAGGGCGCTCAGCTACCATTCCACGCTAATCTCCTAGCGAGGTCCGGTCTCTGTTAAATGGTTGGGACTAGCACATGGGATCACCGTCGGCCCTTGCCTCCCCGGGTAGCCACATGTCCTAGATCCTGGGCCCGTGCATTCATTCATGTTCTCGCCAAAACGTTCAATTCATGAGAAACATAATACATTTATAACATACTTATTCCCTTTCATAATCATTGAGAAAAGATTTACTCGATGACTCCATTTGAAAACAGTATATAGATATACATAGGTTTTTGGCCAAAACTTATCACATAAGGTTGTAGGGTTTAATACATATCTAGAACGAAAACACCCTCACCTGGAAGATGACGATACAAGGATACAAGCTAGGCCGTGAGCCTATCGATCACGATATCTCCACCCTGGAGATGAACTGTACAAGAGAAAGACATAATGTGTACTCGTGAGAAACGACTAAATATGAAACCAATTAGTACGCACGGCATTAACATGAGGTGTTCGTGAAATTCTATGTCATGTTTCAATATACAATAGATCATAAGATGTCATGAGTTGATGTGATCATGTTCATGCACACCAATAAAGCCATTTAGACACATACATGTTTTAATCATTCAATTCATAATATATTACAATACATGTTAACAAGGCATATGGATCAATTAGGCATGTATATAATGCATATAAGTCACATAAGGAGTCTAGGAGGTGCAAGGAAGGCGATAGAACGAGTTTTGGCAAAGTTTAGCAAAAGTTAGGAAAAATTGACAATTTTTTGAAATGCGCAAGCTGTAGAAAAATGGGTATATCTTGAGTTTGAGACATTGGAATTAAGTTTTTCTTGTTGGAAGTGAAACTAGACACATAGAGGTTTTCAAGGATATGTGGCACGAATCATGGTTCAAAGCGAGGTGAAAATGGCATAGGTTTGAAGTTGGATGAACGCAGATTGTCGAAGAAGTCGCGACACCAAAATGAATTGATCATATCTCATAAATGGAAAAAGATATTAAGATGATTCCAATTTGAGGATGTTCTAGACTTCAATAGGTTTCCGTGGGTTCAAAAATCAGGTCAATCTGAGTTCGTATGAGGGAGAACGAAGCAAAACAATCTCAGGCCAAAACAGGGGATGGTCCAAAGTTTCTGCCTCAAATCCACCCTCGCGGATTTTTCCAAAAGGAAAAATCCACCCTCGCGGATTCAGGTCAGGGGCCAAAAAAAACGCAGAAAACAGGGCACAAACGTGGGAGAAGACCAAAATCACCAAAACACCTCAAAACTCAACCCAAATCACTTAAAACATGTAGTATACCAAGAAGAAACATCAAATGCAAGTTTAGGGCAAATTAGAACACTTAAATTCATAAACCCACATATATGTGCACATATATACATACACCTTCTTGCCCCAAGAATATCAACAATCAAGCTTAGGATTCAAAGATTATCATCTATTCATGCATATACACCCAAAGATTCAAGTTATAAAGCAAGAATTCCCCAACCCTAGTTATCACCCAACATACTCATATATATACACTTATACCTTGGAGGAAAAGGATGGAGAAGAAGAAGAAATGGTTGGAGCTTGAATTCTTGGGCCAAAGCTTGAAGAAATCTCTTGTCTCCTTGCTTGCTTGATGGTCCGATCAAAGAAGGAGAAGAGGAAAGGAGTTGGGAGCCTTTCTTTTGATAGAAGAAATGAAAGAAGAAGAATGGATTGGGGGGGGGGGGGGGGGGGGGGGGGCTTTGATCGTGAATTAAAGGGAAGGAAAGAGGGAAAATCACACTTTGGTCCTTCTACAATTTAAAAGCTCCAATTGGGTCCCGAAAGTTTGGTTGGTGAATAATTGAGGTCCAATTAAAAGTTCGATTGAGTCCAAGGATTTCATATAATTTCAAATAAGTGCACAAGTGAAATAAATATTTAATTGGCACAAGCATGTTATAAGCAAATTCAAATAGCATAATCAAATAAATCATCTAAGTCATATTAGTCACATGATAGTAATTTAGTTCACGAAATTAATATGTTAAACGATCACTTAACAATTAAAACACATAAATGTCACATAACTCTCAGTCTAAACCCACTCGTGACGTCATACCTGTATAGCCGAAAAGTCGGGGCGTTACATTGCATCATTCTTGAACACTGAATTGTGATTTTTTTTTAAACTTTATTAGATTATTTGTTACACTTTGCATTGAATCCATTCTTTTGGTGTTAATTATGTGGCATGAGCATATACTAATCGCATGCATCTATTTTCAAAATGAGCTGTGATTCATAGGATATGAAGACAATATCAAACCACGGCCAATCTTTACGACAACCACAGGCTACCACAAGCTCTTCTTTCTATCCCGGAAGCTGTAAGGAATGCCTTGGGGATTTCTACAGAAATTTAAGAGTCAAACCTTTTCTAAAATGAGGTTAGGGCTCGAGTGACAAAGTCCAGAATAAGAGGTCAGTTCGAAGGAGAAGTTTGCAAGCTCTACTATCGATGGTGAATCGATGATGAGACGGGATTGGGGTGTGTAATGATTTGGTTTCACGAGATTAACGTGTTTGCTTACACTACGAAGATTTGTCAACCAGATTCCAAAGAAGAGAAATCTCGAAGATGTTTTAGATTCGAGGTTTCTATCAACGTGGAAACGATAAAGAAAGACAATGAACTAATGGAGGGAGATTATGTATTTGACTGTAAACAATTGGGGGGTTGAGCTCATACAACTATTCGAACTCATAAGGAATAAACCAGAGATGCTTTAATCAAAGGAACAACTATGGTAAGGACTGGGACAACAATTGGAGATTGATTTTTCAAGAGAAGTCAGGATACCAACTTCATGGGTGCTGAAGAATTTGGGTTCAAGAGATTTCAAACTCGGACTTGGGAGATCCATAAGTTAATACACGGGAACTTTGAAGATTTGGAAGACCGTGGGTAAAGAAGAGGTGAACAATTAATTCAAGACAAACCTGCAATTTGAGAAACAAAGAAATATGCCAAGTTAAAGTTTACAACTACGGTGACAGGTTCTATGCATTCATAAGCACGTGCATCATACATCGCTTTAATTGTTTAAATTTCTCTATGTATATGCGCATCTCTAATTTGTATAATTGTTCCGATGTGTTGCATCTTTAATTATTTATAAGTGTGATAGTGCATTGGCACCCTAACCCGACATGCATTTTAGTGTTTACTTGATAGGAAACTCCCCACATCTTAATTATCAAGTGATACTCCGACTGATTCTTGCTGGAATCAAGAAAGAAGAAATTCTGGGTTGCACTGGTTGGTTAAAAAGGAAATGGAAAATTCTATGGTTTGGGAAAATAGAATCGAAAGTGGGAACGAAAGAAGCAGGTTATCATTCCTACTAATTGCTTCAAAGGAAATGTGAGGACTATCACTAGACAAGTGGCGTGATCAGAACCACTTACACCGAGGAAGCTAAGTTGAAGAAATTGAGGTGTTTTGATCCGAAAAGGGGTAGAAAAGTCTAAGGAGTTGAGATAAAAAGTCTTGGGGGAGAGCACGACTAGACATGAAACTTAAATTCACAGTTGTGCTCAAGGAAGTTACTCCTCGTAGCAGAGAAAAATGCAAGCCATGACGGACATGAATGATCTAATGATAGTGACAGGAAAAGAATAAGGCGGCGTTATCAGTTTAAACCTTCAAAGTTTGAGTTAAGTTAATATAACCGGGATGAAGATCTTCATAAGGCATGGGAGAGCGTGGTTCGTTTGGAAAGTTATAAGTACGTGATTCAGACAGCGAGGATGATGATATTATCAGGGAACTTCTGATGGATTTCTAAATTAGTTTCAAGAAAGGAAAAAATTGGTCAAAATTTATCACCTTCAAGAAGGATGTCAACTAGTTTCAGATAACCAAATCTTCAACAAAGAATTAAACCAGTTAGTGACAATGTATAAAGTGGGAGTTAAAGTTTAAGATTCTGGTACGGCCAAAGATAATATTGAACCGAGTACAAAGATAAATGTTCTGATCGTAGGCGGAATAAATTAGTGCTCGGTTAATTATAGAAGATAACTGTGAGTAAGGATCCGAATGGAATCGAGAATAGGACCAACCAAGGGTCTGACTTTCTCAGTCACATATACTAAAGATATGAGAGACAAGTTGGGAATCAAGCCAGCTAGAGATCAGATTATCCAAATCGTAGAAGTAAAGTCACAACATCAAATCCATTACTTCGGTGAACGGTACACTAACATCCATCGCACGAGCATACATGCATCGTTTACATATTTAAAATTTTGTTATTTTGTGATACCCTGGCCCGATGGGATGTGTATTGATTATTGTGAACCTTGCTTCTGCTTGTGTGCTTGAGTGAAAGGGAGATTTGATTATCTCTGATTACGTGCCAGGAAGATGTGGATTCTCCCTGTCTATGTGTTAGAAAGATGCTGGATTCTTTCTGTTTTCTGTGCACGAGAGATGTTGGATTCTCTTGTACTTAGGTATTCGAGGGATGTTGGATTCTCTTGGATTTAGGAGTTTGAGAAATGCTGGATTTCCTCAAACTAGATTGTCTGGAAGGATGTGGAATCTGACAGACTTAGGCTGAGAGACGGGGTTCTCTCAATTCTGTGTTTGAGAGACGGGGTTCTCTCAATTTTGTGCCCGAGAGACGGGGTTCTCTCTTTTGTGTGTCTTGAGGGACGGGGTTTCCTCACTGGTATGTTGAGAGATGGGATTCTCTCTTGGTTGTCGTGTTTGCGTTACGCCTGGACAGACAACGGTTAACAAGTGACGAGGCAATGGACTAGTAGCAGTCGAACGAGTTTTGAAGTGACTAATAGCCAAGCGTTCGAGCAGATCCTTGTGACTACCAGACTCTGAAGGGGTTGATACAAATAAGGGGAGTAAACTTCACAACCAGGGCTAAGATGCTAAGCAATTTCGGGAAATAGATCGATACATTTCAATTTGAAACTTTTTCAGGTCCAGCAGTAGGACCTGAGGACAGGTCCTTTTGAAGGAGGGAAGATTGTAACGCCCCGCTCATCCGATAAATAAGGTACGTCACCTTTCAACCTTTTTGATATGTTTAATTTTGTGTTTGGTGCGTTGTGTGGCCCACTTTTGAACTCTTTTAGAGTTAGGGCCCTTTTTGTAATTTTCTTCTTTTAGGGGATTTTCCGGTCACTTCTCGTTCGGTAGAGATTTTGACTTCTTTGATCCCTTTAACGAGTCCGGGGCAGCGAAACGAGTCCGTAGACTCTAAGTTTGCCCAATTCTGACTTTGTTAGCCTGTTCTTCCGATCGTTTTTGCGTACGAGGACCCGAGATATATACCCGGATTTCCTCGTTTTGCGTGCCATATCACAGCAGCTCCAGCCATCGTCTTCTTCCCCGCGACCATCACTGTTCACACAGTGAAGGTGTGAAAACACACACTTGCCGTTCTCCCTCGTTTCTCGACGGAATTTGACGAATCAATAGTGCAAATTTATCAGCTCGACGAGCCCGTCACAACCGTACCAATATTGTGGCCAACCGAAGACCGACGGCGGCGCATCGGCGGCCTGAAAGTGGCGGGTGGCGCCACCACTTCGCCGGCGGCGTTCCGGCGAGTTTCGCGAGCGGAGCTTGACCCTACCCTACGTTTTTGGACCTTCTCGTTCCATTTCCGGCCTCCGTTCAGCACGAAAACCACCGCAAGTGGTGGTTCCGGCAATGACGCACCAGCAGAAACTTCGGCAGCGATTTCGGGCCTTTTCCCGGCCGGTTTTGGTGGTGGAGCCTTTACAAAAGTTGCTTAGAATGACGAAACGTAGTGGATGGCATCAGTGGCGTCCCGAGAACCGGCCGTTGGCGGCGGACCGGCGGTGAACCGGTGGTGAACCGGCGGGTCCGAACCGGTTACTGTTCCGACGATTTTTCCGGCGATTTGACTTGGGGCTTTCGTAGGGCTCGTTATAAGCTTTCCAACGGTATGCCCGGATTTCATTTTCGTTTAGCGGTTTGTATTTAATTTCAGTTTTCGTCGTTGGAATTTAGTTCGGTTTTTCATCAACGAAGTCCGGTGTGTTTGGTATTTTCTGAAATTGATTGAGGGCTTTTGTTGAGCAGGCCGAGACGTACGTTTCTGTCCTTCCGGGGATTTTTCCGACCACCGGAGACGATGTTCCGGTGGCGGCCGGTGACTGTTCCGGCGGCTCCGGTAGCGGCATTCCGGTGACCTTCGGACAGAAGGTTCCTTTCGTTGGGGTGAGTCCAACGCCACTTTCCGTTCGTCAATCGGACGCCCGGTTGATTTGTTGTGATTTATTTTGTGTATTTCTATTTATTTGAAATTAATTGTTTTAATTGCAATGAATTGTTAATTGCTTGAATTGCCGATCAATATGAATTCCAATGTGTATGAAAGCATGTATTAAATGAACTATGATATATGTTGATGCTTTGATTTACAATTTGAATCCCGTTATGCCAAAATTGTATTAATTGTTAATTGTTTTAAAATGTAATTTGTTCTTGTATACTTGATAATTAATGAATATGCATTGTATGGCATTTGAAAACATGTAATAAATTATGAATGTATGAATTCATGTTGTTATTGATATAGTTGGAATTGATATGTGATTTTGGGAGATTTAAGTGATTTGGATGACTCTATTTTGTCTATTTTATAATTGTATACTTGAGTTATAAACGTTATATGAAGCTCATGACTTGATTGCAAGGAATTATGAAATGATTGGGCTTGAAACCCTCATGTATGGAATATACTTGAACGAATTACTTGATTATGTAACTTCATAACATCATTTTACTTCTTATACATCTCATATCATGTGTTTAGCATTGTCGTGCGTCTATGTGGTTTCATATTGAGTCAATTCTCACAAGTACCCATTGTTCCTTCCCTTTATTGTACAGTTCTTCTCCAGGGTGGAGACTTCTGGATCGAATAGGCAACCGTAGTGCTCTTGTTCTTGTTCTTGTCTTGTGGTATTCCAGGTGAGGTTTAATTTCTAGTTATTTAGAACCCGTATAACCTTTACGTGGTTTTTGGCCAAAGGTATTTATATTTATAATTTCCTGAAAGCTCTTATTATTCCAAGCATGTTATTGTTCATGAATCAAGCAAGTAGGTCATGTTAGTGTGCACCCAATCAAGCATGTCATGTCATGAAAGCATGTACCTGTGTTCTCCTGGCCAGGTTCTCCTTAGGGAGGGCGCTGGGCTGGTCTTCGGGCTGGTGGTTGTCCGTCCAACCACAGGAAGAACAATACCCTACCGTGTACCTGTGTTCTCCTGGCCAGGTTCTCCTTAGGGAGGGCGCTGGGCTGGTCTTCGGGCTGGTGATTGTCCGTCCAATCACAGGAAGAACAATACCGTATCGTGATCGTGTGTTCTCTTGGCCAGGTTCTCCCTAGTGAGGGCGCTGGGCTGGTCTTCGGGCTGGTGGTTGTCCGTCCAACCACAAGAAGAACAAAGACCTATCGTGTACCCGTGTTCTCCTGGCCAGGTTCTCCTTAGGGAGGGCGCTGGGCTGGTTTTAGAGCTGGTGGTTGTCCGTCCAACCACAGGAGAAATAACCCTACCATGTTACAAGCCAGCCATGTAGTGATTGCATGCACTCCATTCCATGAACGTGTTATATGATTACACTACTGCATGATTGCACGATAATTGAATTGCGTGGTCACCTAATGATTAATAAACAAGTAAGCATGTTTATTGATTGCATGAAAAGGAACAAGTATTTAATACTGATAGTTGTATTCTCAGGCGAAGCTACGTTATTGTTAAACTATATATATTATATTTTACAAACCTTTACCCGGGAATATAACTTGCATGTTATCTGCGCTTATATATTATTATGCCCCTCGCTCAGTCTTGTAGAGACTGACACCTCACTTTTCAGTTTTTCAGGTGGTGTGCTAGGCGGGAGTCAGAGTTGTGTCTTGTCTTTCCTTTCGAGTCTTGTTCCAGTCTCATCACTTACACTCACTGCATATTGTATTTTAATTACCGTATTGAGCTTGCTATTGAATTAGTATGGTATTTACTGAATTAATTGAAATCGGGACAGGTTTCTAGGGCTTTAGTTGAACCCGTTTTATGATATTGTATTGAATTGATCCGGGACAGGTTAGGACAGGTGTATTATCTTAGTGGAACCCGTATTTAATTTCCTTAAACTTGCATTCATTTTATTGATAATTGCTTTAATTCCGCACCTTGGTCATTATTGATTGTTTCAGGGTTAGATTCCGCCTAGCTAGGACTGTCTTTTTATTGTCTTCCGTTCGCTGTGAGTTTAGTTCATGTATGGACTAGCCATTTCATATGTGGACCGAACTCATAGTGCGGGGGATGTGGTGCTCACGTCACGGGGTGCTACATAAAAGCTTAAGGAAACTTAGGTAACATGTATAACAACTCATATACTTCATGTCCATGCAATTTCACATGAAAATAAGCACAAGAGATCATCAAACCGAACCAAAAATCCTGACAGCAGTTCATACGGGCGAGCAGATTTTTGCAGCAGTTTTTAAGCTCAAAACTCATCATATAAACCAAGGTTTTCAAGGCAAAACCGAGCATATTCATAAAGCAACATGTGTAACACATAACCAAGCATTAACACACGAAATTGGAGGCAAAAATTCCATCATTTGGTCTCAAAAACGTGACAGCAGCTGGGTGAAAATGAGCAGACTGCAGCAGTTCGGAAATTCCATTTTCATGGCGAAAAACTCAAGGTTTCAATCATGTTATCAAAGAGAAAACAACCCTAACACATCTAACATGAAGTAAGAATCAAGAATGGAAGCAAAGAAGTTCATATAATCACCAAAGAAGCCTCAAATCAGCCACAAATTCAAGCTAAGGCAAGGAAGCAACAAATGACCTCTAACCCTAACTATTCATGCAAGTCCCCAAATCCTTATTAAATCTGATGCATTTCAGGAATTTCAAGGATCAAATGAAGCATATAAGAGAGGAGAATACACAAATATACTTACCTTTAAGATATGAAGAAGTATGGAGAAGATTGGCTTCAAAAATCACAAGACATGGGAGAGGCTTCTTTCTTCTTCTTCTTTTCTCCATCGATCAGCAGCTTTTCCTCCTCTCTTAGGTGTGTGGTCCGAAATGGGGAGGTAGGGAAGAGAGAGGAGTGATTAAAGATTAAATAAACCAAGGGTTAAAGCTTAAGCATGGTTAAAATGGGCCCACAAGTACAAGACTAGTCAAAGATGGTGGCTTTAGCACAAGCTGTTCGTTCCGGGCAAAAAACGGAGGTTCAAATTGGCTTAGAAAAATATCATTCAAATACGTAATTAAATAATTTAAAACGTATAAAACTCTCTCGTTACGGCGTACCTGGAAATCCGAACGATCGGGATGTTACATTATACATTCCTTGAGGGGTAGCTATCCCACAACGAGTCCTCCTCGACTTTCACACCGAAGGCATCAAGAGTATCATGCCTTCCCAAGCTTCCGGAGTCGCACGTGATACCTCGGATGGAAACTACGCCTTGGGTTTACCCGACTGCCCGCTACCGTACCGAGTTTCCCAACCTGTAGCCTCTGTGGATCCATTCATTACCTTTCATTATCATTCCATTGCATTCTCGCTCATTACAAACCGTTAACATTACATACGTAAACATTAAACCTTCATTAAAATATGAGCTCATCTATGCTTGTAGTTATAGCCCTTTTTGAAAGCAAAACTTTATCATAAGATCATAAACATAGCGTGTATTACACGTATTTAACTATATATATAATATATAGTCACATGTAGGCTAGAAAACGAGCATTTTGTTGGAAAACAGGAATCAGAAAGCAGCGGAAATTTAAAAATTTTCCAACAAAAGGATCGAAAACTCGCAATCGTGTATCCGAATTCGTAGAGATTAGAAACTTACTTTTCAATAATCTTTCTTGAAGCGTTTCAAGCCACCCAAGAACGCTCTTCTCGCGGCTTGATCCCCTCTCCTTGGTAAAACACGAATCTTTAAAACTTCTAACTTGAAGCTCTCTAGAGATAGTCCACCAACTTGACTATAATCTAAATAGTAAGGATGCTAGTTCTCTAGTTAGTGTTTAGGCTTAACCTAGGGTTTATTTGATCTTGGAGAAAGGATGGTGTTCAACACATGAACCAAAAGAATTATCAAAATCACCCTTAAGGGGAGCTCGAGCTCCCCTATATATAGAAAAGGGAGGGGCGGCCGAACCTAGTCCTATTGGACTAAGGATTTGGTCCCTCTCTCTTATTACTTGATCATCAAGTAATTCCAAACTTTGACTTTTGAATTCTAATTCAAATCAACTTTTATGAGAGCCAAAATATCCAAACCCCTTTTGGATAATATTATACTTTATTTATTAATAAATAAATAACTTATTTATCTAATTAATTAATTCGTAATTAATTAAATAGATTATTTTTCTACAAAATAAGACTTTCTTTTAATTCAAAATTAAACCAAAGTCTATTAAATAATTAATACATTAATTATTTAATCACATAAATATATATACACGTGTGACACACGTGTCCCCAAGGACACGTGTCACTCACGTGACCCACACGTGTGATTCACACGTGTGGTACCCTTTTGGCTTGATTAACTCGTTTAATCATTTCAAAGCTTTAACTCATGTAACCAAGTTGTTGTGTGTGACCCTCTAGGTTCTCAATTCAATTAACAGTGATCCTAATTAATTAATTCACTAATTAACTAATCAGTCCACAGATTAAACGACCATAGTCTAGCGACAGGTGTTTAACCCCTAGCTGAATTGGAATGTCTCGATTCGACAGGACCTTTAAGTCATTGATTCATGTGAGATACAATCCTCCTACTTACTATCTCTCAACCAAGATCTAGGGTAAAGGAATAATCAGAACCCTAATAATCTGGTCTTAAAGCTAAGTGCATATCATATCTATTTGATCTCAATCCAAGAAACCCTTTTCTTGATGTCTTGATCTACTGCCTTAGCCAATGACTCCATATGGCATATGAATGACTTACACAATAAGAGATCACCTTGCAAATGCAAGTGTAGGTCCTTTCTTGATTCTCATTCACTTTCATGAATCACTTGTGCAGCCCCAGCATAAGCCTTAAATCAGTTGTCTAAGGCGACACCCTTTAAAGCTTATACCTAAGACTACAGAGTTAACTCATAAAGTGACATGGAACCTCAAGTCTAAGGATCAATTAATCACATCAATGACTCGTGAGATATTTCCTAATCTGGAAGTTTCCATTTCCTGAAATAGAATCTTTCTTTCCCATTTCGGAATCTTCTCACACGGGGCACCTCAGTGAACTTACTTATAGAAGTAAGCACCCTTATGTAACACGCACGTACCAACTATACACTTTGCACCTCCATGAAACAAGGTGGTCCTTCTTAAGGGCGTGATCCCACAAGCAAGCCTTAGAGGAGTCAGGTTGACACTCCCACTGTCTGTAGGACTCATCGGCTTGGAGTATTTTACTAATCATGACTTACGTGATATAGGGCTCATTTCATGAACCATTTCACCTAAATGGTAGAGTCCTAAAGTCATCAGGATTAGGGGAGTTCTCATACATGCACAGCTAAAGTAAACGCATACCAAACAAGAGCATATAAAGAAGTGTTGCCTCAATTCGTTATTTTATTCAAAGATTGTCTGTGATCACAATAAGGAAAAGTACAAAGCGGATATGCAATAGGCTTTCTAGGGCACTATTCCTAATAATCTCCCACTTGCCCATCAAAGCCATTCTAAAGCTACTCTAAGTCTCATCTTCTGAAGATGACCTTGGAAAGCTTCTCGACTAGAGGTTTAGTAAGTGGATCTGCCACGTTCTCTGCTGATGTGACCCTCTCAATTTGCACATCTCCTCTTTTGGTAATATCACGGATTAGGTGATACTTCCTCATAATGTGCTTGGTCCGTTGGTGAGATCTTGGTTCTCTTGCTTGAGCAACCGCCCCACTGTTGTCACAAAACACAGTAATGGGGTCTTTCATGCTAGGAACAACATTCAACTCTTGAATGAAGTTTCTAATCCAAACACCTTCCTTAGCTGCATCATTTGCAGCTAAGTATTCGGCCTCAGCGGTCGAATCTGCAGTGGTCGTTTGCTAGGAACTCTTCCAACTCACTGCTCCGCCGTTTAGGCAGAAAATGTATCCTGACATTGACTTTGTAACGCCCCCACCCGTACCAGAACTAGAGGAGAGCGGCGTCTCAACCCCCGCACTGAAGCACCTCTCAAGTAATGGTGTAAGCCATCCCTCAAGAAATACTCCAGCGAACGGCTGTCTATCTAAGAACTATACATGTACAACGATGTGGCAATGCAGCAGAAAATCAGAGTATTTTAAAACTTTTCAAAACATGTGCGTGATGGCATGCAATAAGCAAGAACATATTGATCGTGTAAGAGAGACTCAGCATATCAGAACATGTAACATATTCACATATAAATACCGATATAGCAGAGTTCAAAATATCGGTAGCAGAGTAGCAGAAAGAGTATAACAAAGATACTCAAGTATTCAGAAACATGAAGTAATGCAAACATATGCAGGACACAAAAGAAAGTAATACTAAGTCCTGACTGAAACAAAAATGACAATCTAGAGCTTCAAGATACCTCTAGACTGCGGTTGCAAGACCTGAAACCACGAGGCAAGAAAACGGGAGAGGTATTAGTCAAAAGGACTAAGTGAGGGAATACTTAAAAGAAAGTACTGAGTGATAAAGAATTTGAAGTGTCATTCAAAACTGTTAGATACAATACTTTAAAGAAGAACTTGAAACAAGTTCGTTTGATAAAACTGTTTGAATGCAATGCTGTAAAAGTATGCACGTTTTAAAACAATTTCATGAATGCTATCACACGCGCACACATATACTGTTGATGGTTCATAGTTCTTTCATAAAACAGGATAAGGGTAAAGTGAGCTTTTCCAGATATGAACCATCTTATATGAAACAGAATTTTGCCCGCAAGCTAGGCTCCTCCATCCTTACTCCAGAAAACATGATTTCGTAGGGTATCGGACCGAGGTCAACAATACCCCACTAACGCATACAAACATGCACCATCCTCCACCGGTTGTCACTTCGGGTAGCTAGCCCTAGGCGACCTGTAAACATGTAATGGGAACAGATTTGCTGTCCGTTCCCAGACAGATTGTCCTGACTTAACAAACCTCCTGTTAAAACTCGGTGTCAATTGTCTAAGTGTGGCAGCCGGTATTGGTGATGTCGTTGGTGCACACCTCCCGAACATCACCTCCAAACATAACCGCCGGGCCCAAACTGTAAACTGTATGCTTGCATTTCAAGATTAGCAGTGACCAGAGTACCACTCCAGTATGCTAACTATAACATGTGAAACTGTAACTGTAACATATGATGCTGTCTGTAAAACATGTGAAACTGTACTTTGAAAACATATGCAGATCATGTAACTGTCTTTGAACAAGAATGCAGAACTTTGGAAAACATGTGCTGTAGATCAAGGTATACTATTAAAGTATGAATGATCCTTTCAAAAGAATGTCCCGATAAAAGGGACAGTTCAAAACGAGGTTTAGTTTTGAATTTCAAAACATATGATACGATAGTATAATCGTGGTTCCAGTTTGAAAACATTTGTAACTTCACCTCACCTAATAGTAACAAAAGGTAGGTAGACAGATTATACGGTGCCCTGGGGATCCTAGTGCTCAACTTTAACTCCTGTAGGTGGTGTACTAGAGTGAGCTTAAGAACTAAGACCCACTACTAACCAAGATGCATATGAAATACACGAAACAGTGAACAAGGAACATTTAAAGAACATGTAACACAAGAGAGTAATACCATTTAAGGTATTCAAGAAAGGTAACACACAAAGGAATACGTCAAAGTGAGTTACTCTTAACGTTAGACTATGATCTTACTATAACCGAGTAAGCTTTAGTCAAATTATGAATCCTACGCAAACCTTAGGTTAGAAACAAGTCCACGAAAGAAAACACATTTTAGACCCTGGATATGGAAACCCTAGGTGCAAATGTCTATTAGGAAAGCACAAGTTTTATTTCATTTTTACTATTCAAAAGTACTATTCAAGATTACTATTCTAGATTACTATTCGTAGGTTACTATTCACATATCGGGTCAAAGGGTCGGGTCAAACCCTTACTATACACACACACCCACACACATGGTACACACACACCAAGCACGTACACACATACACACACGACATGCACACACACGCACACCCTAATTAAATTATGATCTTGATTATAACCTATAGTTTCAAGTTCATGTTAATATAATCAAGTGTGATCTAGGTTAAAGGTATAACCTATGATTAAGAGATCCAATTAAGGCATAAGATCAAGTTATGAAACACTATTCTATCTTAGGTTATAACATGTGACACTATTAAAGTGTATAACATATGATCAAGGCTTTAATCCATTAATCCATATCATATCATAAGCTCAATTCATAATTCAAGAATCATATAACAATGTGACAACATGTCACAACATATATCATATCATACCATATACCTTTAGGCATGTAACATGTAACAATTTAATTCAATACCAACATGTAACAAGTTGTGACATAATTAATTGTAAATCACTATTCCATTAGCTAGCATGCATGAACATAATTCAAATTCCATAATCATGCATCAATTCTCATAATATGACAACCATATCACATGATCATAGTATATACTAGAGCAATTCATAACATATTCATATACTAAACAATTAAAACATATAAACAACTATTCAAACATATCATGAAAACTATATAATAAATGCATAAAATAAAATCCTATATGGCTTAGGGAAGACCCTAAGACCTAAACTAAACATAATATAAACATACCATAACGTAAAAAAATAAACTAACTAAACATAACATAAAAATAAAGCAACTAACCTAGCAAAGGGGATGGGAGGCCGACGGCCAAAGGGGAAAGGAGGGAGAGAGGAGTGCTTGTCAACACAAGACTTTGAGCAAGGATTCTAATGGCATGAGAGGGGTATTTATAGTTGTGAAGAAGCCCCTCACCTTGCAAAGAAAGATGGCTTAAGGATAGGAGAGCAAAACAAGAGTTCATCCACTTGCATCTTCTAGAAGCTTTAGGCATTAAGATGGTAAAAATGGGACTGCTGGGGGTATTTCTGTAATTTTGTTACCCAAGACTCGAGGATAAGTGGCTGGAAGTTTAACCATTCCGACGGCAAGAAAATTAGCTTCGAAACGCATATTCATTCGTCGAAATCGGATTTACCGTTTGAAAGATACATTAGTTTTAGTGAATAAAAGTTTTGAGCTCGAAACTCAACACGAGTGAAAAACGACTTTCTAGAATGATTTTCAAGTCCGGATTGTTCCCAAAATTCAAGAAATAAATCGAGAAGCGTTTTGAATTCAAAATCGACTAGAAAATGTTTTACCGTTAAAAAGTTGAAAACGTAGAGTGAATAGTGAATTCTTACGTACGAACGTACGCTTCAAAATTTCAAGCTAGGGTTTGAATCAAGAGTTTTAAAACATCTCAAAAATCTTGAAATAGTTCAAGTAGTGCAAATCCGAAGAGAAAACATTTTCCGAATGAAAACCGTTCGTAGAAGAAATAGTAAACTAGGGTTTTCAAAAACATTTTCAATAAAACAAAGTTCCAGAATAGATTTCCAAGTCAAGAATGATTTCAAAAGACTCGTCTCGACTCAAGGATCGATTCGACTATAAACTTGGGTAGGAAAGGTATCAGAATCAAAAGCTCATTTTCTGATGAATAGTAACTTTGGTCGGTAAGTTCCAAAAATACCCTTAAGGTTCAAGAAAGACTCTCTGAGCTCGGGAAACAAGTTCAAACGATTGGGAGACATGTGTGATGAACCTCTAGGGTTCGAGGAGCAATATGAACAAGGTAAGCTCGGGTTATGAATAGCAATCTGTATCAAAGGTCAAGAATTCCCCCTTAAAACATGTCAGATCATATACGAGCACAAAGTTCATGTAAGAATGCAATGCATGATGATTCCAAAATTTGGATCACGGTCTATAAACGCTTTACCAATGCCCTTAACTTAATGTTTTCATCCAGGCCCTGTTTTGGGCTGTTACAGACTTAAAATCATCTAAGTCAGATGCAAAGCTTGCATCGCAGTATCCTTCGATAGTAAGATCTTTCTGACCTCCGTAAACTAAGAATAAATCCTTAGTACTTTTCAAGTACTTAAGAATATTCTTCACGGCAGCCCAGTGACCATCTCCAGAGTCAGATTGGAAACGACTTATTACACTAAGTGCATAAGCCACATCCGGTCGACTACATAACATTGCATACATTATGCTACCTATTGCTGATGCCTAAGGTGTATGAGTCATTCTTTCCTTCTCAAGGTTAGTCTTAGGACACATCTTCTTAGAAAGACATGTTCCTACACTCATAGGAAGGTTCTTAACCTTTGCTGACTCCATATTGAATCTCTTCAATATTTTGTCCATGTACATCGACTGTGATAGTCCTATTAACCTTCTAGATCTATCTCGATAGATTTTAATTCCAAGGATGTAGGACGCATCACCAAGATCTTTCATCTCGGATTGGTTCGATAACCATAACTTAGTCACTTTCATGTCATCCTTCGAATTCCCAATAAGAAAGATGTCATCAACATAAAGTGCTAAGAATTGCACTGAGGTCTCCAATTCCTTGCTATACACACATGATTCATTCGAAATTTATATGAAGCCAAACGCACTGATTCATCAAATCGAATGTTCCAATTCCTAGAAGCCTGTTTCAATCCATAGATTGATCTTTGGAGTTTGCAAACCTTTTGCTCACTCCCACTGAATGTGAAACCTATGGGTTGCTCCATATAAATGTCTTTATCAATATCACCATTGAGAAAGGCAGTTTTCACATCCATTTGCCATATCTCATAGTCATAATATGCAGCAATGGCAAGCATGATCCGAATAGACTTTTGCATTGCAACTGGAAAAGGTTTCATCAAAGTCCACGCTGGGCCTTTGAGTGAATCCTTTTGCAAACAATCTTGCTTTGTAGGCTGCAATGCTTCCATCAACTCCAAGCTTTCTCTTAAAGATCCATTTGCAACCTATGGGTTTGACCCCATCAGCCAAATCTACCAAGGTCCAAACTTGGTTGGAGTTCATAGAATCCATTTCGGATTTCATGGCTTCTATCCACTGTTCAGAGTCAGAATCTGAAAGTGCCTCCTCATATGTTAAAGGATCATTACCCTTTTGAGAGATTTCATGGAAGAATCCATACCATCTCTCCGACTGTCTAGGAGTGCGTTCAGAATGCCTTAGAGGAGGATTTACATGTGTATCGAAATTCGTGATTGGTTATGGTTGGTCAGAAGGGGACGTTTCTTCAGTGGGTGGCGTGGGGTCACTTTGTACTTCCTCTAACTCTATGATCTTGCCTTTCTTTTCTTTAAGGAACGGTTCCTCAAGAAAAGTAGCATTTCTCGAAACAAACACCTTTTGCTCAGATTGATCATAGAAGTAGTATCCTATGGATTCCTTAGGATAACCTACAAAGTAGCATAAGTTAGAACGAGATTCTAACTTATCTCCCACTGTCCTCTTTACGTAAGCAGGACAACCCCAAATTCTTAAGTAAGAATAACTAGGGATTTTACCATGCCACATTTCATAGGGCGTTTTAGGGACTGACTTAGAGGGAACTAGATTCAAAATCTTTGCTGCACTTTCTAGGGCATAACCCCAGAAAGAAGGTGGTAAGTCAGTGAAACTCATCATGGAATGAACCATATCAAGTAGAGTTCGATTCTTTCTCTCAGAAACTCCATTGAGTTGAGGAGTTCCCGGAGGAGTCCACTGGGAGATAATCCCATTATCTTTGAGATGATTAAGGAATTATTCACTAAGATATTCGCCTCCTCGATCAGATCGAAGTGCTTTGATCTTGTGACCAGTTTGGTTCTCAACCTCCTTTTGAAATTCTAGGAATTTCTCAAAAGCTTCAGATTTATACTTCATTAAGTATACATAACCACACCAACTAAAGTCATCGGTAAAGGTTATGAAATATTGATGATTGTTTCTTGTGCTTACACTAAGTGGTCCACAGACATCAGAATGGATCAAATCCAAGACCTTAGTGGCACGTTCTATAGTTTCTTTAAAAGGAACTTTAGACATCTTTCCTTTGAGACAGGACTCGCAAGAAGTTAATTCTTTGAGATCATTTTCAGAGAATGATCCTAAAGTGTTTATCTTGCTAATTCTGTTCTTGGAAATGTGTCCTAATCTAGCGTGCCATGAGGGAGCTGAAACTTTGTCATCTCTCTTACGTTTCGTTTCTCGTTATATATTCATAATATTGATATTTTAAGTTAGATAAAGTCCATTACTTAGAGTACCGATGTGAACGGAAGAGTTGTCCCGTTTGACAAAATATTTACCATTCTTAATATAAGTTTCATAACCTTCACAATCTAAAATTGGAACTGAAATTATATTACTAATAATGCTCGGTACATAAAGGTCTTTATTTAAAACTAACTCAAAACTACCTAAATCTAATCTAATTGTGCCTAAAGCTCGAGCTTCAACATTTGAGCCATCGTCAAGATACATTCTCCTTCTCTGAGTTGTTGGACTTCATTTAGCATCTGTACATCATTACAAATATGAGCTCCACAACCGGTATCAAGTACCCAAGAACTAGAATTAATAGAAAGATTTATTTCAACGAGAAACATACCTTTCTTTAGAGTAGCCCTGTACTCTAGGCAGTTTCTCCTCCAATGTCCCGCTTTGCCACAATGGAAACAAACATCCTCTTTCTGATCACGCTTCTTCTTTTGGGCCTTCCCCTTCGAAATGCCTCCAGTGGGCCTAAGGGGTTTCTTCTTCTTTTTTGGGGCTTTCTTGCCCTTACCTTTAGAAGGCCCAGAAGAGGAAGATGGAGCATTCACCATCAGAACCTTATTATCCTTCTTGATGGTGCTTTCAGCAGTCACAAGTTGACTAATCAGCTTAGCTACAGTAGCACCAGCATGATTTATATTGAAGTTAAAGGACAAATGGGTTGAATGATGGGGGGAGCAAGGCTAGCAAAAAGTCCACTGAAAGCTCATCTTTCAGTGGCATGTCCATGGAAGCAAGTTTCTCAGTAAGGGCGAGAAACTTGAGTCCATATTCATGGACACTTGAACCTTCCCTCATTCTCAAGTGGAACAATTCCTTTGAAGTGTTATACCTTGTAACACGTTCATGAGGGCGGTAAAGTTGCTCTAAGTGGTCGTAAATCTCCCAAGCAAATTCCATGTCCTCATGTTGCCTTTGCAAGTCCGGAGACATGTTAGCTAACATAAAGCAATGGGCTTGGAGATTATCATCCTTTCACTTCTGGATCGCGTCCCGCTCGGCCCGAGTGGGAGCCTCCCATTCGGGACTAGGCTTCCCTTCGAAGAGAACATAAGTTCTCTTCTCAGAATCTAAAATGATTTTCAGATTCCTCAACCAATCAGAATAGTTGGGACCAGTCAACTTGTTTGACTCGAGGATCGATAAAAGAGGGTTTTTGGTTGCCATTTCAAAACACGTAGAGAATCACAGAATCTACGACCTAAATGGTAAAACAGAGAACTTGTGAGCATGCTGAATTATAACGATATACAAAAGATAAGGTCTTTAATCTAATGTAGCTCCCACTGTTTTTCAAAGATCTATAATTCCCAAAGATATAAGAGGAACACACTTCCCAATGGGTACTAAGATCCTAGGCATTTTACCTTGAACCCACGACTCGCGGACATTCTAAGTAGAACCCTAGGTAGGTACAACTTACCAATTCGAACACCTTTAGAACTCTTAGTAATTGTTTTTGCATCACCTATCTTTCAATATGGACCCACGACTCGTGCGACATCCATATTTACTTAGACGTTAAGCTAAACCCATCAATCATAAGATCATTATCAAAACTTAGTTCGAACGACCCACGACTCGCGAACATCGCCTTTGCTAAAATTGACCACGAAATATTGATCATTTAAAATGATCAATTAGGTAACTAAGAACTAATAAGCTCCACTAGCTATCCCACGACTCGCGGACAATAACTAGTTTCACTTACTAAACTTAAAACCTATTGATGGAATGCTAGGAATTTAATTCAAAATTTGCATCTCGAATCAAACACCTATTGTTCGAAATTAGCTTAATATTTGACGGGAATTTTCGAATCAACCGGAGAGTTGTCCGGTTCGACCTCACCAACATATATGTTATCCACTTTTAATTAGTCTTGATTAATGCAAGTACAACTTAAATAAATTTCACACAAGCACTTAGCAGATAACATGTCCTAGCATGATACTACCATGTGATGATCATGGGTTCTACCTATCTTATGCATGCTATGTGGGAGCCACTCC
Organism: Lantana camara; assembly: GCA_037501455.1. NCBI lineage: Eukaryota > Viridiplantae > Streptophyta > Magnoliopsida > Lamiales > Verbenaceae > Lantana > Lantana camara. Next base: position 62,286,094 of record CM074856.1, read on the forward strand.
ACAATCACAAGTTCTAACATACATGCCACATAAACAGTTTAAATCATATAAGGGAAAGCAGTAACAAAATACGAGCCCTATCTCTATTATATTTTTCAATCGAGATTCCCCTCCCTAACATTTTGAGGGGTCTTCACTTATGGCCTCCTTGTTACTTGAATGTGGTCCATCTTACTCCATGGGTGCATTGTCTCCAAAATGAAAACAAAACCTCACCACCTTTTCTACTCTAAAAAAATGAAAAAGTACTGAAAAGTAATAAGGCTCAATCTTCATATTGGCCTTAGACAAATACACGGGGCATACGCCGGCCTCAAAACAGTAATATGCAAAGCCACATAATAAATCACATAACAGTACGCACATAAGTGATGCTCCAACCTCAATTGAAAAATGCAACTATAGGGCTCCAACCCCAATTTAAACCATCCATGTGCACAAATTAAAACCATACATAAGTCTAAACCCATGATCACCAAGCATGCATAAATTGCAAGAATTTAAATTTAACCAATAAATTAAAATTCTCGCTTTAAGCTCTAATAGCTTAAAACACGACTTAGATGCAATTCTTGTTCAAGAGCCTTTTCTATAAAACCCGAAAAACTATAAACTAATAAAATTCCAATTAATTTCTGAAAATTAACAATTTTATTCTTTCAATATTTTCATAAAATAAAGTTTGCAATTTTTCCAAAATCCAAATCGCTTAATTTTTCAAAATCCCAATTTAAACAATTATTTCAAAAATAATTTTTAATTTAAATAAAATATAATTTTTCAGGAAAATTAAATCGGGATTGGATTGGACTAAACACGAAAATCAAGATCGCGAAACAAACGACCCTGAACGGACTGCACGCCCGCCCGAGACCATGCCAGGCAGTCGCGCAGCATCGCGCACATGGATGCTGCGCGCAACCGGCAGCGTGAGTTGCCAGCGCGCGTTGAGCGCAGCCGTTGGGCGGAAAGGGCAGGCGTGGCCTGGCAGGCTCCCGCGCGGTTGTGGGAGGGTTGTGCGGGCGTAGCGAGGCGCTAGCGGGCGGCCTCTCGCGCGGTTGCGGGAGGGATGGGCGGACAGTCCAACGCGGCGGCGGGACTGCTGTGCGGTGGTGGTGCGGTCCTGGGCGTGCGACGCCCTAGCACACCTAGGCTCGCGTTTTCGTATCGCAATTTCGTGTTTCGTACTTTTAGTTCAAAAACCAACAACAATCCAAAATTTAAAACACGAATTAAATATATTCGATCCAAATAATTTCAATCAAATTTTCGAAACGTTTTTTCAGAAACTTTTAGGAAAAATACGGTTTCGTAATTCAGGCATTCTAAAAGAACTCAAGAATACCTAATTCGCATCTAAGCTTAAGAATTTCTACCAAATTCAGTTAAGTGGAGACGAATCAGAAACACGATTAACGAGGTGGCTCTGATACCACTTGTTGGAAAACAGGAATCAGAAAGCAGCGGAAATTTAAAAATTTTCCAACAAAAGGATCGAAAACTCGCAATCGTGAATCCGAATTCGTAGAGATTAGAAACTTACTTTTCAATAATCTTTCTTGAAGCGTTTCAAGCCACCCAAGAACGCTCTCCTAGCGGCTTGATCCCCTCTCCTTGGTAAAGCTCGAATCTTTAAAAACTTCTAACTTGAAGCTCTCCAGAGATAGTCCACCAACTTGACTACAATCTAACTAGTAAGGATGCTAGTTCTCTAGTTAGTGTTTAGGCTTAACTTAGGGTTTATTTGATCTTGGAGTAAGGATGGTGTTCAACACATGAACTAAAAGAATTATCAAAATCACCCTTAAGGGGAGCTCGAGCTCCCCTATATATAGCAAAGGGAGGGGCGGCCGAACCTAGTCCTATTGGACTAAGGATTTGGTCCATCTCTCTTATTACTTGATCATCAAGTAATTCCAAACTTTGACTCTTGAATTCCTAATTCAAATCAATTTTTAAGAGAGCCAAAATATCCAAACCCCTTTTGGATAATATTATACTTTATTTATTAATAAATAAATAACTTATTTATCTAATTAATTAATCCGTAATTAATTAAATAGTTTATTTTTCTCCAAAATAAGACATTCTTTTTAATTCAAAATTAAACCAAAGTGTATTAAATAATTAATACATTAATTATTTAATCACATAAATATATATACACGTGTCCCCAAGGACACGTGTCACTCACGTGGCCCACACGTGTGATTCACACGTGTGGTACCCTTTTGGCTTGATTAACTCGTTTAATCATTTCAAAGCTTTAACTCATGTAACCAAGTTGTTGTGTGTGACCCTCAAGGTTCTCAATTCAATTAACAGTGACCCTAATTAATTAATTCACTAATTAACTAATCAGTCCACAGATTAAACGACCATAGTCTAGCAACAGGTGTTTAACCCCTAGCTGAATTGGAATGTCTCGATTTGACAGGACCTTTAAGTCATTGATTCATGTGAGATACAATCCTCCTACTTACTATCTCTCAACCAAGATCTAGGGTAAAGGAATAATCAGAACCCTAATAATCTGGTCTTATAGCTAAGTTCATTTCATATCCATTTGATCTCAATCCAAGAAACCCTTTTCTTGATGTCTTGATCTACTGCCTTAGCCAATGACTCCATATGGCATATGAATGACTTACACAATAAGAGATCACCTTGCAAATGCAAGTGTAGGTCCTTTCTTGATTCTCATTCACTTTCATGAATCACTTGTGCAGCCCCAGCATAAGCCTTGAATCAGTTGTCTAAGGCGACACCGTTTAAAGCTTATACCTAAGACTACAGAGTTAACTCATAAAGTGACATGAAACCTCAAGTCTAAGGATCAATTAATCACATCAATGACTCGTGAGATATTTCCTAATCTGGAAGTTTCCATTTCCTGAAATAGAAACTTCCTTTCCCATTTAGGAATCTTCTCACACGGGGCACCTCAGTGAACTTACTTGTGGAAGTAAGCACCCTCATGTATCACGTACGTATGAAATATACACTTTGCACCTCCATGAAACAAGGTGGTCCTTCTTAAGGGCGTGATCCCACAAGCAAGCCTTAGAGGAGTCAGGTTGACACTCCCACTGTCTGTAGAACTCATCGGCTTGGAATATTTTACTAATCATGACTTACGTGATATAAGACTCATTTCATGAACCATTTCACCTAAATGGTAGAGTCCTAAAATCATCAGGATTAGGGGAGTTCTCATACATACACAGCTAAAGTAAACGCATACCAAACAAGAGCATATAAAGAAGTGTTGCCTCAATTCGTTATTTTATTCAAAGATTGTCTGTGATCACAATAAGGGAAAGTACAAAGCGGATATACAATCGGCTTTCTAGGGTACTATTCCTAACACATTTAAGGCAGTAGGTCGCTTAACTAAAAAGGAAAAGAACCTAAACCTTACCTTTGAACAAAAGAGAGTAGTGTAGTGTTAGAAAACAACCCCAACAACCTTAAACCTCGGGTACGGCTTCTTCTGGAAGCACCTCTGTGACAAACAAACAAAAACCCGTGAATTAGACTCGATTATCAACCAATTAGATGCATGACAATGCATTGTGGATGCAATGTATGTAAGAGAACGTCATAAAGGGCATTTATGCATTGACATTTACATTTCACGTTTATACATTGAATTTCATAACATATGATCCATTCACATATCATAAAGCACTATAATCATGTCCATAATTAAGCCACTTAATCATTTAGAGTCATAGCAATACATTAAGAATCAAAATAAAACCATACACATGAATAAGAGTTGGGAACGGCCTCGCCTATCTTGGGAAAGGACGTTCTCGCAAGCTCTGTCCATGGGAATGGTCGTTCTCAAGTTGTGCTTGAGCTGGGAATAGCCCGAAGTTCTCCCCACAAAACTGTAAAAAATTCCCTATTTTGGTTTATGGGAATGGCCGTTCTCGCCTGGAAGCTCCAATTCTGGATAGAAACCACATGCAAAACAAGGGAGGCAACAAACTCAATGACAACCACAGCTACTCAGCAACATAACAACAAGAAAAGGAATGGAAATGATGCTAAAATCATGCACAACATATCTCCAAATTATCCGACACAACATGAAGCAACAAGGAAACATATTTCTCCATCAAAGTCCAAGTTTTCATGCTTCATAACTTAAGAGCATTAATGGCATATCAATCATTAACCAACTACGAACAAAACCAAGCTTATAAATGAAGCATAGATGCACAAAGGAACAAGAAACAACTCATATAAGTTCAAATAACCCATGCTTTCTTCAAGAATTCATATTTTCCATTTTAACCTACCTATTCATGCTCTTAACCAAACTCATATGAACTCATGCTTAAAAAAGAATTTCATGGATGAAAATATAGCCAAGAAGATGGAGAATTCATTGCTTACCTTGTCTTGAAGAGATGATGGAAGAAGTAGGGGTTTTGAGCTCTTTAATGGAGAAAGGGTACTATTGCTTCTTCTTGCTCTTGCTTCTTTCTTGTTTTAACGTGAAGAAGAAATGAAATCAGGTACAAAAGGGTCCAAGAAAACCGGTTCTAGTGGCTCGGTTCCCTCCAAAATTGGTTCGGTTCAATTTTCGATTCATTCGGATCGAATCTTAAATCATCGGAGGTTCAAACGACATCGAAAAATCACGAGGTTAATTCCATTAGATCCAAATCGTCGAAACGAGTCCAATAGAGAAGTCGGAATTCGAATCCAAATTCACGAGCTCAAGTTATGTCGAAAATGAATAAAAGTGCCCTATTTTCAAATAGGTCCTCAAACTTTCAAAATTAAACAAATAAGCCCAAAGCCTATTTTCAATTAAGTCCCAAAACATTCAAATAAATTGCAATCAAGTCTAATTTAGATATATTTCATTTAATTCCATGAAATTAGCTTGCTTGTCAACAAATTCATTTCATAACATTTACGATCATGCAATAACGAATCAATTTAAACGATTTCAAATCAAATTAGACATTTAGATCAAATTAAATCAAGTATAATAATTAAATAGCAATTAAGTCAAGTTATAAGCACATAAATAAAATTAAAGAAGTGGAAATACGTGAAATAAACTCACACGTGGCACAAACTTGCACGTACGAACGAGCGAGGTGTCACACTTTTCCTCATACCTCCCTCATGGGGCCACGTGTCTAGGGCACCATCTCATTTGGGACCACTTGCACAGAATTACCAAAAGGATCCTCACCCTCAACTATAAATAAGCCAAGTGTTGTCACTTTCAGGGATCATCTTCTACCTCAGACACTTAACACCATACTTTAGTTGTTGCACCCTCAATCTGTGTTGGCCTACCTGGTAGAACTCACAATCTCTCACTCTTATACGCCTTCCTTGCCAGAGGCCAATCTCCTCGGTGTTTTTCCAACTCAAATATAAATCTTAAATGGTGGTGGAGAGTGTCACGTCGGACAAAGCCCCCCTATATATTCTATTTTTGTCTTTAAGAAAATAAAATTTTCTTTAAAAATTATAAATATATCTTTGTGTTGTGGGTTCGTCCACAACCCCATATATTAAAAATGGTTTTCACAATTTAATATATATATATATATATATATATTTGTCTTTTTGTTCTTAAAATTTTCACTTTTATTATTCTCGCTCCCCATCAAATAAAATAATGACTTTAACCATTAGATATTTTAAATATTTTTGGAGTACAACTAATTATAATGAAAATAAACTTTGCATAGAACAGAGTTTAAAGTTACACATATTTCACGAGGAAAATGAGTCTTATATATCACATAATTTTCCTTTTCCAATAAAAATAAAAAGTGGGTTTTATATATCACATGGTATAAATAAAATATAGTCTAAAATTATAGGGGCAGTTAATAAAGAGGACCAAATATATTGAAAAGTTATCCTAAACCCCCCTTTTTGAAAAATTTATGTTTTACATCACCAATACACAACATTTTTTTTCCCAAACCCGCCAATCACCTAAGAAGACTATTTTGCCCTCAAGATTTATTCTAACAACACCATAGATTGATACCACAAAACGATTTCATCACATTCTCAATTAAGGTTACTCTGCCTCTACACCGCCTTCGCGTCCTCCTCCTCCGCTGGCTCATGTTGCATTAGCCCAATCTCACAGTATCTTCAATTGTTCATCTTGCTGGTTTTATTCGATATCTGAAGAGGATATATCGTGTTTGATAGGAAATCTTGAAAACCCACCTTCTGAAGATGTATCCGTCGTCATGGTTTCTGGTTCGAAATGGTGTAGTGTTTTTTTAAGGCGATCTACATGTCTTTCAACTGATGGAGACCGATACAATTGGAAAAGTTTAAGAGGAGATTGAGAACCACTGGCCCAACTTTGACTCTGCTTCTTATGTGGTGTAGTACCAGCTTGCCCATATGGAAGCTGAATCATGTCCTAGCTTGAAGAAAGATAATGATATCAAGAGCATGGTCTCAGTGTATCAACTAGCAAAACAACACATTGCTTTTGAGAGCAATTCAACCCCCTTCAAGTTCATCTCAGAGAAGGTAGTCTCGTTTAATTTCTCTGTTTTTTTATTGCGTTCGTTATATGTTTGTGATTCGTATTCTTTCGGTTTGTGTTGTATTTGAAAAGGGATGACCAGGGAATGACATCGACCAGTCAACCTAGTCGTTCACTCTACAAAAAATAATGAATCATGAAGTCGTTGCATCCGTGGAATTGGCCAGGTCTTTAAGGATGCTAATGACTATAGGGTTCATTTGCAAAATTACCATATTATTGTATATCGAAAGTTTAAATATTTGAAGAATGATAGTGATAAGATTATAACGTTGTGCCCGGATGAGAACCGCAAATGGAGGTTATATGTTTTTTACCGTAGGAGAGACGGTGATTTTACCATAAGAAAGTTAAATCCTGAACATGTTTGTGGTTTAGAAACTATTACGAATAGGAGGTCACACCCCAATGTCGATTCAAATTGGGTTGCGAGAGTAATGAAGGCTCATATCATGGCAAATCCTAAATACAAACCGAAAGATATAGTTTCTTATATCCGAAACGAGCACAAGGTGAAAATTTCTTATCATACTGTGTGGACGGAGAAGGAGATAGCACTGCATGAAATCCACGGTTCTAATGTTGGGTATTATAATCGACTCCATTGGTATGTGGAGGCTGTGAAACTCTCAAATCACGGTAGCTTCTGTGATTTGGAGATAAAATAATTGGATAATAGTTTTACCGATTGTTTATGGCTATGCATGCTTGTTTCGTAGGATTTGGGTCAGGCACTGAGTCGGTACATTCAGAAGAAGAGCAGACTAGTTTGACCATTGTGTTTTACCAAACCTTAACCATGGCATTACAACCAGGTCGCAGAACCATGCGCGATATGGCGCTCCCTGCTACTGCACAACAGCCCCTCTGTATCACCTTTCCAGAAGTTGCTATTGGATTTGAGCTTAAAACGGGATTGATACACTTGCTTCCCATTTTCCGCGGTAAGGAAAACGAGAACCCTCACCAACACCTCCAAGACTTCCATACAGTATGTTATTCCACCATGCCATATGGAGTCACCGAGGATCAAATCAAGTTGCGAACATTCCCCCACTCTTTGCACACCTCCAAGACTTCTATATAGTATTATGTTCCACCATGGCACATGGAGTCACCGAGGATCAAATCAAGTTGCGAGCATTCCCCCACTCTTTGCAAGATGCCGCGAAAAAATGGTTGAATTCCCTTTCGCCTACATCCATCACAATCTGGAACCAATACGCTGAAAAGTTTTTGGACAGATTCTTTCCGGCTTCATGACAACTAGATCTCCTTCAAGAGATAGTTACAATTAATCAGAATGAATAAGAGGGCTTAAATGAGTATTAGGAATGTTACCATAATTTACTAGCAATGTGCCCACATCACAACCTCCCGAAAAATACCATTATTCATAATTTTTAACGAGGTTTGATGCCCACAGAAAAGAGAATGCTTGACTCTTTAAGTGAGGGTCTATTCTGGACAAGACATCTGAAGAAATGATGGAGTTGATCGAAAACAGAATATTTGCAAATTCGCAAAAATATTATACCACGCCGGACATTCCATGACAGGTTAGCAAGGTCAATTCTTCCCCTTTTGATGAACTTAAATATATGATAAGTGTTTTGGCTTCTAACCATAGTGCAGGTGTACCCCAAGTGGCAATGGTTTGCCAATTACGTGCGAGCACATCGCACCCCACTAACGCATACCCCTCCCTTCAAGAGGGCATGTTGGAAAATGCTAGTGCAGTAGGTTACCAACAACAGAATTACAATCCCTACTCCAACACAAATAACCCCGGGTGGATAAATCATCCTAGCCTGAGCTATGCCCCAAACCCTCAACCACCAAACTTCCAAAACTTCGTACCTAGACCTCCACAACCTCAACCACTAACCCTCAACAGAACCCACCTCTCAACCCACAAGCAATCCAATTTAATAACTTGGAATCAACCGTTCAGAACTTAGGTTCCTCCATTAAGAATCTGGAGACCCAATTGAGTCTGATTGCAGCTGCTTTGAGCAGGTTGGAGAATCAAAGGAAGTTACCATCACAAACCGTGGATCCTAGGTAAAATGTCGGTGCCATCACATTCAAAAGTGGTAAGGAACTCTCGCCACCACCGTTGAAAACTAAAGGGCAGAAAACTGGAGCATCAGGTGATCAGGAAGATGATTTGTCCTTAAAGTTTGGCTAAACCTCGAACCCAAACCTAGACAGTAAGTCAGAAATCATTGTGCAACCTAAGCCCCTGGTGATTCCACCTCCATTCCCTCAATTTCCTAAAGCAACGAAAAAATAGAAGGAGGAGAGGAACATCCTTGAGACTTTTCGAAAGGTTGAGGTGAACAAATTATTGTTGGACGTAATCCAGCAGATTCCCAGATTTCCAAAATTCCTTAAGGAGCTTTACACCAACAAGAGGAAGTTGAAAGGTAATGAAAGGGTAAGTGTTGAAAGAATGTCTCCACGGTTTTACAAAAGAAACTACCTCCGAAGTATGGAGACTCAGGTATCTTTTCAATATCGTACAAGATAGGTAAGTTGGGTATTAAAGAGGCTATGTGCGATATCTTATGCCTTTATCGATTTATACTACGCTTAATCTTGGTCCCTGGAAAGGTACAGGTGTAATCATACAGTTAGCTGATCGATCCATTATATACCTAGAGGGAGTTTTAGAGGAAGTACTTGTGCAAGTCTATGATTTGGCTTTTCCTGCTGACTTTTTTGTGCTAGATATGGAGGGTGATATATCCTCAAAATCCTCTAATATTTTGCTCAGTCAACCCTTTTTTAGCACTGCTAGAGCTAAAATAGATGTTCATGATGGATTGTTAACTCTTGAATTTGATGGTGATATTGCAAAGTTTAATATTTATAAGTCAAGAAAATGTCCTAATGAATTATCTAGTGTTTTTAGCATTGGTGTGAAAGAGAACCTGAATAATGAAACTTTTAAGCCTAATTTTTTTATATTTCAGAGTTTTCCCCACCCAAAATGAATGAAGGACTAATCTCCCAAGGTATCTGAAGGCGCTTATTGTGGGGACTTCTCCCAATGTAGTTTTTTACATCCACAAAGTTCGAACCCCGAGACCTTACATAAGTGAATCAAGTCCCTATCCACTTGAACCAACTACCCGTTGGTACTTTTAAGCCTAATGATGTAGAAAACCTAAATTTTGAATCGTTTTAAAGTGTGTTAGTTGAAAATTTTGAGAGTAAGCCAAAACATATTCGTTTGCATGATGATATCTATGATATGGTTATTCCATTAGAGCATGTTAGACCTCTAAGTATAAAGGCTTCAAATTCGAAATTATTCGATGGCATGGCTAAATTAAATCCTCTCGTTTTGCAAGGACATATGGTGGAACTCGAGGAGTTTTTGGATAATCTAAAGTATACCTTCAAGGGCATAGGAAATTATGCAGATTCAAGGCCCACTCATGACGAGTTCAGTGACGAACAGTGTTTCAAGGAATTTGGCCTTAAGACATGGCCAAACCTTACGGTCATACGTTGTTATACAGATGTTCTTGATTATTTAATCACTATTTTCCTCAGATCTCATATATTTTTCAAGTTTAGGAACCCAAGAACCGTTGTTAGGGATGGTGAATTTTTTTTTTATAAGTGGTTGACAGAATCTGTGCTGATAAGGTACCAAACTGTGTTGCGAACCTCTACGAGTTACCATCCCCAATCTAGAGGGCGCAATGGACTAGAAGATACAACTCCACAGAGTAGAGGAGATTTGTATAGAGGATGTACCTCCATTTAATTTGCACTTCAACAAGTCTTGTCAGGCCCAAGACATTAAACAAGGGCACTATTGGGAGGCAACTCAAGTTTGGCGATTTCGCGCCATTTTCTTTCCCCGTTTCTCTTTTTCTTTCCTTCTTTATTTTTTTTTTCGGTTTTCATGGTGTTTGTGTTGATTTATGCTCTTTATTGTCTTGCAAGTGCATGTTCTTTGCCCAAATTATACTTATTTGTTGTTGATTGATGCATTTGTGCTAATCTGGCCCTTAGGTTTGGCCAAACTTAGCCCCCAAGCAATTTTTGCGAGAAAAAAATATAAATTAAGAAAAAAAAAAGCCCCTAGATCTGCACTTCAGGGAAGTCCACTTTTCTCTCAATTTTTCTTGTGCCTTGAGGACAATACATGTTATAAGTGTGGGGGGAAGGATAAACCTGTTTTCTATTTGGGCTTACATGCATGAATTCAATTTTTTTTTTTTTTTTTTCTGATTGAGTTAACTTGTGATATTGCTTCCGATTTGAGGATATTGATAATTGTGGAAATTTTGCTCCCGTTTGAGTGCTCTTGCTAGGTTTGATTGTTGAATTTTTACTAGAACGAATTAGGCTACTGAATGCATGAAATTTTATACGAATTTTGATGAATTAGTATAGTATCATGCCCTTATTTTTCGTGCACAAATTGAACGAGTTAATGTGCTTTGCATAGATAGAAAAGTCGTGTTTTTCAAATAAGTCTGAAAATTTATTAGAATGCATCTTAGCTTCTTTCGAGGCGAAATAATTAGTTTACAATTGATTCGGGAAGTGACTTAGGCGATCGTTGTCGGTGGTTCGTCTTTTTATGATATTTTCACTAAATAAAACATTTCGATTGACACAGCTGAGCCTGAATGTTGTGCAATTTTTTTTTCTTAGCCATGTTACAAGCCAAATACACAACATAATTTTTCTACCCCACTTTAATCACACCTTACTTGCTCATTTTGGTACGAAATTTTAGATGTCCTAGACTATTTATTTTACTACCCCTTGTGCTAAGTTGAAAAAGAGAGACATTGAACAGTGTTTAAAAAAAAAAAAGATGAAAAGAAGTCAAAAGACAGAAAAAAAATAAGCTGAGAAAAAGATAAGGAAAAAAAAAAATAGAAAAAAAAAAGAGAAAAAGTAAGAGTGAGTTTGCGAGATGCTGAAAGTTCGATAAACGAGGGGGCTTAGTTGCAAAGTAAGGGGATTCTCGTAGATTAAAAGGGAAATACCTTGGGTTAATTTGAAAAATGTGTAAGCTTAGTGTGTTAGCCTTTGATTCCAATTTTTCCTACCTTTACCCAAGCCTATATTACAAGCTCGAAAGACATATCGATCCCGAGTCTTGAGTTGACTACATTAGTGAAGACTGGTGCAAAGGGTGCGTTCGAAGTCAATAATTGGTACTTAGACGAGAATCATAGACTGATCAATCTAGTCTTTGTACATTCTTTCGTTCAATTCATACTATACTTACACGAGGGTATGCTATTTATACTAGTTGGTTGAATTTTATGCAATTGAGTATTGTGTTTGATAAGCTAGACTTGTTTAGGTGAGAAGTCGATGATTGTTGTTGCGATTGTGTTTGATGGGAGTGACATTTTCATTCAATTTTTATTTCCCTCGAGGACGAGCGATGTGCAAGTGTAGAGGGATTTGATAGTGTGCATAATTCTCATTATTTCGTAATTTTGTGGCCGTGTTTTAAGCGTTTTATTTGATATAAATTGGTCCCATGATGTGTTTTGCCATTATTAGTGCAGCTTGGTCAATTTCTTTATTTATTGGATTATCTGTTCCAAATAAGAATCATTTTGGATGGAGTTTGCGCAATTGAATTACTGGTGGACCGTCCGTGTTGCATTCTTGGGGAGGTGCTTGATTTACTGCTAATGTGGGCTTGGATGCTAATTGGGCCGAGATATTGGGAAGCTAGAAATTAATTGGGATAAACCCACTTTGGTGAAGAACTTGGGCAGCAAGTTAGCATGTGACAAGTAAGAGTGCTTTTTGGATTTGGGTTTCACTTTGGAGGGTTGCCTTGAGCATGTATTTATGGGACTTTGGCATCAGATTTCCACATCTCGGAGACTTTTCATGCGACTTTTGGGAGCAGAAAAGCGCAGTCGTTCGGGAGCAGCGGCAACGAATTCTTTTTCTTTTATTTTCAATTCTTTGATGCTTTTAATTTATTTTATATTTTTGGATTTTATGGCTTTGAGTAGCTAATTTCATAATACTTAGCTAGAGATTTATGATTCGGTTAAAACATCGTGAGACCTAATTGTTCTTAATTTTCAATGCAATTCAAGTATTTATTAATTCTCTGAGTGTCGTGTTTATTGTGATTTGTTTGCTTAGTGATAGTACACGATCATCTAAGTAGATTTAATTGCATAGTGTCATTCATGATGCATGAAGTTTATGTAATGTTTGATTGATGTTTGTGGTGCATTAACGAGAAGGTTTGGTTGCAGTTCTCAACTCATTAAGGGAATTAATAATCGAATTTAAATCTTGCACGTGTCATGACTTGGTTAATTCGGGTTAGTGTTTTCATAGATTTTAATGCTGTCTGTTCATTAAATCCCGTCGAGTGTCTCTAGGGGTTGTGAAATGGATTAGGGAAATAGTTGTCGAGTGTCTCTAGGCTATTCAAGAATTTAAGTGAAAACGAGGTGGAGTCGAGTGTCTCTATCTGCTATAGCTAACGTATTTGAATTGTTTGAATGTATCCTTGCATCCGTAATCGATGTGGAAACTGAATTATAATCTCTAGCTAGGTGTTGTTTTCTCTATTGGTTAATCCTGCCTTCTAACGTGATCAATTGTGTTCTTTTAATCTTAGTTTTAATTAATTGCCTTTTAGTTTAATTAGCTTAGATAAACTCCAAACCCCCCCCCCACTTTTACTTGTTGTTCTCGTGATTTTTCCTACGAATTTAATTGAACTAGTTTCTCCCAATTTCTGTGGTTCGACCCCGTTTACACTATACTCAGTATTTGTCGTAGACCATAACTTTATATATTTTTGACGAATTCGAAACCTATCAAATTTTGAAAACGAGATCCCGTAGATCCCCCACAAACACATAATTCGACTTTGGACTCTCATAGACAATATTCCCTCTGTAAATCAGTAAAAAGATTATAATTAATCAATATGATTCAGTCTACTCAAGTCATTGAATGAAGTAAGAACAATTACTTTTGCTCCTCTGTGTAGATCACAATCAAGTTAAATGCCTTAATACGTATTTCCTCAGTGGCCACCTCTCAACCTGGGGCCTCCTTAGGCCTACTGTACACGTGAGCCCTAACCGACAAAACCTAATACATACGTATCCAATGACTAATCAAATATACACAAATCCAGACAATATTAAATCTTGTAAAAATAATTATCTCAGCGTTTCTTCCACACGATCCCCCACATCATTCTTCTGTTTCGATCTAACCTCATGTCGTCCGGAATCCCCATCCCCATCCCCATCCCCATTCAAGTCCTCATTGGCAGGGACATCACATACTCCTTCATCGCCATTTTCTGCTTCCTCTTCGACACAATCAACTTGAACTCCTTCATCAATATAAACTATTTCTACAACCTCTGACAGACTTCTCTCCATTTTACTAGCCGCTCGTAAGGGAGTAATCTACATATTTAAATAAACATGTGTAACAAATCAGTTGAATAAAAAATACTAATTGGTTGAATAAATTCGGAAGATTATGGACTTACATCTGACCGACGAATACTTTCCAAAGCCTTCCTTGCATTCTCTTTCGCATTTGGCAGTGCATTCCCCCTCTACTTGAACCAGCGAGGGAATGCTACCAACCTTTTTGAGATGCCGAAATTCTCAATTCATTCTTGAAACCATGTATGGCATAAACAATAACTTAAGCATGTATATATATGTGTATAAAATTACACAATATAGAAAACCAAGTCAAGGACTTAGCAACAAACAGTAAAACCATTAATGAAATCATGTTTATCAACAAACATGCTTATGGATACCTTTGATCAAAAACAGATGACACACGTGACCCACGCGTATTGTCCAATCTTGGACAAATTATCAACATAGAAAAAAAGACCAGCCGCCACACACAAACTGTTACGCAGGGACAACAAACAATTAAAAATATGGAGAATTTACATCCTTACAAAATCATCAATTCCATCATCATCATTCCTTTCGACGAATTCGTTCAGTTTACTCTCAATGTTAACTCGAGAGATATTGTTTCCCTTATTGCCAAAATGCTGGATCAAGGTATTTGATTCACATTTGCCCTCTAGCATGACAGGATGATCGGCGTGCCATAGATCAGTAACAATGTTGAATTCCTTGTCAAAAATTGAAACTTCCTGGCTTCTAAATTTAAATGTATTGGTGCTGCAGTTGTAGTAATCCAACAAGAAACCAACTCTATTAATGCTCCCCTTTTGACCCGGTGCTCCCAACAAATAACCAAATGGAGATTTTTTAACGCCTTCAAGTTAACCAGGGATTAGACTTTGTCGTGATCGTAAAAATAAGATGATTAGTTTATCACAAGCAGCATATATAGATAAGATGCTGGCAAGATACAATATGGCTGACTCCAAGAAAGGTTCATTACCTTTCCGACATGAAATTCATCTGTCTCGAGATCAGTGTCCCAAGACAGCTGAAAAGACAGAGAAAATGAAAAATGTTCCGTATACTTCGGCAGTCGGAAGCCTCATGTATGTCATGTTATGTACAAGGCCAGATATCTGTTATGATGTAGGTATGGTCAGTAGATATTAGTCAAACCCAGGACCCCAACACTAGATAGCTGTAAAGCATATATTGAAGTACTTGAGAAGAACTCGGGATTATATGCTTATTTATCGCAGTGATGAGCTCATTCCCTTAGGATACACAGATTCAGATTTTCAATCTGACCTAGATTCTAGACGTTCGACGTCTGGATACGTGTTTACTCTGGGAGGGGCAGCCGTAAGTTGGAGGAGTATTAAGCAAAGTTGCATTGCTGACTCAACCGTGGAAGCCGAATACATGGCAGCTTTGGAAGCAGCCAAAGAAGCATATTGGTTTAGAAATTTCCTGATAGATTTGGAAATCATCAAAGATGGACTTACACCAATCACATTGTACTGTGATAATGCTAGAGCAGTGGCCAACTCCAAGGAACCTCGAAGTCATAAACGTGCAAAGCACATCGAGAGAAAGTTCCCCATTATTCGAGATTATGTGGAACGTGGAGAAGTGGCAGTAGTAAAGATTGACTTGGTAAACAATCTGGCATATCCCTTCACTAAGACTCTGGCCCAAAAGAGTTTTAATACTCATGTAGAAGGGATGGGCCTTAGATGTGTAGCCAATTGGATTTAGGGGAAGTGGGAGATTGTTGGGATTAGTGCCCTGAAAATCCAATTTCTTTGTAAATACTTCGTATTTTGTTAGATTAATAAAACTGAAATTATTGCAAGTTATGAGCATATTAACATAATTAATGACGTGTGATGGTGTTCTTATATGAAATGTGTTTCGTAGGAAAAGACTTTGAATACCGAAATCACGTGTTATTAATGTTCTAGTCGGTAAGATAAGAATAAGTTCTGATCGGGACTATAATGTGTTATATAAGATGATTAGTCTTTCGTCATATGAAAATGGAGTTTCCGGTTATAACACATTGATGTTTTTCGATAGGATTGGAAACATCGAACTGGACCACTAAGATAGTTCATTTTATAAATACTATATAAAATGAATAAATATCATGGAGCATTGGACTCTTAATCCTGATAGTATTTCGACTTTAGACATGTAATGTTAATCATTGTAATGTGCTCATAAGTGAGGTCTCGATATCGAATGACCGAAACCTTTGTACGTTCATTGATTACATGAAATGTGCTGAAGGGAAATATTGATCAAGGAATCTGTGGCTTTGCTGGAAAGTTAAAAGATATTCCTGAAATAGATTTGCAAAGTTCGAATTAAAACTTTGGCCAAAGCACTTCGTGTGATGTGCCAATGAAGTTGTATGATGAATGTGTTTCAAGTACAAGAAATTTGAACTTAATGCGAATCAGGAGATTTCAGATTAGAAGTAAAAAATAAATGATAGTAGTATTAATTTATTTTTCATGGATATTTACACGGAGGAGTAAAATGCAAAATTATTCTAGATCGAGAAATTCGTGAATAATTTAATTAATTTTAGAGTGCAACAATGTTTATTTAGTGGAATTAAATATTATTAAACGATAATTAATTATTATCATGAGATGATAATATATTAACCCGTTTGGAGCTAAAATTAATTAGTCCTGCAGGTCCCCATGCAAGCCCCAATCGAAAACCCGAAGATAAAACATTAAAAGGAAAGAAATAAATAAATTTTCAAAGTGTTGGGAAATAGCCAAGGGATTTATTTTAAGAAAATAAATCAAGTTCCAAAGAGTTGGAAATGCCCAAAATTTTATTTTAAGAATGAGAGTTGGAAAGGGATTTATTTTAAGAAAAAAAATGTCAGGCCACGTCTGCGAATGAGGGTTAGGTGACGCTGACTTGGCGACGCATAGAACGCCGCGTGGAAGGTTCGGATCGTGCCACGTCGCTAATGGTTGACGGCCCAGATGCGATCTTGATCGAACCGGAGCGAACCGAATTTGAACCGGGTTCGGTCAGACCAGAAACCCTAGGGCCGCGCGTGCCATAACATGCACCACCTTCAGGCAGCGTGTGAGGGCGCGTACGGCGGAGTTTCGGCGAGTGGCAGGCGGCGTTGGACTCGTGGTGATGAGAGCTACGACGTAGTCACCTCGAAATTTGTGTCCAAGTTGTGCACGCAAGTGGGAGGTGAAATTACTATTTTACCCTCGGTTTTTACCCTATAAATAAGGGGGGGTTGGCTCTTCATTTTTGCATACAACTTTGGGAGAGGTTTTGGCTGAGTTATTGGCTTTGAAACCATATTCTTTTTCTCCTAGTTAATTCCTAATTATTTTGGAATTAATTTTAATTAGGTGTTTATATATTTAATATATAAAACACTGAATTTCGGGAGATTAAACCCTGAAAAAGGGTTTTCTAGTTTAAAGTTTTACTTTCTCTAGTATTTAGGGAAATACTTTCGGAGCCCACACTCCGAGGGTTTCTCTGGGGTTATAGCGGGGAAGCTCTGTCGGTCTCACGAGAAGTGATCGTGTATCGGGTTTTCGGGAGGTGATTCCAGAGCTCCGTAGCCATCTTCGGGGAATTAATTTTAATTAGGTGTTTATATATTTAATATATAAAACACTTAATTTCGGGAGATTAAACCCTGAAAAGGGTTTTCTAGTTTAAAGTTTTATTTTCTCTAGTATTTAGAGAAATACTTTCGGAGCCCACACTCCGAGGGTTTCTCTGGGGTTATTGCAAGGAAGCTCTGTCGGTCTCACGAGAAGTGATCGTGTATCGGGTTTTCGGGAGGTGATTCCAGAGCTCCGTAGCCATCTTCGGTGTAAGGTATCTTATATTATTTTAAGCATGATGAATTAGGTGCTCTTAAGTGTTAATTGCATGCTTTATTTATCTGTTTTATGATTTAAAGTTTATTATCAATTGCATGTATATACTTGAGTAGATCCGGCTAGTCTTCCGTTGTTTATATTGAAATATTTTTAGAAATATTTTGATACCTGTATATTAACGAAAAAAATTTTAAGTACGGTCCCGGATCAGTACTATCTCGGGCCCCTAACCAGCACCTTCCTCTTAGACCTTACCATTGCCTCCGACGAGGTGGAGAAGTGGTGTGCGTCGTGGGGGAGTGGGAGTTAACGGGTGGAAGTTTCTCCTCGAACGTGGCTGTGTCAGCAGTTGATTCTCCAACTACTTCTTCTACACTTGTTAGCGGTGGTGGGCGGTGGTGAAGATTCTCAAAATCCCGCCGACGAAGGAGCGATTGTGATAATATGAATATGGATTGTCATTCTTCAATTTTATCAAAGATAATTTGGTAATTTTACGCGATTTAAGGGGTTTTAGAAAAATATATAGTATATTGGGGATATAAAATAATTGAATTTTAAAGTGGGGGGTTTAGGATAACTTCATTGCCTTATTAGGGATCATTCATTAATTCTCCGAAAATTATATTAGATGTTGCATGTTGTCACATTATTGATGTACAATAACAAACCAATGAACTCTATAAATGTCTATTACATAAATAACTCAATATTAGTGTTGACCAATGAACTCTATAAATGTCTATTACATAAATAACTCAATATTAGTGTTGAAAATGCCGAATGATTAGTATCAATGAGTGTTTTCAATACTTGACCAGACCGGCCGGTTCGATCGGTTCAACCGGTGACCGACGCATAGTCCAGTCTGAATGACTCTTCAAAACCGGCGATGGCCGGACCGGTACAGTACCGGAAAAACCGGCCGGTTAACCGCTGGTTTTGGCCCTAAAAATCGGACGGAGCGCCGGTTAATGAAAAATGCACCTTTCTTTCTTCCACACCCCCCCCCCCCCCCCCCCCATTTTTGCTTTGTTTTTGTTTTTCCCGGTGACATCACCTTAATTTTCTTCTGAAATTCACTTCAAGCTCTAAAATTAAATCTGAAAACACTTTTATTGCCGCAACAGCTGCCATCCGTTGGCCAGTCGCTGCATTCTGGGAGAAGAGGAAAAGGGAGATCTTAGTTGGCCACATTATATTTTTACAAAAATAAAAAGATATGGTAGCATTATGCTTGAGATTGATTTAATTTTTCCATAACTGGGGAAAAGGAAAATTGGAAACGAGTGACTATTAAAAGAGGATTACTTATTTCTTTGGGGAAGATGATGATCAATGAAGTGCGGCGATTTACAAATGGTCTTTTGGGATTTGGGATTTTAGGGTTTTATCTTTAAGAGTTTGGCTTATTTAAGTTTTCAATTATTTTGTTCTTTTCAAATTAAATTTAATCTTTTATTTGATAATTTATGTATTTTTTATATATAATCTTAATATATTGTATATAATTAGATTATTTTAAAAAAAAAATTAATAATCTTTGAATATTTTAAATTTTAAATATATTTTATAGATTTATAATATTAAATAAATATACATATATTTGATTAAAAAATAATTATTTATTTATTATGTTATACAATCACCGATCGAATCGATCCGACCGGTGACCAGTAAGGCCATCGGTTAGCGGTCCGGTTTTGAAAACATTGGTATCAATCGGTAGCCTGTTCACGTGTCGAGATATTTACATTAAAGGAAAACGTGTAGAGAGATACATTTTTATTCTATTTTGACAAGCCTTATAAGTCCTGGCAGGTGATAATGTATTTTATCTTTGAATTTTCTTTTCGTGTTATAAATCACGCTGGCATATCTTTTAGGGGTGCAAACGAGTTGAGTCGAGTCGAGTCGAGTTTTGGCTAAAAAACCATAATCGAGCTCAAGCTTGAAAATTGATATGCAGGATCGAGATCGTCAAGTCGGAATTTCTTTGACTTGAACTCGGCTTGTGGCAAACTCGGACTCGGCTCGACTCGGCTCGGTTTGATTTAGCTCACCAAATCCAACTCGAGATCGGACTTGAGATCGAGATCGAGATCGATCCTTATATTTTTAACATTTTAACCTATATGTGATATATAAATGTATATTAATATAATATAATATTGGACCATATATAAATTATGAAATTATATATATATATATATGGTACGTATTTAGTATTGTTTACACAAATTTTCGTAGATCTGCAATAAATGGTTACAAAACACGAAAATAGGAAAAAACAATAATATTTGATTTAAATTGAATAGTGTTTCAATCTCTATGTATCCTCTGATTCTTCGGAGTGGATTTAGCCAAGGGTTTGATGCTTGTTCTCGGATTGAGTATGGTTTGGTTGAATCGAAGGTAGGATGGCAAGGCTCGAACTTGAGAGCTTGAATGCTTGAATCCCTTCGATTCCTTAGTGTTTGATGACTTGAGAATTTTTGTCCTTTGAATCTTCTTGTTGCTTGTTTGTCCTTTGCTTTGCCCTTGAAGCTTTCTTGTATTTTCCTTTGTGTTACGCTTGTCCTTTTGCTTATGCTTGATTTTCCGAACCCTAATTTGTGAGTTCGGGTGCCTTATTTATAGGTGAATATTGGACTTGCTTGATTTCATGGGCCCAGACTTGGACTTGGACTTAAATTTAAAAGCTCATTTAATTAACTCAAAATAATAACAAATTTATATTATTATTTTGAATCAAACTATATTAAAGCCCAAATTTTGTATGAACTTATAATTGAAATTAATAATTAATAGTCATTTTATTTGGGTCATAATTAATTATTAATTATCGATTTTTCGGTGCCAACAGATGCCCCCACTTCAAGATCCAAGGAGAACGTGTCGGAGTTCGTGAGACCGGGCTTGAAGTATTTCATTTATTCCTTTGATGGGAACAGGCCTACTTTGGTTTTGAATTTTGCCCTTAGACGAACAAAATTGAATGATGGACTTCATTAAATTATTGACCCACAATAAAGTGTCAGCCCAATTTCTTGTATTTAGTGTTTGGTCCTCATATGAGCCCAAATTTGTAAGTGCACTCCAGTTGGTTTCCAACCCTCAAGAATCACATGGGAAGATGCAGCGGCGGGGCACCCTACTCAGTACTCTCATTTCCTTCCTTTATTTTCCTTTTTTTGATATCATAAGAAAATTGAAGAAAATGGAATGTTGAGTTTGGGGAAATTTGATGCGAAAATCTTTCCCCCTTTCTTGCAGAACGTAGCAAATCACCCTCCTCGATTCTTGCTTACGTCTTCCATTTTGCCAAGCATACTCTGGATAGGAACTCGGCCTTAATGGAGGAAATAGATTTTTGCCTTCCTTTTTGTGATAGATTTCTTGACAGGAATATCAACTCACTTCTGCGCTGTCCGCCCCGCCAAACCGCGTGTCATCGTTGGCCGAATCTTCTCGAATCTCAGAGCTTCATAAGGGATGCTGGTCTTGAGTTATTTTGGGAAGATAAAGGAAGAATCAAACCCGAAATCTTCCCCCCATTTTTTTCGATTTTGGTGTATGGAGACATCAATCCTCTTTTGACTGTCTTTGTAAAATCATCGTTTGGAAACAATCAACTTTATAAGGAAATTTCCCTTATTTTTCATGGCCTTGGCTCCAAGTCTGTTTCTCTGTCAAGGTCAAACTGACCATATTGAGGAAGAAGGAAATTTAATTTTCCCCTCCGATTTTCTTTTGTCACCAGATCCTTTCCTTATTCTCTTTGATCTTTGGCGGCCAATCAAATTGGCCAGGAATTAATGAGGGTGATTCTTTAAGAGTTGTAATTAGGGCTGAGCCTCCAATTC
This sequence comes from Lantana camara, assembly GCA_037501455.1. NCBI lineage: Eukaryota > Viridiplantae > Streptophyta > Magnoliopsida > Lamiales > Verbenaceae > Lantana > Lantana camara. The sequence continues at coordinate 62,307,827 of CM074856.1, forward strand.
CTGAATACGCTTGGACATCTAGCCTTCGCTTTAAGCTAAAGCCAGGAGAGGACATCACTTTTTCTTGACAGGAAGAATTCTGGAAACAGGTGGGTGTACGTGGTTATTGGAATCAAAGGCGCTTCGGGGGAGCTTTTTTGCTTGGATATTTCTGATGTGTGTGCCGAGAGAACAAAATTTTTTCTTATTTCTTCTCTTCTGCTTGGTGAATCTGCTATCAACTTTATTTATTTAACTTTCGGTTTTATTTTCACAGAATCAGGGATATCTCTGTAGTCTCCAGCGACTCACTTTGGATTGGAGCCCTTTTCATTTATTGGAACTAAAGCTCTCACTTGGAATCGTAATCTGCAGGGACATACTTGGAACATGGCTCCATCATCTTTCTTGAAGGGACTGATTGCTGCAATGCCGCTGCATGTTTTCATTTTTTTATTTTTTTTTTAATGCAGGTTTTGGCAATGGACACTACAAATGCGGCCATCCATCCCCACCAAATAAGAAGATTTGCATTTGGAACAATCTCGAGATCAATTCGCTTCTTGCCATTAGGGAGATAGAAGCTTTACTCCACCATTTCAAAGTGCTTGCCGACGCTTGTACTTTAAGCACATAAAACCACTTCCATCGGAATGGCCAATGAACTCTTCAGATTTGCTCTTTCACTTTGGAACCAAAACACGGTGCATTTGCTATTTTATTGGACAGACGCTTTCACAATCGCAAACATTCAACCTCTCCGGCGGTGACACAATATTCCAACTTAACCAACCACATCGATTTGAATAAAACACCGTGATGGACTCATCAATGCTTTTTTTTTTTTTGGAATTGAATCTCGTCACATTTCCAGAATTTGACATCTTCACTCATGAAGGAACCAAATGAGCGTGGTGTGTGTGCTTGAAAATATGCCGTCGGGACTGTCCACGAGAAGGAGAAATTTACCATCGTTGTCGAGATGCTTGATGGTTTTGCCAATTGGGGATGAAAGCCTCCCCGCAGCCATTGTTAATGTCATTTGCTTTGTTTTTTTTTAATAGGTTTTCCAACATGGGACACATTAGTTTAAGGGAACAAATCCGAAATCAGCAAATGGGATAAGCGTTGCAAATCAAGCTCCAGTCTTGATTCTTGGAAATTTTTTTCCATCTCTTTTTTTTATTTTTATTTTTTAAAAAAATTGCAGGAGAGTTTGTCAGGAATGCTTTTGTAGGCCATAACAATCGTAGATAGCCAACAATCGGATCGGGAATTCTACCTTTAGATGGATATTGACATTTTCAATATTTGGAATTTAAGCTTAAGGACACGTGACAAATTTTAAAGTCAAAGCTTCAAATGATTTAAAGCTTCAAGCATGAAGGGATCTTACAACCCCCACCGGCGGCTATACTCAATCAACAAAACTCCTCCAGAATTTCATAAGACCTCGAGCACTCAATAATCAATTTCATGGTGGCCTTATGCTAATAGAACATTCTTCACTATGTCCCGTCTTCGTGATGGCCTTATGCTCCAACCGTCAATTCTAGCTGGGAATTTTCATTGCTGATTCGTCGGTTCAACCTCTATCCAAATTCTTGTTGGTGACATTCTATGCGTGTAACATTAGAGAAACGCGTGGATAATCTTCGTTTCAATCGAACCACTATATCAACTCAAATGCAGATTCTCATCTTGAGGCCATCTTTCTTGATATCAAAGAGATGCTGACGAAATTTTGTTTCGAGAAAAAAGAAGGCTCATTGAAATCATAAACACTGAATGGGGGATACCATATGAAGAATTTAGATAAAATATAACAACTTTATCTTTTTCCTCATGTACTTCTTTTAGTCACATTGATGTATGAGAACACCCTCTGTGAAAATAAAGTCATTCTTTTTCGCATCTCTTCATGTCCTTTTTTGTGCATTTGTTCGTCATTCTTTGTTTTGATTTTGGTTCCGAATGACTCCAATGCATGTCCCCCAGTGTTGGAATTCCATGAGCTTGTTGAAACTCACAACCAATTTAGATTTGTTTGACAATTTGACTGAACTTGAAAATTTAGTATTCAAGTTGCCTACGTACCCCGAAAAAGAGGATCAAGTCATGACGTAGTTCGATGTTGATCTTTTTTTTTTTTTGTCACAATTTATACTCATGTGAACAAGGAGTGATATGCAGTTTAGGCTCATGTGTCAAGGAGCAAACTCCATTTAGGATGATCCCTTTTTGGGAATTTGATTTCGAAGGCTAATGTGCAGCTTTGTTTTGTCTGTAAATTTGTCGCGGCTACTTGGCTACGTATGGTTAGCTTTTCCGCGAAACTTGGGTGGAAAGAAGTCTTCAAGAGTTGCATGATTTGATTTGCAAATATCTTCTGATTTCTTCTCACATGGTCGAAATTCCTTTGAAACTTTTGGTGGATTTCGTCTACGGTTCCTAGTTTACTTCGGCTTTTTCTTCGATATTGGTGGACGAACTTGGCCAGCCTGTTGTTTTGGATTTTTTTGGCGAGTCACGAGAATCCATCTATCACCATCAATAGTTTTATTGCAAGGAGTAGCTTCTTGTTTGGTTCTTTTGTCAGCAAGCAAGGTCTATACGAAATTTGGGTCTAAACTCCCAAATTGAAGAGTTGTCGATGCCCCCGAGATTTCAGATGGAGGAAAAATCACCTTCTTGCTCTTAGGATTGCACAAAATGTTCTTGGTTGAGACAAAGCTAGCATGACGCACCTCTGCAACATCTTCCTCTTCATCATCGCTATCATCATCATCAAGAATTATTCTTCCTTCATTGGCCAGCGATATTATTTTTTCTTTGACCACGAAGCACTTATCTATAGGATGACTGATAATTCGAAGATATTTGCAGTATTCGGGATGAGTCACTTTGTTACTTTCTTTAGGACGTTTTGGCTCAGGCAGTTTGATCAACCTTCTTTGGACTAGTTCATCGAAAATGTGCGGGACATCAGAGTCAGCAAAAGGATATTCTTTTTCTTGTTTTTCTCTCAGTGTAGGTTGATGACTGTCATGCGAGTTGTGTAAAACTCCAAAATTCCTGTTCTTCTCAACATTTGGAGGCACTTTTGTAGCAACTGAAATGACCATGGACTCTTCGGTAGAGGTTCTGGCAAATTTTTCATTCTTCCAACGATCTTCTCGTTCTTTTCCTTCTTGCCCTAGTGGAAATGTAGATCTGTGATTCGCGATGCTCAATTCCATATCATGGGCACGGGTGGCGAGTTCCTCAAAAGTTCGAGGTTTGATCCCTTGGAGAATGTATTGAAGTCCCCAATGCATCCCCTGTGTGCACATCTCTATAGCCGACGTTTCCGATAATTTATCCTTGCAACTTAAACTTAGTGTTCGCCAACGATTGATGTAATCAATGACTGGTTCATCTCTTTGTTGCCTCGCATTTGTAAGCTCGATCATACTCACAATGCGGCGAGTGCTGTAGAAGCGACTCAGAAATTCTCTTTCCATTTGATTCCAATTATCGATAGATTGTGGTTCCAGATCAACATACCAGTCGAAATCATTTCCTCGGAGTGATCTCACGAATTGTTTGACTAGAAGATCACTATAGGTCCCCGCGTTATTGCATGTTTCAATGAAATGTGCAACGTGTTGTTTTGGGTTACCTTTTCCATCGAACTGCTGGAAGTTAGGTGGTTGGTATCCAAGTGGCATCTTCAGTGAGTCGATCCACTTGGAATACGCCTTTGAGTATGAAGATGACTTTTGAGCAGATCCGCCAATTTGAGCTTTGATTGTGTTTGCAATCATATCCTGAAGTTGTTGAATGGATAGTGTTGCAGCGGAGGTTGTAGAATGAACATAATTTTGGACAAATTCCTGCTTGTGTGGCACTTCGTCAACTTGTGTTTCCTTGACAACGTGTTTTGAAGGAGAAGCGTGATTATGTCCAGATTCTTCGAGATCGGGGTGCTCATCCCTACTCATTAGTTGTGCAATTTGAAGATCTTTTTCTCCTATGAGTTTTTGTAGATCTGAAATTGCTTGAGCCATCTGAGTGAGTTGTTTGTCCATGTTCGTCGCACCGGTAGCCATCGCGGGTAATTTGGCAAAAGTGGTAGAATGAGTTCTTTTCGGGGTGGAAGGATGAGAGTTGTCCGATTCGGATGAAGTTGAACCGTTGTGCTTGCCCCCAGTAGAGGATTGCACGATGTCAGCAACGTTCATTTTGTTCAATGCGAGTTGATCATGTTTAGACGCCATGGAAATGTTTATGATGATGAATTTGAGATTTTCCGTAGGGTGAAGAGATGAGAGGTAGAGATTGTCCCACTGGGCGTGCCAAAATTTGTTTACACAAATTTTCGTAGATCTGCAATAAATGGTTACAAAACACGAAAATAGGAAAAAACAATAATATTTGATTTAAATTGAATAGTGTTTCAATCTCTATGTATCCTCTGATTCTTCGGAGTGGATTTAGCCGAGGGTTTGATGCTTGTTCTCGGATTGAGTATGGTTTGGTTGAATCGAAGGTAGGATGGCAAGGCTCGAACTTGAGAGCTTGAATGCTTGAATCCCTTCGATTCCTTAGTGCTTGGTGACTTGAGAATTTTTGTCCTTTGAATCTTCTTGTTGCTTGTTTCTCTTTTGCTTTGCCCTTGTAGCTTTCTTGTATTTTCCTTTGTGTTACGCTTGTCCTTTTGCTTATGCTTGATTTTCCGAACCCTAATTTGTGAGTTCAGGTGCCTTATTTATAGGCGAATATTGGACTTGCTTGATTTCATGAGCCCAGACTTGGACTTGGACTTAAATTTAAAAGCTCATTTAATTAATTCAAAATAATAACAAATTTATATTATTATTTTGAATCAAACTATATTAAAGCCCAAATTTTGTATGAACTTATAATTGAAATTAATAATTAATTGTCATTTTATTTGGGTCATAATTAATTATTAATTATCGATTTTTCGGTGCCAACAAGTATATTATTTAAAATTAAAGTCATATAAATATAATAAAATATATGATTGTATAGAATTTTTAATACATATATTATAAATTAAATATATATTGTATATATGATATAATATAATATAATATATATATATATATATATATATATATATAATAGAAAACATAATATACATATATATAATTTTTATAAAACAAATATATGCATAGGCTCGCAAGCCGGCTCGCGAGTCACGAGCCTAGGCACACGGGACTCGAGATTGACTCGATGTATGAGTCGGGCTCGTTGGAACTCGGATCGAGATCGTCCCAATTCAATCTCAAGCCAAGCCAGCTCGAGCTCGACTCGTGAAACTCGTGAGCTGGCTCGACTTGTTTGCACCCCTAGACATACACCCCGCATATAATGTACGAAATTATAATTTTTGTTAAACTAAAATAATAACAAAAAAAAAAAATTTGATTAATTTTATTGCAACAAGGTGAGGTGATCGATAAGTTAAACCAAACACACCTACATGGACGTGATTGGTAAATTAAGTTCTCAGGTCGATGATACATCAACTACATTACTTATTGCAACAGATAGAGTTTTGTTGTGCGAGAAGATCGGACAATATAATCATCTATCAATTAGCCATCAAATTTATCAAATTTTAAGGGGAATTCTTTTTGCTTTCTTAACATGGCCCATTTGACGACTCAGTACATGGATGTCAGAAAGAAAGACATAATATAGAATAGTTTAATGTTGATTCAAGTACCCTTGAAAAGACTAAAGGAACGGGGGAATGACTACCTGTAATAAAGCACAGGCTAATACGAGCCGACCTTTTTTTTTTATCAAGAAATTTTGATATTCCTGAATTTGTCTAAGCTTTTAATATGAATAATTTGATTAATAAATAAATTTCATTGCATTTGTTGGAAAAAAAATCTCAATTTCAATTAGTTGCATGTATGGTTTCATTACAAGAATTTGGAGAAAAATAAATAACAATAGAGAGAGTCAACAAGTATTTTTAATCATCAATTTCTCTAGTACAAATTACCTCAACAAGTTGTCGAATATGCAAAAAACCTTGATGGAAACATCAAATGTACCTTTTCAAATATTTTGAAAATTTTAATTTAAGCAACTTAACATATAAAAGATCAATGAATTAATTTTTATAACGATTGAACTGAAAAGTAGGTATTAGGTTGCGTACTTTATTTTTTTTTAAGACCATGCCCCTCAAATGGGGAAATTATTGCAAATTATGAAGAACAATAAGAAAAATACAAGAAGAATTGACGCAGGTCGAAACTACAATTCCAATAAATTTGTGAGCTATTATATTAAATGAAAAACAATCCTAATAATAGGATTCAACTCCTTAAAATTGATCTTGTTCCTTCCAAATTTCGCAATCGCCTTTTCTCCGGATTGAGAAGAACAGATACCTTGGTCTACCATACATAACTCGGTCAAAAATTTCCTCGGAGAAACACAAAAAAAACATAAAACTAAACATAAAGAAATTAACTAAATTTACATATGGAAGTCTCGAAAGAAAACATAACTTAAACGAAAAAAAAGTGACGCTAATCGTCTTTGTACCAGAAAAACCCGCTAGATCTGGAAGGATAACAGTAGATCTGGAAGAGTGGTGATAAAATTGAGAAGATGAAGGTAGATTCGAGAGAGTGACAGCAGATCTGAGCGGATTTCGACGGAACAAATCTGAGAAGAGAAGCTGATGGAAGAATAGAATTGAGTCAATCCAGCGGTGGAGCCATGATAATATTCTCCACAGTCGGATTGAAACTTAATTGACTATCTTATCTTGAGTTTGAATCACGTAGATTAGGATTTTAGCTTTTGAGATAGTTTGAGAGAGAAAACTAATCTTATTGAGATGCTAGTTCTTATTAGGTTGCGTACTTTATTAGTTTTTGAGTATTCTAATAATTAGTTCGACAAATTATTGAACAATCCCTAATAAGGCAACAATGTTATCCTAAACCCCCCAATTTGAAATCTAACTATTTTACATCCCCAATACACTACATATTTTTTTAAAACCCCCTAAATCGCGCAAAATTACCAAATTATCCCTGCTAAAATTGAATAATCACAATCCATACCAAACATCATACTCCCTGTTTCATCGGCGGGAATTTCACATTCTTCACCATCTCCCACCACCGCCGGCTACTGCAGAACGCCGCACACCACCGCCGACAAGTGTTGAAGAAGTTATTGGAGACTCAACGGCCGACACACCCACGTTAGAGGAGAAACCCCTACAAGCTACCAACCACTCCCCCACGACGTACACTCGGGTTTAGCTCATTACTTGAAATGGTAAGGTCTGAGAGGAAGGTACGTCGCACCCAACCTGTCGAAGTTAGTTTTCTTCTATAAATGGTCAGAAATTCAATTTTTTTCCATCCTATTCCAGTTTCTACTTGGTAACTGATGATTTTTACTCAACAAGTAAGGGTTTCAGTAGTTTGTTAAATAATGAATATTGAATCGATTTTTATTCGATAGATGGTTCGCTCAATGTCGACGCCACCGTTGATGATTGTTTTGTCCCCGGCTGAAACAAGCAGGGGAAAGAGAAAAAGATCAGAGGTAAACATCCACGAGACTGATGAGAGCCCGCTTTCGAAGAAGCGGGTGTTTTCGATTTTGCATCAGTGCGTCTTGGAGAGATTCAGTGAGGTTATCTCTAAAATTCGTGACCAAATGTCTCCTGGTCAACTCGATACATTTAAGAAATCGCCGTTTGGTTGTTTTCTGGGAGCGTCTGTTCACAAGGGTAGCATTAACAGAGTTGGGTTGTTGCTCGATTACTACAACTGCAGCACCAATACATTTAAATTTGGAAGCCAAGAAGTTTTATTTTATGAGAAGGAATTCAGCATTATTATTGGTATGCGGCATTCCGGTCATCCTGTCGTAGTAGTGGGCAAGAGTAAATCCAATACCTTGATCAAGCATTTTGGCAATAAGGGAAACAATGTTTTTCGAGCTAACATCGAGAGTAAACTGCACGAATTTGTCGGAAGGACTGATGACGATGGCATTGACGATTTTGTACGGATGTACATTTTATATGTTTTCAATTGTTTGTTGTTCCTGCGTAGCAGTGTACGTGTGCCTGCTGCGCTTATTTGGTATGTTGATGATTTGTCCAGGATTGGACAGTACGCGTAGGGCACGGCGGCTCATATGTTTTTGATCCAAGGTATTAAGAAGAATGTTGTGGATAAACATGATTTTCTCGATGGGTGTACTATGGGTTTGTTGGTAAGTCGTTGGCTTGGTTTTATAGATTGTGTCATTTATACCTATATATACACGTACTTAAGTTATTGTTTATGTCACCCATGGTTTCATGAACGAATTCAGAAGTTTGGCATCTCGAGAAGGTTGGTAGCATTCCCTCGGTTGTTCAAATGGAAGGGAAGTACACTGCCTAATACGAAAGAGAATGCAAAGAAGGCACTGAAAAGTATTTGTCGGTCAGATGTAAGTCCGTAATCTTTAGTAATTTAAACCAATATACATATTTTATTCAACTATTTTGTAACAAAGTCTGTTGATTTAAAAATACGCAGATTGTTCCCTTACGAGCGGCTAAAAAAATGGAGAGAAGTCTGTCCAGAGTGGAGGAAGAAGTTTTGGTTGACGAAAGGGATCAAGTTGTTTGCGTAACAGGAAAAGCACAAGGTGTCGATCAAGGAGTTCCAACCGTTTGTGTGGAAGCAGCACCTGAATGTGTCGATGTAGGAGTTCAAGTTGATTTGATTGAAGATGGGGAAGGTGATCGGGATGGCAAAGGTGATAGTGATTCCGGACGAGATGAGGTTAGATCGAAGCGGAAGAACGATGTGAGGGGGCGTGTGGAAGAAACAGTGAGAAAATATTCCATACAAGATTTAATATTACAATGTCTTTTGTTTATGCGTATGTTTTTTATTTGTCATTGGATACTTATGCATGTATTAGGTTGTGTTTGATGGAGCTCACGTGGACAGTAGGCCTAAGGAGGCCCCAGGCTGTGAGGTGGTCACTAAAGAGCAACGGAATAGGGCACTTAACTTGATTATGAGCTACACGGAGGCGCAAAAGTAAGTTTTCTTACTTAATTAAATGAGTTTAGTTGACAGAAGCGTGTTGATTGTTTTATTATAATGTTTTGCAGCCATGATGTTATGTATACAAGTAAGTTGAGTTTTGTCTTCGTGTACGATCTGCGGGATCTAATTTTGGGGAAGGAGACCAATGACAACGTTATTCTGTCCTATTACGACCTGCTAACAAGTCCTGGTTACCTTGTGCCCAAATTCCACGATGTAAATTTTGTTAACCCTCATGTGTCAGTTGAGTTTGTGGGGAAATTGAAGAACAGCGTGACAGGAAAGACAAAGAAGAAGATTTTCCCTTATATTGTCCCATCTGCAATCAACGAGTTCATGACCGGGTGAAAAGTGACTATGCCATGACCCTGAACGATGTGTCTTCAATAGTTATGTTCTCATGTCGTTATATTATTTTCCCTCTAGTGACAAATTCTCATTGTCATATGTTGGCGTATGAGACCGAGCACAAACATTTCAGTCACTACAACTCAATGCATACAAAAGAAGTTGCCACCGATGTCGCAGTATACTCAGATTTCCTCTAGAAGTTGTGGATTAAGAACAATGTTGTCAAGAGTTCCAAAGAGAGGGAATTGGGGAGGGGACGAATGAGAATTCAGGATAAGGGGAGCAGTGATTGTGGCGTATTAACGTGTCTGTATGGTGAGATGCTTGTTCGAGAGACTGACGACTTCAAGACATATGCCGAGACGTGCAGCATCGCCGAATACCGCTTTAAGTTAGCCAATGCTTTTCTAGGAAAACAATCCGGTTCATCTATATAATTGAAATTGTAAATGGATTGTTATTTATTTATTTATTGGCTATCTTTTACAAAATCTAGTGTCAAAAAAATGAGTAATTGGATTGGTGAAGTGTCCAGTGAAAGGGGAATAATGCATAATTGAATAGGGACTTTGTCCAGTGAAACTGTAATAATGCGTAATTGGATGGGTGAAGTGTCCAGTAAAAGGGAAATAATGCTTAATTGAAAGGGGACTTTGTCCAGTGAAAAGGTAATAATGCGTAATTGGATGCGTGACGTGTCCAGTGAAAGGGGAATAATGCGTAATTGAAAGGGGACTTTGTCCAGTGAAAAGGTAATAATGCGTAATTGGATGGGTGAAGTGTCTAGTGAAAGGGAAATAATGAGTAATTGAAAGGGGACTTTGTCCAGTGAAACTGTAATAATCCGTAATTGGACGGGTGAAGTGTCCAGTGAAGGGGAATAATACGTAATTGGTTGCGTGAAGTGTCCAGTGAAAGGGGAATAAAGCGTAATTGAATGCGTGAACTGTGCAGTGAAAGGGGAATAATGCTTAATTGAAAGGGAACTTTGTCCAGTGAAAAGGTAATAATGCATAATTGGATGGGTGAAGTGTCCAGTGAAAGGGAAATAATACGTAATTGAAAGGGGACTTTGTCCAGTGAAACTATAATAATGCGTAATTGGATGGGTGAAGTGTCCAGTGAAAGGGGAATAATGCGTAATTGAAAGGGGACTTTGTCCAGTGAAAAGGTAATAATGCGTAATTGGATGCGTGAAGTGTCCAGTGAAAGGAAAATAATGCGTAATTGAAAGGGGACTTTGTCCAATGGATCTGTAATAATGCGTAATTGGATGGGTGAAGTGTCCAGTGAAAGGGGAATAATGCGTAATTGAAAGAGGATTTTGTCTAGTGAAAAGCTAATAATGCGTAATTGGATGGGCGCTTTGTCCAGTGAAACTGTAAAAATGCGTAATTGGATGGGCGCTTTGGCGCTTTGTCCAGTGAAACTGTAAAAATACGTAATTGGATGGGCGCTTTGTCCAGTGAAACTGTAATCATTATCATTATTGCAATGTTGAGGATAATCAATAAATCAATAAAGTAACCACAACATGTAATGGATAATCAATAAGTCTTGAGTATCATTATTGCAATGTTAAAGTAACCACAACATGTAATGGATAATCAATAAATCTTGAGTATCATTATTGCAATGTTGAGGATAATCAATAAATCAATAAAGTAACCACAACATGTAGTGGATAATCAATAAATCTTGAGTATCATTATTGCAATATTGAGGATAATCAATAAATCAATAAACTAACCACAACATCTAATGGATAATCAATAAACCTTGAGTATCATTATTGTAATGTTGTGGATAATCAATAAATCATTATTGTAATTGCGCATTATTGCAGTTCCACTGAACAAAGCGCCCATCCAATTACGCATTATTCCCCTTTCACTGGACACTTCACCCATCCAATTAAGCATTATTACCTTTTCAGTGGACAAAGTCCCCTTTCAATTACGCATTATTCCCCTTTCACTGGACACTTCACGTATCCAATTACGCATTATTACAGTTCCACTAGACAAAGTCCCCTTTCAGTTACGCATTATTTCCCTTTCACTGGACACTTCACGCATCCAATTACGCATTATTACCTTTTCACGGGACAAAGTCCCCTTTCAATTACGCATTATTCCCCTTTCACTAGACACTTCACCCATCCAATTACGCATTATTACAGTTTCACTGGATAAAGTCCCCTTTCAATTACGCATTATTTCCCTTACACTGGACACTTCACCCATCCAATTACGCATTATTCCCCTTTCACTGGACACTCCATGTAGCACCCGGAACACCGAGATGCCACACCCCCTCACTATAGCTCAGTCCACATACGCAGTGGATGATCCGTACATGAACCAAGACTATAGCGAACGGGTGAAAATGCAAGAAACAATCTAGCTAGGTGGGACTAGACCCCAATTCAATTAAATCTAATACATGAAAATTCGAAACTGGAAGTATAAACACTAACATTTCAATATCATGTACCAAATATCCAAAATACTCATCCTATTCTAGCTCATATATCAATACATTATCATCTCCAACATATTATACATGCATAAGTCTCCAAACCTAACAGGAACCCTAACAAGATAAAGGCGGAAATACCAAGAACGTGAAAATGCGATGCTAGACTCAGCTGCACAAAAGATACAACTCGGACTCCCGCCTAGCACACGATCGTGAGTACCCGAAAAGTGAGGGTGTCAGTCTACCGAAGACTGAGTGAGGGGTTTAAATAAATATAATCGTAATTACCATGCAAGCTATAATCTCGGGTAAGTTTTCATAAAAGAAACAATATAAGTTCAAATATTACAGTAATTCTCGCCCGAGATTACAACTAATCAATGTAATAATTCAATCATGATCAATTCAATACGCGACCCAACTAGTGAGGGCAATTCTCCAACCTTTCACCAAAAGTGTACAATCATTCAGTTATTAAGTGATTAGGCGATCAAGCAATCAATTTGCAGTGCACAATTAGCAGTTTCAATAACTCTTTCTTCCTCCGGATGATGGTGGGATTGTAAGGCCCCACCATCCAATCATGGTGTACGTCAGGAACATGACTCCCACGCACGGGATTTCTTCCTCCACCAAACCTCCTACTGGATTTAGAGGTGATCCCACAATGGTGAGGATAGTGCAAGAGTTACCCGTCAACCCTTGCTTTCTCGGTAAGCTCAATACACTACCCTCGGGGCCCGACGTTAACAATAGTTACTCGACAAAACAATCAATCAATCAATCAATTAATCCGTTCATTTCATGAAACCCGTTGTAAATCAATAAGATTTGAAAACTATAATTATATATATACTTTTGGCCAAAAACAACACATAGAGTTGTAAGGGTTCTAAGTATCTAGAATTAAACCTCACCTGACGAGCGACTGGACAAGACAAGAATACAAGAAGGTGCCCAAACGATCCATGATCTCCGCCCTGGAGAAAAACTGGTTAAGAAAGGGAATAGTGGAAACCCCCTGAGACGAGACTCAATATGAGACCAAGTATGACACACGGCCATGCTCGTGTAAATAAATAAAACAAGTAATTAAGTGACACTTAGCATGTATGAAAACCAATTAACACCTAAGAGGTGAAATTAATATCAAGAAATCATGTATTCATATTATTCAATTATTTCAAGTTCAATTCATGTAAGGCATGGAGTCACACAATCACATTTGAGCAATTAAGTACCAAGAAGTGTCAATTAGGAGCATACTTATCAATTAATCAAGTATATGTATCATATAATTCACATATGGGAGCCAAGAGAGTGAAAGGAATGCAATAAGAAAGTTTTTGGTGAAGTTTGGCAAAAATGGACAATTTTGGGAAACGCACATGCTGTAGAAAAACTAGAATATGTTTAATTCTAGAAGTGGGAATTGAGTTTTGTTTGTTGGGAATGAAACTAGACATAAATACCTTTCCGAGGATATATGGCTCGTATTTTAGTTCAAAGTGAGGAGAAAATGGCATAAGTCCGAAGTTAAGCGAGTGCAGTTTGTCGGGAAAATAGCGACACCTAAAAGAATTAATTATATCTCAAAAATGAGAAGAGATATTGAGTTGATTCCAATTGGAGGTTGTTCTCGAATTCAAGAGGTTTCCGTAGGTTTAAAAAATCAGGTCAATTGGTGTTCGAATGAGGGTGTCGCGGCCGTGACAAAATTGCACTGGAAAGCAGTCGCGACCGCGATTGAAAATTAGCCAACTTTCGAATTGTAGCGACCTTCAAGTCCAGCAGCAGAAAAAGCTTCGGGAAAAACAGGGCAGGCTCGATTTTTGGCTCCCAATCCATACCAACACAAATCCAAGGCAAGAATCAACTCAAAACTAACATATATCAAGCATATAACTCATATATATCAATTAGGCACCATTTAATCCATGGAAACTTGTATAGATCATCAAGAATTCATCATACAAACCCCAAATATTATCATGTCTTCCAACCTCCATATAGTTCAAGGATTCATGCAAGCCACCAATTCTAATGAACATAATCATGCTTCTAACCTCAAATAAACAAGGAATCGCATCCAACTCATCAAACCCTACTCAAATATATCTCAAGAGATTCATACAATTAATCCATCTATACCTCAGAGAAATTAAGAAAATGAGCAAGGATGATATGATGATGCTTCACTTATGCAAATCCTCCTTGAATTCTAGTTTGGGAGATGATGAAATCCCTCTCCTCCTTCCTTGGTGTGAATACCGTGTATTAGTGTGCGTGTGTGTGTGTGTGTGAGATTTCTTGATGAAATAAAATGTATAGAATGAGAGAGAAGAGATGCATATAAGGTATATTATATCTCCCACTAAATGCATGAATCATCATTATTTGCACTTAAGTCCTTGAATTGTTTGAGTGGATGCAATCAAGTTTAATTCCAAGAAAATTGATCAAATAGCTTCAACTCAAGTTATGCAATTAAGTCCATATTATTAGGAAGTGATCAAGTAAAGTCATGTAGAAGCATTTAATCACTTATAAATTAATTCACGTATTTTCCACGTTAGTGACAATTAATACAAATGTATAAAAGTATATAATGCATATAATATCATGAAAGTTATAAATAAATAATTAAAATAATTCTCAAGTTAGGGAAAATTATCAATTAAAGACAATTAATCAAATAAGACATGTTCGGCAATTATTTAACGTAATTTCTCACGTTAACAATAATTTTATGGAAACAATTAGTAATATAATATCACATAATATCATGTAATGTATAATTGAAAATTGGGGCGTTATAACTCTCTCCCCCTTAAGAGGACCTGGTCCCCAGGTCCATTCTCGAGTTCTAACTCTAAAACAAGCGGTGAGAAAGCCCCGTCTCTTGAGCAAGTAACACACAACCTAAGCTCAAGTGAATAAACGTCACACAAACCATCACATGAGGAAAAGGTAACCAAAATTAGATACACCAATTAATTATACAAAAGACAATGAATGCGATCAACCATCAAAGCACTTAGTATCATAAAATTCTTTAAATTTGAGTTACGTATATGCATATGCCATGACTGTTCCATGTACCGTTCACCTTGGTTTGGGAATCTTCCATGATAGTGATCCATCCAACACTTGATTTGAGGTTGAAGATTTCCTTACCCAAAATATCAAACATTGAATCCCCGATATCCCAATACTTAACTGATAATTCAATCCTGCCTCCATAATCGATCCCCTTATCCTAAGCACCAAGGTCGAAGTTCCCTATCTTAAGTGATATTAGTTCTATTCTCCATTCTTCACCACGAACGGTACTTGGACTTCTTGAATACTCGAATTTGTCTTCGGTAGCTTGGATTCAAACCTCTAATCCAATAAGTATTCTCTGTTCATCACAGAAACAACTGATGAGTCTATAACCTGTTTTGTTAATGTGAGGGGTTATCCCCAAAATCTTTCACTTCCCCAAATCACTCCTATTTTCCTTGGATGCTCGACTTATCCTTCAGTAGCTCAAATCTTAGTATTCAATTTTTCATCATACCTATTTGATCCTGGAAAAATGACTGACAACCCGATAACTCATCTTGTTCATCTAACACATTTTCAACTAAGTATTCCATTTCCAAACTTGTTTGAATTGACTACCATGTGATCCCTTGCAATATATGATGATCCCGTCAAGCTACAGTTATCTCGCACCCTTATAATAGTGCAGCACCTTTTTGATCCTTTCGCGCAGATCTTGAATGACAATTGCCTTCCTTGTAGAATTCTCATTTAAGATCAAAGTATGTTCACTCTACTTGTAGAAACCATTAACTCTCCCATTTCTCATCAAATTTCTTTTCGTTTTAGCTCGGATTAAAATATGCCTCCTTATGGCTTTAGAAATCTCTATTTGAGAACTTTAGGCACATGAGCTTTAAGATATTGAAGACTTCGTTCACATAGTTCTAATAGAGAGAAAGAATAACCACCTTTCTTGAAGTTTCCTGGCCGACTCTCCCCCTTTAAGAAAATAAAACATATATATATTCCATCTCACTTCTTGAACTTGTTCTATCATTCCTCAAAGCAAAAGAATCTCATCTTTTTTATTTTCTTGAAGTACCTATCTCTTCCGATCTTGTTCCGGAAAATTCCTTCACCCAAGTTGGAAATCGAGACAAGCACTAAATCTACCATTCTATCCCAAATACTCACCTCCGGTTCTTGGAGCACCTAGCCTTCTCTGAAATTATTCTCACAAAATTTTTATTCAAATCTTGAAGGTCATCAAGTGTCAAAGTCTTCTAATCCTTCCCCTTCTCAATTTCCAAGAAATCCCGTTGTTGATAACTCTTGCATATATATTTCTTTCTATGGAAAGTAACCCATTTGAGCCCATCAATAACTTTGGAGTCATTTCCTTGGTCGACTCTCCCCCTTAAGAATGCCTATTCTTAGCCGTTGGCTCGTAACATCACTTCTTAAATTGAAAGTTCTCAATTCCCTAAAGTTAGCTTCCTTGGTATAAGTGATTCTGACCACGCCACTTAGCCGAAAATTTTCTCACATTACTTTTGCAACGATCGGTAGGAACAACAACCCACTTCTACCAATCTAACTCTCGGCTATTTCTTTGGCCTCTAAATTGCTCTTCCTCTTTTATTCTTTTTCAACCCCATTAATTCCTTGTCATAATTTGGTTATGTCTCGGTTGAAGTAATACTTGATACGTGAATTGGGGAGAGTTCCTATCAAGATAACACTTAACAATGCATGTCGGGGTTAAGAGGCCAATGCATGTGTTACACTTGTAAATAATAAATACACAAGTTGGAAAAATTACGCTCAATTAGGAATGCATATATAATTAAAGAAATTTAAATAATTTAAACAATGTATGATGCACGTGCTCATGAATGCATTGAACCTGTCACCGTAGTTGCACCTTTTAGCTCGGCAGTTTTCCTTATTTATTGATTAACGAGCTTGCCTTGAATTGGTTGGCCATTTCTTGTTACCCACGGTCTTCCAATTTCTTCAAAATCCCCAACATCAACTCGTACATTTCCATCACTCGAGAATCGAAATTCCTTAAACTCGATTCCGTTGTTGCTCCATATCTTCCCATTCAATCGCCCAACCCGGCAATTCAGCTTGGATATGGAGAATAGACTCAATCCGACCGGATATAGAATCTTTAGTACTCTAATTTACCACGAGCTTGCAATCACCATATTAGTCGTTCTCTTCACTTTCCCCATCCGACTTCTTTCTTAACCCAAAATCTAAAATATTTCAATTCTTGTAGATCCACATCCATTACCTCGTTGTTCAATCCTTCCGTTTTGGTATTTCCATAAGCCCAAAATCGATCGATTTCTTAATTTTCCAAGTTGATCCAAATCCTATCCCAAGGCCTAAAGGATCTCGACTCATCCTGAACTTAGTTCCCAAAATTCTGTCTCGACCCGAATCGCTTGAGTTACCTTCTTCGCCCACTTTGATTTTAGTTCCAGTAAGTAGAAGATCCTTAATTCAATTACAAATCTAAACCTTGAGTTATTATCTTCACCTCTTCCTTACGTTGAATAAATCTCCCGAACCCGGTTGATCCGCCTCTTTTATAATGTAACATACGGGTCTATCTTACAATTTGTAAGCATCACCTTCCTTAATTTCCCCTAACCTCACTAGATCTTTTAAGTTACTTCAACCGTGGATCCTTCTATTCCGCATCTTATCACTTGTCTTAAAACATAATTAGAAAAATCCATGTCTCTTGAATTCTTGTATGAAGTTCCCCGGTGCATTCGTCATAACTTTAAGGCTAGAGAAGGGAGCTTGCGATAGGATGAGTTTGTCGTAGAAATTGGCCGTGGTTTGATATCATCTCTATAACCTATAAGTCACCAATCAATTCAAAGCTAAATGCATGCAGTTAATGCATGCTCATGTCACATAGTGAACACCACAACCACAAATTTGATGCAAATACAACAAATAATTCAACAAAATTGAAAGTAAAACATGTTGGACATATATATCTTCAAACAATGTAAAGTCAATTAACCGACAATTGATGGATAAAATCGATACAATGCTCAAGTTATCAAGTAATTCAGGTAATTTCAAGGATTCAAGTAAATGCAAGACCCTCAAGTTGTCAATTAGTTCCTATACCGTACGACTTAGACTTGACACGACACGACACGAGAACATCGATTTTGCAACCGGGCTCTGATACCACCTAAGATGTAGCACCCGGAATGCCGAGATGCCACACAACGGGTGACAATGCAAAAAATAATCTAGCTAGGCTGGACGAGACCCCAATTCAATTAAATCCAATACATGAAAATTCGAAAGCGGAGGTATAAACACTAACATTTCAATATCATATACCAAATATCCAAAATACTCATCCTATTCTAGTTCATATATCAATGCATTATTATCTCCAACATATTATACAGGCATAAGTCTCCAAAACTAACAGGAACCCTAACAAGATAAAGGCGGAAATACCAAGAACGTGAAAATATGATGCTAGACTCAGCTGAACTAAAGACACAACTCGGACTCCCGCCTAGCACACGACCGTGAGTACCTGAAAAGTGAGGGTGTCAGTCTACCGAAGACTGAGTGAGGGGTTTAAATAAATATAAACGCAATTACCATGCAAGCTATAATCTCGGGTAAGTTTTCATAAAAGAAATAATATAAGCTCAAAAATTAAAGTAATTCTCGCCCGAGATTACAACTAATCAATGTAATAATTCAATCATGATCAATTCAATACGTGGCCCGGCGAGTGAGGGCAATTCTCCAACCTTTCACCAAAAGTGTACAATCATTCAGTTATTAAGTGATTAGGTGATCAAGCAATCAATTTACGATGCACAATTAGCCGTTTCAATAACTCCTTCTTCCTCCGGGTGATGGTGGGATTGCAAGGCCCCACCATCCAATCATGGTGTACGTTGGGAACATAACTCCCACGCACGGGATTTCTTCCTCCACAAAACCTCCTGGTGGATTTAGAGGTGATCCCACAATGGTGAGGATAGTGCAAGAGTTACCCGTCAGCCCTTGCTTTCCCGGATGGCTCAATACACTGCCCTCGGGGCCCAACGTGAACAATAGTTACTCGCCAAAACAATCAATCAATCAATCAATCCGTTCATTTCATGAAACCCGTTGTAAATCAATAAGATTTGAAAACTATAATTATATATATACTTTTGGCCGAAAACAACACATAGGGTTGTAAGGGTTCTAAGTATCTAGAATTAAACCTCACCTGAGAGCGACGGGACAAGACAAGGGTACAAGAAGGTGCCCAAACGATCCATGACCTCCGCCCTGGAGAAAAACTGGTCAAGAAAGGGAATAGTGGAAACCCGTGAGACGAGACTCAATATGAGACCAAGTATGACGCACGGCCATGCTCATGTAAATAAATAAAATAAGTAATCAAGTGACACTTAGCATGTATGAAAACCAATTAACACTTAAGAGGTGAAATTAATATCAAGAAATCATGTGTTCATATTATTCAATTATTTCAAGTTCAATTCATGTAAGGCATGGAGTCACACAATCACATTTGAGCAATTAAGTACCAAGAAGTGTCAATTAGGAGCATACTTATCAATTAGTGAAGTATATGTATCATATAATTCACATATGGGAGCCAAGAGAGTGAAAGGAATACAATAAGAAAGGTTTTGGTAAAGTTTGGCAGAAACGGACAATTTTAGGAACCGCACATGCTGTAGAAAAACTTGAATATCTTTAATTCTAGAAGTGGGAATTGAGTTTTTTTTCTTGGGAATGAAACTAGACATAATACCTTTTTGAGGATATATGGCTCGTATTTTAGTTCAAAGTGAGGAGAAAATGACAAAAGTCCGAAGTTAAACGAGTGCAGTTTGTCGGGAAAATAGCGACACCTAAAAGAATTAATTATATCTCACAAATGAGAAGAGATATTGAGTTGATTCCAATTGGAGGTTGTTCTAGACTTCAAGAGGTTTCCGTAGGTTTAAAAAATCAGGTCAATTGGACTTCGGATGAGGGTGTCACGGCCGTGACAAAATTGCACTGGAAAGCACTCGCGGTCACGACTGAAAATTAGCCAACTTTCGAATTGTTGGTCGCGGGCGCGACCAAAAATGGTCACGAAAACGGTCGCGGGCGCGACCTTCAAGTCCTGCAGTAGAAAAAGCTTCGGGAAAAATAGGGCAAGCTCGATTTTTGGCTCCCAATCCATACTAACACAAATCCAAGGCAAGAATGAACTCAAAACTAACATATATCATGCATAAAACTTATATATATCAATTAGGCACCATTTAATCCATGGAAACTTGTATAGATCATCAAGAATTCATCATACAAACCCCAAATATTATCATGTCTTCCAACCTCCATATAGTTCAAGGATTCATGCAAGCCACCAATTCTAATGAACATAATCATGCTTCTAACCTCAAATAAACAAGGAATCACATCCAACTCATCAAACCTTACTCAAATATATCTCAAGAGATTCATACAATTAATCCATCTATACCTCAAAGAAATGAAGAAGATGAGCAAGGATGATATGAAGATGCTTCACTTTTGCAAATCCTCCTTGAATTCTAGCTTAGGAGATGATGAAATCCCTCTCCTCCTTCCTTGGTGTAAATACCGTGTATTAGTGTGCGTGTGTGTGTGTGTGATTTCTTGATGAAATGAAATGTATAGAATGAGAGAGAAGAGATGCATATAAGGTATATTATATCTCCCACTAAATGCATGAATCATCATTATTTGCACTTAAGTCATTGAATTGTTTGAGTGGATGCAATCAAGTTTATTCCAAGAAAATTGATCAAGTAGCTTCAACTCATGTTATGCAATTAAGTCCATATTATTAGAAAGTGATCAAGTAAAGTCATGTAGAAGCATTTAATCACTTATCAATTAATTCACGTATTTTCCACGTTAGTGACAATTCATACAAATGCATAAAAGTATATAATGCATATAATATCATGAAAGTTATAAATAAATAATTAAAATAATTCTCGAGTTAGGGAAAATGATCAATTAAAGACAATTAATCAAATAAGACATGTTCGGCAATTATTTCACATAATTTCTCACGTTAACAATAATTTCATGGAAACAATTAGTAATATAATATCACATAATATCATGTAATGTATAATTGAAAATTGGGGCGTTACAACTCTCTCCCCATTAAGAGGACCTGGTCCCCAGGTCCATTCTCGAGTTCTAACTCGAAAACAAGCGGCGAGAGAGCCCCGTCTCTTGAGCAAGCAAAGAGAGAACCCCGTCTCTCGAACAAGTAAAGAGAGAACCCCGTCTCTCAAACAAATAAAGAGAGAACCCTATCTCTCAAACAAGTAAAGAGAGAACCCCGTCTCTCAAACAAGTAACACACAACTTAAGCTCAAGTGAATAAACGTCACACAAACCGTCACATGAGGAAAAGGTAACAGAAATTAGATACACCAATTAATTATACAAAAGACAATGAATACGATCAACCATCAAAGCACTTAGTATCATAAAATTCTTTAAATTTGAGTTACGTATATGCATATGCCATGACTGTTCCATGTACTGTTCACCGTGGTTTGGGAATCTTCCATGGTAGTGATCCATCCAACACTTGATTTGAGGTTGAAGATTTCCTTACCCAAAATATCAAACATTGAATCCCCGATATCCCAATACTTAACTGATAATTCAACCCTGCCTCCATAATCGATCCCCTTATCCTAAGCACCAATGTCGAAGTTCCCTATCTTAAGTGATATTAGTTCTATTCCCCATGCTTCACCAAGAACTGTACTTGGACTTCTTGAATACTCGAATTAGTATTCGGTAGCTTGGATTCAAACCTCTAATCCAATAATTATTCTTTGTTCATCACAGAAACAACTGACGAGTCTTTAACCTGTTTTGTTCATGTGAGGGGTTATCCCCTAAATCTTTCACTTCCCCAAATCACTCCTATCTTCCTTAGATGCTCGGCCTATCCTTCAGTAGCTCAAATCTTAGTATTCAATTTTTCATCATACCTATTTGATCCTGGAAAAATGACTGACAACCCGGTAACTCATCTTGTTCATCTAACACATTTTCAACTAAGTATTCCATTTCCAAACTTGTTTGAATTGACTACCATGTGATCCCTTGCAATATATGATGATCCCGTCAAGCTACAGTTATCTCGCACCCTTATAATAGTGCAGCACCTTTTTGATCCTTTCGCGCAGATCTTGAATGACAATTGCCTTCCTTGTAGAATTCTCATTTAAGATCAAAGTATGTTCACTCTACTTGTAGAAACCATTAACTCTCCCATTTCTCATCAAATTTCTTTTCGTTTTAGCTCGGATTAAGATATGCCTCCTTATGGCTTTAGAAATCTCTATTTGAGAACTTTAGGCACATGAGCTTTAAGATATTGAAGACTTCGTTCACATAGTTCTAATAGAGAGAAAGAATAACCACCTTTCTTGAAGTTTCCTGGCCGGCTCTCCCCCTTTAAGAAAATAAAACATATATATATTCCATCTCACTTCTTGAACTTGTTCTATCATTCCTCAAAGCAAAAGAATCTCATCTTTTTTATTTTCTTGAAGTACCTATCTCTTCCGATCTTGTTCCGGAAAATTCCTTCACCCAAGTTGGAAATCGAGACAAGCACTAAATCTACCATTCTATCCCAAATACTCACCTCCGATTCTTGGAGTGCCTAGCCTTCTCTGAAATTATTCTCACAAAATTTTTATTCAAATCTTGAAGGTCATCAAGTGTCAAAGTCTTCTAATCCTTCCCCTTCTCCATTTCCAAGAAATCCCGTTGTTGATAACTCTTGCATTTTTTTTTTCTGTTGAAAGTAACCCATTTAAGCTCATCAATAACTTTGGAGTCATTTCCTTGGTCGACTCTCCCCCTTAAGAATGCCTATTCTTACCAGTTGGCTCGTAACATCACTTCTTAAATTGAAAGTTCTCAATTCCCTAAAGTTAGCTTCCTTGGTATAAGTGATTCTGACCATGCCACTTAGCCGAAAATTTTCTCACATTACTTTTGCAACGATCGGTAGGAACAACAACCCACTTCTACCAATCTAACTCCTGGCTATTTCTTTGGCCTCTAAATTGCTCTTCCTCTTTTATTCTTTTTCAACCCCATTAATTCCTTGTCATAGTTTGGTTATGTCTCGGTTGAAGTAATACTTGATACGTGAATTGGGGAGAGTTCCTATCAAGATAATAGTTAACAATGCATGTCCGGGTTAAGAGGCCAATGCATGTGTCACACTTGTAAATAATAAATACACAAGTTGGAAAAATTACGCTCAATTAGGAATGCATATATAATTAAAGAAATTTAAATAATTTAAACAATGTATGATGCACGTGCTCATGAATGCGTTGAACCTGTCACCGTAGTTGCATCTTTTAGGTTGGTAGTTTTCCTTGTTTGTTGATTTACGAGCTTGCCTTGAATTGGTTGGCCATTTCTTGTTACCCACTGTCTTCCAATTTCTTAAAAATCCCCAACATCAACTCGTACATTTCCATCACTCGAGAATCGAAATTCCTTGAACTCGATTACGTTGTTGCTCCATATCTTCCAATTCAACCGCCCAACCTGACAATTCAGCTTGGATATGGAGAATAGACTCAATCCGACCGGACATAGAATCTTTAGTACTCTAATTTACCACGAGCTTGCAATCACCATATTAGTCGTTCTCTTCACTTTCCCCATCCGACTTCTTTCTTAACCCAAAATCTAAAATATTTCAATTCTTGTAGATCCACATCCATTACCTCGTTGTTCAATCCTTCCCATTTGGTATTTCCATAAGCCCAAAATCGGTCAATTTTCCAAGTTGATCCAAATCCTATCCCCGAGGCCCAAAGGATCTCGACTCATCCTGAACTTAGTTCCCAAAATTCTGTCTCGACCCGAATCGCTTGAGTTACCTTCTTCGCCCACTTTGATTTTAGTTCCAGCAAGTAGAAGATCCTTAATTCAATTACAAATCTAAACCTTGAGTTATTATCTTCACCTCTTCCTTACGTTGAATAAATCTCCTGAACCCGGTTGATCCGCCTCTTTTATAATGTAACACACGTGTCTGTCTTACAATTTGTAAGCATCACCTTCCTTAATTTCCCCTAACCTCACTAGATCTTTTAAGTTACTTCAACCGTGGATCCTTCTATTCCGCATCTTATCACTTGTCTTAAAACATAATTAGAAAAATCCATGTCTCTTGAATTCTTGTATGAAGTTCCCCGGTGCATTCGTCATAACTTTAAGGCTAGAGAAGGGAGCTTGCGATAGGATGAGGTTGTCGTAGAAATTAGCCGTGGTTTGATATCATCTCTATAACCTATAAGTCACCAATCAATTCAAAGCTAAATGCATGCAGTTAATGCATGCTCATGTCACATAGTTAACACCACAACCACAAATTTGATGCAAATACAACAAATAATTCAACAAAATTGAAAGTAAAACATGTTGGACGTATATATCTTCAAACAATGGAAAGTCAATTAACGGACAATTTATGGACAAAATCGAAACAATGCTCAAGTTATAAAGTAATTCAGGTAATTTAAAGGATTCAAGTAATCAGATAATTTCAAATAAATGCAAGACCCTCAAGTTGTCAATTAGTTTCTATGCCATACGAATTAGACTTGACACGACACGACACGACACGAGAACCTCGATTTTGCAACCGGGCTTTGATACCAACTAAGATGTAGCACCCGGAATGCCGAGATGCCACACCCCCGCACTATAGCTCAGTCCACATACGAAATGGATGATCCGTACATGAACCAAGACTATAGTGAACGGGTGACAATGCAAGAAACAATCTAGCTAGGCGGGACTAGACCCCAATTCAATTAAATCCAATACATGAAAATTTGAAAGCGGAAGTATAAACACTAACATTTCAATATCATATACCAAATATCCAAAATACTCATCCTATTTTATCTCATATATCAATACATTATCATCTCCAACATATTATACATGCATAAGTCTCCAAAACTAACAGGAACCCTAACAAGATAAAGGCGGAAATACCAAGAACGTGAAAATACGATGCTAGACTCAGCCGAACAAAAGACACAACTCGGACTCCCGCCTAGCACACGATCGTGAGTACCTGAAAAGTGAGGGTGTCAGTCTACCGAAGACTGAGTGAGGGGTTTAAATAAATATAAACGCATTTACCATGCAAGATATAATCTCGGGTAAGTTTTCATAAAAGAAACAATATAAGTTAAAAAATTAAAGTAATTCTCGCCCGAGATTACAACTAATCAATGTAATAATTCAATCATGATCAATTCAATACGTGGCCCGACGAGTGAGGGCAATTCTCCAACCTTTCACCAAAAGTGTACAATCATTCAGTTATTAAGTGATTAGGCGATCAAGCAATCAATTTGCAGTGCACAATTAGCAGTTTCAATAACTCTTTCTTCCTCCAGGTGATGGTGGGATTGTAAGGCCCCCACCATCCAATCATGGTGTACGTCAGGAACATGACTCCCACGCACGGGATTTCTTCCTCCACCAAACCTCCTAGTGGATTTAGAGGTGATCCCAGAATGGTGAGGATAGTGCAAGAGTTACCCGTCAACCCTTGCTTTCTCGGTAAGCTCAATACACTACCCTCGGGGCCCAACGTTAACAATAGTTACTCGCCAAAACAATCAATCAATCAATCAATTAATCCGTTAATTTCATGAAACCCGTTGTAAATCAATAAGATTTGAAAACTATAATTATATATATACTTTTGGCCGAAAACAACACTTAGGGTTGTAAGGGTTCTAAGTATTTAGAATTAAACCTCACCTGACGAGCGACTGGACAAGACAAGAATACAAGAAGGTCCCCAAACGATCCATGATCTCTGCCCTGGAGAAAAACTGGTTAAGAAAGGGAATAGTGGAAACCCCATGAGATGAGACTCAATATGAGACCAAGTATGATGCACGGCCATGCTCGTGTAAATAAATAAAACAAGTAATCAAGTGACACTTAGCATGTATGAAAACCAATTAACACCTAAGAGGTGAAATTAATATCAAGAAATCATGTATTCATGTTATTCAATTATTTCAAGTTCAATTCATGTAAGACATGGAGTCACACAATCACATTTGAGCAATTAAGTACCAAGAAGTGTCAATTAGGAGCATACTTATCAATTAATCAAGTATATGTATCATATAATTCACATATGGGAGCCAAGAGAGTGAAAGGAATGCAATAAGAAAGGTTTTGGTGAAGTTTGACAAAAATGGACAATTTTGGGAAATGCACATGCTGTAGAAAAACTAGAATATCTTTAATTCTAGAAGTGGGAATTGAGTTTTGTTTGTTGGGAATGAAACTAGACAAAAATACCTTTCCGAGGATATATGGCACGTATTTTAGTTCGAAGTGAGGAGAAAATGGCATAAGTCCGAAGTTAAGCGAGTGCAGTTTGTCGAGAAAATAGCGACACCTAAAAGAATTAATTATATCTCACAAATGAGAAGAGATATTGAGTTGATTCCAATTGGAGGTTGTTCTTGACTTCAAGATGTTTCCGTGGGTTTAAAAAATCAGGTCAATTGGACTTCGGATGAGGGTGTCACGGCCGTGACAAAATTGCACTGGAAAGCACTCGCGGTCGCGACTGAAAATTAGCCAACTTTCGAATTGTTGGTCGCGGCCGCGACCAAAAATGGTCACGAAAACAGTCGCGGGCCCGACCTTCAATTCCAGCAGCAGAAAAAGTTTCGGGAAAAATAGGGCAAGCTCGATTTTTGGCTCCCAATCCATACCAACACAAATCCAAGCCAAGAATCAACTCAAAACTAACATATATCATGCATATAACTCATATATATATATATCAATTAGGCACCATTTAATCCATGAAAACTTGTATAGATCATCTAGAATTCATCATACAAACCCCAAATATTATCATGTCTTCCAACCTCCATATAGTTCAAGGATTCATACATGCCACCAATTCTAATGAACATAATCAGGCTTCTAACCTCAAATGAACAAGGAATCACATCCAACTCATCAAACCCTACTCAAATATATCTCAACAGATTCATACAATTAATCCATCTATACCTCAAAGAAATGAAGAAGATGAGCCAGGATGATATGACGATGCTTCACTTATGCAAATCCTCCTTGAATTCTAGCTTGGGAGATGATGAAATCCCTCTCCTCCTTCCTTGGTGTAAATACCGTGCATTAGTGTGTGTGTGTGTGTGTGTGTGTGTGTGTGTGATTTCTTGATGAAATGAAATGTATAGAATGAGAGAGAAGAGATGCATATAAGGTATATTATATCTCCCACTAAATGCATGAATCATCATTATTTGCACTTAAGTCCTTGAATTGTTTGAGTGGATGCAATCAAGTTTCATTCCAAGAAAATTGATCAAGTAGCTTCAACTCATGTTATGCAATTAAGTCAATATTATTAGAAAGTGATCAAGTAAAGTCATGTAGAAACATTTAATCACTTATCAATTAATTCACGTATTTTCCACGTTGGTGACAATTCATACAAATGCATAAAAGTATATAATGCATATAATATCATGAAAGTTATAAATAAATAATTAAAATAATTCTCAAGTTAGGGAAAATGATCAATTAAAGACAATTAATCAAATAAGACATGTTCGGCAATTATTTCACATAATTTCTCACGTTAACAATAATTTCATGGAAACAATTAGTAATATAATATCACATAATATCATGTAATGTATAATTGAAAATTGGGGCGTTACACTTCACGCATCCAATTACGCATTATTACAGTTCCACTGGACAAAGTCCCCTTTCAATTATGCATTATTCCCCTTTCACTGGACACTTCACTCATCCAATTATGCATTATTCCCCTTTCACTGGACACTTCACCCATCCAATTACGCATTTTTACAGTTTCACTAGACAAAGCGCCCACCCAATTATGCATTTTT
This sequence comes from Lantana camara, assembly GCA_037501455.1. Classification (NCBI taxonomy): domain Eukaryota; kingdom Viridiplantae; phylum Streptophyta; class Magnoliopsida; order Lamiales; family Verbenaceae; genus Lantana; species Lantana camara. Next base: position 62,335,833 of record CM074856.1, read on the forward strand.
ATAATTTCACTGGACAAAGCGCCCATCCAATTACGCATTTTTACAGTTTCACTGGACAAAGCGCCCACCCAATTGCGCATTTTTACAGTTTCACTGGACAAAGCGCCTATCCAATTACGAATTTTGATAGTTTCACTGGACAAAGCGCCTATCCAATTACGCATTATTGCAATTTCACTGGACAAAACGTCCATCCAATTACGCATTTTTATAGTTTCACTGGACAAAGCGCCCATCCAAGCACCCATCCAATTACGCATTATTTAAAGAACAGTCATTTACACCATAAAAAATACAAGGACAAAATAGACCTCTTCCAATATTGATACTCAAGATTTCTATCCAATTGCGCATTATTACAATTTTACTGGACAAAGCGCCCATGCAGTTACGCATTTTTATAGTTCCGTCATTTACACCATAGAATAAAAAATACAAAGACAAAATAGACCTCTTCCAAAAGACAGAGCATCTGCCAGGTCCATCATCAATGGAAACTGTCATGCATCCACCGAAATCTCGGCCAATCTTCAGTTTCTGTGCCAAAACAAATCATATAAACGTGATTAGAATCCCGAATTCAACAACATACCCAACAGCACACAAACAGTCAATTTGACACAGGTCCCCTACATGTTCTCTTGTTATGTCCAGGCCTTTTACATGATGAGCATACTGTAACAACTTTAACGACCTGCAATGGAAACCTAGTCCTCTTCGGTCGACCAGGCTGAGGCCTCACATCGGGAGGCCTAATTTGAACCTCGACATTTAAGTCCATATCAGCATTTGGTACAGGGAAAATAATGTTCTCATATGCTTTTTATACGTTTCAATTGAATAAGCATCATCACAAAAATCGTATACCGACCACCCTTTCTTGTCAATGCACGAACAAACATGCTTGCAGGGGAGCTATAAGACCTACCAATAATTACAAGAACATTCCCGCTTGCCAAGGTCTACTGTGTGTCGGAATTCCCCTTCATTCACCTCAAATGTCACTGAGTTGGCTCGCACAACATCCAAGCTCCTCCCTACTTCAAATTCAGCCTTGACCATCACCTCTATATCCATACGAAGGTGTGTTTGCCATTCATGACTTTACTCCCTTCTATTGCACATCATGGCCATTATCTGCTTCCTAATCTGGTCAATCAAAGCAACAATTGGGAGGGATCTCGCATCCTTCACCTAACTGTTCCAACACTCTGTAATGTTGTTGTTGATAATACCAAATCGATTACCGGTAAATAATGAATTGCCCAGTTTTCAAGAGAGGAGTTATTTATGAAATCAGCGGCCAAAGGCATTGCTTTAAGGATTTTGTTGATGTGCAGGGAGTACTCGGCCCTAGTAAGAGCATATGTTGCTGCATTGAATACATTAGTCCAATGTTTTTTGTTCAGTTTAGGATAATGCTTCCTAAGGACCTGTGATAATGACAACCAACAACCATTTTATTATCAACAAAAGGAGCAAACATATCAACTCATCACACTAATCAGTAAACAAATACCCGAGTTCTGAAGTTATCCACCAAATGTCTGAGGCAGAAGGCATGTTGGGAGCCTGAAAATACCCGTGGCACATGCGTAACAAGTCCCAAGTGCCTATCGGAGAAGAATGTGTATTGTCTAAAATCACAAAGCACAGGTTGACTTTCAAGAGCATGTCTCAACTTTTGGCAAAACCATTCCCAATTCTCATCATTCTCTGAGTCAACGACAGCGTATGCTATTGTAAAAAACTGATTGTTCCCATCCTTTCTGTCGTACAAAGCAAGTGACCTTTGAATTTTCTCTTGATATGAGTGCCATCAAGGAAAACTATTTTCCTACATCCTCTAAGAAATCCTACCAAACAAGCATTCAAAGCCATAAACAAGCGGTTAAACCTGTTATCCGATTGTTTGGCCTCCAGATCACAGATGCTGCCGGGATTCGATAGTCTCACAGCATCCACATACCAATGGAGTCGGTTATATGACCCAACATCAGAACCGTGGATTTCATGCAATGTTATCTCCTTCTCCATCCACGCAGTATGGTATGGAATTTCCACATTGTGCTCCTTCTGGATATAAGAAACTATATCTTTCGGTCTGTATTTAGGATTTGCCTGGATATGAGCCTTCATTACACTCGCAACCCAATTTGAATCAGCATTGAGGTGTGACCTTTTATTCGTAACAGTTTCCAAACCACAAACATGGTTAAGATTTAACTTTCTTATTGCAAACTCACCATCTCTCCTACAGTAAGAGGCATATAACCTCCAGTTGCAGTTCTGATCCGTGCAAATAGCTATAATCTTATCAATGTCATTCTTAAAATATTTAAACTTTCGATTCACGGCAATATGATAATTTTTTTAATGAACCCTACAGTTATTAGCATCCTTAAAGGTCTGTCCAACGCCACGGATGCAACGACTCCTGAATTCATTGTTGTTGGAAGAATGAACGACTAGGGCTTGACTTGTCGATGTCATTCCCTGGTCATCCCTTTTCAAATAAAACACATACCAAACGAAAAACGCATCACAGACATGTAACAACCACAATAAAAAAAAAAAAACAGAGCAAATTAAAATATAGGGACTACCTTCTTTGAGATGAACTTGAAGGGGGTTGAATTGCTCTCAATTTTGCAATGTGTTGTTTTGCTAGACCATGCACTGCCACCATACTCTCAACATCTTTATCTTTCTTCAAACTAATCCATGATTCATCTTCCGGAAGCCTTGTACTGCACCACATATGCATCACAATCGAAATCAGGCCAATGGGTCTCAATCTCCGAAAACACTTTTGCAAGATTATCGCTCTCTCGAAGTTGAAAGACATGATTTTCGCCTTCAAAAAATACACTACAACATATCGAACCAGTCACCAAGCTGCCGGAATCCATCTTCACATAGTGGGTTTTTTAGATTTTGTATCAAACAAGTGGTTTCCTCTTCGGTTATCGAATAAAAAAAGCAACAGGAACAATTGGGGGTGCTATGATAATAGGATTATGGCTGAGACGGCGGCGACGGTGGCGGCGGTGGACTCAGAATCGCGGGAAGAAGAAGAGGGAATTTAGTTACAAGGTGATGAATCCGAATCGTGTGTGTATCAATTTTACAGTAAAACTTGAGGGCAAAGCAGTCTCTTTAGGTGTTTGGGGGGTTTACAAAAAATATGTGTTCTATTGGTGATCACAAATGAAGAATTTTCAAATTAGGAGGTTTAGGATAACTTTTGAGGAAATTTGGTCCTTTTAAATAACTTGTCATAATTAATTTGCAATCAATTCCAGATAACCTTTTCAAATAGTTAATTAATTGATTTAAACTTGTATACAGATATTAATTGTGTCATTAATTAATTAGAGGCTATTTTGTCAATTTCTCAGCCCTCATGACTTAGCCCAATTCTCTCAAAATATCATTATTACTGGGTAATTTAATTTAGTGATCCGTTGTTATGTCAGTTTAATTAAATATGGTGTTTTTGAATCTTTACAAATATAACTACTATTGGTAGAGATAATTTTATAGCTAAATTGTATGATCCGTTGTTATGTCAGTTTAATTAAATATGGTGTTTTTGAATCTTTACAAATATAACTACTATTGGTAGAGATAATTTTGTAGCTAAATAGTATAACCTTTTTCGCCAAGCATCTTAATATTTCGCAAGTACAGCAACTATCTCATTATTCCATAATACAATAATTTCGCTCTAGAAAACCTATCTTTATTACCTTTTCCATCTACCAACTAAATTTTAGTTTCCCACCGAAAAAACTAAATTTTAGTTTCACTATCCATAGTTGTCATTCCACAATAGCTATTAAAGATGGTGGTATAACTAACATATCAATTAACAATGCAAACTCGACCAAAAGATTAACAATGCGGTCTTTTTTTTTTTTCAAAAAAAAAAAAGAAAAAACACAATACAGTCTCGACATGTGTTGGTTATATATGGAAATTTTTCTTCATTTGCTATGAATATTGTATTTTCTTAGCCAATTTTAATTTTAATTATTAATTTATCTGTTAAAAAACGGGGTATTTTGTTTATACCAAATTAGAAGTTTTTTGCTAAGCTTATTTCAAATATCATTATAAGCTCTTATATTTTATAAGATGTATTATATTGTTTAGATGCCATTAATTAACTTATAAAATAAGAATAATTCTATTTGTATAATAAATCATAGTAAAAATGATGAGAAAATACGCTGACAACATAGTAATAAATTGTTATGTCCAACTAATAAGCTTATAACCTCCTAAAATAATTACTAGACATAACAGCTTAAAAATTATCTGAAAGTGCTTGCTTAGTAGATAACTTTCTTAGTAAATAAAAATAATTAGAAGATGCGGTTGAGTTGAAGAGAGTTATTCATCCTTAATCAATATCATATGTCTAAAGTTTGGCTTTCAGTATGGAGAGTTATATTATTTTTTTAAGTATTTATAATTCAACGAGTAGATTAGTCATTATAGTCGATGGAGGTAACTACAATTCAACAAGAAAATTAATTAATGAGGTGCCTCCAATTCAAGGAAAAGAATAATAATTATAGTCGACGACAAAAGTAATTACAATTTAGTGAAAAAATTATTTAGATCATGAATATTCCGTTTTAAATAAGATATAGCAATAAATTCAACTCGAGACTTTCGTGGGAAGACAGATAATATGTAAATGTATTTAGCCATTAAATCTATCTAAATTATAAAATTATTAAGATCAATCAAAATTGAGTTTGAAATTGAACTTTAATATTTTCCAATCAATTGATTTTTACTTAAAGAAAAACATACAAACAATAAAAAGATCCAATCATATCACATTGTTTTATGGAGAGATCCGTCACCATGTTGATAGTGACTGCAAATAATGGCGACTCCTTCTCAACTTAGATTCCACCGAGGCACCAATAAAATAAATGCACGAGACACGAGTTAACATAAAGAACAATTGCACAGGGCACGCACTATATCTCTCTCCATCTCTCACATATATGATATATACATTCACACATACATACATACAAAGAGAGCCCGAGAGAGAGAGACTGAGTTATGGGGAAACAGAGCTTAGAAGCTTCGCTTCTGGGCACTGATGGAATCGCCAGCAGAAAGAGGAGTTGGACCAAAGCTTTATTTCTCATTCTTCTATTCATCGCCATTGCATGTGAGTCTTCTTATCTCTGTTTCTTTTTTTTCTTTTTTCTTTTGTTAATTCTTCCATCAGAGAAGAAAAAGAAAAATATCAGCAATTTCTTTGTTTGGGTGTTTGATGCGTAGCTAAAATCTGTTCGAATGAAGGAATAAATTAACTGGGTTCTTCAGGTTTCAAGATCAGTGGGAATAGTTTTTACAGATTATCTACTTTTCTCTTAGCCAAATAATAGCAGAAAAAGAAAAAAAAGGGAGAAGAGTGAGTTGATTATATGAATGTCTAAGCCGTAGTATAGTTTAAACTTTAAACTGAGAACAAATTCCTGGCCTTTCAGCAAAAATTAAGGTGCCAGAAAAAGATCATATTCGCCAAAAGTCAAAGTTGAAATAGAGAAACTAAGACTTTTTAGTAATTTTCCCCACATTTATGTACTTAAACAATTAAAAGCCTTTTACGATAAAAGATACCTATTCTTTTCTCCTATCGGGTCCTATTGGGCAAGTAGCATAGTTTTGGTGTAGGGATGTGTACGAACTTAGCTTAGCCAAACTTTTGCCTATTTTCTTGGCTCGAGTTCGAGTTCCAGAATATATAATTGGCTTGAGAACTTCACAAAGCCAGGCCGGCTCGAGTTTAGATTTCTTTTGGGGCTTGACAAGCTCGCGAATTGGCTCGGTACGTATTCATCCATATAGTGGTTCTGACACTGTGTTGCATTGATGAGAGGTGTTGTGTTCGCCAAAAAATCGGGGAAAGGGATGCTCTTTTCAATTTTGTTTACTATATTTTGCAGTTGGAAGTCCCATTAACACTGATATTGAACTCACTTTGTCATGAATTTATTTCCCAGGCATTGCCCTTAAAGGAAATTTGAACTTATGGGAGGATCAAGAAAATCTCGAGTTAAATGGCAGATTACACGCTAGTGAAAGAGATGTCGTGGAGTCCCAGAAAGCCGTTGTTGCTGCCGATGATGGGAGATGCTCAGAAATAGGCATTACCATGCTTAAGAAAGGCGGCCACGCGGTTGATGCTGCGGTTGCAACAGCAGTGTGTCTTGGAGTTGTTAGTCCGATGTCGAGTGGAATAGGAGGCGGAGCTTTCATGGTCGTGCGATCTTCATCGGAGGCAGGTGCCGTCGCGATTGACATGAGGGAAACTGCCCCTGCAGCTGCCTCTCAGGTCTTTAATCTTTTTCCTTTCCAAAACTTTGGCACTATTATAACTTTGAGGAAGATACATTTCTGTCATGCCCAACTCTATTTGGCTTTTACACCTTCCCCCCTAAAGTGCTATTACTTTTGGACTCTACATGTTTTTACATATTGTTATATACGACCCCGATGGATTCCTAGACGAGATGTAGGAGAACTGTGAAACATGTACGGTTTGGATGTTAATGTGGCATATAAAAGAGATGCTTTGGATGGTTAAGTTTCATATAATGGATGGTAACAATATATCATATATTCTCTTTGTGTAGAACATGTATGAGAACAATGCGAGAGCCAAATCTGAAGGAGTACTGGCAATGGGTGTTCCCGGTGAGATAGCTGGTCTCCACATTGCTTGGTTGAAATACGGGCAATTACCTTGGAAAACTTTGCTCCAACCTGCGATCAAACTTGCCAAACAAGGCTTTATAGTCGGTCCGTATGTTGGACACAGTATCGCAGGCCATGCAGAAAAGATAACAGACGACCCTGGCTTACGAAAAGTATATGCACCAAATGGTCGCCTCTTAAAAGCTGGGGGTATGTGCTACAATGTGGAACTTGGAAATAGTTTAGAAGCAATTGCAGAACAAGGACCTCAAGCCTTGTATAATGGAACGGTTGGCGAACAGTTGGTTAAAGATGTGAGGGAAGCGGGCGGAATTTTAACCATGGATGATCTGAGAAACTATAAAGTTAGAGTGACGAATGCTGTCTCAGTAAAGGTTATGGGATATGAGATCTTAGGGATGCCGCCTCCTTCAAGTGGAACGGTCGGCCTTTCTTTGGTAAGTAGGTCATGTCTTAGATTTTGCGTAAATTGAATTATGGGAAAGAACTCTTTGCCTGAATATTGTTTCAATTCTCACTAGTTCTGTCTAAAGTTTTCGACTTATTGCCGTTTAATAACCCAAAAAACTATCACCTAAGAAGTAACATCTTACGTAAGGTGACACTTTGTGCTCGTAAATGAAGTCAGATGAATAAACTGCAATGAACTGGAAACCTTAGATGGCAACTGATCTAGTTTGGAACATAAGGAGGCAAAGTTTGTGAGAAAGTATCTTTCCCTTTAAATATCAGATATTGATTATCGTGTTCATTTGATCAACAGGTTATGAATATTTTGGATAGTTATAAGAGCTCAAATGCTGCGAAGGGTCCATTAGGCCTTCATCGTCTGATCGAATCTCTGAAACACATGTTCGCGATCCGGATGAGTCTTGGCGATCCGTATTTTGAAAATATCAGTAAAAACATATCAGACATGTTATCCCATTCATTTGCAGAAAGACTTCAAGAGAGGATCTTCGACAATACTACATTCCCTCCTGAATACTACATGCCGAGGTCTATTTTAGTAACATCCTCAATATTCGATTATGATTTCCTAATATAAAGACGATTCTCAAGGGCATTTTTTTCTTTAGGTGGGGCCAGCTTGTGGATCACGGAACAAGTCATTTTTGTGTGGTGGACGAGGATCGAAATGCAGTGTCAATGACGACCACAGTGAATACTGCTTTTGGAGGTGGTGTGCTCTCTCCTTCAACAGGCATTATTCTCAACAATGAAATGGATGATTTCTCAATCCCAACTGATATAACCCCGGATAAGCTTCCTCCAGCGCCAGCTAATTTTATTAAACCAAACAAACGACCCTTATCGTCCATGACACCTATCATCGTCCTCAAGGTATGGCCCGCTAAACTAAAATTTTGAATTTATATTTCATTTTCTTGCGAAAATGTTAACTAAGTGCAACTTGCAGAAAGGAGGGGGTAACTGTAAGATAGAGATTTAAGTAACAGAGTGTTGTTGTTCCATAAAATATAAATAATTTCATATTTCACTACTTTACTAAATTTGAATGATTTTTCATAGGACAATGAGTTAGCCGGGGTGCTCGGCGGTAGTGGTGGCATGGACATTATTCCTGCAGTGGTGCAAGTTTTCATTAACCATTTTGTTCTGGGAATGGAACCATTAGCAGCAATTCAGAGCCCAAGAATATACCACAAGGTGCTTTAATCATGAGACTAATTTCTATTAACAAAAAAGAAGAAGGATAATTACACTGACTAATGCCGAGGTTTGGCCTGATTACACAAACTTCTCAATGAGGTTTGAGAAATTACATATACTTCCTCTAACATACCTAAGATTTGGGCAAACACGTGTTATTACGGTCATAAATTTAGAATTAATTACGGATCAGTAAGTGTCAAGGGAAAACAGGGGATTCACTAGAAAATAAAGATGATATCATAAGAAAAAAAAATCATGGATCCAGATGAAATATAAATTCTTTGGCATGGAAAACTTTTATAATTTCTAAAAGGTCAGGGGAAGTTTGTGTAATTACAAAAAGTTTCAGGGAATGTCAGTGTAATTGTCCGAAAAGAAGTTTCAGAGAAATGACATTGTTGGTCGATATGTATGTCCATGAAGCTAATTCCGAATTATGTCTATTACGAGAACTGGACGGTTGTGGATGGAGAACACATTGAACTTTCCGAAGGGAGAAAGCAGTTCTTGAGAGAGAGGGGTCACAAACTGCGGGCTAAAGCAGGGGGAGCAATCTGCCAATTAGTGGTTCAAAATCAGGCGTATTTGGCAGGAAACCGGAAGAATAAGGACGGTTCGCATGGAGTGCTCACGGCTGTGAGTGATCCTAGGAAAGGCGGTTGTCCTGCAGCGATGTGATACTTCAGTTATTTGACATTCATGATATTGAATTTGTATGTAGAAATTGTGCGGCATTTTTTGTATGTAGTATGGAAAGAAGCATCAAAATAAGCACAAGGGTTCCTCCGCTCTAAACTTACAACTTTTTTATGGTTATGCCTGCGATGATGGGTAGATCCGGAAATTGATCTGTTCCGATTCTGATAGGTGTGGAAATTGATCTGTTCCGATTCTGCTAGGTGTGTCTGACATGATATTTCCATGATTAAATAATCTTACAGTAATATGATATTTCAAAGCATATAAGCCCTCGAGAGTTTTTGTTTGTATATAGAAGTTCACCATTGATTTGAGTATCATTGCCATCGAAGATAGTTGGAGAACTAACGATTATCCCCTTAAAAAAAATTAACCGACTCCCAAAATTAGACAATTGGAGTAAGCTTAATATTTAAAAGAACTTACACGCTTATATTCATATGTGATTTTAACAATATCATCTTGGCATCTTCTAATAATTGAGGCCGGCATATTTACAAGATAGATTTTTATAGTAAAAAAAATGTATTTCAATATCATCTTCTAAATATTTTGTGTTATATCGGACCCCTCTCAGGTGATAAACTTAAAAAAAAATATATATATTATAATGTTTGTATTGTTTCGATGTCATCACGTCTGTATTCATATATCATAGGTACTCGTGCCTCATAACTTACGAATTGTTTAATTCTAAACAATAAAATAACAAAAGAAAATTTAAAATTTTCCCAACATATTATTTTCACCATCTTAATAAACATGTATCAACTTGAAATTAGAAACAGTTGTTATCTTTTGTTTGTAATTCACTAAAATGATCTTATAAGTATGCTTCATCAAATATAACTGCAGCGTACATATAAGATCCCAAAATATTTTCATTTTTATTTTATCGAAACAAAAAATTTACACCAATAATATGTTATTAATTAACAATATGTCAATATGTAATAAAACTTACCCAAATGTCACCATTGTCATATCTCACCCGCCACAAAGTGAATTGAGTACTTCTCTTAGCAAGTAAAGTAATAAATGCATAAAATCAACATATCGCAAAATTAATCTGTATCTATTGATTAAGTGATGTCTAGGTAAAATTTAATATCCGAAAACCAAAAATAAATAAAAAGGAGCCTCATAGGTCATGAATTGCAGAGGATCTTTAATATCTTGACAATTTTATTTCCAAGCCTGGCAATATTATTTGGCTGTCAACAAAAACTGAAATTATTTTCTAATAGTCTAAATAATTATTACTATTTCTTCAAATGTTACAACGTGGAGCTTCTGGTCACACTACTAAATTGTTCAAAAAATTGATGTTGAATTAATTAATTCTTGCAATAGCAACCTTTTACGCAATCCAGTATGCCAAAACCTATGATATACTGATACAAGGCCACAACACGACATGGATATGACACAACACGAATACGAGAATACGGATTTTTTCTTGTCGGGAATACGATATTTTTTCTTGTTTTTCCACGTGAGTAGTGTAGGATACGGTATGAGACACAAGTGTCCGACACGATATGACAAAATGATATTTTTAGAAGTTTCCATGCATCATTGCCGAAACTCATCCACAAACGTATTAGAAAGAATTTTTGAATTCCAAAACAAGCGAATTATGCGAATTTATGCCAAACCTACCCAAATAGGGATTTATAAAATAATATCAAATCATTCAGATTTGTCCTGCACTAGAATTCAATGATTGATCACTCAAAGAAACATATCCACAAATTCCGGTAATATCAGCTCAAAATCCATAAATTCAGAAAAAGTCATTATAATGCAACTCTTACCTCGTTCTGCACATAGTCATAATACAGGGGATAACGCATACAAAAGAACCCACCTCAGCTTTTAGAACGCATCAAACTTTACTGCTTATGAAGCTTTGTCCATCAGCTGTATTGGAGCGAGTATATTGCTCTTGCTGGTCTCTACAATACAACCGTTCATCACCATTTCCTCAAGCATGAAGTGTGCTTTCTCCAAGTGAAACATGATGTCCAGTTCACACTGCAAAATAACACACAACTCACGAATGCTACAATGCCTTTTGAAATTGGAGATAAATCACTATATGCTTATAGGTAACTCACCACATTGCCGAAATGACGATCCATTGTTTCAACTAGGAGATGTATAAATTCCAATATTGCAAGCTCATTCTACAAACATGGCCATAAAAAAAGAAAAGCTGAGAATTTATCTTAAAGTTTGTAAAACAATTCATAGTTAGGAGGTAACCAATAAGCAAGACTGATGTGGAAGGAGCAAGGCCTATGTCAAATAATTGCATAATATTTGAAAGGGGGCATGGTACTAAGCCCAAGCACATTGTTGAATAATAGTAAACAATTTGACTATTTGACCTCGAACTAATGCAATCTTATTCGTGGAGCTCCTGCAAGAGATTAATGGATAGGCACTATAGGCCCTCAATTATTCAATAGATATTGATTCAGGTTTCACAATCTTACCAACTACTGTGATTTAATGACAGATTATATCAGATCTGACTTTAAAACCAAAATAGTGTTTTTGGAAAAATACTTTCAAGTCGAAAATAAAATGAGAGTGCCCTATAATTTGATTTATCAAACTAGATAAGTACAAACGCTGCATATACATATATATGTACACACAGAGAGACTAATAAATATACATAACCCAAAGTGGAATTGTCATATAGGGGAACACGAGTCCACAAAGGGATTCTGTAAAATATCTATCCTTCAAATATTCTATTTAACAAATGCTAACTTCCACTTACATGTTTGAGATTATTTACCCACAGACTAAATTTCCCCAACACCCATCAAGAACTAAACAAAAGCGAAAACTATATATATAAGAACACATTAAGTTGCTAACAGGACAGTTGTCATACACACACACACACACATAAATCCACAAATACAGCTGAATCAACTTTGTATCGAATTGCAGTCAGTGCATTGCGTGGGGTTTTCTTTAGAAGGCCGGAGTACTATGGTTACTTTACCAACCATTTGAATATAAAGAGTACAATTTCCATATGCTTATGTGAGAAAAAAGAATTAAATGACTAACTTCTTCATTGTCCACTCCAACCATGAAAAACAGCGATGCATACCGCCTGTAAACCACTTTGTAGTTCCGATGCTCAACAAAAGAACACTGTCCAACATTGAACCAGAGATGATAAGCCAGCAAGTATAAATAAAGTTCACGAAAATGGCAGTTTTCTTTAGGGAGAATGGAGAAAATATTTTAGTCTAAATATACAAATTTTAGAACATTCAAAGTAAGAATTAATAGGAAATTGCAAAATGGGTAAAAGAGAGATGATGAATGTTCCCAGATGAGAAGAAAAGATGCAATAACCCTTCAGTAATGGAGACAGGTTTCAGCATGTCCATGGTGATTAGTAGAAACTAGAATGTAAAATCACATTAGACCATCTACAATGTGTTCTAAATAGCCAAACCCACCGACTATTTCCCAACACAAATCCCTAAATTCCCAATCAACTTAATACCAGTAAGAAAATCGAATCCATTCGAAATAAAGGGCGACTTCAAGAACTCACTCGCACGAAACGGAATTAAATCAAGGACTAACAAACGCCTCCTACGAGAACAATCAAGCACACATCTCTCCAAACTTATAGAGAAATTTCTAATGCGATCAAACCCAGAAAATAAAAAACACTTATTCAGACAAAAACCATAAAACACAAGTAAAACGCTGAAAAGAGAGCGAGCGATGGAGACCTGCTGTTCGTTGCGGGCGAGGCATTTGCGAACAATTTCACCTTCGAGAGTTCGTCGTTCTTCGATGTTTAGGTATTCGTAGTACTGCGCAAGACGGGTCTGCCCCTGCTTATTCACCATTAGTACGAATCTTATTCCCATTTTACTATCCTTTTTCTTCTTCGCAGCTTCCTCAGATCAATGCGATGAAATTGTTGAGTTACAAAGACTGTATAGGAGACAATTAGGACCCAAGGGACGCCCAAGACTTAATTTTAGGGATATAACCCTCAATTTCTTTTCTCTTTTTTTTATTCTCTATTATCTGACGTGGCCAATAATCACGTCATATCTTTCAAATTCAGATCTTCCACCTAAATCAAACCCTAGTTTCTTTTCTTCTTCATCGTTTCTTCTTCTCTCCTTCTCTTCTTCTCTCCTTCGACGATAAAAACAGAGACGGTCTTCTCGCCTGCACCTCTCCTTCTCACATTCTCTCATCGCGATTCGTCTTCTCACCTTCTCTCGCCGCCGACGTCTTCTGCAATCGCCTCTATAGATGTCTTCTCGTCGTGGATTCATCTTCTGCAATGGCCTCCGTCGAATTCGTGTTCTGCATCGCCATATCTTTATCTTCTGCAACTATTTCTGACTGCATTCTGCAATTGAGATCCAGAAATCTTATCGTCTTCTTCTTCTACTCTTCTGCATTTTTTTTTTTCAGATTTCTTCAAGAAATCAAGTACGTGATTTCTATAATCGTGCGATTTCATGAATCAAGCGTGCGATTTCTGTAAATCGCGTGCGCGATTATGGAAATCGCTCACGCGATTTCTTGTGGAAAAATGAATAAACCAAATCTGGATCTTAAAAAAATAAAAGAAAATAAATAAAAAAGAAAAAGTGATAAATGAAAATAAAGAAAAAATTGAAAAATAGATTTAAAGAAATCAGGATGAATAAAAATAATTAAAGAAAATAAAAGAAAAAAAGAAAAGAAAAAAAATCGAGTGTGCGATTTCTAAGATCGCTTACTCGATTTGCCACGTGGAAAATAATTATATTTAATATTTATTTTATTAGACAAAATTGAGAAAAGGGTTATGTACCCAATTCTTTTGAAACTAGGGGTTAACTTACTAAAAAAACACTTGGGTGTCCCTTTTAACCGAATGCCCCGACTGTATAGCCTGTTGTTGCTCCTTGGATCGTTTCCTTTACTTCTAGTTAATTCGCTTTAGTCCCTGCTTTTAAGAACAATTCGGCTTTCCCTCGTAAATTATGCGAATTTGTAGTTTCACCCCTAGCAATTTGTAGTTTTGTAGTCAACCCGCGTGTAGGCCAAAAGTTGGTTATAAGGTTTTTTGTGCAAGATTTGAACAATATAGGGTTTTTAAAGGATTTTTTTTTTTAAAATCAAGATTTTATGTGCTAATCCAGTATAACACAGGGTACCCCTTTTTAATTTTCTCCAAACAATACCTAAATACATCTAATAGTACAATCATAATTGTAGTTTTATTGTTATTTGCTATTGCGTTACTTTTCCCGATTATCTATTTTTTTTTTATCTTAATCTATCGATTAGAGAGCATACTAAGCAATTGTTTGATTTTCACATTCTTTGTGGGTTCAATACCTTATTTGCTACAATTATCAGGTGTACATTTGCACGTATATTGGGTTTATAAATTTAAAACTTTATCCCTAACAAGTTTTGAGGCTATTGTCGGGGAAGGCGTTCAAAATCACTCTTGTTTTAGTATTAATATCTAGTATTTTAGTTTTTTTTTTTTTTTTTTTTTTTTTTTTTTTTTTTTTTTTTTTTTTTCTGTTTAGTTTGATTGCAATTACTTGTTTTGTGCAAGACTTTTTGCATGCGAAGGAGTAAAAGTATAGAGCTTCTTGCTTTTTATCTAGATATCGAAAGAACTCTTCATTTAATTCGAAAAGAGGACCATTAAAGAAAGCAATCACAGTTTATCCCAATGGAAGATCCACCTCGAAATCCAAACAACATCATACCCCAAGATGGAGTCGTACCACCACCAGCACTACGTGACTACGCAATGCCTAGTGCTGAATTGATTCAAGACAACTTTGTTCGACCCTTAGTCGCAGCAAACAACTTCCAGATTCGACCCGCCACAATTGGTCTTCTTCAACAGAACCAATTTGAAGGACTAGTTTCAGAAGATCTTACTGCTCATTTTTCGTACTTCGTAGAAATTTGTGCAACTTTCAAAATTAACATGTCTCGGAATATGATATTAAAGTCTGATTATTTCCATTTACACTTCGAGATAAGGCAAGGACATGGGCTAACTCGTTACCCCAGAAGACATGCAAACTTGAGATGCGCTTTCCAAGGCTTTTCTTGAAAGTATTTTCCACCAAGCAAAATGGCTAAATTCGTATATGATTTGACCATATTCAAGCAATTGGATGGAGAATCACTGTATAAAGCTTGGAAAAAATTCAAGGAGTTGCAAAGACAATGTCTATACAATTGAGTTCGTACTTGGTTACTTATGCAAACATTCTATAATGGGATGTCTCTACATCACAAGGTTATGGTAGATTCCGCCACAGGAGGAGCATTTATGGCTAAGACTACGGCTGGAGCTATTGAATTGTTGGAAAAAATTGCTTCTAACGATAGTTGGGTACAAGAAATAGAAGCTTTATGATCTACTCTTCACTATAGATAAATATTAAAAACTAAGTACAATCTTGCAGAAGATACTTGAGTTGATGTTAAACCGACCTAACATCTTTCCTAGTGTGCTGCAAAGATTCTTTGTAAGCATGAAAATTTTATTCTTTTACGAATATGTCATCGGCGTACATGGGGAAAGTGTTAATATAAAATTCTTCCACATAATTTTGGCATTAAGTAGTAAACCATACCGAAAAAAAAAAAAAAAAAAGATATTATTAACTTTTTTCAAAATTGATGGTTGGGTAAGTCGTTTACACCTGAGTTGTGACCACCTATGGTCTACTGAAAATAACAATTTGTTCACATCTAGATGCCTAACCATAACATATATGTTTGGATATGACGGGGCACCGTTAAGTTATGTAGATGGTTAATAAGGCTTATTCTCAAAGATATCCTTCAACAACAACCACCATTTGTCGTCGCATTTCTTGAAGTATATTAATCTCGTCCCATGTCTCTACATGTGTAATATCGCCCATAACATTACATGAGTACAACGACTGTTGTAATTGATCGAATGAATAAATTTATGTCATACAATAATGTTCATGTTATATATATCCTTACTTGATTCAAAGCTTCCCACATAGATACCGGTGCGCAAACCTCGTTGCGAGCTTTAGTGTAAATGACACCTTCCTGCGAAACCATATCTCGTCTCTTTTTAAGTAGATTTTGTCCTACATTTAAAGCATTTTCAATCATAACTAGTTCCGTGCTTGTCGTTACTTATTCCGGCAACTTCCTTCATGACACAGTCACGCGGATATCCTACAATGCACACTCCACTCCTTCGTCTCTGGAAAAGAATCGATATAAAATCATTTTCGAGATTTCGCGTCCATCCTCCACCGAAAAATAATTTTTCCTATCGTTTTTTTTTTTTTTTGCTCTATTAGCTATCTTGGTTAAATTCATGGGCACTTATTTTGAGTGTATATGGTATGTTATGGTTTCATGTATATACACATTCATCATATGTCTGAGGATCCGAAAAAAAAAAAAAAAAAGGAACTGATAAAGTATAAGTATAAGACGTTCGAATTTAATATTATTGTCAACAAAAGCATCTTATAGTACGTTGACAATGTTCACGCGCGTGATCCTCTGAATGGTGCAAATCTTTTATTATCTGAAAAGTTATGCCCAAATTTTTCTGCCACTACATTATTATAATAGGCCAATTTTCTAAAGAAATTCAACCATGAAAGCATGTACTCTTTTGAATATTATTAAGGACAATCATATTGTATTTCCAATACACGTATTTTTCATAAAGATATACTTGCTATCTTTATTTTTTTTCATGCTCACGCGTTCATGTATACCGTGTCATGCATTATACGTCCTTTACGTTGGTCATCACATAAGACAATGTACATTAAACTTGTGTAACGTTCAACTACTATAATAAAAATTATATGCAACTTTAGATGTCATGAACAAATATCCATATGAACACCATGGTAAATTTAATAACGTAAGGTGCTTTTCAGTGAAGTTGGTAGATGTCATGCCAAGTTAGTAGACGGTTCCCTTGTGGCATTAAACGAATAATGCGACGCCCCTCCGAAGGCCATGGAAAAAGTACCGGAAGAGACGAAGCCCGCACGATCTCGCTAGAGTTAGCTAGAAGCTTCCCCTAGTTTGACCGCTACGTGTCTGACCAAATAAAAGACCTACAAAACCTAAAATATCATCATAATTACACACAAAAGTCTTACATACACCTATATTCATCACCAAAATAGTATAATAGACCTACAAGTTGTCCAACTAGGATATGACGAAAGTTGACATAATTTACATACAACTAGTCCCATAACAACCTGCTCAGATAAGGAGTATGTAGTATCAAGCCAAAAGAGTATATAACATCCTATTCATAGATATAAATATAATAAATTGACAAAACCAGATCAACAAGGCAAGTAGGAGCACGAATACCAAGCTACCCTTTACTCTTCTAACCTATTATCTCCCTCGATGGAATAAGATCTGTAATAAAGGTTAAAAGAAAGGAATAAGTCTAAAAGAGACTTAGAGAGGTATTCGGGATTCAAATTAATAGATGTAAGTCAAGGCAAATTAAGAATAACATAATATCATGATATGAGAATGACTAATATGAGTTGTATGCAAATGCCACCCAATCACCAAATAAATAAAAAATAACGAAATCCTAAACACCGTTGCCGAGTGCCCTCTATATGACTGATAGGATCCTACATGCCCTTGAGACACTTTGATAACTTGACTTTCGTGTTGTACCTTTTGACACACATCATGCCAAACTACAACAAAATTGGGATTATTTCAAACAATACACGATCGATGGCCCAAACCGCCTGATCGGTTTGTCAAAAGCAATATCATGGGCCCGTAACTTCTCTTAGACGTCCCCAAGAGTAATAGTAATTGAAACTGATTAATTATCTCGTATAACAAAATTTGAAAGACTTACCATTTTAGAAAACAATATCATTTTATTAATACAATACATATAGATACTAAGACCATTTGTATGTAAAACCAATTGACTTAAAAATAATAGCAAGTATTGAATAAGTATCTAATTATAGTATATTATTAAGGATGGGAGAAAACAAAATCATTAAATCAAGTTCTTATGAAGGCTTATATATATAGTATAGTATCTTATAATATTATAAATATAATTTGAAAAGAACCAAAACAAAATAATTTTAGATTTTCCTCGCCAACTTGTGATCTTGATCTCCTAGAACCTGAATGAAAGTAAATAGAATAAGTTTCAAATAACTCTCGATCCTAGTATAACCCAACTTATCATCTCTTGTAGCACCCCGGAGCGAAGGGTACCACATCCCCCGCACCATAGCCCGACACGTGTAACGAAATGGGAACTCCGCATACGCACCAAGCTACGACGAACGGGTGACAAACAAAATCTCTCCTAGGCTAGGCGGTCTAGACCCTAATACAGAGTGCATAATAAAAGCAAATAACAAACGCGGAAGCACTAGGATTCAAAATGCAAACATTCATGCTCGGAATATAAACAAGATATTCAAAATATAACGAGTCAACTTATACTAATACTCACGTGTTCAAACACAAAACATAACTTATACATGTATTCTCAAAATCGAGTCATAATAACATATACATAATTTTCAAAAGCTCAAAAGTACCGAAGAATCTAAATAAAATGTATGAGACTCGACAAACTCCAAGACTCAAAAGAAGACCGCCGCCTAGCACAAACTCTCCAAACGGGTACCTGTAACTCAAAAACAAGGGGGAAAAAGAAATAACGAAGATGGGTCAGTCCTAAAGACTGGTGAGGGGGCTAAAACACACACCCCTACATATATGTAAGAGCATAACATATTCAAAATTAAAGAGTTCATGAACCGGGGCGTGGTTTTTACATTCCAAAATATTTTAACCCGTGATAATATATGTAAGGATAAAGGTTTGGGGCCGAAGGCCAAAATCAACCAAGTTTTAGAATTTAGAAGTCCACTCCCGTTTCATGAACCATAAGCAGAAACAAAAGCACACCAACTCGGCGAGTACGAGTTTCCAACCTACCTACTCCATATTATAAGCAAAAGCAAAGGCAAAACAAAGTGCAAAGTCAATCCAACCTTCTCCATTTGGGAAAGAGAGATGAGCCCTTTCAACCCCGGGTAAAGTGCAAAGACTTGAGTCAGGGGATCCTACCCGCCCTTCGACGGGGTTACCGTCGGCTCAAGAAGACCCGCCTTCCCTTCGACCTCCCGAGGTTGGGCTAAGTCTCCCATTTGTGGAGTAGTGTTGATGAGAGAGCTCGGCGACCCCACGGCCAACCCGAGATCACATACCACTTCTCCAGGGCCCAAGGCAAAGTGCAAAAAGGTATATACATTATCAAGACTTCTCTTTCAAAGTCCAACCTCGCTAAATCACAACACATACCAACCTCTTTGGAAAACAAACAAACAAAACATAGCTTATATATATATATATATAAAAGCGTTTTCAAAGATCTAATAGCAAACGGGTCAATTCCCACAAAATACGTATCAAACACGTATCTATCTATCTATATATATATATATATATATATATATATAAGTCGCATGCGGGCTTAAAACTCAAGCAGGGTTGTAGGTCATATTAGCTAAAAGGAAAGAAAACCCCACCTTGTCGACCAAACCGGACGAAATGAACCGGAGGACACGTAAAGGACCACCTCCTCAACCACGGGACGAACCTAAGAACAAAACAAAGAGCAAACGACGAACTTAGACTCAAAATGCACCACTTAGACTCTCAGCCAATGCATATGAATGCAAATGATGCACAAAGAATGCAATGAGAAAACACTTAGGTCATTTAATGCCATATTAAGCCATATGGAATCATAAATCACATATTGCACGTTAAACAAGTTCATAAATCTCATGCAACGGACATAAGGAATCATACAACATGTTAGCAATGCATACACTTCCTAAAAGGAGTAAAGAAATTACATACAAGGCAAGCAAACAAGGTATGAGAGATAAAAACGTTCAAAATTCTAAACACGTACTTAACAAATAATTCAAATAAATTCAAGAATAGCAATTAAACATTATAATAAACATATAATCGCATAAATAATAATTTAAATGCGCAAGTAGCACTCTCGAGATGGTATACCTGTACGGTCGGACGAGCGGGATGTTACATCTCTACCCGATATACATAACCCAAGATAGCTCAAGTTTCCCATTAAATAACATAAACTCAAATAATTTTCCTAACTTTCAAATATATCCAAGTGTAAGATAGGATCTAAGAATCAAATAAACTTAAGCACTCATATATTGTGAAAATCATATAGCATAAAAATCAGACAATATTTGAACAAACATAATATCTAATGAATTTTGATGAGACATAAACTCACACTCATACCAGAGCCGTCCACGTGTCGCCATCTACTTACTTAGAGCTTGGACGCTCGCATTAATGGGCTTGTGGGACGACCCAGCCCATTCACTTGCTTGACTACGGATCCAAACCCATGAGCCTCGACCCATTTTTCGAGCAAGGGTTCCAACTGTCCATCCCGAAGCCCAGGCTAGAGCCCTCAAGGCCATCCCATTCCCAGGTAAGCGCTTCACGAGGACCCATCCTGGAACGCGCTCGGATTGTTGACGTTCGATGGACATCTGTTGGGGCGAACCCCTTCGTGCGTCCCTACGAGCGTCACTGATGCTCGGGCAAGGCATACACCAGGGCGCAGGCATCCGCTCGCCTGATTCCCCTATCTAAAGCCTTCCTAGACGCTCAACCTTCACCAATAACCTCTGACACAATAGTAGCATGCACCTCGTACCTGACACGCCGTCCACTTTTCAGAGGCATCACTTTCATACCGTCACAGGTCGTCACGTGTTAGGCCAACACAGGTTTGGGACCACATGGTCAAATTACCTAAACCCCCTCATCCCTAACATATAAATAGAGGGAAGCACATGCATTCTTTCCAAGTCATCCTCTTCCACAAGAATACTCTGCATAAACTGGGCTCACATTCCTCCATTTTTCTTCCTCTACTGCATTCCACTCACCTCAGCTGCACCTCTATCACGCTTGCACTCTTGGTGTTATCCTAGCTAGAGGAACCCACGCTTAAAAGGAAACCCAGTTCCTGAGGCACCTTGCCTGTGATGGTCTTTCCCTTTTTAAACAAATCTTGAAAATGTTGGTGTTTTTATTCCTTTCCAGTTCCTACACCATCATTTTTGGCGCCATCTATGGGAAAACCATCATCTGCATCTTTGTTTTCTTCAGATTCTTCCACCCCAAGCTAGTGAGCAGTAACACCGGCAATCTTCAGCCATGGTAACAACAACAAGGTCTGGAATTGTGGACAACAGAAATGCCCTTCCACCAGTGAACGAGGAAAATGTGGAGAGCAGCATCCCTGCCGGAGGTGCGCCCCCACTTACAGTCGAAAATGGGGCCGGAGACACGGAGATAGCAACTGCCACTCCCCCACCCAATGGAAACGGGGCAGGAGGGTCTGGTTCTGTTTCTCCTCCTCCAGCGCTCCTCCCCACCAACCATGCCTCTAATCCCGCCGCCTACTCCATGGCGATGCCACCACAGGGGTTCACGTATAAGCAACTTACCATGATGCCCGGAGTAATTTTGGGCATGATGCCTATGATCCAGCCCTGCCAAGTGGGCACGTTACAGCTTCCCATCTCCATACCAAAAGAGATCCAAGGAGTAGAGATGCCCCCGTTAACCCGAGAACAACTCCAGGCGCTCTACGTTCAATGCGAGGCGCAGGCCGTGCAAAATGCCTATGGTCACTTCACTTCTGCTTACTTCCCCCAGGCGGGAGGCTCGAGGGCGGCCCCACCGCTTGGTGGTCTCCCGGTCCACCCCCTCATGATAGCGAAGAATGTGCTGGGGGCCCAGCCACCTCCACCACCTCCAGCGCAGGAAAAAGAAGCCCCTCCAAGGGCGAATCCGCCACTGCAACCCGGAGAGAAGGAGAAAGATCCCCCCGCGAGGGGAGATGTTGAAGAGGAGGTCCAGTCCAGGACCACCAGGAGAGCCAATAGGAGGGAAGGAGACGACCCTCAGCTGGCTATAGTACAGGACCAGCTGGATGACCTGCAGAACATCGTGGGACAGCTCTCTCGAGCGCGGTCTCAAATTCCCCATGAGGGGGATGAGAGGTCCAAGGCCAGAGACGCTCGTCCTCCACGCAACCAAGGGAAGAAGAGTATGACAAGTATGACAACGAGGGCGAGAACCAAAGGCCTTTGACAGGCGGTTCGACCCTCATTGATGACGTCCTGATGGCCCGTACGGGGAAGGGCAAAATCCCAACGTCTGTCAATCGGTACGACGGAACCACAGATCCGGTCGAGCCCTAGATCACTTTGTGCACTTGATGCACCTTTACGAGCACTCCAGTTATTACTGGACAAAGTTGTTTGTCACTTCCCTCGTGGGAATGGCCCAGGAATGGTATAAGAAGCTGCCTCCCCACTCTATCCGAGGGTACAACGACTTGACTGATGCCTTCATGAGCCACTTCAGTTCCTTGAAAGCTCCTGCACCCGCTGCCATGACTCTTTATAGCCTAGTACAAGGACCCCATGAGACGTCCTTCATGGGCAGATTTAACAACGAGATTCTGCTGGTAGAAAAGCCCTCAATGGATTTCTTGAGGTACGTACTCTTTGGGGCCATCAATATGAAGAATTATGTTAATAAGGAGTTCGTGGAAGAGGTGGCAAAGAAAAAGCCTCGCTCACTGATAGAGATCAGGGACATAGCTGACTCCTTCTTCACCCTCGAAGACATGTACATTGCGAGGGATCAGAAAATGGCCAATGCCCCTCGAGCCAGTCGGGGCACGGAGGACAGGGTCGAGCCCAAGAAACGCCGTCGAAGTCCAGCGCCCGCTCGGAGGAATTCTCCTCCCCCTCGCGGATACGAGCGCATTTCCCTCAACCGTTCGATTGCTGAAGTTTACTCCATAGCGGACAAGAAACTGTTCAAAAGGCCGCCTAAGATGAGGAAAATCGAGTCTCAAAAGCACTCGGGAAAATACTGCGCCTTCCATAAGCAGAAGGGATACGACACAAACGAGTGTCGCCAGTTGGAAAGCGAGATTTAGAGGCTCATTGCTGGAGGGCACCTCAAAGAATTTGTGAAGGTGCTAGAAAGGTATGATGAACATTGCTCCGAGAGCACGAGAGCCAGAGGAAGAAGCCGCTCGCAGTCAAGAAGCCCGTGCCATCACCGTCCTGAGACCAGTGAGCGCAACAAGCAGAAGGTTACTGACGTGGAGAACCAACCATTTACGGTCATCCACATGATCGCTGGGGGACCCTCGGGAGGAGATTCTAATGCGTCCCCGGCGCCGCCATGTCCGAAGCTATGATCAAAGATCTTCCCAACCCAAGATTGTGCTTTCTGTCAATAGCTCTTCGCGCTCGAAGGAGAACGATATTGTAGGGTTCACAGAAAAAGACCTAGAGCACATTGTAATGCCCCAAGGGGTCGGTGAAACCTCTGACTGCCCCATGGTGGTTAGTTTAGACGTTTATAACCATGTTGTAAAGAGGGTCTTAATTGATAGTGGAAGCTCTGTGAATGTTCTCCCATATTCAACGTTTCAAAAGATAAAAATAACAAACATTCCCCTCGAACCCCTCAGAACAGCCCTCGTCGGCTTTGGGGGTTCCGAGATTGTCCCTCGCGGATAAATTCGCTTGGTCGTCTCTTTTGGTCGCGCCCCACAGTGGAAGGCCTTGAGCGTTCTCTATATAGTAGTTGAAGTGAACCTCCCATATAA
This sequence comes from Lantana camara, assembly GCA_037501455.1. Classification (NCBI taxonomy): domain Eukaryota; kingdom Viridiplantae; phylum Streptophyta; class Magnoliopsida; order Lamiales; family Verbenaceae; genus Lantana; species Lantana camara. The sequence goes on from CM074856.1 coordinate 62,359,783, forward strand.
CATTATCATTGGATGCCCGGCGCTCGTTGACTTCAAGGCAATAATTTCAACTTACCACCAGAAAGTCAAATTCCCCACCCCCGAGGCGATGGGCGAGGTTCTGTGTAATGTCAAAGAGGCCTTGGAAGGCTACATCTTTTCCCTTCGAAGCCACAAACCCAAGCAGACTATTCAGGCAGGCTCCACCAAAAAGTCGGTGGATTTTCCCAAATTGGACG